>CM061556.1:69973358-71278358 GCA_030864225.1 Capsicum baccatum var. pendulum | reverse complement strand
AACTACTCCAGCATCTAACTACTTGATGATTTCTTTCTTCACAACCTCCTAAATAAGAGGATCCAATCGATGTTGATGCTCAAAGCTGGTAATATAATCCAGTTCAATTTGTATCTTATGCATGCAAATACTATGTTAAATCCCCACAATATCTACTATGGTATATTCGATGGCCCTCTTGAACCTCTGCAGCACTGATAATAATGCTTCAACTTATGACTCTGCCAAATTTACTGCAATAATAGCTAGTAAGGTATTGTCGACCCCCAAGAATGCATACCACAAGTGAAATGGGAGGGCTTTTAATTACAAAATCGATGGCTCCTCAATAGATGGTCGAGCAAAGGAGTGGTTCTATTCTTCAAATCAATATCCAACTTTTTTAAAGTATGATTATAAAAATCTCTCCCATGCAATGCTTTAACCATCTCTTCATATTCATTAATGCCATCACTATTAAAATATATAATAACCATTGCTAATGCCTCAACCCCAACCCTCTCTTCAATAGGCACAGTCTCTGCATCATCATCACCATTTAGAGTGGCTATCAGAGACACTACCCACATATCATCTGGTTATTGTATCGACTGACACACATAAAGATCATTTGATCATCATTCAGTCTGAACTTCATCTGCCTTAACTCCATATCAATCTACCCACAACTTAGAAGGGTTGACCCAAGATAATAGAGACTTGGAGGTCCATTTCATAATCAAGAATTACAAAGTTGGTTGGGAATATGAACGATGCCACCTTCACTAATACATCACTAAGATAACCAATCGGCCTTTTCATAGTGCGGCCAGCCATCAATAACCTTATAGACATTGGTTTGAGAGCCCCCAACCCCAATTGTTTATACACTACCAGTGACATTAAATTGATATTAGATCTTAAGTCACATAAAACTCGTTTGAATTTGAAGGGCCTAATAGCACACAGAATAGTGAAAGCTCTGGGGTCTTCCTTATTCTCAGCCAGAGATCTCCAAGTGATTGCACTATAATGGTGCAAATTACCAACATCCTTAAAAATCACATCTCTTTTTTAAGTCACCAACTCCTTTTATAAACTTAGTGTATCTAGGCATCTGCTTAAGAGCCTCAAGAAGAGGGATGTTCAAGCTCAACTCTTTCAGCATGGCAATGAACTTCTAAAACATTCCTTCTTCCTTCTTCTGTTTTAACTTTTGAGAAAAAGGTAGGTGAGGTCATGGAATTTGATTCACTATAGGCTCATCGACCTTTTCCTTACCTTTGTCCCTCTCAACAACACCTTCAACACCTGTAGCATTTTTCGACTCCACTTTAGGTGTGTCGTCAACCACAGCACTATCATTCTTTGACTCTTTAATAGTAGGCATAGGGGGAACAATAGTTTCCTTACTACTCTGAGTGGTAATGGCTAGACAATGACTGTCGTTCTTAGTATCCTACACTACGTTGCTAGAAAGAGTGCCTGAATGCCTCTGATTCAAAGTTGCAGACATTTGACCAAACTGATGCTCTAATTACTTTATCGTAGTTGTATGCGACACTACCTTCTGTGTCAATCCTGAGACGTCTGGCTTAATCTTCTTAAGGCAATTTTTTTATTTCTCTGACCCTTGATCAGCTTGGACAACATTGCCTCCATCCTTGACTTAGTGTCACTACTGCCTAGTGGAATATACACACCACCCTTCCTCTTGTAATCATTCTTGAATTTTTAGTCACCGTCTCTCTCTCTACTTCTATCTTTGTACCGATCCCCGCAATAGTTTCGACCTTGGTTTCCTTGACCCTTGGCTCGAAAACCCATCAACTCTCAATCTAGGTACTTTTTCTCTTCTTCTAAATCAGAATCATATGATTTAGAGGCTTACCCTGTGTGCAAAATGCATTCACTTTCTCATTATTTATCATTGTGAACCGCTTTGTCAATATCCCAACTTTTGTCCTTAGGTAAGAGACTTTTTATGCCACTGTGTCATCAACAACTCTGTGCTAGCTTGAAGCACTAATAGCATATGTGCCAGTGCCTCTCTCTGCCCCCCTAATATACAATCTCTAGTTGGTGAGAGAGATCTAATCTAAAATATCTGATGTTATCTCCCAGCATATACACATGAATGCTCCACCAGTAATAGTGTCTGGCATAGCTCTCAAACTGGTGTTAAGGGCTCGATAGAAATTCTTAAGAAAGCTCTACCTTGAAATACAGTGGTTAGGAACCATCATCAACTTCTTTTTGAATCAGAACCATGCCTCGTACAATGACTCAAAGTACAACTTCTTGAGATTATATATCTCGTCCTTCAACTAAAGTATTCTGGATTATGGAAAGAAAAGATCTATAAACTGCCTCCGCAACTCACTCCAAGTAGTGATTGATCCTCGAGGAAGTTCCTCCAACCACAATATAGATAAAACAGTCAAAGAAAATGGGAATAACCTGAGTCTCAGTGCTACCTGATTTGCCCCAGGTATAGTGTATGAAGTGGATATCCCAATAAAGTTTGTAAGGTGCATGTTTGTATCATTTGTTGGCAAGCCTGCAAATACACCTTTCAGATTCAACAGTTGGATCATGGTACTGGTAATGTCAAACTTCACACTCGGTAGCCAAACAAGAGGAATAATAGCTCCTATCTCGATAGGATCAACGTATCCCAAGTTACCTTTGGATCATCATATGGTGGCAAGTACTCATAGGCTGGAAGTAATTGAGCTCTAACACCTTTAACTCTATCTCAATTTTCATTGAGTATTGCTCGACAATCTACTTCTTGTCTCTACCTTGCTATCTCTACCTCCTGAGCATCTGCTTCCCTCCTCTGGTTAGCAGTTTTTGCTAATAACTGCTTCATTATATTATCAATAATGTTTTGAACATCTCCAGGAGAAGAGGAAGGCACATTATTGGGGTTATTTTGAATCTCTTCAAGCTCACCTTCTTGAATGTGTTCAGCCAACCTACCAGTTGGCTGTAGGATTCTCTATGGTTTAGGATTAAGTGGGAGTAAGGGACTGCCTCTACTCCTTGTGTTAGGCATACACCGGCGTACACCCAACTAAATAATAGAAAACAAATACCTAAAAACTTCAATAATTTTAATCTACAATCACACCATATTCCCCAGCAATGGCGCCAAAATTTTGATGACGCCCAAACTTCACCTCAAATTAAAGATAAAGTGATCAATGCAAAATATAGTAACACAACTCAGTTTGGGGTCAAACCCATAGGGAATACGTGAACTATCTCTCAAGATTGTTGAAATCAAAGGGCAATATAGGAAAGTAAATGGAGGGATTGTAGTTGTATTCTATGAAAAGTAACAAGATGTGGAATGCTTTGGTTGTAATAAATCAGAAACAAACACTAGGCTTGTGTTCCCCCTGGCTTCTAACTCTATAGGTTTATCATGCTTAATCGAACTATCAAACTACAGTGCATGTAGAATCTGGCAAGTTATGCATCACTAACAACCTCTCAACACACTTTGGTGAATCTTACTCATCTCCGCCCGGTCTCAGAGTGTTGCCTTACTAACCTTTGCCCTGGACCCCAGTTTCAACTATCTTCTTCCGGTCTCAAGTTGATTAGATAAAGCTAATTATCTTAAGTGGATAGTGATGATTAGCGTATTTAAATAATTAACTTCAAATTATTGTTATGATTTTGCTTTCCCAATCTCTACCTCCCTCTCAGATTCGTAGTGAATACATGTGCGATCTTAACATTTGCAACTGTCAAGACGTCAATAAGTGCAAAGAAAATCATAATACATGCAACAACAATATTCTAGAAAGATTGAATACTACCCCTACCTTGTTAATCTTCCAGGGTTCCCACAACCCTAGCTAAGGGATTAGCAGCTTATTATTGTGAAACAATCAATAAAATTCATATTTGAAAGCGTTAAATCAATATCACAATAATTAACAAATAAACAAGTCTCGAATTGAATAATCAACTAAAATCAAGAACAAAACAATCCCAAGATCAAAATCGAATCTTGAAATCAAATTTATGTTTGTAAGTAGTAAAAGTATGTAAGACTAACTAAAAATGTAAAAAGGGTATTTATAGAATACACAGAAACACTAGAAAAGCAATCCAAAATAAAGAAGGAAAATTTGAGTCGGTGGCCACCTACTGGGCCACTTACAGGTAGTAGGTTGCTTCTGCGGACCGTAGGTGGTCCCACGTAGGTTCCAGGCTCCCAAAAACTCCTAAAACTCTCTAGACTTTGATCGTCTGAGACATAATCTGGCACCTATGGTTCGTAGGTTCCCTCCGTAGGTAGCAGGGTCTTTTTTTCAACTTTTGAGTCTTTGTATCTCAATACTTTGACATTTATTCTAGCATCTAAGCCCAGTAAGTACCACCTACGGGTAATAGGTTCCTACGTAGGTGGTCTAAAACATTAATTTTCATTCTTTTTTTTCGTTTAGCTCCCAAATTTTGATTTCCTATAAAACACAACAGAAAACCCATCATATCTAATAAAAAGACGTAAGTAACTTGCATATTTTCATCGATTTAAGCATCAAAAGGCTATGAAGCCATAGCACATCACAAGCCACCAACAATAATAATAATATATGCCCTATATGGGCACACAACAATAATAATAATATTAAAATATGATTTCCATGATTATTACCCATATCCATAGCATGTTTTTACATATATATTAACTACCCAACCTAGTCTAAAGAAAGTTAAGCTATAACATACCACGTGACAACAAAAGTCAAGCCTAAAGCCTTTCAACATGGAGCTTTCCCCTCTCAAACGTCCTCAGAATTAACAAAAACACAAATATAGATTCTATATGTCAAAAGAAAGCCAACGATACCCATATTACCAATTTCTGAGTCAGGTGAAAACAGATCTGCGAATGGGGTTTCAAAACAAGAAGGTAAAATAAAAAATTTTGTTTAGAAAAATCTTACCCATGATTAAAGAAAGCCATAGGAGAAAATCCAAGTGAAAACAGGTTAAAAATGATGCTTAAATCAAAGAAATTCCTTTATAGACCTTCTGGGCCAAAATCCCCAAATTTCCATTTTGAAATGATAAATTAATTAGTTTTAAATGATAATGATTGAATTAAAATGAATAAAATAGTGAATTAGGACTTACCAAGCCCGAGAATGGATAAAATTGTCCAAAATCCTCTCAAAGGGAAGCTCAAAGTCTCAAAAATGGAAGAAACTTTAAGAAAAAGGAGCTTTTATACTTGTCCATCTATGATCGCTAAAGCGGTGATCGCTTAAGCGGTGGGTCAACCGTTTAAGTGGTCTAGCCCAAAAATAAGAGACTACTAAAGCGGTCCCCTACCGCTAAACCGATAAATACTAAAGCGGTCAATGTCCACTTTAGCAGTAGTTGACTATCAGCTGACCCTCCACTAAAGCATATACCGCTTTAGCGGTCCTTTATTTGCTAAAGCGGCTGCACCAGATATCAACTGGATCAATAACTTTGCTAATTTTCAAAGTTGTTGATCCACCCCTCGGAGTTCTTTCAAAATCCCATGAAGGAAATCAAAATATGCTACTAGACTAAACTCGATGTTTCAGACTCAATGGCGACATCAGATTTTCAAAAAGAGGTTGTTTTCACCAAATTGATCCCCGAGGCCCAATTTCACAAATTTCTGAACCAAGGGTCAAACTGAGATCCAAAAGCCATAAAATCAAACCAACTATGCTACCAACCCAAAATTGATGTTTCGGATCTGCTGGCGCAGTCCATATTTCCATCCCACACACAAAACATCAAATATTGACCAAAGTCAACTATAGGCCTTTTCATTCTCTAAAAATCACAAAGTCGCACAAATTATTTTGGATCCCATTCAAAATCGTACCAACCATTCCCATACCCAGAAACAACACATAACAACCATGGGGGGGGGGGAATAATCAAAACATAAAAAAGGAAGAAATTCACAAATTCAAGTCCTTACAATATCCACCATTAAAAATCTACTTCGTCCTCGAACTAAATGTAAGGAAAATACCTAAATCGGAGAAAAGATGGGGATAACTAATAGCATGTCAGAATCGACCTGCTAAGTAGCCTCATCTATAGAATGGTGTCTCCACTGAACCTTAACTACTGGAATATCTCTAGAAAGCAGTCGCCTAATATCCCGGGCTAAAATTGAGATTGGCTCCTCAACAAAAGACAATCTCTCATTTAAATGCATAGTGTCCTAATGAATGAAATGAGACTCAGCCAAAATATAAACACCATAGCGTGGATACATGGAAAACTTGATGAACGACTGAAAGATCTGAGGGTAATGCTAACTCATAAGTTATATCCCTAATAGTCCAAAGAATTTAAAATGGCCCAATATAACTGGGGCTAAGCTTGCCCCTCTTCCCAAACGTCGTCATGCCTTTCATGGGAAAAACATGAAGAAAAACTCGACCACCAATACTAAATCTCAAGGCACAAAGTCTATAATCCGTATAGCACTTCTGCCTACTCTGATCCACTCAAAGTCTATCATGAATGACCCGAACTCTATCCAAAGACTCGCAAAACAAGTCTATACCTCGAGGTATAATCTCAAAAACCTCAAACCAACTAATCGGAAAACCAAAATGCCTACCATATAAAGCCTCAAAAGGTGCCATCTCAATATTAGAATGGTAACTATTATTAGACGCAAACTCCGCCAACGCTAAATGTTTCTCCTACTGGCCTCCAAAGTCCATAACAAAAGTTCGGAGCATGTCCTATAAAATTGAAATAATCTACTCAGACAGACCATCGGTCTGGGGTGAAATATGATGCTAAGATTAACTCGGTTAACTAACTCTTCCTAAAATGCCTTTCATAAGTGAGAGTAAAAACTGAACCTCTATCTCAAATAATAGACACTAGTACACCATGGAGAGGAACTATCTCACAAACATAGATGCGGGCTAACCTCTCAGCACTAAAGAAAACCTGAATGGGGATGAAATAATAAAATTTGATCAATTGATCCATGATGACCCAAACACAACCATGAGAAGTACGAGGAAACCTAGTCACGAATTCTCTAGTAATTTGTTTCCACTTCCACTCGACAATGGGTAATCTCTAAAGAAACCACCAGGCATCAAATGCTTGGCCTTAACCTATTGATAACACAAGTAATGAACTATAATGTCTACTATATATTTCCTCATACCACCCCAGCAGTAGTGTTTTTTCAAATCACGATGTATCTTGGTCACTCTCAAATGAATGAAGTACCTAGAACAATGAGTTTTCTCCAAGATCAAACTCACCCAATCACCTACTCTCGGCACACAAAATTAGCCTCTAATCCTCAAAACACGATCAAAGTCAAGTGAGGCTTATGTAGCTTCGCCACTCAACACCTTATCCCAAATCACTCTCAAACCAGCATCATCAATCTAATGAGCCAAAATCTGCTCCATCAGGAAAGATCTATCCTCCATAAGTTCCAAAACACAACTAGGTACAAAATAGCAAACCTGACCATTTGATTAGCCAAAGACTGAACCTCTATGGCCAAAAGTCTCTCCTGGGTCAAAATATGAGCCAAGCTACCCATACTAGTCGACTTTTGGCTCAAGCATCTACAACCACATTAACCTATCCCAAATGATAGAGAATAGTAAGATCATAATACTTAAGAAACTGAAGCCAACGATGCTACCCCATATTAAGATCCCACTTAGTAAAGAAATACTGAAGGCCATGGTGATCCAAGAAGATCTCACAATAAAATCCAAGCAAATAGTGCCTCCATAATTTCAAAGCAAAAACAACTGCACCCAACTCAAAATCGCAAGTAGGATAATTCTTCTCGTGAGGCCTTAACTGACGAGAAGCATACATGATGATAGGCGAATTTACGCGCCTATATCAATATATTTGGCCCATATTTTAGCCTAGTTTTGAGAACAAATTATATATTTCATGCACTTTTAGTCCTTTTTCCTATAAATGAGCTAACGAACATGATTAGTAAAGTTTCAGGTATGAATGATGCAAAATTCAGCATTTTATGGCTTACTTGACGCAAAAGAAAGCTCACGAAGGAAGGAAAGGGAGTTTACACGCCTAAGGACCAAAACTGTTGCATGGAAACTCTGTCCCGGGCTAAAACAGCATTTCTGAAGACTCTGGGGACCTGGACCAAAACTGCTGCATGGAAAATCTGTCCCGGGCTAAAACAGCATTTCTGAAGACTTTGGGGACTTACAGACACAAAGCTGGATTTTGACAATGATACATTAACCTAGTACAATTGGGTTATGTATTTCATTAGTTTATTTGGATTAGGAGAATGTTACATTAACCTAGTACAAATGGGTTAAGTATTTCCTTAGTTTAGTAGGATTTGGTTATTTATTTCATTAGCATAGTAGGAGTAGGATAGGAGTATTATAAATACCCTATCATGCTAGAGATTTTTAATTAAGTCCTCCCTTAGTGGAGAGGCAAGTCCTCCCTTAGTGGAGAGACACATTCTACTTCTCAATTACAACTCTTCTAATCTTTCCATTAATTCTATTCTTAAATTCCACAACAAGAGAATCGTTACTTGCTAAGGAATCACGCCACACGCCTATCACCTAATCCACACGCCATTACTCAACAATAACAATGCAAATCGTGATCTCCTTCGCACTCATGGGTAACTAAACTTCTCTGTTGGGGTTATGGAAGCCGAATGAGATACTATCTATTGCTGTGAGTTTGTGAGTTCGAGACACGTATATTGCTTATATCATTATTCTCTTCATCTTAATGCAAATTCTTGTGGCTGCAGACGCATAGAATAACGCCAGTCTAACATTTAACTTGTTCGAGAGAAAGGTTATTTGTCTGGAAAAGAGATAATGTCAAGGTAGTAGGACACCCTTTCCTACTAAAAAGCTAGTGCCGTAACTGGACTAACCTCTTGGAGAATTCGTACCGTTAGACACGCTTTAAGCTCGAGAGAGTTAAAGTGAAATAGTCCTTGTTCAGGTCGAGAGACGCTTGGATTTACCATCGACTACAATTCTCTATAAGCAATTGCATGTCAAGACTCTACACACTCATAGCCAATAGAGACGTATACCTCAGAAGGTGGACATAACCCCAACGCTTCAATTCTCATTGTTTACAACTTATGTAACAATCTTTCTCTCTTTACTTTGCTATTTTCAGCTTTTACTTTATTGTTTACGTTACACATTACAATCCCCCCTTTTACGAGACTTGCACCAAAAGTTTAGTAATTTTGCTTACTTGTTGGCCAAGCTATTCCCTGTGGGATCGACACCCAACCCAGGTTGGGTTCTATATTTGCTAACGACTGCTTTACACTCCCACGAGAGCTGTAGATTGAGCGTTATCAATACACAATTACCATACCCTCCTATATCAACATGACACTTAACAAAACACTAGAAGCATCACAAAAGAAGGTAAAACCCATGCCCGTCTTGGGCAAAGTCAAGATAGGAGTTGATGTTAATAAATCCTTATGCATTTGGAATCTCACCTCATAAGTATTGGACCACTAAAAAGATATCTTCTTCTGGGTCAACTTGGTCAATGGAGCTGCAATAGATAAAAAAACCTCAACAAAGTACCGATAGTAGCCTACTAACCCAACAAAACTCTAAATCTCTATAAGAGAGATAGGCCTAGCCCAATCATGAACCACCGCAATCTTGACCGGATCGAACATGATACCATCCTTAGTCACAATATGACCCAAGAAAGAGACAGACTCTAGCCAAAATATGTACTTGGAGAACTTAGCATATAACTTCTCATCTCTCAACCTCAGAAGTACAATCCACAAATACTTCTCATAGCCGGCCTCACTCTTGGAGTGAACCAAGATATCATCTATAAATACAATGATAAAAGAGTCAAAAAATGATTAAAATACCTGGTTTATCAACTCTATAAATGCAGATGGGCAAGGGTCAACCCGAAGTACATGACCAATAACTCATAATGAATGTATCTAGTTTGAAAAGCTAACTTTTGTATATCTAAAGCTCTAATCCTCAACTGGTGATACCCGAACCTCAAATCAATCTTTGAAAATATTGAAGCACCCTAAGTTGATCAAAAAAACCATCAATACTAGGAATATAATAGGTATTTTAACGGTCACCATGTTCAACTGTCGATAATCAATACACATGTGCATAGACCTTTACTTTTCTTCACAAACAAGAAGGTGCATCCCAAGAAGATACACTAAGTCAGATAAATCCCTTATCTAATAATTCTTGTAGCTGATCCTTCAATTTCTTCAACTCCACTAGGGACATCCTATAAAGAGGAATAAAATAGGCTTGGTGCACGACTCAACATCAATAGCAAAGTTAATATCACGATTCGAAGGCATACCAAGCAGATTCATAGGAAAAATATCCATAAACTCATGAATAATACTGATAGAATCCAAAAGAGGCAGTGAAACAAAACTAGCATCAGGAATATGGTCCAAATAAGACAAACATTCCCTCTCTACCATGTAATAAGCACGTAGAAAGGATCTAATTGTCCTTGGACCTGAATGAAGCGTATCCTTCCAAGCTATCATTGGCACATCCGATGAGTCTAAAGTCAAAACCTTAGCATAACAATCTAGAATAGAATGATAGGTATCCAACCAATCCATAACCAAGATGATATCAAAATGTACCATATCTAAGATAATCAAATCTACCTAAGTCTCACGACTTATGAAGGTCACAACACAAGATCGATGCACCTAATCCATCACTAAAGAGTCTCCTACGGCGGTAGATACATGGATAGGAATGGCAATACACTCTCTAGTAGAATTAAAAGTCGAAGCAAAATATATACATATATAGGAGAAAGTTAACCCTAGATCAATAACACATATATAGATCTGAAATAAATGAGGATGATACGTATGATAACAACATTAAAACCTCTACCTTGGGTCTAGAGAATATAGTATATAACTATCCATGTATGCTATCGAATTGAGTATCCCCATGACCACCACCATGTGCACTACTATCTCTACCTCACACACCACTAGTAGCACTTCTACCACCTTGAGGGTTGCCTCTCACTATTGATATATGAGTAGGCCTAAAAATGCAGAGGGGTCGATCATTAGCCACATGGCTAAAATCATTACACATAGCAAACTCTATGGCTCAAATCAATCTGAGAATGTACAGTTGAGCTAGAACGACCACTTTGGGATAATATTTAACTACTCAAAGCCACTGAACCAAAAGACCTACTACCTGAACCTAGAAAAACTAACTATACTGTTCTACCATGGTACCTATGGAAAACTCTGAAATCTCTACCTCAAGGGTTGTAACCACTAAACTTGCCCTGAAAACTGTAACGCCCCAAAAATTTGTCTTGAGACGTCAGTGCTTAGGACCACAAATGATCCCAAGCTGACCCATGAACTGGCATATTGTTAAGCAACTAATAAAATATGTATAAAATGATTAATCTTGCTATGCGAAAACATAAAAATGATGAAATCTGTGAAAAATACAATACTGATACCATTTTACATTCTGATAAAATCTAAAAAATAGAAATGAAATTACATAACTAACTCTAACTGACATCTGTGAAGTCTTTACTATACTGACTATAGATAGTTGGAACACGACTCCAACTATCACTGATCAATACATATGAATAAGAAAATAAATTACATCAATAACATCTAACTAAAGTCCCTAAAGTAGGAGGACTTATCATCTGTTGGCTGGAATCTGAAAACTATCTGAATATAGTATGCGTGCTACAACTGAGCTAATACCTACATTATGAGACAATGTAGCACATAGACATATATGTGGATCAGTACTTTGAGGATGTACTGAGTATATGGGGGTAAAATGCATAAGTAAAACATTATCTCATCATCATAATTTGTAAATTAATGCATGCTAAATGTAAATGACTCGCATAAGCTGGAATATCTGAAATACTAAAACATGTAGCAATGAGAAACAAAATATACTTTATAAATCTTGTGCGCCATAACATTTAGTTTTAATAGTTGTACTTGTATTCTCCCTTTAAATCATACTGTCTAAGTGTGGAAAGGACTCACTCTTTAAATCTGAAACCTGAAAGCTAAAGTTTGTAGCTAATATCTTTCTGTAAGGCATAATCTGAGTAAAACTTGTGAGCCTTAACACTTAGTTTTTCTATAAAAAAAAATTCTGAAAGTCTTTACTATTTGGGAGATACTTTAAAACTGTTCTGTAAGCTTTTACTGTTAACCAACATAAACCATGTGAGCTACATGGACTCCAACGTCTTTCCCTCCTAAGGAAGGAACCACACATTAGGGAAAGGTGTCATACTCTTGCCAAGGAGTATAACCTAAGCTTAAGTGATCACAACTCTACCCACTATGGGCACTTAATCTCAATCCTACGGTGGCACGTAGTTCTGGGTCATGAGACCTTGGAATTATACCCAACTCAGTGCTAAATACTACCTTTAATTTGTTGTGCTCATCTCGTGGAAATCAACTTTAAAACTCACATAAGGGTTTATTATGAAACCAGTTATGCATTTATCTTAATCATCTGTAAATGAAGCTATTTTGCTTTCTGAAATCTGTAAGAAATCTATAAAGTGGATTCCAAAACTAATCTAAGGATCAAAAGATTAAAACTTTATTGTAAATCTGATAAAATCAGCTCATAAGATGCTTAAAGCATTATTTTTCTCAAAATCTCAACATATAAACTTAAGGCTTAAAACCCATGTATCAAACTCATGTCAAAATATCATAATAATCATGCTTAATAATGAAAACAATGATAATTCATCTCAGAATCTAGAAATTACTGCAATAAGTATGAAAATATAAAAATAGACATGCAATTCATCTTCAAAATATCTCAAAACTTTGCAAATAGCAATAATAGGTATGAACCCTAATTCAAATCTCATGTAATTTCATTCAAAATCATGTAAATTTGTGATTAAAAACTAAATTTTGGCACAAGGATGAAAGGAGACCCTTGTTGAAAAACCCCACATACCTTAATTGATGATCTTGGATGAAAAGCTTGAATCTTGGATTCCTATGATGCTTTTGAAGATGAGTATCTTGTCTTGGGAATCCTCCATTTAACATTTTCTTGAAGAATCTATGGTGGAATTTTGTTTCTTGGAGAAGGGGAGTTTGGTTTCTAGGGTTTTGCTTTTGAAGAGAATGGTGAATAATGAGCATAAGGTGATTAGAATAAGCTTAAATCTTATGTTAGATGGATTGGGGCCTTGGAAAATGTCCAACATACCCTTTTTAAACTTTAAGTCAGAACTGAAAAATGCAACATTTTTTCTAATTTGGTTGGCCACCGCGATGCGCCACAATCATGGTGGTTCACTAGGAGAGGACGAGTAGAAATTGGGCATTCTTCGCGACACAAAGCTATCGTGGTACCCTATAGTTTTTGCCATTTTGGCTACTAACGCGACATGCTACTATCACGTTGAGCTACTAGAAATCAACAATTGTGAATTTGGACCCCTCTGCGATGTGCCAATATCGCGGAGGTCCACTGGAATTGACAGTTATGAAATTGTCCTTTACCGCGATGCGGTGGTTGCTCAGGTGGGATACTGTCAACTTAAAAATGCCATAACTCCTTCACCGAGTGTCGGATTTAGGTGAATTTGGTATCGATGGAAAGCTTATTCAATTTCCCACACAATGAAAAGTCAAAATCTGAAAATTCAACATAAAATAAATAGTATTCATCTTTGAAGCAAATTCTTGACATTCTAGGGACGAATTTAAGTTAGAAAAAGTATGAGGTATTACAGTATCTCCCCATTGGGAACATTCATCCTCGAATGTGGCTAATTAGACTGAAATTACAGAGGAATCTAAGGCTATAAGCTATTATGCACAACTAAAATAAATTATATGACTGAATCCCAACGTAGTGGGCTGCTGAACTTATTTGTGAGTTCATGAACTTTCTTGCAAACAGCTATATGGCTGAGATCGAAACGAAAGAGTCAACTTATAGGTAACAATTTCTTTATGCTGGATCTAATTTTATGAGAAAAGATGAGAGGTTTACGGCTTGAAAACTCAGGGTATTACAATATCTTCCCTTTAGGATCGTTTATCCCTGAATGATACTGACTTGGTTGAAACACTAGGAAAAGACTGAGATGATACACAGAATACTAATGAACTGAATCATGACTTAATATTTGTATCTAAAACTGATACATGATGCATATACTAAAATGTCCATACTCACGAAATTTCTGGTAGTAAGGCTAGTCTAAATCGAAAGATGGAAAAGCTATAGAGATTCGTCAGTCTGACTGTTAGACTGGATTTCTGGCTGAATCATATTGAATGCTCATAACCAGATGGAGTACTTCTTCAACACTTTTCTAAGAAACTCTAATGATATTAGGGAGTAAAGGACTCCGGGCATGATCTGAAGAAGACCTCTGAATAAGGGATTACAACATCTCTACCACTCTATAGCATGGAACATAGACCCATAAACCATACACTAGGATAGGATTGAATTGCTAGGACTTAAGCAATGCAACTTCTTCTTTTCAAGCTTAGCAACACTTGTCAAACACTCCCTCAACTATACTATTCCCTTCAGATACCATACTCGCTTGATTCAGCTTATAATTCTCACATGGCATTGATAAATCCTTCTACTAAAGTCTAAACTGAACTAAATCCTCTCATCATGGTTAGGCCTAACTTGGAATCACAAGGTACTGCACATAACCTCACAATACTAGCCTGAACCATGAACTCAATACCCCAAGCATTGTCACATTGAGGGTTCGAGTCACGCTGGAGGGGAAGCGTGGAAACACTATTGATCCTCCTGGGGGGGGAAAGAAAAAAAAAAAAGCATTGTCACACAACTACCTATACTAGGATGACTTTTCTTATCACTTTAACAACTAAATTCAATCTCTTGACCTAGGAAAGGTCATTGAAAGGTTGGAATACCAGGACCCGAAATATGAAGGGATACTAAGCATAACTTGACACCTTACTGAGGCCTGAGGGATAGAGTATTCACGACATGGATTTATTAAGGAGATCTAATCTGAGGACGTATATGATATATAAATCTGAATTTCACTAATCGTTAAGAGTGTTGCATGAGTACTGGAACTGAACATACTATAAGGCCTAAATTTGGAGTTCATAACTTATGGAATATGATTCCAACTGCTGGATGAACTAGAACTCTTCTTACTAGGAATTGGAAGAGTACATGACTCTTTATTATAGGCATGAACATAATATATGGACAGGGAACTGACATGTGAGGCATGAGTAATATCGGGATAGCTGAAGTATGAAACTTTATACTGAGATGAGAATGGGTTGAGCATCACCTCTCTTACTGGCTTTCTATACTACACTAGCATCACTTACTAGAATCTGGAAGTCTGACTTGGTTACTCATTCTATCATCTCCCCCTTTGGCTTTAACCCATCAATCTAAGTCTGTGAACCACTAAATAAACTTTAATCTAAAATGCAATCACTTTACTCTTGAGTCTGGGGTATATTCAATACACATAAAATTAAACTTACCCTGAAGAACTGTATCTTAACGTGTAACACCCAATGCTAACACCTCCATCAGAGATACTACTCTATCTTTCTATAGATCAATAGTAATCATATAACATCTTGAGCACTTACTAACTTAGAATCTTCATGGGTGTCACTACATCCTAAGTTCATACCATCTAGAGCTTTCAACTCTTATTTTTATTTGATCAATCTAGAAGGATTCAAGATTAGATCCTAACACTTAACACGGATATCACCAACCTTTAATAACCCAAAATACTCTTGTCATAGCTTACTAATATCACATCTCTAAACTTGTATTTCTAAACCATGAGAGTCAAGATCATACCAAAAAGGTTCAACATCATCTACTCATAGCTCCTTAACTTACCTATTAAGAATACCATATACCATCTAACTATTCTTCTTCCACTTAGCAACTCAACGGTACTAACAACCACACAAAACATTTAATAACCTTAGAAAATAATGCAACCCCATATCACCTTGGGCATAATTCTTTATCATATATACTACATCATACTTAATTACAGATAACTGAACTCAAAATCTTGCATACAATGTTTAAGCCTACTAGATTACTTCCATACTACTAGAACCACTAACCAAGCAATCATCATTTCCACAATTATGATCATCCACTGTTCAAACTTAGTGTCCAGTGCTAACATAATTCAACAACCCAACCTCGCATACAATTCTCGCTTGGAAGTTATGATATAAATCATCAAGAAACACTATTCCACTAGGACTTCAAAATAATAGTAATTGGTCAAAATCATATGACCTATCTCCTTATAATCCATTTGTACATACTACTTTTACACAAACAAATTTCTATCATAGCTCTATAAGTTTGGGCTAAACTCTTTTTTGTAACCTCAAGGGAAGCCCTAAGTTAATGATACTAAACCACCAAATAGTTCATTAATATCCTATACTTTTTAAACATAATACATACCATCAATAACCCCTTTCATACTTCAAGAAAACAATAATTCTCCTTAACTAATAACTCTTTCTCTTTCTTCCACTAAACTAACACACAAGAACATATCATCTTAACACATCTCGACAACATACAAAGTTATCTCTATACTTTCTATCAATCGACACTCACACTTTTCTCACCACTACTCTTCTATACCCATACTTCTAACTACAATAAGGTTCTACTATTCATAAATAATAACACTGAAGTTCATAATATCCCTCGAATGCACACTACATTTACAGTCTAGGTTCATACTACCTCCACTCATAATCACTATTTATACTGAAGGAATAATGAGAAATCTAAATTTATATCTTATTTGGTATTAACTGAACAACTCCTAAGGATGAAAACATAAACTTTCAATTTGAGGGACTTATGACACACTAGAGAGCTCCTCTCAAGCCCTTTGTGTGACTTCTAAAACTTCTGCTAGCAAATCTGAGAGTATTATCTGGGGAGGAATTAGAACTGACTAATTGTGTTATCTCAAGAATAAGTCATAGATGAGGAATTTTGTGGTAACACACGAATAGACAACATTTTTTTTTTGAAGGAACAACTTTACTGCACGATCTAGAGTATGAAAATAGAGAAACTTTTCTTAAATGCCTCATAGCCTCTCGAAGAAAAGTATAGACACCCTAGGACACTTGAACCTTGTGTTCTGATACCAAGTTTGTAATGCCCTAAAATCTATCCCGAGATATCACACAATGCTTAGGACCATAAGTGATCCCAAGCTAACCCATAAACTGGCATACTATTAAGCAACTGATAGAATATGTTAAAAATAATTGAGTTTGCTGTGCAGAAACATAAAAATGATGGAATCTATGAAAAATACAATACTGATACCATTTTACATTCTGATAAAGTCTGAAAAATGGAAATAAAATTACATAACTAACTCTAACTGACATCTGTGAAGCCTCTACTATACTAAATATAGATAGCTGGGATGCGACTCCAACTATCACTAATCAATACATATGAATAAGAAAATAAAGTAAATTAATAACATCTAACTAAAGTCCCCAAAGTAGAAGGACTTTTCATCTGCTGGTTGGAAACTACAAACTGTCTGAATATAGTATGCATGCTACAACTGAGCTAATACCTACATTATGAGACAATGTAGCATATAGACATTTATGTGGATCAGTACTTTGAGGATGTACAGAGTATATGGGGTGAAATGCATAAGTAAAATATTATCTCATCATCATAATTTGTAAAACAATGCATGCTAAATGTAAATAACTCATATACATTGGAATATCTGAAATACTGAAATATGTAGCAATGAGAAACAAAACGTACTTTATAAATCTTGTGAGCCATAACATTTAATTCTAATAGTTGTACTTGTATTCTCTTTTTAAATTATACTGACTAAGTGTGGAAAGCATTCACTCTTTAAATCTGAAATCTGAAATCTAAAGTCTGTAGCTAATATCTTTCTATAAGGCATAATCTGAGTAAAACTTGTGAGCCTTCACCCTTAGTTTTTCTAAAAGCTTTTTCTATAAAAAAAATTCTGAAAGTCTTTACTATTAGAGAGATACTTTAAAATTGTTTTGAAAGCTTTTACTGTTAGTAAGGTTCTCTTAACCGACTTAAACTATGCAAGTTACATGGAGTCCAATGTCTTGCCCTCCTAAAGAAGGAACCTCACATTGGGGAGAGGTGTCATTCTCTTGCCAGGGAGTATAACCTCAGCTTAAGTGATCACAACTCTGCCCACTATGGGCACTTAATATCAATCCTACGATGGCACATAGTTCTCAGGCATGAGACCTGGGAATCATACCCAACTCAGTGCTAAATACTATTCCCTTTAATTTGCTACGCTTATCTCATGGAAATCCACTTTAAAATTCGCATAAGGGTTTATTATAAAACCATTTATGCATTTATATTAATCAATCTGTAAATAAAACTATTTTGCTTTTTAAAATCTGTAATAAATCTGCAAAGTGGATTCCAAAACTAATCTAAGGATCAAAAGATCAAAACTTTATTGTAAATCTGATATAATCTCATGTAATTTCATTCAAATCTTATGTAATTTCATTCAAAATCAAGTAAATTTGTGATTGAAAACTAATTTTGGGCACAAGGATAAAAGGAGATCCTTGTTGAAAAACCCCACATACCTTAATTGATGATCTTAAATGAAAAGCTTGAATCTGGAATTCCTATGATGCTTTTAAAGATGAGTCCTTGGAGTTCTTAAATATTCGGTCTTGGGAATCCTTCATTTAAAGTTTTCTTGAAGAATATATGGTGGAATTTGGTTTCTTGGAGAAGGGGATTTTGGTTTCTAGGGTTTTGCTTTTGAAGAGAATGGTGAATAATGAGCATAAGGTGCTTATAATAAGCTTAATTCTTATGTTTGGATGGATTGGGGCCTTGGAAAATGACTAAAATGCCCTTTTTAAAACATAAGTCAGAACTGAAAAATGCAACATTTTTCTTGATTTGGTTGGCCACTGCAATGCGCCACAATCATGGTGGCTCACTGGAAAAGGACTAGTGGGAACTGGGTATTCTCTGTGACGCGGAGCTATCGTGGTGCCCTATAGTTTTTGCCATTTTGGCTACTGGCACGACGCGCCACCATCGTGTTGAGCTACTAGAAATTAAAAATTAGGAATTCGGACCTCTCCGTGATGCGCCAACATCACGGAGGTCCACTGGAATTGACAATTATGAAATTGTCCTTCACCATGGCGCGGTGGTTGCTCAGGTGGGACACTGTCAACTTAAAAATGTCATAACTCCTTCATCGAGTGTCGGATTTGGGCGAATTTGGCTTCGATGGAAAGCTTATTCAATTTCCTACATAATGAAAAGTTAAAATCTTGAAAAATCAACATAAAATAAATGCTATTCATCTTTGAAGAAAATTCTTAACATTCTACTGAGTGGCTCACCATGAGTCATAAGCTAGGGTACGAATCATACCCAGAAGTCGTACAGGGGGACGGTGTTCAAACCTCTTGGGATTTTATTCTGCTATGGGTACGATTATGGATACTAGTTATATACTTGGATACGACCTTGTTTTGGGTGTGTCATACCTTAAATAGTATTGGGTCCAAGGGGGAAATCCTACGGCATAAGAGGTGGGTACCACTCATAAAGTATAGGTACAATTCGTTAGGGTCAGTCATACCCTATGACGGGAATTAAATACAATTTAAGTGAGGGTAATTTGGACATTTCCCCACTAATACTAATAAGGTCCCACGACTTATATTGCACTTGGGAGGTTATTTTACATACTATTCTATTCTTAAGCACTTAGAAAATACTCTTAAATCCTCTCTAGAGTTTTTGTGCAAAGGAAGCTTGGGTTTCATCTTAAGGAGTAAACTAGACCTTGTCTTGGTTATTTTTCTCCATCGTCATCTTAGTTTAAGGCATGTTATCTTCCCTCATTGTTAGTTCCAACTAAAGGCATGGATTTTATACAATGTTTTCATGATTTGAATGTTGTGTGATTTTGGTTTTTCAAATGTGTTTGGGGGTTTTGGCTATAAATGTTTGGTTATAGTTTTCCCATATTTTAATTATGCTTTTATATGCATTAATGGTGGTTTTGTATAATTGGTTGCATTGAATGGTTGTTTGGTAATTGGATTTGGTTTTGGAAATACTATGCCCCCAATGTGTTTGATAAAATGCCTATAACAATGTTTTTACCATAATATTGGGTTTTCAATGGAACTTATGCATGTTTTAAACTTGGTAATGGAACCCTAAATGATATGAATGGTTTAAATGGTTTTGGAATGATTTGTCTTAATAAACATACTTGTGGGGTACAAGGGAATCTCCCAAGTTAATATGGTAATGAATACTTATGGGGATCTTGGGAATCAACCAAGTTAATTGGATAACAAGGTCTATGGGTACATGGGAATCTATTGACCACTAAAATGTTTAGCTAAGGACAATACTTGTAATTTATAGTCGGTATGACGATACGAACTACCAATAGCCTAGGTTAATAATAATGGTTTGGTTGGTTGGAAATGGTTTTAATTAGACAATAATAGTGGGGTGTGATAGCTAATCATAAAGGTGGGAGCTTAATGAATGAACACTGGAAACTCATATTTGTCGACATGAGGGGTAGGTCATGGCGACCCTTTTATGATATTATAAGGTACGTAATAATCGTCTAAGTACACATACATATGTATCATGGGGAGTGAAGGGTACATGGAAATCCTTGACTCTTTTGGTATCTCTGGTTTGTGTGGCTACACGTATCTAGGCCCGTTCAAGGGGTTACACTGGACCCATATAGCTCGTGGGTGGTTAAGGATGGTTAAGCTTCACATACCCAGGTAAATGGTTTAAATGCATGCTAACCCGGTTCTTTTTTTCGGCATGATTATATATGCATATGGTTGGCTTACTTGGTTTTACTATTTGGCATTATTTTATCCTTATCCTGAGTTCATGCTAGTGTTCATCCGCTAACCCATCTTTGGGCGGTTGTATCCCCACGCGATACAGGAACCAACCGTTCTACTCCTCCTACTTAGATATCGGACATTTAGGGGTCAACTTTGGATTGAAGTGGTGAGCTTTTATTTTTTTGAAAGTCTCCATTTCATGGATATTATTTCATACTTCGTAATATTTATGGATATTGGTTTTGGCTATAGTTGGGGGCATATCCCAACCGAATTTTTGTATTCTATCGGTTAGAGGCTTTTACAGAACTATTATGGTTTGGAATGGGTGGGATCGATATGGGTGTCAACGTTAGCATTGGTATTGATATTGGGGTTGACATGGGATGACTGTATATTGGTTGTTCTATCCTCTTTCATTTTGGGATTTCATATTTAATTATTAATGGAACTTACTTGGTTATGGTCAGATTTATGGTTTTGGTTTGGATTGGTATGGTTGGGCAGTTGGTGTCCATCTATGATCGCTAAAGCGGTGATCGCTTAAGCGGTGGGTCAACCGTTTAAGTGGTCTAGCCCAAAAATAAGAGACTACTAAAGCGGTCCCCTACCGCTAAACCGATAAATACTAAAGCGGTCAATGTCCGCTTTAGCAGTAGTTGACTATCAGCTGACCCTCCACTAAATCATATACCGCTTTAGCGGTCCTTTATTTGCTAAAGCGGCTGCACCAGATATCAACTGGATCAATAACTTTGCTAATTTTCAAAGTTGTTGATCCACCCCTCGGAGTTCTTTCAAAATCCCATGAAGGAAATCAAAATATGCTACTAGACTAAACTCGATGTTTCAGACTCAATGGCGACATCAGATTTTCAAAAAGAGGTTGTTTTCACCAAATTGATCCCCGAGGCCCAATTTCACAAATTTCTGAACCAAGGGTCAAACTGAGATCCAAAAGCCATAAAATCAAACCAACTATGCTACCAACCCAAAATTGATGTTTCGGATCTGCTAGCGCAGTCCATATTTCCATCCCACACACAAAACATCAAATATTGACCAAAGTCAACTATAGGCCTTTTCATTCTCTAAAAATCACAAAGTCGCACAAATTATTTTGGATCCCATTCAAAATCGTACCAACCATTCCCATACCCAGAAACAACACATAACAACCATGGGGGGGGGGGAATAATCAAAACATAAAAAAGGAAGAAATTCACAAATTCAAGTCCTTACAATATCCACCATTAAAAATCTACTTCGTCCTCGAACTAAATGTAAGGAAAATACCTAAATCGGAGAAAAGATGGGGATAACTAATAGCATGTCAGAATCGACCTGCTAAGTAGCCTCATCTATAGAATGGTGTCTCCACTGAACCTTAACTACTGGAATATCTCTAGAAAGCAGTCGCCTAATATCCCGGGCTAAAATTGAGATTGGCTCCTCAACAAAAGACAATCTCTCATTTAAATGCATAGTGTCCTAATGAATGAAATGAGACTCAGCCAAAATATAAACACCATAGCGTGGATACATGGAAAACTTGATGAACGACTGAAAGATCTGAGGGTAATGCTAACTCATAAGTTATATCCCTAATAGTCCAAAGAATTTAAAATGGCCCAATATAACTGGGGCTAAGCTTGCCCCTCTTCCCAAACGTCGTCATGCCTTTCATGGGAAAAACATGAAGAAAAACTCGACCACCAATACTAAATCTCAAGGCACAAAGTCTATAATCCGTATAGCACTTCTGCCTACTCTGATCCACTCAAAGTCTATCATGAATGACCCGAACTCTATCCAAAGACTCGCAAAACAAGTCTATACCTCGAGGTATAATCTCAAAAACCTCAAACCAACTAATCGGAAAACCAAAATGCCTACCATATAAAGCCTCAAAAGGTGCCATCTCAATATTAGAATGGTAACTATTATTAGACGCAAACTCCGCCAACGCTAAATGTTTCTCCTACTGGCCTCCAAAGTCCATAACAAAAGTTCGGAGCATGTCCTATAAAATTGAAATAATCTACTCAGACAGACCATCGGTCTGGGGTGAAATATGATGCTAAGATTAACTCGGTTAACTAACTCTTCCTAAAATGCCTTTCATAAGTGAGAGTAAAAACTGAACCTCTATCTCAAATAATAGACACTAGTACACCATGGAGAGGAACTATCTCACAAACATAGATGCGGGCTAACCTCTCAGCACTAAAGAAAACCTGAATGGGGATGAAATAATAAAATTTGATCAATTGATCCATGATGACCCAAACACAACCATGAGAAGTACGAGGAAACCTAGTCACGAATTCTCTAGTAATTTGTTTCCACTTCCACTCGACAATGGGTAATCTCTAAAGAAACCACCAGGCATCAAATGCTTGGCCTTAACCTATTGATAACACAAGTAATGAACTATAATGTCTACTATATATTTCCTCATACCACCCCAGCAGTAGTGTTTTTTCAAATCACGATGTATCTTGGTCACTCTCAAATGAATGAAGTACCTAGAACAATGAGTTTTCTCCAAGATCAAACTCACCCAATCACCTACTCTCGGCACACAAAATTAGCCTCTAATCCTCAAAACACGATCAAAGTCAAGTGAGGCTTATGTAGCTTCGCCACTCAACACCTTATCCCAAATCACTCTCAAACCAGCATCATCAATCTAATGAGCCAAAATCTGCTCCATCAGGAAAGATCTATCCTCCATAAGTTCCAAAACACAACTAGGTACAAAATAGCAAACCTGACCATTTGATTAGCCAAAGACTGAACCTCTATGGCCAAAAGTCTCTCCTGGGTCAAAATATGAGCCAAGCTACCCATACTAGTCGACTTTTGGCTCAAGCATCTACAACCACATTAACCTATCCCAAATGATAGAGAATAGTAAGATCATAATACTTAAGAAACTGAAGCCAACGATGCTACCCCATATTAAGATCCCACTTAGTAAAGAAATACTGAAGGCCATGGTGATCCAAGAAGATCTCACAATAAAATCCAAGCAAATAGTGCCTCCATAATTTCAAAGCAAAAACAACTGCACCCAACTCAAAATCGCAAGTAGGATAATTCTTCTCGTGAGGCCTTAACTGACGAGAAGCATACATGATGATAGGCGAATTTACGCGCCTATATCAATATATTTGGCCCATATTTTAGCCTAGTTTTGAGAACAAATTATATATTTCATGCACTTTTAGTCCTTTTTCCTATAAATGAGCTAACGAACATGATTAGTAAAGTTTCAGGTATGAATGATGCAAAATTCAGCATTTTATGGCTTACTTGACGCAAAAGAAAGCTCACGAAGGAAGGAAAGGGAGTTTACACGCCTAAGGACCAAAACTGTTGCATGGAAACTCTGTCCCGGGCTAAAACAGCATTTCTGAAGACTCTGGGGACCTGGACCAAAACTGCTGCATGGAAAATCTGTCCCGGGCTAAAACAGCATTTCTGAAGACTTTGGGGACTTACAGACACAAAGCTGGATTTTGACAATGATACATTAACCTAGTACAATTGGGTTATGTATTTCATTAGTTTATTTGGATTAGGAGAATGTTACATTAACCTAGTACAAATGGGTTAAGTATTTCCTTAGTTTAGTAGGATTTGGTTATTTATTTCATTAGCATAGTAGGAGTAGGATAGGAGTATTATAAATACCCTATCATGCTAGAGATTTTTAATTAAGTCCTCCCTTAGTGGAGAGGCAAGTCCTCCCTTAGTGGAGAGACACATTCTACTTCTCAATTACAACTCTTCTAATCTTTCCATTAATTCTATTCTTAAATTCCACAACAAGAGAATCGTTACTTGCTAAGGAATCACGCCACACGCCTATCACCTAATCCACACGCCATTACTCAACAATAACAATGCAAATCGTGATCTCCTTCGCACTCATGGGTAACTAAACTTCTCTGTTGGGGTTATGGAAGCCGAATGAGATACTATCTATTGCTGTGAGTTTGTGAGTTCGAGACACGTATATTGCTTATATCATTATTCTCTTCATCTTAATGCAAATTCTTGTGGCTGCAGACGCATAGAATAACGCCAGTCTAACATTTAACTTGTTCGAGAGAAAGGTTATTTGTCTGGAAAAGAGATAATGTCAAGGTAGTAGGACACCCTTTCCTACTAAAAAGCTAGTGCCGTAACTGGACTAACCTCTTGGAGAATTCGTACCGTTAGACACGCTTTAAGCTCGAGAGAGTTAAAGTGAAATAGTCCTTGTTCAGGTCGAGAGACGCTTGGATTTACCATCGACTACAATTCTCTATAAGCAATTGCATGTCAAGACTCTACACACTCATAGCCAATAGAGACGTATACCTCAGAAGGTGGACATAACCCCAACGCTTCAATTCTCATTGTTTACAACTTATGTAACAATCTTTCTCTCTTTACTTTGCTATTTTCAGCTTTTACTTTATTGTTTACGTTACACATTACAATCCCCCCTTTTACGAGACTTGCACCAAAAGTTTAGTAATTTTGCTTACTTGTTGGCCAAGCTATTCCCTGTGGGATCGACACCCAACCCAGGTTGGGTTCTATATTTGCTAACGACTGCTTTACACTCCCACGAGAGCTGTAGATTGAGCGTTATCAATACACAATTACCATACCCTCCTATATCAACATGACACTTAACAAAACACTAGAAGCATCACAAAAGAAGGTAAAACCCATGCCCGTCTTGGGCAAAGTCAAGATAGGAGTTGATGTTAATAAATCCTTATGCATTTGGAATCTCACCTCATAAGTATTGGACCACTAAAAAGATATCTTCTTCTAGGTCAACTTGGTCAATGGAGCTGCAATAGATAAAAAAACCTCAACAAAGTACCGATAGTAGCCTACTAACCCAACAAAACTCTAAATCTCTATAAGAGAGATAGGCCTAGCCCAATCATGAACCACCGCAATCTTGACCGGATCGAACATGATACCATCCTTAGTCACAATATGACCCAAGAAAGAGACAGACTCTAGCCAAAATATGTACTTGGAGAACTTAGCATATAACTTCTCATCTCTCAACCTCAGAAGTACAATCCACAAATACTTCTCATAGCCGGCCTCACTCTTGGAGTGAACCAAGATATCATCTATAAATACAATGATAAAAGAGTCAAAAAATGATTAAAATACCTGGTTTATCAACTCTATAAATGCAGATGGGCAAGGGTCAACCCGAAGTACATGACCAATAACTCATAATGAATGTATCTAGTTTGAAAAGCTAACTTTTGTATATCTAAAGCTCTAATCCTCAACTGGTGATACCCGAACCTCAAATCAATCTTTGAAAATATTGAAGCACCCTAAGTTGATCAAAAAAACCATCAATACTAGGAATATAATAGGTATTTTAACGGTCACCATGTTCAACTGTCGATAATCAATACACATGTGCATAGACCTTTACTTTTCTTCACAAACAAGAAGGTGCATCCCAAGAAGATACACTAAGTCAGATAAATCCCTTATCTAATAATTCTTGTAGCTGATCCTTCAATTTCTTCAACTCCACTAGGGACATCCTATAAAGAGGAATAAAATAGGCTTGGTGCACGACTCAACATCAATAGCAAAGTTAATATCACGATTCGAAGGCATACCAAGCAGATTCATAGGAAAAATATCCATAAACTCATGAATAATACTGATAGAATCCAAAAGAGGCAGTGAAACAAAACTAGCATCAGGAATATGGTCCAAATAAGACAAACATTCCCTCTCTACCATGTAATAAGCACGTAGAAAGGATCTAATTGTCCTTGGACCTGAATGAAGCGTATCCTTCCAAGCTATCATTGGCACATCCGATGAGTCTAAAGTCAAAACCTTAGCATAACAATCTAGAATAGAATGATAGGTATCCAACCAATCCATAACCAAGATGATATCAAAATGTACCATATCTAAGATAATCAAATCTACCTAAGTCTCACGACTTATGAAGGTCACAACACAAGATCGATGCACCTAATCCATCACTAAAGAGTCTCCTACGGCGGTAGATACATGGATAGGAATGGCAATACACTCTCTAGTAGAATTAAAAGTCGAAGCAAAATATATACATATATAGGAGAAAGTTAACCCTAGATCAATAACACATATATAGATCTGAAATAAATGAGGATGATACGTATGATAACAACATTAAAACCTCTACCTTGGGTCTAGAGAATATAGTATATAACTATCCATGTATGCTATCGAATTGAGTATCCCCATGACCACCACCATATGCACTACTATCTCTACCTCACACACCACTAGTAGCACTTCTACCACCTTGAGGGTTGCCTCTCACTATTGATATATGAGTAGGCCTAAAAATGCAGAGGGGTCGATCATTAGCCACATGGCTAAAATCATTACACATAGCAAACTCTATGGCTCAAATCAATCTGAGAATGTACAGTTGAGCTAGAACGACCACTTTGGGATAATATTTAACTACTCAAAGCCACTGAACCAAAAGACCTACTACCTGAACCTAGAAAAACTAACTATACTGTTCTACCATGGTACCTATGGAAAACTCTGAAATCTCTACCTCAAGGGTTGTAACCACTAAACTTGCCCTGAAAACTGTAACGCCCCAAAAATTTGTCTTGAGACGTCAGTGCTTAGGACCACAAATGATCCCAAGCTGACCCATGAACTGGCATATTGTTAAGCAACTAATAAAATATGTATAAAATGATTAATCTTGCTATGCGAAAACATAAAAATGATGAAATCTGTGAAAAATACAATACTGATACCATTTTACATTCTGATAAAATCTAAAAAATAGAAATGAAATTACATAACTAACTCTAACTGACATCTGTGAAGTCTTTACTATACTGACTATAGATAGTTGGAACACGACTCCAACTATCACTGATCAATACATATGAATAAGAAAATAAATTACATCAATAACATCTAACTAAAGTCCCTAAAGTAGGAGGACTTATCATCTGTTGGCTGGAATCTGAAAACTATCTGAATATAGTATGCGTGCTACAACTGAGCTAATACCTACATTATGAGACAATGTAGCACATAGACATATATGTGGATCAGTACTTTGAGGATGTACTGAGTATATGGGGGTAAAATGCATAAGTAAAACATTATCTCATCATCATAATTTGTAAATTAATGCATGCTAAATGTAAATGACTCGCATAAGCTGGAATATCTGAAATACTAAAACATGTAGCAATGAGAAACAAAATATACTTTATAAATCTTGTGCGCCATAACATTTAGTTTTAATAGTTGTACTTGTATTCTCCCTTTAAATCATACTGTCTAAGTGTGGAAAGGACTCACTCTTTAAATCTGAAACCTGAAAGCTAAAGTTTGTAGCTAATATCTTTCTGTAAGGCATAATCTGAGTAAAACTTGTGAGCCTTAACACTTAGTTTTTCTATAAAAAAAATTCTGAAAGTCTTTACTATTTGGGAGATACTTTAAAACTGTTCTGTAAGCTTTTACTGTTAACCAACATAAACCATGTGAGCTACATGGACTCCAACGTCTTTCCCTCCTAAGGAAGGAACCACACATTAGGGAAAGGTGTCATACTCTTGCCAAGGAGTATAACCTAAGCTTAAGTGATCACAACTCTACCCACTATGGGCACTTAATCTCAATCCTACGGTGGCACATAGTTCTGGGTCATGAGACCTTGGAATTATACCCAACTCAGTGCTAAATACTACCTTTAATTTGTTGTGCTCATCTCGTGGAAATCAACTTTAAAACTCACATAAGGGTTTATTATGAAACCAGTTATGCATTTATCTTAATCATCTGTAAATGAAGCTATTTTGCTTTCTGAAATCTGTAAGAAATCTATAAAGTGGATTCCAAAACTAATCTAAGGATCAAAAGATTAAAACTTTATTGTAAATCTGATAAAATCAGCTCATAAGATGCTTAAAGCATTATTTTTCTCAAAATCTCAACATATAAACTTAAGGCTTAAAACCCATGTATCAAACTCATGTCAAAATATCATAATAATCATGCTTAATAATGAAAACAATGATAATTCATCTCAGAATCTAGAAATTACTGCAATAAGTATGAAAATATAAAAATAGACATGCAATTCATCTTCAAAATATCTCAAAACTTTGCAAATAGCAATAATAGGTATGAACCCTAATTCAAATCTCATGTAATTTCATTCAAAATCATGTAAATTTGTGATTAAAAACTAAATTTTGGCACAAGGATGAAAGGAGACCCTTGTTGAAAAACCCCACATACCTTAATTGATGATCTTGGATGAAAAGCTTGAATCTTGGATTCCTATGATGCTTTTGAAGATGAGTATCTTGTCTTGGGAATCCTCCATTTAACATTTTCTTGAAGAATCTATGGTGGAATTTTGTTTCTTGGAGAAGGGGAGTTTGGTTTCTAGGGTTTTGCTTTTGAAGAGAATGGTGAATAATGAGCATAAGGTGATTAGAATAAGCTTAAATCTTATGTTAGATGGATTGGGGCCTTGGAAAATGTCCAACATACCCTTTTTAAACTTTAAGTCAGAACTGAAAAATGCAACATTTTTTCTAATTTGGTTGGCCACCGCGATGCGCCACAATCATGGTGGTTCACTAGGAGAGGACGAGTAGAAATTGGGCATTCTTCGCGACACAAAGCTATCGTGGTACCCTATAGTTTTTGCCATTTTGGCTACTAACGCGACATGCTACTATCACGTTGAGCTACTAGAAATCAACAATTGTGAATTTGGACCCCTCTGCGATGTGCCAATATCGCGGAGGTCCACTGGAATTGACAGTTATGAAATTGTCCTTTACCGCGATGCGGTGGTTGCTCAGGTGGGATACTGTCAACTTAAAAATGCCATAACTCCTTCACCGAGTGTCGGATTTAGGTGAATTTGGTATCGATGGAAAGCTTATTCAATTTCCCACACAATGAAAAGTCAAAATCTGAAAATTCAACATAAAATAAATAGTATTCATCTTTGAAGCAAATTCTTGACATTCTAGGGACGAATTTAAGTTAGAAAAAGTATGAGGTATTACAGTATCTCCCCATTGGGAACATTCATCCTCGAATGTGGCTAATTAGACTGAAATTACAGAGGAATCTAAGGCTATAAGCTATTATGCACAACTAAAATAAATTATATGACTGAATCCCAACGTAGTGGGCTGCTGAACTTATTTGTGAGTTCATGAACTTTCTTGCAAACAGCTATATGGCTGAGATCGAAACGAAAGAGTCAACTTATAGGTAACAATTTCTTTATGCTGGATCTAATTTTATGAGAAAAGATGAGAGGTTTACGGCTTGAAAACTCAGGGTATTACAATATCTTCCCTTTAGGATCGTTTATCCCTGAATGATACTGACTTGGTTGAAACACTAGGAAAAGACTGAGATGATACACAGAATACTAATGAACTGAATCATGACTTAATATTTGTATCTAAAACTGATACATGATGCATATACTAAAATGTCCATACTCACGAAATTTCTGGTAGTAAGGCTAGTCTAAATCGAAAGATGGAAAAGCTATAGAGATTCGTCAGTCTGACTGTTAGACTGGATTTCTGGCTGAATCATATTGAATGCTCATAACCAGATGGAGTACTTCTTCAACACTTTTCTAAGAAACTCTAATGATATTAGGGAGTAAAGGACTCCGGGCATGATCTGAAGAAGACCTCTGAATAAGGGATTACAACATCTCTACCACTCTATAGCATGGAACATAGACCCATAAACCATACACTAGGATAGGATTGAATTGCTAGGACTTAAGCAATGCAACTTCTTCTTTTCAAGCTTAGCAACACTTGTCAAACACTCCCTCAACTATACTATTCCCTTCAGATACCATACTCGCTTGATTCAGCTTATAATTCTCACATGGCATTGATAAATCCTTCTACTAAAGTCTAAACTGAACTAAATCCTCTCATCATGGTTAGGCCTAACTTGGAATCACAAGGTACTGCACATAACCTCACAATACTAGCCTGAACCATGAACTCAATACCCCAAGCATTGTCACATTGAGGGTTCGAGTCACGCTGGAGGGGAAGCGTGGAAACACTATTGATCCTCCTGGGGGGGGAAAGAAAAAAAAAAAAGCATTGTCACACAACTACCTATACTAGGATGACTTTTCTTATCACTTTAACAACTAAATTCAATCTCTTGACCTAGGAAAGGTCATTGAAAGGTTGGAATACCAGGACCCAAAATATGAAGGGATACTAAGCATAACTTGACACCTTACTGAGGCCTGAGGGATAGAGTATTCACGACATGGATTTATTAAGGAGATCTAATCTGAGGACGTATATGATATATAAATCTGAATTTCACTAATCGTTAAGAGTGTTGCATGAGTACTGGAACTGAACATACTATAAGGCCTAAATTTGGAGTTCATAACTTATGGAATATGATTCCAACTGCTGGATGAACTAGAACTCTTCTTACTAGGAATTGGAAGAGTACATGACTCTTTATTATAGGCATGAACATAATATATGGACAGGGAACTGACATGTGAGGCATGAGTAATATCGGGATAGCTGAAGTATGAAACTTTATACTGAGATGAGAATGGGTTGAGCATCACCTCTCTTACTGGCTTTCTATACTACACTAGCATCACTTACTAGAATCTGGAAGTCTGACTTGGTTACTCATTCTATCATCTCCCCCTTTGGCTTTAACCCATCAATCTAAGTCTGTGAACCACTAAATAAACTTTAATCTAAAATGCAATCACTTTACTCTTGAGTCTGGGGTATATTCAATACACATAAAATTAAACTTACCCTGAAGAACTGTATCTTAACGTGTAACACCCAATGCTAACACCTCCATCAGAGATACTACTCTATCTTTCTATAGATCAATAGTAATCATATAACATCTTGAGCACTTACTAACTTAGAATCTTCATGGGTGTCACTACATCCTAAGTTCATACCATCTAGAGCTTTCAACTCTTATTTTTATTTGATCAATCTAGAAGGATTCAAGATTAGATCCTAACACTTAACACGGATATCACCAACCTTTAATAACCCAAAATACTCTTGTCATAGCTTACTAATATCACATCTCTAAACTTGTATTTCTAAACCATGAGAGTCAAGATCATACCAAAAAGGTTCAACATCATCTACTCATAGCTCCTTAACTTACCTATTAAGAATACCATATACCATCTAACTATTCTTCTTCCACTTAGCAACTCAACGGTACTAACAACCACACAAAACATTTAATAACCTTAGAAAATAATGCAACCCCATATCACCTTGGGCATAATTCTTTATCATATATACTACATCATACTTAATTACAGATAACTGAACTCAAAATCTTGCATACAATGTTCAAGCCTACTAGATTACTTCCATACTACTAGAACCACTAACCAAGCAATCATCATTTCCACAATTATGATCATCCACTGTTCAAACTTAGTGTCCAGTGCTAACATAATTCAACAACCCAACCTCGCATACAATTCTCGCTTGGAAGTTATGATATAAATCATCAAGAAACACTATTCCACTAGGACTTCAAAATAATAGTAATTGGTCAAAATCATATGACCTATCTCCTTATAATCCATTTGTACATACTACTTTTACACAAACAAATTTCTATCATAGCTCTATAAGTTTGGGCTAAACTCTTTTTTGTAACCTCAAGGGAAGCCCTAAGTTAATGATACTAAACCACCAAATAGTTCATTAATATCCTATACTTTTTAAACATAATACATACCATCAATAACCCCTTTCATACTTCAAGAAAACAATAATTCTCCTTAACTAATAACTCTTTCTCTTTCTTCCACTAAACTAACACACAAGAACATATCATCTTAACACATCTCGACAACATACAAAGTTATCTCTATACTTTCTATCAATCGACACTCACACTTTTCTCACCACTACTCTTCTATACCCATACTTCTAACTACAATAAGGTTCTACTATTCATAAATAATAACACTGAAGTTCATAATATCCCTCGAATGCACACTACATTTACAGTCTAGGTTCATACTACCTCCACTCATAATCACTATTTATACTGAAGGAATAATGAGAAATCTAAATTCATATCTTATTTGGTATTAACTGAACAACTCCTAAGGATGAAAACATAAACTTTCAATTTGAGGGACTTATGACACACTAGAGAGCTCCTCTCAAGCCCTTTGTGTGACTTCTAAAACTTCTGCTAGCAAATCTGAGAGTATTATCTGGGGAGGAATTAGAACTGACTAATTGTGTTATCTCAAGAATAAGTCATAGATGAGGAATTTTGTGGTAACACACGAATAGACAACATTTTTTTTTGAAGGAACAACTTTACTGCACGATCTAGAGTATGAAAATAGAGAAACTTTTCTTAAATGCCTCATAGCCTCTCGAAGAAAAGTATAGACACCCTAGGACACTTGAACCTTGTGTTCTGATACCAAGTTTGTAATGCCCTAAAATCTATCCCGAGATATCACACAATGCTTAGGACCATAAGTGATCCCAAGCTAACCCATAAACTGGCATACTATTAAGCAACTGATAGAATATGTTAAAAATAATTGAGTTTGCTGTGCAGAAACATAAAAATGATGGAATCTATGAAAAATACAATACTGATACCATTTTACATTCTGATAAAGTCTGAAAAATGGAAATAAAATTACATAACTAACTCTAACTGACATCTGTGAAGCCTCTACTATACTAAATATAGATAGCTGGGATGCGACTCCAACTATCACTAATCAATACATATGAATAAGAAAATAAAGTAAATTAATAACATCTAACTAAAGTCCCCAAAGTAGAAGGACTTTTCATCTGCTGGTTGGAAACTACAAACTGTCTGAATATAGTATGCATGCTACAACTGAGCTAATACCTACATTATGAGACAATGTAGCATATAGACATTTATGTGGATCAGTACTTTGAGGATGTACAGAGTATATGGGGTGAAATGCATAAGTAAAATATTATCTCATCATCATAATTTGTAAAACAATGCATGCTAAATGTAAATAACTCATATACATTGGAATATCTGAAATACTGAAATATGTAGCAATGAGAAACAAAACGTACTTTATAAATCTTGTGAGCCATAACATTTAATTCTAATAGTTGTACTTGTATTCTCTTTTTAAATTATACTGACTAAGTGTGGAAAGCATTCACTCTTTAAATCTGAAATCTGAAATCTAAAGTCTGTAGCTAATATCTTTCTATAAGGCATAATCTGAGTAAAACTTGTGAGCCTTCACCCTTAGTTTTTCTAAAAGCTTTTTCTATAAAAAAAATTCTGAAAGTCTTTACTATTAGAGAGATACTTTAAAATTGTTTTGAAAGCTTTTACTGTTAGTAAGGTTCTCTTAACCGACTTAAACTATGCAAGTTACATGGAGTCCAATGTCTTGCCCTCCTAAAGAAGGAACCTCACATTGGGGAGAGGTGTCATACTCTTGCCAGGGAGTATAACCTCAGCTTAAGTGATCACAACTCTGCCCACTATGGGCACTTAATATCAATCCTACGATGGCACATAGTTCTCAGGCATGAGACCTGGGAATCATACCCAACTCAGTGCTAAATACTATTCCCTTTAATTTGCTACGCTTATCTCATGGAAATCCACTTTAAAATTCGCATAAGGGTTTATTATAAAACCATTTATGCATTTATATTAATCAATCTGTAAATAAAACTATTTTGCTTTTTAAAATCTGTAATAAATCTGCAAAGTGGATTCCAAAACTAATCTAAGGATCAAAAGATCAAAACTTTATTGTAAATCTGATATAATCTCATGTAATTTCATTCAAATCTTATGTAATTTCATTCAAAATCAAGTAAATTTGTGATTGAAAACTAATTTTGGGCACAAGGATAAAAGGAGATCCTTGTTGAAAAACCCCACATACCTTAATTGATGATCTTAAATGAAAAGCTTGAATCTGGAATTCCTATGATGCTTTTAAAGATGAGTCCTTGGAGTTCTTAAATATTCGGTCTTGGGAATCCTTCATTTAAAGTTTTCTTGAAGAATATATGGTGGAATTTGGTTTCTTGGAGAAGGGGATTTTGGTTTCTAGGGTTTTGCTTTTGAAGAGAATGGTGAATAATGAGCATAAGGTGCTTATAATAAGCTTAATTCTTATGTTTGGATGGATTGGGGCCTTGGAAAATGACTAAAATGCCCTTTTTAAAACATAAGTCAGAACTGAAAAATGCAACATTTTTCTTGATTTGGTTGGCCACTGCAATGCGCCACAATCATGGTGGCTCACTGGAAAAGGACTAGTGGGAACTGGGTATTCTCTGTGACGCGGAGCTATCGTGGTGCCCTATAGTTTTTGCCATTTTGGCTACTGGCACGACGCGCCACCATCGTGTTGAGCTACTAGAAATTAAAAATTAGGAATTCGGACCTCTCCGTGATGCGCCAACATCACGGAGGTCCACTGGAATTGACAATTATGAAATTGTCCTTCACCATGGCGCGGTGGTTGCTCAGGTGGGACACTGTCAACTTAAAAATGTCATAACTCCTTCATCGAGTGTCGGATTTGGGCGAATTTGGCTTCGATGGAAAGCTTATTCAATTTCCTACATAATGAAAAGTTAAAATCTTGAAAAATCAACATAAAATAAATGCTATTCATCTTTGAAGAAAATTCTTAACATTCTACTGAGTGGCTCACCATGAGTCATAAGCTAGGGTACGAATCATACCCAGAAGTCGTACAGGGGGACGGTGTTCAAACCTCTTGGGATTTTATTCTGCTATGGGTACGATTATGGATACTAGTTATATACTTGGATACGACCTTGTTTTGGGTGTGTCATACCTTAAATAGTATTGGGTCCAAGGGGGAAATCCTACGGCATAAGAGGTGGGTACCACTCATAAAGTATAGGTACAATTCGTTAGGGTCAGTCATACCCTATGACGGGAATTAAATACAATTTAAGTGAGGGTAATTTGGACATTTCCCCACTAATACTAATAAGGTCCCACGACTTATATTGCACTTGGGAGGTTATTTTACATACTATTCTATTCTTAAGCACTTAGAAAATACTCTTAAATCCTCTCTAGAGTTTTTGTGCAAAGGAAGCTTGGGTTTCATCTTAAGGAGTAAACTAGACCTTGTCTTGGTTATTTTTCTCCATCGTCATCTTAGTTTAAGGCATGTTATCTTCCCTCATTGTTAGTTCCAACTAAAGGCATGGATTTTATACAATGTTTTCATGATTTGAATGTTGTGTGATTTTGGTTTTTCAAATGTGTTTGGGGGTTTTGGCTATAAATGTTTGGTTATAGTTTTCCCATATTTTAATTATGCTTTTATATGCATTAATGGTGGTTTTGTATAATTGGTTGCATTGAATGGTTGTTTGGTAATTGGATTTGGTTTTGGAAATACTATGCCCCCAATGTGTTTGATAAAATGCCTATAACAATGTTTTTACCATAATATTGGGTTTTCAATGGAACTTATGCATGTTTTAAACTTGGTAATGGAACCCTAAATGATATGAATGGTTTAAATGGTTTTGGAATGATTTGTCTTAATAAACATACTTGTGGGGTACAAGGGAATCTCCCAAGTTAATATGGTAATGAATACTTATGGGGATCTTGGGAATCAACCAAGTTAATTGGATAACAAGGTCTATGGGTACATGGGAATCTATTGACCACTAAAATGTTTAGCTAAGGACAATACTTGTAATTTATAGTCGGTATGACGATACGAACTACCAATAGCCTAGGTTAATAATAATGGTTTGGTTGGTTGGAAATGGTTTTAATTAGACAATAATAGTGGGGTGTGATAGCTAATCATAAAGGTGGGAGCTTAATGAATGAACACTGGAAACTCATATTTGTCGACATGAGGGGTAGGTCATGGCGACCCTTTTATGATATTATAAGGTACGTAATAATCGTCTAAGTACACATACATATGTATCATGGGGAGTGAAGGGTACATGGAAATCCTTGACTCTTTTGGTATCTCTGGTTTGTGTGGCTACACGTATCTAGGCCCGTTCAAGGGGTTACACTGGACCCATATAGCTCGTGGGTGGTTAAGGATGGTTAAGCTTCACATACCCAGGTAAATGGTTTAAATGCATGCTAACCCGGTTCTTTTTTTCGGCATGATTATATATGCATATGGTTGGCTTACTTGGTTTTACTATTTGGCATTATTTTATCCTTATCCTGAGTTCATGCTAGTGTTCATCCGCTAACCCATATTTGGGCGGCTGTATCCCCACGCGATACAGGAACCAACCGTTCTACTCCTCCTACTTAGATATCGGACATTTAGGGGTCAACTTTGGATTGAAGTGGTGAGCTTTTATTTTTTTGAAAGTCTCCATTTCATGGATATTATTTCATACTTCGTAATATTTATGGATATTGGTTTTGGCTATAGTTGGGGGCATATCCCAACCGAATTTTTGTATTCTATCGGTTAAAGGCTTTTACAGAACTATTATGGTTTGGAATGGGTGGGATCGATATGGGTGTCAACCTTAGCATTGGTATTGATATTGGGGTTGACATGGGATGACTGTATATTGGTTGTTCTATCCTCTTTCATTTTGGGATTTCATATTTAATTATTAATGGAACTTACTTGGTTATGGTTAGATTTATGGTTTTGGTTTGGATTGGTATGGTTGGGCAGTTGGTGTTGGATGGTTGGATTGGGTTGGGTCAATGATGGTCATAATCCTATCCAGAGTTCATGTGAGTTGTTACGCTATCTTGTTATATTTTTGAAATTTAGCCAATTCAGGTCAAGCAGTTAGAGGATTGGGTTGGGTAACGGGGGTGGTCTCCGATCCTGGTCGAACTTGGGACACCCATTACAACAAGGCCCCGGGTTGGACGTGTCAAAAATACCATAAGTAGATATCAATACCGATATAGGTACCACACCTAGAACCAAAGGAACGCCATAAGCAGACTCTATCACAATTAAGGTACAAAACTTAGAACTAGAGGAATACCATGTGCACTCAAAGAAACACCCTCCAAATGAGTTAGCAAATGAAATAATAAACCCTCCAAGACCAGGGTAATAGTACTTTATGAAACCCAATTAGGCCCAATATCTTTAGAATGCTCAACCTCGAACCCAGGGGAGATCTTCTAGTACTACCTCTGGAAGAGGCAGATCCTTGTGCTTGTCCCCTACCTTGAGTCCATCCATGACCTATGACTCATCCCCTAAGATGAGCTCTCTCCTCGGATGCTAGCTCCATATTCCTAGCCTCATGGATCTAGTCCTCACCATAAGCACAGAAAAAAGTAAAACTCAATTTAGAATATAGGGTATGGAAGGAACAAAATAAGGACATTTCCTAAAGATATATTGTAGCCTCTCGAAGATAGATATGAACGTCTACATATTGATCTGCGAGACTCTACCAGACACCCTATTCTTACACTTATCAGATTGATCAAACCTATGTGCTCTGATACCAATTTATCATGACTTAAAAAGTAAGGTCATGATGACACTTATCGTGGCTAAGCCTTGAATAGTAAGTCAATCGCCCAAACTAATATATAAAAATCATAACACAATTCCAAAGGCAAGACTTCTAGAGCAAAGTCAGACCATACATATACTATAATAACAAAAGTTTGGATAAAAAAAATACCATAAACCTTTCTGAAACCTAGTGTTACGGTATAAGAACATTCTAAATACAACTCAGAACTAGAAAAATACAATTGAATCTGGCAAATATAAGTCTATCTCAGGATATAAAATAAAGACATCAACTGGATAAAATGAGGCCTCAAGTCATCTCTGAAAGCATAGACCAACAACTATCTCAAATGTATCAATGCTAAACCGTATGAACTCAACTATCGTGTTATGCACTAGTATCTGGATCTACACAAAAAGAGCACAATAGGGATGAGTACCGTCCACTTATACTCAGTAGGTATCATAGGCAGACTAAACAAAGTAGAAAATAAGATACATAAATATATGTTATGAGCACGTTACCTATAATTAGAAAATGTCCTAAATGGTAGCTCACACCATCTCTATTAATAATTATAAATCTAACATATATAAAAAACAATAGGTACATAAAAAAATAATAGATATGCATCAAATTAAGCACAAAAGTACAACATGAAGATGCATAATGTATGCAAAGCAATAATGATGGTATTGATGATGTGATAGGATTGAGTTTATTGCATAACTTCCATATACACCTACTGACATCAATGTTTCTAGATAGGAACCATGGAGAGAGGGGGTTTCAAAACCCATATACTAACTCAGTACTAAATCCCAATCTCAATAGCCGTATCTTTTCTCTGAGTCATGGTCTATGGTAGAGGGTTTGAAAAAATATCTCATTTTGATAAAGATCGGTGTTTCTACAAAGGTACCAATATATCATGAATATATGTATGATATGAGGATGTCATGCTCACAACTAAACAATATGAAGATCTCAAAATCCATCCAATACATGCACATGTGAGCTTAAAATCCACTCAATATGTCAGCCAATCATGATTTTGTGTAAGCAATGTACGATTAGAGTGAAAAATTCAAGTAAGAAATTATTAATATCACATTAACCCCAACTTAGGTATTTCTATGATAAAGAAAGCAACCAATTGCATACGCAAGGCAAATAATATCAAATAAGGCCCCCACACGAGCAACACGCAGTAAATATCATCTCAAGCCACTAGCAACAATAATATAAGCCCCCACACAGGAATAAAATATTAATAATATTATTGAAATATGATTTACATTATTATTAACCATACCCATAGCATGGTTTTACATATATATGAACTACCCAACTCAGTCTGAGGAAAGTTAAGCCATAATCGATCTCGTGACGCCAAAATACAAGCCTAAAGCCCTTCAACGTAGAGCCTTACCCTCTCAAACGGGATTGGAATCAACTAAAACACAATATAGAATCTACGCATTAAAAGAAGCCAACAATACCAGTATTGCAAATTTTTGAGTCGAGGTCAAAACGGACCCTTGAAATGGATTTTTAAAATGAAGGGGTAAAACCAGAAATTTCATTTAGAAAAACCTTACCCATGATTAAAGGAAGCCATTAGAGATAGCCCAAGTGAAAATAGGTTTAAAATGAGGCTTACATAGGAGAAATACTTTTTTAGGCCTTTTAGGCTAAAATTTCCAAATTTTTATTTTGAAATCATAAATTAACGACTTTAAATGATGATGATCAAAGTAAAATAATTGAAATAGTGATTCAGAGCTTACCCAAAATCGAGAACGGTAGAAATCATCCTGACCCTCTTAACCCGAAGCTCAAAGTCTAAAAAATAAAAGAAATATTAAGAAAAAAAGCTTTTATACTTGTTCAGCTATGACTGCTAAAGCGGTCAAATAATTGCTTAAGCGGTGGGTCAACCGCTTAGGCGGTCCATTCCAAAAATAAGAGGCCGTTAAAATGGTCCTATACCACTAAAGTGGCGACTGCTAAAACAATCATTGTCCTCTTTAGCAGTAGTTAACTGTTAGATGACTCGCTGCTAAAGCAACCACCGTTTTAGCAAATCTTTGGTCGCAAAAGTAGTTGCACCAGATATTAGCTGGATTAGCAACTTAATATGCTACTATACTAAATTCGATATTTTGGACTCAATGGTGACATAAAATTTTTGAAAGGATGTTGTTTTCACAAAATTGACCCTCGAGAACTCAGTTTTATAAATTTTCGAACCAAGGCCAAAATGAGATTCAAAAGCTATAAAATCCAACCAACTACCCTACCAACCCAAAATCGATGTTTTGGATCTACTGATGCGGTTCATTTTGCCACCCGACATACATAACAACAAATGTTGTCAGAAGTCAGGTATAAGGCTTTTTAACCCTTTAGAAACCATAAACTTGCACAATTCATTCTGGATCGCATCAAGAACTGTGTCAACCATCCCCATACTCTATAAATAATACATAAAACTGTGGGGAGGGGCAAAATAGTAAAAATACAGAAAAAAGAAATTCACAGAATCAAGCCTTTACACAATTGTAATGAGATGGGGTGCTTATAGATGATAACGGTGGTTATAGGAATGTTATTTGTGTCACGACCCAAATGGTAATGAGTGACACCCACCATAACTCTACAATGGGAAAGTTAATCAACTCAACCCTTAGCCCTAACAATTAAACAATTAAGCTTAACATTTACTAAGTCATTTCCAAAAAATCACTTATAACTTAAAAATGTGCAATATCATAAGTCTAACATCTCCAAAATCTAATAGAATAACAAAAGTGCAGAATTATCTCTAACTATTACATCTTTTTAGGCCTAAACTCATCGTAAAAGAACTATCAATAAGAAAATTAAGTCTAGAATCACAATCCAAATTCAAAAAAAAAACTTCATATTCAAAATAGAGTACATGAACAAGATAAATATTCAATGGTTTACCGGAAATGGTGCTCACCCTTAAATCAAAGTTGTTGATTACAAGCTAAATCAGAGGTCTAATATCAAACATTGGAACATGCTCTGCACTCAAAATAAAAAAGAACATATGTAGTATCAATACAAACACTATGTACTAATAGGTATTGCTATATGTAGTTTTGATGATGAGCAGCTAAATGCAAGGGACCAGGACCCTGGATATTCATGGTACAGTACAGCTGGCACACGTGTCTGCACAGCTTTGTCCTCTTGTGTAACAAACTTATAGGTGTTACTTGTACTAAATAGGACACCTGGTCCACTGATATTTCAGCCCTAATCATCACTCATCTATAAAAGGAAAAATATGCTTCTTCATCAAATGGTTTTTGGCAAACACAAGGAGTGAAGAAAGGCAACAAAACCCCCCCATTTCAACACTGCTTAATTTCTTAGATATTTATGTATGCTTAAATATAATTTGTTCTTCAGTGAGTTCTAATTTGTAAGCGAATTACTCGCGTTATAAGAGTAATAAACTTTTCTCTTTGAGTAGAGAGTGCTTAGGTAGAGTTGTCTAAGTTTTGATACTGATTAGAGCTAATCAGTGTAGAGGGTCCTTGGTAGAGTTGTCAAGATGAGCTTGTAGTAGAGTTATTACAAGCGAAAGGAGCCTAGAGTTAGGTTCAGTGAAGGTTGTAATCAAGAGTTTGATTATAGTGGATGTTGAAGTACTTGTGAGGGCAACGTTTTCCCTTCCTTGAGCAAAGGAAGTTTCCACATTAAAATCTTGTGTTTTTAATCTTTCTGCCTTGCCTTATTTTCTAGCACCTCATAGTTGGTTTAATATTCTAGCGCTTATGATTGACTTTGAAGGACCTAGTCACTTATTATGTGGTGCAACCCCCAAGGGTTCTAACAATTAGTATTAGAGCGGGTTTACTCTAAAAGATTCATACCTAGAGTGCTCTGGTCATCATGGCTGCTATAATTGAACTAGGGATGGAAAGAAAGGAAGCAAAAAGGGAGAGATTCCTGAATTTGAAGGCTCTAGAGTCTAACCCAGGTGAAGAATACACTGATATTGCACTTTTGGCAACAAGGATCGTTAGAACTATAAAAATGGGTGGTCAGCTTAGCAAAAGAAATAGTAAAATTAAAAGTTGTCACAAAGGTGGTAGCTCTGAAGCATTTATAAGAAACTACCAAATGCTAAAGAATGATCAAAATCTAGAATATCAAGATAAAATGATTCAGCTAGTTGTATAATAAAGAAGGTATTGGTTACATGGGAATACTTCTCAAATAAATCTGAGAAAGACAAAGAGTATGGAGATAGTTTCATGCTGAAACATGGTGAAAAGAAAATAATCGTTGGTTCTTGTTGCTCTCTAATGTCCACTACTAAAGATAAAGAGGAAAATGAGGTAGAAAAAAAGGATATCACTCATAACTGGCTTATGGATAGTGGTTGTTCAAGACACATGATTGGGAGGGTTGATTGTTCTCTCCCTCAAGGCACTTCAAGGGGGAGGTGTGTCTTTTAGAAATTGCAAAAGGGGGTATATCCAGATGATGGAAAGATTGGGATATCACTTTATCATGAAATAGAAGATGTGTATTATGTGAATGGCCTTAAGTATAGTCTTCTAAGTGTATCTCAAATCTATGACAAAGGAAATAAAGTAAAATTCTCATTTGATGGATGTACTGTATCAAGCATGAAATCGGGAAGAATTGTTCTCAAAGCCAAAAATATCAAGAATATATATGTAGCTGATTTAGATTTTGTGGCTGATGGGGAATTCACTTGTTTAAGAGCTCAAAGTAAAGATGCCGATTTATGGAATAGAAGACTAGGACATGTAAATTTCTCTTTGCTAAATAAATTGATTTCAAGGGACCTGGTCCGTGGCTTGCCAAAGCTGAAGTTTCTAGACAACAAAGTTTGGTATGCTTGTGTTCAAGGTAAATAGACCAGATCTTCCTTCAAATTGAAGAAACAAGTAAGTACGTCCAGACCTCTTGAAATACTACACATGGATTTATATGAACCTATTAAAGTCTAAAGTAGAGGAAGGAAGAAATATATGCTAGTTATTATAGATGACTACTCCAGGTTCACCTGGACAATGTTTATAAGAACCAAGGATGAAACATATGGGGTACTTATGGATTTTGCCAAGAAAATCCAAGTGAAGCCAAATTGCAAAATTGTTGAATTTAGGTCTGACCATGGTACTGAATTTGAGAATTCTCAAATGGATGAATTTTATGTTGAGCATGGAATAAGTAACACTTTTCTGATCCCATAACTCCACGACAAAATGGAGTTATTAAAAGGAAAAAAAAACATTGATAAAGATTGCTAGGACTATGCTAATTGATAGTAAACTTCCAAAGAGTTTCTAGGCTGAAGTAGTAAATACTTTTTGTTATGTGACTAACAGGTGTGTGATTAGATCACTTCTGAATAATACTCCATATGAGCTGGTATTCAATATAAAGCCTAAGCTAGACTATTTCAGACTATTTAGATGGTAATGCTTTCTGCTAAACAATGGGAAGAGGGAATTGGGAAAATTTGATTCCAAGAGTGATGAGGCAGTGTTTGTAGGCTACTCTTCAACAGACAAGGATTATAGGGTCGTCAATAAAAGAACTTTGTATGTTGAAGAAAGTATTCATATGGTCTTTGATGAGTCTGGATATCAAATAAACCCAGATGATGGCAAGGATTCAGAAGTTGAAGAATTCATTTCTATTTAATGGAATAATACTACTGAATAGGATAATCAAGGGATAAATAATGCAAACGAGAATGATAAAACTGGTGGTGATCCAGAAACTCAGGCATAGACCCCAACTCCAATGGAAGAACAACTAGAGAAAGCTAGTCAAAATTCTTAGGGACCTGGTCCCAATGGTATTAATCTCAGAAGGCAAAATTGGAGACATAAGTTTGCTCATCCTCTTAAGAATCTAACTACACCCTTGCAAACAAGAATCAAAACAAGAGCTCAAGCAAAGAATGTTATGGCATTTTAAGCCTTTTTATCCCAAATTGAGCCCAAGAATGTAAAAGAGGCCCTGAAAGATGTTAATTGGATTAATGCAATTCAAGAAGAACTTTATCAATTTAAAAGAAGGAAAGCCTGGAATCTAGTCCCCAAGCCTATTGATATAATAATTATTGGGACCAAATAGGTAAGATAAAAATGAAACTATTAATAGGAACAAGGCAAGGATGGTTGTTCAAGGTTATAACTTAGAAAAGGGGATTGACTATGATGAGACTTTTGCCTCTATAGCAAGAATAGAGGCAATAATAATTCTTGTTGTATTTTTTGCATACATAGGATTCAAACTATTTCAAATGGATGTAAAAAGTGCCTTCCTGAATAGAAACCTAAAAGAAGAAGTCTATGTCAAATAGCCTCCAGGTTTTGAAGATACAGATTTTCCTCAACATGTACTTAAATTGGATAAATCTCTTTATGGTTTGAAACAAGCACCAAGGGCCTGGTATGAGAGACTCTCAAAGTTTCTACTAGAAATTGGCTTCAAGTAAAGAAAAATAAATAATACTATATTCTTAAAGACTAGAGGTAGTAGCCTATTAATTGTCCAGATATATGTTGATGACATAATCTTTGGAGCTACTTCTAAATCCCTATGTGAAGAATTTGCTAAGCTAATGGAAAGCGAATTTGAGATGAGTATGATAGGTGAATTAAGCTTCTTCTTAGGCATACAGATCAAAAAAATTTCTCAAGGGACAATGATTTATGAAGATAAGTACATCAAGGAGTTACTGAAGAAGTATAATATGGGAGATGCTAAGACAATTGATACTCCAATTGGAACCAACTCAAAAATGGACAATGATGATCTAGGTCCTTCAGTGAATGAAAAAATGTATAGAGGGATCATAAGATCCTTCCTATATCTCACTACAAGTAGGACAGACATTGTTTTCAGTGTAGGAATATGCGCCAAATTGCAAGCATGCCTAAAGGAGTCTCACTTGAAAGCTGCAAAAAGAATTCTCAGGTATCTGGAGGGGATAGAGGACCTGGTCCTATACTATCCATTTGGAGATAATTTTGACTTGGTGAGCTATGATGATGCTGACTATGTTGTATATTTGGTATAGAAAAAAAACTTCATGACTCATTTTTAATCTCCTGAGGATCTAAGAAGCAAAATTTAGTTATTTTATCTACTGTTGAAGCTGAATATATTGTTATTTTTTTTATTGTGCACAACTGTTATGGATCAAGCAGCAATTGAAAAATTTTGGCGTTGTCTCGAACACTATACCTCTAATGTGTGACAACACAAATGCTCCAAACATGGCCAAGAATCTAGTGCAGCACAAGAAGACTAAGCGCATTAATGTGAGGCATCACTTCCTAAGAGACAATGTTGAGAAAGGGGCACTCAACATGAGGTTCTGTAAGACTGAGGATTAGATAGCGGATATCTTTACTAAGGCACTTCACAAGGAATAATTTATGAAGAACAGGCTGAAGTTAGACCTGGTCAAAATCACCTAACCTACTATGTGAAATAGTAGTTCTCTACAAAATTGGCTATGATTAGGAGACAAGTATCCTTGGTAAAGTATGTATTTGCTAGTCTAACTCAGTATCATATCTTTGTAGATATACACCCATAGGAACAGGTTTGGAAGAAAACAGATAAAGTATGTACAAATTTGGGAACTCACTCAAAGAAAGAGAGGGACCTGGTCCCATCTCTTAGGTTAGTTTTATGAATGTGCATATTGTTCTTCTTGTTATGTTAAGAAAATTCCACATCCTCTCTACTCATGCTAGAAATCATGTCTTAGGAAAAATTGAAATCAAATTCATCTTTGGAGTAATTCCATGGACCCTTCCCAACTCAGCTATCCTAATTATCTAAAGACAAATACTTTTTTCACTTACCTTTTCAATGAAGATTTATCTCTAAAAACACTTTATCTCTTTGAAAGTATGAAAGGAATTTTGGATGGTCCATGAAATAATATAACAGCCTAAAATCGAAAGCCTTCGAAGTGAATATCGGAAATCCTATTAAAAAGCACTAAATTTCTGAGGGTTCTGGTCCCAAAAAAAAAAGAATGTCTAATTATGAACCTAGTAGGGCTTGAAAAAAAGGAAAAGCAAAATACAAATACTAGAAAATAAAGAAATTGGGTGAGTGCTGGTGCAAAATTAGAAAATGCAGAACTTGGGAGTGAAAAAATGATGAACTCAAGATGAAGGGTACAATTTTAACTAATGAAATTTTGAGCTTGAATTGTTACACTATCCTAAGATGACCTTACTTCTCCAAATCCTCTATTTTTTTCAAACTTTTGTGGCTTTTTCTATAGGACATGAAATATAATCTTTGCATTAATATGTATGACTTCTTGTTTTTGTGCTCTTTATCTGTTTCTGCCCTAAAAATTTCCTCATGTTAGTGTTTCCCCAGTGGCTATGAGTTAACCAATTTGTACTTATCCTTACTCTTAGTTTACTATTAATCCTTTTCAATGATGCCAAAAAAGAAAATATTGACTTCATATATAAAAGGCCCAAGTGTGTATCTATGTGTTCATGTGTGCATGCTGATAGGGTAAAATATGGTAAGGCACAATGCAGGAGGAAACAAATATGCTTAGAGTTTTTTTGTTGTAAATGAAAACAAGGGAATAAGTCCCTGTGTTGCATGATGGTGGAACCATGACGACGATAAGGGAAACATTCATCTTTAGAGTGGTAATCACACTGATTAAATATGATGGATGTGTGATGTGTGAGCAAATGCTTACACATTTGAGGCTTTTAAATAAGAATAATTGCGAAGTCTTAAGCAACTTTTGTCGTTCATGATTGTTTTATGTTTGATTTTGCAGTAAAAGCTAAGATGCTAGAGAACCAACAAGAATGGAAGCAAATGAGCTGAAATCTGAAGTAAATAAAGGCTAAGTGTGGCTGATGATATTTGTGATAAGTCATCAGCCCTGTGATAAGCTATCATCTTCATCATCAACACTAGACAGAGAATTGTCCTAAGTTGAAAGTTGTGATGACATTTTATGATAGGACGTCAAGGAGCTGATAAGTCATCAAGATTGACGTCAGCCTAAGGCAGAACATGAGAGTTGAGGAAAAGCCTTGATAACATTTGTGATAGGTCATCAAGGAGCTTATAGGGTGTCACCATTATTCGTCAGAGTTAGGCAGTGAGTACCAAAAGTATAAAGGAAGCTGATGACATTTATGATAAGTTGTCAGCCTCCGATATGCTATCACAAATGGTGTCACCTAATTCGAGGAATTTCTTAATTTTATTATTTTGTTTCCATAATTAAGATAAACTATTTAAAGATTTGTTTAGGGTTTTCTTAAGAGTTCCGAACCTTAAGTTTTGAGAAATGATACTTTGATATTTTTCTCCCTCTTCTTTTGGCTTGGAAAAATAATTACTTTAAAGAGACTATTATCATTATTTTGAGATTTTTTTTGGTGATTTAATCTGAGAATCTCTAGTTCTATTCATCTTTTGGTAAGTTTATCTTTCAAAGCATGAATTCATCTAGTTGCTTCGATTATTACGTCATGAGCAGCTAAATTCCTTTAACCTGAATTATGGGATCTAGGGGTAGGTTTTGATAAGGTGCTGAGTGTTCAAGATTCGAAAGGTGGTAGGACTCCTTGATAATCCTAATATTTTAATTATTGTCTGTTGGTTGCAAACGATAGATAACACCTGTTTTGATTTGCTTGAGAAAGAAATCAAATATAGTAGGATGTGAATTATCAACAAGGACTTGAAAACACTAAACTTTCGTTTAATAATCAGCGTTGTAACAAGGTTGGTTAATCTGAGGTAAAATCTGGGCAGTGAATATAAATTCCCTAGGTCCGAGAGAATTAGGTAATTAAATGCTTAAGTAGGTCGAGAGATATTTAAGCATAACTTCACTAAAGATAAGTTGTTGTCCTACCTACTTTGAGAATCTTGAACCACTAGTAGTATATGTCAAGTACCAAAACACCTAGTGAACATAATTCTGGTTTTTCATAAACTTTTGATTACAAACATTTAAACTATAGTGACCAACAATTACTTGTTAACGAAAACCCCCTTTTTTCTAGAAACGTCTAACTATCAGTTGATTAAATTGCAAACGACTTATGTTCAAACCATTTTCCCTGTGGGATTCGACCCCAACCTAGTTGGGTTTTATATTGACAATGATTGTTTACATTCTCGTTGAGAGGTATAGTTTGATCGTTATCAAAAATAGTGATGTTGTCGGGGAATACGGTTGTAAACTAAAGTTTGTGTGCGCAAATTGGTTGTTAGTTAAGTTTCCTAGTTTTACGTTTATTTGTTGCTTTTGCTTACTTGTAGGATATTTATAGTGTATGCCAAGAACCAAAAGTTCTAGAGAACCATTATTACCATTTTATTCAGAAGCGCAACGAATTGAAAGAATGGCAGAACAGCAAAAGGCCGACAGCTTAACAGCCTTAGCTCGAGCTCAGGTGAATGTGCAAAATGTCGGGTAACAAGCACGACATCCAAACCTTGAGGATAAAGATTTAGGAGATAAGGAGTTGCTGAATCCTGGTAAACCAAGGCGTGCAGAGCAAAAAACTGCACCAGTACGGCATAATGTTAATAGGAACCGTCCGTTTCGAGAAAGGCAAGAGTACTAGCCGGTCCAGTATGATCTCAATGATGATGATGATGGAATGGACAAAGCAGGTGCAACGAATGCAATTATTCCTCCACCGTTGGCACCTGGGGCAAAATTCAACATTACAAGTACTATGATTCAACTCCTAAATCTGAAGGGGTTGTTTGGTGGCCTTCCTGGGGATGACCCAAACCTGCATCTGGTGAATTTTGTCACCATCTATAAATCTTTTGACATCCTAGGAGTAGGTCAAAATGCTATACGTCTGAGATTGTTTCCATTGTCTCTGTCTGGGAAGGCAACATTATGGCTAAATAAGCTTACACCCGATTCTATAACCAACTGGAGACAGTTGAAAGGAGCTTTCCTATAAATGTTCTTTCCGCCTTCCAGGAGGGTACAGTTGAGGGACGAGATCAGCAAATTTAGGCAGCTCCCGACTAAAGCCTTGTATGAAACTTAGGAAAGATTCAAGAAGAAGATGACACAGTGTCCGAACCACAACATGACGGACATACATTTGATGGAGACTTTGTACAAGGGGCTTAACTCTGTTACAAAGACAATTGTAGACAATGCTACTGGTGGTTCATTTGTTGATCTTATATTCCCAAAGGCTTCAGAGATGCTGGACAAAATGACCAAACAGAGTCGGGCAAGGCATACCAGAGACTCTGTGGTGGCTAGCCCCACTACTTCTGTAGGTATTACAGCGGAAAAATGCAAAAGAGAAGAGGAGTGTGACCAAGACATAGCTCACCTTAAAACACAGATGGACATACTAACCAAGCACTTACTATCAGGCAAGATTAAAAAGGTAAAAGCTATGGGATCTCAGGATAGAAGTGAGGCTGATGCATATGAAGAAGCTAACTATGTTAAAAATCAAGAGGGTTTCTGAGGCAATAGCCAAGGGAATCAAGGTCGGACTTACTATAATAAGACTGATTATAAAGATAGGGAGCAAGGAAATTGAAGGAATAACAATGACAGGAGCAAGCTATATGTTCCTCCTGAAAATCGTAAGGCTGCTTCAACAAGTTCTGAAAAGATGTCCATGAAGGATATAATGGCTAAGTTGTTGAAGAGAGTGGAAGATACCAACTCTGGTGTGACCACCATAAAGACCGATCTGATATCCATCAGTCAGTTGGTGCACTCACACTCTACCACAATCAAATAGTTGGAGCAGCAGATGAGCCAACTCTCCGCAGCAATCAACCAGATGAAGAGTGAAACATTACTAAGTGATAAGGTCCAAAATCTGCAAAATAATGGCTCATGCATGGCTATTACCACTAGAAGTGGTAAGATATTACCTGGCCATTTTGTTGGCAAACCTGTAGTGGATGAGGTAGTTGATGTTAAACCAAAAAAAAGTGGTCCAGTGGAGTCTGAGAAATTGGATAATTCTGATGATGCTCTGAATAAAGACAAAGTGAATGAGAAAGAGGTAGTGCTGAAACTATCCCAAGACCACCACCTCCATTTCCTCAGCAGTTGAATAAAAAGGTTAATGATGCAAAATTCAGCAAATTCATGGCAATGCTCAAGCAATTAACAATAAATGTGCCTTTGGTTGAGGCACTTGAGCAAATGCTAGGATACGCAAAGTTCATGAAAGACCTTGTGACTAAGAAATGAAAGGTTAGCCATGAGTCGGAGGACAATCTCTTTCATTATGGCGCTATCTCTATAAGGTCTTTAGTGCAGAAAAAGGCAAATCCAGGAGCGTTTACCATCCCGTGTACTATTGGTCCCTGAATTTCACAAAAGCACTATGCAATTTGGGAGCTAGTATAAATCTAATACCACTCGCTGTGTACAATAAACTGGGCTTGGGGGATCCTACCCCGACGAACATAAGATTGGTGATGGTAGATATGTTTGTAAAGTGACCAGTGGGTATATTACATGATATATTGGTAAAGGTTACTGACTTCATTCTACCTGCTGATTTTGTAGTCCTGGACTGTGAGGTGGACTTCGAAGTGCCCAGCATTTTGGGTAGACCATTACTTGTAACTAGGAGAGTGATAGTGGATATGGAACTTAATGAGCTAAAGTTCAGGTTCAATGACAAGGAAGCAAGATTCAAAATACACTTATCCATGACACTGGCAAAGGAGATGAGTGTTTTCTTAATCGTGGACATATTCTATAAAGATGGTAAAGAGGTATCAATAGGTTGTCTTGGCGAAGTCTGAGTAGTCAAGATAACCAAGTCGTGCCGTGACAGAAAATTAGGCGCTATTGGGAGGCAACCCAAAAATTTTATATTCCAGCAAATTATTTATTTTTGTAGTTAGGTTCTAATTCAAAGAAGGTGGAATCGATATATCCAGCCAAGTGCTCCTGACGACATTTTTGACGAGCTGTCATAATTGTGATAAGCCATCAGCTTTGTCATCAGAAACAGCAACTCTGAGGTAATTTTTATTAAGGGTGATGATATTTGTGATGACCTATCAAAATTATAACGGCTTATCAAAAATGTCGTCACAAAAATCCCAACATTAGCTGAAACAGTGGGCAAAATTAAAAGGACCCGACCCGACCCACAGCTTGGCCTTTCCACCTTTCCGCTTAGTTTTTATTTCCTTTAAGTTATTCTCTTTCCATCTTTGGTTTATTTTCTTCCCTTTTTAAAGTCTCTCAAAATAAACAAAAGAAAGTTTCCTTGTATGTGTGGGTTTGCAATCAAAATCAAGAACCTCTCTTTATTTTCAAGTGGTAAGTGATAAATTGATGAAAACCTAAGTTCCTAAGAAGCTTGAACTAAGTTTATCTTACAAAAATGGCTAACAATCGGAACTAGGGTTTGCTGTGCAAGCTTAAGGTTTAAAAGTTCAGCTCAAAAATGAAAATTGAGTGGATTTTAAGAAAAATGGGACCAAAAATTGAGTTAAAATCAAGTTGGGGTTCTGTTTATAGCTGACGACATTCGTGATAAGCTATCACAACTGTGATGGCTTGTCAGAAATAACGTCAGAAGTTGATAAGAATTTTGTGGGTTTCTGTTTAGGGCTGATGACATTCATGATAAGCCATCACAACTGTGATGGCTTATCAGAAATGTCGTCACACCTGGGACCTGAAGTATTACTAAACTCTTTCAAGGGGTGTGGAATTTCAATGATCGATGTGTTTGTGTTTATACTCTAGAGGGTTAACTAATGGTTTTTCTCTTGCTACAGGTCTTAAAATGGCACCCAAAGGAAAGAACTCAAAATCCACAAAGAAAGTGACCAAGGGAAGTGTACCTCGGAGCCTCTTCAATGAAGAGTCTGATTATGAAGAGAAAAATCACTAAGGGGTTGAGCAGGTACTAGGAGGTGGAGCAGAAATTTCATGGCTATGATTTGGGATGGACTACACGAGGAGGAAATTCATTTTTCCCTACACTAGTTAGGGAGTTCTATGCAAACTACCAAGATCACTTGGAAAACATATGTAGAGAAGGAGAGAAAGCAGCTGACCAAAGGAGAGACAACAGCTGACCAACCATTGTTGGATAAAGTTTTGGTACAAGGCGTAATGGTGGATGTTTTTGAAGAAAAAATCAATAGGTTTCTTCATGGCCCGAACTTCACTCCTTAGGCCACTTCACCTACTTTCTAAGCTCGGTTGAAGCATCGAGAAAATCAGCGGAATTGGTTAGCCACACTCATAATCGATGGAGAACTGGGATGGATAACAAATTCGAGTGAAAGAATCTTCAAGGCCTCCCTGACTTCAGAGGCAAGATTTTGTTGGGGTATTGTACGTATATGGCTAATAACCACAGATGGTGATAATATCCTCGGAGATGATAGAGCAATATTAGTCATAATTTTTGTGGCTAACCTCAAATTAAATTTTGGAGACATTATCGCCGAAGAGATAAAAATTAGGGTCTCGAGGTCTGATACAGCATATCCCTTCCCTTGTTTAATTACAAGGTTATGCAGGAGAGCAAATGTGTCAAAGATTGTAGGGTTAGAAGAAGAACTCTTTGCTAGGAAAACCCACAATCCGATCCAAAATGAGAAAAATCAGCCAAGGCTAATGCTTGACAGGGGCGCAGAGATTCCAACTGATCCACCAGTTATAGGTACTAGTTCAGCACCTAATACAGAGGTGCCTGATTCTGAAGTTGTACCTCCAACATCCAAAACAATGGCAGAATCATCAGTGCCCCGAACTGAGACAATTCCTCCAGCTGCAGTGCCAACAATAAAATTTGCCTTCAACCCTATAAATTTTAGGAGAGTAGCAAAGCAATCCAAATGGTGCGAGGCTCAGCTTAAACTCTTTGCCAAGCAATTCACAGCTGCATTTGACAAAAGAGCTAAGGCTGCACTTGAGCCTTACAAGGCTCTGCTGGGCGAGATTGATGAATTAGAGAACCTCTTCAATACACAGTCGAGAGAGAGGTCAGCTCTAGAGATGGCATTATTCAGATCAGACCTAGACAAAGTAAAGGCGGAGGTTGGAAAGCTACAGCAGCACCACTTTATGGTGTCAGTAGATCTAGTAGATGAGGAGTTCGAGAGAGAAATCCCGATGCTTGATCTAACGGAGGAGCTAGTGAATAAAAAGAAGAAAAAAGGTGAGAAGAAAGGAATAGGAAGGAGAGAGAGGCCCGACAATGATGAAGAAAGAAAAGTAGAAAAAAGGGCAAGAAAGAAGTCTGAAAAGAAGGAGATGAAAAAGGCGAGAATTGAGTCCTTAGTGGATAATGAGAGATAGGAGGCAGCTATCCGAGCAAGATCCGCAGGTGCCTCTAATAGTAGGCCTTCAGAGACTGATAGACCAGCTACATCAGAACAGAGAAAGGCTCCTGATGGAGATGCGGTAGTAGGGTCTGGAACCCATGACCCTCGGGATTGATCTATTCCAGGTATACTCTAACCCTTAGTTTAGATTTTCTTTGATTTTAAGTTGAGGGTGTAGGGTAAATTTATTGTTGTAAAATTTTGTAGTCAACTAGGAGAAATCCTTGTACTTAAGGCAGTTGAATTGTTTTTGTGATTTTTGTACACCCCTTCAAATAGTATACTACTTTAAACTGAGTGATTTATATTTAATTGTGACCAACGTGCATCTTTTTATGGCATTAGTTCCAGTAACATAATAATCATTGCTAAATAGTTGCACGAACTGAATGAGTAGTCGATTGCGATATACCTGTGCACCAAGTGTATGTGTGAGATATTACTCAGTTCCCTCTATATGCTGAATCCAGAACTTGCCCGGTTAGTCTTGCCTAGGTTAAAGGATAGGGGTTAGAAAAGGATCATAGACTGTTTTAATATTAGCTCACTTTAGCCTAAATGACCTTCCCTATGTGTATCATATCCCTTGATCCTTGTTTTAAGCCTAATTAGCCTATTTCTTTGTATGACACCTGTCACCTTCTCATTTAGATCATAATGAACCTGTTTTGGACCTGGTCCTCCTTGGATACTATGCACCTTGACTTAAGCAAATGGCCTAAGTTGAGTGTGGCTATCATAGGGGTGCGTGATAGAGAATGAGTATAAATAAAGGTAGCATAAAAGAAATGAATAAAAAATTAGGTGTAGAGGAAAAGAGCAAGAAAAAGAAAAATTGTGAAAAAGAATAAGTAATTGAGAAAAGACTGCATCCATCCTAAATTGTGATCAAAAAATGAAAAGAGCAGAAAAGGTTAATAAGTGAAACCCCAAAAAGCTAGTGTAGTGTCAAGGAGGCTTAGTCACTTTAAATACCATCGAGTATCATACCATCCCCTAGCCTACATTACAAACCTAAAAGAAGTCCTATAGTGATCGTATCTGACCTATCCAAAGATCTGGGAAATAAAAATAAGGGCAAGCCTATAGTACTTGGCATACACTGATTGGAACTTCGTTCTTAGAGTGAGTGTTTTGATTGTCCCCATGGTTACATATATAATTCCTGATATGAGATGAGGGGAATTTCTTCGCTGTGAGGGCACACTGGTTATATTGCTAAATACTAACTTGTCCGGGTAGTGTAATACTGGTCTATGCATGGTTGTTATAGCTGAATTGATGCCATATCTTGATTCTTGTGTGTTGCATTAGTGTTCTTCATTGTACTTGAATTGACTGACTTTGGAGATGGTGAAAGTGTTTTGAGATGATATGGATGATTGATTGCCAAATATGCTTTGTATTCTCTTAGTTGTGCTGAGTTGCTTAAGGATAAGCAATTTTTTTAAGTTGAGGGTGTTGATGTGTGAGCTAATGCTAACATAGTTGAGGCTTTTAACTAAGAATAATTATGAAGTCTGAAGCAACTTTTTTCGTTCTTGATTGCTTTATGTTTGATTTTGCAGTAAAAGCTAAGATGCTAGAGAACCAACAAGAATGGAAGCAAATGAGCTAAAATATGAAGTAAATAAAGGCGAAGTGTGGCTGACGACATTTGTGATAAGTTGTCAGCCCTGTGATAAGCTATCAGCTTCATCATCAGCATTAGATAGAGAATTGGCCTAAGTTGAAAGTTGTGATAACATTTTTTGATAGGATGTCAAGAAGTTGATAAGTCGTCAAGATTGCCGTCAGCCTAAGGCAGAATATGAGAGTTGAGGAAAAACCTTGACGACATTTGTGATAGGTCGTCAAGAAGCTGATAGGGCATCACCATTTGTTGTCAGAGTTAGGCAGCGAGTACCAAAAGTATAAAGAAAGCTGACGACATTTGTGATAAGTCGTCATCCTCTTGATAGGCTATCACAAATGGCGTCACCTAATTCGAGGAATTTTTGAATTTTATTATTTTGTTTCCATAATTAGGGTGAACTATTTAAAGCCTTGTTTAGGGTTTTCTTAGGAGTTCCGAACCTTGAGTTTTGAGACACGATACTTTGATATTTTTCTCCCTCTTCTTTTAGCTTGAAAAAACAATTACTTTAAAGAGACTATCATCATTATTTTGGGATTTTCTTTGGTGATTTAATCTGAGAATCTCTAGTTTCTATTCATCTTTTGGTAAGTTCATCTTTCAAAGCATGAATTCATCTAGTTGCTTCTATTATTACGTCATGAGCAGCTAAATTCTATTAACCTGAATTATGGGATCTAGGGGTAGGTCTTGATAAGGTGCTGAGTGTTCAAGATTCAAAAGGTGGTAGGACTCCTTGATAATTCTGATGTTTTAATTATTATTTGCTGGTTGTAAACGATAGATAACACCTGCTTTGATTTGCTTAAGAAAGAAATCAAATATAGTGGGAAGTGAATTATCAACAGGGACTTGGAAACACTAAACTTCCGTTTAATAAACAGCACTATAACAGGGTTGGTTAACCTGAGGTAAAATCTGGGCAGTGAATATAAATTCCCTAAGTTCGAGAGGATTAGGTAATTAAATGCTTAAGTAGGTCGAGAGACATTTAAGCATAGCTTCGCTAAAGATAACTTGTTGCCCTACCTACCGTGAGAATCTTGAACCACTAGTAGCATCTGTCAAGTACCAAAACCCCTAGTAAACATAATTTTGGTTTTTCATAAACTCTTGATTACAAACATTTAAACTAAAGTGACCAACAATTACTTGCTAACTAAAACCTCCCTTTTCTGGAAACATTCAACTATCAGTTGATTAAATTGCAAACGACTTATGTTCAAACCATTTTCCCTGTGGGATTCGACCCTAACCTAGTTGGGTTTTATATTGACAACGATCGCTTACATTCTCATTGAGAGGTGTAGTTTAAGCCAAAACAGATTTATTATGATCTAAATGAGAAGGTGACAGGTGTCATACAAAGATATAGGCTAATTAGGCTCAAAACAGGGATCAAAGAAAAGTTATATGGTTGATTTAGCATCATAAAAAATGGGGAAATTGCTATATGTAGTTTTGATAATGAGTAGCTAACTACAAGGGAACAGTTCCCTAGATGTTCATGGTACAGTGCAGCTGGCACACATGTCTGCACAGTTTTGTTCTCTTGTGAACAAACTTGCAGGTGTTGCTTGTACTGAATAGGATACCTGGTCTAATTATATTTTAGCCCTAATCATTACTCATCTATAAAAGAAAAAATATGCTTCTTCATCAAATGGTTTTTGGCAAACACAAAAAGTGAAGAGAGGCAGCGAAAACCCCATTTCAATAATGCCCAAGTTCATAGATATTTATGTATGGTTAGTTAAAAATTGTTCTTGAGTGAGCTCTGATTAGTAAATGAATTACTCGTGGTATAAGAGTAATGAAATTTTATCTTTGAGTAGATAGTGCTTAGGTAGAGTTGCCTAAGTTTTGATATTGATTAGAGCTAATCAGTGTAGAGGGTCCTTGGCAGAGTTGTCAAGATGAGCTTGTAGTAGAGTTATTACAAGCGAAAGAAACCTAGAGTTAGGTTCAGTAAAGACTATAATCAAGATTCTAATACTATAATTATTAGTCATCACCACCATCAACCACTACTGACAACTACCACCACCACTAGGCACTATCTGTAACACCACCATTAGCCAACACCATTCCCAATCGATATTTACAACCATCATTGCTAGCCATCACCAACACCAACCTCCATACAATTTCTTAAATTATTTTAGTGACATAGTATTAGATTGAATAAGTATTTTATTAAATTTTATATATGGTACTTTGTCTTGAAAATAAAATTATATGTTCAAAATAAACAATCTTAGTTATTTAGTATTTAGATTGTAACATAACATTTGAATATTAAAGTGCGTATTTAGAATCAAACGTCTCAAAATTTATAAAATAATTAAGGTTATGCACATTTTAATGTTCAAATTCAAATATATTGAACCTAATTAAAAACAGTCGAGGTCTGTGTTTATATATGATGTACAAAAGTGAGATTGAATAAAAATTAAGCTATTTATATAAATTAGTGGTATGCAGAGGCTCAATATTTATATTTTTTTATTTAATTTATGTGATAATTTTTGCTTTTTAATATATTCAAAAAGAATGTCCTTTTTCTATTTTTAAGAAATAATTTGTTTCTACAATCTTCATTTTATTTTTTTAATAAAATATTTTATAATCTCATAAAATTTAAGGTTTATTTATACAACAAATTTCAAAATAGCATTTTGCTTTTTGCTACTACATGCTTAATCAAATGGTGTCACATGAATTAAAATGAAAAAGTAGTAAAATAAATTAATTTTTTTATGTACATATTTTATGCTTCATTTATTTGTACCGGTTAAAATTAAAATTTTGATCATTCAGATCTTATCTCATAACTATGTATTCAATTTTTTGTTTAAATTCAATTATTTAGATCTCAATAAGTAGGGGTGTTCATAGGTCGGGTTGGTTCGGCTTTTCATTAAAATATAACCAAACCAATAACGTCGGTTTTCTAAATCTATAAATCAAATCAAACCAATATAAAATTAGTTTTTTTATTTCGATTTTAGTCGGTTTTTTTTTATTTTTTGGTTTTTTCGGCTTTTTTACAACTATAATGTGATTGAAGAAAAAATTAAATATTTTCACTAAAAAGATAAAAAAAAACTATGGTCATAGAGTAGTTCCAATAAAAATTAAGTTGACAAATTACTAAGACGTCTAAACTATTATCTCTCAAAGTAATATTATGCGAATACCCAGTGGTTCAATTTCTAACTCACCAGTCATAGTAGCTTGTCTGAAAGTTTCCTTCATGTAAAATGTGAGCATACAAAAGAATGAAGAATTGGAGATAACTTATTAAAAGCTTAACTCCATAAAATAATTACCTATAACATAATTCCATAAGAAAAAAGAGAAAGAAGAGAAACAACTTAAATTACAACTTGATGAATGAGGAGAATGAAAAAAGTAAGATGAAGAAATAATGAGAACTCTCTGAAAACTTGGAAAGTAAAATGTAAAGTGAAGCAATTGAAGAGTTTTAAGTTTTTATATTAAAATTGGATTTTGTATTAATTTGTTACTAATGGACAAATATTATAATTAAAGGCACAAGAATATATATCTATTTTTTGAATATAAAAAAGTAATAAAAGTAATTAGAAAGTAGATTATAAGTAATATTTTTTTACGTATAAGAAATTAAAATTATATATGTATTATGTTGGTTCGGTTTGATTTTATTTTTGCTAATACCAAACCAAACCAAGAATGATAATTTTTTTCCCAACACCAAACCAATCAAACCAAATCATAAGTCGGTTTTTCCCTCAATTTGGTTTGATTCATCGGTTCGGTTTGACTTAACAGATCGGTTTGTACACCCCTATCAATAAGTGTACTACTCCCATACTCCCTTTTTGATACATATATGACTATTGCAAAGTACTTCATCCAATCATTTTTAATTATCATTTTGTATCCATTTTATTCTTGTTATTAAATATTATTTATTATCCAATACTTAAATGACTTATGATAACTAATTAAAAGTGATAATTAAGTGGACCCATTTAACTCGTCAAATTAATTTAAAACATCAAGCGTTAACTTATTTTTTTGTCTCTATTTTATATTTTCTATGAAATATTATTAATTTTTTAATGTTTGGATGACCTATAATAATTAATTGAGAATGATATAGTAAAATCATGATTAAAACAACGAAACAGGTATGTAGTATATGACTCATAATAACTAATTAGAAGCGGTATAACAAAAAAATCTATAAGAAATACTTGTGAAAGATGTTTAAGTGGACCCCATATAAGACGTCAAGTTAATTAAAACATCAAAATTTAAGTTATTATTTAATGTTTATTTTAGTTTTTATTAAATATTGTTAATTTTTTAATGCTTAGATGAATTATAATAATTACTTAGGGCTGATATAATAAAATCACGATTTAAGCAGCTGAAACAGACATGTTATAAATGACTATTCTACTTTTCTTAATTAAATATTATTGATTTTCTAATACATAAATACTTTATAATAATTAATTAGGGGTAATATAATAAAATAACGAAACAAGCACATCGACAGAGAGCAACTTGCTGTTAAACTCCCTCTTATATAATAATAGAATATAATAATTAATGAGAGATGATATAGTAAAATCACGATTTAAGTAGCTGAAACAGACATGTCATTCTATTTTACTTTTTTTAATTAAATATTTTAAATTTTCTAATAGATACGTTATTTATATTAATTAATTAAGGATAATATAATAAAATAACGAGCAAACACATTAGAAAGCGGCTTGCACCAAGCTTCATCTTATATAAATATAACTAGAGGACACGGGCCCAACATTAAGATATTTATTTATCTTTTCAATCTTGATGTATTTAAATAAAATTGTTTAATAAAAGGATTGCATAAGTTTTCTAGGATTCATCCGGAATCTAGCATGAATTCAACATATGTTATTTTAATAAGTATTTAGATAATTTACGTTGTTAACTATTGTAATTTATAATATTTTTTTATGTAATTTTCAAATTAATATACGTTACTTTTTGTCCAAATTTTTATGGCATTGATAGTCAATTATATTTTAAAAATAATTTAAGTTTTTAATTATTGTGATTTATAATACTTTTCTTCTATTCCAATTTTAGTGAAACTAATATAATTTTAAGAGTCGACGAAATATTTTATATCTTTTAAAGTTTTTAAGTTGTTAATTATTGTGATTTATAGTATTTTTCATGTAATTTTTTTGAAATATATAAGATATTAAATTGTTTTTAGATATTTTAAGTTCTTAACTATTGTAATTTATAATACTTTTTATTCAATTTTTGAATAATATATGCTACTCTCCTTGTCTAGAGTTTTATGTCAACGATAGCCAATTATATTTTTAAAAATAATTTATTATTGTGATTTATAATATTTTTTCTATTTCAACTTATGTGGCACAATGTTTAAATGACCATAATAATTAATTAGGGGTGATATAATAAAATGTAATTATTATTATTATTATTATTAAATCATCGTTCGAAATATGAAAATTTAATTTAAAATATTAAGAGTTAATTTTATATTTTATGTCTATTTTATTTTTCATTAAATATTATTTATTTTCTTAATACCTAGATGACTCATAATAATTAAATAAGAGCGATTGATTATGTTATTACTATAAAAATTAATATAATTTTATTATATCCAATAGTAATCGTCGATAATTCATCGAAATAGTATATTAATTAAATATGAGATGCTATATTTGCATATGCAAAATATGATATTATTAAATATTATTGGATAGTACAATATATTTATCTTTCACAATAATAAAATTTTACTACATATTTTTCTTTATTTCTTTTTAACTTGATACATATTGACCCAACACAAATTCTAAGAAAATATTCATTAGAAATTTATTTTATTAAATTAAATTTATTAATTTTGTACTTTAAAAATTTAAAAATAAGTTTAAATATTAGTATTTTTATATAAGAAAAAAATAATTTTAAAATTTGAATTTACTAAAATAAATAAATAAAAAGATTAATTTTCTATATAAAAGTCAATTAAAATAATAAAATTGATTTACTTTAAATATTAAGTTGCAATTAATTAAGATAATTTTTTATTTTGTCATGATTTATGGTGCACCGATAAAATTTTGAGAGTTGAATACAACTTTTATCTATTTTTAAAAAAGTATTTAACTTGTTAATTATTGTGATTTATAATAATTTTTACATAATTATCAAATAATATATTTACTCATTGTGTCCCAATTTATGTGGCTTTGATACAATTTTGAGAATCAACTAAATTTTTTATTTATATTTTAAATATTTTAAGAATTTTATACTTTTAAAAATTTAAAGTTAAGTTTAAATATTAGTATTTTTATATAAGAAAAAAAAATTGAAAATTTAAATTTTCTAAAATAAATAAATAAATAAAAAGATTAATTTTCTATATAAAAGTCAATTAAAATAATAAAATTGATTTACTTTAAATATTTAGTTGTAATTAATTAAGATAATTTTTTATTTTGTTATGATTTATGGTGCACCGATAAAATTTTGAGAGTTGAATAGAACTTTTATCTATTTTTAAAAAAGTATTTTAACTTGTTAATTATTGCGATTTATAATAATTTTTACATAATTATAAAATAATATATTTACTCCTTGTGTCCCAATTTATATAGCTTCGATACAATTTTGAGAATCAACTAAAATTTTTATATATCTTTTAAATATTTTAAGTTGTTAATTATTATAATTAGCAGTACTTTTTCTTTTATCTCAATTTATGCGGCATTGCTAAAATAATGAGAGTCAATAAAATTTCTATGTCTTTTAAATATTTTAAGTTATTAATTATTGTGATTCATGGTAACAAATTAGTTTTGAACATGATAGCCAATTAAATAAATAATTTTTTTTTACTTCTAATATGTAGTTATAGTTTGTTGATATAAATTAATAGAATATATTAAATATTTAAACTATTATGATAAAATAATAAAATTATTATATATTGGGGCATGATATGTAATTAAGTGGGAGTGAAGGAAATTTTTGGTAATTACATGAGAGATAGTCAAAAACACCTCTACTATATAATAGAAAAGAAATAATAAGAGAAAAGAGAAATAATTTCTCCCATTTTTTTTAGCTAAGTTCTTTATAATAATAATAATAAAAATAATATAAACCTTTTAAAATTAGTATAAATGTTGTTGGCAGTAACGTATTAGGTTTTAAAAAAAAATAGCAGCCCAAAAGAAATAGTAGACGACTTTAAAGTAGAAATCGTTACTGAGAATAATATTTTTGGCTTAAAACGTTATTGCCAACAACATTTATAATAATTTAGTTAAATTTTCAAAAAAATGTATTGCGAATTTCTTTAAAAAATAGCTTATTTTGATAAAAATTGGAAAATATCTAATCTACTGTAATTATTATACAAGTCGGTGTTAACCCTCTTCGTTATAAACCCTCCAAAGTAGCGCTACCCCATTTTAACCCCTCTCCGTCTCCCTCTGTGAATCGATTTGCTTTATGTACTAGGGTTTTTGCACTTCCCGAGTATCTGATCTATGTAGTTTGAGATTTCTTCTTCTAACGAAGCTATGTGGAGTGGAAACGGACAAGATATGTGGAACAATAGTAACATAGCACCACCAGGTACTAGCGGAGGAGGACCACAACCGCCGCTGCCGTCAATGATGCCGCCACCTCCGGGACCTCCGCCACAGTCTATGATGCCTCCGCCACCTGGTTCTAGTTCAGGAACGCCGTCTATGATGCCTCCGGGTACAAGTGTTGGAGGAGCTAGTGGTTCTGGACCACCCCTACCGCCGCCGTCTTATACTGTTTTACCTACTGAGGCTCAGCTTGAAGAGAAAGCGAGGAAATGGATGCAGCTTAACTCTAAGCGGTATAGTGATAAACGGAAGTTCGGATTCGTTGAAACGCAGAAGGAAGATATGCCGCCGGAACATGTCCGGAAGATTATTAGGTATTTTAATTTTTCTGCAATTCTAAACACTAAATCTTTTTTCTTAGTCGTGAATTTGTGCATTTTTAGGTGTATATTATCAGAAAATGTAGGTAATCTATTCGTTGTATTTTTTGGCAATTTTGACTGCTGAATCTCATTTTCAGTCGTGAATTTTTGCATTTTTAAGTGTATAATATCAGAAAATTCAGTTAATCTATTTTTAGGGTATAGTTTATTAGGTAATTTATTTTTTTGAATTAGACTGGTTTTGTGCTGTAAATAAATGTATTAGTTGGTGTGTAGTATCAGAAAATGTGCTAATATTTTTTGGAGACGTTGTGGTTTAATTACTACGTAATATGCTGAGATTTTCGTGCAATTGTGTGTGCCTGAGGTTTCTTTTTTCAGTTTACAGTACATGGATTGTTAGGTGTATATTGTTACAAATTGTTTCAGATCTATTTGTAGGTTTCTTTGTATACTTCATTGGTAGCAGTAGAGTGGGAGCTGGCTGAGAAATACCTATAGTGAAAATTGTTGTAGCTGTACGTTTGGGGTAGTTTGGAGGTATACCTTTGGTTTTTGTCCTTTGGTATACCTTTGGGGTGTGTTTGGTATGATGGAAAATGTCTTCCATGGAAAATGTCTTCCTGGACAATGGAAATAAGTTGATTTTCTACTTATTTTCTCATGTGGTGAGTGGAAAATATTTTTTGAAAAATATTTTATGGTGTTTGGTTGGTGAGTAGAAAATAATTTTCTGGAAAATATTTTTAGTTGTTTTCTCTTTCGTAATTCTCCGAGCATTCGAAATTAATTTCATCTTCCAAGAATTTAATCTCTTGTGACATTGTGCCCAGGTGGTGATACCAAGATAATCAAGAAACTTCTTGATTACTAAGGGTTCAGGCTCAAATTTATTCTCAAATTGGTTCATAATCAAAATCACTCTCTTCCCTGCTTCTTCGTCCTCCGGATCGAGCTCCATTTTTGCCCTCTGTGCTTGGTTAGCCACCATTAACACCAACTCCTCAATTTCTCCGGAAACATTAAGAGAATCCAAAGGAAGAACATGAAATATATTGAATTCATTCATGAATGAACTCAGTGAAGTACTCCTCTGTTGCCTTACATGGTTGGCAATTAGTATTGGATCAAGCTCACAACGATTTGAAGAAAATTTTGACCAAAATCGTAGAAAAAATTAATTATGAAACTTGGAAGAAATTAATTATGAAACATACCTTGAGATTCTTGCAAAATCGCATTGGAGAGAGAAATGAAAACCCTAAAATTGGGAGAAAATTGACAGTGAAGCACGCCTTCTGAAGTTTGGGACATGGAAAGTTAGTGTTGTTGTGGGTGGGGGATAGGGGTGGGTGTGGGGGAAATAACTAGTGCCACAAATTTTTTTCCAGAAAAAATGACTTCCCTTGGACTACTAGGGAAATTTTCCATCAAATGGTGGAAAATAAGTTGTCTTAGGAAATATTTTCCTAACATTTTGTTGCAACCAAACAAGGGAAAACCGGAAAACATTTTCTGGAAAACATTTTCCATCATACCAAACACACCCTTGGTAAAGTTCGGTGAAACTCTTAAGTGTTTATTGTCTGCTAAGAACAGTAATTGGTTGTGTACGAGCTAGTGGTGTATACTTTTGCATCTAACGTGAATTTTGGATACTCAGAATGAGGTTCCACTATGTTTTTATATAGCGGGGATATGATGAGTGGTAAATCGGTGCTAACAATGTGGTTTCTTGAGTTCTGATATTTGATGGGGCCTCATGACCATATTTGTTGTATCAAATTGTGTGCAAACGAATTGGATGAACAACTGGAAAGTAGAACATTGTAATAATCTAGGGACGAGGGCTGTTAAGAAATAAGAAGAGAAATGACCAAAAACTGAACGTGTTACCTGAGAATATGTACAAGTGTTCAATTCAAATTCTATTGCTCTATATCTATAATCTCCTTAAAGTTCTGATGTCAGCAAATATAGATTGGCTCTTCTCCATTGTCTCGACATCAGCTTTACTTAGAAATCATGATGTTGGTGGACCATAAATGAAGAATATGATTCACGAATATAGTTTACGGCTTCGATGATAATGCTTCCTCAGCTTTATAAAATGTGATTTTGTTGTGCTTTTGCTCTCGTTTACTTATCGAGCTCATACATATTACAGGGACCATGGGGATATGTCATCAAAAAAATATCGTCATGATAAACGTGTGTATCTCGGAGCTCTTAAATTTGTTCCACATGCTGTTTACAAATTGCTTGAGAACATGCCTATGCCGTGGGAGCAGGTACTCCCTACAGCCTTTTTGATTCTTTTATCCTGATTGTGCTGTGCTTTGTTCTACTAGTCAAACATTAAGTTTGCTCTAAAATTCTTCTATTTTAATAGGTTCGAGATGTCAAAATCCTGTACCATATTACTGGTGCTATTACATTTGTTAATGAGATTCCATGGGTTGTTGAACCTATATATCTGGCTCAGGTATGCTACTAGAATATGCTTTGCTTTAGTTGTGTTTCTAACTCCACTGAGCCATACATGTTGAAACGGATTCATAATCATAAAATCTTGCAGTGGGGAACAATGTGGATCATGATGAGAAGGGAGAAGAGAGACCGGCGGCATTTCAAGAGAATGCGTTTTCCTCCTTTTGACGATGAGGAGCCTCCATTAGATTATGCTGATAATCTTTTGGATGTTGATCCTTTGGAGCCAATCCAGTTGGAGTTGGATGAAGAAGAGGATTCTGCAGTTTATAACTGGTTTTATGACCATAAGCCACTGGTGAAGACAAAACTGATTAACGGTCCTAGTTACCGCAGGTGGCATTTGTCCCTTCCTATAATGGCAACACTTCACCGCCTGGCTGGACAGTTGCTTTCAGATCTGACTGATCGCAATTACTTCTACTTATTTGATATGGAATCCTTTTTCACCGCTAAAGCGTTGAACATGTGCATACCTGGTAAGGAATAGGAATATGCTCAATGAGTCCTTAGTTCTCTGTTTCTGTCTTCTGATTTCTTAGCTAAATTGGTCTGAACTGCTTTAGCCTGCCTAACTGAAGATTGTCCTCCTGTGGAATTCTTGTTCTGTATTCTGCCTATTACCTGCATAACTTTATCCAGAAGCTATACCTGAGTTATCCAGAAGTTATACCTGAGTGATTGGTAGTTCCGGAACCTAAAAAATTACGATATTTTTGTTCTCCCTTCTGTTCAATATTTGTTTGGGTATTTGTCCGATCACCCTGCATATTTGGCTTTCCGCTTATAATTTGGGTAATGTATCACATTCAAAGATGGTTTTCCTTCTAATATCAATTGTTCTCTCTTTTTCCTGGTCTGGAGAGGGAATTATTTTTCATGGTACACGTTGAATCCTCATGGCTGGTGGACTTTTTTTACTAAGAAGCTTCTTTCTGCAGGTGGTCCAAAGTTCGAACCATTATATCGTGACATGGAGAAAGGAGATGAAGACTGGAATGAGTTCAATGATATCAACAAATTGATCATCAGGTCACCACTTAGGACAGAGTACAGAATTGCCTTCCCTCACCTTTACAACAACAGGCCAAGAAAGGTGAAGCTTGGCATTTATCACACTCCGATGATCATGTACATAAAAACAGAGGATCCGGATCTACCTGCTTTTTATTATGATCCGCTTATACATCCAATAGTCACCAAGGACCGCCGAGAGAAGAAAGTTTCTGAGGATGACGATGATGATGATTTTGCCTTACCCGAGGGTGTGGAACCGTTGCTGACTGAGACTCCAATCTACACTGATACTACCGCTGCTGGTATTTCCCTATTGTTTGCCCCACGCCCCTTTAACATGAGATCTGGTCGAACAAGACGTGCTGAAGATATTCCCCTTGTGTCAGATTGGTTTAAGGAGCATTGGTATGCTTTCATCTTTGCTTTTGCTTATCTTGTTTGTTATAGTAAGTTTCTCCTTGTACTTCAAATGTATTTAACTATCTATTTGGTTTCCTCCAGTCCTCCTTCATATCCTGTCAAGGTGCGCGTTAGTTATCAGAAGTTGTTGAAATGTTTTGTATTGAACGAGTTGCATCATAGACCCCCCAAGGCCCAGAAGAAGAAGCACCTTTTTCGCTCACTTCAAGCCACAAAATTTTTCCAAACCACAGAACTTGATTGGGCTGAGGCTGGTCTTCAAGTTTGCAAGCAGGGATATAATATGCTGAATCTCTTGATCCATAGGAAGAACCTGAATTATCTTCACCTTGATTACAATTTTAATTTGAAGCCTGTTAAGACACTAACTACAAAGGAACGTAAGAAATCCCGGTTTGGAAATGCTTTCCATCTGTGTCGTGAAATTCTGCGTTTGACAAAGCTTGTTGTCGATGCCAATGTCCAGTTTCGCCTGGGAAATGTTGATGCATTTCAGCTGGCAGATGGCTTGCAATACATTTTTTCACATGTTGGTCAGTTGACAGGTATGTATCGTTACAAGTACAGGCTTATGAGGCAGATTCGGATGTGCAAGGATCTGAAACATCTGATCTATTATCGATTTAATACCGGGCCGGTTGGAAAAGGTCCCGGTTGTGGTTTTTGGGCACCTATGTGGAGGGTGTGGTTATTCTTTCTACGAGGGATAGTACCTCTTCTGGAACGTTGGTTAGGAAATCTACTGGCAAGGCAGTTTGAGGGTCGCCATTCTAAGGGAGTGGCCAAAACTGTCACCAAGCAACGTGTTGAAAGTCACTTTGATTTGGAGCTACGTGCTGCAGTAATGCATGATGTCCTTGATGCTATGCCAGGTGAACACTTTTGTATTGATTGTCTGTCTTTTTGTTGGGATGCTTCTATTTCATTCGTTACTTGACCGATACTTTTCTCTAAGATGTGCCTCTTTACTGCAGAGGGGATCAAGCAAAATAAAGCAAGAACCATCTTGCAGCATCTAAGTGAAGCATGGCGTTGTTGGAAGGCAAATATTCCTTGGAAGGTATTATTCTTACCCTTTTCCCGTATCCCACAACAACGAATTTTGTTTAAGGCGAGACATTCAGTTGTTCTCCTGACTATTTGTTAATTTTGTTTAAGGCGAGACATTCAGTTGTTCTCCTGGCTATCTGTTTTTGTTAGGTCCCTGGTTTGCCTGTTCCTATTGAGAACATGATTCTCCGCTATGTCAAATCCAAAGCTGATTGGTGGACAAATGTTGCTCACTACAATCGTGAACGTATAAGAAGAGGAGCAACTGTTGACAAGACTGTCTGTCGTAAAAACCTTGGAAGATTGACTCGCCTTTGGCTGAAGGCTGAACAGGTAATAACGATTGTTATTATCTGTTTTTCATTATTTTTTTTAGGTTTCCCTCTTTTACATTTGCTTATTGGAGACAAGCTTGGGGTAATTCATGCTGCTTTGTTGCCTCCTTGCTGCAATTAACAGGAGCGGCAACATAACTACTTGAAAGACGGTCCATATGTTACTCCAGAAGAGGCAGTAGCCATATACACTACCACTGTGCATTGGTTGGAGTCGAGGAAGTTTTCTCCTATACCATTTCCTCCATTATCATACAAGCATGACACAAAGCTACTTATCCTTGCGCTTGAGAGACTGAAAGAATCTTACAGCGTGGCTGTGAGATTAAACCAGCAGCAAAGGGAAGAGTTGGGCCTCATTGAGCAAGCTTATGATAATCCGCATGAAGCATTATCAAGGATTAAACGTCATCTGCTCACTCAGCGTGCCTTCAAAGAAGTAAGTTCCACTACTTGAAAAATATTTTTGAGTGGCGAGGAGATCAATATGCCGATTTGGTTGGAGCAGACTGTTTTCAGACTGTCCTCTGTTGAGAAAATTTTTATCTTAGGATTTACTTAATCTAGATACCCTGAATTGAGATTGAGGCTTTCTGAAGGGTAATATACAAGTATCAGGGATATCAGGTACTTAGACCACTCTTACTACTGCTGCCATACCCCAATCGGTCCAGTTGGTTGATATCGTGCAAATTCTGGTTAAAGAAAACATAGGTCAGTGACATCCTTAATAAATTCTGGACAAATTGGGATTCTGTTACATTTCGGATTAAATATAAATTGAATTTAAACAGGTATTAGCTGATTGGTTTTCGGGCTAGTTTAATTAAAGATTAAATGCCTGTTCTGATCCTCTCCTGGAAGTTGCTAAGTGAAGCCCTTCAAATTTAGTTTGGTGGTTTCTGTAAGATCTTTCTGAAAGAACATACTGATAATTGCATTTCACAGGTTGGCATCGAGTTTATGGACTTGTACAGTTACCTGATTCCTGTTTATGAGATTGAGCCACTTGAGAAGATTACTGATGCATATCTGGACCAGTACCTATGGTATGAAGGTGATAAGCGTCATCTCTTTCCGAATTGGATTAAGCCTGCCGACTCAGAGCCACCACCGCTGTTAGTGTATAAATGGTGTCAAGGCATAAACAATTTGCAAGGGGTATGGGACACCAGTGAAGGGCAGTGTGTAGTGATGCTGCAGACGAAGTTCGAGAAATTCTTTGAAAAGATTGACTTGACCATGCTTAACAGGTATTGTTGTTGGAGCTACTAGTATTGAAATTTCATAATGGGGGTTCCTGATATTTTTTAACCTACTATTTTTTTAGGCTTCTGCGTTTGGTGCTGGACCACAATATTGCTGATTATGTCAGTGCAAAAAACAATGTCGTGCTGTCTTACAAAGATATGAGTCATACAAATTCGTATGGGCTGATACGCGGACTTCAATTTGCTTCATTTGTTGTACAGTACTACGGGCTTGTGTTGGATCTTTTGCTCCTTGGGTTAACTCGAGCTAGTGAAATTGCGGGTCCACCGCAGATGCCTAATGAGTTCATAACGTACAGTGATTCTAGAGTGGAAACAAGGCATCCAATCCGGTTGTACTCTCGATACATTGACAAGGTGCACATATTATTTCGCTTCACTCATGAGGAGGCTCGGGACCTTATCCAAAGATATCTTACTGAACATCCTGATCCCAATAATGAAAATATGGTTGGTTATAACAACAAGAAATGCTGGCCAAGGGATGCAAGAATGAGGCTCATGAAGCATGACGGTAATTGTTCTTTAGTGTAGTTAGTGTTTTCTGATTACTGGTAAATAGTAATGAGTGTTGATTTATTTCATTTTACTGGGAAACTTGAGTTCCATTTTGGTTAATTTACGTTTCAGTTAATCTTGGGAGAAGTGTCTTCTGGGACATGAAGAATCGACTGCCCAGAAGTATCACTACTTTGGAGTGGGAAAACAGCTTTGTCTCTGTTTATAGCAAAGATAATCCAAACTTGCTCTTCAGCATGTACGTACCTCTTTTTGTCTGTTTTCTGTTATTGCTTTTTTGGGTGGTGATGTCCACTTGGAGAATCTTGTAGGTTGCTTAGGGTGGATGGGACTGGATGATCCTATATGCGGAACTTTCTGGGGAACTGTTGCGTTTAGCATCTCTAGATGGGAGTTAGACTTAATTTGTGTTGCTTTTCCTAAACCTTGGACTTGTTAAGGCCCCATTTGGTTGTGAAAATAATAATTTTCCGGAGTTATAGTTGGAGTTGACCATGAATATAAATTGGAGTTGTTTTTGAAATTTTGTGAGAGAAATAGGAGTGAAAAAAGTGAAAACAAGTTTTTCTTGTTTTCACTTCCCCAAAAACAATTTTCACTAGAAATAATTCTTATGGCCAAACACCACCATTTTCACTTTTTCACTAGAGTGAAATAATTTTCCAGAAAAACGTGAAATTCTCATGGCCAAACGCCTACTAAAATTCAATGGTTTGCTGGATATTCTTTCATGACGAGTGGTTTACGGCTTACTCTCTTTTGAAGACACTGTTATCATTGAATGAGCTTACGCTATGCTTGTTTAGGTGTGGGTTTGAAGTTCGTATACTGCCTAAGATAAGAATGACCCAAGAGGCATTCAGCAATACAAGAGATGGAGTCTGGAATTTACAAAATGAGCAGACCAAGGAACGCACAGCTGTTGCCTTCTTGCGTGTAGATGATGAGCACATGAAGGTGTTTGAAAATCGTGTTAGGCAGATCCTTATGTCCTCTGGTTCTACAACCTTCACAAAGATCGTTAACAAATGGAACACTGCTCTTATTGGTAACATCTTGTCCTAAAATCTGTCTAAAAATTATTCCAGCATGAACGTTGGTGTTTGCTAGTGGGTCATTGTAACTTAGGTTCTGGGTTTGTTCTTGTAGGCCTAATGACATATTTCCGTGAAGCAACAGTACATACGCAGGAGTTGCTGGACCTGCTGGTCAAATGTGAAAACAAGATACAAACTCGTATTAAGATTGGTTTAAACTCAAAAATGCCCAGCAGGTAAGTTCTTGAATGTGTGACTTGTGTTTGGAATCAGCTATATCTTCAGTAGTTACATTTTCTTTTTGATGAATTTGTTTTAGGTTTCCTCCTGTTATTTTTTACACACCAAAGGAAATTGGAGGGCTTGGAATGTTGTCAATGGGTCACATATTGATCCCACAGAGTGATCTTAGGTATAGTCAGCAAACAGATGTTGGTGTGACACATTTCAGAAGTGGAATGAGCCATGAAGAGGATCAATTGATCCCAAATCTCTACCGATACATACAGGTGAGTTTTGATTGATGCTGATTGACTTTTTGTTTGTCTGCGGTTTTTACTAAATACCACTTTCTTACTCCTTGACAGCCTTGGGAAAGTGAGTTCATAGACTCGCAGAGAGTTTGGGCCGAGTATGCTTTGAAGAGGCAGGAAGCCCAGGCGCAGAATAGACGATTGACTCTTGAAGATTTAGAAGTGAGTAATCTTGCTACATTGATAACTCTCGTGTCCTTTGGATTAGTAAATTTTTTCTACACTCTGCCGTGTGCTCTCTTAATTGGTTTACAGGCCAAGCCAAAATCACATCATTTGTATAGACTTTAAAGGCTCCAAAAGGAATTAAAAAAACAAATACAAGCTGGTGGGAGATGATACATTCTCTCTTTCTGTACTCTCTGACTGGTTTACAGGCCGAGCCGAAATCGCATCGTTTGTGATATTTAGATTTCCTTTAATTACCGCCCAGATAAAAAGAATAAGAGAAAGAGACAATACAAAAGCTAGGGTAGATGCTGAAATCATGCCCAACACATTGTCTCTCCCTCTTTTTTATGAGGCGGTTGTATGTGTTACTTGCAGCTTTCATGTTATTTTGTAGCTGGTTATTGGCTCATTTTGTTTTACTGCCCCTTGTGATGCATTAGGATTCATGGGATCGTGGAATTCCCCGAATCAATACATTGTTCCAGAAGGATCGCCACACCCTTGCATATGACAAAGGATGGAGAGTAAGAACAGATTTTAAACAGTACCAAGTTCTTAAGCAGAATCCATTCTGGTGGACACACCAGAGGCATGATGGAAAGCTATGGAACCTGAATAACTATCGTACTGATGTCATTCAAGCTCTTGGAGGAGTTGAAGGGATTCTTGAACATACTTTATTCAAAGGAACATAGTATGTTCTCTTCCTCATTGCTCTTCACATTTCCTTATTATTTGCTGGTTTCATATCTTACTACTACAGCACAGCTATCCTTGTGCCTTATGCTCTCCTTTTCAGTTAAGAGTTTTTGTTTACTGCTTGTTATGTTTGGTTTTGGGAATGTGGCAATGACTGATGAAGTCCTGTTATTTGTTGGTGTAACCTTTGGGGCTAGCACTTTTACTCTCCTACTTCTATGAGTGGCTCAAGAGAAAATTCTGTTTTTTAATTGTGTGGTGTTGGCGGCGGCGGCGGTTTTTTTGTGGGGTGGGGGTGGGGGGTATGTTTACTCTCTGAACTGGATTACATAACCTCCTTGGTGAAGGTTTTGCTCACTCAGTTCCTTTTGATATTTCAGTTTCCCTACTTGGGAGGGTCTTTTCTGGGAAAAAGCTTCAGGTTTTGAGGAATCCATGAAGTACAAGAAACTGACTAATGCTCAACGGTCTGGGCTTAATCAAATTCCTAATCGTAGGTTTACTCTTTGGTGGTCGCCAACTATAAATAGGGCAAATGTCTATGTTGGTTTCCAAGTACAGCTGGACCTTACTGGGATATTTATGCACGGGAAGATTCCAACTCTGAAGATATCTTTGATACAGATATTCCGTGCACATTTGTGGCAGAAGATCCATGAGAGTGTTGTCATGGATCTCTGCCAAGTTTTGGATCAAGAGTTGGACGCATTGGAAATTGAGACTGTACAAAAGGAGACAATTCATCCAAGAAAGAGTTACAAAATGAATAGCTCGTGTGCTGACATCCTCCTCTTTGCTGCGCATAGATGGCCAATGTCAAAACCTAGTCTTGTGGCTGAATCGAAGGATGTGTTTGACCAGAAAGCTAGTAACAAATACTGGATTGACGTGCAGCTTCGCTGGGGTGACTATGATTCTCATGATATTGAGCGTTATACACGGGCAAAGTTCATGGATTACACAACAGACAACATGTCTATTTATCCATCGCCTACTGGTATGTCACGTGTACATCTGGTGATCGACTGTATTAATTCTGTTTGTCAGACAAGTTTTATATATTTTGTTCTTTTTTCAGGTGTAATGATTGGACTTGACCTTGCTTACAACTTGCATTCCGCCTTTGGAAACTGGTTCCCTGGTTCAAAACCATTGCTTGCCCAAGCCATGAACAAGATTATGAAGGTATCTTTCGTCTTTCAATCATCCATTATTTCATAAACTGGTGGGCAATGTATTTGTTATGGCCGAAAGTTTCTTAACACATTCTTATGTGCCATTATTCAGTCAAATCCTGCTCTTTATGTGCTGAGGGAACGTATTAGGAAAGGGTTGCAACTGTATTCTTCAGAGCCCACAGAACCATATTTGTCATCTCAGAACTATGGAGAGATTTTCAGCAATCAAATCATATGGTTTGTTGATGACACGAATGTGTACCGTGTGACCATCCACAAGACCTTCGAGGGAAATTTGACAACAAAGCCCATAAATGGTGCAATTTTCATTTTCAATCCCAGGACAGGTCAACTGTTTTTGAAGGTAAGTGCAGTTGTTCGACTATAATTTTCTCGTGAACTCTTCGGACAACTCCATTGTCCAGTAGCTAATTTGTGTCCTGTGCTTTTCATTCACAGGTCATTCACACAAGTGTGTGGGCAGGGCAAAAGCGTCTTGGCCAGCTGGCGAAGTGGAAGACAGCCGAAGAAGTGGCTGCGCTTGTAAGGTCCTTGCCTGTTGAAGAACAACCAAAGCAAATTATTGTGACTCGGAAGGGAATGCTTGATCCATTGGAGGTCCACTTGCTCGATTTTCCAAATATTGTTATCAAAGGAAGTGAGCTGCAATTACCATTTCAGGCTTGTTTGAAGATAGAGAAATTTGGTGATCTGATACTGAAGGCTACAGAGCCACAAATGGTTCTGTTCAACATATATGATGATTGGTTAAAGAGCATCTCATCTTATACAGCATTCTCCAGGCTCATCCTCATCCTCCGTGCACTCCATGTGAACAATGAAAAGGCTAAGATGTTACTCAAGCCTGACAAGTCGGTCATTACTGAGTCTCACCACATCTGGCCTTCACTTACAGATGACCAGTGGATGAAGGTATGTTTACGTAAATGTATCTATGCTTTCTCTTGTATTGCCAAACCTTGATGTTGTTAAAGGAACTTATGTCAGTGGCTTTATGAGCACTTCATAAGGATAATCTTTCTCTGACTTGTTTGCTGGCAGACCTGTATGGCTGTGTGGATTTTGAGTTGGTAGACTCATTTCTGATTCCGAATTGTTGTGCATGATTTCAGGTTGAGGTAGCGCTTAGAGATCTCATTCTCTCAGACTATGCCAAAAAGAACAATGTAAACACATCAGCATTGACACAGTCTGAGATCCGTGATATCATACTTGGAGCTGAGATAACTCCTCCATCGCAGCAGCGCCAACAGATAGCTGAGATTGAGAAACAGGTAATGGTCTTTGGTCCTTCTAGTACCTAGCAAAGTAGTCCTTTGTTTATAGAGCTGCTGTTGTTGCTAATGTGCCATTTCCGTTCAGGCCAAGGAAGCAAGTCAACTGACCGCTGTTACCACAAAGACCACTAATGTCCATGGTGATGAGTTGATTGTGACTACAACTAGTCCTTATGAGCAAGCTGCCTTCGGCTCTAAAACAGATTGGCGTGTCAGAGCAATTTCTGCCACAAATCTATATCTCCGCGTGAACCACATTTATGTAAATTCAGAAGACATAAAGGTGCCCATTTTCACGCCTTCTATTGCTCAACTAGACATACTATACCTCTTTATCACCTTTTATCTAGAATATTGTTGTTAGCAAAAAATATCCCATCAATATATTTCGTTTTAACCATTTGTACAGGAGACTGGATATACTTACATCATGCCGAAAAATATACTGAAGAAGTTCATCTGCATTGCTGATCTGCGGACACAAATTGCTGGTTACTTGTATGGTGTAAGTCCACCAGATAATCCTCAGGTGAAAGAAATCCGGTGTATTGCAATGCCTCCACAGTGGGGGACACATCAGCAGGTGCATCTCCCTTCTGGGCTTCCCGAGCATGATTTTCTCACCGACTTGGAGCCTTTGGGATGGATGCACACACAACCAAATGAGCTTCCTCAGTTATCGCCACAGGTGAACTTAATGATCTTCATTTGTGTGCGTTTAGCTATAATGAGTTATTCTAGGCATTAGGATGGGTTTGTTTATTTCCTCTATGCATGGCTCTTCTGATTTGTAAATTATTCTGAATAACAGGATGTGACTTCACATGCTCGGATCCTGGAGAACAACAAACACTGGGACGGAGAGAAGTGCATTATATTGACATGCAGTTTCACACCGGGGTCTTGTTCGTTAACTGCATATAAGTTGACGCCAACTGGGTATGAATGGGGACGTGCTAACAAAGATACAGGAAGCAACCCTCATGGTTACCTGCCGACTCATTACGAGAAGGTCCAGATGCTCTTGAGTGATCGATTCCTTGGTTTTTACATGGTAAGCGTGCAGGTCTATAGATTATTCAGTTGGATTGTTGATTGCTGCATCAATGTTTACGCATCTGCAGTGCTTCCTTCCATGCCGTCACCATCTAGATTTGAATCTAAATTAATTTATTGTGCAGATACCTGATAATGGACCATGGAATTACAACTTCATGGGAGTGAAGCACACTGTTAGCATGAAGTATGGAGTAAAGTTAGGTACACCCCGTGAGTACTACAATGAGGATCATAGACCAACACATTTCCTGGAGTTCAGCAATATGGAGGAAGGCGACACTGCTGAGGCAGATCGGGAGGATACATTTACATAATAAGCTGCTGTTCAAACATATATTGCTGAGAAAGCAGTTCAAACATATATTGCTGAGATTTCCCTCCAGGGAAGTCAAATCAAATGGTTACTTTTTTGTTCTTGTACTGTAATACAGTGTAGTGGTCGGTGATATTAGATGAAACAAGTTGTAAATATATGAAATGACGTTGTTAGCTCGATTAGAAATGATTTTGTAGTTTGATGCCACTTTATGCTTTTTAATGGAAGCTAGTATACAGTTAAGTTCAACCCATTTCTTGTGGCAAAACAATCAGATGCTTGTACATCAGTAGCAGCTTGTTTTTTTTAGTGTTGGTTATTTCTCAACCCACAGCAGTAGGAGCTCTTATATGAGGAGAGCTGCTATATAACTGAACCGTGTAAGGTTTTGTGAATGAATTAAATGCTTGGCAATATTTTATATGTCCAGGAAACAAGTGTGTATTAAGATTAAAGCTAATAGGATGTCGGTGTTCGTGGTTAACACTGTTTAGTGCTTCGTGTGGTTTCCTTACCTCACAGCTTCTGATTCTCTTGTTAAAAGAATGATTAGAGATTGTAGCCTCACGTGTTGGCGGCTTCTTGCATATTACCTTCCAACTAGGGAAGCTCCCAGCCAAAGGACAAGAATCATGCATGCAGCAACAGATGTTCAAGTACAATTAATCGGTCTTGAATCCAATATTTTGGGTATGTGCATGCCTATATATCTAGTGAGTTACAGACTTGGTACCTGTTTTAACTTCTTTTTTTAAAAATAAGTACCTTTAATTCTGTACTACCAAAAGCACAATGCTTTTACTTTTATCAGCATCTTCCTTCCCCATCTGGTTTCCATTCCATCGCCTTTCTTTTTTCTTCCTAAGATTGAGAACTCAATTTTGAAGAGTAATAATCCATATGTAGGCTAAGGTTGTGCAAAGTTAAAGCAAAATATCATGTAGTCTCTCATCTCAATTATTTTGAAGATGTCGAAAAGAACAAAGGAAAAAGGGGCAAAAGAAGCAGTCAGACTCATGACCTAATTTGACTTTGCGGTTTCACAGAGAAAGAAAACAATGATTGAGAAAGAACAAGGGATTCGGTTCACTGAAATTGGTAAAGAAGATAGAAGAGGGAAAGAAGCTGCAGAAAGAGAAATGAGAGGGAAAATTTGGGGTTTGTCTGTTCAAACAACAACTCTTGAGCACTTCTACGTAGGGTGAAGTTTGCTTATGCTCTGCACTCTCCAAACTTCACTTGGACTATAACAGGTATGTTGTTGTTTCTGTTGAAATGACAAAAATGTCAATATTTTAATGTAGGTCAGAATTTTATATGGATATTTACAAAAATTTAAAAAACGGGACAGTAATAACCTAGTACCGTCGTGTAGTCAATGTTAAAACTTCAAAGTTTTGCACCCATAGTGCAAACATAACGGCATCTTAGAGAGGCCACTATTACATTAGTTACTGTCGGCTGCATCGGAGCAATTCCTTGTTCGTAGTACTTCCTCAAAGATAGTTTTCTGACCCAAAGCTATTATGATCTATCCACTAGACAAACAGAAACGAAAAAAGAAAAGTTCGGTAACTTGGACGAAACTGTCACTCGAGGAGGCAAAAGCATGAAGTCCGGAGCCTAAAGGACAAGTTTTTTCAGTTGAAATTCTAAAAGTGCACATTAAAATAGAAAAAATTAAAAACGGACAAGGTAACCTTGTCCATTAAAAAGTTAACGGTGTTGCTCACGTGATAAAGTGCAAGGTAAAATAGTGATTTTACCTTATGAGATAAATGAAGTCACTTACCTTATTTATTATCTCTTTGACGATTTCAGAAAAAGTGCAAGGTATTACAAGGTAAATGGAGTCATTCACCTTGTAAAGTAGGATCTCATATTTACCTTGTAACAATTTTAAAATTTTGGTGCTACATAAAGAGTGTGAGTGTAGATTTATTTCATGCATCAACTCAAATTTTTTTTTTGTTAAAAGTTCATAACTCAAAATATTTATTGAACCTTATGCATTTCTTACTTTAAGATGGATAAGGTAAGAATAAATTTATATTGAGGCGGTGAAGTTTTGCATGATGGAGATTCGGTACGATATAGTCGGCGTCTTATAGTGGTTCAATCATTTCCTTTATCTTTCAAATATGATCGTTTGAAAAGGTTGTTTCGGAGTAAAATGGGTATCACTAATCCGGAAGATGATGTAGTTATTTCTGGTCGATATTCAAATTATTTTACGTCAAACGGACAATCCATATTTGTGAAACTCCTATTTGGAATGATGATTCTCTATCTTTATTTTTTTCGCATTGGTGAAATTTTTGGTAATCACTTTAATCTACAAACGCTTGACATGCAGGGGTGACTCAAACACTTTGGTGGCCTAAGTCGAAAATTGAACGGAAGCATTAAATTCTTAAGAAAAAATAAATATATATATTTTCTTATAAAGTTTATATTTTAAACATTTTGAGATGCAAAATTGTTAATAATTTATAGTCGATTTCTTCTAATAATTTTTTCATTAATATAACTAATTCATTTTAATTTTTCTTGAGGCATAACACTTTAAAGTTTAAATACATCAAATTTCTAATAATTCTTTACTTTTATATAAGAAGTTTATTTTTTCTACGAATAGTACTTAATAAATTTTTTATAAAAAACCTATAATCTATTATTATGAAGAAAATGAAGCCCCTCAAATTTGGGGGCCTAAGGCGGTTGCCTATTTTTTAACTATGTAGAATCGGTCCTGTTGACATGTATGCGTGTGTGGAACATTCCCCTATTATATTATTGAAGTGGAAAGTTTTTTATGAAATAGACTTTGAACAAGAACAAACACTCAAATAATATAGATGAATAGAGTGAAACGGGTAATGCGAATAAATGAATGAAATGAATAGATGGTATATAAAAGAAAATTAATAAGGTAAGAGACACATTTTACCTTGTAAGGTAAGGGACACATTTTACCTTGTAATGCACTGCATTTAAAATAAATTCGTCACTAAGTACTCCCTCCGATACGTCCATAAATAGTTGTTCACTTTTGATTAGACATATGCCTTAAAAGATCATTAATAGATGGTTGATTTTACTATATTACCCTTTGCATATAATAAATTTTTTACTTTGAAAAATACAATGAGTGATGTATTGTATTTAATACAACAACAACAACAACAACAAACCAGTGTATTCCCACCTGGTGGGGTCTGGGGGGGGGGGGTAAGATGTACGCAGTCCATACCTCTACCTCTAAAGAAGTAGAAAGGCTGTTTCCGATAGACCCCCGGCTCAAGGCACCATATACCACACAAATACCATGTAAAACACATAACATAAATACGACAGCCATAACAAGAATACATAACATAAATACACAAATACCATGTAAAACACATAACAAGAATACATAACATAAATACTGCAGCCATAAGTAAAAGAAAACAGATGAAAACACCCAGATTCGTACTAAAGCAAGGAACACGGAATCATAACAAGGATACTACCCCCAACCAGTAATTCCCTACACTAGCGGCCCAAACTGGCCCTAGTCCTCAGCCCTAATTCGCGTCCTCCAGACCTTCCTATCTAGGGTCATGTCCTTGGTGAGCTGTAACTGCTCCATGTCCCGCCTAATCACCTCACCCCAGTACTTCTTCGGCCTACCCCTACCCCTCCTAAAACCATCCAACGCTAGTCTCTCACACCTACGAACTGGGGCATCCATGCCCCTCCTCTTCACGTGTCCGAACCAGCTCAATCGGACTTCCCGCATCTTGCACTCCACTGGGGTCACACCAACCTTCTCCCTGATAGTCTCGTTCCGAACTCTATCCCCTCTAGTTAGTCCACACATCCAGCGCAACATCCGCATCTCTGCCACCTTCATTTTTTGGATGTGGGAATTCTTAACTGGCCAACACTCCGCTCCATACAACATGGCCGGACGGACTACCACCCTGTAGAATTTGCCTTTAAAGCTTAGGCGACACCTTCTTATCACACAACACCCCCGACGCGAGCTTCCACTTCATCCATCCCGCCCCAATACGGTGCGAGACATCCTCGTCAATGTCACCGTTACCCTGGATCACGGACCCGAGATACTTGTAACTATCCCTCTTACAAACCACCTGTGAATCCAGCTTCACTACCACCTCATCCTCCAGCCTCACGTTAGTAAACTTGCATTCCAAATACTCTGTCTTGCTTCTGCTCAACCTGAACCCTTTAGACTCAAGAGTTTGTCTCCACACCTCTAATTTATCATTCACACCCCCTCGAGTCTCATCAATCAAAACTATATCGTCCGCGAAAAGCATACACCACGGCACCTCCCCTTGAATACGTCGCGTCAACACATCCATCACCAAGGGAAACAAAAAGGGACTAAGAGTAGATCCCTGATGCAATCCTGTCAAGACGGTGAAATGATCTGAGTCTCCTCCCGCCGTCCTCACCTGAGTTTTCGCTCCCTCATACATGTCCTTAATTGCTCTGATATATGCCTGCGGGACTCCACTCACCTCCAAGCACCTCCAAAGCACCTCCCTGGGGACTTTGTCGTATGCCTTCTCCAGGTCAATAAACACCATGTGCAGGTCCTTCTTCCTTTCCCTATACTGTTCCACCAGCCTCCGTACCAGATGAATTGCCTCCGTCGTCGAGCGGCCAGGCATAAACCCAAACTGATTTTCCGAAATAGACAATATCCGTCTCAGCCTCACCTCGACCACCCTCTCCCAAATCTTCATAGAGTGACTCAATAACTTGATCCCCCTATAGTTATTGCAGCTTTGGATGTCCTCCTTATTCTTATAGAGAGGGATCATGGTACTCCACCTCCAAGCCTCGGGCATCTTTGCCGTCTTGAAGATTTCGTTGAACAATCCAGTCAACCACCTTATACCAGCCTCTCCAACGAACTTCCAAAACTCCACCGGTATCTTATCCGGCCCCGTCGCCCTACCCCTTCGCATCCTGCGAACCGCCTCTCTGACCTCTTCCACCCTAAAACGTCTACAATAACTAAAATCCCGACACTCCTCTGAGTGCTCCAGTTCCCCTAACTCAATAGCTCTATCCCCTTCGTCATTCAAGAGCCTATGAAAGTACGACTGCCATCTATCCTTAATGTGGCCGTCTTCCACCAACACTCTACCGTCCTCTCCCTTAATGCACCTCACCTGGTCGAGGTCACGCCCCTTCCTCTCCCTAGCCTTAGCGAGTCTAAACAACTTTTTCTCCCCTCCTTTCCCCTGTAACCCTGCATACAAGCTCTCGAAAGCGGCCGTCTTAGCTGCCGAGACAGCTGCCTTAGCTTCCTTCCTAGCTAGCTTGTACTCCTTCCTGTTTACTCGCTTCTCTTCTTCGTCCTTACTCTCAACCAACTTAGCATACGCCCCTTTTTTTCATTTTGATGTGCCCTTTTGAATTTTTGACTAAAAAACTTGTCCTTAGGCTCCGGACTCCAAAAGCATGCATCTCCATTTGCACAACTATAACATCAAATGTGCGGACCGGAGCAGACTTTGTAAGAGACGATCAATTCTAGTAGTAAGGATCAGATCAGTATTAGTATCGAAATCATGACAAATTAACAAAGATTATAGATATAAATTTAAGAGGCAGGAGAGGGAAGCACATCTATTTCATCAGGTTTTCATTTGAGATTGGAAGGCAGGATAGTTCCAGTTCGACAATAGGTTGTTAGATGCTCACATAGGGCGAGAGATGTACTTTGGGATGGAATCACATAACTCCCTAAATAATAAATGCTAGAGATGGAATGGATGGACAAAACCATCTACCCAAGAATTCACTATTGAGGTTAAATGGAAATGAGAGGGGAAAGAGTGACCGGGCCAAACGAGATTTCTTCGGAACTCTGGAAGAGTGAAGGCAAGGTGGTTTTGGAATGGGTAATTGGATTGTTTAACGCCATTTTCGTAACGACTAGAATGCCCAATCAATAGAGGTGGAGTATAATGATCTCATTATACAAGAACAAAGGCGTTATCAAAATCGCATTAATTATAGGGTATCAAACTACTAAGTCACATTGTAAGATATGGGGATGAGGAGAAATATGTTCATTTTCGAGAATTAATCCGAATTCTATGCCAGCACGAAAGTTATTCATATTTTAATGAAATTGTTGGAGTAGTACAAGGAGAGAAAAAAGGACTTACACATGATGTTTATTGACCTAGAAAAGGCATATGACAAAATCCAAAGGAAGGATTAAGGAGATGTTTGGAGTCTAGAGGTATACTTGCGACATACATTAGAGTGACAGTGGGATGAGACCCGAAACACATCCCTGTCTAGATGAGGCTGCATGTATGATGAAACCAAGACCTTGAGTGAGAATAGTGGCATGAGACCTGAAACACATCCCAGTCTAGATGGGGCTGCATGGATGATGTAATCAAGATTCTAGTGAAAATAGTGGGATGAGATCTGAAACACGTCCCAGTCAAGATGGGGCTGCATCAGGATCAACTTGCAGGCCGTTTTATTTGTCTTGGTGATATATGAATTGCCACGACATATTCAAGAGGAAGTAGGGGTGAACATAAATCACCGCAAATTGAATTATTTAGTTGAACCAAAAATTTTGGTAATTCGGTGTTGGAGAGAAACAACAACAACATACTCAGCAAAATCCCACAAGTGGGGTTTGAGAAGAGTAGAATGCATACAGACAAACTATTTTCAAAAGACCCCCGACTCAAGTGCAGCAAATTCAAGTATAAAGAAGAAGAAAATAGTGACAAACACATAACAACTAACCAGAAAAGTAGTGCAAAGCCTATGAGAAAGGAGCAAGGGCAAGACGAAATAATGTGATAATCAAAATACAATAAACAAATAATGAAAGATAACAGAAGCAAGAACTACAATAATACGACTGGTACAACGAAAAATCCCAACAAGCAGAACCCTCGAAAAGAAATCGGCACCATCGCATTCCGAAGTATTGATGAAGTCATTTATTTTCATATATTGCTAGTGGGACTATTTTGTCTAACATTGGAACTCTGTATAAGCTAGTAGCTCTTGATTTGAGTGGACAGAATCTGTCAGAGGGATTGCCATTTGTTCTTGGTGGTTTGCCTAATTTACAAGTCATTTCTTTGCGAGAAAACAAGTTGTCAGAAAATGTTCCCGAAGGTTTTAGTTTCTTTACAGGTGTGCGATACTTGAATCTATCTTCTAGTTCAGTTTCAGGTCATATAGCATCTGTATTTGGCTCGACCTTGTTAGTTGTCCTTTCTTTGTTTTATAATACAGCCGACTTTAACTTCAATACGATAGTACCGAATCATCCTACCGAAGTTTGATTTACCATATAGGACTAAACTTTAAAGTTTGGTATTTGATATCTACTTTCAATTACAGATTACCGAATTATTGAAACTGAAGCACCAATAAGTGGAAGCATCATTGTGTGTGTTATTTGCAGATGACATACTATAGATCGACGAGACACACGATGGGTTCACAATAGACTGTAAGCTTAGATGACATACCCTAGAGTTTAAAGGTGTGTGGCTGTCTGGCCGAGCAGGACCAAAATAAAGTACACAAAATGCAAGTTCAGTATAGAATCACATTTGATGGGGAAGTGTGGACTGATACACAAGTCATCCCCAAGAGAGGGAGCTTCGAGTTTCTTGGGTCTATAATCAAAAGAAATGGAGAGATCGAGAAGAATGCCACACATCGTATTGGAGCAGAGTGGCTAAAATCGAGGCTTGCATTTGGTGTTTTATCTGATAAGACACAATGTCATCAAGACTTGACGTTAAGTTCAATAGAGTGGATACTAGACTGACTATATTGTATGGGGTTGAGTATTGGCCAGTTAGGAATTCTCAGGTTAAAAAAATTAATGTAGCAAAAATAAGGATGCTCAAATGATGTATGGGTACACTGGGAGAGACAAGATTATAACAAAGATATGTGGGACAAGGTGGGAATAACCTCTGTGATGGACAAGATGCGGAAAGCGAGACTAAGATGCTTGGAATATGTAAAGAGAAGCACAGATTCCCCGATGAGGAGGTGCGACAGTTGGCAATAATAGGCTTGAAAGGTAGAAGTAGATCGAGGAAGAATGGGGAGAGGTGATTAGACAAAGACATGACACATCTTCAACTTACCGAGAACAGTACCCTAGACACGAAACTAACGAAGATTAAGATTGACGGTCAGGTAGGTAGTCGAGCATTTCTCTCTCTTATATGTGGTAGAATAAGGTTCTAGTATGGAGAATCTATATGTCCCCTTGCCAGTTGTATTATTATTATTATTATTATGCTATTTTTATCTTATTCTTCAAATTTTATTACTACTATTTTATTAATTTGCAGTTAGTACTTCTCCTTATTTTCATCATAGTTTTTTACTATGGCATTTCTTTCAAACTTGTTCTGAAAAATGATTCTCTAGACAAGGGTCTGTTGAAAACAATTTCTTTACTCCACAAAGGTAGGGTAAGGTCTGCGTATGCTCCGCCTTCTCCAGACCCCCACTTGTGGGATTATCGGTTCTGTCTGGGGTAGCTTACTTGGAACTTGATTATTTCATCGGATGCCAGCTATCTCCCACCAGCATAGATACCAAGTAACTTTTCCACCCTGAGACACATGCATTAGTAAGAAATCTCCTAGTGTTGGTGTTTTTTTGTCTCTGATTAGATTTGAACCGTCCAAGGTTTGCACTCACTTCATTTACCACTAGGCCACATGTGGTCTCTATTCAAGACTTACTATTGTAACACAAAATAAGATGAGAATATATTAGCTAACCGTGGAACGAGAACAATTACATACGTGAATATTTCTTCTCCATAGGAAACTGGTTAGTGAAGTAACCATATTAGAATAAACAGGCAGCTAAACAAAAGTAAAAGAGAACACTATAACCTTCAATAACTTTCACTTAAAAGGAACAGAAACACAGAAAATTCAAATTTAAAGTTTGTGAAATTGAGTATAGTAAGATAAAAAGTGTCACGGAGTATCTAAAGAAATCATAAAATTTTCTTACTTCTAGCGGAGCAACATGAAAATCGCCTTAGAAGAGTCAAAAAAACAAAGGATCCATCTCGCTGATATCACTACCAGAGTACGTGCAGTTCACGCTTCAGCCTGGTAAAATTATGTTTCATTGCCCGTCAATGCAGACAATTGTGTTTAAAGAATATTCACCAAAAATTCACAGCTTTGCTGCAACTCCTACGATCTCTGAGGCATTCCTTAGCCAAACACCCATGGCTAGAGAGGCGCCACCATGAATTCACTTTGTACCTTCCAGTTATCTATTAGCGTCAATATTGCAAGGACAGAGAATTTTCACAGCTTGCTTCCCTTTGGCCAAGCAGCTTATTGCTGCAGATTCTTCTTGAACAATACAATGATAGTTCATCTTTAATGATCCACTGATGCTTATGGATGATGTACTTCTATGAGTGATGGCATATGTATCTGAACATAAAGCAAAACCGAGTAACGATCTGATACTTTTGTTTATCTATATAATAAAAGACACATTTTTCAAGAACAAAAAAGAGCAGAGAAGGTAAGGATATCAGGTAATGGAAACACCCATAAAGTAGTGACACCATAGAGCATAAACATAAATCTCTTTTTTTATAATTGTGGTGTCCGGGCCAGCTTGCATGAATCTCAACTAATTCAATGGGATAACTGCCACATCCCACCAGCAACAGGTAGTCAAGCCTTATCCACCAAGGCGAGGACAAATGAAAAGAAATCACCCAGAGTTTTTTGTTTGCATAAACATATATGTTAACCAACAGAAACTCATCCTATCAAAAGATCAGCAACAGAAAAGTGTACTTTGCTTTAGGTTAAGTAAATTTATCAAAATAGATTTTCTTTTTTGATGAAAAGAGTATCAGCTTTTAGATGCTTGAAGAAGTCATGTGATGGCGAAAGCATGAGAATCGCTGTTGCTGAAGAGAATAGAAATGAAATTAGAATCGTAGATGAATAGATACAGACACTGTACCAGGACAACTAGTATTCAAAGAATCACTTATTCTGTTAAATTACATTATATTTAAGCTTTCAAAAGTGATTTGAGACATATATCTAAGTGATCTGGAAAAGTATACACGTTTAGAGTTTATTTGTAGATCAAAATCGATAGTCATAGAAAAGAATGAATCCCAAAAACGAAATGACAATTCGTTCACTTGTCAAAGGAATTCTCAATATGCATAAGACCGTCGAAACCCAAGTACGGAATGCAGGTAAAGAACAACTGCATCTCCATAGAGAAAACTAGTTTTAACAAGACGCCTTTATTCGTTCCAACAGATTCATACCTGAAATAGAAAGGTCAAGAACTGAAGAGTTTCCTATGCAGTTTTAGAGGCAAATTTCTTGTCAGTAGGATCAAACTGTGAAATCTATCCTTAAAGAATTAGAGTAACAAGATCAGCCACAAAGGTCAAAAAAATTGTAACTTTCTTATGCACCTTTAAGAGGAAAATTTAAGCAAGTGGAGATCAAACTGCCGAATCTATTCCTAAAGAATGAGGGCAACAAACTTGGATGTTACCAAAGCATAGAGTCATTGCAGTCATAAAACTTGGCCTGTCAGACTAAACATATAAACTCTTAAACTAATACTCCTTCCGTCCCATTTTATGTGGCACCCTTTGACTTGGCACGATGTTTAAAAAAAAAATGAAGGCTTCTAAAACTTGTGGTCTAAAATAATCTTTACATATTTGTGTAGCTATAAATCATTTCATCAAGGGCAAAAAGGGAATTTTAAAGCTAATTGTTTCCATTGATAGTAAAGAGACATTCTTTTTGGGACAGACTAAAAAGGAAAGGGTGCCACATAAAATCGGATGGAGTATCCTGAACAACAGCAAGATAACCAAGCAGTCAGATTACGTCAAGAGGGAAAGCACAAAAACATTCATCTCCTAGGATCAAATTTAGAAAGACCAAAAGCATTTTGAAAGAAGCGGATTGAAAATATAAGTCCATACCTTTGTAGTTCAGAACAATCTGTCATTTCAGAAACCCTTTGTACACGCTGAGCTTCATGTTTGCAATAGTGCTAAAGCAGTGATAGGAGAACCAGATCTCCCTTTCTTATGATGAATCAAGGAGAATAATTTCTTCATCCAATCCACAGCCTAAAGTTCCAAGTACATTCACAATTTCCTCAATCCTTGAATAAGAGAAATTGCCAATTGTGAACTTTTCTACAGACCCCTTCACCTCAATGAGACTATGAGCAGCTTCCTTCTTTAAACCACGGCTCTTCAACATTTTTCTTGCCTCTGCCACACAATCCCACTTCTCGTCTGAAGCATATAAGTTTGATAACAAAACATAAGGTGAAGTAGAAACAGGCTGATGCTGTAAGAGCTTTTTAGCCATTCTTTCCCCAATTACAACATCACCATGCAGCCGACAAGCTGAAAGTAAGCAACCTAAAACAACTGAATCATGCCCAAAGGGGTACCTTTGCATGTATTCTTCAGCATCTTTCAGCCTCCCAGCTCGTCCTAATAAATCAATGAGGCAAGAGAAATGTTCAACGTTGGGAGTAACCCCATAAATCTCGTTCATGGTATTGAAGTAATATAGGCCCTCATCTACAAGACCCGCATGATTGCAAGCGATTAGAAGTCCGAGAAACGTGACAGAATCGGGCTTTAAATCAACACTCTTCATCTCCTCAAACAATTTTATAACTTTTTTTCCATGGCCATGGTTAGCAAATCCAGCAATGACACTATTCCATGAGACAAGATTACGACAAGTCATTCGCCTAAAAGCTGTATATGCATACTGAATACTGCCACACTTAGCATACATGTTCACGAGGGCATTCCCAACACCAATATCTACACTTGAGTTTGTTCTAATAAGACGGGCATGTATTTGCCGCCCAAATTGCATAGAACCCATGCCAGCACATGCAGAAAGCAGGCTAGCATAGGTAAACTCATCAGGCCTTCCATCAAAAAATTCCATCATCTCTTTAATAACATCCATGGCCTTTGAATGATCATCACAATGAGAACACGCAGCAATGAGAGTATTCCATGAAATGACATCTTTCTCTTGGATTGATCTGAAAACTTTGTCAGCTTCATCTAACAAGTTCAAATTTGAGTACATTGTCATTATTATATTGCCTATAAAGGCAGTCTCGTCGAGTTTGAGCTTGATTGTTTGGCTATGCAATTGCATTCCTTTCCCCAAATCATCTGCAGTATTGCAGGTTCCTAATAAGCCGACAAAGGTGAAACGGTCCGGAACCAACCCTTGTCGGCACATACTTTTGTAGACTTCAAATGCTTTCTCTCTTTGATTACTTTCTACCAAACCCATTATGATTGTGTTGTAAGAGACATCAGTAAGACTGGGGATTAATGCAAAAACGGATAAAGCGTCACTACATTGACCATTTTTCATGTACATTGAGATCAGAGAGTTGGACACAAACGAAATGGACGAACAGCCTAATTTGATAGATTGAGCATGTATCTGTCTACCAAGTCTCAAGGCCAAGAGGTTAGCACATGAACTAAGAGCACTAGCAAGGACAAATTCATTCGGCTCTAGTGGCATTTGGGAGTAGAGGCTGATAGCCATGAGGTGTTTCCCTTCTTGATCATAACCAGAGATCATGGCTGACCAGGTAACGAGATTTCTTTTGGACATCTCATTAAAAATTTGATTGGCAAAGTTAATATTTCTACACTTTGCATACATGTTGAGGATGTGATTGGATATGAAAACATCACCTTGTAAGCCTGACTTGATTGCAGCTGCATGAAGAGAGAGTCCATAATGGAATGCCTTGGTCTTAGAGCAATGATGCAATAGTGAAGCAAGAATTTCTGGTACCATTTACCACATATGAAGGGAAGGTCTCGTGTCCTAGTGTATCTCTTCTTATATCTAAAAGGTCCTCAAACTCATGCAAATAAACCTGCACAAAAGGTTCAGCCAATAAGGTCAGAGGACAAGAATGAATCGGTCAAAAATTATAGCTATTTCAAATTAAGTACAAGTTTTTCTTTCATCATCAGATTACACATAGAAGTCCCTCAAAGCTGCAAATATTACAAAAAATATCCGTCGCATAAAAGAACAACAAATTTTATCTACAAAACCCACTTATTCGCCCCTTCTGTGTAACCTACTCTTATCCTTTCTCCATTTTGTTCTCAAAATTAGCTTCACATCGGCATAAAATCCGAAACTAGTCCTGTTTCCCCCTTTATCTTCGCCAAACAACATCACGACACTCCACAAAGAAAATAATAACAAAAAGAACAAAGAGAAAATCAAAAGACAACCTAGTAAAGAAGGAAAGACAAGAAGAGAGGTATATGGAGAAATGTAAAATGCTGCAAATCAGAGACATTTCAACTTTGTGAAGTTTACAAATAACTAAGAGGTTTATCAAAGTAAGTCCTCTTTACTGCATCGAATCTCAGTTTCACTTTGGCAAAACAAACTTTAATACAATAACAACAACAAACCTAGTGTAATCCTACTATGTGGGGTCTTGAAAAGGTAAGTGTGTGAAGACCTTATCCCTACCTCGTAAAGACAAGAGGACTAAATATATGCCTCCACTTCACTAAATTGTTCAACTTTATCCTCTGTTGTACTACCTGCCAATTTACCTCGCTGTTACTTTACTTACGGAAAAGGGTCGAACTACCCTGAGCTATTTGAAATGGAGCAAAAACACCCTCCATTTGTTTTTTTTGCTAAAAATACCCCTCCGTTTATTTTTTGGCTTACAATACCCCCTCACACTAACGGAATGCCCCCAGGCAGTCCATGTGGATAAAAAACGCCATTTGGCCTGTATAAGCTGCCAGCATGGATAATCACTCCATGTCCTACAAAATCCGACCCGTCTTGTGTCTTGAGAAACTGTAGTTCACGAAATTTGTAAATATCTCTATCAATGTCCCTTCGTACAACATCAGAGCAATGCACAGCCGCCCCTGTATGCATAAGCGCTCTTTCTCTATGAGCACTAGCAAAACCTCCAAATACCACGCTTGTGAACACTAGGTATATCTTATCCAAATTCTTAACGAGTTTTCGAATTTGAAAACACAGTCGGATTCTGTAAGTAGTAGAGTTTAATCTACAGGAGTAAAAACTACACACCTTTGATGATTTTGGACTGAGAAAACAGAGGCGGAAATGAGAAATTTTACTGTGTAAGATGGGCCGGATTTTTTAAGACATGGCTGTTATCCACGCTGGCAGCTTATGTGGACAAGCCCCACGTCCACTGCTTGGTGACATTTCATAAGAGTAAAGGATATTTGTGAATCAAAAAACAAATGGAGGCTATATTTGCTCCATTTCAAATAGTTTGGGGTAGTTTTGGCGCTTTCCGCTTGACTTATCAAATATACCCCAATTAATTTTTTTCTCCAACCTGATCAAAATTGCCCAATTTCAAAGTTCAAACTAAATGGTGAAGATATAATAGCAATAAAATGCTGAAGTGAGTAACACAATCAAAACTGCAACATAAAAAGAAAACACAATGTGTAGACATATTAGCAATCTTGATTCCACATTTCACCATATAAGAAAAGTAACATGAAACACAGTTCAATATAATTTTTTTTTTTTTTTAAGAAAAAGATAAATGTATCTATTTCAATTAAAATGGGTTGAATTGAGTCTGAAAACAAACATTAAGGGAGGGAGGGAGCAGGAGCACAAAGGAGGAAAATTGAGTAGTATATGACGTAGCAGTTGAAGGAATTTCCGATAACACTGTTCTTCTTCAACTTCCGGCTATAGAGTTGAAAAAATGGAGCAGAAGGAACCCCGAAAGCGCTGCGGGTTGGGTTGGATCCGTTCCAATTGAAATTTTATCTATTTAAATGTATGTTTTAACATTTATCTACAAGACATCTTTCTGAATATTTCAAACTGTAAATATGTTGAACTGATCATAAGTTTTATCTAAATGGTTGAGCGCTTGTACTATATCGGTTTTGTGATATGTACTTTTACTTATATGTTTGTCATTTACATCTTTGAACTCATTAAAAAATAATATTTTAAATCTAATTTTGCATATGTGGCATTAATCCAGTGAGCTGGAAAAATGCTTGTAGACACGCGTTTTTAGACGAGTGAAGTTAATATTTTTTATTTTAAAATATTTTTAAAATTTAAAAAATAATTAATTTAAAATATAGAAACAACAAATTAATTCCACAATCTCTCTTCTTCATACCCCTTCCCCCTCCCCACATCCCCACCCCACCTAGTACAACATTTGCTAAGTCCCCACCCCTACCCAGCACCACTACCATCACATCCAGCCACCTCCTCTTCTCCCGTCCTCCATCCCTTACCCTATACCACCACAACGTCAACCAATTTTTCCTACCTTTGTCCTCCACCCCTACCCTGCACCACCACCACCACCACCATATTATTATTAGTACCAAGTAAATCATCAAATGTACATAAGTTTTTTAAATACCTAAATCCGATAAATTCGATTCGAAGAGAAATTTATGTTCATTGTAAGATATAAGCAATTAAAGGATAAATTGGGCGATTCGAAGATAAATTCATGCTCCTTGTAGGAATTCAAGATTTGGGTAAGGTAATTTTTCTTTCTCCATAAAAATTACTTCTTAATACAACAAAGATTCAATCTTTTTCTTTGTTTTCTAAAATGGGTGTTGAACATCAAAAAGATATTTTAGTGACTGATGAAGATTTCGTTGGACACATACAGTGATGCAGCTACAGAATGAAGGTGTTGAACATCAACAATCTTTTTTTTGAAAAAATGGTATGTGTGTGAGAGAATTTTGTATATTTATGAACTTAACAATGGTGTGTGTGTTTGGGGGTGGTTTGAGGTGGTGATGGGAATGAAAGAATGGTGTGTGTGTTCATATGAATGAAGTGAAGAAGAAGAAGAAACAGCAAAGGAAGAACTGCCAATTTTGCCTTTTCTTTTAATTCTATTTTTTTAAAATATGTATGTGGCATTTTAAAAATGGCGTGGAATTTAATATAGCATTTAAAATAACGTGAAAGCTGACGTGCAACAAGTGTGTTACACACATCGAAAAAGTGTTTAAAATATTATTTTTTAATGGGTTCAAGGGTCCAGATGACAAACATGTAAGTAGGAGTATCCACATTTAAAACCGACATAATACAAGGGTCCATCGAGTCATTTTGCCTATAAATAAATATTAAAACTTATCAATTGAAGATAAAAATTGAAGACTGAACATCTTGTGGGACGCTAGGCGTAATTTCCTCGAAATGGGTTGGTTCAACTTTGGTTAGAGTGGGGAAAACATTAACTAAAGGTATATGATAATTTTAGTAAACGAGTAAAATTGAAAGGACAACACAAAAACGATTTATATTTCTTTTTTAAGAGAAAATATAAAATTTCTCTTAAATTTGTTCGTCAAACTTACTTTAACACCTTAACTTTATAAATATTTATATACCTTCATAAATAAATTTCTAGTAAATTAAACTAAAAATTACATAAACCAACAACTTAACTTTAAGTTATTACACAATATCCAACTCTTAAAATTTATTACAAATATCCCACTTTTTCAATTTCTCTCTTTAAAAACTCATGTACACTACTTTACCTTTTACTTTTCACGTTTTTTACTCCTTGAAAGATGTCTATAATCAAGAAAACACTATCTAACGGTTTTCATTTCTGAATTCACAATCGTGTTTGCTGTTAACACTTCTTCATCGGCATTCAATTTTTTCAGAAACTACATTAACAATAGCTACATTAACAACATTCTTAAAATTAAGATTGGAGGTTAGTAAGATTTTTTTTTTACTTAATCGATTTCAGATTCGACGGAATAAGTTCTTGCATATTGTTCATTCTTCAAATATTACTTTGTAATGGATGATTCTCCATCTTTTAGTTTAGGATTAACTCAGTTAGAGTATAATGAACCAGCGAATCGGGTTATTGATTTTGTTTCCAAAATTTTTGATTATGAGAATCTTAATTTTTATGAAAATACATCAAAATATTGTAACGACCCGTTAAGATGAAAAAGATGAGAAAAGTTGTTGCGAAATTAAAAAAATAAATAAATTGAAGAATCGTCAAAGAAGAAAAAAAAGAGGATACTTCATGGCCCTGTTTACCGAAGGTATTTTGATTGTTCTTTATGAATTTATGTGTTTCTTGCTTAAGGTTTGAATTTCTTTTTATGTAATGTTAGTGTTGTTCTTACTTCTCACGCTATATACATAGCATTTAATTATGCTGGTGTTGATTATATACATAAGTTTGTTATGTATAAAAGTCATATACATTCGAATAGGGTTCTGTTTTTTTTCAATTTAATATGTGTGTTTGTTTTAGTATACATACATAATAGTATGTTATGTATATGAACTACAATTATGTTCATTAGATAATATACATTTAAAATTAACTTTTTAAAAGTCATATACATAGGAATAAGATTAACTTTTTTCCACTCAGTTTTTGGCTGGTATTTTTGAGCACATATGCATATTAGATTAAGCTGTATGTGCTAACTGATGCATTATTTATTTTCACAGGATTTGAAATATAGAATAACAGAAGTCCCTTTGCATTCGTTGCATTATGGTAATTCATGCAATCGTGATTTTGGAGAAGATATCAAAAACTATTTGGGCGAAGATGTACAAAATCTTTTTCGACAATTAATTTTTGGGTCATTTCTCGACATGCCTTAGTGCAACTTTCAGAGGCAAATTTTAAAATGCTTGCTCATGCTTAAGATAGAGCAAGATAACCCTGATGAAATATATGTTTTTGTGAAGGGGACTATCTTCAGTTTTCTATTTTTGAGTTTGCTTTCATTACCGGTCTTAAATGTAATGATAACATAGAGGACTACCTGTATCATGAATCATCCAAGTCTGTTTTGATTGACAAGTACTTTTCAAATGCAAAGAATTCGGTAAAAAAATAAATATTTGTTCAGCGCTTTAAGATGAAAAACTTTGATAACATTACAGATGCTTTGAACATGTCTATTCTTTATTTCATTCACATTTTTTTGTATTCGCAAATACGTGATGCTACTATTAGCAGAGCAGATCTCTTGATGGTGGAAGATGGCCAGTTTGAACAATTTTCATGGGGGAGGAGTTCATTTCAGAAGCTTATGTCATCATGGAGACAAGATTACCTTATTGAAAAACAGCTATATCAGATGGGAGGAATGTCCCACGCATTGAATGTTTGAATTTTTAGAGGTTGAAAGTAAGGTTGTCGAGCGGAAGAGAAACATAATTTTAAAACTTTTTAACTAAAAGTTTGTCGATGTTAAGATGAAGTATGAGAAGTTTATAGGTGGCATGTTCAGTAAGGTATTTTTCTTACTAAATATTTGAAACTTTCATGTTTTAACTTAAGTTTTTCATGCTGAGTATTAGTCTAACATTCAAAATATTTTATTTTATTATAATTTTTTATTTTCACATTTGGTTCACAGTTTATTTACAAGAATTACGTTCAACTCCCGAAGAAGTGCAAAGGCTTGATTTGTCAATGCGGAAAGGCATTGAGATATATGAACCTGACTCTGCATCTCCACCTACCAATATGACAGACCGTAGTGGAAAAAAGGTTGCTGATGAGAAGTTGACATATTCACACCCAGATCATTAAGGGTTCGAGGATTTCAATACATTACCACCATCCAAAATCCTCAAAAAGGCGGGTTACGTTACTGAAATTTCATCAGCTCATAAATAAAAAAAGAGAAAGATGGTTAACTTTGATAAGAAAAAGGGTGAGGCGCAAGAATCGGTCATATCACCAACAATTAATTCAAAAGGAGGTGTATCTGCAGAGAAAACAAAAGCTGATGATGAATGCACAAATAAAAATCTCAATATTTCAAAAAATACATCATCATACAGTAACACGGAAAAGTCTTTTCCTCCCATCTTCCAACATATTAGAATAACAGTATATGTTTAGAGTCGATTTGAATAATATAAAGTCATTTGTACTATCATACATAAGTATTATTCTAAATTCAATTAGTTTAATCAGTTTTAATTATGACAAAAACGGGTATTCATGAATTTGATGTTTATATAGAAAGATGATTGTAATGATTTTAAAATTAGAGATGAATTTATGAAAGTAAAATACAGAAGTATGTATAAAATTTTGACTTTATAGAGTTTATAATATCTTTTTTTGCATATTATGAATTTCATGTCAACAATTTTTTGAGAAATTATTTATTTTTTTAAAAAGGATTATGAAGGAAGAGGTGATAAAAGGGGAGCTGTCCCGATAGATTAACATATCGGATTGATGCGTACCAAAACACAAAAACAAGACAAAGGAAAAAAGGTTAATGTATCTATTTTCAGAATTTTTAACATAATTTTATCTTTATGTATATAATAGCAAGTACATAGCATATGATGTGAAATTTTTTATCAATAGTAGTGTATAGACAATTTGAATAGGGAACATGTTTGTTACATTGATCATAACGCGTCTCCTAGATACATGTTATCATATCAAAATAATTTTTTTATGTTATATTCTGTACTTGTTATAATCGATATTTTTTTATAGATTGTGGAATTGACTGACAATACCTTAGGTGCTGAGTCGAGCGAAGATAAATCTCAAGAATCAGTGGGATAGGACAGTCCCAAGTGTCAGGATTATAAAGTTAAATATGTCGTTTAAATTTATTAATTGTGTGAAATCGTTTTTGAAACATTCATTTTTTCTTTAACAGGAATATCTTGGGTGCAGTGTTGGGATGAAAGATGTTTCAACCGTCGAACCTGTCAATGTTCAACCCATTGAAATAGGTCATCAACACTGTGTCAATGTAAGCATTGAAAAAAAGAAATCAGAAACTTCTTGAAAGATCAAACGGTAAACATCCACACAGATTAACTATCAATTTTCCTTATAAGTTAATCAATAAGATTCATCATATACATAACTAGCAATATATATGAAAAATTCTATATAACTTGTTAAATTAAATTTTTTAACATATGTACACTATCTATATATACATCAATCAGATGTACCCAAATACACATATTGAATTTAACATTATTTTTTTTAATAATTTTTTATAATAGTTTAAGTAACTCTTTTTAATATTCACAACGAATTACATATTAATCATAGTTCGTTTATATGTATACTAACTCATTTATCATGAGTGTATAACAAGATGAGTTCTCAAGCACAATACCTGATTTTGTACAAGATGCTATAGACACACTGATAGTCGAAATAACAACCCCACTAACTGTTAAACCCATTAAGGTCTTTAGTCTGCCACAGATTACTGAGAGTTAGCATTTAATACGTGGCTGTCAAGTTTTATCAATTTTTCTGATGCACAAGTTACAATGCATGCCATGTTGAAATGTCTGCACAACAAATCAAATAGAGGTCAAGAATTTTCAATTCACATTATTTAATTATTTTTGACTCAAGATCTGCAGGACAAGACAACCCTAAAATTGAGAATCGACAAAAGTATGCTTTTGATGGATGTAGCATATTGGATGAGTTGCCTCATAGGTTAATGAAATGTTACTCTGAATGAATTGTTGAAGGATTGCTGAAGTTTCATGCAATAAGGTACTAATTCATATATGTTTTATAATATAAAAGAAATTACCATATTACATTTGGTAACATTTTTTTAAAAATTCTATGACATAGAAAATCAAAGGATGATCACTACAAAGCTAAATTATCAAGTCTTGATTACAAGAAATTGAATTTTATAGTGGCCCATCCTCAAAAAAAAAATTGATTCTACATGATGTCGCAGGCAAACAGATGTTGGAATGATGATGAGGTTCGTTCACCATTTTGTACTTTTAGTATTGTGAAATAGTAAATTGGTGATAATTTTTATTTTTTTAGTAATATGTCTTTATTTTTTTTATTAACTCTAGTAAAATTATGTTTGATAATTAAAAGTTAATATATAGTCAAATAGAGACTGTAGTAAAATTTTTTGTGTATGATATATCAAATACATAACACTGTTATGTATATATTTTTAAAAGTATAGTATCGCAAACGAAGATGTTTGTCTTTAATGTATGTTATGTATATGTTTTCAGCTTTGAGGCTTGATATTTTGGATTCCATCCTATTTAACTTACTCCGCCTCGATTAGTTATGATAAACTAAGTCTATAATAGTAGTATCCAAGGAACATCGATCCAACCTTTTAATTCTAGATATTTTTACTACATACCATGAATTCATTTGATGATAGGAGCATTGTTCTTTGAAAATAATATATGTGAACTTATGTATCAACTCACTCAATTTTTTTTCCCGAGTAAGTTACTAATCCCTCTATACACATTTAACTGTTGTATGTTATAGAGTTTCTTTGTGATCCTTTTAAAGATAGAAGAAGAATGTGATATTGTATTGCTTTGATTTTTTAGTTGATTAATAGAGTAAACAAGGCTACAAATTCAACGAGTGAGTTGTTTTGAGCTATAAACAATATATTCATTTCAGTATTGAGCTAGATTTTTTATATTCAGAGAAGGTAAGGGGGATTACTATCTGTCCTTTTTTTGTCTTTTGTATGTATTTGATGTATATGTTGACATATACATAGCTCAGTTATGTATATGTTATCACATACATTAATATGTGTTATGTACATGCAGTCATTTACATGACTAATTATTTTGTATATGTTGTCATCTACATCATAACTTTTTATGTTTATGTTGTTGGATGTTATCCTAATACTGTGCCAACAAATTCACATTTTCCTTAACAACTTTATTTAAATTTCATAATAGCCTTACGTATCTGTTAACTAGCTAAATTCCAAATGTAGCATCTTATGTATGAATTGATATATTTAAAAGTTATAACTTCATATTTTGAGATTTTACTAAATTAGGCATCATTGAGTTGTGCTGATAAGTTGGTCAGTTAAGAAAATTCAACATATCAATTTTGTATTGATCAACTAAAATACATAAATATGACATTTTACATGATGAACTTTGCTTTTATTTAACTTTGTTATGCTGGGGAATGTCCAAAACTAAATGTTATTACTTTTTCGAAATGTGCAACATATTATGTCACTTTTTACCACCTTCACAAAAAATCGAAGCAATAATCAGATCATCAGTACAGATACGCTAGTGCAAATTATTTTTTCAAAATCTATATTGAACAAACATACAGAAGGCACTATTCAGATGTTGCGCCAATGATTATTTTCACACAAAAAGACAATCGCCAATCATATATTATTGCAAGACATGAAGAATCCATTACAAATATCATCAAAGGATTCAACATTCTTATTGATTTGCTGTGGCATATGGTAGATGAGATATACATATGGTGAATTGTGGTGGAGAGTTTCATTGGGTATTGACTGTGGTTGCATTAAAATAAAGAGGCATTTGTAGAATTACATCATATTGATACTCCATAAGAAGTTAATAACATCAAGAAATTTTTTCAATTACCAACATATACATAACAACACAAATTATTATATATCCTCCTGATAATTAAGTTTTTAAATGAAACATTACAACACATAACAACAATATTAAAAAAACATATTAAATGATATACATGTATGTGGTGTGGACTGCAATAACGTGAGAACAAAGTATCTGATCTATTTGAAACTTTTCACAATTGCACGATTCACTTTCAAGGTCGATGATGTATCTTTTTTCAGATTTATAAACTGAGTAAATATAGTTCGAGAAAGCCTTAACCTGAAAAAAAAGATCCAAACAGACTTACATTTGAAAATAGCAGAATACAAAATCATAAGATAATACAAGGTTAATAAAAGACTACAAGTAAATTCATAATGAAAAATTTAAAATATTTAAACATACCATCACCCGAGTAGCTTTCACACCGTTGAGATTTAAAATTTCTTCAAACCTCCGATCTAAAGTCGTGTTTGTATATGAAGCTATTTTTCTATTTTTACAGTTTTAAGAACCAAACAAAATTCTCACCTCTTCTAAGAAATCTAATATAGGAAATTCCCGGGCCTCTACCAAACATCCATTAATACACTAAGTGATATTCAAAGTCCTCATCCGACCTCTGTTTATCGGTGAATGAGATCTACTCCACTTTTCATAACTAGCTTTCTCTAGGTATTATTTCACTCTAGGATCAGTCTTTTCAACCTTTGCATAAGGTAGTCAAAATCATCTTTTCTATAAGCTTTCTCCATTAAATAATACAGATCACTAATACTAATTTTGCTCTTACAAAAATAACTGTAAATATTTTTTCAACGATGCCAAATGCAGACAAGATGTGAGACATTCGGATATACTACACTTGATAATGCTTTCGTTCTTATTAGATAAAACACATATGTTGTCACGTTCTCCAAAAGCAGTTCTAAACTGATTGAAAAATCAGTCCATAAATTGTCATTCGGTATTCATAATTTCATAAGCAAGTGACTATATACATCCTAAATTATGTAAATGATATTAATAAAATTCTACATAAATATTTTCTTATATACATAAGTATGGTGTATTATATATATGCAGTTAACTAACAAAAAAGCTAATTTATGTTGTTAAGCATAAATTATCGTATTACAGTGGCTCATCTTAGCAGTACCCAATTGACCTGACAATGTACTTGACTGTTACATACACTAATATGCTTTTTATATGATTTACAAAGTGTGTAAAATTTTCATATCTGTTTTTCAATGTTCAAATACAAATCTACATTTATCATTTTATTTGCTTTTATTATATAAATAATATTACATATTCAAAACAACGAAAAATAAATTTACTTGCACTATCCAGTGTACTTGTCGAGAGATTTCTTTTTATATGGTCCACTTAAAATATGCATCGTCAACAACTACAACGGATCTGAAAAACTCAAAACCCCTTATCATTGGATGCAAAGCTATAATCAGATACATGAATCGATTATCTCATGACTTGTGCATTATAATGTGTGAATTGGGATATACATTATTTAACATATAAATGTATCTCGGCATCTGCCGGTCTACCCCTACGCATTGCTATGGCATACTCCTTTGCACGTCACACCTTCATATAATTTATATCAACACCATATAAAATTTTTATTTCTTCAATAATGTCCCCTAGCGTGTGCTTTCTCTTATGATTAACTAATTTTGGGGCTATGAATTCACTTACAAAAATCGTAGTCGTCAAAATATTTTTCAATATCCTATCACTCAATTGATACGTATGTTCTGGGGTAAATCTTTGAATGAAAAAAACATCAATTTTTTTGTAAGTAGATGCTTTCGACATCCATTCACAATCCTTATTGTAACATCAGAGGACATAGCTGAAAAAGACAAATGTAATATGATTAGTATATCTAAAAAATTTAAAGTATTGCGTAAAGTCAATAAGATATCTTCTTAACAATTATGTATATTTATCTGATTTGAAATGTATATTTACTTTCACTTAAATTCCGTTTAACAATACATTAATGTATTAGCATCAATGTATATATATGTTAAAAAGCACTTCTGCTTTGACATGCACATATATTTCAAACCAGAAGTGCTTGTTAACATACATAAACGTTGATGCTAATACATTAATGTATTGTTCAACGAAATTTAAGTGAAAGCAAACATACATTTCAAATCAGATAAATATACATAATTGTTAAAAAAGATATCTTTCCGACTTTAGATTAGTATACATGTATATTACAGATACAACTTTTAGAGAAAATTTAGTCTATGTACATAACAAATTGGTATATATACATAACATTTCTATGTATATAACATATAACATACACAACAGTGTTATGTACATAACATGAAAGGTTGTCAATATTTAACACAACATTATGCTTGAGCTTATTATAAGACAAACAAACAGACAAACTCATGTGTTCAACATTACAACAATATTTATAACACAACTTTAACATCAAGATAAATTTCACACAACATTAATCTGTTAGTGTCATCATATATCAATTCATATATACAGTTTTCAACTGTATATGTTAAGAAAAAATGATTGACACAGAAGAATTTAGTAAACATATAACGTAAAATTTTTTAAAACTTACCTCTTTTTATCTGAATGTTTTGCTCTACAATTTAAATCACATGACATCATATATTTAGATATCACTGAAACAAGCATTGATTTATGCTTATACATCTGTTTCACCTTCACATAAATACTCATGCTATCACAAATCAAATTTTCATCTTCAAACTCCGGCACGTATAATAAATATTAATTTTGTGTCTCAATAACGGTGAGAGCCAGAGCATCTGTTTTCACTCCTTCCACACAAATCACAACTCCAGTTTCTTTATTAAACTTGATGTCCTCTACATATTTATTAGTCGTTTTTATACATAACGGATATATTATGAATCCTGAAAGAAATTTCTTCAACTCGGCATACAACTTAACACCATTCTTATTTCAGATATGAATAGGTGATTCATTACCGTCGAAAACATAGCGTACATCAATTGATTTTTGAGATTCATCAATGTCTAATTCAGCAGCAATTGATGAAATCAACCTAAAATAAGTTATCTATTCTGAGACAATAATTTCTTTACTTTTGTACTTTACATATTCTATTTCAGCTTTTCATTCACCAGAGTGCCTCAAAAGAATTGCAATATTCATCTTCTTGAATAGAAATAAAATTAGTTTTTTTGTAAGAGATCATAAATTAGTGATTAGATTGTTTGTGATTTATGCTTTTTGATTGATTTTTGTTTTATATATTGTTGTTTTCAAAATTTAAAATAGTATAGCTGTTATAGAAATTACGGGATAAAGTAATCCATTATTAATGTAGTAGCATGGTTGTGTCCTAAATAGAAGGAAAAATTCGTTATTTTCCTATTAAAACATTGAAATTAGTTTTTCATAGACATAGCGTCTTATGTATATAACGGCTGAGTTATGTATAAGAATAGGGAGAAATAAAAAAATAATTAAGAAAATGAGAGAGAAGGTAAATAGATTTAATAGGATTGAGATTTATGTTATTTATATTAAATTAAATACTATCTTAAATTTATAATATCAGTCTCATAATAGAGAGTGGATTACACTTGAGCCATGTCATTACCACGTCAATGCACATCAGTGCCACATTATAGTTACGTCATTTTTTAAAATAAAAAGTAACCCCACTATATGAATATTATATTTATTTATATAATAAATAAAAAAGTCAAAAATATCTTTAAACTATTGAAAATGAAGCAAATATACTCATCATTAAATTTTGGTATCAAAAATAGCTTCACCATTAATTAAATAAACGACAAATATCTCTTCTCTTTAACAGGCTTCCACCTCAAATAAAAAGATTTTAAAATATTTTTGCTAGTATGAAATTTTCAACTTGGACAAAATAAGTATTGCAATTTTTGTACGTTTTCCTTTCAGACCCTAAATTTCTTTCTTTCTTTCTTTCTTTCTTTCTTTCTTTCTTTTTGGTTACCTATTTTGGAATTGTTAGATTTCTTTCAATATTATTAGAGAATTTATCAAAAAACCAAACTCAATTCAACATGTTGTATAGATAATGAACAAGAACAAGACGATTCAATGTCTTCGATTACATCAAATTAACCCAACAATATCTTATCTATTGTATGCACTCCATAATTTTTCTCAATTTCTTTTTTTTTGTTTCTTCTTCTATACCTTTATGCACCAGCGAAGCCCATAATGTTTTTGATATAAGAAAATAAAGAAAAATTTTATGACTTCTTTGACTGGTTTACCATCTAAAAGAACCTACCCAGTGACAAATGTCACGACCCGAGACTACTTCCTAGTCATAACATGATGCTAAGAACCACAAGTGATCCTAAGCTAACCCATTATACTTGCATAATTTGTGAGCAACTGAATAAGTTACATAAATCTAAAGGAAATAAGAAGAAAAGATGTCTTTTCTGAATATGATCAATATAAAACCTTATTAAAATAAATACAACTCTGTTTATACAAAACAAAACAAGAATCAAATACATCTACTTTATCGACTGTCTATGAAGCCTCTAATAATATTGACTATAGGTAGCCGGGACATGACCCCCAGTTATCCCTAATCAATACGACTGAATAAATAAAACAATATGCTACTTAAACTATGATTGACTCGGGCCCTTAAATCAAAAGGACTTATCACCTGCCGACTAGAAGCTGCACACTGTCTGATTATGATGTGTGAGACACAACTGGTACCTACATTATGAAATAATGTATCACATTAACTTATATGTGGATCTGTACTTTTGGAATGTATTGAGTATATGTAACAACCCAAGACTACTCCCTAGTCGTTACATGGTGTTTACGGTCTCGAGAAACCACAAGCTAACCCATGAGCTAGTGCCTACTGTTAGCACTGAATAATATAATCATGAACGTGAAAGAATAACTGAAATGCCATAAGGTTTTAATAATGAAATAACTACTGAATTATGAACCTGATAAAAATATTAAAATCTAAATAGTCTGAATAGCTAACTGTAGTGTCTGAAAAACCTCTAAACTGGATACTGTGAGTTGGTGGGACAGGCCCCAACTAACCCTACTAACTACTGAGATTAAGACATAAAGTAATATAATCTGTCCTCGGATGATGAGGACTCATCACTACTACTGTATTGCTGATGATCTGAGAGACTAAATGTGGTTACAAAATTAGGCATCAGCACCTATGATATGAGACATCATAGCGCAAAAGAAAGGTATGCGATCAGTACTTTGAATGTACTGGTATGCTAAATGAGGTAGGCTAGTATGCCTGGTTTCTTGAACAGAACTAATAATTAACTGGATATGCATGTAAAGCATGAAGTACTGAGTAGAGAGCATAGATTCTGTAGATACTGATAATGCATGGAAATTTGTAAATACTGAGGATGCATGACCAAGCATATAACATAACTGAGTAAAATATGTAAACTAAAATACTTAAATAACTGAAATCTGTATGCTTTGGCCAAACAATACTAAGACTGAATAACTGAGCTGGAACTGTAACTGAGACTATATCTGAGACTGTGGGAGGTATCATCCAACCAATATTCCCCAATTTGAGCTAATCTGGGTCTAACCTATAACCCCAATTGGAAGGGTGTTAATACTGTGCCACGAGTACTAACAATGGCTGTATGGATCCACTAAACTGATATAATGTCCAAAGACCTAAGAGTGTCAAGCCTGAACTGATGGGTGACCCCTGCGAGATAGTCAAGCTTAATCCGATAGGTGACTACTCATAGCCTACCGGCTATGTATTTCTGTAATATAGGAACTGCTACTAACAACTCTGCCTATCTAATGGGGAAGCTCCCATCCCTATACTCGTTTGGTACTATATCCTACTCCCAAATGAAAGACACTGAGATACTAGACTGTTCTGAGTTGAATAATTGATATCTGACTATTCTGATAATGCTCATAATATAATTTGAAGACTATTTTGTAATGTACTGAGGCTAGACGAAATGAAAAACTATGGTTTTTAGGTATTCAATACCCCTAGGACTCAAAACAACAATACTGAAAAGACACTAAAGCTTGAAGGCCAAAAAATGAAGGCTTTTCTTAAATAATTCACTCTTGTAGGCATTTTATCAAACACTTGTAGTTCATAGTTCACTCAATTCATGGGAATAGTATTAAACTTGAAATAATAGAATGACTTCAATATTTATAACACTAAATCATGATCTAATTCGAAGAATGACGATATTAAAACATGGGGGATTTGATAATAACGATAATTCCATTAAAGTTTGGTATAAAATCAATGTTTATGGAAGTTCATGGAGATTCATAGTTTTAAATCACAATTTAATATCATAAATCTTGAAAATATGATGGATTTCTAATTAAAACGGATACTTCAACTGCATGGATGAACATCTAACATACCTGGGATGATGAATTTGGAAGGATTGATGGAGAGTTCATGAGATCTGACCTTGATTCTTGAGAGCTGGGGTTTCTTGTTCTTGAAAGAAGAGATTTTTAATTTGAGAGAAAGTGAATAATGATTTGTATTTAGGTGAATTAGAGGTTAAATTTCGTGTTAAGAACGAGTTTAGGGCTTAGGAAAAAGACCCAAATACCTTTAAGCGAATTTAAAAACACCGGCTGGAAACTGAAATCCCAATTTTTTTGGCCTTGGCGCGACGCACCACCATCTCGCCAAGCCACTGGAAAAGGGACAATTGGGACCAGGACAAACATCATAATGTGCCACTATTGCGGTAAGCCTGTGGATGCCAATTTGGCCATCTCCGCGATGCGCCATGATTGAGGAGGCCCACTGGAAATCGACAAATGAGAAAATGGCCTGCTCTGTGATGAGCCATGATCGCAGAGTCACACTGGAAATCAAAAATTGTCATTTGGGCTGCCTACGCGATGCACTAAGGGTTAAAATAATGGTGTTTTGCGACTGAAATTTAAAATTACCATAACTTCTTACCCGGTTATCGAATTTGCGCTAATTTTATATCGTTGGAAAGATAATTGAATTTCCTACGCAATGGAAGGGGCTAAATTTAAAAATAATGAGTGTTTCAGAAATTCCATACACGAATACTCATGTATTGGGACTTAGATTATGCTAGGGAAATATGGGGTGTTACAATATCTCCCCGTTGGGATCATTCGTCCCCGAATGAAACTGGTTAAGCTGAAGAAACTGATGGACTGAGCTTACACACTGAATATGCATATTTGATGCATGTCTTAACTGATTCATGAATGCCCAACTGACATGAACATGATGTACGGCTGAAACTGAGCATGACAGAGAAAAGGAAATCTTAAGAAGATTGGTACCATTTACTGAATTCATAGAGAAGAGATGAGTGTACTTGGTCCACATATATTCCACTGCTTCCCAAGTGGCTCCCTCAACGGAATAATTCTACCAAAGAAATTTGACTAGTGGAACTTCTTTGTTCCTTAGTCTACGAACTTGATGATCAAAAATTTCGACTGGGACTTCCTCAAAGGAAAGACTGTTCTGAATATCTACACTTTCTAAGGGAACAACTACAACTGGACCACCAATGCACTTTTTCAACAATGAAACATAGAACACTGGGTGTACTGAGGCTAAATCTGAAGGCAACTCAAGATCGTAAGCTACCTTTCCAAAACAACTAAGAATTCTGAAGGGACCGACATATCGGGGATTGAGTTTCCCTTTCTTGCCAAATCTCTTCACTCCCTTCATTGGAGAGATTTTCAAGTAGACAAGATCACCGACCTTCAAACTCAAAATCCTTTCACCTTACATCTGAATATGATTTTTGTCGGCTTTGAGCAGCCCTAAGCCTTTCTTTGATCAACTTAACCTTTTCTAACGAATCAAACACAAAGTCTGGCCCTACTACTGCAGCCTCACCTACTTCAAACCAACCAATTGGAGACCTACATATCCTACCATAGAGAGCCCCAAATGGAGCCATACAAATACTAGAATGATTTTATGCGAATTCAATCAAAGGCAAATGGTCATCCCAGCTACCCTTGAAATCCACAAATTATGCTCTCAGCATATCCTCAAGAGTCTGAATGGTCCTTTCTGCTTGACCGTCTGTCTGAGGGTGGAAGGCTGTACTGAGGTGGACTTGGGTACAAAGACCCACTTGGAACACTTTCTATAAGTGAGAGGTAAACTGAGTACCTCTATCTGAGATGATAGATAAAGGAACATTGTGCAACCTAACCAACTCTTTGATATAGAGATTGGCATAGTCCTCAGTTGAATAAGAGGTATAGACTGGCAAGAAATGAGCTTATTTGGTCATCCTATCTATGATAACCCAAATAGAGTCATGCTAATGGTAGGTACGAGGAAAACCTATCACAAAGTCCATGTTTACTTCCTCCCATTTCCACATGGGAATAATGAACTCCTACATGGACCCACTAAGATTTTGGTGGTCAACCTTAATTTTCTGATATGTAGAGCACTTAGCTATAAACTCTGCAATATCTCTCTTCATCCCACTCCACCAATAGATCTCCTGCAAGTCACCGTATATCTTAGTGGCCCCTGGATGAATAAAGTAACGCGCCCCATGCACTTCTACAAGAATTTGTTGCCTTAAATCATCTACACCATGTGGTTTCCGTGGCAATAGCCAAGGAAATCAAGGTTAGAACTCTTATGATAAACCTAGTTATAAAGATAGGGAGCAAGGAAATTAGATGAAAAACAATGACAGGAGTGGGTTATATTTTCCTCCTAGAAATAGTGAGGCTGCTTCAACAAGTTTTGAAAAGATGTCCATGGAGGACATAATGGCTAAGTTGTTGAAGGGAGTGGAGGCTACCAACTCTGGTGTTACCACCATAAAGATCGATCTGAAATCCATCAGTCAGTTGGTGCACTGACACTCCACCGCAATCAAATAGTTGGAGGAGCAGATAAGCCAACTCTATACATCATTCAACCAGAGGAAGAGCGGAATGTTACCAAGTGATACGGTTCAAAATCCGCGGAATGATGGCTCATGCATGGCTATTACCACTAGAAGTGGTAAGATATTACCTAGCCATTCTGTGGGCAAACCTGTAGTGATGAGGTAGTTGATAATAAACCGAAAGAAAGAGGTTCAGTGGAGTCTGAGAAGCTGGATAATTCTGATGATGCTCTGAATAAAGGTGAAGAGAAGGAGAAGGAGGTAGTGCTAAAAACTATCCCAAGACCACCACCTCCATTTCCTCAGCAGTTGCAGAAAAAGGTTGATGATTCAAAATTCAGCAAATTCATGGCAATGCTCAAGCAATTGACAATAAATGTGCCTTTGGTTGAGGCACTTGAGCAAATGCCAGGATACACAAAGTTCATGAAAGACCTTGTGACTAAGAAATGAAAGGTTAGCCATGAGTCGGAGGATAATCTCCTTCATTGTGATGCTATCTCTACAAGGTTTTTAGTGTAGAAAAAGGCAGATCCAGGAGCATTTACCATCCCGTGAACTATTGGTTCCCTGAATTTCACAAAAGCACTATGCAATTTGGGAGCCAGTATAAACCTAATGCCACTTGCTATGTACAATAAATTGGGTTTAGGGAATCCTACCCTGACAAATATGTGGTTAGTGATGACAAATAGGTTTGTGAAGTAGCCTGTGGGCATATTACACGATGTCTTGGTTAAGGTGGCCGATTTTATTCTGCCTGCTGATTTTGTAGTCCTGGATTACAAGGTGGACTTTGAAATGCCCATCATCTTGGGTAGACTATTACTTGAAACTGGGAGAGTGATAGTAGTCATGGAGCTGAATGAGCTGAAGTTCAGGCACAATGACAGAGAAGCACGATTCAAAATTCACTCATCTATGACACCGACAAAAGAGATGAGTGTTTTATCAATCGTGGATGTATTTTATAAGGATGGTAAAGAGGTATCAATAGGTTGTCTTGACGAAGTCTGAGTAGTCAAGATAACCAAGGCATATTGCGTTATTAAATCAGGTGCTAATGAGAGGCAACCCAAAATTTTTATGTTCCAGTAAATTATTTATTTTTGTAGTTAGGTTACAGTTTAAAGAAGGTGGAATCGATGTATTCAGCCAAGTGCCCCGAATGACATTTTTGACGGGCTGTCACGATTGTGATAAGCCATCAGATTTGTTATCAGAGACATCAGATCTAAAGAAGGGTCTATCAAGGCTGACGACATTTGTGGTAAGATATAACACTTGTAATGGCTTATCAGAAATGTTATCACCAAAACCCCAAAATTTAGCTGAAATTCTAGGCCAGGTGCAAATATTCGACTCGGCCCATACGCTAACTTTCCACCTTCCCGCATGTTTTGTTATTTCCCTTAAGTGTTAATACCTTCCATACCTATAATATTTTCTTCCCTTCTTTAAAATCTTTCCAAGTAAAACAAGAAGAAAACTTCCTTGTGTGGGGGGATTTGAAATCAAAATCAAGAATTCTTCTTCCCTCTACTCTCTCTTGCTCGTGTAATCAAAGTGAAAGCACCCATCAGGTATGGTCAAAACCTAGCCTTCTTTTAAATTGGTAAGTGATAAATTGATGAAAACCCATGTTCCCAAGAAGCTTGAACCAAGTTCAGGTTCAAAAAATAGCTAAAAATCGGAAATAGGATTTGCTGTGCAAGCTTAAGGTTTATAAGTTCAGCTCAAAAATGAAAATCGAGTGGATTTTAAGAAAAATTGGGACCAAAAATTGAGTTAAAATCGAGTTAGGGTTCTATTAAGAGATGACGACATTCATGATAAGTTATCATAATTGTGACGGCTTATCAGAAATGCCATCAAAGGTTGCTAAAATTTCATGGGTTCTATTTAAGGCTGACGATATTCGTGATAAGCTATCACGCTGTGACGGCTTATCAAGAAATGTCATCACACCTGGGATCTGAAGCATGAATAAGACCTTTTCTAGGGGTGTGAAACTTAAATGATTGATGTGTTTGTGTTTATAATATTGAGGGTTGACTAATAGTTTTTCTCTTGCTACAGGTTATGAAATGGCATCCAAAGAAAAGAACTCAAAATCCACAAAGAAAGTGACCAAAGGAAGTGTACTTCGGAGACTCTTCAACGAAGAGTCTGATTATGAAGAGGAAGAGCCTCTTCTCAGGAAGCAAAAGAAGAAGTAAAGACCTAAAAAACCTTCACCACCTTCTCCAGATGAAGTGGAGGAGTGTGAAGAGAGTGACACTGAGTCAACAAAATCTGAGCATACAGCTTCTGAGAAGACGACCTCTGAGCAACAAGCTTCTGAACATGCTGAATCTGAAGAGCATGATTCAGACCATCCTGAGTCTGAGAAACATAAGTTTGGGCAATCTAAATCTGAGGGACCATCAATTGAGTCCCCTTCTTCTGAGCCACAAGATGAGGAAGAATCTTTGATTAGGGGAACTATGGTTAAATGCAAGAATCCTAAAGTCTGATACGACACTAGGTGGTAGATTCCCAAAGATCAGAAAATTTTCTTTGATGGGCTTCATAGAGCTAATAGAAAGGCTGTTAAGAGGCCAGTCTTCGAAGAGAAGAGAATCATCATTAAAAGGTTGGCAGATACACTGAGGTGGAGCAAAAATTTCATGATTACAATTTAGGATAGACGACAAGAGGAGGAAATTTATTTTACCCTACACTAGTTAGGGAGTTCTATGCAAACTACCAAGCTCTCTTGGAAAACATATGTAGAGAAGGGGAGAAAGCAGCTGCCCAACCTTTGTTGCATAAAGTCTCGGTACGGGGTGTACTGATGGATATTTCTGAAGCAATAATCAATAGATTCCTTCATGGTCCAAACTTCACTCCTCAGGACACTTCACCTACTTTCTATGCCCCAATGAAGTATCAGGAAAATCAATGGTCTTGGTTAGCCACGCTCATAGCTGATAGAGAACCAGAATGGCTGACCAACCCAAGTAAAAAAATCTTTAAGGCCTCCTTGAATTCAGAAGTAAGATTTTGGTGGGGTATTGTACGTACCTGGTTGCTGCCTACAGATGGTGATAATATATTTAGGGATGAAAGAGCAATACTAGTCACAAGTTTTGTGGCTAACCACAAACTGATGGAGAGATCATCGCCGAAGAGATAAAAATTTGGGTCTCAAGGTTTGATAGAGCATATCCCTTTCCTTATTTGATTACAAGGTTGTGTAGGGTAGCCAATGTTCCCAAGATCGTATGGTTAAAAGAAGAACTCTTTGCATAGGAGACCCATAATCCTATATAAAATGAGGAAAATCAGCTGAGGCTAATACTTGATAGGGGTGCAGACATTCCAGCTGATCCACCAGTTACAGGTACCAGCTTATTGCCTAATGTAGAAGTACAAGACTCCGAGGCAGCACCACTAATATCTTCAGCACGAGCAGGTCCAATGTCTGGAACTGAGACAAACCCTTCAGCTGCGGTGCCTACAATAGAATTTACCTTCAACCCTATGAATTTTAGAAGAGTAGAAAAGAAGTCCAAGTGGTGCAAGGCTCAGCTTAAAATCTTTGCCAAGCAATTTATGGCTGAAGTGGAAAAGAGGGTTAAGTCTACACTCGAGCCCTACAAGGCTCTACCGGGTCGAATTGATGAATTGGAGAACCTCTTCAATACACAGTCGAAAGAGAGGTCAAATCCAGAGATGTCATTATTTAGATCAGACCTAGATAAAGTAAAGTCAAAGGTTGGAAAGCTAAACAACACCACTTTTTGGTGTCAGCAGATCCTGCAGCTGATGAGTCTGAGGGAGAAATCCCGATGCTTGATCTCACAAAGGAGATAGTAAAGAAAAAGAAAAAGAAAGGTGAGAAGAAAAACAAAGGGAAGAGAGAGAGGCCCGACAATGATGAAGAAAGCAAAATAGGGAAGAGGGCAAGAAAAAATTCTGAAAAAGAGGAGATGAAGAAGACGAAGATTGAGTCCTTAGTGGATAAGGAGAGATGGAAAACAACTATCTGAGCAAGAGCTGCAGGGGCCTCTACTAGTAGGCCTTTAGAGACTGATAGACCAGCTGCACCAAAACAGAGCAAGGCTCCTGATGAAGATAGGGAAGCTAACGATGCAACAACAGGGTCAGGAACCCATGACCCCCGGTATTGATCTATTCCAGGTATACTTTAACCCTTAGTTTAGATTTTCTTTGATTCTAAGTTGAAGGTGTAGGGTAAATTGTTGTTGTAAAATTTTGTAGCTGACTAGGAGAAATACTTTTACTTGAGGTATTTGAATTGTTTTGTGATTTTTGTACACCTCTTCAAGTAGTCTACTTCTTTAACTGTGTGATTTGCATTTAAGTGTGACCACTATGCATCTTTGTATGACATTAGTTATAGTAACACAATGATCATTTCTAAATAACTGCATGAACTGAATGAGTCGTAGATTGTAATATACCTATGTGTCAAGTATGTGTGAGATGTTACTTAGTTCCCTCTGTTTGCTGAATCCAGAACTTGCCCAGTTTATCTTACGTAGGTTGAAGGATAGGGGTTCGAAAAGGATCATAGGCCATTTTGATATTAGCTCACTTTAGCCTAAATGACCTTTCCTGTGTGCATAATATTCCTTGATCCCCATTTTGAGCCTGATTAGCTTATTTCTTTTTATGACACCTGTCACCTTTCCATTTAGATCACAATGAACCAATTTTGGCCCTAGTCCTCCTTGGACACTGTGCACCTTGAATTAGGCAAATGGCCTAAGTTAAGGGTGGCTATCATAGGGGTGCATGATACAGAATGAGTATGAAAAAAGGTAGCATAAAAGAAAAAAATTAAAAGCTGGGTACAGAGAAAGAGATCAAGAAAAATAAAAATTGTGAAAAAGAATAAATGATTATGGAAAAGGCCGCACCCATTATAAATAAGTGTGATCAAGAAAAAGAGAAGAGTAGAAAAGGCTAAGGAGTGAAACCCCAAAAAGCTAGTGTAGGCTAAGTCACTTTAACTACCATCGAGTATCATACCAGCCCCTAATCTACATTACAAGCCTAAGAGAAGACCTATAGTGATCCTAGATGACCTATTTGAAGATCTGGGTAATGAAATTAAGGGTAAGCCTATGGTACTTGGCATACATTGGTTAAAACTTCGTTCTGAGAGTGAGTGTTTTGATTTTCCCCATAGTTACATATATGATTATTGATATGAGATAAGGCGGATTTCTTTACTGTGAGGGCACACCTAATATCTTGCTAGTTGCTAACTTGTTTGGGGAGTGTAATACTGGTCTATGCATGGTTCTTATAGCTGAATTAATACCGTATCTTGATTCCTGTGTGTTACATTGGTGTTCTTCAATAATATACGTTGTTCTTGAATTGACTGACCTTGGAGATGGTGCAAGTGTTTTGAGATTATATGGATAATTGACTCCCAAATGTGCTTTGTATTCTCTTAGTTATGCTGAGTTGCTTGAGGACAAGCAATTGTTTTAAGTTGAGGGTGTTGACGTGTGAGCTAATGCTAACATATCTGAGGCTTTTAACTAAGAATATTTTTGAAGTCGTAAGCAACTTTTGTCGTTTTTGATTGTTTTATGGTTGATTTTGCAGAAGAAGCTAATATGCTAGAGAACCAACAAGAATGGAAGCAAACGAGCTGAAATCTAAAGTAAATAGAGGCAAAGTGTGGCTGATGACATTTGTGCTAAGTCGTCATCCTTTTGATAATATATCAGCTTCATTGTCAGCCATAGACAGAGAATTGGCCTAAGTTGAAAGCTTTGACGACATAATTATGATAGGTCTTCAAGGAGCTGATAAGCCGTCAAGAATGCTGTCAGTCTAAGGTAGCACATGAGAACTGAAGTAGAGACTTGACGATATTTGTGATAATTCTTCAAGAATATGATAGGGCATCACCGTTTGTCATCAATGTTAGGCAGCAAGTGTCCAAAGCAAAGAGAAAGTTGATGACATTTGTTATAAGTCGTTAGCCACCTAATAGGCTATCACAAATGGCATCACCTAATTTGAAGAATTTCTGAATTGTATTATTTTGTTTCTATAATTAGGGTGAAATATTTAAAGCCCTGTTTAGGGTTTTCTTAAGAGTACAGAACCTTGAGTTTTATGACACGATACTTTGATATTTTCTCTCTCTAACTTCTTGGCTTGAAAATGCAATTACTTTGAAGAGATTTTAATCATTATTTTGGGATTTTTGTTGTGATCTAATCTGAGATTCACTAGTTATTATTCATCTTATGGTAAGTTTATCTTGCAAATTATGAATTCATCTAGTTGCTTCGATTATTACATCATGTGTGGCTAAATTTCTTTATCCTGAATTATGAGATCTAGGGTTAGGTCTTGATAAGGTGCTGAGTATTCAGGATTCAAAAGGTGGTAGGATTTCTTGATAATTTTGATGTTTTAATTATTGTCTGTTGGTTGCAAATGATATATAACACCTGATTTGATTTGCTTGAGAAAGAAATCAAATATTGTGGAAAGTGAATTATCAACAGGGACTTGGAAATACTAAACTTTCGTTTAATAATCAGCGCTGTAACAAGGTTCATTAACCTGAGGAAAAATCTGGGCAGTGAATATAAATTCTCTAAGTCTGAGAGAATTAGGTAATTAAATGCTTAATTAGGTCTAGAGACTTTTAAGCATAACTTCGATAAAGATAACTTATTGTCCTACCTACCGTGAGAATCTTGAACCACTAGTAGAATCTGTCAAGTACCAAAATCCCTAGTGAACATAATTCTAGTTTTTCATAAACTCTTGATTACGAACATTGATTAAAGTGATTAACAATTACTTGTTCAACTAAAAACCCCCATTTCAGGAAACATCAATTATCAGTTGATTTAATCGCAAATGACTTAAGTTCACACCGTATTCCCTGTGGGATTAGACCCCAACCTAGTTGGGTTTTATATTGACAACAATCATTTACATCCTCGATTGAGAGGTGTAGTTTGAGTGTTATCACTAGTATTTTAAGGATCAAATCTAATGCCTTCACTAGAAATAATATGACCAAGAAATGCAACTGATCTTAGCCATAATTCACACTTACTAAATTTAGCGAACAACTAATGAGCTCTAAGAGTTTGAAGCACTATTCTGAGATAGTCTGAATGATCGCTTTCGCTATGACAATAGACAAGAATGTCATCAATAAAGACTATGACAAACATGTCTATGTACTGCTTAAACACTCAGTTCATCAAATCCATGAAGCCTGCTGGGGAATTCGTAAGACCAAAAGACATCACTAGAAATTCAAAGTGACTATATCGAGTTTGGAAAGCTGTTTTTGGAATATCACGTTCTCTGACTCTAAGATGATGATAGCCTGATTTGAGGTCTATCTTGGAAAAGTAACTGGCACCTTAAAGTTGGTAGAATAAGTCATCAGTTCTAGAAAGTGGATATTTATTCTTGACTGTGACCTTGTTCAATAGACGGTAATCTATGCACATTTGAGAGAACCGTCTTTCTTACACATGAATAGAATAGGTGCGCCCCATGAGGAGATGCTAGGTATGATGAATCCCTTATCTAAGATATCCTTTAACTATTCTTTATGTTCTTTGAGTTCAGATGGAGCCATTCTATATGGCGGAATTGATATAAGCTGAGTATCTGGAGAAGGTCTACTCTGAAGTCGATTTCCCTTTTGGGAGAAACTCCCAAAAGATCTTGAGGAAATACATCTGAGAATTTATTTACTACTAGGACTGAATCAAGAGAAAGAGTTTTTGAGTTTGAGTCTTTGATTCGTACAAGATGATAGACACATCCCTTGGATATCATCTTTCTGGTTCTAAGGTAAGAAATCAACTGACCCCTAAGAGCTGTAGTACTACCCCTCTATTCAAGGATTGGTTTATTTGGAAACTAAAAATGAACTATTCTGTTTCTACAATCAATTGAGGCAAAACAGGAGTTGAGCCAATCCATGCCAAGAATGACCTTAAAATCCATTATCTCTAAATTTACGAGATCAACTAAAATAACTTTTTGAGATATTATGATTGAACAGTTCCTGCATACCTATCTGACTACAATGAAAACGCCTACTGGGGTAGACTCTGAAAAGGGATCTGCTAGATTTTTGGGACTGACTTTGAAATTGACAGCTATATATGGAGTTACAAAAGAAAAAGAAACTATAGGGTCTAGTAAAGCATAAATATGTAAGTGAAAGACCTGCAACGTACCTGTAACTACGTCAGGAGAATTTTCCTGACCTTGGTGGGACTGAAGAGTATATAATCTATTCGGACGCTGACCACTAGTAATACTGGAAGTGTCACCCTACTGAGTTAGACGATCGGGTGGAACTGACGACTGATGGGACTGGCCCTGTTGGCGCGCATCCCTACCTTTCTGAGAAACTACTGGACATTCCCAAATCTGATGGCATGGCTTGCTACATTCAAAGTACACATCGCTACCCACTATACCTCACCCTGATGGTGTCTTCTATACTTCTAACATAAAGGTTTGGTTCGAGCCCTGCTAACACTAAATTGGGTCTTAAAGCCTGGTGCCCTATCCCTATTGTCATTTCTGAATTTGGATACTGGGGCACTAGCTGAAAAAGGTACTGGGGCTAAAGATCTCTGATGAAATTGAGGATGGTTACCACCTTCTGACATTGGCTGATTGAAATTAAAACTACTTGTCCTAGTAGCACTCTTGTTTCCTCTCTGTCTCTCCTTGATCTTTTGCTCCTCTATCTGTTGTGCATAGACCATCAACCTAAACAAGTCCATCTCACTAATTAGCATTGCGGTCCTGCACTCCTTGACCATACTATCAGATATACCAGATATAAACCTACTTATCATGGACCTATTATCAGCTACAACATAAGGAGCATACCTAGCTAACTGACTAAACTTGAAGGAATACCCCCTTACACTCATGTTGCTTTGCCTCAAATTAATAAATTCTAACACTTTGGCCTCCCTCAAATCTAAGGGAAAGAATCTATCCAAAAAAGTAGTGGCAAACTCTTCCCATTCTATAGGCCCTGCATCAATACCTCTATCAACTTTCCACTGCTTAAACCAAGTATGGTCTACATCCTGCAATTGATATGTAGCCAACTCGACACTCTGACTAGATGTCACCCCATAACATCCGTTACCTTCTGAACCATCTCTAAGAATTCCTGTGGATCCTCTTTAGACTTAGACCCCATGAAGGAAGTAGGATTTATCCGTATGAAATCCTAAATTCTTCTTGCAACAGTATTGCCCACTAGGTTGGTCGGAACAACAGCTAACCGTTCATTTTGTGCTGCTAAGGATTTTGCTAGAGTAGTGAACGTAGCCCTAAATTTTATGTGAGAGACATGCTCTTCCAGAGGATCTGCTTGGACGGGCTCAGGGGATGCTAATTTCCTGTTCTTCTTCCGTTCTTCTTGGGAGGCATGTTCTATTAATGAAAGGAAGAAATTGATTAGACAGGGAGTTTAAATTGAGCTTATGCTCACTCGTATGACATGAATACTAAAAGAAGGGAAACTATTCCTAAACACCTTATAGCCTCTCATCCATAAGTGTGGCGCGCTACACACTCATGCATAAGACTCTACTCAACACGACTTTTAGACTTCCTAGGACAATTTAAAACCTTAGGCTCTTATACCAAGTTTGTAATGACCTGAGATTACCCCCTAGTCATTACACAATGCTTATGGTCCCGAGAGACCACAAGCTAACCCATGAGTTGGTACCTGCTGTGAGCACTGAATAATATAATCATGAACACGAAAGAATAACTGAAATGCCATAAGGTTTTAATAATGAAAGAACTACTAAATTATGAATCTGATAAAAATATATAAATCTGAATAGTCTGAATAACTAATTGTAGTATCTGAAAAGCCTCTAAACTGGATAGTGTGAGTTGATGGGACATGACCCAACTAAACCTACTAACTACTGAGATAAAGACATGAAAAAATATATATGGTGGGTGGAATTACTTAACTTAGGGAATAGAATAGGGGAATCTAAATATACAACTATGTTATATACGATCTAGAGTGATAGAAAAAAAATTACGATGACATTAAAGACTAAGGGAAAAAGATCCAAAAAAAGATCTTTTTCCTAAAATTCCCTTTTCCTTCACTTAATATCATACTTCGTCTCAATGAATATTCACTTTAGAATGCTTAATCTGTCCTTGGATTATGAGGACTTACCACTGCTACTATACTACTGATGATCTGAGGGACTAAGTGCGGTCCAAAAATTGGGCGTCAGCACCTATGATATAAGATATCATAGCGCAAAAGAAAGGTATGCGATCAGTACTTTGAATGTACTGGTATTCTAAATGAGGTAGGCCAGTATGCCTAGTTTCTTGAGTAGAACTAATAATTAACTGAATATGCATATAAAGCATGAACTACTGAGTAAGAGCATGGAATCTGTAGATACTGATAATGCATGGAAATTTTTAAATACCTAGGATGCATGACCAAGCACATAAAATAACTGAGTAAAATCTATAAACTAAAATACTTAAATAACTAAAATCTGTATATTTTGGCCAAACAACACTAAGACTGAATAACTGAGCTGGAACTGTAACTGAGGCTATATCTGAGATTGTGGGAGGTATCATCCAACCGACATTCCCTAATTTGAGCTAATCAGGGTCCAACCTATAACCCTAGTTGGAAGGGTTTAATACCGTGCCACGGGTACTAACAATGGTTGTGTGTATCCACTAAACTAATATAAAGTCCAAAGAATAAGGGTGTCAAGCCTGAACTGACGGGTGACCCCAGCGAGATAGTCAAGCCTAATCTGACAGGTGACTACTCATATCCTACGCTGGCGATGTAGTTCTGGAGTATAGGAACTGCTACTAATAACTCTGCCTATCTTATGGGGAAGCCACCATCCCTACACTCGCTCGGTGATAAATTCTATTCCTAACTGAAAGACACTGAGATACTAGACTGTTCTGAGTTGAATAACTGATATCTGACTATTCTGATAATGCTCATAATATAATTTGAAGACTATTCTGTAATGTACTGAGGCTAGACAAAATTAACAACTATGGTTTACAGGTATTCAATACCCCTAGACTCAAAACAAAAATACTGAAAAGACACTAAAGCTTGAAGGCCAAAGCATGAAGGCTCTTATTAAATAATTCACTCTTGTAGGCATTTTATCAAACACTTATAGTTCATAGTTTACTCAATTCATGGAAATAATATAAAACTTGAAATAATAGAATGACTTCAACATTTATAACACTAAATCATGATCTAATTCGAAGAATGACAATATTAAAATATGGGGGATTTGATAACAACGATAATTTGATTAAAGTATGGTATAAAATCAATATTCATAGAAGTTCATGGAGATTCATAGTTTTAAATCACAATTTAATATCATAAATCTTGAAAAGATGATAGATTTGTGATTAAAACGGATACTTGAACTCCATTAATGAACATCTAACAAACCTGGGATGATGAATTTGGAAGGATTGATGGAGAGTTCTTGAGATCTGACCTTGATTCTTGAGAGCTAGGGTTTCTTGTTCTTGAAAGAGGTGATTTTTAATTTGAGAGAGTGAATAATAATGAGTATTTAGGTCAATTAGGGGTAAAATATTTTTTTTAGAATGAGTTTATGGCTTAGGAAAAAGTCCCAAATACCTTTAAGCGAATTTAAAAACACCAGCTGGAAACTGAAATCCCAAATTTTTGGCCTTGGCGCGATGCGCCACTATCACGCCAAGCCACTAAAAAAGGGACAACTGGGACCTGGATAAATGCCGCAATATGCCACCATCGCGGTAAGATTGTGGATGCCAATTTGGCCATATCCACGTTGCGCCATGATCGCAGAGGCCCACTGGAAATTGACTAATAGGAGAATGGCCTGCTCCGCGATGCGCCATGATCACGGAGTCATACTGGAAATCAAAAATTTTTATTTGGGCTACCTACACGATGCACTAAGGGTTAAAATAACGGTGTTTTGCGATTGAAACTTAAAATCTTCATTACTTCTTATCCAGTTATCGGATTTAGGCGAATTTTAAATCATTGGAAAGCTAATTAAATTTCCTACATAATGGTAGGTTTTAAACTGAAAAATAAAGTGTGTTTCAAAAATTCCATATATGAATACTCATGTATTTAGACTTAGATTATTCTAGGAAAATACGGAGTGTTATAATATATCCTCCTTGGGATCATTCGTCCCCGAATGAATCTGGTTAAGTTGAGGGAACTAATGGACTGAGCTTACACACTGAATATGTATGTCTAATATATGGAATGCATGACTGAACTAATTCATGAATGCACACTGACATGAACATGATGTACAACTAAAACTGAGCATAACAGAGAATAGAAAATCTTAAGAATATTTGTACCTTATATTGAATCTGGATTCACGGAGAAGAGATGAGGGTACTTGGTCCGTATATCTGCCTCTGGTTCCCAAGTGGCTCCCTCAATGGACTAATTTCGCCAAAGAACTTTGACTAGAGGAACTTCTTTGTTCCTTAGTTTACGAACTTGATGATCAAGAACTTTGACTGGGACTTCCTCAAAGGAAAGATTGTTATGAATATCTACACTTTCTAAGGGAACAACTACAGCTGGATCACCAATGTACTTTTTCAACAATCAGACATGGAACACTGGGTGTACTGAGGATAAATCTGAAGGCAACTCAAGCTCGTAAGCTACCTTTTCAAAATGACTGAGAATTCTAAAGGGACCGATATATCAGGGACTAAGTTTCCCTTTCTTTCTAAATTCTTCGCTCCCTTCATGGGAGAGATTTTTAAGTACACAAGATCACCGACCTCAAACTTGAGATCCTTTCTCTTCATATCTGCATATGATTTATGTCGGCTCTGGGTAGCCTTAAGCCTTTATCTGATCAATTGAACCTTTTATAACGCATCAAACACCAAGTCAGGCTATATTACTTCTACCTCACCTACTTCAAACCAACAAAGTGGAGACCTACATATCTTACCATAGAGAGCCTCAAATGGAGCCATACAAATACTGGAATGATAGTTGTTATTGTATGCAAATTCAATCAAAGGAAAATAGTCATCCCAACTACCCTTGAAATCCACAACGCATGCTCTCAGCATATCCTCAAGAGTCTGAATGGTCCTTTCTAATTGACCATCTGTTTGAGGGTAGAAAGCTATACTGAGGTGGACTTGGGTATCAAGACAGTTTTGGAATACATTCTATAAGTGAGAGGCAAATTGAGTACCTCTATCTGAGATGATAGATAAGGGAATATCGTGCAACCTAACCAACTCTCTGAGATAGAGATTGGCATAATCCTCGACTGGATAAGAGGTATGGACTGGCAAGAAATGATCTAATTTGGTCATCCTATCGTAAATAACCCAAATAGAGTCATGCTGATGGCGGGTACTAGGCAAACATGTCACAAAGTCCATGTTCACTTTCTCCTATTTCCACAAGGGAATACTAAACTCCTGCATGGACCCACTAGGTTTCTGGTGCTTAACCTTAAATTGATGACATATAGAACACTTAGCTACAAACTCTGCAATATCTCTCTTCATCCCACTCCACCAATAGATCTCCCACAAGTCGCAGTACATCTTAGTGGCCCCTGGATGAATAGAGTAACATTTCCCATGCACTTCTGCAAGAATTCGTTGGCTCAAATCATCTACACCAGGCATATATAATCTACCTTGACAATGCAAAATTCCATCTCCCCCTTGGAGAAAACCTCCAGTTTTTGATCTCTGATTGATTCTTTCAACTTAACTAGACTGGGATCTCTATCTTAATTTTCCTTCACCTCAGAGACTAGAGATAACTCTAAGATACTCTACACCCATACACTACCTCCTGCTGAATCGTGTAAATAGACACCTAGTCGGGTAAGTTGATGAACTTCCTGAGCTAAATTCTTCTTACCATTATCAACATGAGCTACACTACCCATAGGCATTCTACTGAGAGCATCATCCACTACATTGGCCTTGCCCGGATGATACAGAACAATCATGTCATAATCTTTCAATAACTCTAACCATCTTATCTGACACAAGTTTAAATTTTTTTGTGAGAATACATACTGAAGGCTTTTGTGATCTATGAACACATCTTCATGCACCCCATATAAGTAATGCCTCCAAATCTTTAAGGCAAACACTATAGCTACTAGCTCAAGATCATGAGTCGAATAATTATTCTCATGGGGTTTGAGCTATCTAGAGGCGTAGTCTATGACCTTACCTCTCTACATGAGGAAACAACCCAAGCCGACTCTAGATGTATTACACAACAAAACTATCTGAATTATCTGGTAGAGTCAAGACTTGTAACACTCCAAATTTGATACCTAGAATGCTACACAATGCTAACTATCTTGAAAGATCACTAACCAACCCATGACTGATATCTTTAATTAAGCACTGCATGACATACTGTATAAATATGAAAATAAAAGGCTGAAAGGCCATAAGGCTTAAATATCTGATAAAACATAACATCTGAATAATACGGTAGCATAATATCAAAACTAAAATAACTGTCTAAATATATTAGTCTGAAAGCCTCTAAACTATCTGAAAACTGTGGAGTTGATCGGACATGTCCCCAACTAACTCTGTCTACTAAAACTAAAATAATGAAGTAATGAAATAATTATGCGATCCTCGAATGATGAGGACTCACTGTAAATCTACTGCGGCTATTTGAATCTAAGCTAAGTATGATCGAGAACTTGAGCATCCGAACTTATGGTATAAAACACCATAGCGCACTAGAAAAGTATGCGTCAGTATGTCTGAATGTACTAGTATGCAAAGTGAGGTAGGCTGAATGCATGGGGTTTATATGCATAAACAATACTGACTGACTAAATAACATGAATTTGAGAATACATGCATGAATACATAACTATAAATGAGATTGTGATTATATTGACAACTGAGTCTGAATACTAATAACATGAGTTTCATATAACTAATATATTGTTAACTGAGTGGCTATGTCTGACAGTCCTAATTCTGATGAAACTAGCTGAGTTCCGTCCTGAACTGAATGACTTTATCTGATAGTTCTAAATCTGATGAAATATCTGAGTTCTTTTACTAAGACTAAGGTTGAGACTATGGGAAGTAGTCATCTAACTAACATGCCACTTTTATGTATAGAGTAGGGGTCCAATTTGTAACCCCAATTAGAAGAATGTCAATACCGCACCACTGGTAAGGACAAGCTGTGAGTGACCATCATCTGACAGTATCCCCAAAGGAGAACGGTGGGACCCTCAACTGGCAGTGTTAATCTATCTCATCAACCCTCAACTGTCAGTGTTAATGTCTCAACCTATGCTGGATACATTGTTCTGGAATGCAAGGATTGTTTCTAAGTGTCACACCCTCAACGGTCAGTATGTGCCCTCATCCTTAGGTTCGCTCAGTGCTGAATCCTACTCCCAATTGAATAGACACTAAGCTAATTATACTTGAGATAAAACTAACTGAGTTCCATGGATTGACAGAATGTTATTGAATCCTGTTAACTGACTGAGTTCATGAGATTACTGAGTTTTTCTGAGTCATATAACTGACTGAATTCTACTGATCATGGCATGACTGAGATTATCATGAAACTGGCACTGGATCTAGGCACACAACTAAATTATTGGGTATAAATACCCCCAGGACTTGATAGCATAAAGGTAATTTATGGCGCAAGTTTGAAAATACAATAATGGCTATACAAATATCCATAATTCATTGACTAAGACATTTCATCAAACACTTGACATGCATTAACTTGTACATGAATGGGAATTTCATATTATCATACTATAATGGAACTTGTTCCTTCACATAGGCATTTAATCAAACACATGCGGAGCATACTTGGTTATACCATCATCAATGCATCTAATTATCATGATTGCATAAATAAATTTGCAATTTGAAGGGTTTATCATGAATATTATGCAAATCATCACATACTAGGACCAATTATTAGAACATGTAATTTAAAACATGAATCAAAACCCAACAACAACATGGACATGAATTTCAATTCAACTAAATCATGAACATCATATATACACAAAATCTTTGGAATTTGAAAAGAGATTCTTGAGCTTCATGGGTGAAAGGGAGCCATGAATCAACACTTGACATACCTTGATTGTGATTTTCTTAAAGTTCTTGGAATTGAAGAACTTGAATCTCTTAGTTTATTAAAGAAGGGTTGGGATCTTGTTCTTGGGGATTGATCTTTGAGAGAAACCCTAATTTGCTGTTGTAGATGAATAATACAGTTAAGATCCCTGGTCTGGTATAATTAGGTGTTAAAAAGGGTGGAAAAGACCCAAAAAATCTTATAAAAATAGCTTTAAATTGCTGAACAGGATCTACAATGGCTTGGGTGACTCACTGCCTCTACTGCAATGGTTTGGGCAATGTCCCATCTCTAGATTGATGGTCCTCGCCCTTTTTGTTGCACCTGGGTGGTTCAGACTGCTTTCTATACTTCGACCATAACTTTCTACCCCAATATGAATTTAGGAGAACTTGGTATTGATGGAAATCTTATTCAATTTCCAATACAACAAAAAGTCATAATCTTGAAAATTCCATATGTATAAAAGTGGATTCATTCTTTAAAGTAAGTCTTTAACATTTTTGGGATAATTTTTAAGCTAGGTAGAAGTATGGGGTATTACAAGACTGGGGCTGAGATGAGTCGAGTCTTTAACTCCTGAAAACTCTTCTCGCATGAATCTGACCACTGAAACTTAACTTTATTCTGAGTCAATGTAGATATGGGGGAGGCAATAGTATAAAACCTTTCAATAAACCAACGGTAATAGCCAGCTAAACCGAAGAGACTCCTAATAGCTTATAGAGAGATGGGTCTAGGCCAGTTTCTCACCACTTCAGTCTTTTGAGGATCAAATTTAATGCCTTCACCGGATATAATATAACCAAGGAATGCTACTGATCTTAGCCAGGATTCACACTTACTAAATTTAGCGAACTACTAATGAGCTCTAAGAGTCTGATGCACTATGCTGAGATGGTCAGCATGATCGCTTTTGCTACAAGAATAGACAAGGATGTAATCAATGAAGACTATAAAGAACATATCTAATTACTACTTGAACACTCGGTTCATCAAGCCCATGGAGGCTGCTGGGGCATTTGTAAGACCAAAGGACATGACTAAAAATTCGAAGTGACCATATCGAGTCTGGAAAGCTGTTGTTAGACTGTCACATTCTCTGGATCTAAGATGATGATAGCCTGATATTAGGTGTATCTTAGAAAAGTAACTGGCACCATAAAATTGGTCGAACAAGTCATCGATTCTAGAAAGTGGATATTTAGTCTTAACTATAACCTTGTTCAACTGATGGTAGTCTATGCATATTTTGAGAGAATCATCTTTCTTATGCATGAATAGAACAGGTGCGCCCTATGGGGAGATGCTGGGTCTGATGAATCCCTTATCTAAGAGATCCCTCGACTATTCTTTCAATTTTTTGAATTCAGATAGATCCATTCTGTATTGCGGAAAAGATATAGGCTGAGTATCTGGGAGAAGGTCTATTTTGAAGTCGATTTCCCTTTCAGGAGGAACTCTGAGAATATCTTCAGGAAATACATCAGAGAATTCATTTACTACTGGGACTGACTCAAGAGTAGGGGTTTCTGAGTTAGAGTTTTTGACTCATACAAGATGATAGACACACCCCTTGGATATTCTCTTTCTGGCTCTAAGGTAAGAAATCAGCTGACCCCTAAGAGCTATAGTACTACCCCTCCATTCAAGGAATGGTTCATTTGGAAACTAAAAATGAACTAATCTATTTCTACAATCAACTGAGGCATAGCATGAGTGGAGCTAATCCATGCTGAGAATAACGTCAAAATCCATTATCTCTAACTCCACGAGATCAATTAAAGTAACTTTTTGAGATATTATGATCGGATAGTTCCTATATACCTATCTGACTACAATGGAAACACCCATTGGGGTAGACACTAAAAAGGGCTCTGCTAGATTTTAGGACTAACTCTGATATTGACAGCTATATATGGAATTACAAAAGAAAGGGAAGCTCCAGTGTCTAGTAAAGAATAAACATGTAAGAGAAAGACTTGTAACATACCAGTAACTACATCAGGAGAATTTTCCTGATCTTGGCGGGACTAAAGAGCATATAATATGTTTGAACACTGGCCACTGGTAGCACTAGAAGCGGTGCACTGTTGAGTTGGGCGGATGGATGGAACTGAAGACTGATGGGACTGGCCCTATTGGCGCGCATCCCTACCTTTCTGAGCAACTACCCAATACTCCCAAATCCGGTGGCCTGGCTTGCCACATCCGAAGAACACATCTCTACCAGCTCTACATTTTCCCTGATGATGTCTGCCATACTTCTAACATAAAGGTTTGGTATGACCACTGCTAACACCGACTTGGGACTTAGATCCTGGTGCCCTATCCCTATTATTATTTCTGAATTTGGATACTGGGGCACTGGCTGAAGAAGGTATTGGGGATGAAGACCTCTGATAAAATTGAGGACGGTTACCACCTTCTGACTTTGGCTCATTAAAATTAATACTACCCATCCTAACTCTCAATTTTTCTCTCTGTCTCTTCCTAATCTTTTGCTCCTGAATCTGTTGGGCATGGTCCATCAGCCTTGACAAGTCCATCTTACTAATTAGTATTGCAGTCCTACACTCCTTGACCATACTATCAGATATGCCAGATACAAACTTACTTATCTTGGATCTATTATCTGCTACCATATGAGGAGAATACCTAGCTAACTGAGTAAACTTGAGGGAATACTCCCTCACACTCATGCTGCCTTGCCTCAAATTAATAAATTCTAACACCTTGGACTTCCATAACTCTAATTGAAAGAATCTACCCAAGAAAGCCTTGGCAAACTCTTCCCATTCTATAGACCCTGCATCAATACCTCTACAACTTTTCACTGCTTAAACCAAGTATGGTCTATATCCTGCAATTGATATGTAGCTAACTTAACACTCTGAATAGATGTCACCCCCATAGTATCCATTACCTTCTGAACCATATCTAAGAATTCCAGTGGATCCTCTTCAGACTTGGACCCCATGAAGAAAGAAGGATACATTTGGGTGAAATCCCAAATTTTAGTTGTAGCAATATTGGCCATTGGGTTGGCTGAAATAGCAGCTGGCCATTTATTCTGTGCTACTATGAAGTTTGCTAAGGTAGTAAATGCAGCCCTCAATTCTGTGAGATACAGGCTTGTGCAGAGGATCTGCCTAGAAGGGCTGAGGGGCGGGCTGAGTTTCAGTTCTTATTCTATTCTTCTTGGGTGGCATGTTCTATTTATGGAAGGAAGAAATAGATTAGACAGAGAGTTTAACTTAGGCTTATGCTCACTCACATGACATGAATACTGAGAAGGGAAACTTTTCCTAAGCGCCTTGTAGCCTCTCATCCATAAGTGTGGTGCTCTATACACCCATGTATAAGACTTTACTTGACGTAACTTTCAGACTTTCGAGGACACTTTAAAATCTTAGCCTTTAATACCAAGTTTGTAATGACCCGAGACTACCCGCTAGTCATTACATGATGCTTACGGTCTTGAGAGACCACAAGCTAACCCATGAGATGGAACCTTCTGTGAGCACTGAATAATATAATCATGAATGTGGAAGAATAATTGAAATGGCATAAAGTTTTAATAATGAAATAGCTACTAAATTATGAATCTGATAAAAATATATAAATCTGAATAGTCTGAATCGCTAACTTTAGTATTTGAAAAGCCTCTAAACTGGATAGTGTGAGTTAATGGGAGAGGACCCAACTAACCCCACTAACTACTGAGATAAAGAAATGAAGTAATATAATCTATTCTCAGATTATGAGGACTCACCACTGCTACTATACTGATGATGATCTGAGGGACTAAGTGTGGTCCAAAAATTGGGCGTCAACACCTATGATATGAGATATTATGGCATAAAAGAAAGGTATTCGATCAGTACTTTGAATATACTAGTATGCTAAATGAGGTAGGATAGTATGCATGGTTTCTTGAAAAGAACTAATAATTCACTGGATATGCATGTAAAGTATGGAGTACTAAGTAGAGAGCATGGAATCTGTAGATACTGATAATGTATGGAAATCTGTAAATACTGAGGATGCATGACCACACATATAACATAATTGAGTAAACTGTAAATTAAAATATTGAAATAACTTAAATATGTATCTTTTGGTCAAACAACACTAAGACTGAATAGCTGAGCTGGAATTGTACTGCGACTGTGGAAGGTATCATCCAACTGACATTCCCCAATTTGAGCTAATCGGGGTCCAACCTGTAATCCCAATTGGAAAGGTGTTAATAACGTTCCACGGTTACTAACAATGGCTGTGTGGATCCACTAAACTGATATAATGTCCAAAGAACTAAGGGTGTCAAGCCTTAACTGACGGGTGACCCCTGCGAGATAGTCAAGCTTAATCTGACGGGTGACTACTCATATCCTACACTGACTACATAGTTCTAGAGTATAGGGACTGCTACTAATGACTCTGCCTAGATGATAGGGAAGCCACCATTCCTACACTCACTTGGTGCTAAATTCTACTCCCAACTGAAAGACACTAAGATACTGGATTGTTTTGAGTTGAATAACTGATATCTAACTATTCTAATAATGCTCATAATATAATTTGAAGACTATTTTTTAATGTACGAAAGCTAAACTAAATGAACAACTAAATTACAACCTTCTTATGAAATTGTAAGCGATCGCTGTCAAATATAGAACCCAACTGGGTTGGGTGTCGAATCCCACAGGGAATACTGTGTTTACTAAGTATTATGGTTGTTATTAAACTATTGGTTGAAGGTTCCTGAAGAAAAAAGGGGTTTTGATTTATCAATTGTATAAAAATGCTAGTCACAAAAAATAATCCACTTGTTTATTTTATAAAAAATATAGTAATTCAGTAAGAGTAGTCAAACTAGGCTTATGGTTACCAAGATATTTAAATAGCTAGGGTTGTGAACTATTTTGAATTCCCTATGAACAATTCTAATCGCAAGAGTAATTGAATTCTATGGTTTACCCATTAGTTTCTCAACCTAAATGAGTAATTTTATCCCTTAATTCTTTCAAACATAAGGAACATATTATTTATTCAACAATATTTTCACATGGGTCGATCCGGTTAAGGCATCTACCCTCTATCCAAAGGTTAAAGCCTTTAGATTTGTGTAAACCCTTTCTTTTCCCAACAAACACTTTTCCATTTGAACAAGTGATGGTTTGGGGATCACTTTTCAAGTTTGCAACCAAGAAAAGTCATTAAAGTGAAGAAGGGTTTATGCAATATCAATTAATCATGGGAATCTACTAGATTCACAACCCAATTCATCTTTTCACATCAAGGCTCCCATTACCCTAGTTATGGGAGCTTAGCCACACATCTCTATAATAGAAAGAGAAGAAATCATTGTGTTATTCATAAATTAATTCAAGATTTACTTACAAAGGTTAAAAGAATTTGTTCTTGAATCTTCAATAGAGATAGAATGATTAGATCCATTTTGCTTAATTCCCCAAAATATTAGGATACAAAGTGTTTCTAGATATGGAGACTATGACCCCAGATGAAAATAAAAATAGATCCCCATAATAAAATTTAAAACTGGTATTTATACGTTCCTAGGTAAAAAAAAAAGAATCTAAAATTTGAATTCAGAAAACTGCGTCTAAACTAATGGCCAAATTGGTGGTATATTGAGGGGTTGACGGTCCACCATTTGGTCCATCACTGCTGATCCTTGATAGTCACATTTTGGATAAGGCTGATGGCCAATATGATGGTTCGTCAAAAGACTGACGGTCCACCATTTGGTTCATTGCTGAGTTTTTTTAGAGGTAATTTTCTGGATAAGACTGACGGCCAAGCTAGTGGTCCATCGAAGATCTGACGGTCCACCATTTGGTCTATTGCTGAGTCTTTCCAGAGGCAATATTCTGGATAAGACTTACGTCCAAGCTGGTGGTCCACCGTAGATATGACGGTCCACCATTTGGTCCGTCGCTGAGAGTTTTGAAACCTTGGGTTCTGCCTAAAACTTGATGGTAAGGTTGGTGGTCCATCGAAGGTGTGACAGTCCACCATTTCAACCATCAGAAGCACTTTTCTTCCACTTTCTAGAGTCTTTTCCTTCAGCCAACTCCTTTCCCTGAAACACTAAAAACCCATATCAAATGCAACCTTGGTTTCTTGAAAACATCCAATTTTTCCAAGAAAAGGCACAAAATGTTCTGTCAAAAGCCGGAACCTCAAAACCTTCAACTTAAGATCATTGCTTGTCCTCAAGCAACTCAGTACCTAATTGTGAACATGAACAATTTCATGACAAGCAATCAACTAATGAATTATTTTTTTGCAATCATTCACTCATTATTTCACTCACATAAATTTAACACATCAGGCTCTACACCCAAAATTGATTATAATTCAGCACACACACATGGATGTTATGTCCCACAGAGAAAAACTAACCGAAGTAAAACTCTAGTTGCCCTCACAACAAAGAAGTCCACCACTCTTTATACTATGTGGACATAATCTAAACTCTCACGCTAATCAAAGAAGTTACAAGCATAATCCAGGTACCCATAATCTTGCCCTAGCCATTTAACACACTCTTAAAGCTGATTTGTTAGGATTAAATAGGTCTTTTCTAGGCTTATAATGAGGCTTCAGGCTAGGTGAGGGTACTCTTTTGGGTAAAGTGACTCAGTGGTGTTTAACTCTCCTTGCCCTCGCAACTTTTTAGCTCCCAAGCTGCTATTTTAATCAACTTGCTTACAATCACCCTTAAATCAATTTTTTTTATAGAGCATCAGCCACCCTCAACTTATGCTGATGTAGTAAGCCGAGGTACACAATATCTTTGGATAGATCATGACCAATGCCTTTAAACTATATTATAAACCAACTTTCCACTGGGTGCTTATATTTTTACAACAGCCACCCCCAAATTAGGTATTTTGCGTAAGTTGAGGTACATAATGCTTAATATTGGGCTAGGACCAGATTTGAATGCTAATGACCTACGAAGAGTTAATTATAGTTATAGGAAGTGAAGAAATAAAAAAATAAACTACTAAAAAGCTCAAAATGGGTTCAAGCGAAAGAAAAAACTTAGAGGGGTTAATTATTTAGGCTAAGCAGACTAAAAATACAAGAGGGCCTGTCATCCTTTCATATTGAATCAGTTAGAGAACAGTATCAATGACTCAAGAAAGTACTAGGCACTATACTATGCAAGACTCAATACAAATCCTCTCACACACTGTGGAAACTGACTTAAACTTCTTCTGCTGCTCTTAGGATTCCCATTACATAATTCATGCACCTTTTTCATGTTAATGCCAAATGCAGACTCATTGAAGATTATGCACACATGCTATATGATTAGAGTAAATAATTACACATTCATACTCATAGTTTTATACCAACATCATTCATTATTCATATCTACAAAGGGATACTAAAACAGGGAAAATTTTTATAAATGACATTAAACACAAAAATAAAAACACCCTAGACAGGAAATTAAAGATGCAAAAATAAAAACACCCTATACATGATGATTTTACTAGATAGAACATGGAGGGAAAACAGATCGGCAACACAACCCATTATGGTACAAGTACAAGTACACCACCCCCACAGAAAAATAGATACATTGTCCTCAAAACATTGAATTAAAGTACAAGAAAATGGTTTTAATTGATTTGCATCTTATTCGTCAGAGGCATTTGTGAAGTCTGGCGAGTCTCCTATGTCCTCACCTGATACAATATTGGCCCCTAAGGTGGTAGGGACGCTCACAACCTCACCCTCCAAGATTGGAGGAATTGTCTCTCAAATAGATCCTGCACTGTGCCCCCTTGCTGGGGCAGAGGTAGTGTATACCCCTACTGCTTCGTCTTCTTATTTCTTTCTCCTCACTTATTTATCCTTCAGTGACTTCTTCTGAGCCCTCTTAATATCATGGCGTTCTGGTTGTTCTGGTATCATTTCTGCTCTCTTTTTCCTCTTTGCTTCTTTCTTTACAACTTTTTCATCTATTTGTTCCTTCCCTTTGGTCTTCGTCTTCCCATCAAGTCCACTATATCTTCATCAACATCACTTTTTATCAAGGTTGGTTCAAAACTAGGTGGCTGTGGCTGCTTATTCTTTAGTTCTGCATTGTCTGATGTTGCTTGTTTAAATTCAGCCATCAGCTTGGCAAGGTCGGGAAGAGATAGTGAATCGAGCCTTTTATTGATACAAAGTTCCATGGTGTCCATCCTAGCCTGAATGGTTTGGTATGGACGAATTGCATCAGCCATGATTTCATCAACAAAAGGCTTAAAACCTGTAACCTACTTATCTAGCTGTCTCTGAAACCTCTTTTGCATCTTGATAGATTTAGCCACATTTTTTGGTGTGAACCTGTACTCAGTAAAGTCTTCTCCACCTATAGATTATGTAAAACCTGACCTTGCAGATGTCCCTTAGGGTACGAACTCAGGTGGCACATAGGTGGTAATGGGCAAAGGCATATCTATGGAAATATCTATAGTATCAGAAGCTTGTGCAGATTGAGTCTGGTAGGCTGGAGGCTTTGTGAGACGTATCTCAAATTTTAAGTTGTCCTTTGACTTCTCAAGGGCTTATTTGTGTACAGCCTGGATTTCATTGTCTTCTCCATGAATCAAGGGCACACCAGCCTGTCTGTATAAAGCTGTGATTAAGCATAGAAACAGCAATGAACTGGAAATTTTATGGGCCCTCACAAGTATCTCATCTACAATTATCTGGAAAAAGTCAACTTGAATCCCTAAGATCAAGCTTACCACCAACACTAATCTGTGTTTATCCAAGTTTCCATCCCTTTTTGTTGGCATTAACCTCAAATGAACAACAGCCCACCAAAATTGAGCCTTAAAACTAAGGGAATATTTTGTAATACGCTCCTGTGAGTTGATCAACCAAAAGGGGTTACATCCTCAATCATAAATAAAGCCACCCATTTTCTTTGAGCGAAAGCGTTTCTCAATCTATACTCAAGATCAGGAACAACAAGATACTCTAGCCTAAATAACATCCTATTGATTGTTCGGGCTGAAATATCAATAGTGACTCCTCGGATAGGTACAAACTCTGTATTCAGCAAATTTATAATTGATGTCCCTTTTGGAAAATCCTGTTCTACCAGTTCAAGATAATTTGCAAAGAATTCTTTTACCCAAGTTGGTTGATAGGCTCCCGGTGGCTGGCTCATCCATGCTAGTTCATACTCGTTGAAATGGCGTTCCGACTAAGGATATTCATGTAAGTCCTTCATCACAATTTGATGCTCTTCTGCAAATAACCTTTTGATTCTTATCGCAATGGGTATTAACCAATCATAGAACTTCTCGCATGCTCTTTCTATCTGCCATCTAATCACCTCCCAAACTTAAGGATCCTTTTGACTAACAATGTTAGCATCTTCAGGTTCAGTTTCTAAATTCTCTGCTTTAGCTTTCCCTTCTACATTAGCATCCTCAGTTTCAACATCGGCAGGCTCAGGTGAAGTGACATCAACTGCGGCCTTGTCTGTGGTCGAACTGGTATTGCTAGTACTTTTTTCACTCTTTTTTTCAGATAGGGAGAGTGGGGAATTTTACCTTCCACGTTGTCTGGTGTTGTATTCGGATTCGGGTCTGCTGCCACCCCTTTGAGATCTTCCTCCTCTATTTACTGGTAGTTCGGGAGCCATACTACCTAAAAAAGAGGTAAGAAATTAGTCCACAACAAAAATATATCAAATTAGTGAATTTCATGACTTGACGGTCAAAATGGCGGTTCAGCATTGGTGGGACGGTCCACCACTTTGGCTGTTGAGCCTTATCCAGTGTCCGGGAACTTTCATAGCCTTGTGACGATCAGGTTGGTGGTTCGTCGCAAATCTGACGGTCCACCATTTCAACCGTCGCACCTCCTTCTTCGGGTTTAGCTTTCAACTGGGCATATTTTCGATCATTTGTTAAGCAACATTGTTTATTTAGCAGTATTTAATAATCATAACACAGTCAAGCACAACTTTTAATATTTTAATCATGTAGGTTACTCAGACTTTACCTAAATAGATTATTCTTAAAATCCTATTTGAAAACCTTTGAAGAAATAGAACTATATCAAGATGCTAATTCCTTTACAAAACAACTCGTCAAACACAACCCACAACTGAATGTGCCATTTAGACCAAGAAAAATAGAATTATGCGCATACGTTGGTTTGGCAGAAAGACAAGATTACAATTTTAGAGAATAAGGTTAATTGGAACAACTCTTCAATGGTGATATTACTTGATTATGATAAAGAGAACAAGAAAAGTGGATGTGTTTAAATAGGAAAGAAGGGAGGAGATGGTAGAGTCCTATAATAAGTTTCTTCAGATTCTTTGAACCCAAAGAAAGTTGAACAATTTAAGGATGTGAAGGGGTTACAACATATGCAACCGCCTTATTTAATCATTTTAAAATCTTTTGGGTCAAATATGGGCCATTTAACAAGGCTTCAGAGTTAACCCGACCCGACCCATACTTAAGGTTACAACGACGTCAGACCCGATAGTCCGTCAAACTTTCGATGGTCCACCAGGATTTCCATCAAAACTTACCAAGACCTAAGCACTTCTGATTCGTAGTGATGTTCAATAGGAAGGCCCACCAAATCTTCGATGGTCCACCAAAGTCACCGTCGTACCTTATCAGAACCCAGGCCTTCTAGTTTAATTTTGACGGTCAATTAGATGGTCCACCAACTTTGGGACGGTTCACCACTTTAACCGTCAACTTAATCTAGTGAATGAATTTTTGTGGTTGGTTGTGATAGAGGAAATGGTAACCCATCATAGGGATGGTGGTCCACTGAATTGATCATCACTTTTGTTCTAGTAGCTCAGGTTTTTACCCCTATTTTCAACTGTACACTCTTTTTTTTTGCTGTAATTTAGGTCCTGCACACTTTATAAACATATAAAAAATGCACTACTAATAACAAAATTTAAGAAATGCTTTACAATAACACATTGTGGGTTTCCTCCCACTAGCACCTGATTTATCGTCGTGGCACGATTTAGATATCTTGATTACTCAAAATTCATTGAGATAGAAGGTATCAATACTTTTTATCCATACGAGCTTACAAAAGGGCCCATGAAATCGATGCCCCAGACGTCAAACAATTCTACTTCAAGCATCTTAGTCAAAGGCATCTCATGCCTCTTGGAGGTCGACCCCTGCCTCTGAATTGGTCACACTTTATCACAAACTCATGAGCATCCTTGAATAATGTTGGCCAATAGTAACCACTCTGCAACACCTTTCTAGCAGTTCGGTCACCTGCATGGTGACCTCCAACTGGGGAAGCATGTCATGCTTCCAATATGCACAATACATCCACTTCTGGCACACATCTCCTTATAATGTTGTCAGCACACCACCAAAAAAGATACGGCTCATCCCAGAAGTAGTGTGTCACATCATGAAGAAATTTCTTCTTTTATGGAAAGAAAGATTTTCTGGAATGACCTCGCTCACCACATAATTTGCAAAATCAGCATACCAAGGCACTTTCTCTATAGTAGCAACTAAGATTTCCTCATAAGGAAATGCATCATTTATCTCAACTTCCTCACGAACTAATTGCTCACCTTCCATCCCAGACAGATGATCTACAACTTAATTTTTGCAACCCTTCCTATCTTTCATTTTAAAGTCAAATTCTTGGAGTAGCAACACCCATCTAATTAAACTTGGTTTTATGTCCTTCTTAGCCATCATATATCTCAAGGCTACATGGTCAGTGTGGACCACCACCTTGGTCCCTAGCAAATAAGCTCAGAATTTCTTAAAAGCATAGACTACAACAAGTAGTTCCTATTTGGTGATGGTGTAGTTCTTTTGAGACTAATTTAGTGCTTTGCTGTCATAATAAATTGGGTGAAACAATTTGTCCTTCTTCAGTACCAACACTGCTCCAAGGGCGACACCGCTTGCATCACACATGATCTCAAATGATTTTGACCAATATGGTGCGACAATAATAAGGGCCTCAAACAGCTTCTCTTTAAGGCATTTAAATGCCTTCATGCAACCATCATCAAATAAAAACTTAGCCTCCTTCTCTAAGAGTTTGCAAAGTGGATTTGCAATCTTGGAGAAGTCTTTTATAAACCTCAGATAAAAGCCAATATTTCCAAGGAAACTACGCACTCCCTTCACTAAAATGGGGGGTGGTAGCTTCTCAATAACCTCAACCTTGGTTCGATCAAATTCAATCCCTTTTGCTGAAATTTTATGCCTTAGAACAATGCCCTCCTTCACCATAAAGTGACATTTTCCCCAATAAAGCACAAGGTTGAATTCCATACACCGTTGCAAGGCTCTACTCAGGTTCACTAAACATAACTCAAATGAATCTCCTACCACAGAAAATTCATCCATGAATACCTCCACGGTGTCTTCAACCATATCTGAGAAAATAGACATCATACACCGTTGGAAGGTAGCAGTGGCATTACATAACCTAAATAGCATCTCTTAAATACAAAAGTGCCATTCAGGCATGTAAATGTTTTTTTCTCCTAATATTTAGGAGCAATGCATAGTTGATTATATCCAAACAACCATCCAAAAAGCAATACCACCCCCTTTCTGCCAATCGATCGAGTATTTGATCCATGAAGGGCATCGGGAAGTGGTATTTCAAAGTCCATGAATTTAGCTTATAGTAGGCCATGTAAATTCTCCATCTAGTCATAGGACTGAGTGGAATCAACTCATTCCATTTATTTGCAACAACAGTTATGCCTTCTTTCTTGGGCACACATTGAACTGGGCTCACCCATTTACTTTTAGAAATAGGATAAACCACTCCTGCATCGAACCACTTAATAATTTCCTTCTTAACCACCTCTTACATCAGTGGGTTAAGATGGCATTAGTGCTCTTTGGTCGAAGTACAATCTTCTTTAAGTTGTATCTTATAAGTGCAGATACCAGGGGGAATGCAGATAATATCTGCAATAGTCTATCCTATTGCTCTCTTATACCTATGAAATACCAAAATAAGTGCTTCCACCTGCTGCTTACCCAAATTAGCTAAAATAATAACAGGTAACGTGTTTCCATTACCCATAAACACGTATCTCAGATGCCCTGGTAGTTTTTTTAATTCCAACACTGGTGGCTGTTTGACAGATGGTTTAGCCGGTGGTGTTGGTCGATTAGGAAGATCAAGACCTAAATTTTTTAGAGTATAAGAGTATGAACCCATTTTTGTCAGAGCACAAAAAGTCCCTTCGTACTCCTCAATGCCTTGATGATTTAAATTCATAAGCACTGCAGCTAAAGGCTCGACATCAACCTTCTCCTCTATTGGCACTTCCTTCTCATCCTCATAATATACGTCAACAATTAAGAACACACTCATTTTATTCTGCGGCTTTATAGATTGTCACACATCAAAGAGTACCACTTCATCATTCATCCTTAATAAGAGCTTATTAGCGTGTAAGTCAATCAACATACTTTTGATTACGAGAAAATGCCGACCTAAGATTATGGGAATTTCAAAGTCCACCTCACAATCCAAAATTATGAAATCCATTAGAAATATGAATCTAGCCACCTTCATCAATATGAAGATAAACTTTGTATCATTGGCCTTCTTTTTCAATCTCTGAGGAAAGGGAGGTGGTGGTTTTGGGAGAGCATTAACCACTACTTCTTTTTTCTTCTCTTTTCTTTTTTCTAAATCATCAACCTGCTGATGATTAAAAGGGATATCAATGCCAACCATCTTCTCAGACTCTGCTGGATTACCTTCTTCAAGATCAACATCTTCTTCGACCACCTCATTATTTATAGCTTTATCCAAAGAAGGGCCTGATAAAACTTTACCACTCCGTGTGGTAATAGCTATGCATAAATCGTCATTCTGAGGGTTCTGAATTGAATCACTTGGTAGTGTTCCACTCTTTCTCTGATTCAATTCATAGAGAGTTGTCTCATTTTCTATTCCAACTATTTGATCAAAGTAGAGTGCGAGTTTACCAACTGACTCATAGAGGACAAATCAGTGTTCATGATAGTCACCCTAGAGTTGGTAGCCTCAACTCCCTTTAACAATTTCTCAATTATGTCCTCTATGGACATCTTGCCAGAGCTAGTTGTAGAATTATCTCTGCTTTTGGGAGGTATACAACCCACTTCTATCATTCTTGCTCTTCTAATTTCCTTGATCCTGCTCCTTATATCCAGCCTTGTCATAATAAGTCCGACCTTGATTTCCTTGGATATTGCCTCGAAAACCCCCTGGTCATTCAAATAATTTTTCTCTTCTTCAGAATCAGAATCATATCTACCATGGGATGCAACAACCTTCACTTTTTTAGTCTTTACAGATAATAAGTGCTTGGTCAACAAGTCCATTTGCATCTTCTAATGTACCATATCTTGATCTCATTTTTCCTTTTTCTTACGTTGTTCTGTAGTCATACCAATAGAAATAGTAGTGCTTGCTACCATAGAATCCCTGGTATGACAAGCTCTGCTTTGTTTGGTCATCTGATCGAGCATCTCTGAGGCCTCTTAAAAAGTGAGGTCCATAAATGATCCCCCTGTAGTATTATCAATTACTGGTTTTATAATAGTGTTCAAAGCCCGATAAAGAGTCTCCATCAGATGAATATCCATTATATTATGGTTTGGGCACTGCATCAACTTCTTTTTAAACCTCTCTTAAGTTTCATGAAGAGCTTCAGTTGGGAGCTATCTAAAATTACTGATCTCATCCCTCAATTGTACCCTCCTGGAGGGAGGAAAGAAGCTTTCTAGGAAAGCCTCCTTCAACTGCCTCCAGTTGGTTGTAGAATCAGGTGTTAGTTCGTTAAGCCATAATGTTGCCTTCCCAGACAGAGATAATGGAAATAATCTCAAGCGAATAGCATTTTGACTTACTCCAGAATTATCAAAAGATTTGCAAATGGTGACAAATTCACCAAATGCATGTTAGGATCATCTCCTGGTAGACTGCCGAATAACCCTTTTAGATATAGGAGTTGGATCATCATACTGGTGATATTGGATTTTGCTCCAAGTTCTAGAGGTGGAGGAATAATATCTCCAGTCGCTACTTCTTCATCCATTCTGTCATCATCATTATTGAGATCATACTGAACAAGTTGGTGGTCCTGTCTTCCCCTGAAAGGGCGATTTCGATTTACATTATGATCCACAGGTGCAGCTACATTCCCGGCACACCTTGGATTTATAAGATCCAAGAAGTCATCGTATCCCAGGTTCTTATCATCAGGATTTGGCACCCGATCTAGGTTTCAGCATTTTGCCGATTTACTTAAGCATTAGCCAAAGCGGCTAATCTTTCTGCCTCTTGTGGATCAGCCATTCTACTAATCAACTGAGGCTTCGAACAAATTGGTAATAATGGTGCACCTGATCTCCGTGTATTGTGCATACACAATTATCAATCTAGATAAACAAAAACAACAAATAAAAGTAAAGCTTTAGGACACTTTGACCAAAGGGTGGATTAACAATCCGAAACTTAATTGACAACCGTATTCCCCAGCAATGATGCTAAAATTTGATACGCCCAAATTACAACCTTCTTATGAAAGTGTAAGCGGTCGCTATCAAATATAGAACCCAACTGGGTTGGGTGTCGAATCTCACAGGGAATACTGTGTTTACTAAGTATTGTGGTTGTTATTAGACTGTTGGTCGAAGGTTCCTGAAGAAAAAAGGGGTTTTTGATTTATCAATTGTATAAAAATGCTTGTCACCGAAAGTAATCCACTTGTTTATTGTATAAAAAATATAGTAATTCAGTAAGAGTAGCCAAACTAGGCTTATGGTTACCAAGATAGTTAAATAGCTAGGGTTGTGAACTGTTTTGAATTCCCTATGAACAATTCTAATTGCAAGAGTAATTGAATTCTATGGTTTACCCATTAGTTTCTCAACCTAAATAAGTAATTTTATGCCTTATTTCTTTCAAACATAAGGAACATATTATTTATTCAACTATATTCTCACATGGGTCGATCCGATTAAGGCATCTACCCTCTATCCAAAGATTAAAGCCTTTAGATTTGTGTAAACCCTTTCTTTTCAAGTTTACAACCAAGAAAAGTCATTAAAGTGAAGAAGGGTTTATCCAATATCAATTAATCATGGGAATCTACTAGATTCACAACCCAATTCAGTTTTTCACATCAAGGCTCTCATAACCCTAGTTATGGGAGCTCAGCCACACATCTCCATAATAGAAAGAGAAGAAATCATTGTGTTATTCATAAATTAATTCAACATTTACTTACAAAGGTTAGAAGAATTTGTTCTTGAATCTTCAATAGAGATGGAATGATTAGATCCACAAGATTTGCTTAATTCCCCAAAATACTAGGGTACAAAACGTTTCTAGATATGGAGACTATGATCCCAGATGAAAATAAAAGATAGATCCCCATAGTAAAATCTAAAACTGGTATTTATACGTTCCCACGTAAAAAAAAAGAATCTAAAATTTGAATTTAAAAAACCGCATCCAAACTGACGGTTAAATTGGTGGTCTATCGAGGGGTTGACGGTTCGCCATTTGGTCCGTCGCTGCTAATCTTAGATAGTCACATTCTGGATAAGGCTGATGGCCAATCTGGTGGTTCGTCAAAAGAATGACGGTCCACCATTTGGTCCATCATTGAGTTTTTCTGGAGGCAATGTTCTGGATAAGACTAATGGCCAAGATGGTGGTCCATCGTAGATCTATCGATCCATCATTTGGTCTGTCGCTGAATCTTTGAGGAGGCAATATTCTGGATAAGACTGACGGCCAAGCTGGTAGTCCATCGTAGATCTAACGGTCCATTATTTGGTCCGTCATAGATCTGACGGTCCATCATTTGATCCGTCGCTGAGAGTTCTGAAACCTTGGGTTCCGCCTAAGACTTGACGGTAAGGTTGGTGGTCCATCAAAGGTGTGATGGTTCACCATTTCAACCATCAGAAGTAGTTTTCTGCCACTTTTCAGAGTCTTTTCCTTCATCTAACTACTTGCCCTGAAACACTAAAAACCCACATCAAATGCAACCTTGGTTGCTTGAAAACATCCAATTTTCCCAATAAAAGATGCAAAATGTTTTGTCAAAAGCTGGAACATCAGTATTCAATGCCCCCAGGACTCAAAACAACAATAATAAAAAGGCACTAAAGCTTGAAGGCCAAAACATTAAGGCTCTTATTAAATAATTCACTCTTGTTGGCCTTTTATCAAAAGCTTGTAGTTCATAGTTTAGTCAATTCATGGGAATAGTATAATACTTGAAATAATGGCATAATTTTAATATTTATAACACTAAATCATGTTCTAATTATAAGAATGATAGTATTAAAACATGGGGGATTTGATAACAACGATAACTCCATTAAAGTATGGTATAAAATCAATATTCATGGAAGTTCATAGAGATTCATAGTTTTAAATCATAATTTAATATCATAAATCTTGAAAAGATGATAGATTTGTAATTAAAATGGATACTTGGACTCCATGGATGAAAGGAATCCATGGATGAACATCTAACATACCTGGGATGATGAATTTGGAAGGATTGATGGAGAGTTCTTGAGATCTGACCTTGATTCTTGAGAGCTAGGGTTTCTTGTTCTTGAAAGAGGAGATTTTTAATTTGAGAGAAAGTGAATAATGATGAGTATTTAGGTCAATTAGGGGTTAAATTTCATGTTTAGGACTAGTTTAGGGCTTAAGAAAAGACCCAAATACCCTTAAATGAATTTAAAAACACCGGCTGGAAACTGAAATTCCAATTTTTTGGCCTTGGCACGATGCGCCACTATTGCGCTAAGACACTAGAAAAGGGACAATTGGGACCTGTACAAACGCCGCAATGTACCACCATCGCGGTAAGCCTGTGGATGCCAATTTGGCCATCTCCGCGATGCGCCATGATCGCGGATCCCACTAAAAATTGACAAATAGGAAAATGGCCTTCTTCGTGATGAGCCATGATCATGGAGTCACACTGGAAATCGACAATTGTTATTTGAGCTGCCTACACGATGCGCTAAGGGTTAAAATAATGGTTTTTTGCTATTGAAACTTAAAATCACAATAACTTCTTACCCGGTTATCAGATTTGGGCGAATTTTATATCGTTAGAAAGCTAATTGAATTTTCTACGCAATGGTAGGATCTAAACTGAAAAATAATGAGTGTTTCAAAAATTTCATAAACAAATACTCATGTTTTGGGATTTAGATCATGCTAGGGAAATGCGGGGTGTTATAGTATGTGGGGGTAAATGCATAAGTAAAACCATAACTGAATATACTCATAGACTTTCAAATAATGCATCCTAAGTGTAGATGACTTACCTTGAGATTGAATAAAATAAAGGTTGTAAGATCCCAAACATGAGTAATGAAACATAAGGATAAACTTTGTGAGCCATAACACTTAGTTCTAAAAGCTTTACTTTTTATTCTTTCTTTTGGAAGTTTCTTCTAACCTACATAAACCATGTGAGCTATCATGGAGTCCAACGTCTTACCTATGTTGAGGAGAGCTGTTCTACCCTTTCCATGGGAATAGAACCTTAGCTTGAGTGATAACTATACTTAACCCACATTAGGACTTAATCCTGTGGTGGCAAGTAGTTTTGGGGCATGCGACCTCGGGCTCATACCCAACTCGGTGCTAAATACTACTCCAATATTACTTATATGCTCATACTTTAGGAAATTAACCTTAAAATAACATAATGGTTTATAGAATGAAAACCAATTATGCTTCTCTTTCTTTAAATCATAATCAGGATGAACAAATATGGATTCCATATCTCATCTTAAGATCAAAAGATCAATCTTTGCTTTAAATCTTGGTATAGAAGTATCAAAGGAGATTAAGAGCATCATCTTCTTGAAATCTCAAAACTTGTACTTAGGGCTTATAATATATACGCTTAAATGCTTAGAAATTCGTAACAAAACTTCATGCTCAATAATCTTCTTGAAATACTTCAATAATTTCTGTTAAGATAATGAAATCAAAATCACAATATGAATCTTATAAATCAAAACATGAGCATATGTAATCTTGATGCATTTAAAGCCTTAAATCTCATGCTTCCTTTCATAAAACTTGTAATACAATATCATGCTTAAAACTTAAATAAAAATGTTTCATCAATTTAACAAACTTCAAGCTACAATATTGAAATCATCTCATAGTAGTAATGATGTAAATCAAAACATGCATGAAAAGCGTATTATTTGTACGAGTCAATCTTTACATTACATGATAATATTATAACTCAAGAATATGAAGGTTGGGTATGAACTCTAATTGCAATTTATGTAAATTCAACTTTAAAACTAGTTTTGGACACAAGGATAAAAGAACATCCTTGTTCATAAACCCAACATACCTTGACTGGACGAATCATTGGAGAGAACTTTAAATTTGGAACTCAACTTCTTAATTCTTGAGAGATGACACTTGAATTTTCTTCTTGGAAATAAGGGAAGGATTTTAGAGTCGTATACTTATTTTTGTAGGGTTATGAGAGTGTATTTAATATGTTTAAAACTCCCTTAATTTATTTTAGAGAGATTAGAGACGGTTTAGGGATGTGAAAGGACTTCAACTCCCTTAATTTAAGTCAAAATGGAGCACTTTTGCCACTATGCAATTACCATGAGACGCATGGACAATTGTACAACCACAAGGTGGGCGACGCATGGTCAATCACACAGCCCAAGGTAGTCAACGCATGGCCAATCGCACACCCTTTCTAGTGGTCCTTTGCGATTGTCATACAATGCACGACCTTTGCATGACTATAACTTTTTGCTTAGGTATCTAATTAAGGCAAAATTGGTATCGTTGGAAAGCTAATTCAATTATCTATCATTTGGTGGCTTTTGATATGAAAAATTCCATCAAATGTTAGAATCATTCAAAGTTGACCCTCCTAGAATCTAATACCAAAACTTGGCCAAATCGGAGGCTCTTATCTCAACTTTGCTCTAAGTATTTTCCTATGAACATTTTTCACCTAGAAAACACTTCACACACTAGGATAATGATCATGAAACTTATATTCACATAAGTATTATTTGATTTAAATCTTATACACATAAGAACGATAGTTAGAATTCTAACCCAAAATTGCAGGGTGTTAAAATAAAAGAACATGAACACAACTCCAAAAGTCTCATATATATACACAAGATTCATGTTCGCTATATAACTCGAGTGTTGATTTACCTCAATCTCTCTTTCATACGTAAAGATACTTTCATTTTATTTTGTGCAATCTACTTTTAAATTTGTGAATTTTTACAAAGATTTAGTGAATTTCACTCGACCTTTTTGTGCTTAACCAAAAATGTCAATTTTGTTTGATGTTTTTGAGGGTGATTGAGAAAATTAATCTAGAAATTATTGAGTGAGATATGAGTTTGATGGTGGAAATATTAGTGTTGTATAAGTGAGTACATGATGCTATGGTGAATGAACCTTAATAGTCTTTGTTAATGGTGAGAAGACATTGAGTTGGAATTCCATATCAACAAAAAAAAATTAAAATTTTTTTTATTTGAGGTAGAAGTCTGATAAAGGTGATAGGTATTTGTAGTCCGTTTAACTAATGGTGAAGATATTTTGAAACCATAATCTAATTAGGTGTATATTTACTCCATTTTTAATAGTTTGAGAGAATTTAAATCCTTTTTCCTATAATAAAAAGAAAAAAAAATACCCCCACCCCACCTTCTTTCTTCTTTAACCCCTCCCCATCCAACTTTTGTGTTCCTTCTTCTACTTCAAACACCCTTGATTCCCCAACCACTCCTTTTCTTCTTCTATAAAATTCCTCCCCATCCCTCTCCAATAGCCACATTCTTTAAGAATTCAATCAATTTATAATCCAAAAATTTGAAAACAATATCAACAACTTGATCCACATGTAACATGAAGTCATAAGAAGAGCAAAATAAAAAATCATGTTGTATTTGAAGAATAAAATTGCAACAATTTCAATTGAAAAAAGTTTGATAGCTTAAAAAAGAGTTATTCTAAAAAAAATACATCTTGTTTTTAAGAAAAGTAACCTTGGAGATCGTAAATTTTTTTAAAATTCTTCTACTTATAAAAAATTAAATTTAAATTTTTTAAAAAATAAGAAATGAATATTTCTTTACTTCTCAATTATGAAATATATGAAAAGGATGTTAAAATCTGCAACTTCTTTGTTCATATTTTTTTTTTTTGGAGAAATAAATGAACTGTGGTAGAGATAGTGAAGGGGAAAGGGAAGGGGGGGGGGGGTGAATGTTGTGCAGAAGAAGAAAGGAACGGTAGGGTTTGAAGAAGAAAGAGATATTTTCTTTTTCTGTTAATTTTTGTTATTATATATTAGTGGGATGATCTTTCTTATATAAAAAAAAATGTGCTTTTCTTTTATTTTTATGTCACGCCAATATTAGAGGGTGATATTAGTTGACTTGAAAGTTGTTTAGGAGATATATAAATGTTTGTAAAATTAAAGTATTAAAGTAAGTTTGACGGACAAGTTTAGCAGAGATTTTATGTCTTTTTTTTTAATAAAAGAGTTTCATTTTCACATACAAAATATGTTCATTTTAAAAGGTGTATTTAACACCCCTTTTTCCAGAGAGAGAATTTTTATTTTTTTTAATATATATATATATATATATATATATATATATATATATTTATATATATTGTTATATAGAAGAGAGGGTTTCGACATGCCTGCTTCAGTAGGTTGCTAGCTTCGTAATTTTAGTATATCACCCCTAATTAATTATTATAAATTATTTATATATTGAAAAATTAAGAATATTTAATTAAAAAATAAAATAGTCATTTATGACATGTCTGTTTCAGCTGCTTCAACCATGATTTTACTATATCACCCTAATTAATTATTATAAATCATTTATGTATTAAAAATTAGTAATATCCAATCCGCTATTTTACTATATCACTCAAAATTAATTATTATAAGTCATTACGTATTAAAAAATTAATAATATTCAATTAGAAAAAGATAAAATAAATATTTATGGCATGTCTGCTTTAGCTGCTTTAGCCGTGATTTTACTATATCACCCCTAATTAATTATTATAAGTTATATATGTATTAAAAATTAATAATATTTAATTAAAAAAAGTAAAATAGACATTTATGACATGTCTTCTTCAACTTCTTCAACTATAGTTTTATTGAATATCACCCCTAATTAATTATTATAAGTGACTTGAGTATTAAAAATTTAATAAAAAGGTAAAATAGATATAAAAACAATAAATTAACTCTTAATGTTTTAAATTAACTTGATGTCTTATATTAGGTTCACTTAAATTTTTAAAATTATTTTTTATAATAATTTTACTTTGTCACTTTTAATTAGTTGTTGTGAGTCATTTAAGACATTTATGTTTCGCTGCTTCAATCGTGATTTTACTATATCACTCCTAATTAATTATTATGGACAAATAAGCATTGTTCCACTTAAATTGGAATTGGAAAAAAATTATAAATCATAATAAATAAAAAATTAAATTATTTAAGAAATATAATTGGCTATCGACGATGCAAAACTCTGGATAAGGAGAGTAACATATATTATTCAAAAATTGCATAAAAAGTATTATAAATTACAATAATTAACAGCTTAAAATATCTAAAAATAATTTAATCTGTTATATAGCTCAAAAAATACATAAAAAATACTATAAATTACAATGATTAACAACTTAAAAAATTTAAAAGATATAAAATATTTGGTTGACTCTCGAAATTATATTAGTGTCTTAAATTGAAATAGAAGAAAAGTATTATAAATCCTAATAATTAAAAAATTAAATTATTTTAAAAATATAATTCCCTATCAATGCCACAAAAACTTGGATAAGAAAAGTAACGTCTACTTTTTTTTTAACTATGTATAAAATAAAAAGTTATAATTACAAAATGTAGAAGGTGATATTCATTTAAAACAAAGCAATAGAATTCATATAAAGTCTTTACAAAGACAGCGCACTACTCGATTATAGCTGAAATTAATTATTTTTTCTTAATTTATGGATAAAATCTTTTTATTTAGTTTAAGAACAAAGATTTTGTTCCGTAATTTATACTTGAAATCTTCTATCCAAATTTTCTCTCTCACATCTAAATCAATATTGTTCCTCCTATTTTATTTTTTATTTTTTGGTTTTATCAAATTTCAGAAATCATACATAGTCGAATTTAATTTTTTTTTTTGGTTAAGAGGGATTGCATTAAGAAAGTTGATAGTTTAGAATAATTACAAATATCGGATTAGCTCAATTCGGTTGCAAAACAAAATAGGAGGAGTCATCACTATCTGAACTTGCTACAAAAACATTTACAAATTTTTCAAAATAAGTTCCAGCCATGTCTTCCCAAACCGCTTTTCGAGCACACATTGGTGGAACTATAAAAAGGAAAGTTTCCTTCAATTTGTTTTTACAAATTGTTTGAAAGGACTTTCTATTTGTATTTTGTTAATTTTATTTTTCCCGTTGTTTTATGTTTTGTTGTTAATACATATAGATTTTTACATCTTTCTGTAAATATTTTACTTCCTGGGGTTAGTTCTATTCCTGATATTTTCCAATATAATATTAATGATTTATCTATATTTTTAACTGTTATTGCTACTGAATAATTTGCACTTATTATAAATTTAAATTTTTGGTATATTAAATTTCCTTTTATGACAGTTATTATACTTTTTTCTATAGGTTTTATAATTCTATCATTTATTATTTCTAAATTTTCTTCTATATCTATGTCTCTATAACTATAATCATTTAGAAATCACTTATGTGAGAGCAAAGTTGAAACCGCTTCAAGGAGAATCTTAGTAAAGGCTTATTCTTTAAGCTCTCATGAGACCGAAACGTGTTCATGGCTGAAACGAAAAAACTCGTGAGAACCATAAACGGTAAAAGGTTGGTTGTGTGACATGTGTTGTCTAGGTGTACATTAAAGCTTGACAGTTCAAAGATATCAAATCTACCGATTGACCGAGTGCATCCGATGCATGTTCACTATGAAAAGTTCAAAGGGAAACCTACTTATATCGATGCAATCAGTCTTTACTTGATGATCACATACTTGTCCGTAAAGTTTTACAAAGAATAGTCATTCCCCATTCATGTGGGGGATTGTTGGGTTCAATTGGTGTGAATGGAAAATGGAGGGACACAACCTTTGAGGAAAAGACATATTATTTTGGAAAATGAGTGACTGTTCGGATAGTTATGTCTGTTCAGAAAAAAGACATAATTTTTTGAATGAACAGACATGACTTTTCCAAAGGATACACCTTTTCGGATGAACCATTGCCACCTTTCGAAAGGGACACTTTATGGCTATATAAACCTTTATTTTTCCACAGGTTTAGTATGAAAAATTTCTGCATATTAAAAATATTCTCTTTCTTCTAAAAACTCTATGTGATCATCTCCCGTTGAGTGAGTTCGAAGAAAACTAGAGAGTTTGAGGTACCGCTACATTCTGGTTGTGAAGCCATTTTATCCTGGGAGGAAAATTCTGCAACCTCGAGTACTTGAGGGGAATTATTTCCTTCCGTGAATTCGGAGGACTTGACATTTTTGTTTCATCTATTTTGCTTTAAAAAACAGAAACACACTTTTTTGAAAGATCATTTTGATCTTGTGTTGAAGGTGTTGGACAACTTCATAAGTGTTCTTGATTATTCTTGAACTTGTGTTAAAGTAGTATTGCGAAAATATAAATTTTGTGTACCCGAAAAATAATATATTTTCTCGTAAGATCTTTTTAAATCGGCGGCACAAAAAGTATATTCACTAAATTTTCTTTCCATGGACTTCTAATGTAGAGTTGTAAGCATTATAGTGGTGGATGCCCATATGGCTCAAAGATGATCTCCCACCGTTGCAACCTCTTTTGTCCAAGAATGGCCAAATTGCTTGCCCAAGTAAAATGGGTCCCAACATATGCTTTGTGCCTAAGAAATATTTTGAGTTATAAATATTCGTCTCCCTTTATATTGATACATATAAAACATTCCTCTCTTTTATTGTTACTTATTTTAGCAGAAGTTTTAATTTTATAACAATATGAAATATGTATGAAATTTGATTTGTGTCAATTGAGATGGTAATGAGTATTGTGTGTATGATGTGTGTAAATAATGTAGAATTCACACCATAAGTCTTATCTTTGTTTACTAAACATTGTCCATATCATGAGAATGAGTTGGGTATATTGACAATATTGAACCTGTCTGATACAACTTTGTTTGATCTCCTTGAGCCTAACTCTTGGGATCTCCAGTCTGTTAGGTAGAGTTACCGCCATGCTGACTTGTCCTAGGCCGTAAAACCATTCCCTTGGATGTCCTCTCAACTCCTTCTCTAGATAGAACTTTTGTAAGTGGATCCGACACATTATCCTTTGACGTTACATACTCAATAGTGATAATTCTACTAGAGAGAAGTTCTCTAATGGTATTATATCTCTGTCTTATGTGACGAGATTTACCGTTGTACATTATGCTCCCTGCCCTACCTATTGTCGCTTGGCTATCGCAGTGTATACATACTGATGCCACTGGATTAGGCCAATAAGAAATATCTTCCATGAAATTTTGGAGCCATTTTTCTTCTTCACCATCTTTATCCAATGCGATAAAATCAGATTCCATTGTAGAGTGAGAAATACATATCTATTTGGATGATTTTTATGAGACCGCTCCTCCACCGATAGTAAATACATATCCACTCGTGGATTTTACTTCATTCGATTCGGTGATCCAATTTGCATCACTATATCCTTCAAGTACTGCGGGATATTTATTATAATGCAAAGCATAGTCTTGAGTGTATTTAAGATACCCCAAAACTCTTTTCATTGTCATCCAATGAGTTTTACTGGGATTACTCGTGTACCGACTCAATTTACTAATAGCACATGCTATGTCTGGTCGTGTACAATTCATGATATATATTAAACATCCCAACACTCTTGCATACTCCAACTGTAAGTCACTTTCACCTTTATTTTTTGAAGTGCAAATCTCACGTCCAATGGAGTCTTGGAAATACCAAATTCTAAATACTTGAATTTGTCAAATACCTTTTAGATATAATAAGACTGTGACAATGCCAACCCTTGTAGAGTTATATAGATTCTTATTCCTAAGATCACATCCGTAACTCCAAGGTCTTTCATATTGAACTTGATTTTGAGCATTTATTTTGTTGCATTTATGTCACAAATGTCTCTACTGATGATCAACATATCGTCCACATATAAACAAACAATGGCCTGGTGATTTGGAGTGTCTTTAATATAAACACATTTATCACATTCATTAATTTTGAACCCGTTTACCAACATGGTTTGGTCAAACTTTGCATGCCATTGTTTAGTTGCTTGTTTTAGTCCATAAAGTGACTTAACAAGTTTACGCACCTTATTTTCTTTTTCTGGAACCACAAAATCCTCAGGCTGTTCCATGTAAATTTCTTCCTCTAATTCTCCATTTAGGAATGCTGTTTTCACATCCATTTGATGGATTTCAAGATCATATACTGCCACCAAGGCAATTAACATTCGTATTGACATTATCCATATTACTGGAGAGTATGAGTCAAAGTAATCAAGGCCTTCCTTTTGTTTAAAGCCTTTTACAACAAGTCTTGCCTTGCGCTGGTCAATAGTACCATCAGCTTTTATTTTCCTTTAAAAGATCCATTTAAAACCTAAAGGTTTATTTCCTAGAGGAAGGTCAACCAATTTCGACGTATGGTTTCTTAAAATTGAATCAATCTCACTATTGACTACCTCTTTCTAAAAAGATGAGTCTAAAGATGCCATCACTTTCTTAAATATTTGAGGCTCATTTTCTAAGAAAAATATTATAAAATCTGATCCAAACGAAGTTGACGTTCTTTGATGTGTACAACGTCTTTGATTTGCATCGTTATGTACATCCTCACTTGGTTTATTTCGAGGTCGTTTAGACCCCCACTAAACCGTTCGTGTTTAGCTTTATACGGGTAAATGTGTTCAAAGAATTCAACATTATTTGATTTAATTATCGTATTTTCATTGATAACCGGAGGTTCGAGTTTATGAACCCAAAACCAACATGATTTACTACTTTTAGCATATCCTATGAACACGAAGTCCACCGTCTTAGGTCCTATCTTTACTCTTTTAGGCATGGGAACTCGAACTTTCGCTAGACATCCCCACACTTTGAAATATTTTAAGTTGAGTTTCCTTCCTTTTCATTTTTCATATGGAATTGATTATTGTTATTATGGCGCACTCTATTGAGTATTCGATTAGTTGTAAGGATAGCTTCTCCCCACAAATTTTGTGGTAAACCTAAACTTATTAACAAGGCATTCATCATTTCCTTCAAGGTTTAGTTTTTCCTTTCTTTAATACCATTTGACTGAGGTGAATACAGGGTCATAGTTTGATGGAAAATTCCATTCTCTACACATATTTGCATAAAGGGAGATTCATATTCTCTGCTCCAATCACTTCTTATCATTTTAATCTTTTTCTCTAACTGATTTTCAACTTTTGTTTTATATTTCCTAAACGCATCTATTAGTTCATCCTTACTATTTAGAAAATAGACAAAATAGTATCTATTGCAATCGTCAATAAAAGTTATAAAATACTTTTCCCTACCACGAGATGATGTTGACTTCATATCACAAATATCTGTGTGGATTAAGTCTAAGGGATTTGAATTCCCTTCAACAGACTTATACAAATGCTTAACATACTTTGATTACACACACATTTGATATTTTGTTTTATTGCACTCAAAGTTTGGCAAAACTTTTAAGTTAGTCAATTTTTTTGCCAGGTTTTGTATTTGAATGTCCTAAACGACTATGCCACAAATCGTTTGACTCTAGCAAGTAAAAAGAAGCCTCAACTTTATTCATTTCAAGAACCGTGACATAAAATTTGAAAAGGCCCTCATTGAGGTAGCCCTTTTCTATATATGTTTCATTCTTACTTATTACAACTTTCTCCAAAACAAACACACACTTAAACCCATTTTTAATGAGAAGTGTTGTCGAGACTATGTTTCTCCTAATAGTAGGAACATGGAGAACATTGTTGAGAGTCAACACCTTATCGGAAGTCACTTTTACGAACATCTTTCCACTCCCTTAAACCTTGGTTGTTGTATTATTTTTCATGAAGATCACTTCTTTGGGACCAATGGAATAATAAGTAGCAAAAGCTTCTTTGTTCGCTCAAACATGTCTAGTGGCTCCTAAATTAAACCACCATTTATTTGGATATCCAACTAGATTTCTTTCAGTGAATATATCACATAGATTTTCAATCTTTCTTGTTATTTCCAACATGTTTATCTAATCTCTTTTCTTTCCTGAAGAATTATTCATTTTCTTATTATTTAGAGCATTATCCTTAACAGGATTTGCAACCATCATTGATGGTTTTTTTCATTCAACTCATTATCCTCGTCTATCTTGAAATGACTCATAAGATCTTTTAAATTAGACAATTGATTTTCAATTATTATTATTATTATGAATATGAGGATCTATACTTGTGAACATTTGCATTAGAAGTTTGGCCAGTCAAAATGATATCATTTGCTGCCATTCTTTGAAGTTCACACTAAAATATTTTTCCATTTCTCTGTTGTTTTCATTGCTAGAGCAATACCTGAACGACATAATGAAGCAACATTGGTAGTCAATTGGACAACACCATTCACAACCAAATCCATTTATTTTTCAGTTTTGTTCGTCCTTTTCTTGTCAATCTTTGACAAACTCTTTAGTATTTCAGAATACTAACAATAATGAATTTAATCTTTAGCCAACTTGTTTCTAGTCAATGATGAAGTTTTTATATCTTCAAATCATCAACCGAATGAACTATGAAACATGAAGAAGTTTTCATGACTTTAAATCATAATCAAATTCAAACAGAGTGAAATCCTATAGATTTTAAACTCCAGATACCAATACAGGGATCTTAACGAATTGGTGAAGTTTTTATATTCTTCGAACCAAATTCTAATACTGATTTTTCGATGAAGTTTTTATATTCTTCTAATTGAGGGAGTAAAGATTAAAAGATTTTAGTCTCCACAAAATCAGACCCAATACAAATTAACCAAATACTTTATTTATAAATGACGATAATTTTTTTCTTTCACCAAACAAGCACAAAAATACATATTTTTATACTTTCCTTAATGTTATTGTTTTTTTTTAATTTTGATAAAATCTATATTTTTCAATAACAATTTCAAATGCATGTTCAAATTAACATATGAACAATCAAATGAAGTTTTAACTCTGTATTTAAAACTTTTAACTTTTAACAATAAGTTCAACATAACTTATGAACATCAACAAAATGAAGTTCAAACTATTTTCTGCAAAATAACAAAACCAAATGTTAAGAACTTTAACACAAGTTCAACCAACTTATGAACTATCAAAATGAAGTTATAATCTATCAAAATGAAGTTTGAAGAACTTTAAACACAAGTTCAAAAAGTTGAAGAGCTATTAATATAAAGTTCAACTATTTACTGAAAAAACAGTATATGAAATAATACATTATTTTCTTAAGATTGTTGTTTTTTGGGTACACAAAATCTGTATTTTCGCAATACTATATCAACACAAGTTCAAGAATAAATCAAGAACACTTATGAAGTTGTTCAACACCTTCAACACAAGATTAAAATGATCTTTCAAAGAAGTGTGTTTTCAGTTTCTTAAAGAAAAATAGATGAAGCAGAAAAAAGCCAAGTCCTCCGAATTCACGGAGTGTTCTTAAGGAAATAATTCCCCTCAAGTACCCGAGGTTGCAGAATTTTCCTCCCAGAATAAAATGGCTTCACAACCAGAATGTAATGGTACCTCAAACTTTCTAGTTTTATTCGAACTCACTCAATGGGAGATGATCACACAGTGTTTTTAGAAGCAGGAGAATATTTTTCTTATGCAGAAATTTTTCATACTAAACCTGTGGAAAAAATTCAGGTTTATATAGCCATAAAGTTCCCCTTTCGAAAGATGGCAATGGTTCATCCGAAAAGGTATAGCATTTGGAAGATTCATGTCTGTTCATTTGAAATATTGTATCTTTTTTTGAACAAACACAACTATCCAAACAGTCACTCCTTTTCCAAAATAATATGTCTTTTTCTCAAAGGTTGTGTTCCTTCATTTTCCATTCACACCAATTGAACCCAACAAAATATGGTGGGATAAAATCTTGGTTATGAAAAAAAGAGTACAATACTTATTCTTTTTCTCCCTGGCGAAGACTATGATTCAGTTGATTAAGTCTTTGCATTTCAATCTTATGTATCATCTTTCAAGAGTTAGGGTTGGTAAAGATTTGACTACAATCTACTAGATTATCATGTGAATAGATTTGTTGTATATCAATATCTCCATTTCTCTGGAGATCATATGTGATGAATAATTTTGGTGTGATATGCTTTGTTCTATCTTCTTTTATAAAGCCTCCCTTTAACTGGGCTATGCATCCATCATTGTCTTCTTATAGGATGGTGGGTACATTGACACCATACTTCATGCCATACCTTTCTTTGATTAAATGTATCATCGATCTCAATTATACACATTCTCTATTTGCTTCATGAATAGCTATTATCTCGGTATAATTTGAAGATGTAGCAACAATAGACTGTTTTATAAATTGCTATGATATAACAGTACTTCCATATGTAGACACAACACCTATTTGGAATCAAACTTTATATGAGTCAAATAAATAACTTGCATCTTTATGACCAACAAAATTTGCACTATCTTTGTTAGTATAAAACAGACTCTATCAATAGTTTCCGTTAGATATTGTAATATATGCTTAACTCCATTCTAATATCTCTGTGTAGGAAAAGAACTATACCTTGTTAGAAAATTAACAAAAAGGCTATGTCAGGCCTTGTAGCATTTATATAAGCGCACTAATGTATTGAAATATAGCACTTCAGGATCAAGAATCCCTTCAACCTCTTATTGAGGCGAAGAAGATCTTTTGTAATGATCCTCCAGTTCATATTTTTGGTTTTCACATATTTCTAATGTTTTGATCCTTCCCATAGAGACTACAGGTAATTTATGAATTGTCAAAACTATCGATTTGATTCTGAGATTTTATGCTCAGTTTTTTATTTTGAAGCTTTCGCTGCTAAGGAATTAGTCTTTGATCAAAACTCCTAATAAACAATTTCGGATGAGAATTTTAACAGTGCCATCAACTTCAGAATGTTAATTTTAGGCTAGGGGGACCTTTAGTACAGGTACCAAGGCATTATGACCTATTTTGGGCTATTAAGTGAATTTAATAAAAATAGAGCTAGGTGTAGGATCCATACTTAATTGAAATAATCTATTATGAAAGTTTTGATTGTTATATTGAGTCCAAAATATTGAATTTGGTATAGTAGTATTGATCGTTTGAGCACGCAAGGTTCTGAATAAATTTCGAGCTCCCGGTCGAAGTCTGTGTAGACTTTGTGAAAATACTGGTGTTCAACATTTGGTGAAAGACACCATTGTTATTCACATTTTTTGGGAGTTTACTATATTAACAAAGGGTCAAGTTATTGACCTTTGGAAGCCTCCCATCACGTTCGCGATGAAGGGTTAATCAACCTAATTTTTTCTTCTTTTTGGCGATTGCGATCCTCAACACCTCATTGGTGATGGTCTGTTCCTTTTTGTATTCACATTCACGACTCTTTTTTATGCATTTGTGAATGGTAAATAATTTTGGTCGTTATTTTTGCAACCTTGGCCTCCACATTAACGATGAAGTGGCCATTTCTCATTAATTTTTTCATAAGTTCTCAATCTAATTCCTTTGTTTAGTCCTTGTCTTTTCCTCTTGTTTTCACTATATTTGGGGTTGATTTTGTCTCCAATTTGTACTTAATTTTCAAAATTATGGAGGAAGGACGGGCGATTCAAGATGTGGTTTAACATTGAGGTATGCTTCAATCTAATTTTATTTATGAGATGTATTATGTATATATTACATTCTATATAGAGATTATAGGATGGAATTATGACTAGTATATCACGAATGGACCTATTTAGGGAATTTGGAATTGAAATGCGACTCAAACCTTAGACTAAAATATTTGTTATGGCCTTAGAATCCTATTATCCTTGTTTATAGACTTGATTAGGCATAGAGTGATACTAGAGATCCTTTACCATAAGACTTACCATGTGGATTAGTGATTTGAGCTGTATTTCCCCGATTAGAACCTTTTAGTTATTTTATGCCCTTAATTACCATAATTTCCTAAGTTGTGGGGCTTAATTATGTCAATTATATATTATTGGGGTCGAGTCCATGGTTACGATACCAGTTGGACTCCAAGTGAGAATTTACCCTTAAAAGGTTGTGATATAGTTTATAGATGCTTAGGCTCTTATGACTGTATTAATGGGATACTGGTGATGACATGCATACTTTTAGATGCATTCATACTTACTTAGTGGTACAATTTCAACTAAATCTTTGATTTTACTACTATTTTCTAAAAAGAATTTTATTTTCACTTTTTACTATTAAAATGGATCCTCTTACAACAGAAATTGTACCACCTTATTTAATGAATTATGATATTTTGGAACTAAATACGCAATTTCAAAAATTAAATAGAGTTTGATTTTGATCTAATATTAATCCACTCTTTTGGTACTACTATTTACTTTGGTGAAAGGAGATTTTGACCCTTTCTACGCTATTATGTTGATTTAGTCCCGAACTTGATCTCGGGCAATGAATTTACAAAATCATACTCTTTTAGTATCGATTTGAGTCTGAGAACTTATTATTGTTGATATATTTATCTGGTACTGAATGACATAGATTCATTATGATGGTTTTTGAAAGTCCTAATTCGAGAATAAGCATTATATACAAATATTTCAAGTCCCCTGTGTAATGAACCTCTAGGTCATTTTCTGCATTTTGATGTACTTTAACTATTTACAATTTTCTTATATCTGCCCCATGTCATATTAGAGCTGACAATTCAGTTACTGGGTAATTTCTTTAAGTTTTAGAGCCAATTCCTTATTTTGAAGTTTTCACTGGTAAGAATTGGTTATCAAGAGAAAACTTCAGTCCAATAGCCTAGTATACCAATTCTAACAATTCCAATAGCTTTAGAACTTCGATTTTGGTTTAGCGGAACCTTTGGTTCAGGTCCCAAGGCTTTCAAACTCATTTCGAACTATTGATCAGAAATTAAGAAAAATGGTATTTAGGTGTGGGATCTACTTTTATTGAAGCGATCTTAAATGGGAATTTACACTGTGCCATTGAGTATGAAATGTTGAATTTGATAGGGTTGCATAGTTCATTTATATTTATGGTATTTCAGATGAATCTCAGGGGGTTGGTGGATACTTGGAATTTCTTAAGTCCCCAGCTAGTGCATCACTTAAGCACCATTTAGGTCGCTTAAGTGGAGCCCACAATTGCGGAAAGTCAATCGCTTAAACTACCAGGCTTTCAACTGAGGGTCACGTAAGATAGGCCCTTATCATGTAAACGAGTGCTACTTAAGTGGCATCACCATTGCTTATGCAACATGTGTAGACCATGGCAGGTATTACAAAAGCGACACTTAACCGCAAAAGCGATGACCGCTTAAGTGGCCCAGTGTCCGGTTAAGCAACATCTAGGTGCTATTAAATACTCCTTATCCTACTTCTTCTCCTATTTTCACACAAGTTCAGGAGTGGAAAACCCTAGAAAGTGTAAAATCTTGGGAGAAACATTAATAGGTGATTTTGGGGTGTTAATGAGCTTGAATTACTCATCCCTTTTTTGAATTCTTAGTAAGTTTTCATTAATTTCATGGTTAATATATCAATTTCTTATTAAAATCCCTAGACTATTGGTGGGTTTATTTTAACACCATTTGAACTTAGAATTTACCCATTCTTGAGGGTAAATATTCCTTGAGCAGAGAAACACATTGACGATTTTGAAAGTGTGATTTTGCAAGCGGACTTCACATGCGATTTTTATGTAGTTTTGGACCTGGAATATAAAAATACAATATGGGTACCGTTATTCTTGTATTGATGAGTAGATTATCATTTTGATAGCATGGCATTATGCAGAAGCTTTTCAAAAAGAAAAATCACCAATTTAGCCGATTTCATCGAACTTTCTCCAGTGTCCAGGTAGGATAGGTATACTTCTCTTTTAGATTGAGCTTAATTGTAGTATATTTATGATAATATGCTAATATGGTTGAAAATTATATCTTGAAGGCATAATCAGTATAATTTGAATTAATTTTCCTATTAAAGAACCGTAAACTAGGTGTAATTGACTTAGTTACTCATGCTTAGGGTAGAATTGCTACCTTAGGACTAAACGTGTCTCATTTGATATCTAGAAGTGAATTTATATGCCTTAACCTAGTTCGGAATAGAATTTTACCTTAGCACAATTTTGATAATTAGAATGGGCCCTTCTGACTCACCTTAGGTCCACACTATTATTAGATCCTTGTAGACTTTATGGACATATTTTACCCTTTAAATTATATATTTAGGAGATTGAAGAGGTTTATTACATAATTATTATGCTAGACTGGCATTTGGGAGTTCATGTTAATTTCAGTTAAAGTCCGACAATGATGATGATGATATTGAGTCTGACATTGAGGGGTAAATTATTTATGTTACGATATAAAAGGATTCACGGTTATGACTTTAAGATATGGTTACTTAGGATGATTTTTGGACATTACTTCATTATAATTTCACCCTTTGGTCTTATAGGGGCCCGCGTTGGGTTATTTACATTTCATAGTTACTGACTTATGAGGGCCGATTTTGTTGTATTAGTTATGATTTATTTCATTTTATGGTTGTATTGGATATTTAATTTTAGTATTTGAAGCATTAATCCAAGTTTGCCCTCTTACCTTGACACCTTGCATTTTTATTTCATCTATATTATGATTTAAATTAGTCGACTGATGATCCCTACTAAGTACCCATGGATTTGGTACTCATGCTATACTTCTGTACACTTTTAGTGTAGATTTGAGTACTAATAGCCCCTGCTGATGCTACGATCGTGCTAAGTAGAGTTCGGATACAAGGTGAAGTCTCGGAGCCATAGTTAACCTTTTCTCCTTCTTCTACTTTTGCATAGTCTTCATTGTTCGAGACTGATGCATATTTGACTATTATAGTACCCATATCCTTTTGTTACCAATATTACTAGGTTGTGGGATGTTATTGATGTTTTCTTTTACATTTAATTTTTTCAGCATTTATTTTATTTTCCACCAAATTAGGCTATTGCTTATAACTCTGATCTATAATTTGGATTACCTACTGGTGGGATAAATTAGGTTTTATCATGACTCAAAAATTGGGTCGTGACACCCTATGGACCCTTTTGCCTGTGAGTCACAGTGCCAGAGAAGGTTGGTCACCGTATGTCCTGCCTTTGCGATCTACTGAGCTGGAGAAGATGTATACACTTGTTATTATGTTATGGAACTTGGATTGGGCATGGTATTTCTGGTTTATATTACATTGATTCATTCATATGGATTGCCTATCACTAGTACAATTGTTTGGTGCTTATATCTATCAGTCTTATGGAGGGCTGTCAAGGTATAAGCTATGAATGTTTTTTGTTGAGTGCTTGCTTGAACCTTCCTCTCTTATGGGAGCTCGATTAGGTTATTGTCTATCTGGACTAACTGGTTACTTTATTATTGATGTATATATATATAGTGTTACTGTACATTCTACTCCTTCCTTATATATTCATTTTGTATAGTATTCTTTGGCCTTGTATTACTACTATATATCCTTCTTTCACTCTTCATTTGTATACTGCTAGTGATATACGGTATTGCACGTTAGTCCCTAGTTATTGATGAAAAGGATAGTTTATCCTTAGGCAACATTAGCATTATTATGGTTAGTTTGTTAGATAGTTGCCTGTAGTTTATATTCCTAATTTACATGATATGTATTCTTACATTATCTTTGGGGCTCAATTGACCGATGTTTGGTACTCATACTAAAATTCTGTAGCCTGTAGATCAGAGTACGAGTTCTCACCATTGAACCATGCATCGTACGCAACAACCATGAATCAGAGATTCGAGGTGAGCTGTTGACATTCAGAGTATCCGTGCTCCCTTCTATATTTTAAACCTGATCTCTAGTTTGTAATCAGAGACATCTTTGTATATATATTTATTTTTCATTTCACATGTACTCCTATCTTTGTATATATATTTATTTCGCATTACACATGTACTATTATATTAGAAGCTTTTGTACTGTTTTCACCAAGTTTTGGAATTTCATCTTTATATTAGTCTCTTTACTCAATTTTTTATTATTTCTATCAATTTTCTTGATAGTCCGTTACTAGATTTTTCAGATTATGGGTTGGCTTACCTTCTAGTGGGTTATAGTAGGTGCCGTTATGACCTTAAAAATTGGGTCGTGATATCTTTACTCACTTCAAGTGATTGAATAATAAATGGGGTACTTGATGATGTGCTTTGTCCTTGTAAAATTGCTTCAAAATCGTCTCAGTATAGGAAAATTGATGGATGAAGACACTATTTGCTAAATGATCAATTTGTAGTCTAAGACAAAGTTTGTCTTTTCAAGGCCTTTCATACTAAATTTTATATTTAGATATTCAATTGCCTTTTGGACCTCTTCTAGAGTTCTAATAAGATTACTTCATCCACATAAACAATAGATATAACAAACTCTAATGTTGTTTTCTTAACAAACTATAAAGACAAATGGCATCATTTATGTAATCTTCATTTATCAAGTACTTACTAATGCGATTATACCACATACGCTCTACTTGTTTGATATTGTACAATAATCTCTCTAATATAATTGAGTACATTTCATGAGAATTTGAACTACATGCCATAGGCATCTTTAACCCTTTTGGGATTTTCATAGCAATTTCATTATCAAGTGAATCATAAAGATAATTTAACCGCATCCATTAGATGTATTTCAAAATTTTAATGTACAAATAGACTAATGAGATATCAAAATACTATTGCAGCCATGTTTTATTCTTACAATTTCATTTTCTTTTTGCAGAAAGACCCATTTATTGACAATTGATTTTAAAACATTAAGGGTTCAAATTTGTAATAATCTTCTTTGTTTTTACCTAGGAAATCTATGTTTAAAATCCCAAGTCCAAATTCCTTTCGGTATGGAAGTTATAAAATTCAATCTAGGCTAGTTTTGACTGATTTTGGAGCGAGTATGGTCTAGGGAAATTTAGTTCTAATTTAGAATCGCTGGGTGACTTTGGTTTGAGTTTTTAGTTAGATAAGATTGTAAGAAACCCGTATAATATTTCAAAATTAAATTTGGGTATGTAGAACTCCCAAAATTGACCTTAGCATAAAGGACATTATTTAGAATGCACCAGGATAAAGGTGTGTTGTAAAATATGATTTTTTTTTTGGTAAAGATGGACTTTTTGTACCACCGACACCGCTATAGCGGTTGGTACACCATTATAGCAGTGGTTAAGGTGATCAATACCGCTATGGAAATGAAAATTACAAATTTATATAATATTTTCTTAATATAGTTTATTATTTGTTAACTCTTTTTGAGGCAAAGAAAGGGCGAACTTGCGCGAATTTCATTCTAAATTCATTGTCTAGCTTCGTTAAGGTAAGTAATTCATCCTGTTAACTTGTAATTGATGACTAAGTCTTAGAATCACTAATTTATAGAGTTACGAAGAGGGTTTTAGGGCTGAATTTGGTAAATTACTGGTGAATGGGGGAATTAAGGGATAAAGTAATGGTTTTAGTTTGTCTAATGCTTAATTACCCTTGTTTTTTTTGTTATTTTCTCAATTTATACATGTGATTGGTAATGTAGGTGAATTACGGTAGAAACACCCTAGAACAGGAAGGGAGTGATCATAAACTTGGACTTAAGAGTTGGACATGAGTTGTGAATTCCAACATGTTAGGTCATTTCTTGATATATGTATTTCTATGCATCATGTAGATCATGAGCCAACGGTTATTGCACTGAAGGGCAAAGTTCAAACTTAGAGGGTTGTGCAAGTTTGATTTGAGATAGGTGATTGTATTGTAGTTAATCTAACTTGTATTGGTAAGACCCCATAAAATTTTGAACATTTTATTTTTGACCCTCCCGTGTGCGTAACATTAACTTTTAACTTGAATTATGATAAGTGATGCTAAAGGAAGATTTTTTGGGGAACGTTTTGCAATTTTTGGAAGGTATTCGAGGTCATTTTTGGACCTCGAGGCAATGAGGGTCCACGATAGTAGCATGCCACGCTACTTAGCTTCTACGCTAAGAGTATGTCACACTGGCTACCCTCTATGATAGCGATGTGGCACGTTGCTATATATTTTTGATCCAGTTTTTGTTTTTTTCACTTTGGGTGAGGGGTATTTTGGTCCTTTATCCCTTAACCGACTTTAAAACCCCAAATTGACCCTTTTCCTTTAGTTATCAAGATCAAACACCATTCTTTTCCTCTTAAACTCCCAAACCAAGAAAGTTCAAGGGTTTTACAAAAAATTACAACTCTGGGTTCCAATCTTCCATTTCTCTTCAAATTGTTTGGTATTCAGGCATGTTTCTCTTTCCTTAATTGGAATTTTGCATTATGGCATCAATTTATTGTTTATTCATCCGATTTAAAATTCATGGGTTTGAAATAGGGTTGATTTTTTTGTTTATTATTACTTGAATTACTTTTCTCATGTTTTAAATATCTTATTCATGCTTTAAATTTATAGTTTTGGGCATGAATTGGTGCATGATTATAATGGTTGGAATGGGGGACATGGATTTCCCCAAATTGATGAAATCTTAGCTTGCTAATGGCATTAAACATGGAAATATGCATATTGAAGAGTATTTTGAAACCTTGCATGGTATAAAAAAGTAACAGAACATGAATTGGTTTTAAAACAGACCTTTGTGGTTATGAATTGATTTGAATTATGAACTTTAGAGTCCTATTGGTTGAGGGGTTAGAGTTCTGCTTGGATACCTATTTTGGTTCCTACTTGGATCTTTGGATTCCCATTGGCTGAGGGGGTTAGAGTCCTGCTTAGCTTTGTGGTTGGTTTCATATGTGAAACTTTTGAGTCATGATGGTTAATTAGGTTAGAGTCGTATTGGAAAATTGATTGTTTTTGCACAGTGACATGCGCCTGCAAGCTATAGTCAATATGATGATGCCACTTGATGATGCTTTAATGAATGACTCCTTGTTTGATGATTGTGAATGTGTGAAACATATTTTAATTAGGCTTTAATGAGGGTTGTGTAGCTATTCCATGAAAGTAAAGGTCCCGAGGGACCAATACTCAAAACAGCGATTGCCGACGCTGGGTTCTAAATGACCGAGAGGTTGGAGTCCCCCATGTTATATGACTGAGTGCTTAATTCAATCTTAATAAATGTCGGGAGGTTCGAGTCTCCCATAGTGCATATGTATATGTGATTATTCTTTGGTTCATGCGACCGTACATACTGAGGCCCTTTCAGCTAGGGGAGACCTGAAACCATTAGCCCGTGGGTGCCTTATTATGACGGTCATGCTACACAATCCAGGTTAATGGTTTTAAAGTGAATGCTTAGCCTTGTTTCTTATCCTGACATGATATTTATATGTATGACATTATGTACATGGTTTTGAATTGGATTTTACTTGGCATTATTTTATTCCATTATCCCTGAGTTACATGCTAGTGCTCAATCCACTAACCATCTTTAGACACTATATTTCCACGCGATGTAGGGTCAGAAGGCTAGTATACTTTTCCTGTATAATGTTAAGTGGATTGGCTTGGTTTGCGGTTGGTTGCGGTGAAGTGGTGAGCTTCCATTCTTTGAAAGACTTGATCATTCCACCAGTGTCTTTCCTTTAACTAAAATTAAATACTTTACATTATTATTGCTGTAGACACGTAAGTTTGTTCCTCCCTGAAAATAATTTTACTCATTTAACTCACCTTACCATACACCCCCTTTAGTTGATAATTTTCAAACAAAATGACAAAAAATAACAGCCAACTCACAATAAATTCATAGCAAATTTTATCTCATCCTAACTACCCTACCCCCATACCCCCTACCCCTACCCTTACATATTTTTTTCCATTTTCTTTTCCTTAACAACAAGAAAAAAAATAAAGAATTTCCACTCCATAATATGCACACACATCACAAATGGAGGGACCCACACATCAACACAAACACATACACCTCACTAGAAAGGGAATATAATCACACAACAACGATTTGGACTCCTGGACACAAAAATTCACACACAGTCACCCTATTCTCCATTAATAGACATACACATACACACTCACCCTCTATATACTGGGAGAGAATACACTCTCATATTCATAATAATTCATAGGACACAACAGATATACAAAACTGCACACCCTCGAGAGGAGAAAATTGAGGGAGAGAAAGGAAGAATCAAGAGAGAGAGAAAAATTTATGAGAGAGGGGGAGAAATAGGTGCTTATTGACTGTATTTCAGTGAGTTTCTCACTGGAAACCCACCGGATTCTTCACCAAAAAACACCACCAGCCATCGTTCATTCCTATTTTGGCCAAATCTATCAGAAAACGACACTACCAGCCTCTATTTTTCCTAAAAAATGACTAAGAACCATTTTAGCATTGGTATTTTTCTTGGATTTGCGTGTCATTATTTGGATTATCCTTTTCTCTTTGTGGGTTTGTGTTTAAAATGAAATTCAAGATCGACGCAGTTGGTTTGGTTCTTAATTCGTGATTTGGGGTTTGTATTATGGTTATTTTACTGGTTTTAAAATTGTTCAAATTGCGGTTTCTTGACACTGAGTTGGATTTTGTCCGTTGTAAAGGTTTGAGCTGAGGTTATCCAGATACGGATTTCTTTATTTTATCAAACAACATTCTTTAAAAGTTTCAAATCAAGGTCCATTTTTTAATCTTTACTCTTTTGTTTTCTTGTTTATGATACTAGGTGTTATGGATTGAACATCTTTCTTGATTGCTTGATCTTTATTGGTGGTGAATAATTTCTTGATTTTTGATTCATTATTGATTTCGTTGATTATGTATGACCGATGAAACTATATATCATTTAAGATTTGAAATCGGTAATTTGAGTATAGAATTGGGGGTGGGAATTAATAGATTGATAAGGTTGATGTTGATTATTTTTATTTGTTGATAATATTATTAAAATCGATAGTATCATGTTTAAGATCGTTAAATGGGTAGGCAAATACTAATTTTGGGTAGGAAAAATGTAGAAATGAAAGATGGTGGTTTGTTGAATGTGTGAATGTCTTGTTGAATGGTTCTTTCTATTTTTAACGCACAAAATTGGAAAATGTATTTATTTTACCAGAGAATGCCCCGAGGTCTTATGTAATTATTCACCGAGGAATACCTTGAAGTCTCTTGTACTTGAAGGACGTTCATGATGAAGGCCCAAAACATCGGGTAAAGCATTGGAGCATAGTTTAGGATTAGTCTAGAATGAAGTAGGTTTACATTTCTGCATTTTTCTATTTTTGGGACTATAATAATTGGACTGAGCACTATATTTTTGGACTTTTTTTGTTTTGTTTCATTTGTTTGATTATTTTTGTGTGTTTTATGTGGTTTATACATTCATAGTGTTCAATTAGCCGATTTACTCCATCAAGCGACCATGGTCGAACCACGAGATCGAGGGGTTCCTAACACCTTTCCCTTGGTCAACAGAATTCCTTAACTGAAATCTCTATTTATGAATCAGTTTTAAAGAGTCAAAACTATTTTAAAAAAGAAAATCCAAGGGTGACTTGGCACACCCGATTTATGCCAAGTTGCGACTCTGAGTTTTGAATATAAACAATCCTTTTTCAATTTTTTTTTCATTTTTTGTCGCTTAATAATAAAAACCCTTTCAAACTTTAAAATCTTATCTTTTTGGTTAAAAAAGAGATGTGACAGCTCTGGCGACTCTGCTGGGGATCTTGTCAGAATTCAAGCTTATTTTTTGGAGTTATATTGGCTTAGTTTGACATTATGGGTGTATAGACATTGTTTGTGTTATTGTTTGTATTTGTTTTATCCTTGTTGAGTACCTACTTGCTACTTGTTTACAGTCTTTCTTTATGTCTTATCACTTTATATCTGTCATTATTTGGATAACTCGAGTCATTTCTTTCACAACAGGTCCCAAAATACACATCGTGTACACAAACTTTAGTTGAGTCACCCTTATTTTAGGAAGGGGAGCCATCGGATGTATAGAGTGCGTGGAAAGATCTCGCATCCATGATCGACCATATGCTCCTCTGAATAGCCTTGTTAGTGGACCCCAACCTAGGTCATCCTTTAGGTCATGCTTATTTGCATCATATTGAGACCTAGTGGGACCCGTTTGGTCCTTTGTAGAAGACTCACCCCTAAAGCATCTGTATGTCCTAATTGTTGCATCTTTGAGGATAACATGGTCATTTGACGGACTGATTTAGGGAAAAGCATCTGTTAGAAGTAAAGTATGTAGGAAATAAATTGTTGAAAAAAAAAGAAAAAGTGAGTCAAGAAAAAAAGTGTCGTAGTTTTTTTAGTGTTCTTTATGACTTTTGTTTTTCACAATTCATAAGTTCAAATTTTTTTTACCCTTTTCACTCATTTACTCAAAAAAAAAAACATCAAAAATATTTTTCCTTTGTCTCTTTTAGCATGCATTCATAATTCAAAAATTCCAAAAAGATTTTTTCAATAGGAGCTTTATATAAAAGAAAAACTCAAAAAAAAAAGCTGGTAGAAGTTCTGTACATTTCATATAACGAAAATACCAAAAAAGTTTTTTCTTTCATAGTTGTCAGTGTCAAATTAAAAAACAGAAAAAGATTTTATTGACGTTTTTATCGTATGCCGGTTCAATTTGTTATTTAGTCCTTAATTGTCCAATTTAGATGAACTACGCACCCCTGATTCTCCTCTCTCGGGAGTGAGATACGTAGGCAACCTATTGTGGGTTCGGGGATCTTATTTGAAAAATTCAAAAAGATTTTCTTCACTCTTTATTAAGGTAAGTGTCATATACATCTGTAAAACAAAACCACAAAAAGATTTTTCTTTAATAGTTTCAAGTTTCATTTTCGTATGAAATTCAAAATTGAAAATTCAAAAAGATTTTTCTTTGGAAATCATAGGTTTCATTTTGTATAGGAATCTGAAAAATTCTAAAAGATTTTCTTTACTCTCCATTTAGAGTAGGTATTTCATATACATCTTCAAAAGAAAACTACAAAAAAGTTTTTCCTTTAATAGGTTCAAGTTTCATTTTCGTATGAAATTCAAAATAGAAAACCCAAAAAGATTTTCTTTGATAATCACAGGTATTATTTTGTATAGGATTTTAAAGATAAAAAGTTCAAAAAGATTTTCGTCAATTCTTTTGATAATTTATTATTTTCTTTTCTTCTCAAAGTTTTAAAGAAAAAGAGTGAAAAAGAGTTTGATTGGACATTTTGGCAAGACTTCATGAACTACGACACCTGATTCTCCTCTCTCGGGAGTGAGATACATAGGCGCCCTTCTTGGGTTCGGTGATCTTTTCAAGAAAAATAGAAAAATATTTTGAGAAAGTGTTGAACTCTAACACGTTTTTTTTATCTTTTGTTCAGTTAGATTAGGGTGGTTGGTTTGTGGAATTTTGGTGGGTCCTCCACATCACGCCAAATCTGAGAAAGGTTTAGTTGTGTCCAACAAGGATATGCAGAGTGACCTCATGGATTAAACAAAGAGTCAGGAAAATGAGAGTTTAAAGATAGAGATTTTAAGACTAAGACAACAAATGATTGAAATGTATTGAGCTTGGGCCAGTGGGCTGCCTCCTCCTCCATTCCCCACTATTGACCTTGTAAAAATCTTAAGTTTTTCATCACAATTGCAAAGTTAGTTTCCTATTGTTGTTGACGCACCACAACATGACTCAGAATTCATTACGCATTATCTGCATCCTAATACTTTCACCTCTCCTTCTCTAGCTCCTCAGTATAATCCAACTATATTCCCAACACCATATACCGTCTGTGATTTTGTTGCTAAACCATCTACTGAGGCTTCTATATTGGCTATTCATCCAGTAGTTGTGGTTTCCTAAGCCGCTAATGAACCCATGTTCATTACTCTTGATGATCATTACTATACTCTTAATCCTACTTTTAAGTTAACTAGACCACTAAAATGTCTACCAAGAAGTCTGACATGGCAGGAGAGCAAATGATTGGGAAAATAAAGAGTACAAAAAATGCTATGAAAAGTTCCCTAGGACTTGCGGGTAAATAAGATATTTCATAGATAGACTGGGACATGTCTTCAAGTGTCAACCTTCTTCAAAGCTTTGAGATATCGAAACTTGAGAAACATGATGGACATGAGGATTCTGTGAAACATTTAGGATGATACTGTATCAATTAGGGAAACTGAAGGAAAGAAGAAGGAAAATGTACCTATCGACATTCCAGGGGAAAAATAGAGCTCGAGAGGTCCAACTCAGCAATATTATCTATCGCAATTTCAAGCTTACACATCAAATCCACATGCTCACCTACAACAAGGTTCCTTCTTCCAAAATCCAAGATATTTCACTCCACATCCTCAATATCCTTTGAACAATGCACAATTGTATACTCGTCCGTCATCTTATCCACAATGAAAATCACCGATTCCTCAACATTGTCCTAGGCCCCCACATATTTACCAAGGTACCTCTAAATTCAAGTTTTAACCAAGGCTAGAGTTTGCAAAGAGGAGGAAGAAAAAGGATAATTTCACTCTTATTGGGGAATCCTATGCCAGTTTTTTCCAGAGATTGAGACAATGGGGCATGATTACTTCTCTCCTTGGGTATACACCTGACTTATATTCAAGAAATTTTGACACTAATGAATGGTGAGCAGACTATTCTGATGTTCAAGGTCATAGTATTGAAGATTGTCGTACTTTGAAAAAAGAAATAAAAAAGATAATTTTAAAACAAGTGATTGTAGTGCAGAACGTTGACACTTCTAGCATTACACAGAATCCTTCACAAACACATGGTGATGCACCAATATGTGGGAAACAATGTGTTGAGCATGAGGACCCAGAACTTATTTATTGAGGGAAATGTGTTTGATGGTGATGAAAGCTCTAGTTATGATGTGCAAATCAGTGGCTAAATGTCAAGCTCCATAATTGGGAAGACATTTCTGTCCTTACTAGGAAGGGGTTTTGGTAGCTAGTTTTGTTTTCCTTTCTGTTTTCTGAATTATTTCAGGGTTGTAATTTTGAATCTATCTTGTTTTACGTCTTTGTTGTTTATATTTAAACCCTTTTATCTTTCCTTTCAGCAAATATAGTGTCCTTTTTTACTTTTGTCTTATTTTAAGTTGTTTGTCTTTTTTTACACAATACAATTTATGTTGATTTTGGTGATATGACATGCTTGTCGAATTTTCAGTCAGATCTTAAAATCCAATTTAATCATAAAACATTGAATCAGAGGGTTAAAGTTAGAAAAAGAGAGCATCTGAGAAAATTGGTAGAGTGCTGAGATATTTAGTGACAATCAAAGCCTTCTTTGAAAATTAAGGCAATTATTTTGAGAATCATAAGAATAACTTGGTCATCAATTGAAAGATAGGTCTCAATTAAGGCAAACAGTGGATGCGTGATCCTATATCAAGAGGAACAGAAAGAAAATTTACTCCACGAAAGCATGAGTCATTTGATGTGAGGAATGTACAACAAAGGTGGAATTTGTAGAAGAAGTGATGACGCAAAGGCTCAGTTAAAGTTAGTACTAAAAGAATGTCATGAATGATCTTTATCTTTCATTTCATATTGCATGATGTGTACTTGCATTTTCAAGGATTGATATGACAAGGAATTTGATTCTACTATCCAAATATTGTGTCATATTTTGTTTACCCCATTTGAGCCTTACTTCTATTTTCTTTCATTCCTCTCTTTTGGAATCAAGATAGAGTCAGCAAAGTTCAGAAAAAAAGTGTCGAGCAAAAGAATAGTTCAAAAAATTTTCAAAAAAAGAAGAAAGAAAAAGTGTGTCAAAAGGAAAGAAAAGAGAAAAATGTCAAGAAAAATAAAGTCAAAAAAGGTTCCAAAAAAATAAAAGAGTCGAGAAAGGAAAAAAGAAGAAGAAATCAGAATCAAGAAAAGGAACAAATTTTTAGAACTACGTGTGACCTGATTCTCCTCTCTCAGGAGTGAGATACGTAGGCTTCCCTACTTTGGGATCGGTCCAACCAAATAAACAATTTAGAATTGCCCAGTCAAAAGAAACTGGGGCATGAGTTAATCTTCATTGTTTGAGTTAATTCCAAAAGTTGTAAGTCCCACCCCACTTCAAGTGTCATTTGGGACTCATGTCATCCTTTCTTTCTAACCTTATCCAAAAGTTATGTTACGACCAAAGAAAGACCTTTAGATCAATCTTTTAGAATGTTAAGGCTAAGCATGCAATGGATATGATGATGTATTTTGTGGTGTTACTTGTCTTTCTTAGCACAAGGAATCAGGAGAGAAATAAAAATGAGGGGGTCTTATCGGTGAAAACCCTCACGAGCATCGTAAGGCAATGGTAATTTGAGAGAGATAAAATGAGAGAGTCTTATTGGCAAAAATCCTCACAGGCATTGTAAGGTGATAGTAAGTTGTGAGAAATAAAAATGAGAGAGTTTTATTGGTAAAAACCTTCATGGGCACCATAAGGTAATGGTGAGCTGAGAGAAAAATGAGAGAGGCTTGTTAGCGAAAACCCTTCAAGGTGTCACTAGCCGAATGAAGCCTTAAATGCAATTGACCTAAGGAAGCAAATCGGTTTCAAGGACTTTATCTCAACAACAATTGGTGAATGTTTGGATGGAAAGAGGAGGCAGATTAATCCGAAATGCATGTCATAATCATTAGATCTGACTGTCGCTTTCAGATAAGTTTTCTTTTATTTTTTTGTTAGTGAGGACATTCATTTTTTGTTCTTTCTTCTTTATATTTTATATTCTTTTTCTTGAGTCAATTATTCAAATGGAAAGTCAATTTTCTTATGTCTTTGAGTCAAATCCATGTCAAAACAAGTGAGAAAAGATTTCAAAACTGGCTACTAGCTTTTTCAATTGCACAAAGCAAGTCAAAAGGCCAACACATGAAAGAAAAAATATTGCAAGTCAAAATAAGGCATGCAGAAGGTTGTTGTCAACAGACAGATTTGGGGGATTCGGGGAAATATCAAACTCACTCTTAGTATTTTGAGTTTTGATCAATGGTTCAACAAGGCAATGACAAATGTTAATGATTAAAAGCAAGATTTTAATGGGATGATCTTAGGTGGTTTTATACACTTCGGTATCATTATTCTAGCTTATTTAGCATTGTTTTGAGAGCAATTCATGATCCTAATGTGTCCATATTGATATAAATAAGCATTTAAGTGTCCAAGTATGTGATTGCAATGTTTAAAGTATTTTTCAAACAAGTTTGTACTTAATTGAGTCATTTAGAGTTCAATCCGGAAAACTAGTTTTACTAGCTTGAGCTAGGTGTGTGTCTAGTTGGTTTCGTTGGATTCTAATGTGTTTAATTTATTCCAAATGATTTAAATACGTAAGTATGAGTGTAATAACTTGATTGTAATGTCCAAATCTAAATTTGATTAAGTCAAGAGTCGGAATAATAAGTGAAAGATCCTTGTAAATTTGCCTTATCTTAGCTTTTGTTTTGATTCGTCGTTGTGAATATTGTATTGTTATAATCTCTAATTTATGGTTTATGATATTGTAGAAATATTTATGAGCTAAATATGGTGATATATTGATGATATAAAGGCTGGAAATCCATGGAAAATACACCACGATACAAGAGATGAAAGATGGGATGATAAAGATTTAACCAAAATATTGGATGCAACTTCCAGTGTGTGCATATGATGAGCGTGCATTCCATGCCCCTATTCAATGATCCACTACCTCAAAAAATTAAATAAGATGAAATTCTAGTGGTGCGCACGATTAGTGTGGATTGCACCCTCAATTTCGACGAACTAATGTGTGCGACGCATGATAAATCCCACCACTTCAATTCTGTCGACACAACTTGGCATGATCCTAATATTAATTTAATTCAAATTGGCATGTAAAAAGGAGGATAATTGGGAATATTTTGGTGGGAATTTCTTGGGATCTGTTCAGCTCAATCCTAATAAAATTAGGATTATGTTATTATATAAAGAAAAATGCCGAAAAACTTTGAGGGATTTCTTTTCTTGGACACCTAGGCAATATTTAGGAGATTAATGTGGCTGCTGCTACACGGATTAGATTTTTAATTATTTTATTTAGATTTTAATTTTTCATATCATGTATTCAATTAATTGGATCGTGATTATGAATATTATTGGCTAAACGCCATCTTTCCGAGGTTAAAGCCAAGAACATGATTACTATTATTCTGGATTAATTTTGATTAATTTTGTTTATCTTATTTGGTTGTTTCTTTATTCTTAATTTAATTATTTTATGGATTGATCACCCGTAAAATATATATATTGTCGACCTTTGGATCTCGGGAGAGGGAATAGGGGGATAGAACATGGGAATAAATAAAGTTTGAGTTTTTATTATTTTATAGAATAAAGAATTAAACTTAGCGTCTATGATAGGGACGTACTTAGATGCCTTACTTGATTCAAACGTAAGATGATAGATTTAATTCACTTAATTGGATTATTACATCTCTGCTCAATGATGTAGTTGTAATGTCCATATTAGGTAAAACATTAGAGGTTGGAAAACCATAATCATGCAATTAACCCTACAACTCAACAACCAAGATAAGCAAATTAACTAATGAAATTCAACAACATAGTATGATTGTTCAGAGTGCTTTAACCCTGGGCTTTTCTCTTATTGATTGTTTCAAGATTTTATTTTTGATTTTTCTACTTTAGTTTTAATTTACAATTTAAAAACTCTCATTTTGGTTACTCTCGCATCAGTTGAATCTGAATTGTGAACTAAACTAAAATAATTGCCGAATCAAGTTTCTGTGGGATCGATAACTCGGCTTTCTTGAAGGCCACTATGCTACTTGGTAGACCACGTATACTTGTATGTGCGCTTGGACGCTGTCAAGTTTTTGGTACCATTGCCGAGGACTTGTATTTTCACAATTGTTTATTTTAATTTTATTTTTAGAATTTTTTTAATATTTTTATGCTTGGTGTTGGTTTTGTTATTCCAGGAAATAGGTTTTTAGGTGGATACACTAGAAAGGGATTAGGATTTGGTAGAACCAAGCTCTGAACCCGAGCAAGACTTTCACCAATGCATGAGAGAAGCAATCCTTCTTCTCAGAATTCATCAAATCCAAGAAGATCAAGAGACTACTGCTCCAATGGCTGAAGAACAAGCAGCCTGAAGGAAAGTTAGGGAAGTGGCAGTCCCACTTTTGGTGAACTTGACTTCCCCAATTCAAAGATCGGTATCTTGGGGAATTTTGAGTTGAAACATAATATGGTGCAACTTCTTATCAGCAGTGGACAGTTTGCAAGGCTTTCACATGAGGATCCATAAGTTCTTTTGCAGATCTTTATTGAGCTTACTGATACATTCACTCCACTAGGGTGAGTCCAGATTATGTAAGGTTGACACTGTTTCCCCATTCACTTTTTAGGGAAGCTAAAAGGTGGTTGAATGTGGAGTCGGCCAATTCAATTACTTCATGGTACAACTTAGCCAGGAAGTTTCTCATCAGATTCTTTCCATCAAGCAAGACTTCTAGACTTCACAGTGAGATAGTGAGCTTTAAACAGAAGCCTGATAAAAACCTCTATCATGCTTGAGAACACTTCAAGGCTCTTCTTTGGGAGTTTCCATACCCCCAACAGTCTAATGAGGTACTTGCTCATACTTGTGCAGAAAATCTTGATAACAATATGAAGATTTTTCTAAATTCAACCGCAGGTGATCAAGCGCTGGAGTTGAATTATGATGAGTTGTACACATTACTGAACAGCATAACACAAGGTAATCTAGAGTGGCATTTAGATTCTAGAAGTTCCATAAAAAGAATTGCGGGTGTATTGGAGGTGGACCAATTCATAGCCTTATCAGCAAAGGTTTCTGCATTATAGAATTTAATTAACACTTAATTCAGAAGCATGAAATTGGGAGCAGTGCAACCTGAACCCATAGTCAATGTCATTCAACAAACTGCAGGTTGGTGTGAAGTATGCGAAAATAGTGGTCATGCAGCTACCATGTGTGCCTCAAATCCGAAATCAGTGATATATGTAGGCAATGCTCATAGGCTAAATTATGGTAATGCCTACAACATAAAGTGGCAAACTCAACCTTGGAATGCACAGCAACAAAAAATCCCACAGCCACAGACCCAATCAAATCAGTCAATGAGCAACATGGAAAAGATGTTAAAACAACTCTTAGCTAGTCAAGAACAATTGTTTGCGAATATAAAAAGTCAGAAGGCAAAATTACAAAATCAGAAAGTGTCCAAAAGAAGTTTAAAGTTGCAAGTAGGGCAATTATCACAGGCAATAAATACTAGACCTCAAGGTGGGTTGTCAGCAGATATAGAAAATCCAAAGTAGGTTATGGCAATCACCTTAAGGAGCGGTAAGGAGATTTAAGGAAAAGTTGGCAAGGAAATAAAGAAGTAGATGCTGATATGGTGACCCAACAGGTAAATGATAAAGTTGTTGAAAATTCAAGGAAGCTTGAGTACTTGAAAGAAAAAGTTGTTGAATCAGAAGTGAAGAAGAAACTACCACTACCCTTCCCTCAAAGATAATAAAAGTGAAGGAGTATGCCTATTTAAAAAGTTCATTGAGACATTCAAAGAGTTTCATATTAACATACCTTTGCTAGATGTTTTGCAAAGTATGCCTAAGTATGCAAAGTACTTGAGGGATGTGGTGGCAAAAAAGGTGAAATTGCAAAATGTGGGAGCAATAATGCTCACAGAAGAGTGTAGTGTCGTAATGACACAGAAAATCCCTAAGAAATTAAAATATCAGGGGAAGTTTGCTATTACTATTAAAATTGAGAGTAAAGAGGTCCATGCATTGAGTGACTTAGGGGAAAGCATAAATGTGATGCCCCTATCATTATTTAAAATATTGGGGTTGGGAGAGCCTAGATTTACACCTGTGGTTATGTAGCTCGCAGATGGATCCATAACACATCTAAAAGGAGTAATTGAGGACGTCCTCATATAAATTGGTAAATTTATGATTCTTGGTATTTTTTTCATTCTTGATTTTGTGCAGACAAACAGATACCAATCATCTTGGGGCGTCCATTCTTAGAAACTGAAGGGGCCTTAATTAAAGTTAGAGAAGGCACACTTAAAATAAGGGTAGATGATAAAGAGATGATATTTAATGTTTACAAATCACCCATTGAAAATTCCCAATATAAAGATTTATGCTTGATCAATGTTATTGAAAGGGAAAAGTGTGGGGTGTTTAATCCACCAAAAACCTTTTCGAATTAACTGATTGAGAGGATCAATCTAAATCCATTATTTCCCAACATGAGAAAGGTTGAAGTGAAGAGATATGTTGACCTTGAGTGTGAAAACTCAAGAGGTCAAAAATGAATTAAAAATGGCTCCCAAACGAGAGTAAAAGGGTGAAGGATTATGGTTAAGTTGATATGGGTCATACCGTGACACTAAATCAGGCGCTGCTTGGGAGCCAACCCAACTTAATTAGGTATGTTTTATTTTCAAAATTTTTTAATTTTATTTCCATAGTTTTCATTTTTGGTTGAGTCACAAGTTAATGGAGAGTCTGAATACCATAAGCTTGAGCTAAGTAGCATGGCAAAGACTGAGTGTAGGGTCCTATAGATCTCATTTATGTGTAAAGATGCTACTATATAGGCCTATAGGCCTCAAGGAGTATTTCTATCTCTTAATTTAAAAATTCACTTTGGGGACAAAGTAGATCTTTAAGTGTGGGGTGAGAAAATCCCAAATTTTGGCTCAATTTATTTTTTTTAGGTTAGAAATAAGTGAGATATTCTTGTTGGTGCTAGTTTTGATTACATGATGTAAGTGGGTTTATTTGTAAACGCATGTTGATTGAGTGAATTGCTATTTTTGAATCTCTTAGGCTCATGTTTATGACTCTTGTACTTGTTGGCTTAATTTTAAATTTATGCTATTGTTTGGTTGGGAGTCTATGGTGATCCTATGGATTTGAGCATGTGCTATGTGTGATGTAAGGTGTTTGTATATTCTTTGTTGCATGTGATGTCTAAAACTTGCCCGGTGTGTGTGTGTAGCGAAATAAAGAGTGTGGGTTAGGAGATAATATAGGCATTTCTTTGATAGACTTGTTTTTACCTTCTATTTGTCCTACCCTTTGTGCATTATCCTTGTTAACCTCCATTGAGCCTTTAGCTTTTTCTTTGGAAACCTCATGAGTAGCCTAATCTCTTCTTTTATAAACCATAATTTGATCCAAAAAACTCCTAAGTACTTTAATAAAAAATTGAATTAATAAGGAGTTTGAGAAATTGAAGAAAAAAATGGTAAAATTGATGCCCCAAGGTAATAGTTATTGGTGTATAATTGATGCATGGTGAATGGGTGTGATGTAATTTATGCTAAAAATATTGCCATGATTGTGAAAAAAGAGAAAAATTAATTCCTGTGGTAGTAAACTATGTGTCCACCAAGTGTTTGTGAAAATGCTTAAAAGAGATGGGACAAAAACAAAAGGTATGGATGTATGAATAAGTGTAATTTGGTTGTTGGGGAACGATTTTAAATGTATAATGTCGTGTATTACAATGCTTAAAGAGGTTAGTCACTATTCCCAAACAGTTCCTACCCATCCCTTAGCCTACATTACAACCCAAAAAAGACCTATTTGATCCTATACTTGACATTATGTTATTAGTAGAGCATTACACTAAGTTCAAGTCTATGGTTCATTGTGTGTAACTTGTGAATTCTTTGTGAGAGTGAGCGTAATTTGATTTTTATACCCATTATATTATAAATTGGATTATTGTGAGTAATTATGGGTAACTCTCTTATTGTGAGGGAATATGTTTGATGAATGTGGGTGATTTATATTATGTTCTTGATTGAATAATTGGCATGAGTTTTCCACTTAGGTGATTCAATTCTTGAGGCTAGGATGTTTTGGAGTAGTGTTCATGAGCTATTAATTGTGTATATAACATGTTTTTTGTACAAAATTGCATTTCATGTAGTCATTGTAGTACTAGCTTGAGTGTCTTTGTTCTAGTAGAAGTGTAGCGTTACCTCAGATATTTATTCTTAGAGTAAAGAGTTGTTCGAGGACGAACAAGAGTTTAAGTGTGGGGTGATGATCTGAGGTGATTTTATACACTTCGGTACCATTATTCTAGCTTATTTCGCCTTGTTTTGAGAGAAATTCATGTGCTTAATATGTTCATATTGATATAAATAAGAATTGAAGTGTCCAAGTATGTATTACAATGTTCAAAGTATTTTTCAAACAAGTTTGTACTTAATTGAGTCATTTAGAGTTCAACCCGTAAAACTAGTTTTACTAGCTTGAGCTAGGTGTGTGTCTAGTTGGTTTCTTTGGATTCTAATGTGTTTAATTTATTCCAAATGATTTAAATATGCAATTATGAGTGGAATAACTTGATTGTAATGTCCAAATCTAAATTTGATTAAGTCAAGAGTCGGAATAATAAGTCAAAGATCATTGTGAATTTGCCTTATCTTAGTTTTTGTTTTGATTCGTCGCTGAGAATATTGTGTTGTTATGATCTCTAATTCATGGTGTGTGATATTTTAGGAAGCTTTGTGAGCTAAATACGGTGATATATTGATGATATAAAGGCTGAAAATCCATGGAAAATACACCACGGTACAAGCGATGAAAGATGGGACGATAAAGACTTAACCATAATGTTGGATGCAACTTCCAGTGTGTGCGTGCGATGAGCGTGCACTGCATGCTCCTGTTCAATGCTCCACTACCTCAAAAAATTAAATAAGATGAAATTCCAGTGGGTGCACGCGATTAGCGTGCATCTCACCCTCAATTTTGATGAACTAATGTATGCAACGCATGATAAATCCCACCACTTCAATTCAGCCGACACAACTTGGCATGATCCTAATATTAATTTAATTCAAATTGACATTGAAAAAGGAGGATAATTAGGAATATTTTGGTGGAAATTTTTTGGGATCTGTGCAGCTCAATCCTAATAAACTTAGGATTATGTTATTATATAAAGACAAATGTCGGAAAACTTTGAGGGATTTCTTTACCTGGACACCTGGGCAATATTTTGGAGATTAACGTGGCTGTTGCTATACGGATTAGGTTTTTAATTATTTTATTTATATTTTAATTTTTTATATCATGTATTCAATTAATTGGATCGTGATTATGAATATTATCGGCTAAACGCCCTCTTTCCGGGGTTAAAGCCAAGAACATGATTACTATTGTTTTGGATTAATTTCGATTAATTTTGTTTATCTTATTTGGTTGTTTGTTTATTCTTAATTTAATTATTTTATGGATTGATTACCCATAAAATATATATATTGTTGACCTTTCGATCTCGGGTGAGGGAATAGGGAGATAGAACATGGGAATAAACAAAGTTTGGGTTTTTATTCTTATATAAAATAAATAATTAAACTTAGCGTCTAGGACAGGGATGTACTTAGATGTCTTACTTGATTCAAATGTAGCATGATAGCTTTAATTCACTTAATTGTATAATTACATCCCTGCTCAATGATATAGTTGTAATGTCTATATTAGGTAAAAGATTAGAGGTTGGGAAACCATAATCATGCAATTAACCCTATGCATGAACAACAAAGATAAGCAAATTAACGAATGAAATTCAACAACATAGTATGATTGTTCGGGGTTGTTTGACCCTGGGCTTTTCTCTTATTTATGGTTCCAAGATTTTATTTTTGACTTGTATACTTTAGTTTTAATTTATAATTTACAAACTCTCTTTTTGGTTACTCTCGCATCAATTGAATCTGAATTGTGAACTGAAATAAAATAATTGTCGAATCAAGTCTCTATGGGATTGATAACTCAGCTTTTTTGAAGGACACTATACTACTTGGTAGACCATGTACACTTGCGTGTGAGTTGTCATGGGACCAGTGCAAGAGAAATCACCTCAAAATACAAAGCCGCAAGCCAACCACCTCGTTTTAAACTCATAAGTTTTCTTTATATGAAACAGGCACAATTGCTACCTTCAAATCAAAGGCTTCAAAACTCAAATATCCAGAGGTTCAATTCCTCATTTTTGCAAATGCAAGAGCAGTGTTGCTGTACAGGTTTTGTAATCACAATTGTAGTAAAACTCATCATCTTGTACCCGTAAGAGACACATTCTCTAATTTGGGTCTTTCATGTCTCAAAGTTAGGAGGTGAACTTCCTAATTTAATCGTTAATTCTAAAAGATGCACTTTTAGAAAGAACCTTTCACTTTCATTCTTAAAGAGGGACTTGTTGGTCTCAGACATTCAATTTTACCCTCAAAAGGGGCATTTGTTTATCAAGATCTTGATTCATGCTTGCATTATGCACTGTTGCAAGTAGTTGTGATTAGGTTTGACACCCATAAAGGCTTTTGTTGAAAACTGGGGAAAAAAATAAAAGTAATTCATGTTATATGGAACTTCACTTTAGGACCCTCCTAGAAAGTGACTTTATTTTTCTGAAATATGGAATCTTTTTTATCATAATCTTTGTTTGGGATAATTTTTGTTCTAGTTTTGATTTATATTTCAGGAGCCTTCCTAGAGAACAAGGTGAGAAATTGCAAGTCAGAAGCCTGCCTGAAGACCAGGGTGATGAAATTAAAATTCGGGAGCTCAACCGGAGAACGGAGTGAAGAAATTGTAAGTTAGGAGCCCGCCTGAAGAACAGGGTGATGAAATTGAAAGTCGGGAGCTTGTCCAGAGAACAGTGTGAGGAAATTATAAGTCGAGATCCCGCTCGAAGAATAGAGTGATGAAATTGAAAGTCGGGAGATCTCCTGGGAAACATAGTAAGAAAATTTCAAGTTGGGGGCCTACCCAAAGAATAGGGTGATAAAATTGAAAGTCGGGAGCTCGCTCAGGGAACAGAGTAAGGAAATTGCAAGTCAGGGGCCCACTCGAAGAATAGTGTGATAAAATTGAAAGTCGGGAGCTTACCCGGAGAACAAAGTGAGGAAATTGTAAATTAGTGGCCAACCCAAAGAATAGGGGATAAAATTAAAAGTCGGGAGCTCGCCCAGAGAACAGAGTAAAGAAATTGCAAGTCGAGGGCCCGTCCAAAGAATAGGGTGATGAAATTAAAAGTCGGGAGCTTGATCGGAGAACAGAGTGAAGAAATTCCAAGTCGAGGGCCCGACCGAATAATAGGGTGATAAAATTGAAAGTTGGGAGATCGCTCGGAGAACAGAGTAAGGAAATTGCAAGTCGGGGGCCCTCTCAAAGAATAGGGTAATAAATTAAAAGTCGGGAGCTCACCCATTGAACAGAGTGAGAAAATTTCAAGTTAGGATACTTCCTGAAGAACAGGGTGATGAAATTGCAAGTCGGGAGCTCGTCCGAAGAACAGAATAAGAAAATTGCAAGTTGAGGGCCCTCCCGAAGAATAGGGTGATAAAATTGAAAGTCGGGAGCTCGCCCGAAGAAAAGAGTGAGGAAATTGCAAGTCAGGAGCCCACCTATAGAACAGGGTGATAAAATTGAAATTCAACTAACAAGGTTAAGAGATTTAAAGTCAAACAACAAGGTGAAGCAACTGAAAGGAAATAAAGTGAGAAAATTACAAGTTGGGAGCCCGCTCGAAGAACAGGGTGGTTTAAATTGAAAATCAAAAGATCAAAAATAGAAAGTCAGGAGCCCACCTAGAGAACAGGGTGATGAATTGAAAGTCAAGCAACAAGGTAAAGAAATTATAAGTCAGGAGCCCGCCTGAAGAATAGAGTGAAGATTTTCAAATTCAGGATCAAGGTTCAGAAGTACCACCAATAGAACATGGTTGATTTTTGAGTTCATCTCCAACATCAAATTTTGTAAGGAGAAAGAATCTGTTCTCAAGTTTAATCTAAAGAAAATTAGATCTTTTATCAATTTGGAACGCATCAAAAACTCAAGTCGAGAGTCTAGAGAAACTGCATAGATAGGACTTTTGTAATTTCTTTTATATTTTAACTTGTAATTTCCATTTTTTGATGTAATGACAGAGTCGTGCATCGAAACCTCGACAAGACCTCACTCAACTATCTAACTCGGTATAGTCCCTACTAGTAAATCTTGTAACCACTTGTGACTTGAATCTTACATAAATTAGGATGAGTATGATGTCCAAAATCAAGACTAGGTTGCCCTCCTTCCTACTATTTCATTCTTTTGGAATAATAATTGGGACAAAAGTTTGTTTCCTTGTCTACTTCTTTGTATGAAAACACTTTGTGTTTACATCCAAAGGGGGCATGATGTAGACACGTAATTTTGTCCCTCCCCAAAAATATTTTTACTCATTAACCTCACCTTACCATACAACCCCTTTAGTTGATAATGTTTCCACAAAATGACAAAAAATAACAACAAACTCTTAACAAATTCATAACAGATTTTATCTTATTCTAACTACCCTACCCCCATACCCTTACCCCTACTCTTACATTTTTTTTCATTTTGTTTCCCTTAACAACAAGACAAAAAAAAAGAATTTCCTCTCCATAATATGCACACACCTTATAAAGGGAGGGATCCACACATTAACACACACATACACCTCACTGGAAAGGGAATATAATCATACAACAACGACATGTACTCCTGGACATAAAAATACACACACAATTCACACCCCATTCTCTGTTAACAGACATACATATACACACTCACCCTCTACATACTGGGAAAGAATACACTCTTATATTCATAATAATTCATAGGACACAAAACAGATATACAAAACTACACACACACTCGAGAGGAGAAAAGCTGAGGAAGAAAAAGAGAGAATCGAGAGAAAAAGAAAATTAAGAGAGAGAAAAAAATTGAGAGAGAGAGGTAGAAACAGACACTCATCAACTGTCTTCTAATCAGTTTCTTTCTAAAAACCCACCGGATTCTTCACCATAAAACACCACCAACCGTCGTGCATTCCTATTTTGGCCAAATCTATCAGAAAATGACACAACCATCCTCTATATTTCCTAAAAAAATAATTGGGAACCATTTTAGCATTGGTATTTTCCTTGGATTTGCATATCATTGTTCGGATTGTCCCTTTTTCTTTATGGATTCGTGTTCAAAATAGAATTCGAGATCGATGTAGTTGGTTGGTTCATAATTCATTATTTGGAGTTCATATTGAGGATGTTTTACTGGTTTTAAAACTATTTGGATTGCGTTTTCCTGACACTGAGTTGGATTTTTTCCATTGTTGAGGTTTGATCTGAGGTTATTATGAAGCAAATTTCTTTATTTTATCAAACAACATTCCTTGAAAGTTTTAAATCAAAGTCCATTTCTAATCTCTACTCTTTTATTTTCTTATTTATGATACTTGATGTTATGGATTGAACATCTTGGTTGATTGCTTGATCTTTATCGGTGGTGAATAATTGTTTGGTTTTTTATTCATTATTGATTTCATTGGTTATGTATGACGCGATGAAATGATATGTCATTTGAGATTTGAAATTGATAATTTGAGTATAAAATTGCGAGTGAGAATTAAAAGATTGATAAGGTGGATGTTGATTATTTTTATTCATTGATGCAACAACAACAACAACAAACCCAGTGTATTCCCACCTGGTAGGGTCTGGGGGGGGGTAAGATGTACGCAGTCCATACCTCTACCTATTTTTTATTCATTGATGGATATTATTAAAATCTATAGTATCATGTTTTAGATCTTTAAACAGGTAGGCAAATACTAATTTTGGGTAGGCAAATTGTAGAAATGGAAGATAGTGGTTTGTTGGTTTGTTGAATATGTGAATGTCTTGTTGAATGGTTCTTTCTATTTTTAACGTACAAAATTGAGAAAATGTATTTATTTTACAGGGGAATGCCCTGAGGTCTTAAGTACTTATTCATCAAGGAATGCCCCTAAGTATCTTGAACTTGGAGGACGTTCGTGATGAAGGCCCGAGGCGGTAAAGAATTAGAGCATAGTTTAGGATTAGTATTTTGGGATTGTAATAATTGGACTGAACACTATATTTTTGGACTTGTTTTATTTATTTGATTGTTTTTGTGTGTTTTCTGTGGTTTATACATTCATAGTGTCAAATTAGCCAATATGCTCCATCAAGCGACTATGGTTGAACCACGAGATCGAGGGGTGCCTAACACCTTCCCCTTGGTCAATAGAATTCCTTAACTGGAATCTCTGTTTGTGGTTTAATTTTAAAGAGTCGAAACAATTTTGAAAAAGAAAATCCAAGGGTGACTTGGCACATCCGATTTATGCCAACTGGCAACTCTGAGTTTTGAATATAAATAATTCTTTTTCAAAACAAATTTTCATTTTTTGTCACTTATAATAAAAACCCTTTCAAACATTTAAAATTAATCTTTTTTGGTTAAAAAAGGGTGTACCAATTGTCATTGTCGTTGTTAGAGTAGGGGGCATATCCCGACTTAGTTGGTTATTGATTTTGTTTATAGGCTTTATGGATATTACTATGGTTGGGTATTGGTTCTTGAGATTTCATAAACTTTGAGTTTTTATTTACTCTATCTTGTTATATACTTAGAATTCATCCGCTGTTAGGTATTGTGTAGTATTTTGGCTAGGCACAAGAGATGGTCTCCTATCTACGGTGGACTTGAGATACCTATCGCGGCCAATACTTAGTTTGGGTAGTCAAAAATGCAGTATTAGAGCCTAGGTTTGGTATCATTAGGTGTCTACAAACACATATCAAGTACAGTTTCTTTTATGGATGTGTAGCGTGCCACACTTATAAGGGTGAGACTGTGAGACAATTAGGAATATTTCTCTTTCTTGTGATTTATTTTTGGGCTATAGAGTCTAAGGTCTTGAATCTCCTCTAATATTTATTTATTCATATTTGAGATCATGCTTCCTCAAAGATCTAATGCTTATGGAAACTCCTCTATCCCACTAGAGGACAATGTCAATGGAACCCATCCTACTATGGAGTTCAAACTCAGTCTAGGGCTCCTGATACTGGTGGCTCTCATGGGGGTTTCTCTAAATTCTACTAGTCTTCCTTAGGATCCTCAGGGTGATCTGCTATTGCTGAGTTCTGTCAGTCGATTCATTTGCTTACTCAGTTGGTGGCATCTCAAGTTTGCCAGTCTGAGTGTAAGGATATTATAGCTCCTTTTTCTGAGGCCACTAGAGCTGGCTAATTTATTAGGATCAAACCTCTAGTTTTCACTAGTTTTAAAGTTAAGAAAGATCCTCAAGGGTTTATTGATGAGATAAAAAAGATATTCAGGGTGATGCATGCTTCTGACTCAGAAGGTGTAGAGTTTGCCATATATCAGTTAAAGGATATTATATATCAAAGGTATGACGAGTGGGATCAGTTGAGAGTTAATGATTCTAAGGTATCCTTATGGGATGACTTTTCGAATGCCTTCCTTGATTGTTTCTTTCCTTAGGAGTTGAGAGAAGCAAAGGTTGAGGAGTTCATAAATTTAAGACGAGGTAAGATTACTGTGAAGGAATATGCCTGGAAGTTTCATCAACTATCTCGTTATGATCTGGAATTGGTTTCTTCTATAAGATTTAGGATGAAGAGATTTGCTTCTAGGTTGTCCCATGACTTGGTGTTGGAATGTAATGCCGCCTTGTTGACCAAGGCCATAGATATTTCTAGATTGTTGGTGTACATGCAATAATTAGAGGATGAGAAGAAAAAGCAGGCAAAAATTAGGAAAAGGAAGAGTTAGAAGTTTTGGTACTCAGAACAGGGTAGAGGTTAGAAATATAGTGGTAGAGATAGTAGGTAGTAGTTTAAGAAGAAGACCTAGGGCAATTTTGGTTCCTATTCTATGGCTAGTGCTCTATATCCTAAGTCGTTTAATGCTCGTCTTTCGAGAACAATGATGGACCTAGGGCACAAGGTGCCTAGTATCAGTCTAGTAGAGCTCAGTCAACCCTATATTATCCTCCTTGTAATTTTTATGGGCAGGGGTATCGTGGAGTTTGTGAGGAAGAAAGAAATAAGTGCTTCAAGTGTGGTCATCTTGGTAATATGCAATGGGATTATCCTTTAGCCAGGATTGCCACTAGAGCTATAAGGTTCCAGTAGCTACTTTATTAGCCCCTGCACCAAAGGGTGCCACTTATGGTTTTGACATCGGTCCGAATCATCTTTATGTTGCTGCCACCCATCAGGATTCTAAGGCATCTCCTAATGTTGTTAATAGTGATGATAGGCGAATTTACGCGCCTATTCAATATATTTTACCCATATTTTAGCCTAGTTTTGAGAACAAATTATATATTTCATGCACTTTTAGTCCTTTTTCCTGTAAATGAGCTAACGAACATGATTAGTAAAGTTTCAGGTATAAATGATGCAAAATTCAGCATTTTATGGCTTACTTGACGCAAAAGAAAGCTCACGAAGAAAGGAAAAGGAGTGTACATGCCTAAGGACCAAAACTGCTGCATGGAAAATCTGTCCCGAGCTAAAACAGCAATTCTGAAGACTTTGGGGACTTACAGAAACAAAGCTGGATTTTGACAAAGATACATTAACCTAGTACAATTAGGTTATGTATTTCATTAGTTTATTTGGATTATGATAATGTTACCTTAAACTAGTACATTTGGGTTAAGTGTTCCATAGGCCTAGTAGGATTTGGTTATTTATTTCATTATCATAGTAGGAGTAGGATAGGAGTATTATAAATACCCTATCATGCTAGAGATTTTTATTGAGCCTTAAGTCTATTTTCTTTGACAACCTCATATGTAAGCCTAATCCATTTTTTTCAAGACCATAATTTGATCCAAATTCCTAAGTGCTTTAAAATTGTAAAGTAATGTGACAAAATAAGAGGAAATTGGGTGAGAATAGTGCCTTAGATTGTATTGGTGCTTGAATTTGTTATGGAAAATAATTGCTATCATAAGAGGTGTGTTATGAAAAGAAAAAGGAAAAGAAAAATAAAAAGTTAATTCTTTTCAAAATTGAAAAACAAAAGAGGTGAGAAAGGGTGGTAGATTAAAAGAAAGAAGAAAGGTTGTTTGAAAGAAAGCATAAATGGCATAATGTGATGTATTAAAGCGCTTAAGAACATAGTCACTATTTCTGGCCAAAATAGTCCTACCCGTTCCTTAGCCTACATTACAACCTGTAAAAGACCTACTTGATCCTAAGCTTAGCATTCTGATATTTAGTGCAACATTACACTAAGGGCAAGCCTATGGTCATCATTTGAAACATATGAATTCTTTGTGAGAGTGAGAGCAAGGATAATCTTATACCCATGTTCAAAATATATACAATACTTGTGAGTGATTATGGGTGATATATTGTGAGACACACATGGTTGATGAGTTTTGGGTAGTTGTGTATGATTCTTTGTACATTAACTTTTGAATATGAATTAACCATCATCACAAGTCTATGTTAGAGGTTGAATTGTTTCTAGCAGTGATCAGAAAACTACTCTTTGTTAATAATTGCTATGCCTATCTTGATGGAAATTTTGTGTTGTTACTATGAAACCCTAAGTGGATGTTTAGAAGAACATGATATTTTGTTCGAGGACGGACAAAGCTTTAAGTGTGGGGTGTTGATGATAGGCAGATTTACACGCCTATAGTGCTATAATTGACCCATATTTTAGCTAAGTTTTAAGGACAAAAGATATAATTCATGTACTTTTAGTCCTTTTTCCTGTAAGTGAGCTAACAAACGTGATTAGCAAGTTTTCAGGTATAAATGATGCAGATTTCAGCATTTTATGGATAACTTGACGCCAAAGGAAGCTTCACGAAAGAAGGGAAGGAGAGCTTGGACGCCTAGGACTAAAAGTGACGCATGGAAAACCTGTCCCGGGCAAAAACAACATTTTCCAAGACTTTGGGGATCAGCAGTAACCTATAAGGATTAGGATAATGATGCAGTAATTTATTAGGATTAGGATAAGTACGCAGTAGCCTTATAGAAATAGGATATGGGTATTATAAATACCCTATTTTTTTGTAGTTTTTAGACACACATCATTATTCTCATCATTCACATTCTAATTCATTCATCTACAACTCTAAACAATTTGCTTTCAATTAATTCTTATTTACTTTCTCTTCATCTATTCGTCTTAAATTTTCACAACAAGAGAAACGCTACTTGCAAGGTCTTCACGCCACAAGCCATACCAAACCCTACTACACGTGAGATCTTTATTTTGGTATAATGATAAAGACTATTGTGATTTCCCTTGCACTCATGAGTAGCTAAACTTCTCTGTTGGGGTTATGGAAGACTTATGAGATACTATCTATTGCTATGAGTTTGTGAGTTCTTGACACGTATGCTGCTTATATCATTATTCTCTTCATCTTAATGCAAATTCTTGTGGTTGCAAACACATAGGATACGCCAGTATAGCATTAACGTGTTCGAAAGAAAAGTTATATGTCTGGAAAAGAGATAATGTCAAGGTAATAGGGCACCAACCCCTGTTAAAAAGTTAGTGCCGTAACTGGATTAACCTCTTGGAGAATTTGTACCATTAGATAATCTTTAAGCTCGAAAGAGTTAAATTGAAATAGTCCTTGTTAGGTCGAAAGACGATTGGATTTACCATAGAATACAATTCTCTATAAGCACATACATGTCTGAATTCCGCATAACTCATAGGTAATAGAGACGTATAACTCATAAGGTGGATATAACCCCAACTTCCAATTCTCATTGATTAAAAATCTTACTAAACATTATTTCTTTTTACTTTGCTATTTTCCGTTTTTACTTTGTTATTTTGTTACATTATTGCATGCTATAAAATCCCCCCTTTTTACGAAACTTTCACCAAAGTCTAATAATCGTTGCTTACTTAGTGACCAAGTATTCTCTGTGGGATTCGACACCCAACCCAGTTGGGTTCTATATTTGGCAACGACCGCTTACACTCTTACGGGAGCTGTATTTTGAGAGTTATCACTCATCAAGATACCTTATGACTCATAGGGTCCTGATCATAACCAACACAGAAGCATTTGGGGTATAAAATTATTATAATACCCCATACTTTTCCTAGCAAATTTTATCTGAAAAATGTCTATTATTAGATTATATATTGAATGATGATTATTCCATTAGGAGTGTTCATGATTTTCACTTTTTTTCATGTAGAAAATTCAATAAGATTTCCATAAATATATGATTCGCTTAAATCTAATAATCGGGTAAGAAGTTGTGACTATTTCAAGTTCCCGTCATAAAACAATGCCATATTAGTCAATGGCACACCTTGCCACAAGAGGAAATGGAATTTGGCAAATTCCATTAGGGGTCTGCGATTATGGCGCATCGCGCCAGGGCCAAAATTTAGAATTGTCCTTTTCCAGTGTCTTAGTGTGATTTCCTTCGCACCGCGCTAAAGTTCTAGGTCATAAAAGAAGGGGAAATGCGATGGCTTCGTGTTGCGCCATCCCTCAGTTTCTCAATTGTCAAAATTCCAGTGACATGGCGCGATAGCACCGCATCGCGCCAGGGGTTCAATTTGGGAATTTTTTACTGAAATTACAAGACGCGTCCAGGGTTAAAAGGCTTAATTTTCCACCCCTATTTAAGCCCTTTAACACGTGATTCAGCCACTTTTCACCCAAAATGCACTCTCTTCTCTCAATTTTTTATCAAGAACAAGATAGGGTTTTCATAGAAGATCCAATATCAAGAAAGTTTCACCATCAATCTTCACGAAACCATGAACTAAGGTATGCGTAGTGTTCATTCATGGACTCCTTTCGTCTATGAAGCCCAAGAATCTCTTTTCTAAGTTTATGTTTATGGATTTCTTTATGAATTCCATGTTGGGTGATCAATTTTATGTGGAATTAATTTGTATAGATGTATATTTATGTGAACCTATGAATAAACCCTAGGATGATGAAATTAAAGATGAATCGTGATGATTAATTATTGTATAATGTTGTCTATATGTGCTATGCCTACCATGTGTTTGATTAAATGCTTAGATGAAGGAACAATTCCCAACTAGTATGATATCATGAAATCCCCATGTATGTACAAGTTATGCCTATCATATGTTTTGATGGAATGCTTCTATAAATGTATTATGGATTATGATGTTAGTCATATGTTCAAGTAAGTTATGCTGGGTTCAGTTTTCTTTCATTGAGTCATGGGGATACTTGTACCCGAAACATTAGCTGTGCGCTTAGAGACATTTCATGTTTTCACGATACACTCAGTTAAGCCATGATCCTTAGACTTAAGACAGTCTTATGAATCAGAAAATCTCCATGATCTCATGAACTCAGTCAGTTGTCAGATATCAGTAGTATTCCATCAGTCAATAGAATTCAGTAACTTAGTCCATGTTCAGTTTAGTAAATCATGTTTAGTGTTAATACAGATGGGAGTATAAATTGGCATCAAGTCAACCCAAGGATGGGGACACACACTATTATATGAGGGTGTGATCCTTAGCAGTCATCCTTGTATTCCAGAACTATGTAGCCAGCATAAGTTGAGACATCAACATTGTCGATGCAGGTTGATGAGGTGGATAAACACTGTTAGATAAGGGCCCCATTGTTATCATATAGGGGACACTATCAGATGAGGGTCACCCACAGCTTGTCCTTATCGGTGGCGTGGTATTAACACCCTTCCAATTAGGGTTACAGATTGGGCCCCAACTCAGCCATAATGGCATGTCAGGGGCATGTTGGTTAGATAAATAATTCTCACAGTTTCATGTTATAGAATCAGGACTGTCAGATACAGTTAACTCAAATATAATTCAAAACTCAGATAGTTCCATCAAATTCAGGACTGTCAGATTTAGTCAACTCAAATACTGTGTAGAACTAAGATAGTTCCATCAGATGTGGGACTGTCAGATACGGTCACTCATGTTATTAGTTATATTCAGATTCATGAATCATGTTATCATAGTATTAGTGTCAGTTGTTATGTCTTATGCATGTATTCTCACGCTCATGATAGTTGTTAATGCATATAAACCCTATGTATTCAACCTACCTCACATACATACCAGTATATTCAAAGTACTGACACATTTGTGCTATGGTGAATTATACCATAGGTTTAGAGACATAAGCTCTAGATCAGTAGTAGATTCCAATTTTAGCAATCAGAGTTAGAAGTGAGTCCTCATCATTCAATGACATGATTATTTCCTATTATCTCATTAATTAGTTTATTAGTTGGAGTTAGTTGGGGATATGTCCTGTCAGCTCCTTACTCAGTCAGTTCTATCAGTTAGAGGCTTTCTAGACTATTATATTTCAGTCTTCAGTATTTTCAATTACTTTTTGGGTATTCTATTACCCCACATAGATGTTATATCATTCAGATTATGTTAAGTATTGAACCTTATGGACTTTCAGTTTATGTTTCCATATTATTATATCATATTATGTAGTGTACAGGCACAAATATCAGTCATGGGTTAGATTGTGATCCTTCGGGGTCATGAGCATCGTGTAGCATTCCAGTTTAGCAAATTGGGGCATTACAATTGTCCACCTAAAATTTGGACACCATGAATCATAATGAGTCTTACAACTCATAACCTCTAGTCTTAATCAGGACAATTACATAGGCACCACTCACTGGTCAGATAATGGTTTGGCTTCTATGGCTCGTAAGGATATCTTATGACTCATAAGGTGAGTCATTGGTTTGGCTATTGGTCAATGATCAGGGATTTTCAAGGACCAAAATATGAGGTGTTTCAGTTAATCAGGTCTAGTATTAGACACTAAGTTTAAATAGTGGATGGTTATCATGGTTGAAATAATGACTACTTGGTTAGTGATGCTAGTTATATGAAAGTGATTTAGTAGGCTTGAAATAGTGTATGCAAGAGTTAAGTTCATTTATTCAAAATTAAGTATGATGTAGAGGTATACCCTAGGTGATATGGGGTTATATTATTTTCCAAGATTATTAAGTATTATGTGTGGTTAGTTGTACCCTTGAGTTGCTAAGTGGGAATAAGGATAGTTATATAGAATACGATGTTCATAATAGCTAAGTTAAAGAGTTATGGACAGATGATGTTAAGTCTTTTAGTATAACTTTAATTCTCATGGTTTATGAAAAAAAGTTAAGAGGCATGATATTAGTAAGCTATGACTAAAAAGAGGTAGATTATGTGTTTCATGAGTTAGGTATGTTTGTCGAGAAGAGTGTAAGTATATGATGGTCATTATTGAAGCTGCAGAAAATTAAGTAAAACAACCTAGATTTTGTTTCTTTGAAAGTTTTCTGAGTTTTTATTTTTTAGATATCATACAACTTAGGGATACTAGCTATATAATAGGGTATGAGTGAGTGACCCAGTCATTTCTTGTCTAGTATTGGGTGGTTGAGTTTCTAGAATGGGTACGAGTAGGTGGGTACGAGTTGTATAGTTGGTGATGGGTCATTGGTTTGGGTTTTCCTTCACTTAATCTAAAACTTAGTAACTTAACTTGGCTTTGAGTATGAGTTGCTCACGATGAGTCTTGAGGATAGGGTACGAGTTGTATAGTCCAATACGTATGTTGGGCAGTGTTCATGCCCTCATTATTCTATTATAGGCATGGGTTGAGGGTACTAGTCTTTGCTTAGGTACATGTTTTCCTTGGTGGTCATATGTTGGACAGTGTTGAGGGTCTAAGGAATGCCTAGGGTACGAATAGTAGGTACCACTCGTATGGTGGGGTACGATTAGAGGGGTTTGGTCATACCTTTTTGCCAAAAATTTTTATAGTTTAAGTTGGTGTATTTTGGACATTTCTCTTTATAACTCCTTGGGGCCCCAAGACTTAAAACACCTTTTTGTGGCTTCATTAACCTATTTGTAATCAATCAAACACTCTAAACTCTCTCCAATCTCTTTCAAGGATTTTGGGTCAAGAAAGGCTACCATTAATTTGGAGCTTAAGCGGCTGATTTTTTTCATTTTCTTCACTATATAAGGCATGCTACTGCTCCCTCATTGTTAGATATAATTAAAGGCATGTTTTATGAATTGTTTTTATGGAATAAATTATGCTAATGTTTGTGTTTTAAATTATACTTTGGAGGTTTTGGTTATACTGGTTGGTTATGGTTTTCCTATGTCTTTTACTTGTGGTTTACATATTATAGTGGTGGTTTGAACGATTGGTTGCATGGGAATGTCTAATTGGTACTTGGATTTGTCTTTGAAAATACTATGCCCCTAATATGTTTTATAAAATGCCTCTGAGAATGTTTTAACTATATTATTGGACTTTTAATGTAACTATTGCATGGTATAGCTTGGTAATGGAACCTTATTTGGTTTGGATGGTTTTAATTGGTTAAATGGTAAGGTCTTGATGTCATGTTTTGGTTTAATTGAAAGCCTTGTAGGGTACAAGGAAATCCCCCATGCAAACATAAGGATGAACTACTTGTGGGGTACATGGGAATCCCCCAAGTAAACTTAATAATAATGTAATATATGGGTACATAGGAATCACTTTTGATTCTTTAAAGAGGATGACTAAGGGCATTGCTTGCAATAAATAGTTGGTATGATGGTACCACTACCTATATCTTTGGTTAATAATAAATGGAATAGTGGTTTGGTTATGTGCTAATAGCTTCAATTGGGCAATAATGGCGAGGTGTGATAGCTAACCATGAAGATGTGATTCTAATGGATAGACACTGGAAACTCATGTTTGCCGACATAAGGATTTTTCATGGAGTTTATTTATGACATTGATGGGATACACTAGAATCCCCTAAGTTACACTTGTAGATATTTATAATGGAGAGCGAAGGGTACACTATAATCCCCTACTCCTATGGTTTCTCCAGTTTTGGTGGCTACACGCATCGAGGTCTGTTTAGGGGTTGACACTATATAGCCCATGGGTGGTTTTAGGACTGTTAAGCTATATATACCCCGATTAAAGGTTTTAAATGCATGCTAAGCCTGATTCTCTTTCCCAGCATGGATATATATATGTATGGTAGTAAATACATATGTTTTTTTACTTAGTTTTAAAGGTTAACATTATTTTATCCTTATCCTAAGTGAATGATAGTATTCACCTGCTAACCAATCTTCGGGTGTTGTATCCGTATAAAATGCAAGAACGAGCTATTCTGATCCTCCTACTCTATGATCGAATTTAAGATCAGTTTAGTTGGATTAAAGTGGTGAACTTCCATATTACAGAAGTCTCCATTTTATGTCACAAATGTCTTTACTTATTTTAATCATTTATAGACTATGGTTTGGCTATGGTCGGTGGCTTGTATTGATCGAATATTGTATTACTTTTAGATAGAAGCTTTGTGAAACTACTATAATTTGGTAGGAACGGTGTTGGTAGTGGTGTCGGCCTTAGTATTGGGATTGGGATTGGGGCTAATACTGTTTGGCTATATATAAAATTGTTCTATCCTATTATGTTATATTATGGACATGAACTTGGTTATTATTTTTATTTGGTTTTGGTTGTTTGTTAGCATCGGGTGGTTGGGCTTGTTTGGGTAGGTCACAGTTGCAAACCTAATACCAAATTCTTCATGTTGATAAACATGCTATCTTGTTATATATTTTAAATTCATCCAACTCAGGGCATGTGATTGAAGGTTGGATTGGGTAACAGGGGCAGTCTTCAATCCTGGTTAGACTTGGGATGCCCATTATGTCAAGGCCCTGGTTTGGGTCATGTTAAGTTGGTATCAGAACTTTAGGTTCATGGTCAATTGGGTATCAATAAAGCCGTGTTGGGTAGAGTCTCTTTTAAGGGTGTGTAGTATGCCACACTCATAAGAGAGAGGCTACAAGGCATTTAGGAGCATTTCTGTTCTTTGTGTTCTATTTTCAAACTTGGAGTCTAAGTTCTGGAATCTTCTCTAATTCTTATTTTTTTGTTTTTCAAATCATGCCTCGATGATCTGAGATGCACAAAAACTCCTCTGTCCCAACTAAGGATGATATTAATGGGACATGCTCTACTTAGGGGATCCATACTTGGTCTAGGGGCCCAGTCCTTGACTTTTTGGAGTTCCGTCAGTCCTCTCTAGTACGCCTCAGGATCCTCAGGACAACGTGATGAATGCTAAGTTTTGTCAGTTGATTCATATAATTGCTAAGTTGATAGTTTCTCAAGCTGAGAGTGGTGAATCTAGTATTCCATCTTCTAAGGCCACAAGGGTTGGCCAGTTGATAAGAATGAGTCCTCCAACTTTCACTTTTGTTAAGGTGAAGGGGGTTCCTAGGGGTTTTCTGGATAAGATAGAAAACATCTTCAGGGTGACGTATGCCATGAATGTAAAAGGGGTGGATTTTACTGCTTACCAGCTGAAGGATGTAGCAAACCAATGGTATGAGGTATGGGTTAGGGCATGGGGTGATATTGAGGAGTCATCATTGCGGGATACTTTTTCAAATACATTTCTAGATTGCTTCATTCCTCAAGAGTTGAGAGAATTAAAATTAGAGGAATTTGTGAATCTAAAATTGGGGAAGATGTCAATCAAAGAGCATGCCTTGAAATTTCACCAGTTGTCTAGGTATGCTACAAAATTGGTGCTGCATATGAGGTCCAGGATAAGAAAGTTTTCTTCAGGACTATCTCATGAGTTGATCCTTAAAATCAAGATTGTATTTCTAATCAAGGACATGGATATTTCTTGGTTCGTTGTTCATATGCAATAGAAGAAGGAGGAAAAAAAAGCAAGTTAAAATAGAAGAGAGACAGTGAAAGAAGTTTAGGTTCTCTGAGTAGGGTGGTGGCTAACAACAAAGTGGTAGGGATGGTGGTAAGTGGCCTAAGAAGAAGTGGGGTAGTTCTGGTTCTTTCTCCACAGCTAGTTCTCCTTACTCGAAGACTTCAGGTGACAGGCATCAGCAGGATGTAGATATTTTTAGGGCACAGGGTGCCTAATCTCAAGCTAGTAGGGCTAAGTCGTCTTTATCATGTCTTCCTTATAGGTTTTGTGGTTATTTGAATTGGGGTTTTCTTCATGAGGGGAGGGACAAGTTCTTCAAATGTGGCCAGCTAGGCCATAGGTTTTGAAACTGTTCGGTTGTTAATGTAGCTTCAAGGGCGAACAGGGTTCTAGTTGCCTCTTCATCTGCTACTGCACCAAAGGGTGTTTCTTCTGCATCTTGATTTCCATCCTGGTATTGGCACTTGCCGAAATTGGTTATATGCTTTTGTTTCTTGACAGGAGTCTGAGGCATCGCTTGAGATCGCGATTGGTACCTTACAACTCTTTTCTCATGATGTGTATTATTTAATTAATAAGGGGTCCACACTCTTTTATATGACCCCATTTGTGGCTATGTATTTTAGTTTTGATCTTGAGGTTATTTCGGATCCTATTTTTATTTCTATTGACTATGTGATTACTAAGAAAGTCTATAGGGGTGTGTGGTATCTGTTCGTAGCAAGAAGACTTTGGTGGATTTGTATGAACTAGATATGGTGGATTTTCACATTATTCTAGGTATGAATTGGTTACACTCGTGCTATGCATCCATAGATTGTCGGACTCATAAGATTGTCTTTAAGTTCCCTAGTGAACCGGTGATTGAATGGGAGGTGGTTCCCTATCTCCTAAGGGGAAGTTTATATCATGTCTTAGACAGAGGAGAAACCAGGATTTAAAGTCTGTGGGTGCACCAGTGTTGTCAAAGATGCGCATAAGCCTCAAAGTAAGACTCAAATTATGTTGAGCTCTCACCTCACTTAATATGCAGCTTAGGTTGTAATTTCTGATGCATACTTTCCCTTGTCAATGAGGCTTTCTGAGGAGACAAACACTAAATAATTTATATTTCACTTTATAACAAAAAATTAATTTTTTTATTTATATATTGGTCATGCATGCTTATATTATTAGTCTTGTACAAGACATATATTTATATCTTTTCTACCTTTTATGCCTTTTTTCATTAAATCTCATGCTTTATTTGTACGTTGTGCTTAAATTCAATAAACCTTGAAGCTTTTTTATGTTTATTACATTTGTTAATATTGTGGAGCACCAATATTATCTTAAGACGCTAAAAAAATTTCGGTGTCGTTTGAGGAATATTATCATATTCAATTAGTTGCTAAAGATATGAACAATACTGAAAAAATAAATATATAGAACAAATGAGAATTTTAAGCTAATAACTTTACTTTCATATAATATGAAGTTTACTTTTAAGATTTATAAATGATTAGTTGTGGTAGCTCAATGGTCAAGAAGGGTTCCCCTTATGGACTGGTCGCGAGTTCAAATCCCCTTTCCAACAACTTTGTTGTTATAAATTTAGTAATAAGCCTTTAAATTTGAAGTATTGAAAATAAAAACTAAGGTTTGTATGAACTGGGGATCGATCCCTGGTTGCATGGATGGGAGGGCTGGCTTTAACCAGCGGACCAATGTGCACTACCATTCATCTAAGGGTGCACTATTAAGTATATCCCAATTTCTCTAGGTATATACACATATATGTACAAAATTTTTTTTGACGTTAATGGGTGTACGTGCACACCCACCGATACACGTGGGTCCACCCCTGGTCTTAGAGCTTAGAGGTTAATCTCCAAAGGATGTCCCTATCATCTAGTCCGCGTTAAAGATTCTAACTCAGAGTGTCGTTCTTCGCATTCGGTTCCAGTGGTGAATGAGTTTCCTGCGGTCTTTTCTGATGACCTTCCTAGTGTTTCTCCAGATAGGGAGATTGGATTTGGGATTGATCCTTTTCTAGACACTCTTCTAAATTTTATTCCATTTTATAGAATGGCTCCATTAGAGTTGAAGCATCTTAAGGAGCACCTTAAGGATCTTTTGGATAAGGGTTTCATCCATCCTAGTATGTCCCCGTGGGGTGGACCGGTGTTATTCGTACATAAGAAGCATGGTTCCCTTCGAATATGCATTGACTATCGCCATTTGAATAAGGTGATTGCTAAGAAAAAGTACTCTCTTCTAAGGATAGACTACTTGTTTGATCAGTTGTAAGGTGTTAATTTCTTTTCTAAGATCGATCTTTGGTTTGTTTATCATCAGCTTAAGATTAGGGAGGTAGACATCCCTAAGATCGCTTTCCATACTCGGTATGGGCACTTTGAGTTCTTGGTATTGTTATTTGGGTTGACCAATTCTCCTGCGGCATTCATAGATTTGATGAATAGGGACTTCCATTAATTTCTAGATTTGTTTGTCATTTTGTTTATTGATGATATTTTGGTGTACTTTTAAAGTGAGGAGGATTATGACAATCACCTTCATATTGTGTTGCAGACCTTGAAGGAGCAACAGTTGTATGCCAAATTCTCAAAATGTGAATTTTGGTTGAACATTGTCACTTCTCTAGGTCATATTATTCTAGTGAAGGGATCATGGCACTACTGGAAAACATTAAATTTTCGATGGCCAATGTAGTCGGAATGTGGTCGGAAAATAAGGTAGTTCCGACTACTTTCCGACTACTTGATGGTAGTCGGAATATAGCTTGTTGGAAAAATATTTTCAACTACAGTAGTCGGAAATTTCCATCTACTTTAGTCGAAAATGTAGTCGGATATTTAATAAATATTTATTTAATAATTATAAATATTCCGACTACTGTAGTCGGAAATTTAATAAAAAATTATTTAAAATTTTTAATTATTCCGACTACTGCATTCGAAAATTTAATGTATAATTATTTAATAGTTTTTATTATTTCGACTACTACAGTCAGAAATTTAATAAATAAATATTTAATAATCATAATTATTCTAACTACAGTAGTTGAAAATTTAATAAATGATTATTTAATAATTTAATTATTCCTATTATTGTAGTCAAAAATTTAATAAATAAATATTAAATAATTATAATTATTCTGACCACTGTAGAAGAAAATTTTATAAATAATTATTTAATAATTATAAATATTTAATAATACTAATTATTTCGACCACTGTAGTCAAAAATTTTATAAATAATTATTTAATAATTTTAATTATTCCGACCACTGTAGTTAAAAAATTAATAAATAATTATTTAATTATTATTATTATTTAATAAATAATTATTTAATAATTATTATATTGCATTACTTACACTGCTTTAAAATTATAAACAACATAACTAATATATTTTTCATACTAGGATCAAATACGACAAAAATTTATAAATACAACTACTTTAAATCATTCATAACAAACATCAAATCAAATAGTTTAAACATCTAAATGTCACAACAAAAAATAAGATCAATAACTACAATCTAATTATCATCAGATTCATTATCTTCCTCGTTATGAAATACTTACGACATGTGCTTCTTAACCAACTCCTCCAATTTATGAAATCTAGCAAACTTAACATCATTAGCTGTACATTTCTGCGTCAATTCCATGATTTGCTTTTTCATTGCTTTCATAGTTTGTAAAGTAGAAGAGGAACGGGGAAACAACGAAGGACTACTCGAGGATTGGAGAACCCCTATCCCATAGGTTCTACCTTTCTTTGGACCACCTACCATAGTTGTCCATATATTATTCATCTCTGCAGGTGATGGTTGGACCATGGTACCATCCTCTGAAGCAGGTTGGGTTTAACACCACTCTTCTATACTTTTTTGAAATTCTTCATGAAAGAAAAATTAATTGTCAATTTGTAAACAAGCAAAGTTGAGTAATAAAAAAACAATGTATGTAAAATTTATTATCTTATATATGCATTCTTAGTACACGTTTTGACTTATTCTCCTCTTGTACCATCCTTGTTTTTTCTTCCTATGCGTCTCTTCGTAGACATCAATAAAAGGGCCCTCTTTTCCTCCATTTTCATATTCCTGCAAAATTTTAGAAAAAGAGATAATGCAAGTATGAAGACAAATCCAGGAAGCATAGACCAAAACATCTTAAGACTAATACAAATTGATCATGGAGTCCATGATTCGAAAATACTCAAATATAACATAAACCTTTGAAAAATAAGCTTATCTCTGTTATGGGCTTCCAAATTCTATCGGGCAAGACACAGAATACAATCGGAATCAATGACTCCATGAAAATGTGACAGTCATGGCTCTTCATATAGGTCAACTTTCCTTCCTTCATGTCAACATACCTAGACAAATTTGACGCATTATCAAATTGTTAACCCAATCACAAATCACTCTTCTATCCTCCAAAGTGAATGTGTTACTGGCCTTGGGCTTCTAAATCTTATTGTTTAAGTATGTACGGTACAACTCACTACGCAGACAATACTCCTTTAAGTATATCCTGTGCTTCATGTTATCTTTTATTTTGTTACTTGCATCCATCATAGTATTAAACAAATTGTCAAAAACGTTTTTCTCAATATGTATTGGATCTAGATTATGAGGCAGAAGATTATCCTTCCTGTAATCTAACTCCCAAAATATGCTTCATTTAGTCTAGTTATGTATAACACCATAACCAAGTATCCTGGATGGTGGAGACTCTGTTACCTTAGGCAGATTCCTCACTCTATCCAAAAAATTTTCTCGCACCAAAATTGGTGATGGTTTCTCAAAATCAGTCTTATTCTTCATCAAATCACTACTATTTCTTCTAAACTCATGTTGTATTGGCAAAAATCAACGGTGATAGTCAAACCATGAGTTTTTACCCTTATGTTTCAAAGTGAATGCTTTTGTGTCTTTTATACAACAAGGGCAAGCGAACTTCCCTGCAGTCGACCACCCAGACATCATTTCATAAGCAGGAAAGTCATTTATAGTCCCAATCAAAGTAGCACGCAATCTAAAGTTTTGTTTCACTAATACATCATATGCTTCCACACCTTCATGCCACAATAAGTTCAACTCATCAATCAGTGGCTGCAGATATACATCAATCAAAACTTTTGGATTGCAAGGACTTGGAATAATGCAAGTTTGAAATATATACTGGCTCATCATACACAATTCAAGCGGGAGATTATAAGGAGTCACAAACACTGGCCAACATGAATATGGTGTAGTTGAGACAGAAAATAGAGTAAATCCATCAGTAGATAATCCCAACCTAATGTTTCTTGGTTCACTAGCAAAATCCGGATAAATACTATCAAAATGCTTCCATGCTTATCCATCTGACGGATGATATAAAACACCAGATGGTCTTTTATTTTCATAGTGCCATCTCATATGAGGGGCAGAACTCATTGATGCATACAATTTCTTTAACCGTGGTATAAGGGGTAAGTAATGCATCGACTTCACATGAACCTTCTTCCCTTTTGCATGTGTGACTTCCTTATAATTAGGCTGATTACAAATTTTGCAATGTTCTAAATTTGCATCTTCCTTATAGAATAACATACAACTTTTCTCACGACAGTGAATCCTCTCTGATGAAAGTCCTAATTTAGAAACCAACTTCTTTGTTGTGTAGAAATCTTTGGGTAAGTCAAGTTTATTTGGGTTAAGTTCATTCATACGTCCAATGATAGAGTTCATGCCCTCTTGAGAAATTGAATGATCTAACTTTATACTCAGTAACCGAACGAAAAAAGATAACTTAGAATGCACTGATCCTTTATACAATCGATGACTAGCTTTCTTTAACTGTTCATAAAAGTGCTTACCCTCATCATTTGGTTCATTTTAGCCCTTGAGTGTGTCCCAAAAGCATCTAGAACCATCTCACTATATCGTGAAATTTCAATATTATTCTCTCTTATTGGACTTTCAACATAATTATGAAAAGCAAAATTATTAGCAGCACTACTCTCTCCATGAGCTGTCCACATAGTATAATTCAACATAAAACCCTTCCTATAAAGATGTAATGTAACAACATCAGGATTCAATAACTTGCAACACTTGCAATTCAAACAAGGACACCTAATTGTTCCTTCAATAAGAAAATCATTAAGTGTCATTGCTTTAGCAATAAATCTAGCTACCCAAGATTTATATTCCTCCCTCAACCCCGCACGGTTAGGATAAAGTCTATTATACATCCATGTTAGATCTTCATTTTACATCTACACAAGAACGACAACAACAATAATAATAGAGAAGAGAAACAAAAACAAGAGAAACAAAACAATAACAGGGTTATTTAGAGATGCTACTACACAGTGGACACAAGCAGAAAACTAAGAGATTCAATACAACATAATAAAGCAGCCAACAATAATAGAATATTTTAATTAAAAGAAAATTTTTTTATCAATTAAAGGATACTAATCCATGTGATAGCTTTAAAAATAATATAAACCAAGTTTCAATTGGAATTGGGTAGAGAGAAAAGAAGACACATGGCTTGGAATGTGTACCGTTTAGGGGAAAAGAAATAGGAGAGCTTTGGAAGGGTAGAGATGAAATTTGGATAATTGAGTAGTGTCTTAGCCCTTATATGTGAAAAAGAAAGCAATCTACCTTTCTAAGACAGTAATAAACCAAATTCTCAAAATCAACTTTAACCATACTATTTATTATTTATTAACAAGTCTTATGTTAGTAGACCGACATATATACGCACACCTAAAAATAATTATTTTCATAAAAATTAAAATACATTTTGAAAGCAGCCTCCAATAAACTGATGGAGACAAGTTGGTGAATTTTCTGCTGGAACTAAACTTTATGTTTAGGTTAATTTCAAATGTTACATAGTTTTAAGTTCTTTGTTTACTGGCTATGTATAGACTCTATACATCATCACGAAAGAGTGACCTACAAAATGTAAATCTTCATAGCAAGCTTGATACTTGTTAGCTGGAAATATAAACAAAATAACTTCCTACATTTAGTTATATTGAACTGATAGCATAAAATTATTTTATATATCAATATATATAATTTAACTTACTTTTGATCAACATCATCAGAAAATGCTAAAAAACTGGGGAAAAAACATTTAAATCTCTATCATATTTCTGTGGCAGCCAAAGATGGACTTATTACACTTGATTGTTTGATGATCAGTAGAATAATTAGTTGGTAACAGATAACACGACAACCATACTTTTTACTTTTAAAGTGTCCATTATGTATAGAATCATATCTTTTTATAGGTTTTCAACTTTTTTTGGTGTAATTCATATATAGGTTTATTTGTTATGACTACGAATAGGCCCTAGGCACTGATGTGAAGCATTTGTTTGTTGTTAGTGGGAAGTGGCAAGTATTCTGCGGAATTACTTGAGGTGGGCATAAGATGCCCGAGCACTACTGTTTTCAATAAAAAGAAGTCCTAGCCTACCAGTGTGAACCTTCTTTCTCTATACAGAACTGATGTTTCTCTATACTTAACCAACAGAAACTTCAAAATCTTGGAAGCGAAGATTTGCTTTTTCAGTCTCTGTACATTTTTGTTTCAACAACAACTGGAACTTAATATAATTTTCACATCAACTCGCCTACACTTCTATAGAGAATTAGTGCCTATCCTTACGCTACCCATTTCTCCCCCTAAGAGCGTAGGCTCTTGATTGTCTCTATCGAGCTTATTGCTAATAGATTGAATAGAGAAACATAGTAAATCCTGACCATTTACTAGAAACACCAAAAGTAATAACTCCTAAACCAACGGAGTGTATGAATAATTTCGGATGTTAAACTTTTCTTGTTACTTTATTAGGTGTTTTCTTAATTGTAATCTACTATAGACTTTTTAGGAGGTGAAACCAGATGTTATGAACAATATCAACTAATAAGACTTCAAGTTTAGAAGCAGATTCAACCATTTTTACCTCGAATCAGTGAAGATTTTAGTGAAGACCATGTCTAAAGAAATTTCATGATTGACCTTTAATACAATCATTCAGCATCGTTGTTACCACTCCACCATCACTAAATTTTATGAGAGAATGCTGTTACCACTCTACCGTTGCCAATTTTTGAGAGAGAACGCAGTTAGAGAGAGAGAGGGCTTAGAGTGAGAAAGAGAGATGACTTGAATTGGGATAGTAGCTTTAGGGTATATTTTATATAAACTTCCGACTACTTCTATTGGGTAGTAACTACATATATTAAATTATTTAAATTTTTCAACTACAACAACAAAAATACATATTTAATAATTTATTTAAATAATTATTTAATTTTTTATAAGGGTCTGCTATATATTGAGTAATATAAGTATTTAATTATTTATATTTCTGACTATAGTAGTCGAAATACATATTAAATAATTTATTTTAATAATTATTTAATTTTTGTATAAGGGTATAATTATATATTTAATAATATCTTTGTTTAATTATTTATATTTTCGACTACAGTATTCAAAAATATATATTTAATAATTTATTTAAATAATTATTTAATTTTTGTATAAGGGTCTGATTATGTATTTAATAATATATTTATTTAATTATTTATTTTTCAAATACTTCGGTCGAAAAGAAATATTTAATAAATTTTTTAAATAATTATTTAATTTTTATGTAAGGATCTTATTATATATGTAGTAATATATTTTACTTAATTATTTTTTTACTGACTACAATAGTCGGAATATATATTTTTCGCAATTTACCGCCAAATATTCTGACTCTTATATTCACAAATAGTATCAAAATAATATTATGTATAAAAAAATAAAAAATAAATTTATCGATCGAAGTAGTCAGAAAGTTGTGACTACTTTTTTCTGTCGGAAATTTACGAATTTATGGTAGTGTAGTGGATCCATAAAAGGTGGCGGTGGTTAGGAAGTCGCCTAGACCCACGACTGCAACCAATATTCAAAGCTTCTTAGGTTTATTTGGCTACTACAGGAGGTTTGCGAAGAGTTTTTTGATAATAGATACCCTATTTACCAAGACTCAAAACAAGGTAAAGTTCTCTTAGTACGATGCTTGTGAGGGTAGTTTCGAGGAGCTGAAGGATAAGCTAACTTTGGCTCTGGTTTTGATCTTGCCTGAAGGCACTGATGGGTTTGTGGTTTACTGTGATGTGTCCCGTGTGGGACTTGGTTATGTCTTAATGCAGCATAGTAAGGTGATAGCCTATATTTCTAGGCAGTTGAAGGTACATGAGAGGATAATTCTACTTTTAATTTGAAGTTGTTAGCAGTGCTGTTTGTATTGAAAATCTAGTGGCACTATTTGTATGAAGTGCACGTGGACAACTTCTCGAATCATAAGAGTCTACCGTATATGTTCACTCAGAAAGAGCTTAACCTCAGGCAAAGAAGATGGCTTGAGCTTCTCAAGGACTATGGTATAAGTTTTCACTACCACCCAGGTAAAGTAAATGTGATTGTCGATACTCTTAGCAGGTCATCCATGGGGAGTCTAGCTCAATGGATAAGAAGAAATAAGAGTTGGTAAAGGATATTCACCACGTGGCTAACCTTGGGGTTCATATTTTAGACTTCGAGGAGGGTGGTGTATTGGTATAGGAAGAGGTCTTTTTATCTCCTGGTGTGGAGATCAAGGAGAAACAAATGTTAGATCCTGTCATGATAAAAATCAAGGGTGATATAGGTAGGATAAAGGTGATGGCATGTGAGATTAGTGGTGTTGGTAACTTGCGGTACCAATGGAGGTTATGTGTTCCAGATGTTGATGGGTTGTGATAAAGGATATTGGTCGAGGCACATGAATTGTGTTATATTTTTCATCACAGTTCAATAAAAATGTATCATAATCTCAAGAAGATGTATTGGTGGAATGGTATGAAGAGAGATGTGGAACCAAAACTCGAAAATACCACTACCTTGCCCTTTTCCCAAAAGGAGGTTAATCAAGAAGAAAAACCAAGCTAGAATGATGAGCTTGGTAGCGAAGAATCCTCGGTGATTTACCAATCAACCAAATTAAATGATGTTGAAGATGCCAAAATAAAGGAAATAGTACTAGAGTCAAAAGAGAAACCAAAGCACATCTATTATGATGACTCTAGTTTATTTTGGAGTGAAGGTGCTTCAGAAGAGGCAACCCCAGAATTAAGGGTTAGGCCTCATTCAAACCACCTCTCAACATTACACTTAGAAGATGTGATGAGAATCCATCCACCTAGGAAAATGATGGATTATGGGGAGAAGGAGGACCATCCCTACATTTTGGGATTTAAAACTCCGAAAGAACAGATAGAAGCCCCACCAGCAATGGCCACGAACCTCAACCTCTGATATGCAACTAGTGGTCTATTGATGTTCTCACTTTTACCTAAGGATCCAAACAAAAAATATGATGTGTTGTTGGATAAAAGGTTTAAGTCTTAGAAATGGCGAGATAGAAGTCACCTCATAATTTTCTTGCTTCTTCCAAGTTTTATCTTGGAAGATCTGAATCTTTTGTCCCTCTGTCGCTTAATACATTATGAACAAAGTTGGGATGGAGATTCAAATCTTCTAAGAGGAAGCACAAATTGGAGTTAAGCAGGAGTCATGCTAAGATTGTAAACTAAGCGCTCGATGGGAAGCACCACATCAAGCCACTAAAAGTGGCCTGTATCCTTTTATTTTATGCATGATAGAGTAGATTTTATTTTTGCATTTATTCATGCATTATCCATGAACAGGTAGAGCTATGAGGAATTTTTCTTGAAATTGAAAAAGGGAACTATGAAATTGGCATATGTGGACTGAATAGAGGAGTGCAGGAGACCTAATTTTGGTCTAGGTTACAGTAACTGCGGCCTGTGCCTCCGTGATCATGGAGGCCGCCGGCCCGCTATCTTATAACTAGGACCGCAATCATGGTCAAATCAGTTTAAATGAACATTCGATTGACATTTTTTCAAATGCGCCTTCTCAAATTATCTAAATATTTTGGCATAGTGTAGAGTATGAAAGTGTTCATTTTCATCTAATTGCATCTTCTAACTTGGTATATTCTCTCTACTTCGTTGTTTTCAATGTAATTGTATACTTAGAACTTGTAGTTTAGGGAAAGGCCTGAAATAGTGCTTTTAACATGAAATATATGTTTGTTTTTTAGTAATGTGGTGATTTGCTGCTGTAGATGGTGTACACACTAATGGGGAAGTTTCAAGCACCCTAATTTAGGCCTAAAATGGTTAAAATTAACGTGTACACCATGTGTTCCATTCAATGCCCCAATCAATTCAATGTTAATTTCTTCATGTTTTGATAATCATTCTTTCTAGGATTAGGATCTTTGATCTCTATGTTTATGTGCCTAGTTGGAACACAAAATTGGAGTTAAAATCATGTGTTTTGAATGGTGTGTAGAACTCTCGACCATGGTCTTAGGTACCGTGATCCCAGTCATTGATCCGTGATTGCCATACCTGAGGGTAGTCAACTGCAGTAGCAAAAAATTTTGCACACCCATTTCGGCAGTGCCCAAGCGCATACGCAAGTGTATGTGGTCTACCAAGAAATATAGTGGCCTAGAAGAAATCTGAATATCGATCCCACAGGGACTTGTCTTAAACAACTATCCAAGTTTAGTTTAAGAAATTGAGAAGTGTACCAAATAAAGTTTTAGATTTGTAAACTAAAAGTAAGTGGAAAATTAATGACTTAGGACAATCAATGGATAGAAGCCCGAGGTTAAGGCTTACAAACAATTATACTACATTATTGAACTTCATTCGTTAAATCGCTAATCTTGGTTGTTGATTCGTAGTGTTAATTACATGATCATGGTATCCTAACCTCCAATCCTTTACCAAAGTTTAACCTTACAACTAAATCATTGAGCGGAGATGTAATAATTCAATTAGATTATTTAAGCTATCATCCTATGGGAGAATCAAGTAAGACTTCTATGTACATCCCTATCCTAGATGCTATTTCGAATTCCTTATTTTATAAAGAAATAAGAATCATACTTCGTCTATTCCCACGTTCTAACTCCCTATTCCCTCTCTCGAGATTACAAGGTTGACAGTACAAATATTCTAAGGGTGATCAATCCTCAAAATATTTGAATCAAAAATAAACAAACAACCATAGTGATAAGCAGTTAAAAGAAATTAATTCAAAATGAAACTTGTCATGATCTTGGCCTTAACCCCGAAAAAGGAGTTTTAGCCTTTAATGGAAATATTCATCATCCAATCCGTTGGATAGATGATACAAACCATAAATAAACAAAATTAAAGAATTATAAAACCTAAAAACAAGTTGTGGTAGCCACCAAAGCTCAAAGATGTTCAAATGTTGTGTAAAAATGTGATCCAACATGTAATTATTGTATAGGGGTAAGCCCATTCCTTGTTGGACAAAAAACCTTCAGCTATTGAGCCCAAGACTGGGTAGGGCATCACCTTGGCTTTTTATCCTCTCCATTTGAGGATTCACCCTTGTTAGAGAACCGCTCAAGGCAAGGGTACGCCTCTAAATTGCCTTAAGCCTCTGGAATTTGCTCTCCGAAATTTGGTTAAGTGTTAAGTGTCCCCTCTTGTTCCCTTGTCTTGTGGCATCTTTCCCATGAAATCCAAGACAATTAACATAAAAATATCATCATATTAAGCTCAAAAATCATCCTACACAATCACACCACACTAAATAGGAGAAAACACAACACTACATTCATAATGATGAATCAAAACAAGAGCTAAGCTAAGCTAATTCACATTGATCTTTCACTTATTGTTTCAGCTGTACACTCATTCAAATTTAACTTTTATCACTCCCAACACGTCATTCCTCTCATAAATACTCATTAAAACCATTTGGAACACTTTAAATCAAGTAGAATACACCAAAATCAACTAGACAAGCACCTAGCTCAAGCAAGTAACGCTAGTTTTCCAGGTTGAATTCTAAATGAATCTTTTTGGTATAAACTTGTTTGAAACTCACTTCTAACATCATAAAAACATGATTTAATACTATAATACATATTTATCTTATTATCCACCCATATATCACATGAATCATACTAAAAATAAGGCTAAAAATATTAGAATAGTGACACTAGAATGCATAAATACACCCAACATCACCACCCCACACTTAAAAGCCTTGTTCGTCCTCGAACAATCCTTAACTATAAGAATCATGAGCTGAAGATACTACACACTTCTACTAAATTAATGAAACTCAAGCTAGTACTACAATGACTACATGAACTGTAAGATTACAACACTACTCTTGTTACACACAATTGAAAGCTCAAGAATTCTACTCCAAAACATCCTAGCCTCAAGAATTGACTCACCTTGTTGGAAAAATCATGTGTATCATTAAATCAAGAACATCCTACTAATCACCCAAATTCATTAAACATGTGCCCCTCACAACAAAAGAGTTACCCATAATTACTCATAATTAAGTAATTCATAACAAGATGGGTACAAAAATCAAATTACACTCACTCTCACAAGGAATTCACAAGTTACACACAATGATCCATAGGCTTGACCTTATTGTAGTGATCCACTAATATTAGAATGTCAAGTATAAGATCTAATAGGTCCATTTCAGATTGTAATGTAGGCTAAGAGATGGGTAGAAGTTATTTAAGAATAGTGACTAACCGCTCTAAGCAGTTTAATACACTACATTATACATTTAGCACCACTCTCCAACAACCAAAGTAGATTTTTTCATCCATCCATAAATTTTATTTTGCACCATCTCTTTAAAGCATTTTCACAAACACTTGGTGGGTGAATTGTTTTTCCTGTCAAGATTTAATTTTTCTCATTTTCTACAATCATGGAAATATTTCTAACACTATTTTGATCACTCCCATCCACCACACATCAAATATAAGCATCAATAACTATTACCTTGGGGAATCAATTTCACCTTTTTATTCTTTAATTTCTTAAACTCCTCACTAAATTAATTTTTCAGTAAAACACTTAGGAGCTTTTTTTGGATCAAATTATGGTCTATCAAAGAAGGGGATTAGGCTACTTATGAGACTTCTAAAGAAAATGCTAAAGACTCAATCGGGGTTAACTAGGATAATGCACAAAGGGTAAGACAAATAGAAGGTATAACACAAGGCTATCAAAGAAATGCCTAATCATCTCCTAAACCCTCACTCTTTATTTCACTTTACACACACAACAAGCAAGTTCTAGACATCATATTCAATAATAAATATACAAAAACCTTACACGTACATGGAACATTCTCAACTCATATAGGACCATCATAAACTCCCAACCAATCAATAGCATGAATTCAAATTTAAGCCAAAAAGTACAAGAGTCACAAAATTTGAGCCTAAGAGTCTTGAAAGTAGAAATTCACTTGTTACACATTCTTTTATAAAAAAAAAACCACTTGCACCACGTAATAAAAAATAGCACCAACAAGAATATATCACTTATTCCTAACATAAATTTTTTTAAATTGATCCAAAAATTGGAAATATCCCCCACTCCACACTTAAAAATATACTTTGTCCCTAAAATGAACTTTAAAGTAAGAGATGGAAATATTTCCTTAGGCCTAGATATTAGCATGTTTACACATTAAGGAGGTCTGTGGAACCCCACACTCAGTTTTTGCCATGCTTCTTAGCTCAAGTTTCCGATACTCAGACTTCCCATCAACATGTGACTAAACAAAAACAAAAACTACGTGAAGTAATATAATGTCCTTTAAGAAAGCCGAATATCAATTCCACTGGAACTTGTGTTAAACAACTATCCAAGAATAGTTTAACAAATTGAGAAGCATAACAAATAAGGTTTTCGATTTGTAAACTAAAAGTAAACTAAACCAGAAAAGTAATAAGTTAGGACAATCAATGGACAGAAGCCCAGGGTTAAGGGTTATGAACAATCATAATACGTTATTGAACTTCATTCATTAAATTATTTATCTTGGTTATTGATTTGTAGGATTAATTGCATGATCATTGTTTCCAAACTTCTAATCCTTTACCTAAGTTGAACCTTACAACAACATCATTGAGTGGGGATGTAATAATCCAATTAGGTTATTTAATCTATCATGCTATGGGAGAAATAAGTACGAATTCTAAGTACATCCCTTTCTTAGATGCTAATTTGAATTTCTTATTTTATAAAGAAATAAGAATCATACTTTATCTAGTCCCATGTTTTGTCTCCCTATTCCCTCTCCCGAAATCACAAGGTCGATAATACATATATTCTAAGGGTGATCAATCCTCAAAATAATTAAATCAAGAATAAATAATCCACCATAATGATAAGCAATTAAAAAAAATTAATCCAAAACCAAAGTATTCATGGTCTTGGTCTTAACCCCGGAAAAGGAGTTTTATCCTTTAATGGAAATATTCATTATCCAATCCCTTAGATAGACGATACAAACCATAAAGAAACTAAATTAAAGAATGATAAAACCTAAAAGGAAGTTTTGGTAGCCTTCAATGCTCCAAGATGTCCAAAAGTTGTATAAAAACATGATACAATATGTAGTTATAGTATAAGAGTAAGCCCATTCCGTGTTGGACAAGAAAACCTTCAGCTATTGAGCCCAGGAGTGGGTAGGGCATCACCCTGGGTTTAGCCCCACTCTAGGTGAGGTTTAACCTTAGTTAGAGTGCCTCTCCAGTAAAGGATGCACCTCTAAATTGCCCTAAGCCTCTAGAATTTACTCTCCGAAATTTGGTTAAGTATTGAGTCTCCCCTCTTGATCCCTTGTCTTATTGCGTCTGTCCTATGAATTCTAAGCCTTATTAACATGAAAAAATCATAATATTCAGATCCAAAGAATTCTGCACAATTACACCACACTAAATAAGAGAAAAATAGAACACTACATCCATAACGATGAATCAAAACAAGAGCTAAGATAAGCTAATTCACATTGATCTTTCACTTATTGTTCTAGCTGTAAAATCATTCAAATAGAATTTTTGTCACTCCAAACATGTTATTACTCTCATAATTACACATTAAAACCATTTAGAACACTTTAAACAAAGTAAAATACACCAAAATCAACTAGACAAGCAGCTAGCTCAAGCTAGTAATGCTAATTTCAGGGTTGACCTCTAAGTGAATCTTTTAGGTACAAACTTGATTGAAACACAATTATAACATCATAAAAACATGATTTAGCACTTTGATACACAGTTATCTCATTATCCTCCCATATATCACATGAATTATCCTTAAATCAAGGCTAAAAAAACTAGAATAGTGACACTGGAATGCATAAATACACCCAACATCAGCACACCAATTTCTCAACCCAAAACCTTCTACAACACTACCACATAATTTAATATGATTAATATAGCATGATATTTTTGTGTTATGGCTAATGATGGTCTGGATTGTAATTCTTACAGGTACTAAGCCCCAAATATGGGAGATTTTTACAACAACAGGTTCATGGTGGCCGAATGCCAAAACCTCTTCTACAATGATCTGCCAAGGATAAAATTTCTCCTTGAAAGGGTTTTTTACCTTGATAAAGTGGAGGAAAAGCTCCCAGCATTCCATGCCCAACTCACTGCTACTGGGAGGATATGTTTTTCTCTGGAGCCCTACTATGGCAATGATCATTGGGTACGGGATTTTTATGAGAACCTCAGCATAGTTTTTCTCACAATTCCAGTGATGATGATTTGGGGTAAGAAAGTGAAATTCAAAGAAAATTAGATTAATAAGATATATGGGCTCTCAGAAACTATCATAAAGTAGTTCCAAGCAAAAAAATATGAGACAGGGACCGAAATGACAAATATATTATGTCCGTGCAAAGAAGTTCTCTAGGCCACCACCAAGAGATTTATTTAAATGAATGATTTCACAGCTGAGGTTAGGCTTTGGATAAATATCATCTGCAATCGAGTATCATCATTCACTCATATGACTATTGTCATTGATCTGTGAGCGTGGATGGTGGCTTGCATTCTCTCTGGCATTACTTTGAATGTGGGAGAGATTATTCTCTCAGAGAGAAAGCACTTCAAAAACCATAGAGTTATACTTATTCTCTTTCTTTACCTTATCAATGAGCTTTACAACAGGGAAGAGATGGAGGAATATGGTGCAGATACTTGGGTGCACCCAAGCCCCTACATCTTCCCACTTAAATTCCAAGATGAGGGTCCCCCTGGTCAGAGTAACAAAAGAAAGATAGACTTAGGCAAGTTGACCCAGGAGGACAAAGACTCTTGTAGACCTTCATCAACCAACCCCTTTAATGACATATCAGGTTTGATACGGTTGGTTAGAGAGCTATTATTTATATTTTTTGAAGGATCGGGAGACTCCTCCACTGCTCGCCATTCATATATAGCTTAGTCAGATTATAATATATATACTGGGAGGAGCAAAAAAATAAAGGATCCACAGTTGCCAACTTGGAGAAAGATTATTTAGCCTTGGATGCATCACATAGGGACCTCAAGGAGTCACATGAAAAGATAGTGAAGAGAGATAAGAATAGAGATAAATTCTTTAGAAATTTAGGGAAAGGTATAAAGGGCATTTTCAAGGTTCTCAAAACCAATGATCGACTACCTTCGCCTAGGTTGGATATTGATGAGAAGGTCTATGCTAATTGGTTAGCTAATGATGCTGGTGGTGATAGCGTAGAGTTATCTATAGAGGAAAGCTCCTGATGCAGATTCAGGAAGACCCCTTTTTCTCTTGCTTTATTTCATATGCAGTGAGGACACTGCTTTCCTATTAGTTGGGGGTGCCACCGGATTTGTATTGTTTTGCATTTTTCCTGGATATTTGATGTTGGATGTTATTTTGTTTTGTGTTTTTTGAATATTATATTTGGGGTACTCTGATGGTGCCCACATTTTCACAGATTATCATGTAGTTTTATTTATAATTTTTCTTTTTACTTTAGTTGTATTTTGATTATGATGATGCATTACGAGCCTTGCTCTATGATAGATTAAGTGATACCATTCTTAAGGGTAAAGCATCGTGTTTAGGTTTTAAGCCAGAGATGCAAGGGAATTTTGAGTACCCATGGCATCCAAGTCACTAATGCAAGAGAAGTCTGATACATGTGGCATTGAATTTGGGATCTCATTGTGCTCGATTGGTGAAATTTGAGTAGCCAAATGATTAGTTTTCCCATATCAAGATGAAATGTGAGGATAAGTCTTTGGTTGTAGCCATAAGTTAGCAAATTGAGTGTGGTACAAATTCAAGACAAGGAACAACCTCCATCCAGTAATTTTTCAAAAATTAAGGGCATGAGCGTGAGAAACCTTTTAACAAAACACTTTCTCTATTTGTGACTCCACAAATGTTTGAATTGTTATTAGTGATATATACTAAAATTTTGTTTCTAACGGGAGGGGCAATTGATCCTCCTTGGAGAGTTTTGCATGCCATGTATGGTGAGATATTTACATTCATCTCTTGTATACTTGTGTTATCTAGAACTTGCCCCGTTAGTCTCTTAAGGCTAATTTTTATTGTAGTTGGTTGGAGAAATGATCTTAGGCCATCTTTGTAACTTTGGAAACCATTTTATCTTAAAAATGATATCCATGAATAATGTAATCCCTAGTTACCCACATTGAGCCTTTGGACCTTTCTTTGGAAATCATATTACAAGATGTGGAACATTCTTTTTATCCTTCTTTAGGACCATACCCTTCTTGAACTTGAAATTGCAGTTTGAGGCTAAAAGCCTAAGTTGGGGGTAGTGAATATTAATGGAAGTATGTGTGGGGCCAAAAATTTGTAAGTGAAATTCTAAAGTGTCCAAGCATTGAAAACAAATGAATCGAAAAAGAAAGGGTCAAACAAAGGAAAGAATTGCATGAAAATTTCAAGAAAAAGAAATAGAAGAAAATGAGTGAACAAAGGAAGAAAAAAAGTAGGCATATGAAATGAGAAAAGATCAAAGAGGAGTGGCCCATAATCAAAAAGATGAATTAAATAGTGTGATGTAGATGTTCAAGGAAGGGTGTAGCCATGTTGTTCCCTAATGATATCCTACCCTGACCCAAACCTACATTACAAGCTCAAAATGTCCTTTGACATTTCCAACCATTTACTTTCTTTGTAGTTGCGATTGAAAATAAGGTCAAGCCTATGGTATGATACTTGTTGACATAGAGAGTTCTTTTGTGAGGGAGAGAGTTTTTTCACATAAATTCCTTATTGCATATTTGGTAGCTTTGTGTGTAGAATTTTCTTGTGAGTAGGCATATGGACAAGTTGAGGTATATGATTTTTTCATCTTTCGAGCAATGAGGTAAATGAAGTAGAGCTTAGTTTTGATCAAAAGTGTGTCACTTTTATAGTATTGGTTCTTATTATGTGGTTGCGCTTGAAAGTCTTATGCATTATTTTAGATTACACTTTATGATGAGGGATGTAGTAAGAATATATTCTCCCATGTTCAATGAGCTATTTATGGTAGTGACTAAGCTTGAGGTCATCGTGATCTTTTAGGCATGAAAATTGGGCACAAAAGTGTAATGTCTCATGATAAGGGGTAGTGCGACTTGAGGAAAAGAAAAGCTTTAAGTTGGGGATGTTGATGAGTGGTGATTTTACCACTCATTTGCACTAAACATTCATGCACATTACCATGTTTTAAATGAATAAATGAGACATAATTGTGATTAAATTCACTAATATCCATATTTTGCAGTCACATAGTTAATGAGATAAAAATATGTGGGTTAGAGCTAAAAATGATCAAAAGAAAGCAAGAAAGTGCAACTAAAGACCTGGAGTAGACATAGCCTCACTTACCGTAGTAGTGGTCATTCAATAAGGTTAACCTACCGCAGTCGTGTGAGCTAATCACAGTCTTAGTCAATCCTATGAGATCACGTTCTAGTGGAAAAATGCAGCCCAAGGGTAGAAATGTAAATGTATGTGGCTGATCCCAAATTTGACAAAAGAAATAATAAGTATTCATAGCCTCAAAATTGTACTAAGAAAACCCAAAATGAAATATTAAGTGTGATACCTTTCAAATCCCCATTTTTATCTATTTATACTATTGGTTTGAATTTAGCTAGTATCTATTATTTCAAAATAATTCAGTCGCCACTCACAGATTTTCCTCGTGGATTCGACCACGACTTCAAAGTTGGGTAAATATATTAATGATGACCGCATTGAACATAAATTGATGTGTAAGTTGAGTATTATCAGCCTCCATCGGTAATCTGCCAAACTACCTGAACAGGTCTACTAGACTGCCCCTAATGCTAATACAACTGATGTGGAGGGTACCTATCCTGAGAACAACAACCTCAGGACCATGAGCCATTATGACTCTGACTAAAACTACCCTGATACTGTGGCCTCTTATAACTACCCCCTTAGGACTCATGATGTATCTCCTCCATAACCTAAGCATGATAAAAAAACCTAACTAAAAGACTAACCCGCAATAGCAAAACTCTATGTAGACATGTGAAGAGGAGGTCTCAATCCTCAGATAAAACAAATAACCCTCTCTTACTCAGTAGTTAAAATAGAAGTAGCATGCCTAACAAACTCATGAAATTAATCCTCATACTTAGCAACAGTCATTAAGCCCTACTCCAACCTCAACAATTGATCTCTCTGTCGATCTCTAGGACATACATGTCCTTCTCTAAGAAGATCTCGAAGAACGAGGTCCATGTAAAAGGAAAAGATCTAGTTTTCCTGGAATTAAGGTGACCTCTCCACCAATGTCGAACTGCCAATTCTAATTGAATAATAGCATAATCCACACAATGAGCCTCAAATAGGCCTAAATTATAGAGCTTATCCTTACAAGTAATCAAAAACTCATAAGAATCCTCTCCCGGTGAACCAGAAAACCTAAGTGAAGCCAATCTTAAGAATCTACCCAACATATTTTGCTCCTTGGCAGACATGGAAAAATGGGCAACTACCCACATAGGAGTGACCTCAACTCTTAGAGCCGCATCTACAGGTTGTGAATCTGCCTCAGTACCACTGTAATCCATAGATTGTGCACCATCAGACATGCACCACCAACCAATTTAAAAAGTTAAACCAAATCATCCCTGAGCAATAAAGAAGAAATAAATCTTGGCGAAGCCTGTGCTAGTCTCTGGCCCACTATTTACTATGGTGACAGAATCTCTGTCTTAGAAGAAGGGATAGGGTTTGGCTAAGGCCCCTTATCCTGGCCCCTATATGGAGAAATATCTCTAGCTTGTCCACAAATAGCGACAAGATCCCTAGGCTAGATTTTAGTACTCTCATATCATGTAGCGGTAGCATGTGGCTCACCCATCCACGAAGAGTGAAATCAAAGAAATATTTAAGAATCCAACTTAGACCCTTATCATGAGATGATTAAAATAATGAATAACTTCTTAGAATGTCCTATTGCCTTTCAAAAATAAGAAATAGATGTCATCATTTTGATCTGTGGTTCTCTACTAGACACTTGCTCTTGTACTAACAATACTGGTGAAACCTAGACTCTGAAACCAATTTATCATGACTCAATTTATAGTTCATGATGGAACCTACTCTACCCTACTAGTAGGTAAGACAAATAGTAGCCCAGAGTTATGAACAATGGGTTAATTTGGTGGAAAATGGCCTAAAAGTCTAGAAATCAACTGTTTAATACTTGTAAGGACAAGACAATAGATATAATCCCAAGTTTGATAAAACATAGACAACCATCCCTTGACCTATTAATGTTGATAAAAGAGAAACTACAAATACACTACAAATGTTTAAATAGTCAATACAATCTGTCTAAAAAACAAAAGACGAGACATAGATATATAGAAGGAAAATGGTAACTCCAAATCCAAGAGCTCACCCAATCTCTAAAATCCAATCACAGAACTAGTGTTGAATAAGAAGTGGTAACTAGTACTCAGATCTGCACCAAAAAGGTACAAAAGTGTAGTATGAGGACTAAAAACCATGGTTACTCAGTAGTAATCATCACCCGACGGAGATAAATCATGATATAAGTATGATGAAATGCAAGATAAAATAAACTAAGGTAAGAAGTCAAACCCAAAAATAAGATCAAACACTGTTGTGCATACATAAACCAGTAAATTCGAGATAATAATGTAAAGATCACACAACTATATCTATTAAATTAGCCCCCATAAGCCAATAAGTGCATAAAAGTAAATAACCCAACACAGGCCCCCATAAGCCTGAGGGGTACAATCAAGGAAAGTAAATAACTATGTTACCATAATTTAACAATGATTTTTCCATAACCAAGAACCTATCTATACTATATAAGATTATAAACAACTCTCCATTGACAGAATTGAACTGGTGATCACATCATTAAAATCACAATCAATTACACAACTTGAATCGGTGATCATATCTCAATATCATAATCAATTACCGAAATTGAACCAGTGTTCATATTATTAATATCATAATCAATTATCAAACTTTACCATAAATCACATCAACTCTCATAAGCATTAAGTATCTAATCTTCTCAAAATACCATAATAAGTGTTTTAAAAAGTATACAAAACATATAAAGTCTTACAAAATCTTGTTCAAGGCTTGCCCTAAGGTGGGCCAGAGAGGCCCACTTCTAATCCTGAAATTCATTATATGGCAAATTTCACTCTGGACAAAGTAAGGTATCTAAATCCACTTTTAGTTTTTAAACAAGCAATAATTATCCCTATGATTGAAACTCTACCTATATCATGAGTAATTAAGTCACTAACGCCTAAATTACAGTTTCAAGATAGCCTAAACAGTACAACTAACCCTAAATATTGACCATGAAAGCACCAGAGATGTGCCATAGTTTTATGGCACTCACAATGCTTAAAAGTATAGAATATGCATGTACTTAAGGATATTTTATTGGATTTGATTTGTTTTTGGAGTGAGTTTGCAGGAAATTATGTGTTGGAAGCCAACCAAAAGAATACAGAATAAAAAGCTAAAAAATAACCACCTCCCTAGGAACCTATGCTTTGTAGGTACCACTTACTTGGAGTATGTGGGTCCATAGATATCATAAATTAAAGTTTATAGAATGACATTTTAGGATTGACACTTATGCGCCCTTCCTATAACCATAGTACCACCTACGCCCCATAGGTGGGTCCGTAGGTGGCCGCTAATGCATTTTTCCTGAATCATTTTGGATTTATTTCCTAGTGTTTCTATGTAACATAAATAAACTCTTATGATTTTTAAGTCATTATTATGTACGTTAGTCAAGTTTTTCTCTTTTATTTTAGATTTGATTTCTAGGATTTCCATGTAATCTATAAATACACTTTAGACATTGTTTAGTTATGGGATGCTAGTAGATAGCCGCGATAGGCTCTTTGGGGATAAGTTTACATCATCCAAAAACATCTCTTGATTCTAAGATTGACTTGTGATCTTGGGATCTTATTGTTCTTGGTTTGTTTTTGGTTTGTTTTGCATTATGATACTTTGGGTTTGCTTCTTTTATTATTGTGAGATTTATTCTATGATTTTGTCTATGAATTCCATGAATTATATCGCAACTATGAGCAGCTAATTCCATTAATTATTGAGGAAGTGCCAAGTCAGTCTAGATAAATATTCTTGCAAGTACTATAGTTTTCTTCGTTCTTATGGATGTCATAATGGTGATTAACATTGATAACCCGTCTGTATTCACTACGAGCCTGACCAGGAGGTAGAGATTGGAAAAAAAAGATCATAATAGTGATTTGTAGTTAATAGGCAAAATAAGCTTACCTACACTATCTACTTAAGGCAATTATCTTTCATCTAATAACTTGAGACTCAAAATGTAATAGTTACACTGGGATCTAGGATATGGGTTAGTAAGGTAACACCCTGAGACACAAAATAAAAAGGGTAAAATCTATCAATAAGTCCACAAGATAGTTGATGGTACATAACTTATCAGATACTGCACACAAGATAATAGAATAGTTTGATACTGTATGATAAATCTACAGAGTTAGAAGGAAGGGGAAACACAAGCCTAATTTTCATCCTAGATTGATTACAACCACAAGCATCCAATTTTGGTTACTTTTTTACCTTTTTAGCAAATCCCCCCAATTTATTTCTACACCGCCTGTTGATTTCAACAAGGTCAAGCAAAATTTCTAATGTATTGCATGTTGGAACGACCTCAACCTAGTTAAGTTATTATTTTTGATAGAAACTACTTTATCCTTCAATTAAAGATGTAGTTTGGGTGATATCAAAATTTGGCATCGTTGCAAGGGAACATAGTTATGGATTGACTGATTGGAGTTGTTTAATTTTTTAGGTTTTTATTTTCTATTCTTCTTTAGGTATACGCTAGGGTATGCCTACTCTTCTTGATATGAAATACTGGTTAGAGGAAGTATGGAGTGATAAATACTTCATTATTATTGATCCTTAACGTTTTTATATGGTGCATTATTGTAGGAGTGTGGTAATATAGTGTGCGAACACAAGGAGAGCCTGATGAAAACATTGACATACCTTGCAAAAAAAAATCATGAGCTTATTCAAAAGGTTGATAAGTTTGTCTTTGATATTCACCAATTACAAGTATATTTGAATGCAAAAGTTGCTACGTGTAACACCCAATAACTTAGTTTTGGTTGGTGTGAGACTAAAAAATTCTAAAAAACCTACTTGAGGAGCTAAAATTTTAGGATTCAACAATTGCTCATGCACTTATGGATAGAGTAACTATTAAGGAGATCATACTAGAGTTATTTGGGGATGTAAATAAGAAATTAATTCCTGAGTTAGGGCATACTGGACCTCATTCAAAACATTTTTCCGCATTATGTTTGGATAGTCAGATATTGATCGAGCCATCCGAGCCAGAAGAAAAGTGCAAGGAAGTGGAAACATATGTCTATATTCTTGTATTTATTAAGATAGAAACAAAGAATTATATTCCTCAGGTAAGGGACAAGGAGTACAACATACCTTATCTATTGCTTTTTTTTTAATACCATTGCACCTTGTGCATAAAGGGAAATTGAAAAACAATTAGGGGTGAAATTTATAAGTTCAAAGTGGAAAGAGGAAACTGTAGGCCAACTCTTGGTCTACCTTAATGAAGTCTGAATAATAAAGGTACCTATGGACTTGTTGGTAAAGTTGGAGTGACCAATATAGACCCGTCATGTCATCATGTTAAATCAGGCACAACTTGGGAGACAAATAATGTGCTATAGAAATATAGCACTTTCAACACTTAAAACGAGGAAAATATGTAGGTTTATGAGGTTATTTTATTTAGATATTATCCATTTTGGGTATGTTTTGCAGGAAACCACGTTTGGGATACTAAGTTCATGAAAAAGGTAAAAAGGTGTTTTTGTTGACTTTTTGGATAAATTATGGATATTCAGCATATTTTCCAGCTTGTTTGTGATCAAAACATGTTTGAGAATCAAAGAAGAGATGAAAAAATAACTACCAACACTTACCAAGTTAACATGTGGCTGCATGTAGGACCTGCAGAATGCATGTAGGAAAAGCAAGTACTAGAAGTCCAATATCCTAAGAGATAAACTTGCAAGATTTTTTCTCCCGCTACCTGTTCTTAGAGTAAAGACCATAAATGCTACCTGCATCTAAGGACTGAACACGAGTACATATAATAAGTTGTCACCTACCCAGTGTTCTCCTATTTTGTTCAGGCTTTAGTTTTAGAGTTCCTTATGTACTATAAATTCCCCTTATGTACTTTTAGTAGAAGTTATACACTTTTGATACTTATAAATATTTTTTGATTCCAAGATCCTTATTTGATCTTGGGATTCTCTTGTATTAACTTTAGTTGATTAATTAAGTTTTGGTTGTGGATTTTTACACATCTTATTATTGTGATTTCATCCATGCTTTCATTTATAAATGTTATTGATTTCTCCATAATCATAAGCGGCTAAAACCCATAGCTAGGATTCTGCAAACCGTAGCAGATTGATAAAGCAGGATAAGTGTGATTGTTGATCTGAACTAATACCCATGGCATGAGTTGCTTTATCATCATTCTAATATATTTCTTAATGGGTGCACACATTAGAATCCCGCCTAGATATTGTTGCTTATTCCAAAAGAGGAGTAGTGACTAGGAAAAGATAAAGACAATAGTAATTTAAAGTAAATTGTCGATCCATACTATAATGGAATACAGTGAATGACCATTAACTGTCATCTAATAAGTAGAGACACAAAAGGTGGTAAATTAGGATCAAGATAAGGGTTACTAAGGCGACATACTGAGACTCAAAAGGTAGGGGTAAAATCCTTCTGCTCATCCTAAAGGTTGTAGAAGGTACATATGTTATCGATTCTGCATGCAAGGTATTGGGTTGGTTTAACAATGCATGATAATCTTATGGAGTTGAGAAGCCAGGGTAATGCAATCCTATTTATCACCTACACTGATTACAATCAAAGTCAATATAGATACTTTCTTGAGATTACTACAGAAAAATTGCCTATATTCTTTTCTTGTTCTACCCATTGACTACAAATGCTGAGATCTACAAACCCACGTGTTTCCTTGGGATTTGAACCCAACCATTGTTGGATTGCTATATTTTGACAAATACTTTGTAATTATCTAATAGGAGATGATTTTTAGACATCATCAAAATTTTGGCGCCGTTGTTGGGGAGCACGATATTGATTTGTAATTTGAAGTTGTTGCAGGTTTTGGTTTTTTTCTTTTTTGTTTTTGTTCATTGTTGGCTATAAGAAAGTGTATGCCTTGAACGTAGAGTATAGGACATCATTTACTCCCCATGAATCCAAATGTAGAATGGATCCTACAAACACCGAGTAGGATGTCTGAGCAGTAAAGAGATGAACCTCCTGAAGGGGTTTATGATGTTGTACCTCCTCCTCCCTTCAAAGGAGTACAAGATAATGTTGATTGTCAGAATGGTAAGCTTATAGATCATGTTGAAACCAAGTGGAGGGAAACAAAAGAAGCTTAGTGATTATCTAGGGGGCAGATCTAGCTGAGAAGAGACAAGTAGCATACCGTAGAGCAATACTTGGTGGAAATCAAAATAGAGATATAGGTGCCTATGATCAAGTGATCCTAGATTACCAGTATGTGCAACCATATTTAGATGATGAAAAAGATCTGGGATACGTTGGACCGACAGAGACTGGAGCTATTGTGCCTCTTATTTTACCCCTTAGTATCAAGTTTGACATCACGAGCGCAATGATCCAGCTTCTAAATCTGAAGGGTGTATTTGCAGGTCTACCTACATATGATGCAAATTTACACCTTATTGATTTCATTGGGATTAGCAGTACACATACAATTTTAGGGATAAATCAAAATGAATTTAAACTATGGCTTTTCCCTTTCTCACTTATAGGAGAAACATATTTATGGTTAGTAGAACTACTAAGAGGCTTTATAACTACATGGAATGAGTTACTCAGGCAATTCTGGAACAGGTTCTTTCCTTCTTCTAGGATGTTGCATCTTAAGGATGAGGTTTATAATTTCAGGTAGCTACAGTCAGAGTCTATGTATGAGGTTTGGTTCAGGTTCAAGAAGAAGCTAAGTATGGTGCCCAACCATTGATAGTCAGGGATGAGCTTACTGGAGATATTCTACATAGCCCTGACCATTAGTTCCAGAGCCATGGAAGACACCATATGCAAAGGAGATTTTATGATACTATGCTGGGAGGCAGCTTCAGAGATGTCAGATCAGAGCTCGCTCACTAACCAAGGATGGAAAACTCAGGAGGCTAAGAGGTGATCTACCACTTATGCCATTGGTTCCTCCTGTGACCGAAAATTAGTTGATGACACAGTAGCGTAAGAGATTGTGTTATAAAGAACTGATCTTGGAGTACTAGGAAAGTTGCTTGCTGCAGTAAATTCTGAAAAAAATGAATATAGTAGCATCACATGGGTCAGTTTCTAAAGCATACGAGCTAAAATTAGAAGAGGAAGAAAATTATCTGTATCGTCAGATGATGGGTTTCCAAGCCCAAGCCCAAGGGAACCAAGGTCAAAACTACTATGAAAGATACAAAGTCCATAGTAGAGAGAGAGATGGTGACTGGAGAAAGAAGGATGACTATAGAGATAAGGGAGATGGATATATTCCACCTGGTAAATGAGATGCAAAATCCAGAATAGAAGAGATGTTGGCCAAGCTAGTGAAGGGTCAGAAAAATCAAGATATTAGCATTAAGGAGATTAAGGCTGATAATTCAGGATTAACCCAAAAGGTCGAGTCACTTGCTACTACTATCAAGCAGTTGGAGCACCATTTTGGGTTGATGTCAGCAACTCTAAACTAGAGGTAATTAGGTAACCTTCTGAGCAGTATGGTGATAAATCTAGAAAAGAAGGTCATGTACTTGCTATTACCATGAGGAGTGGTATCACTACTATGGATCCCCTATGATCTGCTACAGAACTGCTCATAAAGAGACACTTATTGTTGAGTCTGAGAAGGTAATCAGTGATAATCTTAAAGCTGCTGAAGATAAAGGTAAAGATTTGGTCACTGAGCCGAAAATCAGACAAATTTCGGACTTCCTCTACCTTATCCTCAGAGATTGAGGCAAAAGAAAGAGACAGGTAAGTATAAGAAATTCATTGAGATGCTGAAATATTTAAGCTTGGACATACCTCTTCTTGAGGCATTAGAGCAACTACTTTGATACGCTAGGCTCATGAAACAATTGGTCATGAGAAAGAAAGAAGGAACAATTAAGGATGTTGATGGTGTGCACCATTATAGTGAATTCACGAATAGGTCATTGGCATAAAAAAGGGTAATCCCAGAGTATTTACTATACCATCCACTATTGGTTCATCCCGATTTGCTAGAGTCTTGTATGATTTAGGGGCCAACATAAATTTTATGCTTCTATCCAAATTCAAACAATTGGGATTGAACCCTCTAGAAAAGACTTCGTTTTGGCTGTTGATGGTTGACTACACAGCAAAAAAACCTATGGGAATCTCTTCTAATATGATCATGAGTATGGATAACTTCATCTTTTCGGCTTTCTTTGTCATCCTAGACTATAAGGCTGACACTGAGATGACCATTATATTGGGGAGACTATTTATGGTCATAGGTAGAGATATGGTTGACATAGAGAAAGGTGAGCTCAAATTCTGAGTCAACAATGAGTAGGCTAAATTCAACTTTTGAAGGTCAATGATGCAGCCAACCGAAATGAAGGTAATGTCAGTGATTGATTGTATTAATAACCCTAGAGGATACTCCTATAGGTATATTGATGAATTTAGAGTAGTCAAGATACCCACATTGTGCCACCATATTAAATCAAGCGTCGTAGGGGAGGAAACCCATGGGGTTTTTGGTGATGTCTGAGTAACCAACATAGCTATGTCATGACACAACATTAAATAAAGTGCTGAGTGGAAGGAAACCCATTATTGTTAGTGTTCAGGTTTTTGTTATTTTTCCTCTTTGTAGGTTTTTATCTCTTGGACTTACTCGAAATATGGTAAGAAAATTGCTACATTCATCGTTTTCTAGGTAAAGGGGCTATGCGATCAAACCATCATGGTCACAAGTCCTACACGGTTGATGTATCATGGAAACACGACGCATTCGATGCCTAAATACAAGGAATTTATGCTTGCACAGATTATATTTTTATGGATATGAGGTGTTTGTTGCTTGATTACATGAAAAATAGGTACAAAGCACCTTAGAAGAAAAAGCTCTAAAAAAGATGAAGTCTGCTCATCCTATGAGTCATCTTACAAGTCGTCAACACATCATACGACTCTTAGGCTTACTCATGAACAAAATAGTATCCAAGGTTAAGTAGAAATAACTAACTGAAGCATGATCATGACTTGTAAGGAGTCACTATGAGTCATGACGAGAAATTGTAAAAGGAACAAAAACTCAAGAGTCATTTAGAGGTGAAGTTATGGGTTGTAAAGTCTAAAAATGACTCCTAGTGACCAGTCATGAGCTGACCAGTGTACAAAATCCATAAGGACATGGCCCAGCTGGAAACGAGTGAAGACCAAGAGTTTTAAGTTCTGGGTACGACTCATGAGAAGAAGTCATAAGGATAACATAAAAATAAAACCCACGAGATCAGCTACTAGAATACATATAACTAGCTTTATACGACTCATAAGAATACCTTAAGAGTGGACTATGCGAGTCATACCTTATGCTGACATAATTTTCCTATTCCGTTGTAATTAGGCTTTATGGATTATTTTGAGATACTATAAATACCTTAGGGTTATTTCTTTATTAGGTTACACACTTTTATATTACTTTTACTACTTATAACATACTTTGATCATTGAAACTTTGGGTTTTTATTCAATTGAAGACTTTGTATTTTTCTTCCACTTATTTTTGTGCAATTAATTACATGTGTTATTTATTGATTATCATGAATTTTTACATGAAAATAAGCAACTAATTTCCTTAACTAGGGCTATGGGAACCATGGTAGATTAACTACCTAGAGGAAGTGGGAGATTCGTATAGTCTATTGTAGTTGAATGTATCTTAATGTTGTTTATATTAATTGTCATCAGAGCTACCATAGAAACTTAAAGATTGTTTGTGTTCGAGAACGTCCTCACAAGTGAGTTTGAGATTAGGAATAGGGGATTAAGATAGTAATTTGGGAATCACATCCATATTATAATTCCACCATATCATCAAATAAATTTGAGACCCAAAAGGTGAAAGTAGAACTGAGGTTATAGAAAAGGAGAAATAAGGTGACACCATGTAACTCATAAGGTAAATGGTGCGATTTATCAACACGTTCATAGAATGGTTGATAATACATAGCTTGTCGACTTTGCATATATAAGAAGAGAATAAGTGATTTGAACACGAGAAGTTTATCGAGTTGAGAAGCCTTGGGGAACATAGTCCTAGTGTTTGTCTTCTACTGTTTACAAACCCAGGCATTCAAGTTCAATTACTACTTACTGTTCACTTCAAATTCCCTCATTTAATTTTTTGCACTGCTCGTGGATTTAGTTAAGTTTGATATACTATTCAATGTTTTTACTATGGGTTCGAACCTAACCAGATTTGGGTTACTATATTTAACATCAACCGCAACATACTTCTTTGGAGGTTAGTTTTTAGGTGACATCAAGGTTTAGCACCATTGTCGGGGAAGATGGTGTGAATTATTAATTAAATGTAACGACCCAAAATTACTTCCCGAGATGTCACATGGTGCTTAAGGATACAAGTAGCCCCAAGCTAACCCTTTGAGCCTGTTTCTACTAATAAGACTCATTTCAAGATGAAATAATTCAAACACTAGCATAGTCATATCATATGAAAGGAAATAAAGAGAAAATGCTCGGTCTAAACAACCACAATACTGAAAACCTCCACATAACCACAATCTCATAACTAGTCTGACAAAGCCTCTACTAATCCATGAACTAGAGAGCAATTGGGACAGGTCCCCAACTGACTCGAAATGAACTGAAAGTAAAAACATAGTCTCTCAAATGCAGAAATGTCTAAAGATGGGTCCTCAAACCATGAGGACTCACCACTATAGAAATATAGATAGAGGTACTCGAAAGTCACTGAAGATGCTAGGACTAAGCACCTGAACCTATATTATAAGACAATATAACACATAGACGTATATGTGGATCAGCACTTGGGAATGTATTGAGTATGTGGGGGTGCATGCATTTATATAAAACAACATCAATACTCTTTAATCAAATCATGCATGCAATAAGTAATGACTCACATAGGTTGAGTAAGTATAAAATGTAAAGATAATGAATCATGTAGAATGGAGCATGTAACACAAATCTTATGAGTCATCATAGTTTAACCTTTAAATTGGTAATCTTCTCTTATGCCTCATGGAAAGTAAAACTTCTTTAATGCTCAAAAACTTATAACTTTTTTGAACTCAAATACTAGGAATAGGGATTCATATAACTTTGAAACATGCTTGAAGGCATTTCATTCACTTTAGGAAAATATCACTTTGGAAGGGTAAATACTTTAGTTTTCAAGGAAAGAACTGATCTCAAAGTTTAAATGTCAAGGGAGGTTCTCTTAACCGATATAAACTATGTGAGCTACATGGATTCCAATGTTTTGTCCACCTAAGGAAGAGACCTCATGTTGGGGAGAGGCATCATACTCTTGCCAGGGAGTATAACCTAGGTCCAGTGAATAATCATAACTTGACCTCAGGCCCAACCTACGGTGGCACGTAGTTTTGGGGTAAGAAACCATAGTAAATTACCCGCTCGGTGCTAAAGACTACTCCCTTTAGATTATCTGTGCTCATCTCTTAAAAATCCACTGTTATAAATAATCTTATGGTTCACCACGAACCTAATAATCAAATCTAAAATCTCATGTAGTAGAGCGGATTTCAAAACTCAATGACCATTAGGTCAAAATATTTCTCAATAATCTCAGAATACTCAAATCATGGGTACTTATAGCACAATAGTTCGTAAAATCTCAAATCTCAAGTAGGACTTAATAACCCATAGTTCAAGCCAAGGTAAAAACTCATCAAAGCATAATAGATAGCATATAGATTCATAACTCATGTAGAAATCTGAAAATTTAAGCAATTTATCTCAAAATCTCAACATACTCATATACTTTAATGTTTCAAACATTTCAACTATTAACTTCTCAAGGATTAAAATCATGGGGAATAGACCCAGCTATAATTTCTGAAGAAAACATGTAAAAATCATGACATTAGACTCTCAATTCGAGGAAAACATCAAAACCTTGCAACCAATAACAATGGGTGAAAAACCCCAATTCAATTTCATGTAAAATCTCATAAATTGCAGAGAATTATAGTTTAAATAAGATTTCAGGCACAAGGGTGAAAGGATTATCTTTGTTCGAAAACCCAAATATCTTGAATTAGAAGCTTTGGATGAACTCTCGCTTTTGGAACTCTATTAATAGTCTTGATTGAGGGTTCTTGAATCCCTTGACTTGGCAACCTTGAATCTTGACTCAATTAAGAAAATCTATGGTGGATTATTATGATTCTTAGAAAAGGATTTGGATGCTTAGGGTTTTTGTTGAGAGAAAACTTGAGAGAGACTCCATAGAATGCTTGTAAATGACCTTGATTTGGTGTTTTCATGGTTTAAGAGGCATGGGAGAAGTCCAAAATGCCCTTTCTAACTTCTGTACAAATCTGAAAAAATTAAACTTGGAACCCGATTTCATAGGCCACCGCGATGCGCCACTATTGCGGTGGCCACTGGAAATTGACAAATAGGAAATTGGTAGTCACCTCGATGCGGATCCATCACGTTGTCCCACTAGTCGGGACCTGGAACTTCAGCGCGATGCATCACAATCACACCAGGTCACTGGAAATTGACTATTTGGAAATTATGGTCCTCCGCAACGCGACACTATCGTGAAGTTCAATTGGAAATTGACAATTGTAAAGTAGACCCTCTCCGCGACATGCCAAGCACCAAAATGATGCTTTTTTACTACTAGGACTTAAATTACCCATAATTTCCTATCAGGGTAGCGAATTTAGACAAATCTTATATCGACGAAAAGCTTATTGAATTTCCCATGTGATAAAATATTGAAATTGGAGAAATTCCGTATGGTTAACACTATACTCAATTAGGAAGGAACTTCTCAATATTTTAGGGTCGGATTACACTTCACTTGACAAGCTCTAAGGCTCAGACTATGAGGGAACTTTGCGGGGTCTTACAATATCTCCCCCTTGGAAACATTCATCCTCAAATGTCGCTAGTTGGACTAGGAACATAGGAAAAATACAGTACACATAGCTGAAGAAAATTTTCTAAACGGCTCAACATCTGTTTAAACTCTTGAATACCTCAGAAATTGCAAGAACTCAAGCAAGAATAGATATATAGCTTAACTTTAGATTAAAAGGGCTGAATTAAGGAAGTATAATACCTACAGATTGATCTGAACTCACAGAAAAGTGGTGCGGGTACTTGGCTCGCATGTATTCTTCTACCTCCCAAGTAGCACCCTCAACAAATTGGATCTGCCACAAAACTTTGACCAAGGAAACTTCTTTGTTCCTTACTCTATGGATCTAAAAATCTAGGATCTCAATAGGAATCTGATCGAAGGAAAGACTATTTTGAATATTGGCATTCTCTGAAGGATCTACTACAATGGAATCACCAATATGCTTCTTAAGCGTGGAGACATAAAAAATAAAATGAACAGCTGACAACTCTGTGAGCAACTCAAACTCATAGGCCACCTTACCAACACGGCTAAAGACTCTATATGGCCCAACATAACAGGGACTAAGCTTTCCCTTTTTACCAAACCTCAACTCACCTCTTTTGTAACAACTTGTGACTACCCCCTAGTCGTTACACAATGCTCATAACCCCGAAAGACCACAAGCTAACCCTTTACTGACATATGTACCACACTGCATAATATATGAAAATAAATATGGAAAATAGGCAGAAATAAGACATAAGGTTCAACACATCTGTAAATACTCAAAACCTAAAACTGAATACCAATACATCTGTCTGAAAAGCCTCTAAATTGTATGAACTGTGGAGTTGATATGATATGTCCCCAACTAATTTTGTCAACCAAAAATAAACCAAGTCTGATGCAATAATAGTAAACTAAGGATCATCCTCGAATGAAAAGGACTCACTTCTACGTCTACTGCTGTTGACTGGGATAGAACTACTGAGGGAACTCTGGATCTCGTGCCTCTGAACCTGTGGTGTCAAATAAAACACCTTAGCACAAATGCGTCTGTACGGGAATGTACCGAGTTTTCAGATGAGGTAATGCTAAATGCAAAGGCTCACAAATGAATAATTACTTAACTGAATAATCATGAGAGTACCGAAAGAGAACACATATAGAAATGCACAAACCATAATCACAATCATTATAACTCTAGATACTAAAACTCAAATACTGCTTTACTGTCATCTGAACTCACTACTAACACTGAGATACTGAATCACTGAATCATCTAATATTGATAATTGATTAACTGAATATACACACATAAATAACTGAATTCTGAGCTTACTGCTCTCAACTGACGGAATCAGAGATCAACCTCTCTCTAACGGATGACTCCGAAATCTATTATTAATGATAAGAAAATGATCATGTCCAAATCTGACAACAAGAATACTCAACAAAATATGAGACTGAGATCAAGCCTATCTATCGGGAGATCTGTTGATCTATTAACAAGAATACTCAACTGAATCTAAAACAGAGATCACGCCTATCTATCGTGATATCTCTGGATCTGATAATAAGAATACTCAATTGAATCTGAGACTGAGATCAAGCTTATTTATCAGGAGATGTCTGGATCGGATAACAAGAATACTCAATTAAATCTAAGACCAAGCCTATGTGATGGATGGCCACGAATCAATGGAACTATCTGAGTTCCTTACTGAGATAGGTGACTATACCTCACAGTCCTGATTTCTAAAGATTGATACTGAAATTGCAATTGTGGGAACTAGTTACTTAACCGACATACCCCGACCTCCTATAGGTGGGGTCCAACCTATAACCCTAGCTAGAAGGGTATCAATACTGTGCCACGGGTAAATACTTCTCTGGTCAAGCCTCTCTAACGGATAACCCTTGCAGGAAATCAACCTAAGGCAATATAATAGTCAAACCTCTCTAACAGTGACAACCTCTATTGACGGGGAATCATATATTTTGCACTGGCTATGCAGTTCTGGAGTTCAAGAATTGCTCCTAGTGACCCGACCTCTCTCTAATAGGGAGTCTCCATTCCTTTCCTTACTCAGTGCTAGCTCTTACTCCCAACTAAAATATTCAAAAATGAATTTCCAACTGAACTAAATCTGATACTGGTCACATTTCTCAATTGATCTGACTGAGTTCAGCTAAATTCACATGGTTCCATATTTGATAGAATACTACTGAATCACGATATTTGACTGACGATACTGAGTTTGAATCGATTACTAGGTCACTACCAAGGTCAAAATTGAATAGTTAAATACAACTAGATCTGAGCTGAGTACAATACTTAGGCTAGATTACGAGAGATATGGGGATTGCAAAGATTACTGATATTACTGAGATTTCTTAAGTTCTATATCTGTCTAAGGATTCAAAGTTCCATAATTCACTGAGTTTTGAGAATCATGGACTGACTGGGATTATTGTGAAAACTGACACATGCTCTAGACAGTAGCTAAATTATCGGGTATAAATACCCCCAGGACTCGATAACACAAAAGTAAGACATAACCATTCTTGACTAGTCATAACCACGATCATTCATTCATTATCACAATCATCAAAGCATCTATTCAATCATTTAAGAATCATAACCATATATTCATATCACAATCACTAAGGCATCACTTCAAGTATTTAGGAATCACAACCATATATTCACTATCACAATCACTAAGGCATCACTTCAAACATTTAGGAATCATAACCTTATATTCACCATCACAATCACTAAGGTATCACTTCAAGAATTTACCAATCACAACCATATATTCACTATCACAATCACTAAGTCATCACTTCAAGCAGTTAGGAATCATAGACATATAATAGCATAAGGGAAACATGCTTTTAGACCATACTCTATTCAACAAGGTTTTGCATTAAGTAATTCGCACGTATATCAGTCTTGGCATGTATTGGAGAGCACGTAATTGGGGAATTTCCTACTATCATGTCTTAACTTGTTCACTAAGGTCTTTCAACAAACACTAGGCATGCATGGGTCTACACCTAATTGGGGATTCCAGGCCATCGTGGCACAATTCATTTACTAAGGCATTCATCAAACACTAGGCAAGCATGGGTTGCACCTAATTGGGGATTTCATGATATCATACTACAATTCATTCATTAAGGCATTTCAACAAACACTTGGCATGGATGAACTTGCACATAATTGGGGTTTCTTAATCAATATGCTATAATGGCCCTAATTTTTTCCATAAGCATTTTATCAAACATATGGGGAGCATGATTTTCTTATTCAACCATTTCAACACTTAATTGACCTAACACATCACATAGAAATCAAATTGAAGGGGATTTATCATAACTATCACATGAAAACATACTAGGGTCAAAGCTTGAAAGCCTTGTAAACAAACATGGATCACAACTCAATGATAGAAGGAACATCAATTTCTAACTCACATGAATCATGAAAACCCATAAACACAATATATTTGAATTTTAAAAAAGGGTTCTTGAGCTTCTTGGATGAAAGGAACCCAAGAATCAACATCTACATACCTTCGTGAAACTCTTCTCTTGAAAGTTCTTGGAGAGATTCTTTATTTCTCTTGATTTCTCTATTGATTTTGCTTGAAAAAGAAATAAGGGTTTGGATTTTGTAAAACCTTAATTTTGAGGAAATAAGGCTGAAAGCATTTTATCGGGTATATATAAGGGATGAAGAAGAGTGGGAAAAGACTAAAAAGACCTTGGAATTAGACTGAAAGAAATCCCAATTTTACATACTGGACGACGCGCCATAATAGCACCAATTTACTAGAAATTAGACAATTGAGAAACTGTATGATGGCGCGATGCAGTGGCAATCGCATTGCCACCTTGGTTGCGAATTGGAAAGGCACCGCAATGCGGTGGAATCGCATTAGTGCACTGAAAATTAAAAATTCTCAAATTAAACCTTGGTGTGATGCACCATAATCGCGGAGGCTCACTGGATTTTGATGCTTTCCATTTTGGATGGCTCTGCGATGCGCTAAAGTGCCAGGTGGCACACTGTCTCAAAAAAATAGCTCTAACTCTTTGCTCGAGTATCAGATTTGGGCGAATTCTTTATCGATGAAAAACTTATTCAATCCTCAACATTGAAAAAATCAATATTAGGGAAATTTTAGACGGTTTAAAGTATTTCACACTTGGGAAGACACTTTTCAAACTAATGGAACTGGATTTTCGGTTCACAAAACACACTCTAAGGCTCAAAAAAGGAGAGAATTTTGTGGGGTGTTATATCTTTCATGGGTGAAATCTTCAAATACACCAAATCACCCACTTCAAACTCCAGATCTCTTCTCCTCACATCAATATATGACTTTTGATGACTCTGAGCTATCTTTAACCTCTCTCTAATCAACTTAACTTTATCCATAGCTTTAAGCACTGCATCAGGCCCAATTGCGGCAATTTCACCCACTTTAAACCACCCTATAGTTGACCTACATCTCCTACCATACAAGGCCTCAAATGGTGCCATTTCGATGCTAGTATGGTAACTGTTGTTATAAGCAAACTCTATCAATGGAAAATGCTCATCACAAATACCTTTGAAATCAAAAGCACATGCCCTCAAAATATCTTCCAGGGTCTGAATGGTCCTTTTAGCCTGACCATCTACCTGCGGATGAAAAGAGAAACTCAAAAGAACTTGGGTAAAAAGAACCTACTGAAACGACCTCCAAAATTGAGAAGTAAATTGAGTGCCCCTATTCGAAATCATGGACGAGGGAATTCTATGCAGCCTGACGATCTCTCGAATATACAATCTAGCATAATCCTAGGTTGTATAAGATGTGAGAATGGGCAATAAATGCACGAACTTAGTCAGCCTATCCACAAAAACCCAAATAGAATCACGATGACGACGCGAAAGAGGCAACCTAGTTACGAAGTCCATATTAACCACCTCCCACTTCCAAGTGGGTATACCAAACTCTTTCATCACACCACCAGGTCTTTAGGGATTTACCTTAACATATTGGCACATTGTACACTTTGCTAGGAACTCAGCTATATCCTTCTTCATACCATTCCACCAAAAAAATTCCTGCATATCTCGGTATATTTTAGCGGTGTCGGGATAAATAGAATACCGTGCGCCATATGCTTCAGCCATAATCCTTGCCTCAGATCATCAACACATGGAACACAAAATCTACCTTGCACTCTCAACATGCCATCTCCCTCTTGGGAGAAAACCTCTACCTTTTGGTCCTGAACTGACTCCTTCAGTCCGACCAAACTAGGATCCTTGTCTTACTTCACCTTTACTTTCAAAACTAAAGAGGATTTGGAACTACTTTGCACCAACGTTCTCCCCTCGGGTGAATCAAGTAATCTGATACTCAATCTAGCCATACAATGCACATCGCGAGCTAACTCTTTCTTTCCTTCCTCTACATGAGCAACACTTCTCATAGACAATCTACTAAGGGCATCCGCCACTATATTGGCCTTGCCCAGGTGATACAACATACTGATATCATAGTCTTTTAACAAATCCAACCACCTTATCTGCCTAAGATTAACCCTATGAGTAAACACATACTGCAAGATCTTATGATCAGTAAACATATCAACATGGACACCATAAAGATAATGTCTCCATATTTTCAAAGGAAAGACCAAAACTGCTAACTCAAGATCATGGGTTGGGTAATTATTCTCATGTGGCTTTAACAATCTAGAGGTGTAGCCTGTAACCTTACATCAACACACAACCTAAACTAATTTTAAAGGCATCATAATACACTACAAAATCATCTTTACCATCAGGTAAAGTCAACACAGGGCTGAAGTAAGTCAAGGCTTCAACTCCTGAAAACTTTTCTCATAGGAGTCTGACCACTGGAACTTAACCATATTTTGGGTCAACCAGGTCATGGGAGACGCAATACAAGAGAAACCTTCAACAAAATAGCGGCAGTATCCCGCTAGACCAAAGAAACTTCTAATGTTAGATGGAGAGATAGGTCTAGGCCAATTTCTTACTGCTTTTATCTTTTGGGAGTCAACTCTAATACCTTCGACTGAAACAATATGACCCAGAAAGGCTACAGACCTTAGCCAAAATTCACACTTAATTATTTTGGCAAACAACTGGTGATCTCTAAGAGTTTGCAAGACAACTCTAAGGTGATTCGCATGGTCATTCTCATTATGGGAGTATACAAGGATGTCATCTAAGAAGACAATGACAAACATATCAACATATGTCTTGAACACTCAATTTATGAGGTCCATGAAGGGGATGGGGCATTCATTAGCCCGAAGGACATGACTAGGAACTCAAAGTGACCACAACGGGTTTAAAAGGCTGTCTTTGGAATATTACATTTCCTCACTTTAAGTTGATGATTGTTGGATCTAAGGTCTATCTTGGAGAAATAACTTACACGATGCAACTGATCAAATAGGTCATCAATTCTCAGAAGAGGATACTTATTTTTGGCTGTGACCTTGTTAAGCTGATGATAGTCAATGCACATATGCAAAGAACTATCTTTATTTCATACGAATAAGACAGGCGTGCCCCAAGGAGAAATACTAGGCTAAATGAAACCTTTGTCTAAAAGATCCTTGGGTTGCTCTTTCAACTTCTTTAGCTCAGCAGGTGCCACACGGTATGCCAGAATAGAAATAGGCCGAGTATCGGGAAGAAGGTCAATCCCAAATTCTATCCCTCTATCGGGAGGTACCCCTGGGAGATCCTCCAAATAAACATCTGGAAACTCATTAATAATATTGACTAACTGAATAGTTAGAGCCTCAGACTTAGTGTCTTTGACTCTAACTAGGTAATAGATGCAACCTTTGGATATTAGCTTTCTGGCTTTGAGATAGGAGATAAAATGACTCTTAGGAGATACCGAACTCTCGAACTACTCAAAGTTGGTTCATCAGGATACTGAAACTTGACCACACAAGTACAACATATAGATGCATAATAAGAAAGAAGCCAATCCATACCCAGAATAAGGTCAAAATCTACCATGTCTAACTCCATCAAATCATCAAGTATGACTTTATGAAGAATAGTAACAGGACACTCTATATACACTTATTTTGCAACAACTGACTCCCCGATAGGTGTAGAAACAAGGAAAGACTTAGGAATATTTTCGAGACTCATTTTGAAATTCATTGATACAAGTGGGGTCATATAAAAGAGAATTGACCTAGGGTCCAACAACACATAGACATCAAAGTAAAAGATATGGAGCATACCGGTAACAACATCGGGAGAGTCCTCTTGCTCCTGACAGGATGGCAATGAATAGAATCTGTTCTAGCGTTGACCACCAGCAGTGCTAGATGAAGTGCCCTCAGTAGAGGCTGGATGAGGTATTAGAGCTGGTGCAGTAGTAGCCTGTGCCTGAGGTTAGGCTTTTAAGTTCTCCTATCTAGAATGAGGAAAATCTCTAAGTTTGTAGCCCTGCTTGCGACAACCAAAACAACCCCTCATATCTATAAAATACTCTTCGAGATGACTCTTACCACACTTAGCACAAGGAGGATAGCGAGGCCTATTACCAACACTGTTCTACGACCTAGACCTAAAAGATTTATCTCCTTGCTCCTACCTACTACTAGGTATGGGAGCACTAGCTGATGAAGGCACTGGTATATATGGATGCCTCTGAAACTGAGGGTGGTTCCCTCCATTGAAGCTAGGCTAGCTAAACTCATGCTGCTCAAATCTAGCCCTCTTATTAACCCTCACTCAATCTCTCTCCCTAATCTCATATGCCTTTATCTACTGGGCATGCATCATTAACCTAGCTAGATCCATATCCCTATGTAGAATTACAGTTCTACACTTCTTTAGTACCAAACCAAAAACACCGATCACAAACTAACTCATACTAGCCTGAGTGTTAGAAACCAAATCAGGAGCATACTTGGCCAACTGGTTGAACTTCAAGCAGTACTCCTTAACAGTTATGGAGCCCTACCACAAGTTCATAAGCTTCTCAATCTTTGCCTTTCTCATCTCAAGCGGAATGCACTTGTCCAAAAATGTATCATAAAATACCTTCCAAGTCATAGGAGAAGCATCCTCACCTCTACCCTTCCTCCACGATACAATCCAGTCATATGCTATGTCTTTCCACCTGAAAGACACCCACTCAACACTTTCTTTCTCAAATATATACATCACCTACGTGATCTTTCTCACCTCCTCTAGGTATAACTATAGGTCCTCATGAAATCATGAATCCTAGCCGCAGCTACATCACCTCCTTACTGATTAGCAATTATTGCCTGGTTATTGGCCTGAATATTAGCGGTGACTGCTTAGGCTAACGCCTAAAAGGCCAGCCGAAACTCAGCATGAGACACAGTATCATTCAAAAGATCAACAGGTGGGGGTTGCTTATCATCATTTTTGTGGGAATTCGCTCTTTAGAGAGGTATTTTCTGAAATAGAAGAGCATAAATTATTAGATAAAAGGCACAACTATAGGCACGATAGAATCTGAAATAAAGAAATAAATTTTCCTAAAATATCTTGTAGCCTCTTCCTCATAGATGTGGTGCGCTACACACCAATGGTCAAGACTCCACTCAACGCGGCTTGTCAGAATCCCTAGGACTTCTTAAAAAATTTAAGCTCTGATACCAATTTTGTAACGACCCAAAATTGCTTCCTGGGATGTCACATGGTGGTTAAGGTTACAAGTAACCCCAAGATAACCCTTTGAGCCTATTTCTAATAAAAACACTCATTTCAAGATGAAATAATTCAAACACTATCATAGACAAATCATATGAAAGAAAATACAGAGAAAATGCTTAGCCAAACGCCCATAATACTGGAAACCTCTACACAACTACAATCTGATAACTAGTCTGAGAAAGCCTCTACTAATCCATAAAATAGAGAGCCATTGAATAGGTCCCCAACTGACTCAAAATGAACTAAAAGTAAAAACATAGTCTCTCAAACGCAGAAATGTCAAAAGATAGGTCCTTGAACCATGAGGACTCACCACTGTAGGAATGTAGACAAAGGTACTCAAAATTCATTGACAAGGCTAGGACTGAGCACATGCATTTATATAAAACAACATCAATACTATTTAATCAAATCATGTATGCAATAAGTAATGACCCATATGGCTTGAGTAAGTATAAAATGTAAAGCTCATGAATCATGTAGAATGGAGCATGTAACACAAATCTCATGAATCATAATAGTTTAACCTTGAAATTGGTAATATTTTCTTCTTCTCATTACCCATAGTATAAAGAGAGACTTTAAACGATACTTTCAACTCATTCATATGCCTCATGGAGAGTAAAACTTCTTTAATGTTCAAGAACTCATAAATCTTTTCAACTTAAATACTAGGAATATGGAATCATATAACATTGAAACATGCTTGAAGGCATTTCATTCACTTTAGGAAAATATCTCTTTGGAAGGGTAAATACTTTATTTTTCAAGGAAGTAACTAATCTCGAAGTTTAAATGTCAAGGGAGGTTCTCTTAACCGACATAAACCATGCAAGCTGCATAGAGTCCAACATTTTATCCTCCTAAGGTAGAGACCTCATGTTGGGGAGAGGCGTCATACTCTTGCTAGAGAGTATAACCTAGATCTAGTGATAACTAAACAAACTTGGCCTCGGGCCTAATATCAACTCGTCCTTAGGCCCAATAATAATCATAAATTCAGCCTCAAGTCCAACCTATGGTGGAACGTACTTTTGGGGGTAGAAATTGTAGTAACTTTCCCGCTCGGTGCTAAATACTACTACCTTTAGATTATTTGAGCTCATCTTGTAAGAATCAACTTTTAAAAATAATTTTATGGTTCGCCACAAACCCAATAATCAAATCTGAAATCTCATGTAGTAAAGTGGATTTCAAAACTCAATGAACATTAGGTTAAAACATTTCTCAATAATCTCAGAATACTCAAATCATGGGTGTTTATAGAACAATAGTTCATAACATATAAAGTCTCAAGTAGGGCTTAATAACCCATAGTTGAATATCAAGTTAAAACTCATCAAAGCATAATAGATAGCATATAGATTCATAACTTATGTAGAAATCTGGAAATTTCAGCAATTTATCTCTAAATCTCAACATACTCATATCCTTCAATGTTTCAAACATTTCAACTATTAACTTCTCAAGGATTAAAATCATGGGGTATAGACCCAGCTGCAATTTCTCTAGAAAATATGTAATAATCATGCCATTAGACTCTTAATTCATGGGAAACATCAAAAGCTTGCAACGAATAACAATGGATGAAAAACCCCAATAGAATTTCATGTAAAATCTCATAAATTGCAGATAATTGTAGTTTAAATAAGCTTTTAGGCACAAGGGTGAAAGAATTACCCTTGTTCAAAACCCCACATACCTTGAATTAGAAGCTTTGGATGAACTCTCACTTTTGGAACTCTATTCATACTCTTGAGTTAGGGTTCTTGAATCCCTTGACTTAGAAACCTTGAATCTTAACTCAATTAAGAAAATATATGGCGGATTCTTGAGATTCTTGGAAGAGGTTTTTGATGCTTATGGTTTTTGTTGAGAGAAAACTTGAGAGAGACTCTATAGAATGCTTGTAAATGACCTTGATTTGGTGTTTGCATGGTTTAAATGGCTTGGATAAAGTACAAAATGCCCTTTTTAACTTCTGTAAGAAATTAAAAAAAATTGAACTAGGAACCCGATTTCATAGGCCATCGCAACGCGCCACTATCGCGGTGGCTCAATAGAAATTGACAAATGAGAAATTTGTAGTGACAGTGATGTGGATCCATTGCATTGTCCCACTAGTTGTGACCAAGAACTTCAGCGCGACGCATCATAATCGCGCCAGGCTACTAAAATTTGACTATTGGGAAATTTGGTTCCTCTGCAGTGTGCCACGATCACCTAGTTCTACTGGAAATTGATAATTGTCAAATAGACCCTCTTCGTGATGCACTAAGCACCAAAATGGTGTTGTTTATGACTAGGACTTAAATTAGCCATAACTTCCTACCCGGGATCGAATTTGGGCGAATCTTATATCGATGGGAAGCTTGTCAAATTTCCCATATGATAAGAAGTCAAAATTTGGGAAATTCCATATGGTTATCATGGTACTCACTTAGGAAATCACTTCTCAATCTTTTATGTCTGGAATTACACTTCACTTGACATGCTTTAAGGCTCAGACTATGAGGGAACTTTGCGGGGTCTTACATTGAAGTTGGTGAAGTTAATGAGTTTTATTTTCTATTTTTGATTTGGTATACATCGTTGTATACCAAACACTAGGATTCAAAGAAATCCCTTGGTCCTATTAGATACCGATCCTAAAAGAATCCTTCAAACATCGAGAAGGATGACAGAAAAAGTATGGCATTCCCTACCTAAAGAGGTTCAGGATAATACCGCTGCAGTACCTACTCATTTTCTAGGGGTTCCATAGAATGTTGATGATAGATAGACAAAGGACTTATAGAAGTGACAACTTAAGAGGCTAAATTAGCTGAGGAGGTCTAGATAGTTGAAAAGACTAGGCTTGCTGTAGATTAGCCGAGGAGGCTCGGTTAACTGAAGAGGCTTGGCTAGCTCTACAAGAAGAAATAACCAGACCAAGACAAGTGGCTGAGCATCTAGATAGAGTTTAAAGAGGCAGAGCTCTAATGATTCCTGCATATCAGCATCTTCATCCATATGATGAAAATGTGGACATGGGATATGTTGAACCTACTGATATAGGAGCTAAAATTCCTCCGACTCTACCCCCAATGTTAAATTTGACATTACTAGTGCAATAATATGATAGGTACACTAGAAGGGTGTGTTTTTAGGCTCAACGACAGATGATGTAAACATGTTGAGTGTGGTGAAGGTATATATACTATTGGAACAACTAATAATTATGGAGTTGGTCACAACTTTGTAGTACAAAAGGTTTCCTAGCTTTGAAAAGACATTATGCTTCTTACAAAATGACAGCGCACAAGCGCATACAAAAGTGCACGTATTCTACCAAGTAATATAGTGCCCTTCAAGAAAGCGTAGTTATTGATCTCACAGAGACTAGATTTGGCATTGATTTGATTTTAGTTCACACTTTAGATTCAATTGATATAATAGTAACCAAATAAAGAGTGTGGAAATTGTAAATTAAAACTAAACAGTGCAAAAAATAACGGTCTTAAGACAATCAATAAGAGAAAACCCTGGGTTGAAGAAATCAGAACAATCATATTACGCTATTTGATTTCATTCGCTAACTTGCTTATCTTGGTTGTTGATTTGTAGGTTTAATTGTGGGATTATGGTTTCCCAACCTCTAATTTATTACCTAAGTTGAACCTTACACCTACATAGTTGAGAGGGGATGTAATAATTCACTTAAGTTCTTAACAAATATCATCCTACATATGAACCAATTAAGGTATCTAAGTAAATCCTGTCCTAGATACTAATTCAAGTTTCATATTATATAAAGAATCAAGAACCATACTCTTCTTATTCCCATATTCTATTGCCCTATTCCTTATCCCGAGTTCACAAAGTTGACAATGGATGTATTCTAAGGGTCGTGAATTCTTAAAAATAATTATAATAAGAATAATAAATAACCAATATTGATAATAAAAGCAAACAAACTTAATCCACAACAATAATAATCATGTTCTTGGCTTCAACCTCGGAAAGAGGGCGTTTAGCCACACATAGTCATAATCGTAATCACAAGGTTGTAATTAATGACTAAAAACATGTATGAACTAAATAAAATTAATAAAAACCTATAATGAAGTTGTAGCATCCCTTTAATCTCCAAAAAACGTAAAAATATGTGAAAAATGTGATACAACATGTATTTATTGCACAAGGGTAAGCCAAGTCCGTGTCGAGCTTGATTTAGCTTGAATTGCGCAGGGGTAGAGTGGAGCATGCAATGCACAATCTATTACATTGCAATGGAGAATGAAACACAATCTCTATTCCATAGCAATGCTGCATGCGACGCACGCATATCGCACGGTGCTACTAAATTTTGCCCTCTGAATTTTGGTTAAGTATTGGTCCTTCCTCATTTAATCCCTTGTCGTGTGGTGTCATTCCAATAATTTTTCAGCATCTATATCATCCCTATATCATCATATTAAGATCACAAAAGATCCTACAAGAAAACACTGCACCAACTAGAAGTACAGAAAACACTATATCCATAACGATGAATCAAAAATAGGAGCTTAAACTAGGCAAATTTCCATGATCTTCCACTCAATGTTTTTAAATCTTTCCTTGACTCACTTGAAATTTGTACACTTCTAACAAGTTGTTCCACATAAATAAAATCATTAAAACTACTTGGAACAGATTAAATACAAAAGAATCCAACAAGATAGACTAGACAAGCACCTAGCTCTACCTAGTAACACTAGTTTCTCCGATTGAACTCTAATTGACTTTTTGAAGTACAAACTTGTTAGAAAACACTTGTAACCATTGTAAACACATTATTTAGGACATTAATACATATATATCTCATTATCAAACCATATAGAATTGAATCATCCTCAAAAGAAGGCTAAAAATGACTAGAAAAGGGACACTAGAATGCATAAATACACACAACATCACCACCCCACACTTAAAACCTTGTTCGTCCTCGAACAACTTGTAACTATAGTCATCATAAAATATAGAGAAATATACACTTATACTAAATTCAAGATACTCAAGCTAGCACTACAATGACTACATAGAATGCAAGTTGCTAAGGTAAGCATGTTATTTACACAATTGAAAACTTATGAACACTACTCCAAAACATCCTAGCCTCAAGAATTGACTCACCAAATTGGAAAACTCATGCATATCATTCAATCAAAGACATCATACAAATCACCCACATTCATCAAACATGTACCCTCGTAATAAGATAGTTAGCCATAATCACTCGCAATTAAGCAAATTAGAACGTGATGGGTACAAAAATCAATTTATGCTTACTCTCCCAAAGAATTCATAACTTACACACAATGAACCATAGGCTTTACCTTAGTGTAATTCTCCACTAATAGTCGAATGTAAAGATTTGGATTAATTAGGACTTTTTTGGGTTGTAATGTAGGATAAGGGACGGGTAGGAACTATTTGGGAATAGTGACTAACCTCTCTAAGCTCTTTAATACACTACATTATACATTTAAAATCACTCTCTAACAGACAAATTACACTATTTTTGTATACCCATACCTTTTGTTTTTGCGCTATTTCTTTTAAGAATTTTCATAAACATTTGGTGGACACATAGTTTGTTACCACAAAAATCAATTTTTCTTTTTTTTTTTCACAATCATGGCAATATTTTTAACCTAAATTATATCACAACAATCCACTACACATAAATTATACACCAATAGCTATTACCTTGGGGCATAAATTTCACCTTTTTCTTCTTTAATTTCTCAAACTCCTAAGTAATTCAACTTTTTATTAAAGCACTTAGGAGGTTTTTGGATTAATTTATGGTCTATCAAAGAAAGGGATTAGGCTACTTATGAAGCTACCAAAGAAAAGGATAAAGGATCAATGGGGGTTAACTAGGATAATGCACAATAGGTAGGACAAATAAAAGGTATAAATTCAGGCTATCAAAGAAAAACCTAAATCATCTCCTAAACCCACACTCTTTATTTTGCTTTACACACACACCATACAAGTTCTAGACATAACATGCAACAAGGAATATAAAAATACCTCACATCACATATGGCACATGCTCAACTCAATAGGATTGTCATTGCCTCCTAAGCAAACAATAGCATAAATTTAAAATTAAGCCAACTGGTACAAGAGTCACGAACATGAGCCTAAGATTCTCAAACATAGTAATTCACACAATCAACATTCTTTTACCAAACAAAGCACAAAAATCCCTGAGGACTCTAGGCCTAGCTAGTAGCATCTTCACACATAAAGGATGAGACCCACACTCAATCTTTTCCATGCTTTAAGCTCAAGTTTATGGTACCCAGACTTCCCATTAACCTGTGACTCAACCAAAAACAAAAACTGCGTGAAATAAAAACTAAAAAACTATGACGAAAACATACCTAATTAACTTGGGATTCCTCCCAAGAAACACCTAATTTAGTGTAGTGGCATGACCCTACTCAACTCAACCATATTCCTTCATCTTTTTCCACAAACTTGGGGGCCATCTTCTTATCCTTTTTACCCCTTGTAGGTGTGAATCCTCAAGAGAAGTAGGTTACTCAAATTTAGCTTTTTCAGGCTCATCAACTTCTATCATATCAGGTTTAGGAGATAGAATCGTATACTTCTCAATTAGGTAGTTTGAATAGGTCTTTTGTCAACTATCCACCCCACACTTATCCCCTTCAATATCATTGATCATACATAAATATTTAACTTGGGAGGTAATTATAGGTTTTTTGTATACATCAAACACTACCTCTTCATTCTCTACCCTCATTTTGAGTGTACCTTCTCTAACATTAATTAATTAATGCTCCTTCGGTTGCTAAAAATAGATGTCCTAAAATAATTGGCACTTGTTCATCTGCCTCAAAATCAAGAACAATAAAGTCAGAAGGTATAATGAATTTACCAACCTTTATGAGTACATCCTCAATTATTCCATCTGGATGTGTGAATGAACAATCTGTCAGCTGCAGCACCATGGTTGTCAGTTTAGGCTCCCCCAACATAATATTTTAAATAATGATATGGCATCAAGTTGATGCTTACCCCTAAATGACTTAAAGCATGGACTGCTTTACTCCCAACTAGGATTGGAATGGAAAACTTTTGTTGATTATCTCAATTTCTTAGTGATTTCATGTGTCATCACATCGCTACACTCTTCAGTTAGTGTTATAGCTCCCACATCCTGCAATTTCACCTATTTAGCCACCATATCCCTCAAGTACCTAGCGTACTTAGGCATACTCTGCAAAACATCTAACAAAGGTAAGTTAATGTGAAGATCTCTGACTGTGTCAAAGAACTTCTTAAACAGTGTATCCTCCTTCACTTTAATTTTCCTCTGAGGGAAAGGTAAAGACAGTGTTTTCTTCACTTTTGATTCAACAACTTTTTCTTTCAAGTACTCAGAGTTCCTTGATTTTTCAGCAACTTCTTTATTTACTTACTGGGTCACCACATCAGTATCTACCTTCTTTGTTACCTTTGGAGGTTCTCCTTAAATATCTTTACCGCTCCTCGAGGTGATTGCCATGACTTGCTTTGGATTTTTTGTATTAGTTGGCAATACACCTTGTGGCCTAGTATTTACTGCTTGCTGATTTTTCCCCACATGCAACTTTAGAATTCTTGTGTTCACTTATAAATTTTTTTAAGTCTGCAGCAAACTATGTCTGATTAGCTAAGATGTATTTCATCATATCTTCCATATTGCTGCTTGGCTGATTTGGTTGGCCTTGTGGCTGTGGGGCATTCCATAGTTTAGTCTGCCACTTTATGTTGTAGGCGTTACCATTATTTATCTTTTGAGCATTTCCTACATATATCACTGATTTTAGATTTGAAGCACACATGATGCAGAATGGCCATTATTTTTGCATACCTCATACCAACCTGTAGCTTGTTGGACGGCATTGACTGTGGTTGCGGTTTGTGCTGCTCCCAACTTCATTCTGCTGAATGATGTGTTGATCTAATTTGGTAGTGCAGAAACCTGTGCTGATAACACTGTGAATTGATTCACCTCCAATACACCCACAATTCTTTTTATGGAACTTCTAGAATCTGAATGCCAATATAGATTTCCTTATTCCATATGGTTCAACAATTTGTATAGGTCATCATAAGTTAGCTCCAATGCTTGACCACCTATGGCTGAATCTATCAAAATATTCGTATTGTGATCAAGAGATTCTACAAAAGAGTGAGCAATTACCTCATTCAACTGTTAGTGATGTGGAAAATCCCAAAGAAGATCCTTGAAATATTCCTAAGCATGATAGAAGTTTTCATCAGGCTTATGTTTGAAGCTTAGTATTTCACTGCAAAGGCTCACAATCTTGCCTGATAGAATGAATTTGATGAGGAACTTTTTGGCTAAGTGATAACGCTCAATTTACACGTCAATTTAGTGCAAGGAAGTTGTAGTCAATATATTTACCCACCTTTAGAGTCAGTGTTGAATCCACAAGGAATAATGTGAGTGGCGATTAAACTAGTTTGAATCTAAAGCTACAAGTTAAATTCAAACAAATGCTACAAAAAGATAAAATGGGGTTTTTAGAGATTATCAAATAATTGTTGGTCACTTTAGTTTCACGGTTTGTAATCAAGAGTTTATGGAAAATCAGAGTTATGTTCACTATGGGTATGGGTACTTGACAGATGCTAATAGTGATTCACGATTCTCACGATAGGTAGGAACAACAGCTTGTCTTTATCGAAGTTATGCCTAAATGTATCTTGACCTACTTATCAATTTAATTACCAAATCCTCTTAGACTTAGGGAATTTATATTCACTGACCAGACTTCACCTCAGGTTAATTAACCTTGTTACAATGTCAATTATTAAATGGAAGGTTGGTAGCTTCCAAGTCCCTGTCAATAATTCACTTTCTACTATATTTGATTTCTTATCTCAAGCAAATCAAAGCAGATGCTATCTATCATTTGCAACCAATAGACAATAATTAAAACCTCAGAATTATCAAGGAGTCTTATTACCTTTAGAATCTTAAATAGTTAGCAACTTACCAAGACCTAACCCATAGATCCCATAATTTGGGTTAAAGGGATTTAGCCACTCATAATGTAAAAATCGATACAACTAGTTGAAATCATAATTTGAAAGTTGAACTTACTGCAAGATGAATAGCAACGAGTGTTTCTCCGATTAGATCAAAGTAGAAATCCCAAAATATTGATGATAATCTCTTCAAAGTTAATTGTTTTGTTCAAGCCAAGAAACTAGAGAGAAAATAACAAAATATGTGTGTTCCAAAATAGGTTTAACCTCATCCTTAGAAAACCCTAAACTATGCTTTAAATAGTTCAGCCTAATTATAGAAACAAAATCATGGAGTTCAGTGTTCTTCTCAAATTAGGTGACGACTTATCAGGAGGCTAACAACTTATCACAGATGTCGTCAGCTCCTCTTCAATTTTGATAATTTTTTCTTAAGGCTGCCAGAGAATCCTGGTGGCTTATCAAAACTGTGACGATATATCAAACAATGTCGTTACTTCTCCACCTGAGCTCCCATGTTCTGTCTAAGGCTAATGGTGACTCTGATGACTTATCACAAGGCTGAGGCTTATCATATTTCATCGTGACTTATTTCAACTGAATCTTATTCTCTGTTTAAGGCTGACGATTAAGCTGATAACCTATCAGAGTGCTGACGACTTATCACGAATGTCATCAACCACACTTTTCTTCTTGCCTCTTGACTTCCACTGCAAAATCAAAGATAAAACGATCAAAAATGACAAAAGTTGCCTAAAACTTTGTAATTATTCTCAGTTAAAAGCCTCAAATGTGTTAGCATCTGCTCACACATCAGAACCCTCAACTTAAAATAATTTCTTGTCGTCAAGAAAATAAAACACAACCAAAAGAATACAAAGTACATTCAGCAGTCAACCATCCATATTATCTCAAAAAATCTTCACCATCTCCAAGGTCAATCAATTTACAAACAACTGTGTATGTTATTGAAGAACAACAATGCGACACACAGGAATCAAGACATGACATCAATTCAGCAATAGCAACCATGTATGTACCAAGATTACACTATCCAAACAACTTAGCAAATAACAACATAGCCGGTATGCGCTCACTACAAAGTAGTCCCACTTCACATTTATCAAACATCACATATGTAACCATGGGGACAGTTAAAAGATGCTCACTCTCAAAATAAAGTTCCAATCAATGCATGCCAAATACCATAGGATTATCCAACTCATCTTTTTCCTCTACCTTTAGGATATGAATTTACCCCTAACTTAGAGTCCATCTTCTAGCCTCGATCATGGGGGGTGGTACAATAATTAAGAAGTTGAGTAATGGATTGAGCGAGGTAATCCACTCAGCCTTAAAGTGATGTGTGTTTTTATGTTGCTTATCAAGTGTAAAATAAAGAATATAGGATTCTTGTTCCTTATCTTCATACTCTTCCACTATTTTAGATGATTCCACAGACAAGATATCAGCAAAACATAGTGTGGAAAAATGCTTAGAATGAGGCCCAACTAATTCTACTTCAAAATTTGTACTATCTACTACACACTTTTATTCACCTTCTCAATGTCAGTCTCAAGATTAAGATGACAATCGAGTGGTTGTGATTCTTGAGTTTTCTTCTCAAATTAGCTAATGTTCTCCTCATATTATTCTTTGATTAGCCATTGTAAATATGGTGGTCATCGTAACTCCTTTAGCTCTGCCCACAACTCTTCTTGATTTTTTAAAATTCATTCCATTAATTTGTTTGCTTAAATCGTGACAACACACATATCTTCAGTATGATCTCTTTGACCACAAGCCAACACCAAGTTACAATAATTAGGATAGTATCCATATCATATTGTGAAGGTCCAGTCTATGCACTTCTAGGTAAATTGGACAGCAAGCCTCAAAATGTGGTCCCCCACAATAATAATAAGAATCGTTACTAGAATCGTCATCACTCGAAAAATCATCTATCTAGGCTGACGTCTCAAGAAAGGTGTGATAAAATAAAATAAAATTAAAAATAAACTAAACAAATATTTAAAAGTTTGAATTCAAGCAAGTAAACTAAAATTCAAAACCAACTAAATACACCAAATTGTTCCCCAGAAATGGTGCCATTTTTATAACGCTCAACTTACACGTCAATTTAGTTCAAGGCGACTGTCATAAATATATTTACCAAACTTTGGAGTCAGGGTAGAATCAATGGGGAACAATGTGAGTGGCGATTAAACTAGTTTGAAACTAAAGCTACAAGTTAAATTCAAATAAATAATACGAAAAGATAAAATGGGGGTTATGGAGATTAGCAAATAATTGTTGGTCACATTAGTTTTAGTGTTTGTAATAACGCTCAAATTACACATCAATTTAGTGCAAGGCGGTCATCGTCAATATATTTACCCAACTTTTGAAGTCGGGGTCAAATCCACAGGGAATAATGTGAGTGGCGATTAAACTAATTTGAAACTATAGCTACAAGTTGAATTCAAACAACTTGCATGAAAAGATATAATGGGGGTTTTGGAGATTAGCAAATAATATTTGGTCACCTTAGTTTCAGTTTGTAATCAAGAGTTTATGGAAAAACCAGAATGGTGTTCACTTGAGATTTTGGTACTTGACAGATGCTACTAGTGGTTCAAGATTCTCACGGTAGGTAGGACAACAAGTTATCTTTATCAAAGTTATGCTTAAATATATATCGGCCTACTTAAGCATTTAATTACCTAATCCTCTCGGACTTAGGGAATTTATTTTCACAGCCCAGATTTTACCTCAGGTTGACCAACCTTGTTACAACGCTAATTATTAAATGGAAGTTTAGTATTTTCATCTCCTTGTTGATAATTCACTTCCCACTATATTTGATTTCTTTCTCAATCAAATCAAAATAGGTGTTGTCTATTGTTTGCATCCAACAGACGTTAATTAAAACCTCAGAATTATCAATAAGTCCTACCACCTTTCGAATCCTGATCACTCAACACCTTATTAAGACCTAACCCTAGATCCCATAATTCAGGTTAAAGGAATTTAGCTGCTCATGACATAATAATCAAAGCAACCAGATGAATTCTTGCTTTTAAAGATAAACTTACCATAAGATGAATAGAAATTAGAGGTTCTCTGATTAAATCACAAAGGAAATCCCAAAATAATGATTAAATTATCTTCAAAGAAATTTCTTTTTCAAGGCAAGAAGTAGAGAGAAAATATTAAAGTATCATGTCTCAAAACTCAAGGTTCGGAACCCTTAACAAAACCCTAACCAAGGCTTTAAATAGTTCACCCTAATTATGGAAACAAAATAATAAGATTCAGAAATTCTTCGGATTAAGTGACACCATTTGTGATAGACTATTAGGAGGCTGACGACTTATCACAAATGTCGTCAGCTTTCTCTTTGCTTTGGACACTTGCTGCCTAATGCTAACGACAAATGGTGATGCCCTATCAGCTTCTTAACGACTTATCACAAATGTCATGAAGTCTCTGCTTCAGTTCTCATGTGTTGCCTTAGGATGACGACATTCTTGAAGACTTATCAACTCTTTGATGGGCTATCACAAAATATCATCACAGCTTTGAACCTAGGCCAATTCTCTGTCTATGGCTAACGATGAAGCTGATAGCTTATCACAGGGTGTATGACTTATGACAAATGTCGTCAGCCACACTTTGCCTGTATTTACTTTAAATTCTAGCTCATTTGCTTCCATTCTTGTTGGTTCTCCAATATATTAGCTTCTTCTACAAAATCAAACATAAAACATTCAAAGACTATAAAAGTTGCTTAAGACTTTGCAATTATTCTTAGTTAAAAACCTCAAATGTGTTAGCATTAGCTCAGCCATCAACACCCACAACTAAAAATAATTGCTTGTCCTAAATCAACTCTGCACAACTAAGAGAATACAAAGAACATTTGGCAGTCAATCATCCATATTATATCAAAACACTTTCACCATCTCCAAAGTCAGTCAATTTAAATACAATGAATAACACCAATGCAACACACATGAATTAAGATATGTCATCAATTCAACTATAACAACTATGCATAGACCAGTATTACACTACCCGAATAAGTTAGTAACTAGCAATGTAACTAGTGTGCCCTCACAACAAAGAAATCCCCCTCATCTCATATCAAGAATTATATATGTAACCATGGGGACAATCAAACACTCACTCTCAGAATGATGTTCCAATCAGTGTATGTCAAGTACCATTGGCTTGCCCTTATTTTCATTACCCAGATCTTCAGATAGGATCACTATAGGACTTCTCTTAGGCTTGTAATGTAGGCTAGGGGATGGTATGATACTCGATGGTATTTAAAGTGACTACGCCTCCTTGAGACTACACTAGTCTTTTGGGTTTCACTCATTAGCCTTTTTCTATTTTTCTTTTTTCTTGATCATACTTATTTAGGATGGGTGCGGTTCTTTTCTATAATCACTTCTTCTTTTTCACAACTTTCTTATCTTGCTCTTTTCCACTGCACCCATCTTTTTATTCTTTTCTTTTACCCTAACATTCTTCATACTCATTTTAAATCATGCACCCCTAAGATAGCCACCCTCAACTTAGGACATTTGCCTAAGTCAAGGTGTACAGTGTCAAAGGAAGACTAGGGCCAAATCAGGTTCATTATGATATAAACTGGAAAAGTGACAGGTGTCATAAAAGGAAATAGGCTAATCATGCTCAAAGCAGGGATCAAGGGATATTTTATATAGAAGGAAGGTTACTTAGGCTAAAAGTGAGCTAATATCAAAATGTCCTATGATCCTTTCCTAACTCCTATCCTTCAACCAAGGTAAGACTAACCGGGCAAGTTCTTGATTTCATGATATAATGGGAACTAGGTAGTATCTCACACACATGTCACAAAGGTACATCACAAGCTATTACCGATTCAGTTCATGCAATTGCTTAGCAATGATTATTATGTTACTAAAACTAATACCATAACAAAGATGAACAGTGGTCACAATTAGATGTAAATCACACAGTTAAAGAATTAGACAACTTGAGAGGTGTTAACAAAATAAAAAAATCATATTAACTGCCTTAAGTACTTGTATTTCTCCTAGTCAACTACAAAATGTTACAACAAATCACAATACGGCTAAACATGCTGGCTCTACCAGGAACAAGACTCTGGGGAAAAGAGGCATGTTAACAAAAACCCCAAGAGGACATCAACACCCACAAGTAGCCCCACCCTTAACTTAAAATCATGCAATGTCCCCAATACATCAAACAAAAACAAGAGAGTTAGAAACATACCAATGGAACCATGGGTGCGAAGATCTGATGTCAATCACATAATACGAATACAAACAACAACATACCTTGGGTTTCCTCCTAAGAAGCACCTAATTTAATGATGTGGCATGACCCTACTTAGCTTTTTCCTCCTCCTTGAGGATATGAATTTCACGCACAACATAGATTCCATTTTCTTGCCTCAATCATAGGGGGTGGTATAAAAATTAAGAAGTCGAGTAATGGATTGCGTATGATAAACCACTTGGCCTTAAAGTGAGGTGTGGTTTTATGTTGCTTATCAAGTGTAAAATAAAGAATATAGGATTTTTGTTCATCATCTTCACACTCTTCCACTATATTAAATGATTCTACCGACAAGATATCATCTAAACATAATGTGGAAAAATCGTTCAAGTGAGGACCAACTAATTCTACTTCAAAATTTACACTATCTTCTACATACTCACTTTTATTCACTTTCTCAATGTCAGTCTCAAGATTAAGATGACAATCGAGTGGTTACGATTCTTGAGTTTTCTCCTCAAATTGGATAATGTCCTCATGTTCTTCTTTATTTAGTCACTATAAACATGGTGGGAGTGGTAACTCCTTTGCTCTTCCCACAACTGTGCTTGATTCTCTAAAATTCATTTCATCAATTTGTCCATTTGAATCGTTATAGCACATATATCTTTAGAATGATCACTTTGACCATAAGCCAAACACCAAGTTATAGTTTGTTTCCCATTAGAACAGTGTCCGCATCATATTGTGAAGGTCCCCCAGAATAATAACAAGAATCATCATCTCTCAAAAAACCATCTAGCCAGGCAAATATCTCAAGAAAGGTGTAAGAAAAATAAAATAAAAATAAAATAAATAAACTAAACAAATATTTACAAGTTTGAATCCACGCACGTAAGCTAAAATTCCAAACTAACTCATCATGCCAAATTATTCCCCGGCAATAGTGTCGTTTTTGACAACGCTCAACTTACACGTCAATCTAGTGAAAGGCGATTGTCGTCAATATATTTATTCAACTTTTAGTGTCGGGGTCGAATCCACAGGGAACAATGTGAGTGGCGATTAAACTAATTTGAAACTATAGCTACAAGTTGAATTCAAACAACTAACACGAAAAGATACAATGGGGGTTTTGGAGATTAGCAAATAATTTTTGGTCAGCTTAGTTTCAGTTTGTAATCAAGAGTTTATGGAAAAACTAGAATGGTGTTCACTAGAAATTTTGGTACTTGATAGATGCTACTAGAGGTTCAAGATTCTCACAGTAGGTAGGACAACAAGTTATCTTTATTGAAGTTATGCTAAAATATATCTCGACCTACTTAAGCATTTAATTACCTAATCCTCTAAGACTTAGGAAATTTAGATTCACTGCCCAAATTCTACCTCAGGTTAACCAACCTTATTATACACTGATTATTAAATGGAAGTTTAGTGTTTCCAAGTCCTTTTTGATAATTCACTTCCCAGTATATTTGATTTCCTTCTCAAGCAAATCAAAGCAGGTGTTATCTATCGTTTGCAACCAACAAACATTAATTAAAGCCTTAGAATTATCAAGAATTTTTACCACCTTTTGAATCTTTATCACTCAACACCTTATCAAGGCCTAACCCTAGTTCCCATAATTCATGTTAAAGGATTTTAGCCGCTCATGACGTAATAATCAAAACAACTAGATGAATTTATGCTTTGAAAGATAAACTTACCTCAAGATGAATAGAAATTAGAGATTGTCCGATTAAATCACAAAGGAAATCCCAAAATAATGATTAAATTTACTTCAAAGTAATTTCTTTTTAAAGCTAAGAAGTTAGAGAAAAAATATCAAAGTATCATGTCTCAAAACTCAAGGTTCGGCACCCTTAAGAAAACCCTAAACAAGGCTTTAAATAGTTTACCCTGATTATGGAAACAAAATTATAAAATTCAGAAATTCTTTGGATTAGCTAATGCCATGTGTGATAGACTATCAGGAAGCTGACGACTTATCACAAATGTCGTTAGCTTCATATTTGCTTTGGACATTTGATGCATAACACTGACGACAAATGGTGATGCCCTATCAGCTCCTGAACGACTTATCACAAATGTCATCAAGTATCTGCTTCAGTTCTCATATGTTGCCTTAGGCTGATGGCACTCTTGGCGGCTTATCAACTCCTTTATGACATATCACAAAATGTTGTCACAGATTTGAACTTAGGCCAATTCTCTGTCTATGGCTAACGAGGAAGTTGATAGCTTATCACAAGGCTGCAAACTTATCACAAATGTCCTCAGCCATACTTTGCCTCTATTTACTTTAGATTTCAGCTCATTTGCTTCCATTCTTATTGATTCTCTAACATATTATCTTCTTTTGCAAAATCAAACATAAAACAATCAAAAACAATAAAAGTTCCTTAAGACTTCGTAGTTATTCTTAGTTAAAAGACTCAAATGTTTTAGCATTACCTCACACATCAGTTTGTAATCAAGAGTTTATGGAAAACTCGAGTTATGTTCACTATGGATTTTGGTACTTGAAAGATGCTAATAGTGATTCAAGATTCTCACAATAGGTAGGAATAACAGCTTGTCTTTATTGAAGTTATGGCTAATTTTCTCTTGACCAACTTAAGCATTTAATTATCTCATCCTCTCAGACTTATGGAATTTATATTCACTGACCAAACTTCACCTCAGGTTAATTAACCTTGTTACAACGTCAATTATTAAAGAAAGGTTGGTAGATTCCAAGTCCCTATCAATAATTCACTTCCTACTATAGTTGATTACTTATCTCAAGCAAGTTAAAGCAGGTTCTATCTATCATTTGCAACAAATATACAATAATTAAAACCTCAGAATTATCAAGGAGTCCCATTACCTTTAGAATCTTGAACACTTAGCAACTTACCAAGACCTAACCTATAGATCCCATAATTCGAGTTAAAGGGATTTATCCACTCATAATGTAATAATCGATACAACAAGTTGAATTCATAATTTGAAAGATGAACTTACAGCAAGATGAATAGCAACGAGTGTTTCTCAGATTGGATCAAAGTAAAAATCCCAAAATATTGATGATAATCTCTTCAAAGCTAATTGTTTTGTTCAAGCCAAGAAAATATAGAGAAAATAACAAAATACGTTCTTTCCAAAATAGGTTCAACCTTCTCCTTAGAATACCCTAAACTATGCTTTAAATACTTCAGCCTAATTATGGAAACAAAATCACAAAGTCCAGTATTCTTCTCAAATTAGATGAAGACATGCGTGATGTCTTATCTGGAGGATGATGACTTATCACGGATGTCGTCTGCTCCTCTTCACTTTTAGAAATTTCTACTTAAGGCTGATTGTGAATCCTGACGGCTTATCAAAACTGTGACGACATATCAGAAAATGTTGTCACTTCTCCACCTCAACTCCCATGTTTCATCCAAGGCTGGCAGTGACTCTGATGGCTTATCATAAGGCTAGATACTCATCGCATGTCATCATCACTTCTTCTAACTGAATCCCTCTCTTTGTTGAGGGCTAACAATGAAGCTGATAACCTATCAGAGTGCTGACAACTTGTTAGGAATATCGTTAGCCAAACTTCTCTTCTATTTGCTTTAGATTTCAACTCTTTTACTTCCATCATTGTTGGTTCTCTTGCCTCTTGACTTCCACTACAACATCAAAGATAAAACAATCAAAAATGACAAAAGTTGCATAAGACTTTGCAATTATTCTTAGTTAAAAACCTCAAATATTTTAGCATCTGCTCACGCATCACTAAGTTATCATATAAGGTAATTGAATTGGTTAGCTCCATATTCAACTACCTTTTAGCTTCCCCTAAAAGTGAATAGGGAAATAGTGTCAGCCTCATATAATATGGAGTCACCCTTATCGGAGTGAATGTATTTGTAAGCTTAATAAAGATCTGCAAGTGCACTTGTGTATCCTCATTTGAAAGTACTGAAAACTATCCGCTATTAATAAGAAACTGCACCATATTGTATTTCAACTCGAAATCCCCCTAGCTGCCGGTCTTTGAATTGGGGAAGTCAAGTTCACTGGAAGTGGGACTGCTACTTCCCTAAGCTTTCTACCAGCTGCTTCTTGTTCAGCCATAGGAATAGTATTCTCTTGGCCTTCTTGGATTTAAGGAATTCCACGGAGAAATATTGCTTCTCTGCTGCATTGGTTTTAAACTTGCTCGAGTTTTAGGCTTAGTTCTACCAACTCCCGATTCCTTGCCAGCTTCTTAACTTAAGAACCTATTTCCTACAAGAACAAAACCAATTCCAAGTGTAAAAACACCAAATAAACCTACAAGTAAAACTAAAATAAATAATTGCCAAGTAACAAGACCCCAAAAATGGTGCCAAAAACTTGACAACGCCCAAGTACACACGCAAGTATACGTGGTCTACCAAGTAATATAGAGGTGTTGAACAAAGTTGAGTTACCGATCCCACAAAGACAAGATTTAGCAATGATTTGATTTCAGTTCACACTTTAGATTCCATTTATGAGAGGGTAACCAAATAAATAGGTAGGAAATTGTAAATTAAAACTAAACAATGTGGAAATAAAAGGTCTTAAGACAATAAATGAGAGAAAACCCTGGGTTGAAGCACATTGAAGAATCATATTACACTGTTGGATTTCATTAGCTAACTTGCATATCTTAGTTGTTGATTCATAGGGTTAATTGTATGATTATGGTTTTCCAATCTCTTATCTATTACCTAAGTTGAACCTTACACCTATATCGTTGAGCAGGGATGTAATAATTCAGTTATATTCTTAAACAATATCATCATATATATGAATCAATTAAGGTATCTAAGTACATCCCTATCCTAGATACTAATTCAAGTTTCTTATTTTATAAAGAATCAAGAACCATACTCTACTTATTCTTATGTTCTTTGCCCTATTCCCTCTTCTGAGCTCACAATGTTGACAATAGATGTATTCTAAGGGTCGCAAATCCTTAAAATAGTTATAATAAGAATAGAAAAACCACCAATATTGATAATAAAAGAAATCAAACTTAATACACATCAATAATAATCATATTCTTGGCTTCAACCCTGAAAAGAGGGCGTTTAGCCACACATAGTCATAATCACAATCACAAGATTGTAATTAATGACTAAAAATATATATGAACTAAATAAAATTAATAAAAACCTAATAATGAAGTTGTAGCAGCCCCTTGATCTCCAAAATATGTCAAAATATGTGAAAAATGTTATACAACATGTATTTATAGCATAAGGGTAAGCCAAGTCCATGTAGAAGTTGATTTAGCTTGAAACACCTAGGGATGGAGTGGAGCATGCAATGCATGCTATATTCCATAGAAATGGAGCATGTAATTCACTATATATTCCATTGAAATAGAGCGTATGAAACCTTCTATATTCCATATAAATAAGAATGCACTGCACGCATATCGCACGGTGCTACTGGAATTTGCCCTCCAAAGTTTAGCTAAGTCTTGGTCCTTCCTCCTTTCATCCCTTATCTTTAGTGTCTTTCCAATGATTTTCCAGAATCAATATCATCCCTATATCATCATATTAATATCACAAAATATCTCACAAGAGCACACCATATGAATTAGAAGTACAGACAACACAATATCCATAACAATGAATCAAAAACAGGAGCTTAGACTAGGCAAATTTCCTTGATCTTCCACTCAATGTTTTTAATCTTTCCTTGACTCACTTGAACTTTGTAAAATTATAAAAAGTTACTCCACATATAATAAAATCATTAAAACTACTTGGAATACATTAAACACAATAGAATCCAACAAGATAGACTAGACAAGCACCTAGTTCTAGCTAGTAACACTAGTTTCTCCGATTGAACTCTAATTGACTCTTTGAAGTACAAACTTGTAGAAAACACTTGTAAACATTTTAAACACATGATTCAACACCTTGATATACATTTATCTCATTATCAACCCATATATCATTGAATCATCCTAAAAACAAGGCTAAAAATGGCTAGAATAGTGACACTAGAATGCATAAATACACCCAACATTACAAAATAATTTACAACAATGAGTGTTGAGAAAGTGAATGCAGTAGGAGCAAAGAGTCCAACTTATAGAAATTTTAGGACTGAGTTTGAAGAGAAGCAAAGTATCTTGATTGTCAGTTGGCAGATTTTTAAGCCCAAGGCAAGAGAATCAAGGTCGGTACTAAAATTCATGAAGGGGATGAATTGAAATTTTCTTTGTAAGTATACTACTGACTACTCATAGTTGAGTCGCCTGCAGATAAAAAACACTCCACAAAAAAATCAAACGTAAATAGTTAAGCACGTAAATAATAAAGTATGAAGTAAATAATACAGAGATTTATCCTGGTTCAACACACTAATCCAGTGCCTACATCCAGTCCCCGAAGTTTGAAAATTTCCTTTATAATGTTGAAGGTTTGTTTTGAGTGCATTGATAGGAAACAAGTTCCAAAGACTTACTTTTCTCTTCTGATCTTGTGACATAGCTTCAATTGATGTTACAAGGATGTATCGATCCTACCCTTTTTTTAACAAGTGTTAACTAACTTTACAGAGCTTTGTTAGACTAAGAATAAGACACTTTGAATTTTCTCCCTGAAGTTGTGTGAAGAATGTTTGTCTTTGGTCTTCTTCTTTTATAGTCTTTGGCATCAACCCTTCATAAGGAAACCCAAGGGATTTCTTCTCAATCAAGGATATGAATTGATTCTTTGATTGAGGGATGTAGTAGTGTATAATGTCCATATCAGATATGTCCATTTATGGTTTTGAATCGCGTCTATATCATATATATCTATCATCTATAATTCTTTTTTGATTTTGATACCTTACCAATGCAATTGTGATCTTCTCTCCTTGATTGATTTATTATACCGTGAATCCAGGGATTGCAACCACGATTGTGAGAGGGTTGATCTTTATTCTATTTCCATGATGCTTGATTGATTTTCTTGCCATGTCGAGGTCCTCCATATCATTGTGTCAGGATTTTCAATAATATTTAAGACTATGATGCTCCTTCCAATTGTCCTCTTATGATTGATTTTACTTTGATGCTACTTGAATATGGTGGATTTCTTTCTATTCTTGATTTCCTTCTATTTTTGAATCTGACTTTCTTTATATTTCCATTATCAACAGCTATAGAGATACACTTGTAAGTTTTTCATTATTAAAACATAAAATTGGGAGCTCAACAATCTCCCTCTTTTTGGTAATGACAACAAAAGTAAACATTAGTTAACTCCCATATTTATTAGCTTGATCCCCCTGACTTGTGTAAGTATTAAATAACATTTGACCTTGTTCTGCTCCCACTGGATGGTAGGATACTCTGATATTTCTGTCCTTCTCCCTCTTTGACATAATCAAAAAAATAAATTGGCAATATACATACAGTGAAATGCATAGATAAAAGGGATTGTAAATGTAATGAATTCTAATGATACCAAGGCTTTTTCATAGGAGAAAAATCTTTCTTCTATCAGAGGTTTTGTAAAGATGTCTGCTAGTTGAATTTTAGAGTCAACAAAGTTAAGGCAAAAGTCACACCTTTCAACATGATCTCAAATGAAGTAATGCTTGATATCAATATGTTTAGCCCTCAAATGATGGATAATGTGCTTAGATAGGATGATGGAACTAGTGTTATTAGACAAAATAGGAACAAATTTAAAATCTAAGTCAAAATCAAGAAGCTGATGCATAATCCAAAAAATTTGAGTGCTACAACTTCCGAATGCTATGTATTCAACTTCTATGTTTGAGAGAGTAACGCAAGTCTATTTCTTGCTGTGCCAGAAGATAAGAGAATCACTAAGAAATTAACATATTCTGTTGGTTCTCTTTCTGTCACTTTTGTCTTCTATAAAAATAGTGTCTCGATGTCTAGTTAAATCAAAATAAGAAGAGCAGGGATACCATACACCGAGGTATTATGTTCCTATTAGCTATTAGATGACTCATTTGATGAAAGTGAGATGAGATTCTTTAGGAGTCAACTAGAATCTGGCATATTTGTACACAACGAACATAACATTTGGCCGATTTATAGTTAAGTATATCAGAGATTCAATCATCCCACGGTACATTTTTTTGTCAATGTCATTTTTATTCAAGTCTTATTCAATTTTTGTGGATGGACTCATGGGTGTTCTATAGGCCTTTCCCTTCCCCATAACAAACTTTTTTATGACTTATTTTACGTATTTCGCTTGACTGATGAAGGTGCCCTTGGAAGTTTGTTTGATTTATAGTCCTAGAAATAATTTGAGCTTGCCCATAAGACTCATTTGACATGTTGTACTAACTACCTCTACCCAAAAGTGATTTGGGTGATTGTGTTCTAACAACATTGTTCTGGCATTTTCTTATAGGGACCGGTTCCTTAACTCCGCTACACCATTTTGTTGGGGAGATCGTGGTGAAGTGAAGTTATGAGATTATCCATTTTGAGCACAATATTCTTCAAACACCTTATTTTCAAATTCTTCTACATGATCATTGTAGATGTAGGTAATGAGGTACTTGACTTCTCTCTGTATTTTTCTACAAAAAATATCAAAATTTATGACAACTTTATATTTATGTGCAAGAAACATGACCCAGGAAATCATGAGTAATCATCAATTATGAAAAAAAATATGTTTTTTCGTTAATCCTTGCAGTTTTGGTGGGACCAAACAGATCCATAGGATTGTTTAGAGTGGCCTGGTAGTAGAGACAAAGTCCTTCGCTTTGAAGGATGTTTTAGTCTGTTTACCCAGTTGGCAGGCATCACAGATATGATCCTTTTCAAACTTGAGTTTTGGCAGACCTTTCACCAAATCAAGACTAGATAGTTTTTAAATATTGTGCATGTTGGCATGCCCAAGCATCCTGTTCAACAACCAAGTGTCATTGGCTTGCACAGTGAGGCAGGTAATGGTGGAAAAGTTAGGACTATTTAAAACATAAATGTTATCAATGCATTCACTGATAAGGGAGATATTTCTTTTGTCATGTTTAATTGAGCAGCTTTTAGCTTTACAGAGAACCCCAAACCCAATGTCACATAGTTTACTAATGCTGAGCAAGTTGTATTTGAGACCATCTGCTTGGTATTCTTTGGTGAATTCTCATGATAAGCTGAGTCTTACTTAGCCGAATCCAATGATGTTGCCTCTGGCACTGTCACTGAATCTAATTGACCCTTCATCTACTTTCTTTAGGAAAAAAAGTTTTCCTTCTTTCTAGTCATTTCTCTATAACATCCGTTGTCCCACATTCCTTTTTTCTAGCTGTTGTGGATCTATTCCTGCAAAATAAGAAGATTAATTTTGTTTAGGTACCTAAGTGTTCTTAGGTCCTTTTGGGTTAGATGAGCTTTCCTTGGGCTTCCAAACCTACACACTTTTAGGCTTTTGCCTACAACTGTAGGATTGTGCTCTCTTTGTCCACAAGTAAAGAGGGTGGGTCCTAAAAAAAAAGGAGGCCTTAGCAGAATTAACTGACCCTGAGAAGAAAGTTAGATTCCTTTATAAGGAGTTTGTTCCTACAAAAATGTGGCTTGGGGACCTTTTAAGATTGACTTATTTGTTTTTTTGCATCTTCATTTTCAACTTGACATGCCTCAATTTCCATTTACATTTTCGTCATTCTTCTAGGATTTTTTATTTAAAACGGGCTTTAGAACTTTTATTTTCTTGAGCAAGCTTATTATATTCATCTATGATTTCTTGAAGTTCATTGGTTAGCATATCCAGATTGCATTCAAGAATATTATAGTTATCACAGTTATGTAGCCTTACCTTACTAGGTCCACCTGTTGCCATAATGCATATATTTGCAGCCTTTATTTCTTCTTCAATTTCATTTTCATTACCCCAGCCCCAAAATTTCTGTTCTTTATAGATGATCGTTGTCTCAATTCAGGACAATTTTGTTTGAAGTGCCCAGGTGTTCCGCAGTGGTACTAGAGATCACCGTTCCTGGTGCCGTCATTGTTTTACCTCCCTAGGATCTTTGCTATCTTTGTCTCATAATCTTACTTACGCCACGGTTGATGAGGGCCATTCCTTTGCAATAATAATTTTCTAGAATGTCCTCCTTTCCTATTGGAGTAGCATTGAAGGCTACTATTTTCTTTCTTCCATCCTTGTGAAACAGTTAATATAATTTTTGTCATATATAATAAGGTTACCTTACAGTTCATTATATGTCATGTTGTAAAGGTATCCGTCTTCCAAGATGGAATCCTTAGTTTCCCAAGTCTTTGGGAAACTTCAAACCAGATTTTGGACTGGCAGGCTGTGAGGATAGATCATCCCTAGTGACTTCAGTTCGCACACGATTTTGCTGAATATGGAAAACATTGTTTCAATATCATCATTTTCCTCCATTTTTAATAATTCATATACATTCACAAGAGAAACAATCTTTGACTTTTTGACTTTGGTGGTTCCTTCATAGGTTACCTCTAGTTTGTCCCACATCTCTTTTATTGTCTCACAAGTTGAGATCTTGACTGACAACAAAAAGAAAACTTATAACACTTGCATTAGTTTGGATTGCCTCCTATTGTTCTTCGGTAAAAGTTTTTCAGGATCTTCAATATCAATACTACTGGATTCTTTATCAGGATCATCAATATCAATACTACTAGATTCTTTATCCTCTTCCTTTTGTTTTTCCTTGAGCCCTAGAATTGGCTTTGGACCCTTTTTGATGACAACCAAAGCTTGGTAGTCATTTAGTTTGACAAAGATAGTGAATCTATTTTTCCAATATGAGTAGTGTTGTCGACTGAAGTATGGTGGTCTTGTGAAGAAGTGACCATCCTAAAGAAGAGCACCAAGAATTTGGTAATAGGCCATTTGATATTTTCTCACTTATGGTTAAGCAATGATATCTATGAGACCTACTCTAATACCAAATGAAATTCTAAAGGGGGGGGGGGGTAAATTAAAGTTTTCTTCTATGAGTCGACTACTAACTCCTCACAATCGACTCACCTACAGATCCAAAATACTTCACAAACAAATTAAACACAAAAATTTTAGCACGTAAATAATAAAGAATAAAGTAAATAACACAGAGATTTATCCTGGTTCAGCACACCAATCCAGTGCCTACGTCTAGTCCCCTTGTGTTTCAAATTTTCTTTAGAATGTTGAAGGTTTTGTTCAAGTACAATGATAGGAAATAAGTTTTGAAGACTTATTTTTCTTTTAAGATCTTTTGACACAACTTTAGTTGATGTTACAAAGATGACTCGACCCTACTTTCTATCTAAGAATTGTAATCTAACATTATAGAGCTTTGTGAGACTATGAATGAGACACTTTAAATTTTCTTCTTGAAGTTGCGTGAAGAATATTTGTCTTTGGTCTTCTCATTTTATAGTCTTCGGCTTCTACCCTTAATAAGGAAATCCAAGGGAGTTTTTCTCAATCTAGTAAATGAATTGATTCCTTGATTGAGATAAGTAGCCGTGTATAATGTCCATTTCATATATGTCCATTTATGACTTTAAATCACATCCATATCAGATATATCCGTGATCTATATTTCCTTTTTGATTTTGATGCCTTATCGATGCACTTGTGATCTTCTCTCCTTGATTAATTCATTCTACTGTAAATCTAGGGATTACAACCCTTATTGTTAGAGGGTTTATCTTTCTTCTATTTGTGTGATTCTTGATTGATCTACTTGCCATGTTGAGGTCCTCTATATCATTGTGTCATGATTTTCCATAATATTTGGGACTATGATGCTCCTTCCAATTTTCCCCTCATGATTGATTTTACTTGGATGCTACTTTGATATGGTAGATATCTTTACATTCTTGATGTCTTTTAATTTCTAAAGCTGACTTCTTTTATCTTTCCATTATTACCTACTACAGAGATAAACTTGTGAGTTTGTCATTATTAAAATATAAACTTGGGATCTTAATAGGAACTATTACAATAATATATGTCAACATAGATGGTGATTGGAGATGTAAAGATGACTATAAAGAGAAGAGTGATAGATATGTACCACCAGGTAGCCGAGATACAGAGTCCAAAATGGAGGCTATATTGTCGAAACTAGTGAAACACCAAGAAATTCAAGATATCTATCTTAAGGAGATTAAGGCGGACCTATCAAGCCTGAATTAGAAAGTTGAGCCATATACTACTACAATAAAACAACTGGAGCATCAATATGGCCAGATGCTATCTATATTAAATCAAAATAAGCCTAGCACTCTTCCAAGAAATACGGCACCAAACCAAAAACATGATAGTCATTACCATGCCATTACCACTTAGAGTGGTAAAACCACCATAGATCTGCCTGTACCTACCTTAATCGACCTAAAAAAAAGATGATCATGTTGATGTTGATAATAGTATGAAGAAGAAAAAAGGTAAGGATAAGGCTGAGAAGCCTATTTTAAAGACCATCTCAAGACCTCTCCCTCTGTTTCCTTAGAGATTGAAATAAAAACAAGAAGAGCGTAAATATTAGAAGTTTCTGTCCATGTTAAAGGAGTTGTCTATTAATATTCCACTTGTAGAGTTATTAGAACAAATGCCTGGATATGCAAAGTTCATGAAAGATTTTTAAAGTTAATGAAGGATTTAGTCACCAAGAAGTAAACAGTAAGTTATGAGCCAACTGACAATGTTCATCACTGCAGTGTTGTTACTACTAGATCATTGGTAGAGAAGAAGGGGAATTTGGGTGCGTTCACTATTTCTTGCACCATTAGATCCTCTAAATTTGCTTAAGCACTTTGTTCTCCTGGTGCTGGCATCAATCTTCTGCCAATAGTGGTTTTCAAATAGTTGGGGTTGGGGTTTCCAAAACCAACATCTATGAGACTAGTGATGGTAGATCAGAAAATGAAGAAGGCAGTTGCATTCTATATGATGTATTAGTAAAGGTGTATTCTTTTATATTTTCTGCTAACTTTGTGATACTGCATTGTGAAGTATACATTCAAGTTTCAATTATCTTAGGCAGCCTATTTCTAGCCACGTCAAGACATTTATTGATATGGAGTTAGGATATTTAATGTTAAGACTTATCAATGTGAAGGTGATATTCAATGTATGCCAGTCCATCCGTTAGCTGGATAAGTTGAGGATGGTATATGTGATTGATGTTTTTGAGAAGGATATGATCTCATGTCATGATCTTGATGCGGTAACTAATTGGGAAGATATTTTTGAGGTTGTTCCTATTTAAGAAAGCCTAGGTGTTGAAGCCTTAGCAGTAGTGATTATGAACTTCAATAGTAACAGAATGGATGTCTATGATGAGATAGTATGTGTACTTTATGGGAGTGGTTCTTATACTTTTGCTCCAAAGAAGATTGATTTGGATATGAAAAATAGAACCACTATACCTGCTCACCCAGCTATTGAGGAGCCACCTATCTTAGAGCTGAAGGCCTTCCATCCTCATTTGTAATATACATTTTTATGGGAAGATAAACATTGTCGATAATCATTGCAGCTGACTTGATACAGAAAAAAATGAAAGATTTATTATCAGTACTACCAAGATTAAAGAGGGCCATTGGTTGGTCCATTACAGATATTGTGGGTATTCCACTCGATCTTTTTACTAATAAGATCCAACTTAAACCGTATTATATTCTAAGTATAAATCATCTGTGTCGGCTTAATCCTCCTATGTAAAAGGTGGTGAATAAAGAGATAATCAAGTGGCTAGATGATAGATTAGTGTATCCTATTATTAATAGCAAGAGGTTCAATCTAATACAATATGTTTGGAAGAAAAGTGGTATTACTGTTGGCCTAATGAGAAGAATGAGCTAGTGCCAATGAGGTTAGTCATAGGATGGAGAGTATGCATAGATTATATGAAACTAAATGAATGGACCCAGAAGGACTACTTTCCCATGCCTTTATGGACCAGATGCTTAATAGACTTATGGGCAGAGAGTGGTACTACTTTATACATAGGTATTCAAAGAAAAACCAAATTACTATTGCGCCCGAAGAATAAGAGAAGAAAACCTTCACTTTTCCTTATGGGACCTTTACATTCAGGCATATGTCATTCAGGTTATGTAATACTCTAGCCATATTTCAGAGATATATGATGTCGATTTTCTTTAACATGGTAAAAGTGTCTTTTCATGGTCAATGAAGGTATTTTTCTTAGGCACAAGATTTGAAAAGTGGTACAGAGGTAGATAGAGCTAAGATTGAAGTAATTGATAAATTACCCCTACCAATTTCTATGAAGGGTATTCAGAGCTTTTTAGGACATGTTGGTTTCTACAGATAATTTATCAAGGATTTCTTAAAGATTTCCAATCCTTTTTGTAGGCTTCACAATAAAGAGGTGAAGTTTGATTTCAATGAAGCATGCTTGAAGGATTTTGAATGTCTAAAATAAAAGTTGATGACAACTCCTATCATCTTGTCCCCTGATTGGTCCTTGCCATTTGAGATCATGTGTGATGGAAGTGGAGTGGCTTTAGGTGCTGTTCCAGGCTAACAAAAAAAAAGATCTGCATCCTATCTATTATGCCAGAAAGGCACTAAACCTTTCTCAAAAGAACTACACAGTTACAAAACAAGAGTTATTAGCAGTGGTTTTTGCCTTTGAGAAATTTTTGTCTTATTTGATTGGGACAAAGGTAGTTGAACAAACTGATTATATAGAATTGAGGTATTTGATTGAAAAAAAAGATGCAAAGACTAGACTTATTAGGTGGGTTCTCTTGCTGCAAGAGTTTGATTTCGAGGTCAAGGATAGAAAAAACATTAAGAATTAAGTTGCAAATCATTTTTATACACTTTAGGAAGAAGCTAAGAAGAAAGTTGAAGATGGACTTGAGATTGATGATAATTTTATAGATGTGCGGATATTGTTTGCTTCTCAAGAGCTAATTCCATGGTTTGCTAACTATCAAAACTATCTAGCAAGTGATCAGGTCCTATGACTCCTATTTTAGAATCAGAATTGATTGATGTTTGGGATGTGGATTTCATGGACCTTTTTCAAGATCCTTTGGTATAAATTGTATTTTTATGGCAATGGATTATGTATCTAAATATGTGGAAGCGGCTGCACTCCCCAATAATAAGGGAAGAACTATCACGACCTTCTTAAAAATATTATCTTTTCTCAATTTTGCACGCAACGTGCAATCATTAGTAATGGTGGGTCATATTTTTATAATCGTCTATTCAAGAGTATGCTTGAGAAGTATGGAGTAAAGTATAAGGTGGAAACACCTTGCCATCCGTAGACGAGTGGACTGGTCGAGGTGTCCAATAGAGAAATCAAGTCCATTTTGGTGAAGCCAGTGAATGCTAATATGACTAATTTGTTAAGAAAGCTAGACGATGCGTTACTGGCTTACCACATAGTGTTCAAGCTCCCAGAGGTGCTTTTCCTTATCAGATGGTATAGGGAAAAGCATGTTACCTTCCTATTAAACTTGAGAACAAAGAAATATGGGAATTGAAGAAGTTGAATTTTGAGTTCCAGGATACAAAAATCTCAAGGATGAACAAAATGAATAAATTGGATGAATTCTACTCTAGGCTTATGAAAGTTCTGCACTTTACCAATAGAAGATAAAGTTGCATCATAATCGCAAAATTAAGTAAAAGATATTGAGAAAGGTCACCGTATATTTCTCTATAACTCAAAACTTTGCTTGTTTCTAGGCAAGTTGAAGTCTACGTTGTGTGCTTCATTTACTGTAACAAGAGTGTTTCCATATGGTGATTTGGAATTGAAGCGTGATAGAGAATCCCCAATCAAAGTGAATGGGCAATGATTAAAGCACTATATGGGAAAACTAAGGAAATTAATTTTATTTTTAAGATGGAGCTTGGTGGAGTCTGAATAACAAAGGCAATTGTGTCATGCTGCGACTTTAAATCAAGCACTACATGGGAGGCAACCCATCTAGTTGGTGAAGTCTAAGTACCTAACTTAGCCTCGTCGTGCCACGAATTTAAGTCAAGTGCTATGTTGGAGGCAACCCATGCTTTGTACTTAATAATTTATAGGGTAATATGCATGTTCAGTGTGCAGGATCAAAGATTGCAGAAAAGAACCATAAATTCTAGAATTCAGGTCATATGAACTTTTCATGTGTCACACCCTAACTTCACGACTCGTGAGAAGGAGTCATAAGGGCCTAGGACTTGAAATTTATCCAGGTAAGAAATGTTTGGAGTCCTTACGACTCTCAGAACGAGTCATAAACTTTGGTAACCATTTGTCACCTTGAGTCTTATCAACACTAGATCTAGGTAAAAGTTTCCAATCTTTATAGGGGAGTTAGAGACCTGTAATAATTGGTTACTAGTCGTATGCATGACTCATAACCAAACTTACTAGGCCAAGGGTCTCAGGTCAACCCAACCAAGAATTATCTTTTAAACAAAATAGGGGTACCCAAATTGGGTACTCGACATTGCAATCGATGAACCCCCTCCATTGTTGCTTATTTATGAGCTCTAAGAACCCAAAAACACTCTAATTCCTTCACCAATCAGTTAGTTCCTCCCAACCTTTAATAATTTTTTAAGAATAACGGTAAAAGGGTTGAAATTAAGAAATCTAAAATCTCAACAACCAAGTAAGTTCTTGAGCTTAAAAAGTTTATATTTGAAGTTAATTTTGAACATGGTTTGAGATTTTAGAATTTCTTAAAGATAAATATGAGTGTGTATGAAGAATTAAACCTTATAGCTTAGAAGTTGACTTCAAAAAGTTATTTGGGAGTAAATTTGTATGTTATACCATAATGTTAGTTTTGGAGAAATAAAGGGGTGGTATAGAAGTGGGATAAAAATATAAAGATTGGGATTATATATTGGAACCAACTTAAAGCTAAACCCTATGTTGCAGTGGATACATGGATTTTTATGACTCGTACCTACAGGTAACGAGTCATTCAGAGACTCGTAACCATGACAACATACAGGATTAGAGATGATTAGGTTCTAGTATGGATATGACTTGACTATGCAAGTCATAAAAAATCCCTACGACTCGTAACTAGAAGTCGTAAAGACTGGGGAAACATTCATAGAAGAAAAATGTTTTTGGTTAGCCTATGAGTATTAGTAATGAGTCGTACTATAATTTTACGACTCGTTTGAAGAACTCATAACCTAACCAGTAAACATTGACTTTCCCTTCATCTATCATAGATTCAGTCATATGAGTGGTAACTAGTGTATATGACTTATACCCCCCAGTAGTCACATGAACAAAATATGCACACTGACACCAAATTTCTTTGTTTTTCCTCCCTTTCCTTAGTAATTACTAATAAGTGTATGCACACAAGTACTATGGCTCCAAATGGTGACTTATTGAAAAAGAACACCAAGAAGAAGTCGGCTCCCAAGCAGGATTACCATCTTATGAATGAAGAATCAAGTGTGTTGAGTGGTTACATCATGGAGTATCTAATAAAAAAGAAAGCTCAGCCTAGAGAGGCACTGCCTAGGGGATAGAAAACACCTGCAATGGTGGTCACAACGCCTAAAAAGACAATTAGAATGAAGCAGCCAAGTACTTTCCCACCACACTGTACATAATATTTTAAGGATAATGAGGATATGTAAATGTTGAATCTGAGGGTGATGCAGGGATAGATGAGTCAAGCTCTTATAAAGTAAAATTAGAGAATAAAGGTGAGGTGGAGGAGGATATTACCACAATTGATGTTCACCAACTTCTACCCCAAATTTACTTAGCCATTGAGCGTACTATGGTGTCCACCATTGAACAGTATGGGTACCCTAAAATGCGGGATACATATAATTTTGGGTTTGAGGTGAACATAGCTATTGGAAACCCGAGAAGAGGGATATACCTAAAACAAAGATTTATTACTATAGGAATGTCTGTAATACCTGGATTTGAAGCCATATTTTAATAGTACAGATTCTAGTGGATGACTTCAGCACCAGGAAAGTTTGGACCTGCACTAGTGCGAGGATTTTATACTACGTATAAAGCTAAGCTAAAGATAAACCTATTTTTGGAGTTTGGGTAAATATTTCTCCAAGAACTATCTCCAGATTCTACATGGTCCTGACTTCTAGCCTACAGTAAACACAAAAAAATTGATTAATGCATGGAGGAATTATAGAAGGTTACAAAGAAGTTGATGGGGTTGGCTAATAAAATTATTCTGTTCAAATGGATAGCAAGCATCATCGCTATAAATAGGGAAGAATCAATTTCGATGATAGGTGTCCCAGGTGTGGCTTCGAAGAAGATTTAGAAGAAAACCTTGAATTTTAAAGCCATGGCCTTGTAGACGTTGGATCGACACAAACTATGTCGCACTATTAGGGACAATGTACTTAATTCGGTTTGTGGAATATTGGTATTAGGACATATGGTCGGATATAAGTTTACGTGATAGAGCTATGGACACAGAGAAGGTAATTCTAGTATTCCCTTGTTTATTAATGCACATTTTCTTGGATGTAGGTGTTCTAGAACTACCCGACATTAATAAATTCACTGAGCCAAAAAATATATGGATTTAGGGTTGATTAGAGATGCAGCGAACCCCATGTCCAGGCGAGAAAGGAAAAGAGCTACAATTTTAGCTAAAATATTCAAAATCCAGGGTGCAAATTCTGAAGCTATATGGATGAATCAAACAGATGACACCATAGGTGAAGGTGTGCAGATTGACCCATAGATGTCAGAGGCAGTGAGTACAGCTAATTTCCCTTCTCCTGCATAGTCTGCACTACCTTACCCAGCTTTCTATAGATCGATGACGGCTAGTTTAATGGTCATCTAACAAACCATGTGGGATGTTGTAAGAGATTGTATACGTTGGAAAAAAAGTCTAATATGTAGAGAAGGGTGTGCAACCCTGGGTAAAAGATAAATTAAAAGAGCATAACACAAGAGTCTAGTTTATATTGGATGGTTTAGAAATAAAACTTACACAAAATTTTACAGGTGGCCCAACCCTCAGTATTACAGAAGTGAAATCTAAAGTGGCTTTGTTGAGAAAGGTTATATAGAAAATATATGATAGGTCATTTATCTAGCACATGTTATAATAGAAGTCGAGCTTAAGGTTAAAGTTAAAAATATCTTGATGTTACCCGTGGGAGAAGAAGTTAGGGAAATAAAGAATAGCAAAAGTAGAAGCATTGAAAAATAGAATCTAAAAAAGGCAAAGGAAGATAGTGTGAAAACTGAAAAGGAACAACAGGTTAGGGTTCGAGAGATAACAGTTTGTACCAGTAGTTTGAAACCACAAAGTGAAGATGTTGAAGAGGTAGTGATGTATCCCCAACAACTAACATACCATTGAGAACACCAAATACAACCATTGCCTCTACTATAGGGACAGTCCTAGCAGTTGATGGGACTATTGTTGAGGATAGTGGGACCTAATCTAAGGGCCCATGTGATGATGTAGCATGGGATAGTGCCTTAAGTTCCCAGGTATGTCCTTGACTCCTATATTACATTGTTAGACGAATTAGGGATAATGAATAGGTTTTAGTTGGGGGGGGGGTTGGTGTACCAAGGTCACCATGGGTTACATCTAATGTGTTTTGAAACCCATAGGCCGCAATTTCAAAAGCTTATAAATTGACATATTTTGTTGATGTTTTTGTTTTTGTTAGTTTGTATGTTATATAGTGCTAAAAACAGGAATAAAATTTGTTCTTGTTGTAGTAGATAGGGTTTTGAATGATTATGCTAAACAAGTTTTGATAATGAATAACTGTGTTTAAAAATAGATTCCTAAAACTTTTATGATTGTGTGATATGTTTATATGTGAGGGATGACTGTGAATCCGATAAAGGTATTAGAATTAGGGATATAACAACTATGGAAAATAATTGCACAACTCGATAAATAGTAACTAGCGATATGACCCTGTATGAGGTGTGTCTGGGATGTTACGAAGTTCCTGATATTTTGGAATTCAGAACTTGCCTAGTTGCTCTTACCTACGATTTTGGATAGTCGATTAGGAAATGATCTTACACTATTTTTTTTGTTTCAACTCGAGCCTAAAATTCCCTACCGAATGAGATAGCCTAGTTGACCCATTTTTACTATTTACACTGATTTTACTTTCCCATTTCAACTATAATGAACTTGTTTTGGCCCTAGTCCTCCTTTGACACTATGAACCTCAACTTAGGCAAATCGCCTAAGTTGAGGGTGGTTATTGGGGTGCATAGGAAAAAATGAGTATGACCAAAGAGGTATATAAAAAAAATGAAGAAGCACAAGTATGGTGAAAATTGAAAGATAATAAAAGAAAAAGAAAATGAAAAAGAAAGGGAGAAAAGAAAATCTCACCTAGCCTAGTCTGAATGTGCTTTAAAATAAAAATGGAGGAATAAGGGCAGAAATAAAATGAATAAAAATTTGGAAAAAAGTGGACCCCAAATAAAGCGTAGTGTCAAAGAATCTTAGTCACTAAAAAAATCCCAAAAAGATACATAGTATCCCCAAACCTATGTTACAAGATAAATAAAATCCTATAGTAATCCTATCCCGACTGTCCATAAACCTAGGAAGAAAGCATATGGTCAAGCCTATGGTATTCTATATATGTTGAGATACTTCTTTGTGAGCGAGGGCATCTTTGGAAATGTCCCTGAAAAACATTATTGATCTAAACTGTGTTAATGGGATTTCCTTGATTTTGAGCTTACATGGTTTATGCCGTTAGGTTGCTAGATCATTCGGTGAGTGTGATTTGTGTATATTACTAGTTATCTATTACTAATGGAATTCCATCATTGGATTCCTCTCAGTCACTCTGTGTATCAAATCGAGATACACAATTGAGTTCATGAAAATATAAAACTAGGAGGGGGAATAAAATGTTGATAACTAAAATAAAAAGTAACTGTCATTGGTATCTTAGGATCTTCCTTTTTACGCATCATTGTTTATAGCAGTTTTGAGTTTTATTTTTCTTAAGGACATGAAAACATTCTAAGTTGAGGGTGTTGATGCGTCGTGGAAACACAACATATTAGATGCATAAAAATAAGGAATTTAGGCTTGCAATTAGGTTATTTTGGTGGATATGAGGTGTTTGTTGCTTGATTGCAGTTAAAATAAGTATGAAGCACCTTGGAATGAAAATTAGAAGAAAAATCTATAAAATAATGAAGTTTGCTCATCCTATAAGTCGATATAAAAGTCATCAACACATTAGATGACTCGTAGGATTACTCATAAACAAAACAATAACCAAGGTTAAGCAGAAAGAATTAAGTGAAGCATGATCACGACTCGTAAGGTCACTACAAGTCATAATGAGAAATCATAAAGTGAACAAAACTTCAAGTGTCATTCAGAGGTGAAGTCAGAAAAAGAGATGAGTCGTAAAGTCTGAAGATGACTCATAGTGACCTGTCGTGAGCTGACCTGTGTACAAAATCCATGAAAAACAAGGCCCAGGTGGAGACAAGTGAATACCAAGAGTTATAAGTTTTGGGAATGATTCATGAGAAGGAGTCATAAGTATAACAAAAACATAAATCCCACGAGATCAGCTACTGGAATCCAAGACTAGAGGACATTAAATCCTCTTTTTTCTTGTAATAATACCTTATGAGTGAACTACACAAGTCGTACCTTATGTCGACATACTTTTCCTATTCCATTTTAATTAGGATTTTTGAATTATTTTGAGATACTATAAATACCTTAGGGTTATTCCTTTATTAGCTTACGCACTTTTACTTTACTTTTACTACTTTTAACATACTTTGATCATTGAGATTTTTTATTGTTATTCAATTGAAGACTCTGGATTTTCTTTTTTTATTTTTGTAAATTTAATTAGATATGTTATTTATTGATTATCATTAATTATTTCATGAACATGAGCAGCTAATTTCCTTAACTAGGGTTGTGGGAACCCTTGTGGATTAACTATGTTGAGGAAGTGGGAATTTATCTAGTCTATTGTGGTTGCATGTATCTTAATCGTCCTCAGATTAATTGACCTTAGAGCTGCTACCGAAGCTTGAGGATTACTTGTATTTGAGAACGTCCTTACAAAGGATTTTGAGATTAGGAAAAGGGGATTAAGACAGTAATTTAGGATTCACATTCATCTTATAATTCAATCATCTCATCTAATCAACTAAGGTTATAGACAAGGAGAAATAAGGCAACACCTTGAAACTCATAAGGTAAAGGGTGAGATTTATCAACACGTTCACAAGATGGTTGATAATACATAGCTTGTTGACTTTGCATGCAGAATAAGAGAATAGGTGAATTGATCATGAGAAGTGTATAGAGTTAAGAAGCCTGGGGGAATACAATCCAAGTGTCCGTCTTCTAGTGTTTACAAACCCAAGCATTCAAGATCTATTACTACTTACTATTCACTTTAAATTTTGTTATTTACTTTTCTGGACTGCTTGTGGATTTTATCAAGTTGGAGATATTGTTCAACATTTTCCTGTGGGTTCGACCTCAACCTAGTTTGGGTTACTAAATTTGACATCGACCAAAGAATACTTCTTTAGAGGTTAGTTTTTGTCCGATATCAATGGTAAGTTGAGTAATAAGCTGAAAAGTTGAAACTTTGAGGACTCAAATTGGAAAGTTATGGACTTTGGCATCTATTTTTACTTTTGGGACCTCAAACATAGGTTACGGGACCATAAGAATCTAGAAAAATATCAAAACAAAAAGTTTTGATTGCAAAAAACCAGGCCAAAATTTTTGGCCTAGCACCTGCTGGCCGCAAGTGGCACTTGCACCTATAGCCTGACCGTAGGTGCAGGTCGTAGGTAGCTGCCGTAGGAGGGCTATTTACAGGCCCAATTTTTAATTTAATTTTTTGACCCATCAACACTTACATATGACCTAAAATAGCCCTTCACCTATAATTAAACAACCTTAACTTTATTCTAACTCATTCTTATCCTTAAAACATCACTTTCTCTTTGAATTCAAGCTTTCCTATTAAAACACAAACTAATCCCACACTTAGGAAAAGGATAGATTGATACATATTTGAGATATCAACTTGTCCGAACATGCAAAAAATAGTTTTCAACTTTTGTTTTGCTTGCGTTCTTCACTATTCACTTTTGGTTCTTCATATAAGAGGTAACTTTCTCGGCTCCTGATTGTTATGTATTAATTTTTTTAAAAACAAGTTGGTATGTGTATTCCATTGAAAAATATATAGAATCTATCAAGATTGTATATAGTAGCCTTGAAGTAGCCTTAAATCATAATGTAGGGCCTTGGTTTAAGAAAAATCTAAAGTTAAGCCCCAATCGGAAGTTAAACTTGAACGAGTTTAAGTGATAGAATTAGTTGTGCAAGATTGTTTTCTTTAAAAGCTATGATTTATGATAGGCATGTGTATATTATACTTGTTAGTATTTCAAATAAGTTATAGGGTTGTGAAAATTGAGGAAAACTTTGAACTTTTCTTCAACTTATGCAGTCCCTCATTTTGTTGGAAACTAACAACTGATTTTTCAAGTACATATGGCACCTAAGGATGCAAAGAAGATGAAGGTCGCTACCTCTAGGAGACAGATAAAGTTTCTCGAGCCTAGTGGTTTAGTAGAGATGTACCCGAGGCACTGACGCAGAGATAATACCATTGGGCTGACATGTTGAGTTACGAGAGGATAGATGCGCCAGGCTACTCAGACAGTTGCGGCCTGGTGAAGAATGAAGTCATCATAGATTTCACCCCCTCACACTACCCCGCCTAATGATGAAAATGAGGAGGAGGAGATAAATTTTGAGTTTACTCCACATATTACTGCTCAAGACCCCAGTCTGAGGAGGGGTCCTAGGATTCATCTAATAAGGTTGAGTAGGATGATCCATCTGTGGTGCCCCAGTCTAACAAAGGTACCTTAACTTAGATATAGTAGCCAATGGTACCCTTGTATGAGGAGGGTACAAAGAAGCCTTTCCACAATGCATCAGTAAAGTAGAGTCCTGCTCCCACACCTGCCTTACTTGCACCTCCCAAGGAAGGATATCAGAGGTGGTATGTCAAAAAGATGTAGTAGATTTATGATATCAACAGTCATGTTTGGAAGGAAGGAAAGCCTACCAGGTTCATATATGAGGAGCGCCAGATTTACCTAACGGGACTAGATCGAGTACTATAGTTACAGGTGAAATTTGAAAGGTATCAGCTAGAGTGGATGACTAGGCCACTCGATTCCTATAATGTAGCTATGGTATCAAAATTTTATGCATCCTACAGAGCTATGGTGGTCACTCCTATGCACATATATCTAGGCCTGGTTATATTTATGAGGCATCCATACCTTGATCATACACTGGTTAGAGAGGTCAGAGTTGACATTTAGATAAAAACTATCTGCAGAGTTATCTTTGTCCTTGATTACATCACTCCAGCATTTACAGCTGAGTGTGACCACATATTGAGGGTCATATGTGATCAATATATCATGTAGGAGGATGATCACTAATGAGAGAGGGTAGAGATAACAACTTGGATAGACAGTTATATTTCACCTTTAGGTGATGCGACCCTATGGATAAAGGGGTATGCTGTGATTTAGAAAGGTCGATTGGCATTTGAGGCTAAGTTTTGGTGGTTGCTGATTAGATACCAACTGATACCCATTGTTTTAGATAATATATTGACATAGGAGAGACAATCACTAGTTCCTTATCTGATGGCTGGATATAATATTTATTTTGATGTTATTCTTCGATATGAGTTACATGATAGAGCATTTAGGGAGCTGAATAATCTTCTTATCACTTACATGATTCAGCAAATATATGATGAGCCTAGCATGCTTGAGATATTGGGTGTAGATGATAGAGTAGCTACTATGGTGACTATTCAGATAAATAATATAAGGGATTTGGTACGTCTAGACACTTCGAGGAGATTGGGCCAATGGGTAGCAGTACCACGGGCCCGATCTAGGGCCCAGCAGTTTCCACAGACCCTAATAAGGCATATTAGGGTTATGTAGACAGTAGTATAAAGATGAAAGTATGGGTGCACAGAGAGGCTCCAAATTATAGTATGTAGGACGAGGGGATACCAACTATTTCTTCTTTAGACCCGACTTTGACCTTAGAGATGGTGGGTGTACCTTCATAGCCTACTCACCTATCCACTACAGCTCCTGCTTCAGGTATGCTTATTATATCTAGCAATATTTTGTAGTGCTTAGTAGACAGCCAAAGGGCCACCGATGCTAGGGTGAGGATCATTGAGACTGAGATGACTACCCTCTATGATCAAATGAGATCAGGGGTTAGGACTAGATTTTAGTAGATTTTAGTAAGTGTTGTACTATTTGGGATATATTCTGATTTCCATACATGGCTTGATGAGTTTAAGAGATAGGTTACAACCCAATATACAGAGACAGCTACACCAGAACTAGCCTAGATGAGTGAGAAGTTTGATTTATTACGAGCAAAGGTATGCTCTCAAATAGAGAGCCATGTTGCAGCCACTCCCTTAGCTATACCCCAGCTGGTCAAGATGTCACCTCTGCACATACGGAGATGGTTTAATTTCTTCATGAAGGATATTAAGGAGGTCCCAATAGTAGGGACCAAGAGCGGTCATAGTGATGACTTGTAGGATCCTCACATACCATATGATTAGGCTATCAAAAGGGCCATGTATGATTTTATGGAGACTAGATTCGTCAATAGACAGTGGGACACATCTATAGCAGTGGGTGCCTTATCTACTAGTGCACCGCCACCACCACCCCTCTTTCAGTTGATATTCCTCCATTTGGGGATGCTCATGATTTCAGCACCTAGTGTGTCCCATATATTTTCTCCCTTCACTCTTTTTTACTTTTTCATAGCACATTGAGGATAGTGCATAATTTTTAGTTGGGGGTAGGCATACCATGCCGTCGCGTGTTTTTATTGGCATGCTTTCTTCCTGTTGATTGGGTTATGGTTGTAGAACCAACATGTCTAGGATAATTTTGTGTCGTACTGTGTTTTTCCTTGTCTTGTTTTTTTTATGTAATTCAAATATTTTTAAGTATTTACGGTGGTAGTCATGTTTTGACTAATTTTTTATAACCCTCTAAAATTTTTTGTTTGTGAATGTATATATGTGTGAACTTTGTGGATATTATTATGGCATGAGGATTAGGGACATGATAATCACTTTCCAATAATTGCATGAACTGGATAGGTAGTAGTTGGAAATATTAACTTTGTACCATGTTTCTCTGAGATATTAACTAGTTCCCTTTGTATGTTGAATTAGAACATCCTTGGTTAGTCTTGCTAAGGTTGAAAGATAGTCGGCTAGGAAAGGATCATAGGATGTTTTTTATTTCAGTCCACTTTTAGCTTAAATGGCCTTCCATATGTCAATGATATCCATTAATCCATTCTTTTAGCTTTATAGCATATTTTTCTTATTTCACCTTTCTCTTTCCTATTTTTATTACAATGAACCTATTTTGGTCCCTGTCCTCTTTGGACATTATACATCTTAACTCAGGAAAAATACCTAAGTTGAGGGTAACTATCATAGGGGTGCATAGTATAACATGGGTATGTAGAAGGGTAAAATAAGAGACAGAGTTACTAGGGCTAGGTGTGGTTTAAAAAAAGAAAAAAAATGAAAAAGTAAGAATAAAAGACCACACCTAACCAAAACATGCACCAAATAATAAAACGGAGAAATAAGGGTGGAATTAAAAGAAAATTAGTAAATAAGTGAGACCACAAGGTTAGTGTAGTGCCAAGGAGGCTTAATCACTTAATATGTCCATATGTACCATATTTTTCCCCATGCCTACATTACAAGCTGAGAAAAGTTCTATAGTGATCCTAACTTGACTATCTGAATGCTAAGGTAAAGAAAATAAGTTTAAGCCTATGGTATTTGACATACATTGATTGTAACATCTTTTTGAGTGTGAGTGTCTCATGATTGTCCCTGTATTTATATGTTTTATTTCATATGAGTGAGTGGGACATGTTTGTTTTGAGGGCACTTGAGTCGTATTACTAGCTATTTTCTTGTTTCGGGTAGTGTAATTTGTATATATGAGTGGTTGTCTATTGCTAATGTAATTTCCATACCTTTATACTATTATGTCATATTGTTGTGCTTCATGTGCATACACAGTTGGTTTTGAAAAGTGAGATTCGAGGGGGTGTTGTGTTTTGAGCTTTAATTGTTGATTGACTGCCTTGAATATCTTAGATTCTCCTTGTTAAGTGTCTTTTTATTTTTGTTCTGTTGTGTTGTCTGAGGACATGAAAACATTCTAAGTTGAGGGTGTTGATGTGCTATAGAAATATAGCACTTTCAATGCTTAAAATGAGGAAAATATGTTGGTTTCTGAGGTTATTTTGTTAGATATGATCCATTTTGGGTATGTTTTGCAGGAAACTATGTTTTGGATGCTAAGTCCATGAAAAGGGTGAAAAAGGTGTATTTGGCAAACTTTTGGAGCAATTATGGATATTCAGGATGTTTTCCAGCTTGTTCATGATCAAAGCATGTTCGAGAATCAAAGAAGAGCTGAAAAGATGACTTCTGACACTTACCAAGTCAATTTGTGGCTCTATGTAGGACTTACGGACCGTATGTAGGTAAAGCAAGTACCAAAAGTCCAAAGTCACGATGGCTAAACTTGCAGAATTTTTTCTCCTTCTACCTGTGCCCAGTGTCAGGACCACAACTATGACCTGTACACAGGGCCAATCTGTGGGTACAAACAACATGTTTCCAATGACTCGGTTTTCTCTTATTTCATTTGGGCTTTGGTTTTAGGGTTTCCTCATGTTCTATCATTACTCTTTATGTAATTATTAGTAGGAGTTATGGACTTTTGGTACTCATAAACATATTTTGATTCCAAGATCTGATTTTGATTTGGGATTGTCTTGTATTGACTTTAGTTGATTAATTTAGTTTTACTTATGAGTGTTTACACATCTTATCATTGTGATTTCATCAATGCTTTCACTTTTGAATGTTATTGATTTCTTCACAATCATGAGCGGGTAAAACCCATAGCTAGGGTTGTACAAACCTTAGCAGGTTAATAAAGTAGGGGAAGTGTGATTGTAGATCTGAACCAATACCCATGGAATGCATTGTTTTATCTTTATTATAATAGATTTATTAATGTACATTAGGATCCTGCCTAGATATTGCTGCTTATTCTTAAAGAGGAGTAGTGGCTAGGCAAAGATTAAGACAACAGTACTTTGAAGTTAATTGTCAATCCATGCTATAATGGAATATAGTGAATAACTATCAACTATCATCTAATAACTAGTTACTCAAAAGGTAATAGTTAACTGGGATTATGATAAGGGTGAGTAAGGTGACATCTTGAGACTCAAAATGTAAAGGGTGAAATGCTTCTGCTCGTCCAAAAGACATTAGATGGTACATAACTTATCAATCTGCATGTAAGGTATCAGGTTGGTTCAACAACACACAATAAGCCAACAGAGTTAAAAACCCAGGGGAACGCAATCCCAGTGTTCACCTACACTAATTACAACCAAATTAAATATAGATACTTTCTCGAGATTACTACACAAAACCCCCCATTTACTTTTATTATTTTCCCATTGACTACAACTATTGAGATTTGGAAATCACGTGTTCCATTGGGATTCGACCCCAACCGTTACCGGGTACTATATTTTGATACTAAATGTATCATTATCTAATAAGATTTGTTGTTTTGACGTCATCAGCAACCCAAGGTAATTTGTCGTTTGTAGAAGTTATTTTGATTGACAACAAATCTACACATCTATGGTACCATATCTATGTTTCTAAATCTCTTGCTTTGTAATGACCCAATATATTAGGGACAATGCATCTTAAGTTGAGGGGGCTTCTTGTTGGTTTTGATGTCCTCTTAGGGTTTTTGTTGTCTTGCCTATTTTCCCCAGAGTCCTATTCCTAGAAGAGCCAACATATTAAGGAATATTGTATTTTTTCATGATGTTTTGTGTTCAACATGAGAAAAGTAAGTATCTAGGGAAGTTGACACATTTTTTGTTGATTTTTGAGGAAAATGATATCCCTCCAGCAATTTATTTTTGAACTGTGTGATGTTTATATATATGTGGCCATTGTGAATCCTATTATGACATTAAGATTAGGGACATGATAATCCTAACTAACAATTGCATGAATCAGATAGGTAGTATCTTGTGATGCAACCTTGTGCTATGTGTGTGAGATACTACTTTCTCCCCTTTGTGTGTTGTATCAAAAACTTGCTTGGTTAGTCTTGCCTAGGTTGTAGACAGTCGGTTAGGAAAGGAACATAGGTCATTTTTTTATATTAGTCAACTTTTAGCCTAAATGATTTTCCATGTGTGAATAAGTATCCCTTGGTCCCAATTTTGAGCCTGTGTCATCTATCATTTTGTTACACCTTTCACCTTCACATTTGTATTACAATGAAACCATTTTTGCCTTGGTCCTCCTTGGACATTGTGCACCTTAAATCAAGCAAATCACCTAAGTTGAGGGTGCTATCATAGGGGTGCATACTATGAAAGAAGGGTAAAATAAGAGAAAAGAATGTAGAGAGATAGGTGTGGTGAAAAGAAAAAGAAAAAAAAAATTATGAAAAAGATAAAAAGAAAGAATAAAAGAAACCACACCCAACTTGAAAGTGCAATAAAAGGAATAAAAAATAAAAATAAGGGTGGAATAACAAAGAATTGTTTGATAAATGGACCCCAAAGTAAATGTAATGCCAAGGAGTCCTAGTCACTAAAAATGACAATATATACTGTACCATCCCCCAAGCCTACGTTACAAGATGAGTAAAGTCCTATAGTGATCCTAACCAAACTGTCTGAAATCTAAGGTAAAGAAAATAAGGGCAATCCTATGGTATTTGATGCATATTGTTGGAACTTCTTTTGTGAGTGCGAGTGTCTCTTGATACATCCATGAAATAACATGCATGATTCTATTGAGTGATTGGGACTTCTTTGAGCTAAGGATACATAGGTTGTGTTGCTAGCTGCTTACTTGTTTGGGTAGTGTAACTTGTACATATGCATGGTTATTTGTTGCTAATGTAAGGCTACATCTTAATTCCCTTATGTTACATTGTAGTGCTTCATAGATGGGAATAATTGATTTTTAAGTATTAAACTGGGGGAGGATAATGTGTTTTGAGATAAATTTGATGATTGAATGCCATAGGTATCGTAGGCTTCTCTTGTTAAAACATCGTTAAAGTATTTTCTTATGTTTTGTTGCCTGAGGACATGCAATGTTCTAAGTTGAGGGTTTTGATGTGCCATTATTTTATGGCACTTACGATGCTTAAATTGGAGAATATGCATGTACTTAAGGATGTTTTATTGGATTTAATATGATTTTGGAGTGATTTTGTAGGAAACTAGGTGTTGGAAGATAATTGGAAGCTAGGTGTTGCGCCTAGTAGGTACCCCCTATTGCGCGTAGGTGGGTTCGTAGGCATAAAAAATTAAAGTTCAGGGAAAAAATTTTGGGATTGGCACCTACACCCTTACACCTATGGCCATAGGTACTACTTACACCACATAGGTGGGTCCGTTGGTGGCCGTCGATGCATTTTTCCTAGATCATTTTGGACTTATTTCCTATGGTTTCTATGTAACCTAAATACACACCTATGATGTTCTTAGCCATTATTATGTACGTTTCGTCAAGTTTTCCTCTTTTATTTGGGATTTTATTTCTAAGGTTTCCATATAATCTATAAATACCCTTTAAACATTGTTTAGTTAGGGGATGCTAGTAAATAACCGAGATAGGCTCTTTGGGGATAAATTTTATATCATCCACAAATATATCTTGATTTTAAGATTGATTTTTGATCTTGGTATCTTATTGTTCTTTGTTTGTTTTTGGTTGGTTTATCAATCTGAGCTTTGGGTTTTCTTCTTTCATTATTGTGAGATTTATTCTATGATTTTTTTCTATGAGTTCCATGAATTGTCTCGCAACTGTGAGTGGTTAATTGCCATAACTAGGGTTGGGCGAACCCTGTTAGACTAACGTAGTAGAGGAAGTACCAAGTCAGTCTAGATAAAGATTCTTGTTTGTATTGTCATTTTCTTCGATCATATTGATGTCTTAACGATGGACAACATTGCGAACCCGCCTGTATTTACTACGAGCCTGATCGGGAGGTAAATATTAGGAAAAGAAGATAGCAACAGTGATTTGGAGTTAATTGCCAAAATAAGCTTACCTGCACTATCTACTTATGACGAGTATCGTTCATCTAATAACTTGAGACTTAAAAGGTAATAGTTAAACTAGGATTTAGGATAAAGGTTAGTAATGAGACACCTTAAGACTCAAAAGGTAAAGGATTAAATCTAGGAATGAGTCCACAAGACAGTTGATGATACACAACTTATAAGATTCTAAAAGCAAGGTATTGGGATAGTCGATAGTGCACGATAAATCTATAGAGTGAGAAGGCAAGGGGAACATAATCCTAGTGCATCTTACATTGATTGCAACCACAAGAATCCAGTTCTAGTTACTTTTTACTCCTTAGAAAATCCCACTAGTTACTTTCTATATTGCCTAGTGATTTCAACAAGGTCAAGAAAGATTTTTGATGTATTTCCTTTGAGATCGACCCCAACTTAGTTGGGTTCCTATATTTTGATAACAACCACTTTATCCTTTAATTAGAGGTGTAGTTTAGGCGATATCAACAAACACCTATATCCCATCCAGAATCGAGAATAATATCATAATCATACTATGAAATATCTCAATCCTTAAAGAGGGTATACCTGGCCTATCAAGACGTCAAAGAAAATACTGAATAAATCCACTAAATGTAACGACCCGAAGTCATCTCCCAGGACGTCACACGGTGCCTAAGGCTACAAGTAGCGCCAAGCTAATCCTTAGAGCCAGTTTCCACCAATGACACTCAATTCAAGATAAGAATGGACTCAACACTAGCATAGTTATATCACATGAAAGGAAATATGGAAAAGATACTCGGTCCATCAGATCATAATAAAGAGAAATCTCAACAAAACCACAATATCAAACCCTCAACATATCATAAGTCTGACACTAGTCTGACAAGCCTCTACAAATCAAAATCTAGAGAGTCGTTGGGGTAGGTCCCCAACTGACTCTAAATGAACTGAAGATAAAACATAGTCTCTCAAGTACCGTAAATATCTGAAGATCGGTCCTCTAATCATGAGGACTCAGCAATGTAGAAAACGTATGCAAGGTACTCGAATAATCACGGGCGAGGCTGGAACTGAGCACCTGAACCTATATTATGAAACAATGTAGCACATAGATATATATGTGGATCAGTACTCGGAATGTACTGAGTATGTGGGGGTGAATGAATATGAATAAAATAGCAACAATCTTCTTTAATCAAATCATGTATGCATTACGAGACAACTCACATGGATTGAACAAGTACAAAAAATAAAGCTCATAAGTCATGTAGAATGGAGCATGTAACACAAATCTCGTGAGTCATCATTGTTTAATCTCAAAATTCAAAATCTTCTCTTGTTCTCAATACCCAAAGTCTAAGGGACTTTAAGCAATACTTTCAACTCATGTATAAGTCTCGTGGAGGGTAAAACTTCTTCAATGCTCAACATTTCATAACTATTTAGAACTCATATACTTGTAATTCGGAATCATATAACTTGAAAACATACTTGAAGGAATTTCATTCACTTTCGGAAAATATCTCATCTCAAGCTTTAGGGCAATCACTCTATCTCAAATGGAAAGGCATTCTAGTTTATGGAAACAACTTATCTCAAGGATTTATAAAATGTACTATAACAAGGGAAGATGCTTTCTTTTTGGAAATAACTCACATCAAGAAAATACTTTAGTTAGGGAAACATCTTTGCAATTCAACCATTTAGAAAAATAACTTATAGGGAAGGAAAATAAGTATTTGATGTCAAAGTCTAAATGTCAAGGGAGGTTCTCGTAACCAACATAAACCATGCGAGCTACATGGAATCCAACATTTTGTCTTCCTAAGGAAGAGACCCCACGTTGGGGAGGAGCGTCATACTCTTGCCAGGGATTATAACCTAGGTCTAGTGATCACTAAATGAAAATCGGCCTCGGGCCCAATCATAATCATCATAAACTCAGCCTCAGGACCAACCTATAGTGGAATGTAGTTTTAGGGTAAGAAACCATAATAACTTACCCACTCGGTGCTAAATTCTACTCCCTTTAGATTGTCTGCACTCATGTCAGAAAATCCACTTTTAGAATAATCAAATGGTCACCACGGACCCAATAATCAAATCGATAATCTCGTATAGTGAAGTGGATTTCAAAGATCAATGACCATTAGGTCAATTTATTTCTCAATCATCTCAAAATACTCAAAACATGGGTGCTCATAGCACAAGAGTTCATAATTTCACAAGTCTTAAATAGGGATTACTAACCCATTATTCAATCTCAAGTTAAAGCTTATCAAAAGCAAAATATATTGCATATAGATTCATAAATCATGTGGAAATCTAGTAATTTCAGCAAATTACCCCAAAATCTCAATATAGCCATATGCTTCAATATCTCAACAATGCAAATATTAGCTTATCAAGGAGTAAAATCATGGGGTTTATACCCAGCTGTAAATACTCAAGAAAACATGTAGAAATCATGCTATTTGACTCTTAATTCATGGAAAATATCAATATAATGTATTCAATAATAATGGGTGAAAAACCCAATTCAAATTCATGTAAAAACGTCATATATTTCAATAAACTCATGATGTTAATAGCCTTTTGGGGACAAGGGTGAAAGGGTTACCCTTATTAAAAAACCCCACATACCTTAAATTAGAAGCTTTTGATGAACGCTCACTTTTAGAACTCTATTCGTCCTCCAGAATGAGGGTTCTTGAGCTCCTTGACTTAGGAACCTTGAATCTTGTCTCAATTTAGGAAATCCATGATGGATTCTTTAGATTCTAGGAAGATGTTTTGGATTCTAAGGGTTTATGTTGAGAGAGAACTTGAGAAAAAACTCATAAGATGCTTGTAAATGGCTGTGATCTAGTGTTTCCACGATTTTATAGACTTGGAAAATGTCCAAAGTGCTCTTTTAAACATCTGTACAAAACTGGAAAAATTGAACTGGAACCCAATTTTCTTGGCCTCCGCCACGCACCACTTATCGCGGTGGCTCACTGGAATTTGACAATTGGGAAATTGGCAGCCGTTTTCCCACTGGTTGGGACCTGGGAATCCTCCATGATTTGACACTATTGCGAGGTTCCACTGGAAATTGACAATTGCCAAATCAACCCTCTCTGCGACGCGCCAGGCAGTTAAATGATGCAGTTTTACGACTAAGGCTTAAATTAACCATAAGTTCTTACTCGAGTGTTGGATTTGGCAAAATCTTATATCAATGGAAATCTTATCAGATTTCCCACGTGATAAAAGGTAGAAATTAGAGAAATTATATATGGTTAACACGTTACTCTCTTAGGAATCAACTTCTCAATTTTTTAAGGTCGGAATCACGCCTCACTCGACACACCTTATGGCTCAAACTATGAGGGAACTTTGTGTTGCCGTATAATATCTCCCCCTTGGGAACATTCGTCCTCGAATGTTGCTAGTTAGGATCGGAATACAGGAAAAATTGAGTACACACAGCTGAAACAATTACTAAATGGTTCAAGATCTTCCTACACTCATAACCACTCCGGATTCCGGAAGAACTCAAAAAAATATAGATGCATAGCTGAACTTTAGATTAGAAAGGCTGAATCAAGGAAGAATAGTACCTTCGTCTTGATCTGAACTTGCAGAAAAGAGGTGCGGGTATTTGGCTCCCATGTCTGCTTCTGCCTCCAAAGTATCACCCTCAACAAATTGGTTCCGCCAAAAAACTTTGACCAAGGGAACTTCTTTGTTCCTTAGTCTACGGATCTGAAAATCTAGGATCTCCACGAGAATCTCATCGAAGGAAAGGATATCCTGAATATCAATACTCTCTGAAGGATCAACCAAAACGGAATCACCAATATGCTTCTTAAGCATGGAGATATGAAAGATAGAACGAACGACGGACAACTCCGAGGGAAACTCAACCTCATAATCCACTTTACCAACACAGCTCAAGACTCTTTACGGGCCAACATAACGGGAACTAAGACTTCCCTTCCAACCAAACCTTTTTACCCCTTAATGGGTGAAATTTTAAAGTACACCAAATCACCTACCTTAAACTCAAGATCTCACCTCCTCACATCTGCGTAAGACCTTTGATGACTCTGAGCGGTCTTCAACCTTTCTCTAATCAACTTAACTTTCTCCATAGCTTTGAACACTGAATTAGGCCCACACGCAGCAGCTTCTCCCACTTTAAACCAACCTATGGGTGATCCACAGCTCCTACCATACAAAGCCTCAAATGGTGCCATCTCAATGCTACCATGGAAACTATTGTTATAGGAGAACTCTATCAATGGAAAATGATCATCCCAACTACCATTGAAATCAAGAGCGCACACCCTTAACATATCCTCTAGGGTCTAAATGGTCCTCTCAGCCTGACCATCTATCTGTGGGTGAAAGCTGAACTCAAAAGAACTTGGGTTCCAAGACCCTGCTGAAATGCCCTCCAAAACTGAGAAGTAAATTGAGTACCCCTATCAGAAATGATAAACAAGGGAAATCTACGTAGTCTGACCAACTCCTGGACATATAATCTAGCATAATCCTCAGTTGTATAAGATGTATGCACGGGCAAGAAATGTGCGAAATTAATCAACCTATCCACAACAACCCAAATAGAATCATGATGACGATGCGAAAGATGCAACCTGGTCATGAAATCCATATTCACCATCTCCCTCTTCCAAGTGGGTATACTAAACTCTTGTATCACACCACCCAGTCTTTGGTGCTCTACCTTAACCTGTTGACATGTCGCATACTTTGCTACAAACTCAACGATGTCTTTATTTATGCCGTTCCACCAATAGATTTCTCGCAAGTCATGATACATCTTGGTAGTACCGGGATGAATGGAATAATGCGTGCCATATGCTTCACCCATAATCCTCCACCTCAAATCATCAACACACGAAACACACAACCTACCATGCACCCTCAACACACCATCTCCAACTTGGGAGAAAACCTCGACCTTTTGGTCCTTAACTGACTCCTTCAGTTTGACCAAACTAGGATCCCTATCCTACTTCTCCCTTACTTCCAAAACTAAAGAAGATTCAGAACTACTCTGCACAAACATACTCCCCTCCGCTGAATCAAGCAATCTAACACCCAATATTTCTAGACAATGAATATCATGAGATAACTCTCACTTACTTTCCTCAATATGCACAACACTACCCATGGACAATCTACTGAGGGCATCCTCCACCACATTGGCCTTGCTCGAGTGATACAATACACTCATATTGTAATCTTTCAACAAATCTAACTACCTCCTCTGCCTAAGATTCAACTCCTTCTAGGTATACACGTACTGTAGTCTTTTATGATTAGTAGAAACATCAACATAGACACCATAAAGATAGTGTCTCCAAATTATTAAAGCAAAAACCATAGTAGCTAACTCAACATCATAGGTCGGGTAATTCTTTTTATACGGCTTCAAATGTCTAGAGGCATAGTCTATAACCTTACCACTTTGTATCAACACATAACCCAAACCAACTCTAGAGGCATCACAATACACCACAAAACCATCAGTACCATCAGGCAAAGTCAACACAGGGGCTGAAGTGAGTCGAGTCTTCAACTCTTGAAAACTCTTCTCATAGGAATCAGACCACTAGAATTTAACCTTTTTTTGGGTCAACCGGGTCATAGGATATGCAATAGAAGAGAAACCCTAAACAAAATAATTGTAATATTGATGGAGAGATGGGTCTAGGCTAGTTTCTCATAGCTTCTATCTTTTAGGGATCAACTCTAATACCCTCGGCTGAAACAACATAACCCAGGAAGGTACAGACCTTATCTAAAATTCATACTTACTGAATTTGCAAAACAACAGGTGATATCTAAGAGCTTGCAAGACAATTCTACGATGAGTTGCATGTTCATACTCATCACGGGAGTACCCAAAGACGTCATCTATGAAGACAATGACTAATGTATAAAGGTATTGCATGAACACTCAATTCATGAGGCCCATGAAGGATGCTGGGGCATTGGTTAGCCCTAGAGACATGATTAGAAACTTAAAGTGACCATAACGGGTTCGGAAGGCTATCTTTGGAATATAATATTCCCTCACTTTAAGTTGATGAGAGTCAGATTTAAGGTCTATCTTGGAAAAATAACTTGCACCTTGGAACTGATCAAACAAGTCCTCAATTCTCGGAAGGGGATACTTATTTTTTACTGTGACCTTGTTCAGTTGATGGTAGTCAATGCACATAGGTAAAGATCCGTCTTTCTTCTACACAAACAAACTAGGTGTGCCCCAAAAATAAATACTGGGTATAATGAAACCTTTGTCTAAGAGATCTTTGAGTTTCTCCTTCAACTCCTTAAGCTCGACAGGTGTCATACGATATAGCGGAACGAAAATAGGTCAAGTGTTGGGAAGAAAGTCAATTTCAAACCCTATCTCTCTATTGGGAGGTACCTTTGGGAAATCATTTGGAAAGACATCGGGGAACTCATTAACAACATCAACGGAATGGATGGTTAGAGTCTTGGACTTAGTATTCTTGAACCTAACTAGGTGGTAGATGCAATCTTTGGATATAAGCTTTCTATCTTTGATATAGGAGATAAAATTACTCTTGGGAGATACCGAACTCCCAAACCACTCAAACACTGGTTCATCAGGAAACTGAAACTTGACCACACGGGTACGACAATCTATAGATGCATAATAAGAATGAAGCCAATCCATACCCAAAATAAGGTCAAAATCTATCATGTCTAGCCTTATCAAATATGCAAGTATGTCTCTATGAAGCATAGTAATAGGGCAAGTTCTATACACTTGTTTCGTAACAACTGACTCTCTAACTGGTGTAGAAACTAGGAAAGGCTCAGGAATCTTTTTAGGACTCATTTCGAAATTCACATCCATAAGTGGGGTCACATAAGAGAGATTTGACCCGGGGTCCAATAACTCATAAACATCAAGACAAAAGACACGGAGCATACTAGTAACAACATTAGGAGAGTCCTTCTTCTTCCGATGCGGTGGCAAAATATAGAACCTATTCTAGCACTGACTGCCAGTGGTGCGAGAAGAAGCACCCTGAGCAGGGGTAGGACAAAGTATCGGAGCTCGTGCACTAGCAGCCTGTGCCTGAGGTCAAGCATCTCTATTCCCTTATCTAACATCAGGACAATCTCTAAGTATGTGGACCTATTTTCCATAACCAAAATAACCCCTCACATCTCTAAAAAACTCCCCAAGGTAATTACTACAACATTTAGCATAAGAAGGATAACGGGGCCTGTTACCAAAACTATTTTGCTTCCCTGACATGAAAGACTTGCTCCCTTGATCTGGCCTACCTCTAAGTGTGGGAGAACTAGCTCAAGATGGAATTGGAATAGATGGACATCTCTAAAACTGGGGGCGGTTCCCTCAATGGAACCTAGGTCGGCTAAACTCATGCTAATTAGATCTCGCCCTCTTGCTACCCCTCATACTATCTCTTTCTCTATGCTTATCCATTTTTATCTATTGGGCATGCATCATCAACCCTGCCAGATCCATATCTTTATGCAACATAGCGGCCCTACACTTTCTCAGTACCATCCCAGAAACACCAGTCACAAACTTACTCATACTAGTCCGGGTGTCAAAAATCAAATTAAGAGCGCACTTGGCCAACTGATTGAACTTTAAATAGTACTCATTAACAATCATGGAGCCCTATCTTAAGGTCATGAAATCCTCAATCTTTTCCTGTCTCATCTCAAGTGGAAAGAACTGATCGAAGAAGGCATATTGGAAAATTTACCAAGTCATAGGAGTGGCATTCTCACCTCTACCCTTTCTCCACGACACAACACAATCATAAGCAATGTCCATCAGTCTATAGGACGCAAACTCAACACTTTTTTCTTCTAAAATATGCATCACATTTGTGATCTTCCTCACCTCCTCCAAGTATAAATGTGGGTCCTCATATATCTTTGACCCATAGAACTCAGGCCAGTTTATCAATATAAAGTCATAAATCCTAGCCGCGGTTATATCATCACCCTGCTGGTTAGCAACTGGGGCCTGGTTATTGCCACGAACATTTGCGGTGACCGCTTGGGCTAATGCTGAAAAGGCCACCCTAAACTCAAGCATAGGACACTATCTCATTCAAAGGATCAACAGGTGGGGATTGCTCATCATTGTTTCCATGGACATTCGCTCTTTGAGGAGGCATTTTCTAAAAATAAAAGAGCACAGATCATTACATAAGAGGGACAAATTTAGGCACGATAAAATCTCAAAGAAATAACAAATTTTTCCTAAAATGTCTTGTAGCCTCTTGATCATATGTGTGGTGGGCTACACACTGATGATCAAAATTCTACTCAATGCGTCTTGTCAAAATCCCTAGGACTCCTTAGAAACCGTAGGCTCTGATACCAAGTTTGTAATGATCAAAAATCATCTCCTGGGATGTCACATAGTGCCTAAGTCTACGAGTAGCCCCAAGATAACCCTTAGAACCGATTTCCACCAATGATACTTAATTAAAGATAAGAATAGACTCAAGACTAGCATAGTCATATCACATGAAAGGGAATATGGAAAAGATACTCAATCCATCAGACCAGAATATAGAGAAACTCAACAAAACCATAATAACGAACCGTCAATACATCACAAGTCTAACACTAGTATGATAAGCCTCTACAAATCAAAATCTAAAGAGCCATTGGGATAGGTCCCAAACTGACTCAAAATGAACTTAAGATAAAACATATTCTCTCAAGTGCGGTAAATATTTGAAGATTGGTCCTCGAATCATGAGGACTCACCACTGTAGAAAACGTAGGCAAGGTACTTGAAGAATCATGGACGACGGACTGAGCATCTGAACCTATATTATGGCACAATGTTGCACATAGAAATATATGTGGATTAGTACTTGGAATGTACTTAGTATGCGGGCGTGAATTCATATGAATAAAATAGTAACAATCTTCTTTAATCAAATCATGTATGCATTATGAGACGACTCATATAGATTGAACAAGTACAAAATATAAAGCTCATAAGTCATATAGAATGGAGCATGTAACATAAATCTCGTGAGTCATTATTGTTTAGTCTCAAAATTTGAAATCTTCTCTTGTTCTTTATACTCAAAGACTAAGGAACATTAAACAATACTTTCAACTCATGTATAAGTCTCATGGAGGGTAAAACGTCTTCAATGCTCAACATTTCAAAAATATTTAGAACTCATATACTTATAATACCGAATCATATAACTTGAAGGCATTTCATTCACGTTAGGAAAATATCTCATCTCAAGCTTTAGGGAAATAATTCCATCTCAAATTGAAAGGCATTCTAGTTTATGGAAAAAACATATCTCAAGGCTTTATAAAAAGAACTATAACAAGGGAAGATGCTTTCATTTAGGAAATAACTCATATTAAGAAAATAATTTTGTTGGGGAAACATCTTTGCAATTAAATCATTTAGGAAAATAACTTATAGGGAAGGAAAATAAGTATTTGATATCGAAGTCTAAATGTCAAGGGAGGTTCTTGTAACTGACATAATCCGTGTGAGCTACATGAAGTCAATATTTTATCGTTATAAGGAAGAGACCCCACATTGGGGAGCAGCGTCATACTCTTGCCAGGGAGTATAACCTAGGTCTAGTGATCAGTATACGAAACTCGGCCTCGGGCCCAATTATAATCATCATAAACTCTCCCTCATGCCCAACCTATGGTGGCATGTAGTTTTGGGGTAAGAAACTGTAATAACTTACCCACTCGGTGCTAAATACTACTCTTTTTAGATTATCTGTGCTCATCTAAAAAAATCCACTTTTAGAATAATCACATGGTTCAATACAAACCCAATAATCAAATCGATAATCTCATATAGTAAAGTGGATTTTAAAGCTCAAGGACCATTAGGTCATTTCATTTCTGAATAATCTCAAAGTACTCAAAACATGGGTGCTCATAGCACAAGAGTTCATAATTTCACAAGTCTCATATAAGGCTTACTAACCCATTATTCAATCTCAAGTTAACGCTTATCAAAAGCATAATATATAGCATATAGATTCATAAATCATGTGGAAATCTGGAAATTTCAGCAAGTTACCCCAAAATATCAATATAGCCATATGCTTCAATATCTCAACAATGCAAATATTATCTTATCAAGGAGTAAAATCATGGGTTTTATAACCATCTTTAAATACTCAAGAAAACATGTAGAAATTATGCCATTTGACTCTTAATTCATGGGAAATATCAATATAATGAATTAAATAATAATGGGTGAAAACCCCAATTTAAATTAATGCAAAAAACTCATATATTTCAATAATTTTATGATGTAAATAGCCTTTTAGGCACAAGGGTAAAAGGGTTACTCTTGTTCAAAAACCCCACATACCTTAAATTTTAAGGTTTTGATGAACTCTAACTTTTGAAACTCTATTCATGCTCTAGAATGAGGGTTGTTGAGGTCCTTGACTTGGGAACCTTGAATATTGACTCTATTTAGGAAATCCATGGTGGATTCATTAGATTCTTGTAAGAGGTTTTGGATACTTAGGGTTTATATTGAGAGAGAACTTTAGAAAAAGCTCATAAGATGCTTGTAAATGGCTTTGATTCAGAGTTTCCACAATTTTATAGGCTTGGAAAAGGTCCAAAGTTCCCTTTTAAACATCTATGCAAACTGGAAAAATTGAACTTGAATCGGATTTCATTGGTCTCCGCAACGTACCACTTATCACGGTGGCTCACTGGAATTTGATAATTGGGAAATTGGCAGCCTCCACGACGCAGAGCCATTGGGTTTTCCTACTGGTTGAGACCTGGGACTCCTTCGTCATGCGTCACTATATCGGGGTTCCACTGTAAATTTACAATTGCCAAATAAACCCTCTCCACGATGCGCCTGGAAGTTAAATGATGCAGTTTTACGACTAAGGCTTAAATTAGCCATAACTTCTTACCCGAGTGTTGGATTTGGGAAAATCTTATATCAATGGAAAGCTTATTAGATTTCCCACATGATAAAAAGATAAATTAGGGAAATTCTATATGGTTAATATATTACTCACTTAGGAAGAAACTTTTTAATCTTTTAAGGTCGAAATCACGCCTCACTCGACATACCCTATGGCTCAAACTGCGAGGGAACTTTGTGGCGTCTTACCCTTAACCACTAATTTTTCTTTTCGATAAGATTCCACAAGGATCCACTCTATAGAAATTACAATCTACTCATCATAATGAGAACATTGATACCCATGTTGCACTATTGTGCTTTGAGTCCAAAAATCACATAAAATCCAACGTGGGCTCCTTTATGTAATCGCACATTCAAAACCAACTCAACTTCTCTCTATGCTCATAGAATATTTACCCTAAACAATGGGTGAATTCTGATCCCTAGTGGTTGGAGAATCAAGACTCCAAGATTTTAGGGATTTTAGAAGAAAAAAATATTTAATCCTAAATTAGGTGGAAGCTTACCACAAATTTGAAGAGGAAACACATGAAAAATCTCCACCCAAGCTCCAAAATTACCTTCAAATATTTCTCCAAAGTTTTCCTATTTTTAGGGTTTCACTATTTTGGGAATGGATGAAGAAAAAAGAAAAAGGGGCTAAGTGGGGGTATTTATGCCCTTCCCAGGCATGTGGGTGCCACTAGAGATCGGTGCTAAAGGGCCCATGTAATAGCCCATACTTTTTACTAGATCAATCTGGCTCCTAGAAAGTCAAGAGGTTAGCTTTAAAAATGAATAACCTTTGTTACATGTAGAATATTCTAGTTCTAGACTCTCCAATGTGTAGAAAATTTTCTCAACTTTCCAATGATACCAATTTTGCCTCCATTCGATACTCGTTGAGAAGTTATGGACTTTTTAGTAAACTAGTGTGGCATTTAGATAGTCACCGCATCGTGGTGGATGTAAAAATAGAAATTGTACGATTCTAGTAGACCTCCGCGATAAGCTCGCATCATATTGAAACCCCATTTCCTAATTGTCAATTTCTAGTGGCTTATTGTGATGGTGGCATATCACGGTGATGGACAAAATGGCATTTCAATAGCGCACCGCGATAGCTCTGCAACACATTTATTTTTTAGTTCCCGCTTGTCCCTTTTCAAGTATGCCTCCACAATAGTGGCGCAACGTGGTGGGTGGTCAAATCATAAGTTTTAGCTTTTTCCAGTTCCGATTAAAAATTTAAAAAGGGTAGTTTGGTCAATTTCCAATCCCCAATTCATGAATAAAACAAGATTAATCTCATTCTAAGCACTTTATACCCATTATTCATCTTTCCTCCTCTAAAGAAAACCCTATAGCTCTAAACTTAATCCCCAAGAAATCTAATTTCCTTCATTGTTTCTCAAAGAAAACATAAAATTGAGGATTCCCAAATCAAGATAACTAAGAGTTTATCTTTAAAAGCTCAAATAGAAATCCAAAGTTCAAGTTTCTTCATCCAATCAACAATTAAGATATGTGGGGTTTAAGAACAAAGATATTCTTTTATCCTTGTGCCCAAAACTAGTTTTTAATTACAAATTTACATCATTTTGTATGAATATACATGAGTTTCAAATTAGGGTTCATACCCATTATTGTTATTTGCAAGTTTATGAGATTTCAAGTGATTTAGAAGTTGAATTGCATGTCTATTTTCATATTTTCATAAGTATGGTTGTAAATTCTAGATTTGGAGTTGAATTATAAATATTTACATCATCGCGCATGAACATTATGAATTTTTTAATATGAATTTGATGCATTGGTCATTAAGCCCTAATTAGATATTGCTATTTCAAGTTTGATTGTGCTATAAACACCCTATGACTAGATTATTTTTTGATTTAATGATAGAGATTTGATCTTTGAACTCAACTTAGATTATGAAATCCACTTTACAGTTTCAGATTACAGTTTAACTTAGCAATTATACATTTGGTTTTCGTAATAAACCATTATACTAGATTTTAAAGTGGATTTGAAACATAATGAGCATACAGATTAAAGGGAGTAGTATTTAGCATTGAGCAAGAAGTGTGGCTTAGTTTATCCTACTTCCACAGAAATACAAGCCAATGTAGGTTCAGATTATTAGATTGATATGATTTCTATATGAATAACAAATACAAATGTGATCACTTAGATTAGGTTAAAATCCTTGGCAAGAGTATGACACATCTCCCCATTATTTGGTTTTCTCAATAGGGGAACAATATGTTGGTCTCCATGATAGCTTACATGGTTTATTTCGATTAGAAAAACCTTCCTACAGAAAGAGTAATCTTAATAGAAAAGAATAACAAAAAAGCTTTTAGAAATCTAGGTGTAAAGGCTCACAACTTTATTCAGATTATGCTTTATAGAATGATATTAGCTACAGATTCTAACTTTCAGATTTAAGATATAAAAGTGAATCCTTTCTACACTTAGACAACATGATTTATAGACAGGACACTAGTACAACTTTTAGAATGAAATGTCATGACTCTCAAGATTTTTACAACATTTTTTATTATTCAAGATTACAATTTTTAGCTTTTAGATATTCCAACCTATGTGAGTCATTTGCATTTAGCATGCATTGTTTTACAAATTTTGATGATGTTAAGACATTGCTTTACTTATGCATTCACCCCCACATACTCAGTACATTCTCAAAGTACTGATTCACATATATGTCAATGTTCTACATTTTCCTATAATGTAGGTTCAAGTGCTTAGTTTCATCATCGTGAGTGATTTTGAGCATCTTCATCTACATCCCAATAGTTGGTGAGTGCTCATAGTTTGGGGACATAGTCATTTATATTTTAAGCTTATTAGTATAGATAATTCAGATAGTTCGAGTCAGTTGTGGGTTTGTCCTAGTGACTATCTAGTAATTAGCAGTAGAGGCTTATCAGACTGCTAAATATGATTTAGATTATTTAGGATTGTTTGTTCAGACTCTTAAGTCTATTATTTTAGATATTATGTTTCATATAATCTCAGTTTAGCTCAGATAGAATTCCATATTTCAACATTGATTATATTTTTATATTCCCATGTTATAAGATTCAAACTTAGTAGAAGTCAGACAAGGTTAGCTTAAGGCTACTCGTAGTATTGAGGATCGTGTGACATCTCGGGACCTATTTTCGGGGTATTATAAACTTTGTATTAGATCCTAAGGTTTATAAGAGTCCTAGGGAGTCAGAGAAGCTGTGTTACTTAGAGTCTTGATCATTGGTGTGAAGGTCGCTACATTTATGACCAAGAGGCTACAGGATATTTTTAGGAAATCATTTCTTTCATTTAGGATCTATCGTGCTTACAGTATCATTATCTTTTTTTAACTTGTGATCTTACATAAAAGTTTAATATCCCTCCTCATCGAGCTAATTCCTGTAGAAATAATAACCAGTCATCCAAGCCTGCTGATCCTCTAAATTAGAACGTATCCCATGCTAAGTTTCGAGTTGCCTTTCAGGCGTTGGCCTAGGTAGTGACTTCCAATTTTTAGGGAAACCATTAGTTTGTAGCCCTACTTCAGCAGAATGGTGATTTTGCAACAGCTAGAATTAGAGACTTCTTCAGAATGAATTCACCAGAGTTCTTTGGGTCGAAAGCAGTTGAGGACCCACAACTTGATTTAGGTGAGGTGAAAAATATCACCTAGATTATGCATATTTTTGAGGTAGAGAGTGTAGAGTTAGCATTCTATAGATTAAAGGATGTACCATTTAATTGGGTAGTTATGTAGAAGAATGATGGAGGTGAGAATGCAACTCCTATCTGTTGGCAGGTGTTTCAAGTTATGTTTTTAGACAGGTTCTTTCCGTGTGAAATAAGAGAATATAAGATAGAGGAATTTGAACCTGAGGTAGGGCTCGATGACAGTGAGGAGTACTGCCTTAATTTCAATCTGTTGTCTAAGTATGCCCCAGTTATGATGATTGATCCTAGGGAGAGTATGAGTAAGTTTGTTACTAGAGTATCGATTTTTGTAGTTATGGAGTGTAAGACTGCCATGCTTATTGGAGACATGGATCTTGATAGATTGATGATTCATGCTTAATAGATTAAGGTAGAGAAGTTGAAGAAAAAAGAGAGAGAAAATAAAAAGGCTAGAACTTGGCAGTTTGAGTATGGCCATTCTAGGTTTGGAGGAGGAAATCGTTCATAGTTTCAAAATCATTCATCTATGCCAGCACCATCTTTAGCTAGTGCTCATGCTCCAAGAGTTAGGAAGGAGTAGTGGGGTAAGTCTTCTATGTCTAGATCTTAGAATAGAGTGAGTGGAAAACCTAGTTATCCTCCATGTGCTAAGTGTGGTAAGAATGATCCTGGTAAGTATTTGATGGGATAGAAAGTTTATTATAGTTTTGGTAAGTTAGGTCACGAAATTAGAGAGTGTCTGAATACTAAGCAGGTAAACAGAGATGTTTGTCCCCAAACTCAAGCTACTAGTGCACCAGCTCTTCCACGTCACCCAGTCCCTGCTCAGGGCACATCAGCCAGTACCGGTGGCGGTTAGTGCTAGAATTGGTTTTATGCTTTACCATCCAATCAAGAGCAAGTGATTCACCAAATATTGTTACTGGTATGCTTTGTTTCTTTCATCTCTATGTTTATATACTGTTAGACCTTGGTCAAATGTCTCTTATGTGACCCGATTAGTTGCAGTGAATTTTGAAATAGTTCCTAAAAAGATCCCTGAGCCCTTCTTAGTTTCTACCCTAGTGGGTGAATCAGTTGTAGCCAAATAGATCAATAGAAAGTATCTTATCACTATCCTTCATAAAATCATGTTAGAAGACCTAATAGGGTTAGATATGGTTGACTTTGACCTTATTCTAGGTATAGATTGCACTATTCTAGTTATGCATCTATAGATTATTGCACCCGAGTGGTGAAGTTTTAGTTTTTAGATGAGCCATTCTTTGAGTGGGAAGAAAGTTTAGTGTGTCCCAAAAGTCATTTCATATCTTATATTAAAGACAAAAAATTAATCTCAAAAGGGTGTATCTATCATCTAGTTCAGGTCAAAGACACTAAGTCTGAGACTCCAATAGTTCAGTCAATTAGTCAATCAGTTTCCTGATATTTTTTACCAAAGATTTGCCATGGGTACATCCAAATAGGGAAATAAAATTTGGTATTGACCTTTTTCAAGATACTTAGCCTATCTCTATTCCTCTTTACCGTATGGGTCCAGCTAAGCTTAAAGAGTTAAAAGAGAAACTTAAAGATCTTTTAGATAAAGGTTTCATATGGCCTAGTTTTATCCATGGGGAACTCCATCCTATTCATGTGAAATAAAGATAGTTCTTTGCGAATGTGCATTGACTATCATTAGTGGAATAAAGTCACTGTCAAAAACAATTATCCTCTTCTCAGAATTAATGACTTATTCGACCAACTCCAAGGTGCAAGTTATTTCTCAAAGATAGACCTTAGATTCGGCTATCATCAACTTTAAGTAAGGGAATGCAAAATTCCAAAGACAACTTTTAGACCCCAATATGGTCATTTTAATTTTTTAGTCATGTGATTTGGTCTTACCAATGCCCCTACAGCCTTCATGGACTTGATGAACTGAGTGTTTAAATAATATCTAGACATTTTTGTCATATTCTTTATAGATGATATCTTGTCTATTCTCATAGCGAGGATAATCATGCAAACCACCTTAGAATTGTGTTGCAAACTCTTAGAGATCATTAGTTGTTTGCCAAATTCAGTAAGTGTGAATTTTGGCTAAGATCAGTAGTTTTCCTTGGTCATATTGTTTCCAGTGAGGGTATTAGAGTTGATCCTCAAAAGACAGAAGTAGTAAGAAATTGGCCTAGACCTATATCTTTATTAGACATTAGGAGTTTCTTAGATTTAGTTGGCTATTATATATTTTTTGTTGAGGGTTTGTCATCTATTACATCCCCTATGTCTATATTGACTTGAAAATAAGTTAATTTCCAGTGATTAGATTCCTATGAGAAGAGGTTTTAAGAGTTGAAGACTCAACTAACTTTAACCCCAATTTTAGCATTACCTGATGGTACAAATGGTTTCATTATGCATTATGATGCCACTAGAATCAGTCTGGGTTGTGTGTTGATGCAGAGAGGTAAGTTTATAGCTTATTCTTCTGGAAAGCTTAAGCCTTATAAAAAGAACTACCCGACCCATGATCTTGAGTTAGTTGTTGTTGTATTTTTTTTTGAAAATCTGGAGGCATTATTTTTATGGGGTGCATGTTGATGTGTTTACGGATTACAAAAAGGTTTTAGTATTTGTTTACTCAGATGGAGTTAAATCTTCATCAAAGAAGGTGGTTGGAATTGTTGAAATATTATAACATGAGTGTATTATATCATCCAACCAAGGCCAATGTGGTGGCAGACGCCCTTAGTATATTGTCTATGAGAAGTGTTTCTCAAGTGGAGAATGATAAGAAAGAACTAGTTTTGGACGTTCATCGGTTAGCTAGATTGGGTGTGGTGTTAGTTGATTCGGCTGAAGGGAATGTTTCGGTCCAGAGTAGTTCCAAATCTTATCTAGTTTCGAAAGTAAAAGAAAAGCAGGATAAGGATTCTAGTTTGGTCAAACTTAAGAAGTCAGTTAAACGCCAGAAAGTATAGGCTATCTCCCAAGGGGGAGACGGTGTGTTGAGATACCAGAGTAGATTGTGTGTGCCATGTGTTGATGATTTGAGGCAGCAGATTATGGCGGAAGCGCATTGAAATACCCCATATTTTCATGCTAGAATTCTAACCGTCGTTCCTACGTGTCTAAGCTCTAATACAAGTGATTCTCATGTGAATACAAGTTGCATGATCATTATCCTAGTGTATGGAGTAGTTTAGAGGTGAAAAATTTTCATAGCAATGACCTAGAACAAATTTAAGCTAAGACCAATTGATTCATCCAAAGTTTGATATTCGATTCTACAAGGGTCACATTCAAACGTATATATCTCTTAATATACATGGAATTTTTCATCCCAAGACCTAGGAAATTGTAGATAATTGAATTAGCTTTCCAATGATACCAATTTTGCAATAATCGCATACCCAAGCAAAGAGTTTTGCCCATTTTTGTAAGAGGCATTAAGAGTGTGCGATGGGCAATCGCTGCCCAATCAAATGTGTGCAATTGGGAGTGAGAGGCATACTTAAATATCTACCATAAGGTGTATGACGCACACCTTAAGGTCTGCCATGGGTTGTGCGCCGCATACCTCACTTCCAAGTGCCAAAAATACCCCTATATATGTCTATAACACGGGATTAAACTCCCATAACACCAAAATAAGTGCACTTTTTCTCAAAATCATCAATAATATTCATTAGGGTTTCAACCTAAAAATTAAAATATCTCAAGATTCAACCATGAGTTTTCTATAATTCTTCGAGATTCGGAATCCCCATTCCGAGGGCTACAAGAAACACTCATTATTTTCACTAATAGAGTCCCAAGGTCAAGAGTTCATTCAAAGCTTCAAGTTTAAGGTATGTGGGGTTTTTCAACAAGAACACCCTTTCATTCTTGTGCCCAAATTGATTTTTATTTTATGAATATACATGATTTTACATGTTTTGATATGAATTTGAAGCATGAATTTATACCCTATATGGTTTTACATGAGATTATGATACTCTCTATGTTTTGTAAGTTAAATTATATGAGAATGATGACATTTTTGTACATAAAGCTGAATTTTCAGATTTTAGAGTAAGTTATATATATTTATGATGAAAAGCATGAATCTTCAGAAAATTTAATATGATTTTGATGTATGAGACCTTAAGTCCTAATTGGGATTGTACTTTGAGAAATTATGTGCTATAAGAACAATGAGATTTGAATTTCAAAGATAATTTTGTTTACCAAGATGTTTGATTATAAATCTAAAATTTTAAGTTTTAAGTAATTATTTTTGTGCTTATGTCATAAGTTATGAAATTTTGGAAGGTTTTATGGTGATATTGATCTATGGGTTTTTGGAACCCTATTTGAGATTATTATTTTGAGAAAATCATGTGTTATAAACACCTTGGGTTTAAATAATTGGAGATGATAAAGAAGATTTGACCTTTTGGTCATAAAAAAGGTTGTTTTTGAAACCAAGATGAGAAAAGAAATCCACTTTTATTGAATTATTATGAAAGGGGTAGCATGATGGCTCCCGTTGTGAATTGTTGAAATATTTATTAGTGGATTTTCTTTTGAAAAGATCTGAGCTAAGTCCAGGAGTAGTCTTTATCACCGAGCGGTAGGTATTGCAGGATTGGTACTTCCCTAGAACTACGTGCCCCCATAGGTTGCAAGCCTAAGGCTGATTTATATATAGTGATCACTAGTGAATAAAAGATTAAGGTCCTACTCCGATGGTAAGGATAGGACAGCTCTCTCCAACGTGGGTTGGACGTTGGACTCCATGTAGCTCACATGGTTTATGTCGGTTATGAGAGACTCCCAATGTGTGTGTGTGTATGCTCCTATCTAATATGAAAAGTCTTAATCTTCTATCTGAGATGAAAATATATTTGTTTGAAAGATTGAGTTTGAGAAAGTCATTGTTTTCGAAAGATTTAATGAACATATATTTCAAAGAGAATTGTTATGAGATTTGATTGCTTTGATGATTTGGAATCGAGATGGAAGTGAATTGGGATTTATTATGATGACTCATATGTTTCACGCGATATATTTTACTTTCTTATGATTATGATGAATTTAATTCGAGCTAAGTGAGTCATTTATATCAGCATGCATAATTTTATAAAAACTATGATGATATTAAGATATTATTTTATATATGCATTGCACCCCCATATGCTTGGTACGTTTCCATGGTACTGACCCACGTATTCCTATGTAGGCTATATTTTCTCAGAATATAGGTACAAGGTATAGTGTACATCTTAAGATCCAGTCAGCTCGCGACATCCAATTAGCAGGTGATGAGTCCTTTTGATTCAAGGGCTTTAGTTAGTTATACAGTTTGAGAAGTGTTGTATTTCATTTATTCAGTCATATTGAGTTGATTTAGTCGGGAGTCATGACCCGGCTACCTACAGTCAGTACTAGTAGAGGCTTCATAGACAGTCAGTAGAAGTTGATGTATTCCATTTAAGTTTTGGTTGTAAAAGCAGAGTTGTAATCTTGTAAATTTAGTTTTGTATCTATCATATTCAAAAAAGAGTTATTTTGTTCTAATTTGTATAGATTTGTACTTTTTTCAGTTGCTTAGGAGTTATGCCAGTAGAAGGGTTAGCTTGGGGTCACTTGTGATCCTAAGCACCGTGTGACATCTCGGGACCCAATTTTAGGGTGTTACACGCATTTTATGTCTTACTCCATTCATCCAGGAGCCACCAAGATGTACGGCAACTTGCGGGAAATATATTGGCGGAGTGGTATGAAGAAAGGTATAGCAGAATTTGTAGCCAAGTTTGCAACTTGTCAACAGGTTAAGATATAGAACCATGGACCTGATGGTACATTGTAGGAGTTTGGTATCCCCGCTTGGAAGTGGGAAGAGGCGAATGTGGATTTTATGACTGCATTACCCCATTTGCATCTTCAGCATAATTAGTTTTAGGTGATTGTAGACAGACTGACTAAGTCAGCACAGTTTTTGCCAGTTCACACATCCTAACAACTGAATATTAAGCTAAGTTGCATATCAGAGACTTAGTCAGATTGCATAGAGTTCCTTTTTCCATCATCTCAGATAGTGGTACTCAGTTTACCTCTCAGTTTTGGGAAGCCTTTTAGAAGGGTCTTGGTACCCAAGTTCATCTTAGTTTAGCTTTTGATCCGCAGAAAGATAGTCAGGCAAAAAGGACCATTCAGAACCTGAAGGATATATTGAAGGCATATGTTCTTGATTTCAAAGGCAGTTAGGATGAGCACTTTCCGTTGATTGAGTTCGCTTAAAATAACAGTTACCATTCTACTATTAAGATGGCCCCGTTTGAATCTCTGTATGAGTGGGCATGTAGATCTCCAGTCGGTTGGTTCGAAGTGGGTGAGGACTCTTTGATTGGTCCAGATATGGTGTTTGAAGCCACGGAGAAAGTTTTGTTTATTCGAGAGAGATTGAAAGCAGCTCAGAGTCGTCATATATCTTATGAAGATGTAAGAAGGAGAGATCTTGAGTTTGAGGTAAATGATCTTGTTTATTTGAAAGTTTCACCCATGAATGGGGTAAAGATATTTGGAAAAAAGGGAAATCTTATTCCCCGATATATAGGCCCCTACCATATTTTCAATCGAGTTGGAAAGGTAGCGTATGAGCTTGTGCTACCCTCAGTTTTATCCTTAATTCATCCAGTGTTTTATGTGTCTGTATTGAAGAAGTGCATGGATGATTAAGCTGTTGTAGTACTTCTAGAAAGTACAGATATTCAAAATAGGCTAAGATATGAAGAAGTTCCAGTAGAGATTCTTGATCATCAGATCCATAGACTAAGGAACAAAGAAGTTCCCTTGGTCAAAGTCCTACGGCGAAATCAATCCGTTGAGGGTGCTACTTGGGAAGCAGAAGCAGACATGCGTACCAAGTATCCTTATCTCTTCTCTATGAACTCTGATTAAGCGAAAGATAAAATCATATCTTCATTCAGTTCTTTTTTCAGTCTCAAATTCAGTTATATAATAGTCCCCATGTAAATTCATGCACCCACAGATTAGCTTAGCTGTTCAGTACTTCTAGATTCAGTCATGTAATTTGTTTCAGTCGTGCATGTCACTATATAACCTTATATTCCCTAGTATTTTTAGTTTAATTAGCCACATTAGAGGAAGAACATTCCTAAGAGTGAGATAATGTAATACCCTATACTTTTTCCTAGCTCAATCTTGATCCTAGAAATTCAAGGGGTTAACTTCAAAAATTAATAACCTTTGTTACATGTAGATTTTTCTAGTTCTAGACCCTCCAATGTGTATAATATTTTCTCAGCTTTCCAACGATTCCAATTTTGGCTCAATTCGATACTCGGTTGAGAAGTTATGGCATTTTTAGTAAATTAGTATGGCATTTAGACAGTCACCGCGTCGCAGTAGATGCCAAAATAGAAATTGTACAATTCTAATGGACCTCCACAATAAGACAGCGTTGCATTGTATCCCCATTTTCCAATTGTCAATTTATAGTGGCTCATCAGAATGGCGGTGCATTGCGGTGATGGACAAAATGACATTTGAATAGCGCACCGTGATAGTTTCGCATCGCATTGATTTTCCAGTTTCCACTCGTTCCTTTTCCAGTGAGATACCGCGATAGTAGCGCATTGCAGTGGGTGGTCAAATCAGAAATTTTGTCTTTTTCCAGTTCCGATTAATAATTTTAAAAGGGTAGTTTGGTCAATTCCCAAGCCACAATTAATGATTAACACAACCTATTATTCATGAATTCACTTTCAAAGAAAACCCTAGATCTCAAAACTTAATCTCCTAGAAATCATATTTCCTCTATTGTTTCTCCAAGAAAACCAAAAATTGAGGATTCCCAAATTAAGATAATCAAGAGTTCATCTTTAAAAGCTCAAATAGGAATCTAACATTCAAGTTTCTTCATCCAATCATCAATTAATGTATGTAGGGTTTATGAACAAGGATATTCTTTCATCCTTGTGTCCAAAACTACTTTTAATTACAAATTTACATGATTTTGTATGAATATACATGAGTTTCAAATTAGGGTTCATACCTATTATTGTTATTTGCAAGTTCATGAGATTTCAAGAGATTTAGAAGTTGAATTGCATGTCTATTTTCATATTTTCATACGTATGGAAGTAAATTCCAAATATAGAGTTGAATTTTCAATATTTACATTATCAAGCATGAACATTATGATGTTTTAACATGAATTTGATGCATGGGTCACTAAGCCCTAATTGGATATTTCTATTTCAAGTTTGATTGTGCTATAAGCGCCCTATGACTAGATTATTTTCATATTTAATGATAAAGATTTGATCTTTGAACCCTTCTTAGATTATGAAATCCACTTTTCAGTTTCAGATTATATCAATTATAAAATTTGATTTCCTAATACACCATTATACTAGATTTTAAAGCAGATTTCCAATAGAATGAACATACAGATTAAAGGTAGTAGTATTTAGCACCGAGCGGGAAGTGTTAGTTTAGTGCATCCTACTTCCACAGAACTACAAGCCAATGTAGGTTAAGATTATCAGATTGTTCCCCTTTCTATATGGATGAAAGATACATATGTGATAACTTAGATTAGGTTATACTCCTTGACAAGAGTATGACACCTCTCCCTATCATGAGATTTTCCCCATAGGGGAACAAGATGTTGGACTCCATGATAGCTCACATAGTTTATTCTGGTTAGAAGAATCTCCCTATAGAATGAGAAATCCTAATTAAATAGAATAACAGAAAAGATTTTAGAAAGCTAAGTGTAAAGGATCACAACTTTATTCAAACTATGCTTTATAGAAAGATATTTGCTACAGATTCCAGCTTTCAGATTTCATATATAAAAGTGAGTCCTTTCTACACTAAGACAACATGATTTACAAAAAGAACACTAGTACAACTTTAAGAACTAAATTTTATGACTCATAAGATTTATACAACATGTTTTGTTATTCAAGATTATAGTTTTTAGCTTTCAGATATTCCAGCTTATGTGAGTCATTTACATTTAGCATGTGTTTTTTTTAGAAATTATGATGATATGGAGACTGTTTTACTTATTCATTCAACCCCATATCCTTAGTACATTCTGAAAGTACTAATCCATATATACATCTATGTGCTACATTGTCTCATAATGTAGGTTTAGGTGATCAGTTTCAGCATCGTGAGTAATTTTGAGCATCTACATCTACATCCCAACAGTAGGTGAGTCCTCATAGTCTATGGACATAGTTATTTAGATTTTTAGCTTATTAGTATAGATGATTTAGATAGTTTGAGTCAGTTGGGGGTTTGTCCTAGTGACTCTCTAGTTATTAGTAGTAGAGGCTCGTCAGACTACTAGATATGATTCAGAGTATTCAGTAATGATTGTTAAGACTCTTAAGTCTGTTTTTTAGATATTTGGATTCAGATAATCTCAGCTTAGCCTAGATAGAATTTTGTATTTCAGCTGTGATTATATCTCTATATTCCTTTGATATGATATTTAGACTTAGTAGAAGATAGAAAGGGTTAGCTTAAGGCTACTCATAATCTTGAGAACTGTGTGATGTCTCGGGACCCATTTTTGTGGTGTTACAGCCCAGATGTCTGCTAAAGCAGTCCTATGCTAACTAGAAAGACCACTAAAGTGAACCTTGGGCTACTTTAGAGTTAGCTGCTAAAGAGGTATATCGTGGATGAGCAAAGGCCTCCTTGGCAGTCCCATCAGATATCAAGCACCAGCTAGAGATGTGGAATTTTTTTGGGTCTCCACCAGCTTGAATGGACTATTCTACCATATCTAATTTTTTGTTTCAGACTCAATGGCATAATCAAATTTCCATCTGAGGTTGTTTCGATAAAAAGTGGATCCCAAACCCACTTGCCATTTTCTTGTCTTTCAGCTACTAGTCTGAAATGAGTCTGGAGGCCTTGGGACCCGAATTAAGGGTCTACCTAACCTAAAATGATAGTTTAAAGTTGTTAAAATGGTCAAAGTTATAATAGAAAGTCATTTAACTAAAGTTTTCACCGAATAACCAATTTTAACTAGTGAAGGTTTTAAAATAGAGAATTGGCTCTAAAAAGCAAATGAAATGTCAGTTTGAGAAAGTCATAAATTACTTCTCGTAGCTATAGGAGATCTCTAAATGGCAAAAATTGTAATGACCCTCCCAATCATTTCCTTGATTTTCTTGAATTTTCAACGTTTCTAGCCTTCACACGATAGTTATAGGTCATTTATGATTTGCCAAAACTGTCGGTTCAGTGATGGATAGTTCATTATGATTTTAGGCTCACTTTCCTATTTTGAAGCTTTTGATGTTTAGGATTTAGTATTAGACCAAAAATCCCAGTAGATAACTTCAGATGAGAATTCTGAAAAATGCATAACCTCTGGAACGTTGATTTTAGTCTAGGTAGACTCTTGGTTTGACTCCTAAGGCACCTGAGCTCATTTTGACCTTTTAGATAGAAAGTTAAGAAATTAGAAACTAGGTATGGGACCCATATTTTTTTGAAATAACCTTGGATGGAAATTTCAACTATGCAGTTGAGTTAGAAACATCAAATTTGGTTTGGAAGATTTCAGATAAATCCCGAGGGATGGGCAAAGACTTATATTTTCCATGTTTCAGTTGTCAATTGGTGCAGTTGCTATCTCAAGCCAAGGTCCGCAGTCACGGTACCCTTGGTAGACGAAGTGTTGTGATCGCGGGTCATATGATGCAATTGTAACTCAAGTGTTTAGCATAAGATGCTGCAATCGTATGTCCCAGGCCATAATAAAGGGACCTGTAGACTTAGTATAAGCATAAATAGACCCCTTATGTCGCAAAATTAGCCATTATCCACCTATTTCTAGAGATTTTAAACCCTAAATAGTGATGTAAAGTCGGAGTGAAGCTTGTAGATGATTTGGGGAGCTTGGTTAATGATCATTCTGTGATTTTCTTTCAAATTCATGGTAAGATTGCTTTGATTTCTTGGTAAATTCTTAGAATTTATGGATTTTAACTCTTAAGATTTAAGAGTTTATTTGAGACTCAATTTGTACACCATTTTTCCTCCATTTTTGAACACAACTTCTTTGCCTTTCGAGGGACCACATGACGGGTTCAATTTTTGATTTTATTTATGGATCCCACAGGCCCATTCTTCACCCAAAATTTAACCCAACCCATTATATGGAAATATGAGTCTCAAATGACTTCTAATGATGTGTAAATTATAATTTGGATAGAATGGCCGAATTTCAAGATCGTTAAAGGAAGATGGACACTTGGTGAACGATTTAAAGATTTGTGATTCTGCATCAAGGTAGGCTTCTATCTACTTTTCTTCACTAGATGGTTTGCTTATATTATAGGTGAATGTGAATGTTAATATTGATGATGGTTAGAACATCATGACTTAGTTTTGATAATTCATGTATAGGAATTAGATGAGTTAATTGACCCATAAGGTGAAATGCTTATTACACTTTTTGGATCATATTGTCTTCTTCATAAATGGAGCTAATTCATAGAATGATGGTTCTATTATGTTTGATTTGGGATGTAGCTTAAGTGTTGGAAGTGTGATTAGTATGAATATCCTTATATGGACAATTTAGCGACCTTGAAACTATAATTTAGGTGGAGTTTACTTAATTCTCTATGTTCTAGGTGAAATTCCGATCTTAGGGATAATTGTGACCTATGTATCATCTAGAAGTCATTATAGACACCTTATCCTTGTGTGGAGTAGAAATTGGCTAAATATGGAATTGAAGGATTAGAAGAATGTTCCTCGGGCCCACCTTAGATCAAGACTTATGTTAGCCCCTATGAACTTATTTACACATGTTAGCATATTTGAGACTATTGAGACTTTAATATTAGGTTACCTTGTGACTTGTTGAATGATGGTGGTTTTCTCTGATTATGATTAATTACTTGGAGCTATGATATAGCCAGTGGATTTGATTTGTGATATGGTCTAGTGGAATTCTTAATAATATAGATGGACATATCGTTACAATATATGGCCTATAGTTATGAGATTCCTTATGGATATGATATGCCTTATAGATATAATAGGACTCATAGTAATGATATATGAACTATAGATGTGAGATGCCTATAGATAGGATATGTCTCACAGTTAGGATATATGGCCTATAAATAAAAGTTGCTTTATATATATGATATGGCTCATAGATATAATATGGCCTATAGATTGACATGCCTCATAGATATGATTTATATCCTATAGACATGATATGCTGGATAGATATGCTATGGCTTATTGATATAAGATGGATTACGACATGATTATTGATATGGGTTCAGATATACATGTGGGACTAATGTCATGATTATAATGTAGTAGTTATTCCGGACATATTATTGGGCCCAAGTCTGTGTTATGATATTTGTTGGACATCTGAGAAGCTTTTATCCTTGCAAAGAACGTGGTTTTAGTTTATAGACATGTTGATACTTATTGTTCTATTGTTTGAATACTGGTGATCACTTGCATAGATTTAGTACATTAATGATCATTAAATCGGTAAATGATATGATTCTATCTAAAATATGATTTAATTAATGTTTTTCCTAAAGTTGGTGTTAAAGCCTACTTTCCACCTTAAAATAAATTTCTTCATAATAATAATCGCACTATCTTAATGAATAACCTATGTGTAAAGAGATTAGAGATGATATTTTAAAGATTGACTGAGACATATTCCGCCTTATGATTTTGATGCGACTATTTTTTCCGGTCGTGAGAGATTCCAACCCTTTCTGCACTTTTATAATGAATTAGCCGCAGAGTTTACCCTGGACAATGTATTTATAGATTTACACTTTCTAGTCATGGCTTAAGTATGTGCACCTATTATATATCTATATACACAACTCTCTAATATGTGATGGAGGGGAATGATGTATTAATGATATGAATTTCGGGTAAAACTTGATGATAGATTATAATATAATTTATATATATATGTTGATGATATGCTTATTTGTCCGACAATGATAGAGGATGATTATGATGATATGCTTATATGCCTATAAGGTCATAATATGCTTATAATGATATGCTTATATGCCCAGCAAGGTCCGGGGATGATTATGATAATATGCTTACATACCAAGCAAGGCCAGATGATGATTGTGATGATATGCTTATATGCTCGACAAGGCCGGAGGATGATTATGATGATATGATTATATATCCGGCATGGTTGGAGGGTAATTATGAGGATATGCTTATATACCCAGAAAAGTTGGAAGATGATTATGATTATGCATATATTTGTACATTTACCAGTTTGAGTTCGACTACTTCTTATGATATTTGGATTGACTATAGTGTTATAGATTATATCTTGGAATTTATTCTTGCATACGTATTGCCTATTACCAATATACGCCTATATCTACCAGCCTTACAGAAGGGGCATAGGTATGGGTGATGAGTATGGATTGTGGTGTGTTGTATGTTGATTGAATCTTTTGAGCCTCAGACGGTGGAGGTTCCTAAAAAAATTAGTTATGTATTGGTTGTCTGGACTAGCTGATTACTCGCATTATTATTGCTGTTGTTATTATTATTGTTATATTCATTGTTATGACTAGTTTTTGACAACTTTGTCAGCAATCTTGTATTGAGATTCACTACAAGAAAAATAGCCTATAAGGAAGGGAAATTTAGTCCTAAAAAGTCCAAATCTCATCCCAATTGATTTTTTAGGACGAGAAAAAATTGGTCCCGTCCCGTCCTATCAGGCTCCACGCAAAAGCTCAATAGCGATGATGCAACAAAGCCGGTCCTTAAAAACCTTTTGACACGGCAAAAAATCTGGTCCTAATTATCCTTTTGTGACAATATATCTCATCCCAAATAGACTAACTACATCATCTTAATTATTCTTTTGCGATGATATATCTCATCCAAAATAGACTATCTACCTGGTCCTAATTATCTATTAGCGATGGTATATCTCATCCCAAATAGACTAACTACTTGTTCATTATTATCTTTTATCGACAATATATCTCGTCCCAAATAGATTAACTACTTGGTCATAATTATCTTTTAGCGATGATATATCACGCCTCAAATAGTCTAACTACCTGGTCCTAAATTATCTTTTAGGGACGAGAAACACTTGATCCTAAATTATCTTTTAGCAACGAGCAACATCCTGGTCATAGATCAACTTGTAAATAAGAGTAATATTATAGTCCTAGATCAATCTTTAAAGACAAGCAATATTTTTAGTCTCTAATTGACCACAAATGAGGCTAATATATATCACAAAATAATAAATGCATCAATTTATATCAAATTGATATCGAGAATCTCGATACAAAAACATGGTATAATTAGAGACCAGGAAATTAAGTTAATAACACATTATATTTGTTTCACAAAAATCATAGTTACTAGACGGATTGAACTAGAGTATGATATCGATTTTGCCATAAAATTTGAATACATAGAAAAAAATAATCAAGTAATTCCTATTTCTACTGTTTAAGTCCTTGACTTTCAGTTCAAATTGCAAACTTCTATCACAGGGAAAAAAGATAATCAAGTCCTCCACTTTTAGTTCCTACTGCTTCACCTAAATCAAGAATCTACTGGAACAGTAAAGCAGATAATTAGTACATCACTTTAGGAGAAAAATAATTTGTGTAATTGGTTCAGTTATTCATAAATCAAAAGTAAAAATATTTAGTATTTCAACGTTAAGGAGTTTGTTGAAATATTTTGTACTTCACCTTTATATCTCTGTCGAGCACAATTAGACTTCCAACTTCAAAACTAGCCTGCAATAAGAGAACACAAATAGAGGAGTAAATACTAGCCAAATATGACATATAGTCAACGTTTAAATAATCTGTATATAGATACTAAAAGTAACCAAAAAAATTTTCAAAAGTTCAGTTCAGTGGCTTTGAGCCCCAAGTATGTGTAGTTTTGGAGCTGTTGGAACAACATATAGTAGATGCTTGAAACATAAGGTTTGGACTCAAAACAGTGCAGTTTTGAGTTTCAAGTATCTAATTTTGGTCTCAACTCTCAAAGATATAAACTTTAATTAGCCTAAATATGAATTAGTAGAAGAAAATGTCTTTTTTATCATTTATGTGGATGACTTTGCCAGAGTACATTATTTTTTTCAGAATCTCGGAAGCAAAATCACATGAGATTCTAAACTTGTTTTCATGAGTATGACTTTTATTTTTTATACTCTTCTTGTAATCTTTTTCTTTAACATGAGTCTGTGCACGTTGTTTACATTCATTATCTATGATGTCTAAATTCTGCTTCTTTGTTTTTCACTTTCCTTGAGTCGAGGGTCTTCTGGAAATAGATTTTGTACCTGTTAAGATAGGGGTAAGGTATGCGTCCACTCTACCCTTCCCAAACCCCACTTATGATATTATACTGGGTATGTTGTCATTGTTGTTGTGAAGCTCAGCTGCTTTGTTATATGGAATCTACAGAAATAGTTTACCACCTCCTATCAAAATCCACTCTACAAATGGGAAATTACAACCAATGTGGCCAAAAAATCTACCACCTTATATGCAAAACCATCAAAATCCTGCATTTCAACAAATCCTAACATATCCAGGATACATGTTTTCTGGCAGTGTTTTTTTCTATTAAAAAAAGATTGTGGGAAATCAACATCTAAATTTTAATTTTCATATCATATCATGATACCATAGCATTAAGACAAAATTTATTGAAATCAATTGAGACAAAACAAGAGAGCTCTGAAGGAAATAACATACATACCCGTAGGCTCTTTGGGTACAACAAACATACATATGTATTGCGTGTACTTATAGAATGTTTTATTTACATATTTCATGCAAATTAATCACCTTAATTCTCATAGCTCTGAAGGAAAAAACATATAGCCCCGTAGGCCCCTAGAGTGAAACAAATATGTGTGTGTGAGAAAGAGAGAGAGTACTAATAGATTGTTTTGCGTACATATTAATCGGTATTAGTACTTACCAATTCGATTTACAACTAAACTAACAATATAGCTTTATACTATATTTAGCTGATTGCTACATTATAGCACCTTCTCAACCTCAAATACCCTTTAAATTTGATCAAATGAATAACACCCTACCATCTTTAAACTAAGAAAATAGATAAAAAGAAAAATATTATTTCCATGAGACTCTCTACACGTGCACATGATAGCTTTGATCTATGTCCATTAGATATAGTAACATGCTTGTACGACATTTATTGTTCACCCAAATCAATAAGGGAAAGATCTCACCCAACTAAATAAGCACAAATACTTTCCCTGGACAATTGACTCACATCTATATATGAGTATCACGTTTTTCCACTAGCATATCACAAAATGAAAGAATAACGTTACATATGGAATCAATGACGTTAGAATGTCAAGGTCAAAGAAAAGAAGATGCTACAAAATCAACCATTATTGAATAGAAAAAAGAAGGTGTTTGACTCTCTAGCCTACTAAACACAAATGTAACAGCGAGACTTACAACTTCACCTCTTCCCATAAAAGCTTCTATGCGACACAATAACCACACAACACATTTTAGGATCAAGATTTGCAATCTGGACAACTGTGTGATTCTCCAGTATTCCTCTACACCTATAAATCATGTACAAGGCCATAGTACTAATAGCTTCAATGACACATCAACACAGACCAAGATGGAACTTTTTATTTGATCGTAGGTCAAAAAAGCTTCTAGTTTATCAAATGTGCTAAACAAAGTAACAAATACACATAACTAAGAAGCTCTAGCAGGCCTTAATTTCAACAAGACTCATGTAATTATAGCAACTTATAGTACTACTACTTCACAGGTAAGTTATAGCAACTATTCTAGTATTTTAGTATATAATTAATAGTACTACTACTTCACAGGTAAGTATCACAAGTAAGTTACATGATATACAACAACTTAAATGAACATTAGTTTAATGACCCAACCAATAATAGTACTACACGTAAGTTAAATGACCTAGCCAATTAATGATACCACTACTTCACAGATAAGTTATAGCAACTATTCTAGTATTCCACTCTTTACAGTCCCATGTCCTTGAGTAGATGGGATGAAATATATTACCTATCAAACGAATATATAAGACGGAGTTGCTCAGATGCCAAGCACCCCTCACTTTCAACCTGGAGATTATGAGTTTTAGTCAGCAAGTTGCTAAAGTTATTGCAAAATAAAACCTCATTCAGACACCAACCATATACATATGAGGAAGGATTAACCTTATTCAGGCACCAACAAAAATAAAACCCCATTCAGGAAAATAGAACCTCGAAAAGTATTAACAAATATTACATGCTACATACACCAACCACTTGCTACAGTTCATGTATGTCAAATTTCTCAAACCAATACAATAAATATACAGAGGGGAGTGAGAAGGTATATGGTTACTAACTTAGAGAGTATAAGGCAGTGGTAATTCATTTGAAATTAGCGATGTTGTAGCCCTAACTTGTGGTTATTGAGAAGTAAAGAATTCTTTATTTTCCTTATTTTTTCACTTCATCTTCTAAGGTAGACAGACGATCATTCAAGGACTTGTTCTCCTCATTCAAGTATTTGTTTTACTCTTGAGTAGAACGTAGTGTGGACAATAATTTAACCTTGGAGGAAGTGCCAACTTTTAAGTCTTTTGCCTTTACTTCACCCCCAAAGGAAACTACATGGCTATGATTTTGAGGTCCAAAACACTTTCAACAATATCTATAGTAGATAAAGATGGCTCTACATTCACTATTTCTTCTATTTGACTTGAAAAGTATAGAAAGAAATATTTTTTATCATTATTCCTTATAATTCATGTAATTAATATATATATATATATATATATATATATATATATATATTAAATTTACCAAACACACATGTTTTTGAATAGCTTCAGGGTCAATGAGCTTGTTATCTTTCTTTCGATTATTATAAAAAATAGTCCGCAAATATGGTGGATTGCCATCTCCGCCCCCCCCCCCCCCCCTACATCAAAGACAAAATGTAAAATAAAACCTCATAAATTTTTTTATAGGAAAATAACTTTATGATAATACCTTTTCAAAAATAATATCTCGAATTGGCTTGCTACGCATATGACGAAGCATCATCAACTTATCTCAATTTATTGTATTTCCTTTTCTTCTCTCTTATTTTCTTAAAACAATAATCCAAATAAAAATTATAAAACAAAAGGGAGTTGCCTCAATCCCCACAAGGAATATAGATAAAAGTATTTGAATACCTGAAAGTTTCGGAAGAAAAATATTCCTTTACCGACCACTTTCATTCTTTCTTGTCTATTCCATCTAGCTTATTCTTCAGAGCTTGTGGAACTGACTTATTCTTCACATATAAGTATCCTCTCCATTTGTTCCATAACTTATTCATCCATCTCAAAATATGTTCACGATGATCACTCAGTTCAACACCCTACAATAGTAAGAATAAGAATAAGTAGAGCTTCTATAGTAAAAAAAAATAGAATCAAATATAGATATGTTAATTACCTCAATAGCTGCCCACATGTGATTCAATTTTTCTTGGCTAATGTCACTCCATGATTATACTTCCAATGGATATATATTACGATCACGAATAATTTTCCAAAATACCTAAAAATAGTTTGCCATTTTTTTCAACTATTCAATTATTGTAAAAGGTTAATTTCAGCTTTTCTCCAATTTCAAGTGTAGCAACTTCTTTGTACTTATTGCTACCTCGAACTCTTTTTACCTTTCCAAGATTAGATGAACCTATAGTTGTACAATTTGGTAAAAACTACAAAAATCAAATGTACTTCAACAAATTATTAACATATGAATTCAAAATATACCTTTTTCAACATTTTGAGTGTGTTGCATGACTTGATCAACAGATGGAGACAATGAAATATTGGCTTGCATATCCTCTTTCTCAAGAATCAAGGAATTTTATCCATTCTTCGCATTTCTTGACTAAAGGGCATGGTAGAACTTGAACTTGTGATTTTAGATAGATTTCGCAAATGTTGGTTAGTACAAAGGGTGCTCCTATTTAAAGATTTCACTTTTTTTCTAGAAATGCCTAAAGAGGAGCTCAAAGATCTAGGTCTTTGCTTTAGTCCCTTTCCTACAACACCTGAAATCAAAATACATTTCATTAAAGTTCATCAAATACATAGTAGATTTGAAAAAACACAACATATTTGAACAAATACTTTATTCAAATTCTTGAGTGTATTTCTTACCAATGGTTTTCATTTCTTGACTAACAAACATGGCGGAGTATTAAGCCCTTGTACTCGACCCATCCCTCTAAAACCCAGACAAACAAATTATATTCTATACTTTAGAATTTAAACTCATATAAATATATGGCACATAACTTTACCACATGTGTGATCGTTGAAGACATCTTTAGGTCACAACCTAGATTATCAATAGCAACCTGATTAATCAGTATATAAAATATCTTGTTTCACACTCTTGGAATTATTGCTTGAAAACATTACTTGATTGAGGAAATAGACTCTTAGTTGACATATTATCTTTTCCACTAAACATCTAAGCCCTCGTCCTCATTCTTTTCCTATAATACCGGGCGTGATAAATGTGTACATAGTACTTTTTCTAGTTTATCCGACCTCATTTTCAGTCTTCAATTGCTTCATCTTGAACCTATATAACAACCAAAAGTTTAAAAAAATATGAAAAAATATGGGTGATATAGTTATACAGGAAATCATCATGCAAGTCATCATAAAAATATCTAAAAATATAATTATTCTTTTAGAGAACCCAAACATTACCTCATTAGTTCTTTTTAATTTTTTTTTTCTGACGGACTTCCTAACTCTACAATATCATCATCCATTTCAATATCATCATCCATTTTTTCCAATGTCTTATAGGAATCATGAGGTTGAGTTTTCCTCACTACTTCCCAACCATTGTTGGAATTACCATTAACATAAAAAACTTGAGATGCTTGGTCTGCTAAAAAAATGGCTCATTTGTTTTCAAAAATCTAGCCGGATTAACTCTCATAAAGTCAAACTCATCTTTTTTGACTCCCTTTATTTTATCATACACATCAAACTAATTGCATCGAAATAAGATCACTCTTCTATCCGGTATAAATTCCAACTCAATAACCTCTATTAAAACTCTATAGTAATCAATGTTCTTACCAGCAGTACAATTATCGCCAACTACAACAACGACATAATTTTGAGTTCTTAACATTTTATCATAATCTTCTACATGAAATCTATATCCATTAACAATATAACCATTGAAATGTGTCAAATATTCTGTAGGAGCAGGTGAAAGTGAAAGCAGATCTTCCATGATCTGAAAATCACCTCTTTTATGCAATTGTGCAACCTATCAATAAAATGCACTTAATACTTTAGAATGAGTAATATAATATTAAAATATTAAATATAATGGTTATGTATTACTTATCCTATATTTTAACCATTTAATAAATTGTTAGCTTTATTCCGCATCAGATAAGTGTCGAATAGTATCATTATGAGTTTGTGCAAATTCTCTACAATATTAAAGTGAATCATAAGTCTCATTTAGAAAAGTAATTACCCTAAATAAAATAATAAAAATAAGACTACTTGAGTGTGTTACATACTAAATATAAGGTAAGACTTCATCACAATTCTTCAATATATATAAATATGCTTGTTCCAATTCATCACCTCAATCTCACATGTATATTTAGCCCCCAAAGTTTTTTTCAGGTTGATAAAATATAGATAAACCTCCATCAGATTCTTTTAAACCCTCATCATAATTTCTTTCACGCCGATTGAATTTTGTGTCAATTCTATGCAAATACATTGAACACAAGGTCATACACTTATTTGCAATATAACCCTCTGCAATAGAACCTTCAGGTCATGCCCTATTACTAATGAGAGATTTTAAAAATACAATAATTGTTCCAAAAGATACATCCACCTATAATATATAGGCCCTGTAATCTTAACTTCAGTAGCTAATTGAATAAGCAAGTGCACCGTGACATCAAAAAATAAAAGAGGAAAGACCTTTTAAAACTTGTAAAGTGTTATGGGAATTTGCACTTCAATATGTTCCAAATCATCAATTCTTAACTCCTTGGATCTAACCACACTAAAAAATAAGATGATGCAATAAGTGGTTCACACACTTCTTTGGACAATATACCACGAAGTGTAAAAGGGAGTAGATTTTGTAGAAGAACATAACAATCTTGACTTTTCAACTCAGATATCTTGTGATCTTTTAAGTTTACACATTGAGAAATATTAGATGAAAACCATCAGGAACTATTAGATTCTCTAAGAAAATACAAAATTTATGCTTATCTTCAGAAGGCAATGTGTAGCATGCAGTTGGAACCTCAATTTTCTCCCCCTTTTGGATGATGTAAAATTCTTGTATAATGTTTATCTCTTGCAAGTCTAATCGAGTGTTGATTGTATCCTTGGTCTTTCCTTTAACATTCATGAATTTCCTCATAAAAGCCTCACATATTTTTCTTTTCAATATGCATAACATCCAAATTATGTCACAATAAGAGATACTCCTAATATGGAAGCTTAAAATAGATACTTTTCTTATTCCAGTTATCCTTTTCTATCTTTAGGTGATATCTTCTTCTTTTTCTTTGGATCTCTCGATAATTGTTGCTCTTCAAGATCTTGTACTTGATTAAGTATCTTAGTACTAGAATGATTTTTGGATGGTGGCCTTTTCTCTTTTGTACCATCAAAGGAATGCTTCTCATATTGCCATTTGTTGCTAAGTGTAAGGTAACACCGATGACCTATAAAACACTGCTTCTTACTGTTAGCCAATCAAATTTAGGAAGTGTGTAATGACCCAATTTGATGAACGAAAATGCTATACGGTGCTCATGACCCTGAAAGACCACAAGCTAACCCATGACTGTTATCTGTACCTATATTTGCATAAGATAACATAATAATACGGAAGCATGCACTGAAAGGCCATAAGGTTCGATCATGAACATAACTGAATAATATAAGATCTGTGTGGGGTAATAGAAAACCCAAAACAAAATTGAAGTATAAAACATGATAGTCTATATCTAGTCTGTATCTAGTCTGAAAGCTTCTACTGTCTGAAGAATCGAAATAAGGAGTTGATGGGATATGTCCCCAACTAACTCTAACTAATAAGATAATCAATGAGATACTATAAAATCATTATGTCCTTAAAGGATGAGGACTCACTTCAACTCTGACTACTGAATCTAGAATTTACTGCTGATCTAGAACTCGTGTCTCTGAACCAATGGTGTAACATAAAAAGAAAGCACCTTAGTGTGAATGCGTCAGTGCATTATATCGAGTATACATGTGAGGTAGGCTATATGAAATGGTTCACATGCATGAATAATGCTAACTAATTGTCTAACATGAATGTGAGAATACATACATAAATATGTAACTGTAACTGACAATGTGATTTCATGATTTTTGAGTCTGGATACTGATAACGTAACATACTAGTAACTGTTACGACCGATAACATGAAGGACTATATTTGAATAATGCTGATAACATGGGTGACTGTATCTTAGTATAACTGATAAAGTGGGTGACTATAGCTGACAGTCCTGAATTTGATGGAACTATCTGAGTTGACTGTATCTGAAAGTCCTAAAATCTAAAGAACTATCTGAGTTCTATTACTAAGATTTATTGACTGTATCTGACAGTCCTGATTCTGTAACATGAAACTGTGAGAAGTAGTATCTAACCAACATACCCCCAAATGTGCTATAATAGCTGAGATGGGATCCAATCTATACCTTGATTGTAAGGGTGTCAGTACCGCGCCACTAGTAAGGACAACATGTAAGTAACCCTCATATAATAGGTAACTCTAGTGAGAATGGTGGGAACCCTCACATAATAGGTTAATCCACCTCATCTACCCCTATATAGTAGGCTATGATGTCTCAACCTATGCTAGCTATATAGTTTTGGAACCCAAGTATTTCTTCTAGGAATCACACCCTCATCTAATAGGTGAGTCCCCATCCTTGGGTTCACTCGGTGCGAATTCCTACTCCCATCTGAATAGAAACTGAACATGATTTACTGAACTAAACTGAGCATGGACTAAGTTACTAAATTTCTGTGGCTGATGGAATACTACTGATATCTTACAACTGACTGAGTCATGAGATCATGGAGATTTTTCCAGCATCATTAGACTATCTAAAGTCTAAGAGTTCATAGCTTAACTGAGAGTATCGTGAAAAACATAACATATCTCTAGGCACACATCTAATATTTTAGGTACAATTACCCCCAGGACTCGATAGATGGAAACTGACATAGCATGATTTACTTGAAGACTTGACTAATATCATAATACACATTTTATTCATAGGAGCCTTTCATCAAACATGTAATAGGCATAAACTTGTACATACATGGGGATTTCATGATATCATGTTAGATAGACAATTTTCCTTTATCTAGGCATTTAATCAAACATATTGTAGGCATAGTACATGTAAAGAACATTATACAATAATTAAATATCATGCTTCAATTCCAATTCCATCATACAAGATTTTAGTCATGAGATTTCATAAATCTTTATCTATACTAATCAATCCACATGGAATTTATCATCAAATCATGGAATAGAAACCAATTCCTCATTTATCAATATGAAAGAGAACATACAAAGCAAGAAAACATGGAAAAAGTCCATAACTTGTAGTTAAAAAGGATTCTTAGACTTCATGGATAAAGGATAAAAAATATATATAATATTAGATTGAGAAAAATAAAGGATAAAAATTTATAATTAAGATGCATAGACAATAAACATATTCTCAATAAAATAATTCTACGTGAGGTTATGAGGTCAATTCCAAGACAGAGGATAATTTACTTTCAGGTAAGTTTTAGTTTCAAAGTTTCTAACTTTCTGTATCTTCATTCATCAAAAAGGTACTGGGAAGAAAATGGGGATGAGAAACTAGAAAATACTAATCTATGCTTGTGAGAGGTGTAATTTGGGCTACATAAAGTATCCACAAAAATGGTTCTAACATTTGTTTAGGATCCACTAAGTCAAGTGAAAAATATGGTGTCACATATAAGTAAATTTTATTTCAAATAAAAAATGCTAATTTTTATCATACTTTGATATCTCATTATTGTTTACGGGGTTCAGTTTAGATTGTTGGCATTCTAGGATCAAGAAGAGGTAACTTTTATCTGGTTAACCTCTTCAAATTATTAGTTTGAGTAAACTAGTGTATTCCCATATAGTAGGGTTTGGGGAGGGTAAAGTATACGTAGACCATACTACTACCTCAGGTGAAGTAGACAGGTTACTTTTGATAGATCCCTAGCTTAAGACAAATAATAGTATAAAAACAAAAATAAAAATAGTATAATTTATTCTCTTGTGTATGTAATAAGAAATCATCAGTCACGAATCTTAGATACACCCTGATCTACAAGGTTAAGAAACATACGGGTAGACAAAAATAATTAAATAACAACTCAGTAAACAACAACCATTCAGTGTCATCACACTAGAAAATAGATCTTCTTCTACAAGTGACTTACTTCATATAACAGTTTCACTTATCAACAACGAAATCTGTAAGGACTATATCATCATAGAAACTTCACCAAAGCATTGCAACAAAGAATTTTAGAGATTAAAACTTGTAGCAAAGCACATTGCAGCAAAGAAATCAGTAAAGACTACACAAAAAGGATTAAAACTTCACCAAACAATAAGAAACTGATAAAATAAAACTTTTTTTTTGCTACTAAGAAAGTTCAGATGCCAAAGAAATAGTGAACAGTTTTGGACTTGATTTTTTCCCCTTCCGTATGTGATGTGCTAGCCTTCTGTTAGCACATTTAAACTTGAGATAATTGTAAGTTCTTAAATAATTACTGTTGTTTTTTTATTATATTTCATATGATTTTGTAGGAAAGACAAGATGCATAAACATATATGAAAGTTACATTAAGAAGGATGATTTTTAGTGAAAGAGGCAAGAAATTAAGTTTTGGAGATTTCATCTGACGATTTGGTATGATAAGCTATCAAATCTGTGATAAGCTATAAGAACATGTCATCACACATAGGAAAAGAACAAGAAAGGTGAAGCATTTCTAAAGATATTTTCTTATAAGTTATTAGATTTGTGATAAGTCATCACGTATGTCATCACACATGGGCAGAAGGTCTGAAGATATTTTTTGATAAGTTATTAGATTTATGATAAGTCATCACACATATTGTCCGACATGGGTAGAAGTTTTGAAGATATTTTTTAATAAGTTCTCAGATTTGTGATAAGTCATCACATATTGGTAGAAGGTCTGACGACATTCTCTGATAAGCTATCAGATATGTGATAAGTTATCAAACATGTCGTCAGCTAAAGGATTAAAAAAAACTGAAATTATAACTTCAAATTTTTCTTAAAGTATGGATATAAATAATAGCATTTTGGGTTTTAGGGGAGAGCTGGAACTTATTCCAAAGGCTAGTTTACTTCTTTTCTGGGTCTCTTAACTTTGAATTTAATTTTCAATCCTTTGATTGATTTGTGGGAAATCCTTCTTAATCTTGGAAGAGCATCAACCTCAAAATTCATCTTATGTAAGTTTAATTACTCTGAATGATGAATATAATTGTTGTTATCTCTTTCCTTCTCATGTGGAACTAAAACCCATAACTAGGGTTGTGGGATCTATGATTATTCCTCCATGGATTTATTAGTTGGTTAGGGTTTGAGTGATTGTGGAACATTTTGATAATTCCTTTATAATGATTGTTTTCTATTGGTTGCAAAAAATAGATCTAGCCTTATGTTTGCTTGCTCAAACTAAGAAATAAACTAAAGCTAGTGAATTATCAACATGGATTTGGGAAGGTTAATTTTCCATCTAATGATTAATGTTGTAACAAGATTAATCAACTCGATATAAAATCAGTGTGAATAGAAGTTTTTCCTAAGTTTGAGAGAATTAGGGAGCACAATATCTAGTTATGTTGAGAAACACTTAGATAGACTGTCGATACTGATAATTTGATGTTTCACACAAGTAATGAGAATCCAGTAGTACAACTATTATTTAATGAGGGGTTAGTAATCATACTGATCATAACCCTAGTTTCTCTCTATCATTGATTTGAACGATTGAAATTTTAGCTTTGAGTTCTGAAGCAAGTCAAAACTTTTATCAACCATTAACCCCCCCCCCCCAACACATTTTATCTTCTTGTATCATTTATTTGAAGTCAACTTGTAGCTATAGTTTCAAATTAGTTTAATTGCCACTCACATTGTTCCTCGTGGATTCAACCCCTACTCTAAATTGGGTAATTATATTGACGTGTAAGTTGAGTGTTATCTAAAGTAGCATCAATTTTGGGGAATAATTTGGCATATTGAGTTGGTTTGGAAATTTAGATTACTTGCTTGAACTCAAACATGTAAATATTTCTTTGAAGTTTTCTTTTATTTTTTATTTTAGGTAGATTTTTATTTTAGTTTATTTATTATTATGGCATCTTGGAATGAATGTGAGTTTTATGGTTGTAAATCTTATCTTGATGATCCATGTCCAGATTGTGATGGACCTCACATTTGGAAATATTATAGATATGCTCCTCGTAGAGAGATCTGTGCACTATCTCCATCATACTAGGAGGATGATTGTTCTTTATGTGGTGGTTAAGATTGACATTGGAGTGATTGCTCAAATGCCCCGTCCCCCATTATGTAAACCCAAATTTTAGTTCTTCTTATGATTTTTATAAGTCTTATGGTCAAGAAAAGGAAGAACTACGCATCGAAAGGAGTCGTATTAAAGCTATATTTCAACAACTTTTGGATAGCTAGGAAGAAATACTTCAAAATATAAGGGAATGGAAAGAGGAAAGAAAAGAAGAAACCAAGCCAATCTCTTATAAAGTCTCTAGCCTAATTCGGGGTGAAGAGGTCGAGAAGGATACAACTCTGAAATTAGGGAGAAGTCCTCACTCGAATTACTTTTCAACATTATTCTTGGTGGATATGATGAAATTCGAATCACCGAATACAATGATGAATTTTAGAAATGAGGAGGAAAATTCCTACATTTTGGAGTTTGTCTTTCTGAAAGAGTATAATATAACCCCAATCTTGAATGCCAAGAAGCTTAAATATTGATATTTATTTAGTAGCTTTTTAAGATTCTCATTGTTGCCAAATGAGACCACATGAAAGTTTAATGCAAAATTGGGCAAGTAGTTCAAGTCTTCAAAGTGGCCTGTTAGAACTTTTATTATCATGCTCTCACATTTTTCCAACGCACCAAAAAGATATAAAGATCAAAAGATGGGCCGATGAGTCAAATCATCTAAGTGGAGGGATAAAGGATGAAGCACTTTCAAGGTATCTTGATGAATTCTGAGTAGTCAAGATAACCAAGTCATACCACGACATTAAATTAGGCGTTGCTTAGGAGATAACCCAAGGCATTTTGTTATTTTTATTTGTATTATAGGATTGACATCAAATCTCTGCACCTATGGTGCCACAGGTATGTTTCTAACTCTTTTGTTTTAGTTTGATGTATTGGGGACAATGCATGATTTTATGTTGAGGTTGAGACTGCTTATGGGTGTTGATGTCCTCTTGGGGTTTTTGTTGTTGTGCCTCTTTTCCCCGGAGTCTTGTTCCTAGTACAGCCGGTATATTTATGCGTATTGTGTTTTGTTTTGTGATGTGTTGTTGTTAATTGGGAGAAAAATAAGTATCTGGGGTAGTTGACTTATTTTTTGAGGGGGAATGATAAATACCTCTCCAATTGTCTATTTTGTAATTGTGTTATGTGCATCTATATGCGACTACTTTTGAATATTTTTATGGCATTGGTATTAGGGACATGATAATAATTGCTAACAATTGCATGAACTGGATAGGTAGTAGCTTGTGATGTACCTTTGTGCCATGTGTTTGTGAGATACTACCTAGTTCTTGTTGTGTGCTAAATCCAATACTTGCCCAGTTGGTCATACCTATGTTATAAGAGAGTGGTTAGGAAAGGATTATGGGCTATTTTTTATATTAGTCCACTTTTAGCCTAAATGACCTTCCTTGTTTGAATAATATCCCTTGATCCTGATTTTGATCCTGAATACCGATATATTTCTTTGTGATACCTATCACCTTCCTACTTGTATCATATGTACCTGGTTTGGCCCTGGTCCTTCTTAGGCATTATGCACTTTGACTTAGGCAAATCACCTAAGTTGAGGGTGTCTATCATAGGTGTGCGTGATATAAATTAAGTATGAAGAAGGGTAAAATACTAAAAAAATAAAAGGCTGGGTGTTGTAGAAAAAGAATAATAGAAGAAAAATTGTGAAAAAAGAGAAAATAAAAGACTAAAGGACCACATCCAGCCTGAGTTTTCTTCAATAAATAAAGGGAGAAATAACTTAAAGATTGATAAGTGAGACTCCACAAATAGTGTAGTGCCAAGGAAGCTTAGGCGCTTTAAATATCCTTGCGTATCATACCATCCCCAAGCCTATATTATAGGCTGAAGAAAAGTCCTATAGTGATCCTAGCTTAACTGTCTGAAAGCCTCGGTGATGAAAATAAGGGAAAGCTTATGGTATTTGGCATACATTGACTGGAACTTGTTTTTGAGAGTGAGTGTCTATTGATCGTCCCTGTATTTACTTGCTTGATTTCATATGTGAGTGAAGAAGGACTTCTTTGTTGTAAGGGCACATTGGTTGTATTGCTAACCGCTTACTTATTTGGGTAGTGTAACTTGTACATATGCATGATTATTGTTGCTAATTTAATGCCATATCTTTATTTCTTTATGTCACATTATTGATCTTTATTGATATACACAGTTGGGTTTGAAGGTGATTGAAATTGGAGAGGGTAATGTGTTTTGAGCAAAAATTGATAATCAAGGTATTTTATGTTTCTCTTGATTAAAAATTATAGTATGGTATTATGTAGTTTCTTGAGGACAAGCAATGCTTTTAAGTTGAGGGTGTTGATGTGCTAGCATTCTGTTAGCACATTTAAGACTTTTAGCTTGAAATAATTGTAAGTTCTTAAGTAATTACTGTTGTTTTTTATTATATTTCATGTGATTTGGTAGGAAAGTCAAGATACATAAACATATATGAAAGCTATGTTAAGAAGGATGATTTTTTGGTAATAGAGGCAAGAAATTAAGTTCTGGAGATTTCATCTGACACTTGGCATGATAAGCTATTTTTTGATAGCTTTTCAAATTTATGATAAGTCATCACACATGTGAAGCATTTCTAAAGATATTTTCTGATAATTTATTAGATTTTTGATAAGTCATCACACATGTTGTCACATATGGGCAGAAGGTCTGAAGATATTTTTTGATAAGTTATCAGATTTGTGATAAGTCATCACACATGTCGTCATACATGGGCAGAAGGTCTAAAGACATTTTCTGATAAGTTATCAAATTTGTGATAACTCATCACACATGTCATCACATATAGGTACAAGGTCTAACGATATTCTCTGATAAGCTATAATATTTGTGATAAGCTATCAGACATGTCGTCACCTAAAGGTGCCAAAAAAGCTGAATTTTTAACTTCAAATTTTTCTTAAAGTACCGATATAAATAATAACTTTTAGGGTTTTAGGGGAGAGATGGAACTTATTCCAAAAGCTAGTTTACTTTTCTTTTTTGGGTCTCTTAACTTTGAATTCAATTTTCAATCCTTTGATTGAGTTCTGGGATATTTTTTTTGAACTTGGAAGAGCATCATCCTCAAACTTCATCTTTTGTAAGTTTAATTGCTCTGAACTATGAATATAATTGTTGCTATATCTTTCTTTCTCAAGTGGAACTAAAACCCATAACTAGGGTTGTGAGATCTATGATTATTCCTCCATGGATTTAATAGTTGGTTAGAGTTTGAGTGATTGTGGGAACATCTTGATAATTCCTTTGTAATTATTTTTTCTATTGGTTGTAAACAATAGATCTAGCCTTATGTTTTCTCGCTCTAACTAAGAAATAAACTAAAGCTAATGAATTATCAACGAGCATTTGGAAGGTTAATTTTTCATCTAATGATTAATGTTGTAAAAAGATTAATCAACTTGAGATAAAATCAGTGTGAATAAAAGGTTTTCCTAATTTTGAGAGAATTAGGGAGAACAATATCTTGTTATGTTGAGAAACACTTAGATAGACTGTCGATACTGATAATTTAGTGGTTCACACAAGTCATGAGAATCCAGTACTACAACTATTATTCTATGAGGGGTTAGTAATCATAGTGATCATAATCTTAGTTTCTCTCTATCATTGATTTGAACCATTGAAATTTTATATTTGAGTTCTGACGAAAGTCAAAACTTTTATAAACCATTTAAGAAAAACCCATTTTATATTTTCGTATCAATTGTTTGAAGTTAATTTGTAGCTATAGTTTCAAATTAGTTTAATTGCCTCTCACATTGTTCCTCATGGATTTGACCCCGACTGAAAAGTTGGGTAATTATATTGACGATAAAATCCTTGAACTAAATTGACATATAAGTTGATTGTTATTTAAAATTGTGTTGTTGCCTGGGAACAATTTGGCATATTGAGTTTTTTTGGAATTTTAGTTTACTTGCTTGAATTCAAACGTGTAAATATTTATTTGTAATTTTATTTTATTTCTTGTGTTAGGTAGATTTTTATTTTTATTTATTTATTATTATGGCATCTTGGAATGAATGTGAGTTTTATGGTTGCAAATACTACCTCGATGATCCATATTCATATTCTGATGGACCTCACTTTTGGCAAGATTGTAGATATGCTCCTCAGAGAGAGATCTATGCACCATCTCCATCCTACTGGGAGGATGATTGTTCTTTGTGTGATGGTTTTAATGGACATTAGAGTGATCGCTCAAATTTCCCCTCCCCCCATTATGCTAACCCAAATTCTAGTTCTTCTTATGATTTTGATAGGTCTTATGGTCAAGAACAGGAAGAACAAAGCACCGAAAGGAGTCGTATTGAAGCAATATTTCAACGACTTTTAGATAGCCAGGAACAAATGCTTTAAGACATAAGGGGATGGAAAGAGGAAAGAAAAAAAATAGAGGAGATAGAAATAAAGGTCAATTATTCAAAGCATTTTTCAACATTATGTTTAGATGATATCTTGTCTGTGGAATTATTTAAAATACTGGAGGAGTGTGAAGATGAGGGGCAAAAATCCTTTATTGATGTTGAGATTAATGATGACCAATCCTCGGTGATTTCCCAACCAACCAAACCAACCATGACAGATGATGCCAAGATTATGGAAATGATGCTAAAGGTAAAAGAAGATACCAAGCCAATCTCTTATAAAGAATCTAGCCCAATTCGGGGTGAAAAGGTCAAGAAGGATGCAACACTGAAATTAGGAAGAAGACCTCTCTCAAATCACTTTTCAATTTTATGCTTGGTGGATGTGATGAAAGTTGAATCACCCAAGCAAATGATGAATTTTGGATATGAGGAGGAAAATTCCTACATTTTGGAGTTTGTCTTTTTGAAAGGGTATAATACAACACCATTCTTGAAGGCCAAGAAGCTTAAAGATTGATGTCTATTTAGTGGCTTTTTAAGATTCTCACCATTTCCAAATGAACCCACACGAAAGTTCGATGAAAAATTGGGAAAGTGATTCAAGTCGTCAAAGTGGTGTGTTAGAACTTTCCTTATCATGCTCTCACATTTGTCCAATGCACCTAAAATATGTTAAGCTCAAAAGATGGGCCAGCGATTCAAATCGTCTAAGTGGAGGGATAAAGGATGAAGCACTTTCAAGGTATCTTGATGAATTTTGAGTAGTCAAGATAACCAAGTCGTGCCACCACATTAAATTAGGCGCTGCTTGGGAGGCAACCCAAGGCATTTTTTATTTGTATTTATATTATGGGATTGACATAAGATCTCTGCACCTATGATGCCACAGGTATGTTTCTAATTCTCTTGTTTTAGTTTGATGCATTGGGGACAATGCATGATTTTAAGTTGAGGGTGAGAATGCTTGTGGGTGTTGATGTCCTCTTGGGGTTTTTGTTGCCGTGCCTCTTTTCCCCGGAGTCTTATTCCTAGTTGAGTCGTTATGTTTATGCGTACTATGTTTTGTTTTGTGTTGTGTTATTGTTAATTGGGAGAAAAATAAGTATCTAGGGTAGTTAATATATTTTTTGTTTTGCAGGAACGATAAATATCTCTCCAAATTTCTATTTAGTAACTATTTGATGTGCATCTATATGCGGCTACTATGAATCTTATAAGGCATTGGTATTAGGGACATGATAACCATTGCTAACAATTGCACGTACTGGATAGGTAGTATCTTTTGATGAACCTTTATGCTATGTGTTTGTGAGATACTACCTACTTGTCATTGTGTGTTAAATCCAGAACTTGCCCGGTCAGTCTTACCTATGTTGTAGGAGAGTGGTTAGGAAAGCATCATTAGCCATTTTTTATATTAGTCCACTTTTAGCCTAAATAACCTTCCATGTTTGAATAATATCCCTTGATCCTGATTTTGAGCCTGAATACCTATATTTTTTTGTTATACCTATCACTTTCCCACTTATATCATATGAACCTATTTTGGCCCTGGTCCTCCTTGGGCATTATGCACTTTGACTTAGGCAAATCTCCTAAGTTGAGAATGGTTATCATAGGTGTTTGTAATGTAAAGTGAGCATCAAAAAGGATAAAATAAAATAAAAAACACAAGGCTGGGTGTGGTAGAAAAAGAATACTAAAAGAAAACTTGTGAAAAATAGAAAATAAAAGACTAAAGAGATGCATCTAGCCTGAATTTTCTTCAATAAAGAAAGGGAGAAATAATTTAAAGGTTGATAAGTGAGACTCCAAAAATAATGTAGTTCCAAGTAAGCTTAGTCACTTTAAATATCCTTGTGTATCATACCATCCCCAAACATTATAAGCTGAAGAAAAGTCCTACAGTAATCCTAGCTTAACTGTCTGAAAGCCTCGATGATGAAAATAAAGGCATGCTTATGGTATTTGGCACACATTGACTGTAACTTCTTACTGAGAGTGAGTGTGTCTTGATCGTCCCTGTATTTTCGTGCTTGATTTCATATGTGAGTAAAGAGAGACTTCTTTGTTGTAAGGGCATATCGGTTGTATTGCTAGCTGCTTACTTGTTGGGACAGTGTAACTTTTACATATGCATGATTATTGCTGCTAATTTGATGTCATATCTTGATTCCTTTGTGTCACATTGTTGATCTTCATTGATATAAATAGTTGGGTTTGAAGGTGATTGAAATTGGAGAGGATTATGTGTTTTGAGAAAAAATTGATAATCTACTGTCGTAGGTATTTTATGTTTCCCTTGATTAAAAATTATAGTAAGGTGTTATTTAGTTGCTTGAGGACAAACAATGGTTTTAAATTGAGGGTGTTGATGTGCTAGCCTTCTGTTAGCACATTTAAGACTTTTAACTTGAAATAATTGTAAGTTCAAAAGTAATTACTGTTGTTTTTTATTATATTTATTGTGATTTTGTAGGAAATTCCAGATGCATGAACATATATGAAAGTTATATTAACAAGGATGATTTTTGGTGAAAGAGGCAAGAAATTAAGTTCTGGAGATTTCATCAGACACTTGGTCTGATAAGCTATTTTCTTATAGCTTATCAGATTTGTGATAAGTCGTCCCACATGTTGTCACACCTGTGAAGCATTTCTGAAGACATTTTCTGATAAGTTATTTGATTTTTCATAAGTCATCACATATGTCGTCACACATGGGCAGAAGGTATGAAGACATTTTTCGATAAGTTATCAGATTTATGATAAGTCATGACACATGTCGTCACACGTGGGTAGAAGGTATGAATACATTTTCTAATAAATTATCAGATTTGTGATAAGTCATCACACATGTCATCACATATGGACAGAAGGTGTGACGACATTCTCTGATAAGCTATCAGATTTGTGATAAGCTATCAGACATGCCGTCAGCTAAAGGAGCAAAAAAAACTGAATTTTTACCTTCAAATTTTTCTTAAATTATAGATATAAATAATAGCTTTTAGGGTTTTAGGGGAGAGCTGGAACTTATTACAAAGGCTAGTTTACTTCTTTTCTGGGTCTCTTAACTTTGAATTCAATTTTCAATCCTTTGATTGAGTTGTGGGATATTCTTCTTGAGCTTGGAAGAGCATCAACCTCAGACTTTATCTTTTGAAAGTTTAATTGCACTGGATGGTGAATAAATTATTGCTATCTCTTTCTTTCTCATGTGGAACAAAAACCATAGCTAGGGTTGTGGGATCTATGGTTATTCCTCCATGGATTGAATAGTTGGTTAGGTTTTGAGTGATTGTGGGAACATCTTGATAATTCCTTTGTAAGATTGTTTTCTATTGGTTGCTAACAATAGATCTAGCCTTATGTTTTCATGCTCGAACTGAGAAATAAACTAAATCTAGTGAATTATCAACGAGGATTTGGGAAGGTTAATTTTCCGTCTAATGATTAATATTGTAACAAGATTAATCAACTCGAAATAAAATCAGTGTGAATAGAAGGTTTTCCTAAGTTTGAGAAAATTAGGGAGCACAAAATCTAGTTAGGTTGAGAAACACTTAGATAGACTATCGATACAGATAATTTGGTGTTTCACACAAGTCATGAGAATCCAGTACTACAACTATTATTCAATGAGGGTTTAATAATCATAGTGATCATAACCCTAGTTTCTCTCAATCATTTATTTGAACCATTGAAATTTTAGCTTTGAGTTCTGAAGAAAGTCAAAACTTTTATCAACCATTAAAAACCCTACCATTTTATTTTTTTGTATCATTTGTTTGATGCTATCTTGTAGCTATAGTTTCAAATTAGTTTAGTCGCCACTCATATTGTTCCTCATGGATTCGACCTCGACTCCAAAGTTGGGTTATTATATTGACGACGACCGCCTTGCACTAAATTAATGCGTAAGTTGAGCGTTATTAGTATGTGAACAAGAATAATTTGAATCTGGGTAGAGTTGATGTTAGAAATTTGAATCAAAATGTAAGATGTTGGGCTCAGATATTGTTTTATCCTGTGTGCAGACTGTAGGTATATGCTCAATTCCTACTTTATTATGTATTCTAAAACCCATATGAGTAATTAGTGCTTCAAGAACTTTCTTTCATGGATGAATAGAATTGACACCTACTTGGAATACATCTTAAGATTTTTAACCCACATGATATGGAATACTAGTTAAATTGAACTGTGCTTACTAGTTAGTGTACTGGAAATGAGGTGGCGCAGAAGACTAAGTAATTAATTTCATATACTAGCTTAGATTCATGGAGGAATGTTGCTATATCATTTTGTTAAAAATGTTTTCTTAATAGAAACTATGTCTGGACCACTGAAACCAAGTTTGGTTTATGAGACCGAGATTATAGACCATTTAAAGACTATTCCAAATAAATTTTCATGCCCCGCCAACTCGAGTGATGAGTTGGTGTCAAACATAAACTACCCATCGATAGTCATTTCTCTGTCCAAGGTAAGAAAAAACAAGAAAGTAACTAAAATAGTAACTAAAATTGATGACGAAGAATTACTATATGCAACAATCATAACAACACCAAATGTATTGAGAGTTCGACTGAGTCCAAACAAATTGAAATTTACAAGTAAGACAAAGAAATTGAGCTATCAAGTGAGTTTTAAAGTAATGTCTAGACAAAGACTATTTTTTGGATCAATTACATGGTCCAATGGTAAGAACAAGGTTAGAAGTACATTTGTTGCCTTTTTTTTTTGTAAAATTTTTATGAATTTTCCACTTAACCAGTCAGTATATTACTATTAGTACCTCGATTTCATTGTTTCTGTATCCGCTGCTTTGGAAGAATAATCTATAAAATGGCCTTTGTGGATTTTAATTCGGGCAGTTCTTTAACTTAAACAAACATATCTTACCTTTTGTAATCACATCTGGCCATGTTTTGTCCTTCCTATGTTTGCATTCATTTTGTGCTTTGTGACGTATGGATAAAAGTGGATGAAAGAAGTTATGTGGAAATCCGAACTATAGGAAGGCATCTTCATCTTACGTTATAATGTTTTACATGTTAACTATATTTCTTTTGATATCCTAAAATGACTAATTTCAATTTTGATGAGAATGGAGGCACTGGATCCTTCATAGTTTATTAAATACTTGAATTCTTTCTACCACTTGCTAATTACAAAAGACATAAATATTGAACTAGATGTCTTGTTAGTTGTCACAAAGACTTCACTCTCCTTAACATATCTCTAAATTCAAAGGAAGTTATTAACTTGTTAGTCGTTCATAAGGGGATATTAACGAATTATGTTTCTCTGCATTTTTGTTTAAGACAGTCTGAAAGAAGATGTTCTTCATAGCTGATCCAAACCATTGTTCCAAAGATGCTGCATTATTGAAGTTGTTTTCTTGGAGTTGCTATTATCTAATCAACTCAATTGTCGTGGTCTAGCAATAGGGAGTTTTCATAAAGAACATCAGTACAGCAAACACCTTGACTCGAGGACTGATAGTTAGAATGGTATAGATTAACTATTATAATGTATTTGATACCACGATTCCTTCTACTAGTTTTATGTTTTTTGGGGTGAATGTTTTTAAAATGTTTTACATCTTATTAACACTAAGAAGAAACATCATAAACATGAGTTATGAGTTATGACATAAGACTTATGTCTTCTGCTATGTATTTATATATTGACGCAAACTATTACCTTTGCCATGAATGAAGGAATATTCCATTAGCAACACTAAATTGATGAAGTAAAGAGATTATTTTATTCATCTAACAAAAAAGGCAAATATAACAATTTACAAGATAAGAAAAATGCATCTACTAACTGACATATCGACAAATGAACTGAAAATTCTCTGAAATAAGAGATCACAAATACATATCTTAGAAAATTGAAAATTCTCTAAAACAAGAGATCCAATAGGGTTAATAAAATTATATTTGACTAAAAATAAACAAATATATATCTAAAAATTCTCTTAAACAAGAGAGCACAATTACATATCTCAGAAAACTAAAAATTATGTGAAATAAGAGATCACAAATACATATCTTAGAACCCTTTTCATAATAAAACTCACATAGAATTGATACAATAGAGTTAAATAAAATAAAAGGGTACACAAAAAAGATTAAAACTTTATCAAACAACAAGAAACTAAAACCATAAATGACTTTGGATTACTATAATATAAGATACTACTTTATTAGAGCTGGAATAGGAAAACGTCAAAAAATGCACAATTAGATGAAACTTGAAAACTCCTAAAAATGCAAAATTATCATCTTTCAGAATAGGATAAGAAGCTACAACGGCATCATGAGTGTCGATATAGAGCTAAAGCAAGTTGTTGCCATGGAAAATAGAGAGATGGGATTTTATGGATGAGAATCATACCTCGATCGATTGCAATGGAATTTCTGATGTGAATCAAAGAGATTAGGGAACTATTTTAGTGTTAAAATATCAGAAGAATTATTGAAATTTGATTGATATTAATGTTGGTGAAAATTAGCTGGGCATTATATATTTTTGGAGCTAGAATATAGAGGCATTTTCAATTTTATTTGGAGCATTGAGTTTACATTATTGTTATTAAAAACTTTATTAGATTAATTATTTAGCGGTACTTTTAATTTATCTAAATAATTAATAGGGATCGGTTAATCATTTTCGTAGGACCAAATTTTATACATTAACTATAAAATGCACAATTAGGGATTAGAATTTAATCTCGTCCTAATAAGTATCCTTTTAGAGATAAAATTATTGACTCATCCCTAAATGTTGGTATTAAATAGACCTTTTTGTTGTAGTGATTTAAGGTATGATTTTGGCTCTTTAATCTTACAATTATATTATTATACATGATATACTCAGAATTAGATGTATGGATAGAAACCCAGGGTATGCCTGCACTAGTTCTTACAATGATTATGAGGTCTTAAGATGCTAGTTTAATGATTTTAGTTATACCTTGAATTGACCTTGCATATACATTTATGTTTATCTATTTATATATAACTATGGTATCATTATATCTCTCTCTCTTTCTTTATTTATTTAGATTTTATATTTATTTCTTAGTCTTTTATACTATTATATATCTTTTTTGGCCCTTTATTCATATATTAGCTGATGATATATGGTATCGTGTTGAGATTCCTGAGTATGGTTAGAATAGGATAGTTCATCCTTAATACTTCCTTAGCCGATTATTTTAGTTTTTTGGTTATGAGCGGGATAGTTCTCCTTTACAATCTCACTAGATTTATTTTCTAGTTGTTGAACATTTGGGTTTAGATTCTATTTCTGTTTATATATCATATATATCTACATGATCTTTGGAGCTCAGTCGAAAGTTTCCTATTTAGTACCACATGTTTGGCACTCATATTACACTTCTGCAACCTACAAATTATAGTACAGGTTATAGCCGGTGTTGTGTACGTCATGCAGAGAAGCTATGATTCAGAGATATAGTGTGAGCTCCTGACGTTTGGTTTATTACTTTTCTCTATCTTATGTACTAGACTAGTCTGTATGTTATATTTAGTGATAGTTGTATTGGTATATTCATTTTGTACCTCATTGACAGTAAATATCTTTTACTAATTTGACCAAGTTTTGGGTTTATCTTATGTATGTTAGTCTTTTATTACATTTATTCCGCATTGTTCACTTTATTCTTTTGGTAGTCCATTACTAACAGTTTTGAATAACTAAATTGACTTGCCTATTGGTGGGTTATTATAGGCTCCATCATGACTTGAGAATTAGGGTTGTGACAAATTGGTATCATTTCCAAAGTTCACTGACATATTAGTAAAAGAGCTAAGTATTTAGTAAAGTCCTGCGGATCATTATGGAGATGTCTGTAACTTATCTTCGGCAGACTATAACACATTCTTAAGAAATTCATTTCTTGACTCCATTTCATGTGTCTATATTTTTATGAGACTCAAGCACATTCTTTTACTCTATTCTATCCCAAATGGATAATGCAAAATTATCGATACAAGTGGATAAGAACATATGTTTTTAGATCTTTAATGTAGCATTGTACTAGTGAGTTAGAGATGGATATTGAATATCTTCAGCATTAGCCAAAGGATTTAGGGCCAACTCAAGCGACAGTAGATCTCATGACTACTTCAACCCTTTGAGGTTCAACATTGGAGATCCCAAGTCTTTTTATGAATACCTCGCATCCATGGATGATAGTCAATTACTCAAGCCATTCTCAAGCGAGAGTTGGATTTATTGATCCTCAATAGGGTTCCTCATTAGTTACAGAGTCTAAGATTGGGTTTTTTAAGAGGGTTAGATATATTCCTATTCTATGTCTTTCAGAGCAAGACAGAGTGCATAGATTTATTAGAGGATCAACATTTCCACTCTATTTGGCATCGAAGCACTTGATGGCAGATAGGTCTTCCTTCACTCAGGTTATTAATTACGTGAGGGCCATAGAGTGAAAATGCATTGATACTAATGGAGGTGTTGGCAAGAGACTATGTCGTCAGTATAGTGCTATTGGTATTTTATTCAAGAGTGAGGATCTTTACGATGGAGGTTAGATTCATGTGTAGTCTATTAATTCTATGCAAATATTCTTTAAACTATGGGTGAATCTTGTTAGTCGTGGTGATCATTCTGGATCATAGTTTATAGCACCTTAAAGTATTATAGGGGCTTGTTTTGGTTGTGTCAAGATGGGACATTGGTTTAGAGAGTGCCCTAGATGCAACTTAGTTGATAAGACAGAGTTAGCATATATTCCCTGCCATCGTAGAGTTCTTGAGAAAGTCTATAACTGTTGGAAGGATGATCATGGTAGTAGAGAGTGCTCTTAGATTTAGTTGGCCATCTATTTAGGCTTTATTTGTGTCTCTTACAAGGTAAGGGTTTCACGAGTTTGCTACAATTGTAGAAAGACCAGTGACTAGTCTTGAGAGTGTCCCTGGCATTGGATTTCTAGTCATTCATCTCATTTAGATCAGCCTCATGATGTGGTGGCACCTTTAGCTAGGGATAGTGCAGTTAGTGCCTCAGTCAATGATTTAGTCGGTCAATCTGAATTTGGACTCATTCAGATTTATTCTCCCTTAGATCCATCAGACATATGATTGAATATTTCACCATGCTAGGTGTGCTTTTATTTCCCCAAATTTACCTTATTTATTTGTATGAATTTGGCTCTTTGTACCCATCAATAATTATATGCTTTGATGAATTCATATTGGTTGGTGTGTGCCTTATTATTAAATTTATGAGTATATAGGTAACCTTGTGGTTTGTTTCTTTTAGTAGTGGATGGAGTAGATCCGTATTGATATTTTCTCCCTATGGGTGTAGCATCTGGGTTTGAGTCCTAGTTACCTTGGTATATTTGCCTTATTGTGGCTCTTGAGTGGTACTTGCTATTGATGTTTATTTTTTATACTCCTTACTTATTATATTAATGTTTATATTATTGTTGTTATTGTTGCCATTGCTTGATTCTATTAATCCGTGTTGAGTAGTTGTTTAGACTATGTTATCTAGTCAGAATATTATTCCTTGTGGTTATTATTTATTAGCCCATAAAACTATAGCCCGATTGGATGATTTATTTTCTCTAGCAAGGTGAGATTGGTTATTTTCCTCTTTGTTGGCTATGCTACATTTCTTTTGGAGTGGACTATGGTATTGAAAGTAAGATGACCTTCTGTGCATTTGTGATGATTCTAGAGATGGCAATTTAACTATATTACCCCTTCTTGAGTTTGAGATTCTGAGACTTTCCTCCTGGATTGTGAAGGCTTTCATTTTTGCTATCCCTCTCTATGCAGCCATTATTTAGATTGAGTAATTTAGGTTCTATTCTTCGCTTGTGGTTATTTCATCGCCCGATATTGTTTTTGATATTGATATCAAAATGTCCTGGATTTATCTCTTTGGCTTTCTGGTTTCATCTCCTTATGATGGATTTCTCTTCGTACTAGCATGGATATTGGAAGCTTCTTTATTCTAGTGATGTGGTTCTTTCCTAAAGTGGAGTTAGAGAGTTAGGGCAGATGGTCTTTCCTATGATTATTTCTTGAGTGGGAAAGTCAAAAATTCTTTATCTTAGTTGTTGGTTCATTTTTTGGTAGTGCTCTTGTCCATAACATAAGTGTTAAGCTTAGTAATTTCTTCCTCGATGAGGCGCTTCATGATTTTTCTGAGTTATGATTGTCCTACTTGGGTTGATTTAGGAAATCCATATTTCAGAGTCGTTCGGCCTAAAGAGATTTAGTGGAGTGCTTCTCCTTGATGATATTTTCCTATAAGTATTCTTTTTCAATATGGATTATTAAACTAGTTAGTTTCCAGATACAGTTGCATTTCTCTAACTTATTGAAGTTGATACTATTACTAGCGTGAGTTATAGCCTTGAAGAGTTCTTGAGTATGCTTTAATAGTTCATTCCCTCATGCATGTATGGAGTTGATTTCTTGTCTTTTTAACTGGTGATTTATCCACTATTGTAATTTTTTCCTTTAGCTATGTTTTGATTTTGGCTTGGTATAATTTATGTAAGATATGTCAGATTTGGATACTAAAGTCAATTTGAGTAATTGACATTAATATTAAATTATTTGCTCAGTTTATGAGTTGATGCCTTGGAATGGAAATTTGGAAGTTGTGATACATTTTGATTATGAATACCTACCCATCTTTAAGTTTGGCTTGTGTATTTAGGATCGATGTGATTCAACCTTTGTGTTGATATTTCAGCTTAGAGTTGTAGATCTTGAGTGCAACCTTTATTTTAGATTTGTCTTAGTTTGAGTTTCATTTATAGTCTGGTTGAGCCTACTCCATGGTTACCTATTTTTTCTTCTCAAATTGCGATGGTTTATAGTTGATAGGTGTTCAAATAATAACCCATGGACTCTATATTAGTTGCCTTATCTTTGACCTTGGGTCTTCAATTTGGTTTTAGATTATCAAATGATATACTCAGTCTGAGTAGTATACTCGAGTTGGATTCAGCTTGGCGTCTTTATCTGTTGATGGGATATCCTAGAACAGATCATTTAGTGGTAAATAGTTGTGCCTTGGTCTCCTGGATTTTATTTTGATTACTTGAACTAGTTGTAGCATCAGCTAAGATTGAAGCCCTCAGTTTTCTATGTTGTGAGCCTTGGTAGCTCCGTATGGCCTTATCCTCATGTTTTCCTTATTAACTTTTAGTAGATCAGTTTTGGTTATTTGAGTTTCTATGATGAGATTGTGTGGGTAGGACACAAGTGATTTTTCTCCAAGTCTAGGGTGTATAGCAGGTGTGGAATGGTAAAGTAAGGTAATATTTGGATTGGAGGTGGTGGTATGACTCATGCCTTGGTTTGATTTTGTTTTGGTGAGCCTTTGTTGATTTGTGCGGGTATCAAGATAGTATCAGTGTGTAATGGTTTGGATTTGCATGTATTAGTATTATTCAATTCGGTTGGAGACCAGTTGGTGGTGGAGGTTGAGTTCTGGCTATTTGGAAGTTAAGTGAGATAGCTGGTTGTAAAAGGGATACCTGTGGAAAAATCCCTTAGAAGTGTTCTCTCCTCTTAGAGGTTATCTGAGAAGTCCTGCCTATAGCATGCGAGCCCAGTAGCTCATTGTTTTAAGCTTTTGAGATAGTTTTATCCATTAACTTTTGTGGATGAAAGTCCTTTTAGTAGTGGATATTGTAATGACCCTCTTAGTCATTTCCTTAATTTGCATTCATTTATGGCATTTTGAGTCTCCCCACAGTGGCTACAGATCATTTATAACTTGCCAAAACTGTCAGTTCGGTTATCAAATAGTTTGTTTGGATTTTAGGTTCATTTATATATTTTGGAGCCTTCATTGTTTAGGATTTGGTCTCAGACCAAAACTTCTACTTGACGACCTCAAATGAGAATTCTGACAACACTATCAGCTTCAAAACTTTGATTTTAGGTTAGGTGGACTCTTTGTTCTAGTCCAAGGCACCTAGGCTCATTTTGACCTATTAGTCGAAAAGTTAAGAAACTAGAAATTAGGTGTGGGCCCCACAATTTGCTAAAACAACCTCAGATGGAAATTTCAACTATAACATTGAGTCTGGAACATTGAATTTGGTATGGTTACATAGTTCATTTTCATAAAGGGATTCCGAGCGAATCCCGAGCACTGGGTGGAGACATAGGAGATTTTCCAAGTTTCAACTGTCAACTAGTTCAGCTGGTATCACAAGCCAAGGGCCGCAATCACGGTACCCTTGATTGATAAATTTTTGCAATCATGGGTCACATGGTGCAATCGTAACTCCCCTGTTTAGCACAAGATGCTGTGATTGTAGGTCTCGTGTCGCGATACAGGGACCCGAGTACCTAGTATGGGTATAAATAGACACTTTATGTCGTAAAATTAGCCATTCTCCACCATTTCTTAAGATCTTAAACCCTAAATAGTGAGGTAAGTTGAGAGTGAATCTTGTAGATTATTTGGAGAAGCCAGTTAATGATTATCATGAATTTTCTTTGATTTCATGGTAAGATTACTCCGATTTCTTGGTAAATTCTTAGAATTTAAGGCCTTGAACTCTTATACTTCAAGGGCTGATTTGAGACCTGATTTATACTACATTTAAGCTCAACTTTTGAACACAACTTCCTTTCCCATCGAGGGACCTCTTGACGGGTTTAATTGTTTATTCTGTTTATGAGCCCTGCATACCCATTCTTACCCTAAAATATGACCTATCCCATTATATTGTAATATCGATCTCATTTGACTTCTAATGAAATGTAGATTACAATTTTAATAGCATGACAACATTTTGAAATCATAAAGAGAAGACACATGTTTGGTGAATAATTCAAGGATTTGTTGTTTGGCATCGAGGTGGGCTTCTATCTACTTTACTTCACAAAATGATGGGTATTATATATTGGATGTGAATGTGACTGCTACGATTGATGATGTGTAGAACACTGTGACTTAGTCTGTATTATTGAGGTTTAGGGATTAGATGGGTGAATTAACCTATAAGCTGAAATGCTTATAATAATTTTAGGATCCTATTACCTTCTTCATAGATGGAGCTAATTCGTAGAATGGTGGTGCCATTATGCTAAATTTGGGATGTATCTTAAGTGTTGGAAGCATGATTAGTATGAATATCCTTATGTGGACTATTTAGTGTCCTTAAAATTATAATTTAGGTAGAGTTGACTAAATTGTCCATGTTCTAGGTGGAATTACTATATTAGGACTAATCATGACCTATGTACAATCTAGACATTAATTTAGACACCTTAGCCTAGTTCGGGGTATAAATTGGCTAAATATGGAATTTGAGGATCAGAAGTGGGTTCTTCCGGCCCACCTTAGCCATGACTTATGTTAGCCCATGTGGACTTATTTACACTTGTTGGACATAGTTGAGACTATTTAGCCTTTAGTATAAGTTTACCTCATGACTTGGTGAATGATGATGGTTTTCCCGAATTATGATTAATGGCTTGTAGCTATGTTGTGGCCTTTGGATTTTATTTATGATATGGTCTAGTGGCATGCTTAATAATATAGGCATAGATATATTCATGATATATGGCCTATACATATGAGATTCCTTAGAGATACGATAGGCCTTATAGTTATGATATATGGCCTATAGATATATGATGCCTATAGATATGATATGCCTTATAGTTATGATATGGCCTATAAATATATAATGCTTTATAGATATGTTATGGCTTATAGATATAATATGGCCTATAGACGTGACATGTCTCATAGATATGGTTTATAGCCTATTGAAATGGAGGGCTTATAGATATGCTATGGCTTATATTTATGAGATAGATTAAAGATATGATTATTTATATGGGTTCCAAATATGTATGTGGGCCTAAGGCCATGATTATGATGTTGTAGTTATTCCAGACACATTATTAGGCCCAAGGTCGTGCTATGATATCGGTTGGACATCCAGGATATGTATATCCTTGTAAAGTATGTGGTTGTAGTTTATATATATATTGATGTTTATGGTTCCAATATTTGAATACTAGTGATGGCATGCATAGATTCCATGCATCCATGATCATTAAATCAATAAATGAGAAAATTCTACAAAAATATGATTTTGTTACGCTTTTTCCTAAATAGAGGTTAAAGACCACTTTTCACCTTTAAATGGATTTCTTCATAACAATAATTGCACTATCTTAAAGAATAATCTATGTTTAAAGATATTGGAAATGATTTTTTAAAAATTTGATCGAAATAGATTTCGGCCTATGATACTAATACTACTATTTTCTTTGACCTTGAGAGATTATGAATCTCTCTATACATTTATAATGATTTAGCCCCGGAGTTTATCCCAAGAAATGGATTTACAGATTTATAGTCTTTTTATCCATAACTTAGGTCCATGAACCTATATCTATATACAATCTCTTCGATATGGGGCGGAGGAGAATGATTTATTGATGATATAAATTTAGGATAAACCCAAGTTATATATTATAGTATTGATGTTATATATATATATATGTTGATGATATGCTTATATACCCAGCAATTCCGGAGGATAATTATGATGATATACTTATATGGTCAGCAAGATCAGAGGATGATTTTGATGATATGCTTATATATCCGGCAAGGCTAGAGAATGATTGTGATGATATACTTATATACCCAGAAAGGCTAGAAAATGATTATGATGATATGCTTATATGTCCGACAACACCGAATGATGATTATGATGATATGCTTACATACCTTGCACAGTTGAAGGGTGTTTATGATGATATGAATATATGCTCGATGAGATCAGAGGATGATTATGATGATGTGCATATTTGTATATTTACCTGTTTGAGTCTGGCTACTTCATATGATATTTGGATTTGGTATGGTGATATAGATTATATCTTGGCATTCTTTCTTTTATGTGCATTGCATATCACCAATATGCACTTATATCTATCATCCATATGGGGGGTTGCATAGGTATGGGTGATGAGTTTGTCTTGTGGTCTATTGTATGTTGGTTGAATATTTTGCACCTAGGATGGTGGGGGTTCATGTAAGAATCAATTAGGTATTGGTTCCCTAGACTAGCAGGTTACTCGTGTTATTGTTTCTATTGTTATTATTATTGTTATGATCGTTGTTTTGACTAGATTGTGGCAATTTTATTAACAATTCAATACCAAGATTTGAGGTATGATTCAAGCTCTTTAATTTTATGATTATATTACTATGCTTGATTAACTCGTGATAAGACGTATGAATTAGAAATCCTTAGTATGCTAGCACTAGTTCCTACTATGATTATGAGGTCTTAAGATTCTAGTTTGATGATTTAACTTGTACCTTAAATTGACCTTGTTTATACATATATGTGTATCTATTTATATGTAGCTATGGTATCACCATATATCCCTTCATTACTTAATTTATTCATATTGTATATTTTTTCCCTAGCCTTGTATACTATTATATATCCTTCTTTTGCCCTTTATTTGTATATTGGCCGGAGATATATGATCTAGTGTTGTGATTACTATGTATGGCTGGAATAGTATAGTTCATCCTTAATAGTTCCTTAACAATATTATATTAGTTTCCTAAATATGAGTAGAATAGATTGCCCTTACTATCTCACTAGCTTTATTTTTTAGTTGTTGAATATTTGCATTTTGACTCTATTTTTATTTGTTAGTTTCATATATCTGCATAATCATTAGAGCTCAATCGACAATTTCCTATTGAGTACCATATTTTTGGTACTCATACTTTACTTCTGAGATTATATTATGGGTTATTGTTGGTGTTGTATGAGTTGTGCAGGGCAATGATAGTTCAGAGACATAGAGTGAGCTCCCGATGTTCAGAGTATTACTTTTATCTCTCTTTTGTTCTGGACTAGTATCTATGTTGTATTTATAGATGGTTGTATCTGTATATTTATTTTGTATCCTTGTTGACAGTCGAAGCTCTTGGACTGATTTCACCAGGTTTTGGGTTTATCTTATGTATGTTAGTCTTTTATTACATCTATTGCGCATTCTTCCCTTTATTATTTTGGTAGTCTGTTACTAGCAGTTCCAAACTAAGGAATTGGCTTGCCTTCTAGTGGGTTATTGTAGATGTCGTTATAACTTGAGAAATTGGGTCTTTATAAAGTAGTATCAGAACCTATGTTCACCAATTTGTTAGTACAAGAGCTAAATGTTTAGTAGAGTCCTACGGATCAGTACAAAGACATCCATAATCTATCTTCGGGAGGCTATAGGACATTCTTAGGAAATTTATTTCTTGACTCTGTCATGTATCCATATTCATATGACCCTCAAGTAGATTCATTGAATCTTATTATGTCCCGAATAGATGATGCAAGATTGTCGATTGTTGAAAATGAGATTTCAGAGCTTTAGCATAGCGTCGAACTAGAGAGTCAGAGAAAAATATCAAAGATCTTCAGTGTCATCCAAAGGATTTAGGGCTAGCTCAGGCTCAAGTTGAGCAGATGACTACTTCAAAACTTTAAGGTTCGACATGGAGATCCCAAGTCTTTTTATGGATACCTCGCAGCCAGGGATGAGAGTCAGTTCCTCAAGCATTTCTCAGGCCTGAGTTGGATTTATTATTTTTTAGTAAGGCTTTTTATCTGATACAGAGTTTGAGATTGGGTTTTTTGAGTGGGCTATACATAATCATATGTTATGTCCTTTAGAGCAGGATTTGGAGCATGGATTTATTAGAGGATCAACAATGCCACTCCATTTGACATTGAAGCACTTGATAGTATCTGGGTCTTCCTTCTCCCAGGTTATTGATTATAAAAAGGCCATAGAGAGAGCATTCAATAGGACTTATAGAGTTTGTGGTAAGACACCATGTCATTAGTATAGTGGTAATGGTATTTTATCAAAGAGTGAGGATCCTTTTGGTTGGGGTCAACTTTATGTACTGCCTATCAATTTTACGCAAGTAATCTTTCAGACTATGGGTGACTCTTAAGTTAGTCATGTTGATCATTGTGAATCAGAGTGTGCAGCACTTAATAGTATTCTAGGGGATTATTTAGGTTTTGTCGAGATGTGACATTAGTTCAGAGAGTGCCCCAGGTGCTAGTTGGTTGCTCAGACAGACTTAAGAGGTATTACTCTCTATCCTGGAGTTCTTAGGGAAGGAAATGATTGTAAGAAGGATGAACATGGTAGTAGAGAGTGTTCTCAGTATCAGTTGGCTAGCCTTTTAGGCTCAATTCATGTGTCTCGCCATGTTAGGATTTCAAGAGTTTTCTATGATTGTAGAGAGATCAGTCACTAGTCTAAAGAGTGTCCCCGACATGGGATTTCTAGTCATTCGGCTAATTTTGATCAACCTTGTAATGTGGTGGCACCATTAGTTAGAGATATTATGCTTAGTGACACAATTGATGATTAATTCAGTCAGTCGATGTTTGGACCCATTAAGATTTATTTTCTCGCAGATCCATCAGGCATATGATTATGGATTTCACAATGCTATGTGTGCTTTTATTTCCCCATGTTTACCTAATTATTTTGTACATATTGGGTCTTCGTACCCATCGATGATTATGAGCCTTAATGAGTTCATATTATTTTTGTGTTCCTTGTTATAAAATTCATGATTATTTGGCTACCCTTTAGGTTTATTTTTTAGTAGTGGATGGAGTAGATCTATATTGATATTTTCTCCCTATGGGTGTAGTATTTGCGTTTGAGTCCCATTTACCTTGGCATATTAGACTTATTGCGGCCTTGAGTTGCACTTGCTATTGACATTTATTTTTTGTACCGCCTACTCATATATTAATGTTTATATTGATGTTTTTATTATTGTCATCACATTATATTATTGATCCTCATTGGGTAGCTATGTAGACTTGTGTTATCTAGTTAGAATTCCATTCCTTGTAATTCTTAATCATTGGTTCGGGAAGCTATAGCCCAATTGGATGATTTATTTTCTATAGTGAGGTAAGATTGATTGTTTTTCTCTTTGTTGTCTATGCCATATTGATTGTGGAGTGTACTATGGTATTGAATATAAGTTGACCTTCTGTGGCTTTGTGATGATTCTAGAGTTGGCAATTTAATTATATTTCTCATTCTTGAGTTTGGTATTCTTAGACTTGCCTCCTGGATTTTGAAGACTTTTGTTTTGACTATCCCTCTCTATGTAGCCATTTTTTAGAGTGACCAATTTAGGGTCCATTCTTTGCTTATGGTTATTTTATGGCTTGATAGTGTTATTGATATTGACATCGAGATGTCCTAGATTTATCAGTTAGACTTGTTGGATTTTTCTTCTTGTGATGGTTTTCTCTTACTCATAGAGTGGATATTGGACACTCTTTTCTTATCGTGATATGGTTCTTCTCTAAAGTGGAGTTAGAGAGTTAAAGGCAGGTGGCATTTTCCTGTGATCGCTTCTTGAGTGGGAAAATTGGAAATTCTTTATCTTGAGTTATTGGTTCCTTTTTTGGTAGTGATCTTGACCTCGACATAAGTATCATACTTTGAACATCCTGCCTCGGTGAGGTGATTTATGATTTTTTTGAGTTATGATTGTTCTACTTAGATGGATTCAGGAAATCCCTTTTTTAGAGTTGTTCGGCAAAAAGTGTTTTGGTAAAGTGCTTCTCCTTGATAATATTTGCCTATGAGTATTCTTTGTCAAGATGGAACACTGAACTTGTTAGGTTTTGGATAAAGTTACATTTTACTAAGTTGCAAAAGTTTTTATATTACTCTTCTGAGTTATAGCCTTTGGGAGTTCTTGAGTATTCTTTGATAGTTCATTCCCTCAAGCAGGTATGAAGTTTATTTCTTGTGTTTTCAGCTGGTGATTTATCCACTATTGTGATTTTTTTCTTTAGCTATGTTTCAATTTTGTCTTGGTATGATTTAGCTCAGATATATCAAATTTAGATACTAAGGTCGACTTGAGTAGTTGACATTAATATAGACTTATTGACTTAGTTTTTTAGGTAATTCCTTGAAATAATGATTTGAAAGATGTGATAGATTTGGAGTATGAATGCCTACCCGTCTTCTAGTTTGGTTTGGGTATTTCGAATTGACGTAATTCAACCTTGGTGTTGAGATTTTAGCTTGGAGTTATAGAGCTTGAGTGCCGCCTTTATTTTAGATTTTTCTCAGTTCAGATTTAATTTATAGGATGGCTGAGCCTACTCTGTGATTAGCTATTTGGTCTTCTCGACTTTTGATGGATTATAGTTAATAGGTGTTTAGATGATAGCCCCAGGTATTGGTTTCTTTGTCTTTGACCATAAGTTTTTATTTTCTTTGACATTCTCAAACGATATACTCAGTAGGAGTAGTGTACTTGAGTTCAATTTAGCTTAGCTTTTTTCTCTATTGATGGGACAGATCATTCAATGGTACGTAGTTGTGCTTTGGACTCATGGATTTTATTTTCTATGATTATTCAAACCAGTTGCAGCATCAACTTAGATTACATCCTTAGGCTATCTCTATTATGAGCCAAGGTAGGTCCGTTTGGTCTTATCCTCATATTTTTCATATGGACTTATAATAGATCAGTTTTGGTTCATTAAGTTTCTATGATGAGATTTTGCGGGCAAGACTCAGGTAATATTCCTTCCGGTTTAGGGTGGATAAAAGGTTTGGAATGGTAAAGGAAGGTTAAATTTGAATTGGAGTCGGTGCTATGTCTCATTCCTTGGTTTGCTTTTGGCTTTGATAGGCCTTTATTTATTTGTGCAAGTATTGAGATGGTCAGTGTGTTATGGTTCAAATTTATAGGTAATTGTGTTCTTCAATTTAGTTGGAGATCAATTGGTGGTGGAGGTTGAGTTATGGCTATTAGGAAGTTAAGTGAGAGAGCTGGTTGGAAAAGGGATAATTGTGCAAAATCCCTTAGAAGTATTCTACTCTGTTAGAGGTTATCTTTGAATCGTGCCCAAAGCATACGGTCCTAGTTCCTTATCCTTTTGAGCTTTTGAGATTTTTTTATACATTTACTTTCGTGAATGAATGTCCTTTTAGTAGTAGATATTATAATGACCCTCAAAACCATTTTCTTAATCGATGGCATCTATGTGTATTCGAGGAGTAGAGAGGAGCATATGTAATATTTGAGGATTATACTCCAAACTTTGAGAGATCAAATGATTTTTGCCAAATTCTCTAAGTGTGAATTTTGGCTTGAGTCGGTGATATTTCTTGGGCATGTGTTGTATAAGGATGAGATTACAATAGACCAAATAAAGAAAGAGGCTATTCGTGATTGGGCCAGTCCTACTTCTTCATCCGAGATTCATAGCCTTATTAGTTTCACTAGCTACTATAGGTGGTTCGTTGAGAATTTTGCCTCTATTGCAGTACTATTGAATAGATTAACTTGGAAGGAGATTCCATTTTAAGGGCCTGAGAAGTGTGATTCAAGCTTTGGAAAGCTCAATGAACTTCTCACTTCAGCTCCTAGTTTAGCTCTTTTTGTTGAGGGTGAGGGATTCAATATTTATTTTGAAGATTCTAGTGTCAGTTTGCGTTGTGTGTTGATATAGAAGGATCAAGTTATTACTTATGCATCAAGGCAGCTGAAGGTGCATGAGCATAAAAACCCCACTCATCATTTAGAGTCAACAATGGTAGTTTTTGTGCTTAAGATTTGGAAACATTATCTTTACAGTGTGCATTGTGAGATATTCACAAATCATCATAGTCTTTAGTATCTTATGACCTAAAGAGAGTTTAATTCTAGGAATCATATATAGATGGAGTTGCTTAAAGGTTATGATATCTCTATCTTGTACCATCCAGGCAAAACAAATGTAGTAGCATATGCCTTGAGTTGGAAAGAAGTAAGTATAGGTAGTTTGGCTTGTATTTCAGTTAATCAGAGGCCATTAACATGGGACATTCAGTCCTTAGCCAACTTGATGGTGCGACTGGATATTTCAAAACCTTAGATTATTCTTTCTAGGGTTGAGGAAAGGTCTTTACTTTTTGAGAATATTCAAAGTCATTAGTTTAAGGATATGAGACTTTGCGTCATTCGTGATCAGGTACTGAGTAGTGAGTCTAAGAGGGCTACCATAGATTTTGAGGGTGTTTTGAGATTTGATAGCCATATTTTTGTTTTTAGGGTTGATGACTTGATTCAGTTGATTCAGGATAGGTTGAGGGAAGTTTATAGTTGGCAGAAGGCTTATGTAGATTGGTACCACTAAGATGTATAGAAATTTGAGGCAATATTATTTGTGGAGTGGTTTGAAGAGAGACGTGTCAAACTTTGTAGGTTGTAGCCTATGTTATAAAAAGATGGAGGCTGAGCATCAGATACCTAAAGGCTTGATTTTGAGGCTGCCCATTCCCAAGTGAAAGTGGGAGCAAATTATTATGGACTTACTTAATGGATTGCATCACACTTTTTGTGGTTCCAATGCTATTTGTGTCATTGTGGATTGGTTGACCAAGTCGGCACTTTACATTTCTATTCAAATGTCCTTCAGCATCACGAGGTTGGCCCGTATCTATTTTAGTGAGATAGTCTATTTTCAAAGGGTGCCTATGTCTATGATTTTAGACTGGGGTTTAGTGTTTACTTATAGCTTTTGGAGAGCTTTATAGCAGGAGTTGGGTACTTAGGTGAATCTTAGGACCTCCTTCCATCCTCAGACCTACGGGTTGTCAGAGTAAAGTATTCAAATTTTTTAAGATATGATCCGAGTTTATGTTATGGATTATGGAGGTTAGTGGGAGTAACACCTAAATTTGGTAGAATTTGTGTATAATAATAGCTACCATTCGAGTACTGATATGGAACCTTTTGACGCTTTATATAGTAGGCAATCCCATTCTTCGATTGGTTTGTTTGAGACCTTTGTGATTAGACCTTGTTATACTAACTTGCTTTAGGAGTTATTAAATGGAGCTAGGGTAATTCAGGATAGGTTGAGGGAAATTTAGAGTTGGCAGAAGACTTATGTAGATTGTAGAATTTGTTCCTTGAGATTTGGAGTTAGCAGTAAGGTATTCCTCTAAGAATCGCCCATGAAGGGTGTGATCAGGTTCAAGTGGAAAGGAAAGCTCATCCCCATATATATTAGACCCTTTGATATTTTTTGCACAGTTGGTGAGGTTGCTTATGATTTAGTCTTATTCCTATATTTTGTTGTTCTCCATCTAGGTTTCCATGTTTCTATGTTGTGGTGACATATTCCTTTTCGATCTCATGTGCTAAGATAGGACTCGGTTCAGTTGGATGAGTGGTTGACCTTCATGGAGGTGCCAGTGCTCATATAGGCTGGTGATGTTAGCGATTATGAACTAGAGAGTTTCCAGTAGTTAAAATAAAATAGAGGCACTTCCCAGCAGAGGAGGCTACTTAGTAGATCGAGAGCGATATGAGAACCCAGTATCCTCACCTCTTTAAGGCATATGGTACATCTTAATCCTCTACTTTGGCGGATGAAAGTATTTTTAGTATTCGATGTTATAATGACCCACCAGGTTATTTTCTATATTTCCACAATTTTTTACCATTTAGAGCTTTTATATAGCTACCCTAAGTCATTTATGATTTGTTGGAACTGATGGTTCGATTATTGGGCAGTTCGTTTAGTTTTTAAAGCCAATTTCCTATTCTGAACTCTTCGCTGGTTCAAATTGACTACTAGGCAAAAACTTCCATCAATAATGACCTTGTATCCTAATTCTGACAGTTCCAACAACTATGAAACACAAATTTTAGGCTAGGTGGACCCTTGTTTTGGATCCCAAGGCTTCCGACCTCATTTTAGGCTATTGGTCAAAAGTTAAGAAAAATGAAAAGTGGGTGTGGGACTCACTTTTTGTTGAAACGATCTCAGATGGAAATTTTAAATCCACCATTGAATTCGAAACATTAAATTTTATTGGGTGGCATAGTCCATTTGCCTAAACGAGATTCTGGATGAATCCTGAGGGGTTGGCAGAGTCTTGGAAAATTGTATGTAACTGCTGGTTTTGCTGCACTGTTTAAGCGACAGGGGCCACTTAAGGGGCCAGCCCATTGCTCAAGTGACTAGGTCGGACCAGAGGAGGTCTTCTTAAGTGAAAAAGGGACCACTTAAGTGGTACCTGTGGAGACTTGAAGTGCTGCTAAAGCAACACTAGGTCGCTTAAGCGGCCCAGTGCCTTCTTAAGTAGTACCTGAGTACCTAGGAAGGATATAAACCCTACTTATCTCAATTTTCTCAAAATTTCTTCCATATTCTAGTGTGTGGAACCCTAAAAAGTGTGGAAACTTGGGAAAATCTTTGGTGGGTAATTTTAGAAAATTTGTGGACTTAGATTACGCAGTTCTTCTTAAAATTCTTGGTAAGTTTCATCAAATTCAATGGTTGATTTCTCATGATTTCCCCCAAAAACCCCAAATCATTGTTGGGTTGATTACAGCACTATTTGAGCTCGACATTTATCGATTCTTATGGTTAGTATTCCTTGAGCATTGAGGGACATTTTCTCGGTTCAGAAAGTACGATTCCACAATGGGCCCCACATGGGGTTTTATATAATTTTTGACTCAAAGCCTAATAGTGTAATATGGGTATCATTGTTCTTGTATGGATGAGTAAATTGTGATTTTTACTGCGTGGCATCTTGCTGAAGCTTTTTGAAAGGGAAAATCAGTGGTTTAGTAGATTCTTTGAGATTTTCTACCGTATCAAGGTAGGCTATGTTTACCTTATTCATAGACTAAGTAATTCGTATTATAATTATTATATTTGCTAGATATGGGATGGGATTTAGGTATTGGAAGCATCATTAGTTTGATTAGTATTGTTTGGACTGCTTAGGCTATATTGGAATTGTAATCTAAGTTGAATAGCCTTAGTTTCTCATGTTTAGGTTGATTACTATCTTTGGCTAATTATGGCTTACTTAACATCTTGAAATGAATTTAGAAAACTTAGCCTAGCCCAGGGTATAATTTTCCTAAAAATGGATTGTTGGGACTTTGAAGAGATTAAATATTTAATAATTAATGTAGTTGGGCATTCGGAGTTGGTGCTAATTATAGATAAAACTCGATGGCTTTTAGATATGATTATTGGTATGGTAAATAGATATGGTCATTGGTATGGTTAGGTTATATGTTTATTGGTATGGTTAATTGATATGGTCATTAGTATGGTTTATGGATGTGGTTATTGGTGTGGCCTAGGGATATGGTTATTAATAGGGTGGATAGATATGGTTATTGGCTTGGATTATTGATATAGTTTATTGATAGTGTTTATTGATATGGGTTATAAGTATAGTTCATTGATATGGTATTATCAAAATGAATACCGATTTCAAGTCCGGCAATTAATATGGCATTGATGATATGAGTTCTAGTTCAAGTTTGACAATTAATGATGATATTGATATATGAGATCCATTTCAAGTGCAGAAAAATATGTTACGATGTTGATACTATTAAGAATATTATGATGGTGATGATATGAGTTTAGGTTTGAGTCTTACATTGAGAGTAGGGTATGAAATGAAGGTATGGATAGTTTGACTATTATAGCTGATATTTGGTAAAGTTATGGATCTTCAGTTGTTCATTTTCTTTTGATTGTTCCCTTCGGGCTTATGGGGGACCACATTGGGTTATTTATTTTTCCGCACTTATTGGCTTATGGAGGCTAATTTATATTTATAATTGTGTGATCATTATGTTACTTTCTTAAATTTATTTTATTCACATATGCACAACACTGTTAGAGCTTATTTACAGGTTTTTCCTATTACCTTGACTTAGTTTATTTTATGTATCTTATCATACTTATATCATGATTTAGATCAGTTGGTCGATGATGTTGTAATACCCCTAATGATTCTAGATACATTTACATCTCCTACATGCATGTTTATAGGACTTCAAGTCATTATTTTACACTAAGTACAAAGGACATAGCCATTTTTGAGACCCTAAGATTTGAGGATTGTATTTTTGGCCTTTTCGAGATAAAAACGTTAATTTATGAATTAAAATATGTTTAAAGGTGTTAAAAGGGTCATTCGAGAGAGTTTCAGAGTTTTTTAAAAAGGTTCGGGGTGTTTTTGGTCCTTGAAGGCAGAATACCTCCGCATTTTGGACATGTCATGGAGGCTGAACTCTACGATAGACTCCATGCCATGGAGGTTAGTGTCCACGATAACCTTCATGCCATGGATGCTAGCCTCCATGATAGGCTTCATGCCACAGAGGCTGTATTTTCATGCATTATTAATTAAGGGTCCAAGGGGCATTTTGGTCTTTCCCCCTTACCCCAAATGTCCAATTGACAAATTAAAACCCCAAGAGGGGCATCAATTTCCCCATTCTCCATCAATTTTCATATGTTAACTCATCCCCCTTTCCCAAGAACATAAAATTCAAGTTTATCTTCAAGGATTCAAGCATTCAAGTTCCAATTCCAAGCTTCTTCTTTAAGAATTCAAGCAATTAAGGTATGTGGGGTATTCTTCAATGGGTTCGTTCCACACATTGAGTCCCAAAATCACTTTTTGTTCAAGTATAAATTTCTTATCCTCTTTTATGGAAATATCAATGTTAATTATGAATTTAATATATGTTTTTCTTAGTAATTCTAAATTCAAGCCATGTCAATAAGTTTTCACCATGTGAAATATGCACTTTTTGCTTTAAATCCCAATCAACCATGTTATGTATAGTTGAAACCATGTTAATTTACCAATTCATGAATTAAACCATGTGATTATGTTATCCTCCCAAGTTTAACTTACCCACATACCAAATGGTCATGGCTTCCATCGGTTTAGTGAAATGTGCTATGTTTGGGTCTCTAAATCATAACTACCTATAAGCATTTTAAATGATGTTATTGTATTTAAAGTGTCATTCAGTGTTGGCGGGTTATGAGCACATGATACCTATGTGTTTTTCCATGTTTCCGCTTCCAATTAATAAGGTAGTCAAACCTTTATTTTATTATTATATTCAAATTATCCTGTCCATGATGAGAACTTATAAGTATAGTACAATGTAATGTTAAGAAATTAAGATTACCAGGGTCATTCAATTGGAAGTAACACTTAGCACTGAGTTAATGTAGGCATGTCAACTCCCTTGTTAGTTAGGGATGAGTCATTCGTAGCAGCCTCTAATTTCTAGAGCAACGGTACCACCATATATTATGAGGGGTTCCCATTTACTTAGCCATGACACCCTCATCCTTCGGGACATCGTCCTTGTGGATCCACATCATTAGTCATGTATTGGTACCCCTGGCAGGATACCAATACCCTTCCAACAAGGTTACAGGTTGGACCCCAATAGCTCAAATTGGGGCATGGCGACTGTAGTTGGCTCCCACAGTCTCAAATTAGTATTCAGACCATATCAGATCAGGTTTGCATGACAAGTGTATAGTTTTTAGACATTTAGTTACTCATGTTATCTAGATTATCTTAGTTCATGATTTACTTGGTCTTGAATTCTTTTTGCATGTTCATACATCCATGTTTAGTGTCCGCATGTATTTAAGTTAGCCCCTACCTCATGTAACAGTACATTTAAAGTAATGAGGACATACTTTCTTTTGTGCTATATTGATTTCAAAATATATTTTTGGACGTTCAGTTCCCCAATCGCCCTTGGCAAGCTTAGACCCATTCAGTAACAGTAGTGTTGAGTCCTCATCCATCGAAGACAAGTTATGTTAAATTATTTTTAGTTTTTCTTTTATTTCAGGCACTCAGATTTAGTCCGGGGTTTGTCCTATCTTCTCCATATGTCTTATAGGCTTTCAGACTAGATGTTCAGACAGTCAGATGTTTAGATATTCAAATTTATTTTTACTATCTTTTATCAGTAATTCAGACATGTTGGTATTTTTTTTATTATCCCTCCTTAACAGTAATTATATCAGTTCAGATTTCGCAAATGATACTTTATCATTATTTTATTCAGTGTTTATAGCAAGTACCAGATTATGGGTTAGCATGGGGTCACTCATGGTCTTAAGCACCTTGTCGCAACTAGCGGGTAGCCTCGAGTCATGAAAAAACTATGTATCAGAGCCTAAGGTCTTAAAGAATCTTAGGGTGTCTGAAAGCCACGTTGAGTAGAGTCTTCTATATGGGTGTAAATCATGCCACACTTATAGGCAAGAGGCTACAAGATGTTTTAGAAAAAGTTTCCCTTCTTTCAGTATTAATGTCGTGCGACTAAGCATGATCTCTATTGAATTTCCTCTTATTAAATTGTCATTCATTCCATTTACAAAAAATGCCTCCCTAAAGAAACAACGGAAGCAGGAATGGGAATTAGCCTGCAGACTACCTGTTTAGGAAGATCCCCTGAACGATCATATTTCTCACATTGAATTCAGGGCCACTTTCACTGCTTTGGCCTATTTTGTGGATGCTAAGAATAACTAATAGGATATTCCCTAGTTAATCCAATAGTGAATACAGCTGCAGCTAGGATCCCACTTTACTTGGATGAATCCTCTATTATTTTTTGGATCCAAGTTTGAGGAGGATGAACCAGAGTTTTTGGACTGGGTGCAGAAGGTGACCGACAATATAGGTGTCACTTCAAGTGAGAGTTCTGACTTAGATACTTATCAATTGCAAGGGGTAACTTATACTTGGTTAAAGCAGTGGAAGGATGATAGAGGTGTTGAGGCAGGGCCTATAGAATTAGATGAGTTTTCCACGGGGCTCTTAGACTGATTCTTACCACTTGAGTTGAGGAAGGATAAGGTATAGAAGTTTATAAATCAGATGAAAGATAGCATGAGTGTGAAAGAGTACTCACTCAATTTGACCCCGTTGGTAAGGTATGCTCCGACCATGTTGATCAATTCTATGTCCAGGATGAGTAAGTTTATGAAATGGTTAAGTAGTGTAGGATAGCTATGTTGATCAATAAGATGGATCTCTCTAGGTTAATGTTCCATGCCCAGCATATTATGGAGGAGAAGAGTAAGGAGAAGGAAAAAAGGAATAAGAGGGCTAGATCAGGTAGCTTCAAATTTTCACAGCAGAGGTTTGATAGTGGAAATTGTTCTTTGTTTCGCTATAAATTCTTAGATCCAGCCCCATCTTCATCCAGTGTAGTAGTTCCTAAGTTCTAGCAGGGCAATTGAGATAGAGAACCAAGCTCTAAATCCCAAATATTATAACCAGTTGTAGTACCAACCCAATTTGCAAAAAGTATGGTAAGAATCATCAGGGTGAATAAAGAGCAGGTAGGGAAGATGTGGCAAGTCATGCTACAGGATAAGGGAATTTCAATTAGGTATATGGAAAGGTAGAGATGATTGTTAGTATGGCCAGGCTAATTCTTCAGTAGCCCCAGCAAGCCACCTTACTCAGTAGGGTGCCACCTTCAGTACCACCAGTGGACAATATCAAAACTAACTTTATTCTCTCAAGACTCAACTTGGTCAGGAAAGCTCTCTTTATGTGGTGATATGTATGTTATAAGTCTTCCATCTTCAATTTTATGCATTTTTAGACCCTAAAACTTTACTATCCTTTGTGAATACTTATATAGTTGAAGACTTTGGTATTAGTCTCAACATATTAGTCAAGCCTTTCTCAGTTTCTACCTCAGAGGGTAGTTCTATTGTAGCCCAACAGGTATACAGAAACTTCCTGGTCATATTTTCTCACAAATTTACTTTAGTTGAACTTGTGGAGTTAGAGATGTCTAATTTTTATATCATTCTTGGCATAGATTGGCTTTATTTATTTTATGTTTCAATTGATTACAGAAATAGAATTGTTCAGTTCTAGTTTCCTAATGAGCCCATTATTAAATGGAGGGGTAATACTTTAGTGACTAAGGGTCAATTTGTTTCCTATCTTACGGCAAGGAATATGATATCCAAGAGATGTATTTACCATCTCATCTGAGTTAAAGACTTAAATTCTGAAACTCCAAGTCTTAAGTTAGTTCCACTAGTGAATAAATTTTTGGAACTGTTCCCTAATGATCTTCCCAGAGTTCCTCCCATAAGGTTAATTAACTTCAGAATAGATCTACTTCGAGATACCCAGTGTATCTTAATTCCACCTTACAGAATGGCTCCAGTTGACCTTAAGAAATTGCAGGAATAGTTGAAACATATCTTAGATACGGGTTTTATCAGACCTATTTTTTCTCCATGGGGAGATCCAGTCCTTTTTGTGCACAAAAAAGATGGTTCCCTCAGTATGTGTGTTGACTATCATCAGTTAAACAAAGTTATAATCAAGAATAAGTATTCTCCCCCAGGATTACTGACTTCATCGACCAACTTTAGGGTGGAAGCTATTTTTTCAACATAGACCTCAGATCTGAATATCATCAACTTAGAATCAGAGAATGTGATATCCCAAAGAGAGCCTTCAAAACTAGGTATGGTCACTTTGAATTACTAGTTATTTCTTTTGGACTGACAAATGCTCCTATAGATTCTATGGACTAAATGAACAGGTTGTTCAAATAGTACTTGGACTTATTCATCATAGTCTTCATGGATGATATCCTCATCTTTTCTCGTAGTGAAGGTGATCATATAGACCATTTGAGGGATGTTTTGTAGACCCTTAAAAATCACTAGTTATTAGATATGTTCGGTAAGTGTGAATTTTGGCTAAGATCAGTAGGTTTCCTTGGTCACATCATTTTCGGTGATGGAATTCGAGTTAGTTCTCAAAAGATTGAGGCAGTAAAAAACTACCCTAGGCCCATCTCTCCATAAGATATTAAGACTTTTTTAGGTTTAATTGGTTACTACAAATGATTTGTTGAAGGGTTTTCTTCTATTTCTTATTCTATGTCGAGGTTGACTCAAAATAACGTCAAATTTTAGTGGTTAGATTCATGTGAGAAGAGTTTCTAAGAGTTGAAGAGTCGACTTACTTCTGCTCTAGTCTTGGCTTTACCAGATGACATAGATGGATTTGTGGTTTATTGTGATGATTCTAGAGTTGTTCTTGGTTGTATGATAATGTAGTGAGGTAAGTTCATAGCCTATGCCTATAGAAAACTTAAACCCCATTAGAAGAATTACCCAACCCATGACCTTGAGTTAGCAGTAGTTGTCTTTGCATTAAACATTAGGAGGCATTATCTTTATGAGGTTCATGTTAATATGTTCATGGATCATTAGAGATTATTGTATGTGTTCACTAAGAAGGATCTAAATCTTCATCAGAGAAAGTTTTTTGAATTGTTAAAACACTAATATGAGTATGATATACCATTCAAGCAAGGCTAATGCAGTGACAGATGCCCTTAGTAGACTGTCTATGGGAAGTGTTACACATATTGAGGGGGGTAAGAATGATTTATTCTGTGAGGTTCATCATCTTGCTAGGTTAGGTGTTCGGATGGTTGATTTGGCCAAAGGTGGTACATGGGTTCAGAATGGTTTGGAATCTTCATTAGTTACTAAATAGAAAGAAAACCAAGTTAGGGAGCTTATTTTTGTCAAGATGAAGGAGGCTGTTAGGGATCAAAAGGTGGAGGTTTTATCCTAATGGGGTGATGGTGCGAATAATTGTTAAGGCAGGTTATGTTTTTCTTGTGTTGAGGTTCTGAGACAGTGAACATTAGTTAAAGTGCATGATGCGTGATATTCTATCCGCCTAAGAGCCACTAAGATATACTATGATTTGTGGAAAATCTATTGATGGAGTGGTATCAACAAAGATATTGCAAAATTTGTGGATAAGTGCTCAAATTGTTAGTAGGTTAAGGTTGAGCACCAAAGGCCTAGTAGTACACTTTAGGAGTTTAGCATCCCCGCTTAGAAGTGGGAGTTGGTGAACATGTATTTTGTGATAGGGTTACCTCGTACGGGTCATCATCATGATATGATTTGGGTTATTATAGATCGAATGACCAAGTTAGCCCATTTCCTGCTAGTTCATACTGCATATTCAGATGGGGATTATTCTAGACTCTATATCAGGGAGTTGGTACAGTTATATGGGGTTCCTTTGACCATTATCTCAAATAGAGGTACTCAGTTTACCTCTCACTTTTGGAAGGCTTTTCAGAAAGGTGTTGGTACCCAAATTCATAGTAGTACAACTTTTCATCCTCAGACAGATGGTCAAGCAGAGTTATCCTTTAAAACTTTAGAGGACATGTTGAGATCCCGTGTTATCGACTTTAAGGGTAGTTGGGATAACCATTTACCTTTGATTGAGTTTTCCTACAACAACAACTATCACTCCAGTATTTAGATAGATCCATTTGAGGATCTCTATAGAAGGAGATGTATATCTCATATTGGTTGGTTTAAAGTGGGTGAGGCTGCCTTAATAGGGCCATATTCAGGTTATGAAGTGATTGAGAAATTTTAGTTAATTTGAGAAAGGATGAAGACAGCCCAAAGCCAACAGAAATCATATGCCGGTGTAAGGAGAAGAGACCTTGAGTTTGGTGATGGTGACTTGGTTTATTTGAAAAAATTTCTAATGAAAGGGGTGAAGAGATTGTGAAGTAGGGGAAGCTCAGTCCCTGCTATGTTGGAATATATAGAATTTTGAGCTATTTTGGGAATATAGCTTATGAGTTAGAGTTGCCTGTAGATTAGGCATCAGTATATCTGGTGTTTTATGTATCATTGATAAAGAAATAAATTGGTGACTTGATTCTATTATTCCTTTAGAGAGTGTGGATGTGAAAAATAGTCTTTCTTATAAAGAAGTCCCAATTGAGATCCTTGACCATCAGATTCATTGGTTAAGGAATATAGAAGTCCCCTTGGTTAAATTAATATGGTAAAATCAATCCGTTGAGGGAGATACTTGGGAAGCAAAAGTAGATATGGAAGCCAAGTATCCCCATATTTTATCTACAAATTTAGATTCAGCTTGAGATAATGGTTTCTCTTAAATTGATTCCCTTATTTTCTATTTCATCTATCCAACTATCCTCATGCTATTGCATGCATTCATGAATTCAGTTCATTCTATGTATCATGTTTCCAATTCAGTTGTGAAATCATAATTTAGCTCATAAGTACTCAATTCATAATTTCAATTTTCTTAGTATATCAGCTTAACCAGTTTCATTTGGGGATGAATAATCCCAAGAGGGAGTTATTGTAATACCCCGCAAGATTCTACAAATATTTAAAGATCCTAGACAAATGTTTATAGGAGTCCAAGTCATTATTTAACACTATGTACAAAGTACATAGACATTTTTGATACATAAAGATTTTGAGGATTTAATTTTTGTCCTTCCCCAAATTGAAACATTGATTTATGAGCTGAAATACGTTTAGGGATGTTAAAACGTTCATTCGGGAGAGTTTCGGAATAGATTCAAGGTGTTTGTGGGCCTCAAAGGAAGAATGCCTCTATATTTTGAATATGTCATGGAGGCTAGCCTCCACAGTAGCCTCTAAGGCTATATTTTCCTGCATTCTTACTTAAGGGTCCAAGGGGTATTTTTGTCTTTTCCCTCACCTCAAATGCCCATTTAACAAATTAAAAATCCAATAGGGGCATTAATTTCCCAATTCTGCATCAGTTATAGTATGTAAACTCATCCCCTTTTCCCAAGAACATAAAATTTAAGTTTGTCTTCAAGGATTCAAGAATTCTAGTTCCATTTCCAAGCTTTTTCTTTAAGAATTTACGCAATTAAGATATGTGGGGTAATCATCAATGGGTTCCTTCGACCCACTGAGTCACAAAATTCCTTTTTATTCAGGTATGAATTTCTTATCCTCTTTTATGGAAATATCAATGTTAATTATGACTTTAATATATGTTTTTGTTTGTAATTTATAATTCAAGCTATGTCCATAAGTTTTCCCAAGTGAATTATGAAATTTGTGATTTAAATCACAATCACCCATCTTATGTATATTTGAAACCATGTTCACTTACCAATTCATGAATTAAACTATGTGATCATTTTTTCCTCCCAAGTTTAACATATTCACCTACCTAAAGATCATGGATTCCATCAATTTAATGAAATGTGCTATGTTTGAGTCTCCGAATCATGACTTTCTACTAGCATTTTATATGATGCTATCATATTTAAAGTGTCACTATGTGTTGGTGTTTTATGCACACCCGATACCTATGTCTTTTTATATCTTTCTATTTCCAAGTAACAAGGCAGTCAAATCATGATTTTATTATTATATTTATATTATCATGTCCATGCTAAACACTTATCAATACAATGACCTATCATGTTACCAGTGTCATTCAGTTGGGAGTAACACTTATCACGAGAGAACGTAGGGATGAAAGATCCCCTATCAGTTAAGCATGAGTCATTCGCAACAGTCCCTAAGTTCCATACCTATTGTGCCACCATAGATTATGAGGGGTTCCCTGTCAGTTAGTCATAACACCCTTGTCCTTCGAGACATCAGCCTTTTGGATCCACATCGACAATCATGTGTTGATATCCCTGGAAAGGTACTAGAACCCTTCCAAATAGGGTTACAGGTTGGACCTTGATAGATCAGATTGGAGTACATCGGTTGTAGCTAGCTCCCACAGTCTCAGTTCATTATTCAGACCATATTAGATAAGGCTTGCATGACTATGTGTATAGTTTTCAGACATTCAGTTACTCATGTTATCCAGATTATCTCAGTTCATGAATTCATGGCCTCGCATTCTCTTTACATATTCATGTATCTAGGTTTAGTTCACATGTATTTCAGTTACCCCTTATGTCACATACCAGTACATTTAAAGTACTATGACATACTCTCTTTTTCACTATATTGATATCATAATATAGGTTCGGACGCTCAGTTCCTCGATCGCCTTTAGCTGGATCAAACCCATTTAGCAGCAGTAATTGTGAATCCTCATCCATCGAGGACAAGTTCTGTTAAGTTATTTTTAGTATTTCTTTCATTTCATTTACTCAGAGTTAGTTGGGGTTTTGTCCCATCAACTCCACATGTCTTAGAGACTTTCAGACTAGATGTTCAGATATTCAAATGTTAGTTATTAAAATCTATTTTCTATATCTTTTATCAGTAATTCAAGCATGTTGGAATTTGTTTCAATATCCCACCTTGATAGTAATTATATCAGTTCAGCTTTCGTATATGATACTTTATCATTATTTTATTCAGTGCTCACAGTAGGTACCAGATCATGGGTTAGCTTTGTGTCACTCATGGCCTTAAGCACCTTGTCGTGACTAGGGGGTATCCTTGGGTTGTGACCGATGCCTACTGAGTACCTGTGGTTTTGGTACTCATACTATAATTTTGTACCTTTTTGGCGCCGATCTATGTACTAATAGCCACCGTTGATGTGATATTCATGCTAAGTATATTCCAGAGATAGAGGGAGCCCTTGGAGTCAGAGTTGCCCTTTTTTCCTTATATTATCTATGTCTAGTCTTTCATTTCTGAGATACATTATAGTTGACTATTTCATTACGTGAGTTCTATTTATAGTAGCTCTTGTACTGACACTACTAGGCCATGGGATGATTGTTGATTTTTTATCTGCCTATTTAACTATTATGACTCTCTTATTGCTATTTTAAGTCGTTAATTGTTGATTTCCAGCTTTTAGGCCATTTTCCACCAAGTTATCCCATTTTTTATAGCTTTGAGCTGCGGTTTAGCTTACCCTTTTGCGGGATAATTTAGGTGCCATCATGACTCATAAATTGAGTCATGACAAGGCACATGCTTGGTTTTTTAGTTTATTGCAGTTCCTTGATTATTGGGCTAATTTTTTTGTGATAGTTGTGTTTTGTTTATGTTATTGTTTTATTGATTTATTTAAATTATTTGGAGAATTATTCTAAGTTTTCCCTCTTACCTTTACATGGCATTATTTATCTCACATTTTTATTATACTTATTGATTTGAGGTGGATTTTTGCACCTTAGTGTCATTATCTATTCTTGTTTAGTCTTGTTTTGAGTAATTCTTGGGTGCTTAATGAGTGTTTAATGATATAATTGAGAATCTATGTTATAAACTACTTTATTATGGTGTGTTTCAAACAAGTTTTGAATCAATTTGGTCACTTGGAGTTTAGATGAGAAAACTAGTGTTACTAGCTTGAGCTATGTGTTGTTCTAGTTGATCTCAATGGATTCTAATGTGTGTAATGAGTTAATAAGGATATTACTGTCTAATTATTCCTGGAATAATGTGTTTATAGTGTTTAAGGTTAAATTTAAACAAGAAAATAAGCAAAACACTAACTTAAAGATCAAAAGAACAACACTCGTACTCTTAGATTAAGTTACTATTTCATCATCTTGGATTGTATGTTGTTTTGAGCTCTAATTCATGGTGTTTGATGATATATATTTCTTTATGAGTTTATCATGATGATATGTGGATTATACACAAGCTGGAAATCAATTGGAAACAACATCAAAAGGCTTGGAATGGATGGATAAACACAAGGGATAAGATTTGACCAAAAATGGATATTTTGGAGTCATTGGCTTGCCACGGACCTTAGGCACAGCTTTATAGTGTTGAAATACCCTTGTAAGCATCCTAAAAAATCAATTCTAGTATATCACCTGATAATAGTATGACACAGACCCTAGGAACCGCGATATGGGTGTGGTACGCCACTATGTCAAAATCGACAGCTTTAGTCTAAGTATAAATAGGATATTTTGTTATTACGTTACAAACCATGGACTACCGTGGGATTTTAAGGGGGGATATAGAAAACTTCAACATTCCATTTATTTAGTTTTTTTATGGATTTTAACATACATTAAATCATTATGGTCCATGAGCGGCTAAATGGCCTTTTATAGGGTTAAGGCCAAAAAAAAGTGTATTATTGTTATGAATTGATTTTTTTAATCATATTTAGTTGTTTATTTATCCTTTTTATCACTATTTTAAGGCTTTATGACCCTTAAAATATAGACATAATTATCTTGTGAACCCAAAAGGTAGAACAAGAGGATAGAATGTGGGATAGATAGAATAAGATTGTACTATTCTAAATGGATGAAGTTATAATTTTAATTTAGGATATAAATATGCCTAAGTTCCCTATTTGGTTCAGTTACAATATGAAATATGAAACACTCTAGGTTTTGGTACTTAGAAATTTCCTGAGTATGAGCATTTTGACCATCATACAACTCAGGCATACTTGTTGTATGATTTGGTATTTTTTAGGGGTATTGTTCATATGTTACTCAGTGTGGTTTTGGTTATTTTCTCTACAAGCTACAATAAGTCTCTATATGATTCGCATGTACATTATACAAGAAGTATAGTGCCAAACCATATGTGGTTTAGTGTTTAACCTAGATGTTTTCAATTTAGGGTACAGTTTAAGAGTACTTGTTGTATGGTAGGATACAATTTAGGTCAATGAGTCATCAGTTGGATAGAATGTGATGTCCAATATTTTGATCACCATATTAGTGAAGGGTAACACTCGTATGATGTAGGTACGAGAGAGAAGTCCAAATTGTACCCACCTACGAGAATTTCTAAAGTTTAAGTTGGGGGATATTCTAGACATTTCTCCTCTTAACTTATTTTGACCCCATGACTTAAAAAACTTTGGGGACTTCATTAACCTACTATTCCCAAGTCAAACACTCTCAAATCACTTTTAAATCTCTCTCAAGCTTTTGGTTCAAGAAAGGGCTAGGGTTTTTCCAAGGTGATTCAATTGGGGGGTTTCAAGAGTACATCTCTCTATCATCTATAGTATCTAAGGCATGTTACTCCTCCCTCACTATTAGTTCAAACTAAACTTATGTTTTACTTAATGATATTCATGGCATTATTGTGGGTTTATGTTGTTTTTGAGATATTTATTGGGGGTCTTTGTTACTAATGGTTGGATGATGTTTTTCCATGTTCTATTTATGGGTTTTGATGTTATAATACTGTTTTGAACATGTGATTGCATAGGAATGGTTAATTGGTTCTTGGTTTTTGGTTTTGGAAACTAGATGCCCTAAACATGTTTGTTAAAATACCTATGAGAATGCTTTTGTCACATAGATTGATTTTTATTGGAAACCTTGCATTGCATAATATAGTAATGTAACCCGAAATGGATTAATTAAATTAAATAATTTGAAAAGGCCTTGGTGGTCATGGTTTAGATTGATTTAAAATCCTATGGGGTATATGAGAATCCCCTAAGTGTTGTCTAATGACATTGCTTGCAAGCTATAGTTGGTATAACGATACCACTTTATAATTCCTTGGTAATTAACTCTGGAATTAGATGTTTGGTTATATACTTAAGGTTTTAATTAGGCAATGATGGTGGGTTATGATTACTAATCGTGAAGGTGTGATCCCAATAGACAGACATTAGAAACTCATATTTGTCGACATGAGGGTTGGTCATGCTGGCCATATACTTGTAGGGTACATGGAACTCCTCTAAGTTTACATCGTATAGATGTATCATGGAGGGTGAAGGGTACAAGAGAATCCCCTACCCCTATGATATCTTCAGTTCGTGTGGCTACATAAAATGGGACCTATTCAGAACGTAACACTGGACCTATGTACCTCGTGGGTGCTTTTAGGATGTTTAAGATACCTAAGTTTAAGATTTCAATACATGCTAAACCCAATTCCCTATCCCAGGATGGTATATATATATATAAATACATATATATGATTGCATATGGTTATTTACTTTGGTTTTATCTATTCAGCAAATGTGGTTATTAGAAAGAACTAATAGTGGCATTATTTTATCCTTATTCTTGAGTACATGCTAGTGTTCACCCGCTAACCCATCATTGGGCATCGTATCCCCACAGGATGCAGGAACCGGCCATACTACTCCTCTTGCTTAGTGATCTTAGATTCAAAAACAACTTGTATTGAAATAAAGCGGTGAGATTCCATACTTCAAAAGACTTTACTTCATGTTATGGATATCACTTCATACCTTTTGTTATTTCTTGGACTTTGGTTCTTTCTATGGTAGGGGTATGTCCCAACCAGATGTTCTTTGTTTTCAGTTAAAAGGTTTGTGTGACTACTATGGGCATGGGCAGTGTTGGTATTAGTGTCAGTCTTTGCATTAGTATTGATATAGGGCAGGCACTAGTTGGATATTTGATTGTTGGCTAGTTATGGTTATGGATTGTATCATTGTCTTTGAGTATAATTGTTCTATCTTGTTATATGTTTGGAATTTATCCAACATAGGGTACAGAGTAGTTATGGTTGGGTATTAGGGGTGGTCTATGGTCCCGATTGGACATGAGTCATCCGACATGTCTAGTCCCTAGATTGGGATGTGTCAGATTGGTATTAGAGCCCTAGGTTCATGGTCACTTGGGAGTCCACAAAGCCGTGCTGAGTAGAGTCTCTTTTAAGGGTATGTAGCATGTCATGCTCATAAGTGAAAGGCTACAAGGCATTTAGGAATATTTCTGTTTCTTGAGTTCTGTTTTCAAGTTGTATAGTCTAAGTCCTAAAATATTCTCTAATTCCTGTTGGTTTAGTTTTCTGATTATGACTTAATGATCTGAAGTTCACGGAAACTCTTCTATCCCAACTAGGGACAATATTGATGGGATACGCTCTACTTATGTGATCCACACTTGGTCTAGGGGTCTGGTTCCTCATTGTCCTCTTGGAGTTCCATTGGTTCCCTCTAGTCCATCTTATACTCCTTCAGTTGAAGTGACGAACGCTGAGTTTTGTCAGTCCATTAACATGTTAGAAAAGTTGGTAACTACTTAGTTTGAGCATCTTGTTCCTATTAGTCCATATTTTGAGGCTATAAGGGTTGGACAATTTATGAGGTTGAATCCTTCGACCTTTACAGGTGTTAATGTTAAGGAGGATCCTCAAAGTTTTTTGGATGAGATATAAAAGATCTTTTGTATTATACATACCATGAATGTGGAGGGTGTGGAGTTTGCTGCCTATCAGCTAAAGGATATGGCATACCAATTGTACAAGGAATAGGATCAGAAAAAGGGTGACGATGTTGAGTCATCTCTATAGGATGATTTTTCTAATACTTTTGTGGAATGCTTCTTTCCTCGGAAGTTGAAGGAAGCAAAGGTAAAAGAGTTTGTTAAACTGAGGCAAGGCAAGATGTCTATCAAGGAGTATTCCTTGAAGTTTCACCAGTTGTCTCGGTATGCTCCTGAGATAGTTTCTATCATGAGGTCTAGGATAAGAAAGTTTACTTTTGGGTTATTGAAACATCATAGGTTTTGATCCTTAGAAAATTTCTTAGAATTTGCATTCTCCAAACATAATACGACTCATGGGTATGAATAATATGTTGGGTATGAGTAGTAGGGTGCTATCATATACTGATCAGTGTTATTTGGTGGGATAGTTTTAGTCACTGAAATGGATATCCCTTAGGGGTATGAGTCATATGGCATGGTATCAGTCTTATCAGGGACTCATATGGTGGGAGTGTTTGATCCTCCTGGTATTTCATTCTAACAAAGATATGGGTTATGGATACGGATTGTATGTTGTGGTTACGACTTAGTTGGATGAGTTTTATGCCTGACACTATTTGCTCCAATGGTGGAGACTTAGATACGAGTAGTAGATACCGATCATATTAGGAGGGTACGACTTTATAGGTCTGGTGTATCCCTGTGATAGGTTTTTAAGTGATTTAAGTGGGGGTATTTTGGACATTTCCCTACTAACTCTAATTAGGACTCATGACTTCTAATATACTTAGGATGTTATTTACCCTATTATTCTATTCATTAACACTTAGAAAACTATTCCAGAACACTTCATAATTCTCTCAAGACATTTTGGGGCAAGAAGGCTTGGGCTTCATCTTGAGGATTGTTTTGGGGCTTGTCTTGGATATTTTCTTCCATCAATTCTTCAGTATAAGGCATGATTCTCTTACCTCATTGTATTTTAAACTAAAGGCATGGTTTATATGATTGATTTCATAGTGTTACTATTTCATGATTATTGTTTTCAACTATTAATTTGGGGTTTTGGTATTAAATGCATGGTTATGGTTTCCTATGATTTTAATTATGCTTTTATCTACATTAATGGTGGTTTTAGACAACTGGATTGCATGGAAATGGTTTAATAGTTTTTGGAATTGGTTTTAGTTATATTATGCCCCTAGTTTGTTTTATAAAATGCTTATAAAGATATGTTCATTGAATTGACTTGTTTTAATAGAGCTATTGCATGTTTTAAACTTGGTAAAGAAATCAGACATGGTTTAAATGGTTTGAAAAGTCTAAAGTCTAAATGGTTTTTATTATGAGAAACATGGAAGTCTCCCAAGTGGTTTAATATGGTATATGGAAAGGTACTTGAAAGTCCCCTTAACCTAAATAATTTAGCTATGGTTATTACTTGCAAGTAAGGGGTGGCATAATGATACCACTAATATTAGCCTTGGTTAGTAAAATAGTAAATGGATTGGTTGGTTATTTGGAAATGGCTTTAATTGGACATTAATAGTAGGATATGTAGCAAATCTATGGAAGATGGCGGTCCTAGGAGGACCAAAACTGGAAACTCATATTTGTCGATATGAGTATTGGTCTTAGTGAACCATGTGCATGATTTCATACTATTGGGGGATATACTAGACATACTATGGGATACTTCCCTGGTCATGCGGCCACACGCACTAGGGCCCTTTCAGCAAGGGGGAGCTGAACCATATAACCTGTGGGTGGTTTAGGGCAGCCAAGCTACATGGCCCAGGTAAGTATTTTAAATGCATGCTAAACTCGGATCCCTATTCATAGCACTTATATATGTTTGGTTGTATGCATTATGGATGGTTTTACTTGGTTTTATAACTAGCATTATTTTATGCTTATCTTGAGATTTATGCTAACGATCACTCACTAACCCATCTACTGACGGATATATATCCATGCTATATAGAAACCAGTCGTTCGACTCCTACTACATAGTGATTGAATTGGGGACATCATTTGGACTGAAGTGGTAAGCTTACATCCTTTTGAAAGATATCATTTCATGTTATGGATATTGTTAGACATTTTGAATTTATTTTGGATATTGGTTTTGGCCATAGTTGGGGGCATGTCCCAATAATATTTATGTTCTTATTTGGATAGAGTCTTTATTGTAATTATAGGGGTTGGAATGGGTAGGATCGGTACTGGTGTTGGCCTTGGCATTGGAATAGGCCTAAGTTGCGAGGTGCTAAGTTCTTCTCTAAGATAAACCTTTGGTCTGGGTTCCATCAGTTTAAGATTAGGGAGGTAGATATCCCTAAGATGGCATTTCATACTTGGCATGGGCATTTTGAGTTCTTGGTGATGTCATTTAGGTTGACCAATGCTCCGGCAATAGTTATAGACTTGATGAACAAGGCTTTTAGGAAATATTTGGATCTCTTTATCATTGTGTTTATTGATGACATTCTGGGTTTTTTGAAGAGCGAGGTGGATCACTCTAATCACCTCTATGTTGTGTTTCAGACCTTAAAGGAACAACCGTTGTATGCCAAAATCTCTATATGTCATTTTTTGTTGAACGCTATAACTTTCTTGGGTTATATTATTTCTAGTGAAGGGATCATGATGGATCCGCAAAAGGTTGTTGTGGTGAAGAGGTGGCCTAGGCCCATAACTCTATCTAATATTCAAAGCTTCTTAGATTTATCCAGGTATTATAGAAGATTTGTTGAAAGCTTTTCTTCGATAGTTGCTCCTTTGACCAAGCTGACACTGAAGAAGGTTGAGTTTTTTTATTGGATGCTTGTGAAGGGAGTTTTGAAAAGTTGAAGGTTAAGTTGACTTCAGCTTTAATTCTGACTTTTTTAGAGGGCAATGATGGGTTCGTGGTTTATTATGATACGGGTAGGTCTTGGTTCTGTGTTGATGCATCATGGGAAGGTAATTGCTTATACTTCCAGGCAGTTGAAGGTACATGAGAGAAATTATCCTACTCATGATTTATAGTTGTTAGCTTCTGTATTTGCTTTGAAAATATGGCGGTATTATTTTTGTGGTGCTCACATGGATATCTTTTCTAATCATAAGAGTCTTTAGTACATGTTCACCTAGAAAGAGCTTAATCTCAGGTAAAGGAAATTGCTTGAGCTTCTCAAAGACTATGATATGAGTCTTCACTACCAGCAAGGTAAGGCTAACGTGGTTGCTGGATGGTCTTAGCAGATTATCTAGAGAAAGTTTGGATTATGTGGAGAAACAAAAGTAGGAATTGGTGAAGGAAATTCACCGCTTGGCTAATCTTAGAGTTCGTCTCTTAGACTCCAAGGATTGTAGTGTAATGGTACAAGAGGTGGTTCGATCATCTCTTGGTGTGGATACTAAGGAGAAGAAAATGTTGGATCCTATCTTGATAAAAATCAAGGGTGACATTGGTGGGCAAAAGGTAGTGGTGTTTAAGATCTATAGTGTTGGTACTTTATGGTACCAAAGAAGGTTGTGTTTTCCTGATGTTGATAGGTTGTGGCAAAGGGTTTTTACTAATGTGCATGAGTCGCACTATCTTGTTCATCCCCGCTTGACTAATATGTATCATAATCTCAAGGAGATCTATTGGTGGAATGACATGAAGAGAGATGTGGCAAATTTGGCAGCCAAGTGTATGGTTTGTCAACAGGTTAAGGTTAAGCACAATAATCCAGGGGGTTTGTATCAAGAAATTGACTTCCCCAAAAAGAAGTGAGAAGTGATCAATATGGACTTCATCAATGATTTTCCTCCATCTCGGAATCAATATGATTCAATTTGGGTAATCGTGGTTAGGATGACTAAGTTTGCTCACTTCTTTCCAGTGCGGCTTACCTTTTTGGCAGAGGATTATTAGAAGCTATATTTTAAGGAGATTGTTAAGTTGCATGGGGTACTTCTTTTGTTTATTTATAATCATGGTACACAGTCTACATCTTACTTCTGGCAGTTCTTTTAGTAAGGTTTTAGGACTAAGGTTAGTCTGAGTACTTCTTTTCATCCTTAGTTGGATTGGCAAGCAGAGACAACTATTCAGACATTGGAGTATATGCTTCAGGCCTATGTGATTGACTACCTTTGGTGGATTTTGCTGACAATAATAGCTATCATTCGAGTAGTGGTATGGCTTTTTTCAAGGCATTGTATGGTAGGTGATGTAGATCTCCTATTAGTTGGTTTGAGCTTGGGGAGGAAGACTTGTTTTTCCTAGATTTGGATTATCAAGTGATGGAGAAGGTCAAGGTAATCCAAAATAGGCTTAAAGTTGCCCAAAGTTGCCAAAATTCCTATGCGGATGTTAGGCGTAAAGACTTCTAGTTTAAGGTTAGGGTAAGGTATTCCTGTCTTGCATAAAGGAAGTGGTATGGTTGGGCAAAAAGGGAAAACTCAATCCTTCGTATGTTAGTCCTTATGAGATTTTATAGAATGTGGGAAATATTGCTTATGAGTAGGATTTGCCATCTAGCTTAAGTTTGGTTCATTCGGTCTTTCATGTTTCTAGGTTAAGGAAGTGCATTGGTGATCCTTCTTCAGTTGTTCCTTTTGATGGATTGGGTATTTTTTAGTCTCTATGCTATGAAGAGATCCCGATTGAGATATTAAATAGTCAAGTTCGTCGGTTGCAGATCAAGGATGTTGCTTTAGTTAAGGTTCTATGGTTGAACCATAAGGTGGAAGAAGCGACTTAGGAAGTGGAAGAGGACATGAAGTCCGAGTATCCACATTTGTTTTCTGCTCCAGTAATTCGTGTGGAAGGTATGTGTCTTCAACACATCTTTATTTTCTAAGTTTGTTAAAGGAAGGATTAACATCCTTCCTCTTTGTTTTCAATCTTTGTTAAAAGGATGTCTGATAATTCTAATGACTCTGTGTGGTTACCCCTACCTTTTTAATTATTCGGGGATGAATGTTCCTAGTAGGGGAGACTGAAATATCTTGGGTTTTGAACCTTAGAACATTTCCTAGAATTTTTATTCTTCGGACCCAATATGACTCATGGGTACGAGCTGTATGTTGGTGTACGAGTGAAAGGGTCCTGTCATATGCTAACAAGTGTTAGTTGGTGGGATGTTTTTGGTTACTGGAATGGGTATGACTTAGGGGTATGAGTTGTAGGGCTTGATATGAGTCATATTTGTGACTCGTATAGTGGGCAGCATTTGATCCTCTTGGTGTTTCATTATGCTAGGGATATGGGTTATGGATATGGATCGTATGTTGTGGTTACGACTTGGTTGGATGAGTCATATACTGGATAGTGTTTGATCCAATGGTTGATCTTGGATACGAGTGGTGTGTACCAATCATACTGGAGGGTACGACTCATATGGGTCAGTCGTAACTTTGTGATGGGTTTTTAAGGGATTTAAGTAGGGGTATTCTTGACATTTTCCTACTTACCCTAATTAGGAACCACGACCTCTAATACACTCAGGGGGTTATTTACCCTATTATTCTATTCATTAACTCTTAGAAAACTGTTCTAAAATACTCCATAATTCTCTCAAGATCTTTTTGGGCAAGAAGGCTAGGGTTTCATCAAGAGGATTACCTTAGGGCTTGTCTTTGTAAATTCTTTACATCAATTCTTCAGTATAAGGCATGATTCTCTTCCCTCATTGTAATTTCAACTAAAATAGTTTATATGATTGATTTCATGGTTTTAAATGGTTTGAAAAGGCTAAAGTCTATTCTTATGGGGAACATGAAAGTCTCCCAAGTGGTTTAATATTGTATATAAAAGATCACCTGAAAGTCCCCTTAACCTAAATAGTTTGGCTATGGATATTACTTACAAGTAAGGGCTGGTATGCCGATACAACTAATATTGCCATTTGTTAATAAAATGGTTAATGGATAGGTTATTTATTTGGAAACGGCTTTAATTGGGCATTAACGGCAGGATATATAGCAAATCTGTGGGAGGTAGCTATCCAGGGGGGACCAAAATTAGAAACTCATATTTGTCGATATGAGGATTGGTCCTAGTAGATTGTGTGCATGAAGTCACATTATCGGGGGATGTACTAGTCATCCCATGGGATACTTCCATGGTCGTGCAGCTATATGTACTAGAGCGCTTTTAGCAGAGGAGTTGAACCCATATAGCCCATGGATGGTTTAGGACGACCAAGCTAATAGCCCAGGCAAAGGTTTTAAATGTATGATAAATCTTGACCCCCATTCCCGACACTTATATATGTATGGTTGTATGCATTATGGATGGTTTTACTTGGTTTTATAACTACATTATTTTATCCTTATCCTGAGATTTATGCTAGCAGTCACTCGCTAACCCATCTACTGGCAGTTGTATACCCATACTATGTAGGAACCCATCATTCGACTCCTCCTACATAGTGATTGACTCGGGGACAACATTTGGAATGAAGTGGCAAGCTTTTATTTTTTTGGAAGGCATTATTTCACATTATAAATCTTGTTAGACATTTTGGTTTTATTTTGGATATTGGTTTTTTCTATAGTAGGGGACATGTACCAATCAAATTTATTTACTCTTTTGGATAGAGGCTTTATGGTACTTCTGGGGGTTGGAATGGGCGTGATCGGTAGTGGTGTCGGCCTTGTCATTGGAATATGTTGGTGGACTGACACCACATCACAAGATTTCTCATTGTTCCATCGTACTACATTTTGTGATTGATTATCATATTATGTTTTTATATTTTTTCTTGTTATGTCCAGGTTTATGGCCTTGTTTGATGTGATTTGGTATGGTTGGTTTATTGGTATGGGATGGTTGAACTTGGTTGGGTTGGTCATGGTTGTGATCTATTCCTAGAATCTTTGTGTGAGCTATTATACTAGTATGTTTCATGCTCGTAATTCATCCAACTCGGTGCAGGCGACTAGAAGTTGGGTTAGATAATGGGGGAGGTCTCTGATCCTAGTCAAACTTGGGATGCCCATTTAGATAAGGCCTCAGAGTGGGGAATGTTAGTTGTATAGAGAGTTGTTATTAGAAAGTAAATTTGCCTTATTGATCAATGATATGGATATCTCCAGGTTGGTTATGTATATGCAATAGGTAGAGAAAGAGAAGAAGAAGTAGGTTGAAATAGGGAAGAGGTAGGGCAAGAAATTTAGGTTCTGTGAGCATGGTGGTGGCTAATAGGAGAGTTCTAGGGATGGTGGTAAGTGGCACATGAAGAAGCAGGGAAATTTTAGATCCTACTCAATGGCTAGTGCTCCCTACCCAATGTCATTAGGTGATAGGCATTTCCATGGTTGCGACAACTCCATCGTGCCCAATCTCAGGCTAGTAGGGCCTAGTCTATCATATCCTCCTTATAGGTTTTAAGGTAGATTGCATCAAGGTTTTTGTGATGAGGGGAGGGATAGGTGCTTTAACTATGGTCAACCAGGGTATATGTTTAGAAATAGTACTGTTGGTAAGGTTACTTCAGGGGCGAACAAGGTTCTAGTTGCTTCATCATCAGCTCCGGCACCCAATCGTGCACCATCTAATTTCAGCACTGGTTGAAACTACCTTTATGCTTTCACTATTCAATAGGAGTCTGAGGCATCGCCTAACGTCATGAATGGTGTGTTTAAATGTAATATCGTAATGTGTACTATTTACTTGATCTAAGGTTAACTCTCTATTATGTGACCCTATTTATGTTTGTTTATTTTTATTTTGGTTTAGAGTGTGTTTCAGACCCTTTTTCTATTTGTACCCCGATAGGTGACTCTATGATTACTAGAAGAGTCTATAGGGGGTGTGTGGTATCTGTTGGTAGTAAAGAAACTTTGGCGGTTCTATTTGAATTAGATATGGTGGATTTTGATGTCATATTGGGGATGGATTAGTTGCACTCATGCTATGCTTCTCTAGACTATCGAATCCATAAGGTTGTCTTTAAATTCCCTAATGATCCGGCTATTGAGTGGGTCATTGGTTCCCTAACTCCTAAAGGGAAGTTCATATCGTATATTATACCTCGAAAATTAATCTCCAAGGGGTGTCTCTATCATCTAGTTTGAGTTAAATATTTTAACTTGGATGGTCCTTCTTTATATTCTATCCCGGTGGTGAATGAGTTTCCTCAGGTCTTGCCTGATGACCTTCATGGTGTTCCTCCTGATAGGAAGATTGAGTTTGGGATTTATCTTGTTACGGATACTCGTTCAATTTCTATTCTTCTATATAGAATGACTCCAGCTGAGTTGAAGGAGCTTAAGAAGTAACTCAGGGATCTATTAAATAAGTGTTTCATCTGTCCTAGTGTGTCCCTGTGAGGTGCACTGGTGTTATTCGTGCATAAGAGGGATAGTTCTATTTGGATGTGTATTAGTTACCGACAGTTGAATAAGGTGACGGTAAAGAATAAGTATCATCTTCCCAGGATAGATGATTTGTTTGATCAGTTGTAGGGTGCTAAATTTTCTCCATGATTGATCTTTGATCCGGGTATCATCAGTTAAATATTAGGGAGGAGGATATCCTAAAGACTGCCTTTCATACCCGATATGGGCATTTTGAGTTTTTAGTTATGCCTTTTGGGTTAACTAATGCCCCAGCAGCAATCATGGATTTAATGAATAGGGACTTCCTCTAGTTTCTGGATCTGATCACCATTGTTTTCAAAAATGATATTCTGGTGTATTCTAAGAGCGAGATGGATCATGCAAATCACCTCCGCATTATATTGCAGACCTTGAAAGAGCGGCAGCTATATGCCAAAATTTTGAAATGTGAATTCTGGTTGAATATTGTCACTTTTTTGGGTTATATCATCTCTGGTTAAGGGATCATGGGGATCCACAGAATGTTGAAGTGGTTAAGAAGTAGCCTAAACCCATGACTCCAATCGTTATTTAGAGGTTCTTTTGTTTATATGGTTATTGATGATAGGCGATATTACGCGCCTATATCAATATATTTTGCCCATATTTGTGCCATGTTTTGAGAACAAATTATATATTTCATGCACTTTTAGTCCTTTTTCCTATAAGTGAGCTAACGAACATGATTAGCAAAGTTTCAGGTATAAATGAAGCAGAATTCAGCATTTTGTGGATAACTTGACGCCAAAGAAAGCTTCACGGAAGGAGAAAAGGGAGCTTGGACGCCTAAAGGACCAAAAGTGATGCATTGAAAATCTGTCCCAGGCTAAACCAACATTTCTGAAGACTTTGGGGACTAGCAGTAACATAGTTGGATTTGGACAATGATACATTAACCTAGTACAATTGGGTTAAGTATTTCATTAGTTTATTTGGATTTGGATAATGATACATTAACCTAGTACAATTGGGTTAAGTATTTCATTAGTTTAGTAGGATTTTGTTAAGTATTTCATTAGCTTAGTAGGAATAGGATATGGGTATTATAAATACCCTATCATGCTAGAGATTTTTATTAATTCAGATTCTTACATTCACCATTCACCATCTTACATTCTACTTCTCAATTCCGAATCTTTCTATTAATTCTATTTTTCTTCTTCTATTCATCTATTCTTAAATTCCACAACAAGAGAAACGTTACTTTGCTAAGGAATTCACGCCTAAACGCCTACCACTCTTGTGCTACATGAAATTAATCATTATTGTGGTATAATAACAATGTCAATCATGATCTCCTTCGCACTCATAGGTAACTAAACTTCTCTGTTAGGGTTATGGAAGCCGTATGAGATACTATCTATTGTTATGAGTTTGTGAGTTCGTGACACGTATGCTGCTTATATCATTATTCTCTTCATCTTAATCTAAATTCTTTGTGGTTGCAAACGCAAGAATACGCCAGTATAACATTTAACTTGTTCGAAAGAAAGGTTATTTGTCTGGGAAAGAGATAGTGTTAAGGTAGTAGGGTCCCATCCCCTATTAAACAGTTAGTACCGTAACTGGATTAACCTCTTGGAGAATTCGTACCTTTGGACACGCTTTAAGCTCGAAAGAGTTAAAGTGAAATAATCCTCGAATAGGTCGAAAGACGCCTGGATTTACCATCGAATACAATTCTCTACAAGCACATGCATGTCTGAATTCCGCACAACTCATAGCCAATAGAGACGTATAACTCAGAAGGTGGACATAACCCCAACTCCTCAATTCTCATTGTTTACAACTTACGAAACATTCTTACTTTTTACTTTGCTATTTTTAGTTTTTGCTTTCATAATTCGGTTACGCATTACAATCCCCCCTTACTACGAGACTTGCACTTAAAGTCTAGTAATCGTTTCTTACTTGTTGGCCAAGCTATTCCCTGTGGGATCGACACCCAACCCAGGTTGGGTTCTATAGTTGCTAACGACTGCTTTACACTCCTACGAGAGCTATAGATTGAGCGTTATCAAAAATTAGCGTCGTTTCCGGGGAATACGAGTGTCAATTAAGTTTGTGATAATTACTTGACCCTTTGGTCAAAGATTCTCGTACTTCTACTTTCAGTTTTTGTTTTTGTTTACTGCAGGTTTTTATTTAGTGCATGCCCCATACTCAAAGTTCTGGTCAACCGTTATTACCTATCAATCCTGAACCACATCTTATTGGCAGAATGGAGGCACAACATAAAATCGAAAGAATGGCTGCTCAACAGGAGCAGGCGAGATTAGCTGCTTTTGCCGCCGCCCAAGTACACCAACAAAACATTGATAACCCTGGGCGAGCAACAAATCCTGAGGATGAGGATTTAGGTGATGATGAGTTACTAAACCCAAGGCATGACACTGAAATCGCAACACCTGCCAACAGAAAAGGTCGTCAAGCTCGGTTTAGGTATGATCGCCAACCCATGCAACCAGCTTTTGATGATGATGATGATGATCTTGATGGAGCCGGAGCCACTAGAGCCATTATTCCTCCACCATTATCGCCCGGAGCCAAGTTCAACATCACAAGCACTATGATTCAGTTATTGCAACTCAAGGGATTATTTGGTGGACTAGCAGGCGATGATCCGAATATGCATCTCATCAAATTTATTTCTACATGCAAGTCGTTTGACAATCCTGGTGTTGGTCAGAATGCAATTCCATTACGTCTATTTCCATTGTCTCTGTCTGGGGAGGAAACTCTATGGTTTAATGGGCTGACTCCTGATTCTATTACAAATTGGAGGCAATTGAGAGACGCTTTCCTAGAAAGATTCTTTCCGCCATCCAAAAGAGCACAATTGAGAGATGAAATCAGCAACTTCCGTCAGCTTCCAACTGAATCTCTTCATGAAACATGGGAGAGGTTCAAGACAAAGATAATGAGATGCCCAAACCATCATATGACTAATGTTCACCTAATGGAGATATTATATAGAGCCTTGAATGCAATAACTAAACCAGTGGTGGATAATGCAGCTGGAGGATATTTTATGGACCTCACTTTTGGTCAAGCAAGCAATATGCTAGATCGTATGATGAAGCAAAGTAGATCTTGGCATACCAGGGATTCTGAGGTAGCAAGCCCCACTTTATCTATTGGCATGACTGCAGACCAAAGAAGAAGAGAAGAAGAACGTGATCAAGATATGGCGCACATGAAAACACAAGTGGATCTTCTTACAAAGCATTTATTATCAGGGAAGACCGAAAAAGTGAAAGCTATTGCATCAAAAGGAAGAGACGAATCTGATTCGGAAGAACAGGCCAACTACTTGAACAATCAGGGGGGTTTCCGAGGTAATACCCAAGGAAACCAAGGTCGGAACTATTTTGATAAATCTGGAAACAAGGACCAAGGTAGTTGGAAGAACAAGAATGAAAAGAGTGGTTTGTACGTTCCCCCTGGAAGACCTGACGCCACCACATCTAGATCTGGAAGAATGGATGACATGCTGGCTAAAATATTGAAAGGAGTGGAAGCAACAAGCGCTGCAGTAACGGAGGTAGTTAATGATTTGTCCTCTATGAAAAAAATAGTTGATTCTCATTCCACTTCAATCAAGCAAATAGAGCAGCGGTTGAGCCAACTTTCAGCAGCACTCAATCAAAGAAAGACTGGCACTTTACCTAGCGATACTGTGCAAAACCCAAGGAATGATGGGTCATGCATGGCCATCACTACCCGAAGTGGTAAAGTGCTGGAAACTTCAGCAAAAAGCAAACAAGTGGTTGACGAAGTAGTGGACATTGATGATAAGGCAAAGGGAGAAGATGCCGCTGCAACTAATCCTATCGTCAACGATGTCAACCCCAACAATTTGCAACCTAAAAAAGCTGAAAAATAGAAGCAAGAGGAGAAGAAAATCGTGGAGAGAACAATTCCATACCCACCACAACCTTTCCCTCACAGATTGAAGAAGGTGGCGGATGACACGAAGTTCAGCAAATTCATGACTATGTTGCAGCAGCTGACCATTAATGTTTCATTGGTGGAGGCACTTGAACAAATGCCTGGGTATGCAAAATTTATGAAGGATCTTTGACAAAGAAGCGGGCAGCAAGTTATGAATTGAAAGATGATGTTCATCACTGCAGCGCAATCGCTACCCGATCAATAGTTTAGAAGAAGGCTGACCCAGGCGCTTTCACTATTCCTTGCACCGTTGGATCATTAGCGCAATCGCTACCCGATCAATAGTTTGGAAGAAGGCTGACCCAGGCGCTTTCACTATTCCTTGCACCGTTGGATCATTAAATTTTGCCAAGGCATTATGTGACTTATGAGCCAGCATCAATTTGATAACATTATCTATCTATAAGAAGTTGGGTTTGGGTGATCCTACTCCAACAAACATGAGGCTCGTAATGGCGGATAGGTGGGTAAAACGACCTGTTGGTATTCTATGTGATGTATTGGTAAAGGTTTCTTCATTCATCTTTTTGGCAGACTTTGATATTTTGGATTGTAAGGCAGACTCAGAAGTTCCCATAATCTTGGGGCGCCCTTTCCTTGCTACAGGAAGTGTGCTCATTGATTTGAGAGCTAATGAGCTTTCATTCCGAATAAATGATGAGGTAGTTTGCTTTGATGTGTGCAAATCAATGAAGCAACCCAAAGAGATGAATGTATTCTCGGTGGATGATGTTTACTTTGATGATGAGAAAGAATTACTTGAAGAGGAGCAGCTGATTGATGACCCATTGGCGACTTTGCTTATGAATGGTGAGAGTAAGGATGCTGAAAATTGTGAAGAAGCTATTTGTGCTCTATCAGGATTAGGGACATATCGCCATGCTCCCAAAAAGATGGACCTTGATCTCAAAAATCGACCCACACTACTAGCTAAGCCATCTATTGAAGAGCCACCCACGTTAGAATTGAAGGAGCTGCTAAGTCATTTAAAGTACGTATTCTTAGGAAGCGGAAATACACTTCCAGTCATCGTGGCGGCAGATTTGGGTGAGCAACAAGTTGCAGCTCTCATTGTTATTCTACAGAAGTATATAAGAGCCATTGGATGGACCATTGCGGATATTATTGGTATTCCACCTGGGATTTGTACACACAAGATTCAGCTTGAAGAGAATTGCACACCCACCATTGAACATCAAAGGCATCTAAACCCACCTATGCAAGAAGTGGTGAAGAAATAAATAATTAAGTGGTTAGATGTGGGGGTTGTGTATCCAATATCTGATAGTACATGGGTAAGCCCGGTACAATGTGTTCCCAAGAAAGGAGGCATGACGGTGGTCGCGAATGCGAAGAATGAACTTATTCCACTCAGACCCGTCACTGGATGGAGAATATGCATGGACTACCGAAAGTTGAATTCTTGGACACTCAAAGATCACTTTCCAATGCCATTTATGGACCAAATGCTAGATCGCTTAGCGGTAAAAGGATGGTTTTGCTTCTTAGATGGTTATTCAGGCTATAATCAGATTTGTAATGCTCCCGAAGACCAAGAGAAGACAACGTTCACATGCCCATATGGTACGTTTGCCTTCAAACGTATGCCATTCGGGCTATGTAACGCGCCAGCCACCTCCCAACGTTGTATGATGTCTATTTTTTCTGATATGGTTAAAGACACTTTGGAGGTATTTATGGACGACTTTTCAGTTGTTGGTGAGTCTTTTGAAGAGTTCTTGGCAAACCTGAGCATGGCATTGCAAAGATGTGTAGAATTCAACCTAGTGCTGAATTGAGAGAAGTGCCACTTCATGGTAAAAGAAGGAATCATTCTTGGGCACAAAATCTTCGAAAGAGGGATTGAGGTTGATCGAGCAAAAATTGAAGTTATTGAGAAGCTACCACCTCCAATTTCGGTGAAGGGAGTTCGTAGTTTTCTCGGCCATGCAGGTTTCTATCGTCGGTTCATCAAAGACTTCTCCAAAATTGCTTGTCCATTGTACAAACTCTTGGAGAAAGATGCGAAGTTTGACTTCAATGAAGATTGCTTAAAGGAATTCGAATGCCTCAAAGGAAAACTCATTGAAGCCCCTATCATGGTAGCACCAGATTGGTCTCTCCCGTTCGAAGTCATGTGTGATGCTAGTGGTGTAGCCGTTGGAGCTGTGCTTGGTCAGAGAAAGGAGAAATTATTTCATCCTATCTACTATGTGAGTAAGGTCCTAAATGAAGCCCAAAGGAACTACACTGTGACAGAACAAGAGCTCCTAGCGGTTGTGTATGCATTTGAGAAGTTTTGTGCCTATCTATTGGGTACTAAGGTGATCATTCATACACACCATGCAGCTCTTAGGTATCTAATGACAAAGAAGGATGCTAAACCAAGATTAATTCGTTGGGTATTGCTGCTGCAAGAGTTTTATTTCAAAGTTAAAGATAGAAAAGGTTGCAAGAACCAAGTGGCCGACCATCTATCTAGACTCGAGAACGAGTATGTGGAGCAGCCTGATATCGAGATTGATGATGCATTCCCTGACGAGGATATCCTAGCGACGATAACAAAAAAGTTACCATGGTATGCCGACTTTGCAAATTTTGTGGTGAATAATGTAATACCTGCCAATTTATCATACCATTAAAAGAGGAAGTTTATGCATGACGTACAACACTACTATTGGCATGAGCCATATTTGTTTCGACGATGTGCGGATAGTATTATTCGACGATGTATATCCCATGTAGAGGTGCCTAATATTTTGGAAGCATGCCACACTTCCCAAGTTGGAGGACATCATGCAGGCAATCGGACGGAAAGAAAAGTATTGCAAAGTGGTTACTATTGGCCTTCGTTATTTAGAGATGCCTATGACTTTGTTAGAAGATGCGACCAATGCCAAAGACAAGGTGCTATTTCGAAACACCATGAGATGCCCATGTCAAAAATTCTTGAGGTAGAACTCTTTGATGTGTGGGCCATTGATTTTATGGGTCCATTCGTGAATTCAATTGGAATGAAGTACATCTTAGTTGCTGTAGATTATGTATCGAAATGGGTTGAAGCTGTAGCGTTGGACGACAACGAGGGAAAGCATGTTGTAGCATTTTTGAAGAGGAATATCTTCTCTTGCTTTGGAGTACCACGTACTATCATAAGTGATGGAGGATCTCACTTTTGCAACAAGCTATTCAAATCCGTGTTTGCCAAGTATGGTGTCAAGCAATATAAGGTAGCCACGCCTTATCACCCACAAACAAGTGGACAAGTAGAGGTTTCCAATTGGGAGATCAAGCAAATCCTTGGAAAGACGGTAAATGCTAATAGGAAGGATTGGTCTCGGAAGCTAGATGATGCACTATGGGCGTATAAAACTGCATTCAAAACACCCATCGGCATGTCCCCTTATCAACTAGTTTATGGGATGGCTTGTCACTTACCCATTGAGCTCGAACATAAGTCATTATGGGCGTTGAAGCAATTGAATTTGAATTATGATGATGCGATGAATCTGAGGTTGGAGCGACTGAACGAATTAGATGAGTTCCGTCTCAATGCATATGAAAGGTCAGACCTATACAAGGAGCGGATGAAGAAGTATCATGATCAGCGGATTGTTCGACGAAACTTTCAAAAGGATGATATGGTGCTTCTCTTCAACTCTAGATTGAAGCTGTTCCCAGGTAAGTTAAAGTCTAAGTGGTCTAGTCCATACAAAGTTATCCGAGTCTACTCGTCTGGAGTAGTTGAATTGGAAGACAATAATGGTGTTGTCTTCAAGGTGAATGTTCAACGTGTTAAACCTTATATCGGTCCTCTTGACTCGATGAATTATATGGCCATCACTTATCTCGACGAAGTCTAAGTACTCGAGGTAACTATGTCGAGCCACGACAATAAATAAGGCGCTAGATGGGAGGCAACCCATCGTTTATCGTTTTTCGTTTATCGTTTTATCTTTATTTAGTTCTAGTACTTGTTTTGCTTTTGATAAATGAAAATCCAAAAATAAGAGTCGTGCCATGACCAAAACTAAGGCGCTAGATGGGAGGCAACCCATAGTACTTATCGTTTCCATTTGTTTTAAGCAAATGTAGGTGCAAGAGGTATTTAACGAGGAGATTGGTTTCCAATGATGATTTGGACGTATTGCATGGTAAAGGTGGTAAGTTTGGAATTAAGATGCATATGGCTATGGATTGAGCATTGCTCATGACAAATTAGGCATCGAGAAAGGCTAGGGCTAGGTAAAACTAGGTTACGAACAATGCAAAACCTATACTATAGCCCAAGGTCCTTGAATCTAGTGTGCAAAGACATAGGCGCCACCCATGCTCAAGTATGCTATAGCATATGCGCCGCCTATGCTAAAGCATTTGGTCTCAGTATCTCATATGCCATGCTAAAGGCGCCGCCTATGGTCTCTAAATGCATTACACTAGGCACCGCCTATGCTAGCTTATGCTTTGCATTAGGCGCCGCCTATACCATGCATAGGCAAAGTTAAAGGCGCCGCCTATGGTCTTTTTTTGTCTCCAAAACCGATTTTAAATGGGTCAAAACCCGATCCATTCTTTTCCTATATAAAGGGGACTTAGTCTTGAAACACAAACACATTGAAACTTGACCTAAGGCGCCGCACATCCTCTCCAAATCATCTCAAAATTTTTCTTTTTGCTCTCCCACTTCATAAAAACATCTCCAAAGGCTTCAATCACGTAAGTACTCTCTTGTTCTTCATCTATTTCTCGTAAGTACTACGTTTCTATGTCTATTATTAATTGCTATATCTTGAAATAATATTGGTGATGTTAATGTGTTTGGATTGTTGATACAAAACCATGTGAGTGAACATGTACGTTAGGATAATATTGACTTGTTTCTGACTTGAATTTGGTCTTAATTGCATTGTTATACTCTTTATGAAATTGCTATGGTTATGAACATTGCATAATCTTTTCACTTGCATACCTACATTTTAGAAGATCCCGTTCATCGGGATAAGACTTATAGTTGCCTACCGACATAGGAGGTTGTGATTGTTGATAGAAACTATACCATGATGTAGCCACTATGTAGTAGTCTTGTTATTGATAACGCTCAATCTACAGCTCTCGTAGGAGTGTAAAGCGGTCGCTAGCAAATACAGAACCCAACTGGGTTGGGTGTCGATCCCACAGGGAATAGCTTAGTCAATAAGTAAGCAACGATTACTAGACTTTTAGTGCAAGTCTCGTAAAAAGGGGGGATTGTAAAGTGTAACCAAAATATTTAAGTAAAAACTGAAAATAGCAACGTAAAAAGAAAGAATGTTTAGTAAGATGTAAAACAATGAGAATTGAAGCGTTGGGGTTATGTCCACCTTCTGAGTTATACGTCTCTATTGGCTATGAGTGTGTAGAATTCAGACATGTATGTGCTTATAGAGAATTGTATTCGATGGTAAATCCAGGCGTCTTTCGACCTATTCGAGGGTTATTTCACTTTAACTCTTTCGAGCTTAAAGCGTGTCTAACGGTATGAATTCTCCAAGAGGTTAATCCAGTTACGACACTAACTGTTTAATAGGGGATGGGACCCTACTACCTTGACACTATCTCTTTTCCAGACAAATAACCTTTCTTTCGAACAAGTTAAATGTTATACTGGCGTATTCTTGTGTTTGCAACCACAAAGAATTTAGATTTAGATGAAGAGAATAATGATATAAGCAGCATACGTGTCACGAACTCACAAACTCACAGCGATAGATAGTATCTCATTCAGTTTCCATAACCGCAACAGAGAAGTTTAGTTACCCATGAATGCGAAGGAAATCACAATTGTCATTGTTATTATACCACAATACTGACTAATTTCGTGTAGTACAGGTGGTAGGCGTTTAGGCGTGAATTCCTGGGAAAATTAACAATTCTCTTGTTGCGGAAATTAAGAATAGATGAATAGAAGAAGAAAGATAGAATTAATGGAAAGATTAGAATTGTTGGAAGAGTAGAAAAGATTAATAGTTGAAGAATATATATTAGAAAGATGGTGGATGCCTCAAAATCTCTAGCATGATAGGGTATTTATAATACCCATATCCTAATCCTACTAAGCTAATGAAATACTTAACCAAATTGTACTAGGTTAATGTATTATTATTCTAATCCAAATAAGTTACTGCAAGTTCCCAAAGTCTTCAGAAATGCTGTTTTAGCCCGGGACAGATTTTCCATGCATCACTTTTGCTCCTTTAGGCATCCAAGCTTCCTTTTCTCCTTCCGTGAAGGTTTTTTTTGCGTCAAGTTATTCATAAAATGCTGAATTCTGCATCATTTACACCTGAAACTTTGCTAATCATGTTCGTTAGCTCACTTACAGGAAAAAGGACTAAAAGTGCATGAAATATATAATTTGTTCTCGAAACATGGCACAAATATGGGCAAAATATATTGATATAGGCGCGTAATATCGCCTATTATCAACACCCCACACTTGAAGCTTTGTTTGTCCTCGAACAAACTATCATGTCCATCTAAACATCAACTTAGGGTTTCACAGTATCAACACAAAATATTCATCAAGACAAACACAACAATTATCAACAAAGAGTAGTTTTCCGATCACTAGTAGAAACAAGTTAACCTCTAGCATAGACTCGTGACGGTGGCCAATTCATATTCAAAAGTTAAGGCACAAAGAATCATACACAACTATCCAAAACTCATCAACCATGTGTGTCTCACAATATATTACCCATAATCACTCATAAGTATAGCATATTTTTCAAACATGGGTATAAAAATATCCTTGCTCTCACTCTCTCAAAGAATTCATATGCAGCAACTGATGACCATAGGCTTGCCCATAGTGTAATGCTCCACTAAATGTCAGAATGCTAAGCTTAGGATCAAATAGGTCTTTTGATGGTTGTAATGTAGGCTAAGGGACAGGTAGGACTATTTTGGCCAGAAATAGTGACTAAGTTCCTAAGAACTTTAATACATCACATTGTATCATTAACATTTTTCTTTCAACCTTTCTTCTTTCTTTTATTCTACCACCCTTTTTCTCCTCTTTTTTTTTCGATTTTAAGCATAACTCACTTTTCAACTTTCTTTTCCTTTTTTTTCTTTTCATAACATACCTTTTATGATAACACTTTCTTTTTCATAACACATTCAAGCACCCCTGCAATTTAAAGCATCATACTCACCTAATTTCCTCTTATTTCGTCACATGACTTTATACATTAAAGCACTTAGGAATTTGGATCAAATTATGGTCTTGAAGAAAATGGATTAGGCTTACATATGAGGTTGTCAAAGAAAATAGGCTAAAGGCTCAAAGGGGTTAACTAGGATAATGTCCTTGGGTAGGTAAAATAAAGGTAAACATGTATAGGTTTGATAACGCTCAATCTACAACTCTCGTGGGAGTGTAAAGCGGTCGTTAGCAAATATAGAACCCAACCTGGGTTGGGTGTCGATCCCACAGGGAATAGCTTGGCCAACAAGTAAGCAAAATTACTAAACTTTTGGTGCAAGTCTCGTAAGAAGGGGGGAGTCTTGTCGTGCAAGTAATGTAAACAAAATAGTAAAGCAAAGCTGAAAATAACAAAGTAAAAAAAGAGTATTTCGTAGGTTGTGAAACAGTGAGAATTGAAGCGTTGGGGTTATGTCCACCTTCTGAGGTATACGTCTCTATTGGCTATGAGTGTGTAGAGTCTTGACATGTAATTGCTTATAGAGAATTGTAGTCGATGGTAAATCCAAGCGTCTCTCGACCTAAACAAAGACTATTTCACTTTAACTCTCTCGAGCTTAAAGCGTGTCTAACGGTACGAATTCTCCAAGAGGTTAGTCCAGTTACGGCACTAGCTTTTTAATAGGAAAGGGTGTCCTACTACCTTGACACTATCTCTTTTCCAGACAAATAACCTTTCTCGCGAACAAGTTAAATGTTAGATTGGCGTATTCTTGCGTTTGCAATCGTAAAGAATGTGGATTAAGATGAAGAGAATAATGATATAAGCAATATACGTGTCTCGAACTCACAAGCTCACAGCAATAGATAGTAACTCATTCGGCTTCCATAACCCCAACAGAGAAGTTTAGTTACCCATGAATGCAAAGGAGATCACGATTTGCATTGTTATTGTTGAGTAATGGCGTGTGGATTAGGTGATAGGTGTGTGGCGTGATTCCTTGGCAAGTAACAATTCTCTTGTTGTGGAATTTAAGAATAGAAGAGTAGATTAGAAGTGTTTGTGGTGGAAGATGAGAGGGATGGAAGAAACTTAATTGTTGAATTAAGTGAAGAATAGAAAGATTGTTTTAAAATCTCTAGCATGATAGGGTATTTATAATACTCATATCCTAGTTCTACTAAACTAATGAAATAAATAACCAAATCCTACTAGACTAATGAAATACTTAACCCAAATGTACTAGGTTAATGTAATATTATCATAATCCAAATAAACTAATGAAATACATAACCCAATTGTACTAGGTTAATGTATCATTGTCCAAATCCAGCTTTGTGTCTGTAAGTCTCCAAAGTCTTCAGAAATGCTGTTTTAGCCCGGGACAGATTTTCCATGCAGCAATTTTGGTCCAGGTCCCCAGAGTCTTTAGAAATGCTGTTTTAGCCCGGGACAGATTTTCCATGCAACAATTTTGGTCCTTAGGCGTGTAAACTCCCTTTCCTTCCTTCGTGATCTTTCTTTTGCATCCAGTAAGCCATAAAATGCTGAATTTTGCATCATTTATACCTGAAACTTTACTAATCATGTTCGTTAGCTCATTTATAGGAAAAAGGACTAAAAGTGCATGAAATATATAATTTGTTCTCAAAACTAGGCTAAAATATGGGCAAAATATATTGATATAGGCGTGTAAATTCGCCTATCATCAACACCCCACACTTGCAGCTTTGTTCGTCCTTGAACAAAATATCATGTCCTTCTAAACATCAGCTTAGGGTTTTTACAACAACAACACAAAACATTCTTCAAGACAAGCACAACAATTATCAACAAAGAGTAGCTTTCCGATTATAAGTAGAAACAATTTAACCTCAAGTATAGACTCGTGATGGTGATCAACTCGCATGCAAACGTTAAAGTGCATAGAATCATATACAACTATCCAAAACTCATCAACCATGTGTGTCTCACCATATAGTACCCATAATCACTCACAAATATAGCATATTTTTTTCAAACATGGGTATCAACAATATCCTTGCTCTCGCTCTCACAAAGAATTCATATATAGCAACTGATGACCATAGGTTTTCCCTTAATGTAGTACTCTACTAAATGTCGGAATGTTGAGATTAGGATCAAGTAGGTCTTTAGATGGTTGTAATGTAGGCTAAGGGACGGGTAGGACTATTTTAGCCAAGAATAGTGACTAGGTTCCTAAGCGCTTTAATACATCACTTTGTATCATTGACACTTTTTTATTTCAACCTTTCTTCTTTCTTTTATTCTACCACCCTTGTTCTCCTCTTTTGTTTTTCAATTTTAAGAACAACTCACTTTTCAGCTTTCTTTTCCTTTTTCTTTTCACAACATACCTCTTATGATAGCACTTTTTTTTTCTTTTTCATAACACATTCAAGAACCATTACAATTTATAGCATCATACTCACCCAATTTCCTCTTATGTTGTCACATGACTTTTTCACTTTAAAGCACTTAGGAATTTGGATCAAATTACGGTCTTGAAAAAAATGGATTAGGCTTACATACAAGGTTGTCAAAGAAATAGGCTAAAGGCTCAAAAAAGTTTAACTAGGATGATGTCCATGGGTAGGTAAAACTGAAGGTAAACATGTATAGGTTGCCAAAGAAATGCCTAAATCATATCCTAAACTTACACTCCTTATTTTCGCTTTGCATACATACCAGGCAAGTTCTAGCATCAGCCACATACATAGAAGATACTATTAATCTCACACACACAAGGCACATGGTCGACTTGATTGGAAGTAATATAGACTCTCCACCCAATAATTGAATCACACACTATCACATAATGAGTCACAACTAGAGCCTAAACGTCTCTATAATCATAATTGTAGCACATACTCTTGTTATAATCTCATGCTGCCTATCAAAATAATTTCATGCTGATCTAGAAAAATTTAACTCCTAAAAAAACTAAAAAAAATGTCAAACGAAAAACAACAAAAAAACGGGCTCAAAAAAAACAAAGTAAACAAACAAACATACAAACATAGGTGCAAACAAAGAAGTATAGCATGCGATTCTGCCACCCCACACTTAGACGGGACACTGCCCTCAGTGGAAAATAAATTCGAAGAACCTGATTAGTCAGACCCTTCATCAATGTCGGGGGTCATACCCCCTTCGTCTGAATCATCATAAGAGTCGTCGTCAGAGTTCTCCTCTTCGTCAGAATCAGGCAAGAGTCTATCATCATCAGTCGGCACATCATCGTCTAGAGGTTTCTCAAAATATACACCCACTCCACACATCTCCCGTGCATGCATGTTCATTGGGTAGTCGTGGTCCAGCTGTTGGAGCTCTTCAGCAGTTGGAATACGTCCACCACTCATCATAGTGAATCGTGTCATGCCATAGAGATGACGAAAGAAACTCTCGTCACGAGCATGTCTCTCTGCAGTAGTAAGGTTGACTCCATGAGTTGTTTCAGCATCTTTGACCTTGGTGAGATCAACCTTCTTTAGGTTGTGTGGGAGTTTGTGGTCAGCTGGTTCCTCTTCGATATCCTCCTTCCGCAACATTGCTGTCAACAAATTGCCGAATGTGAAATGGGACCTTTTGTGGAGTCTGGCCTTCCTCATGGTAGATCGAATGATTGCCCCAAAGTTGATAGGGACATTCGTCATCAAATCATAGACCAAACACACTCTATCTCTCGATATCTTGGTGTATTGAGTCCCAGGAATAAGACATGAGTTGATAATACGCATCCAGATTCTTGCTTCCCTATTTAGTGGAGCATAGGGGAAAGTGTTGTGTCGACCTGTTTCTTTATGTCTGCCCCACCTTGCCATTGATCTACTTCCACAAAGCGTGTGTCGTATCGCTCTATAAGGAGGCCTGCTGTACAGTTCTTTGAATGGTGCTGTGTCGACCGAAGGTAAGCCAAGAAAATAGTTGATCCAATCCGTGGTGAGCTGTAACACTTGGCCCCGAATTTTGACTTCATTGCCTATTGTATTCGGCGACCAGTTGGCATAAAACTCTCTTGTTAAGTCAAGATTTCACTCTCCCATGTCGCGGAAGATGAAATACAGCTTTAAAGCCATTATTTTTGCCAACATTCGCGGCTCCTTCTTTGCTAAGGTCTCCTTGTTGATCAAGTCGACGTGCACATATTTTCTTTCTTTGTTGCTGCTGTACCATGCTTTGGCTTCTTCCTCAAGAACCCATTTTATTCCGAACATTCTGCGTGGTAGGTGTGCTGAGGATGATTCTCCATGGTCTTTTCGACTTCTCTTCTTGCCCTTTTGGGATGTGGTAGCCTTCTCCTTTCCTTGCCTTGCTTTAGGTGCCATTGTACCTGAGACTAGAAATAATGTAAGTTGCAGCACAATTTCACTTGATACAATCTATATGCAAGCACTAGGGGTACCACCCCACACTTAATTTTATTATGCAAATCAGTGAGGTGAACGTAGTTGATTTACTCAGAATTCGTCGACATACATTTTAGGATTGTATTCTGACAAGAAAATCAGCATTGCATCACTTATTTGCAGCCATTGGACTACTTGCATGGTAGATATAGCAACACTACCACCTAGGGGTTACCACATGGAATCGTTATTTTTACAACAAGCACAACCGCCTAAGTCGATAGGCACTATAATCTTATCCCGATGGTCGGGATGGTCTAACATGTATGCATCCAAACAACAATCTTAAGCAATATTCATAGCCATATCAATTCAGCAATTATAATAACAATGCTATTGAAACCAAATTCAAGTCGGAAACAAGCCAAGAATTTCCTACGTATATGTTTACTCACATGATTTTGTAACAACAATCCAAACACATAAACATCACCATCAATCGTATATGATTTAGCAATTCATCATAAACGTAGTATTTGCGAGAAATAAATGAGGAATATGCGAGTACTTACTTTCTTGAAACTTGTGGAGATGGTGTTGTGAATTGGAAGAGCAAAAGAAGAAAATTTTGAGAGGATTTGGAAGGTTATGCGGCGCCCTTAGGGTTTTTTCTAATGTGGTTGTGTTATAAAACTAAGTCCCCTTTATATAGGAAGAGTATGGGTCGGGTTATGACCCATTTACAATCGGATTTCGAGACAAAAACACCACATATGCGGCGCATATCACTCGGCATATCAATGACATATACGGCGCATTGTCTATGGCATAATGGGACATATGCGCCGCATAGTCTATGGCACATGAGATACTGAGACCAAATGCCATAGCATAGGCGGCGCATAGTCAAAAGCATACCTAGGAATAGGCGGTGCATAGTGTATAGCACACTAGATTCCGAGACCTTAGGCTATAGGATAGGTCGTGCATCATTCGTGGCCTAGTTCTACCAAGGCCTAGCCATCCTCGAAGCCTATTTTGACGAGGAAAAGGCTCAATCCATAGCCTTATGCATCACCATTCCTAACTTACCAACTTTACCATACAATGCATCCAAATCGTCAATTGAAATTGATCTCTTCGTTGAATACTTCTTGCACCTATTTTTGCTCAAAATCAAATGAAAACGATTAGTACGATGGGTTGCCTCCCACCAAGAGCCGTGGTTTTGGTCGTGGCACGACTCTTATTTTTGGATTTTCATTTATCAAAAAGAAAAAAAAATACTAAAACGACGAAATGATAAAACGATAAAACAATAAAACGATGGGTTGCCTCCCATCTAGCGCCTTATTTATTGTCCTGGCTCGACGTAGTAATCTCGAGTACTTAGACTTCGTCGAGATAAGTGATAGCCATGTCATTCATCGAGTCAAGAGGACCGATATATGGCTTGACACGTTGGCCATTCACTTTGAAGATAACACCCTCATTGTCTTCCAATTCGACTACTCCAGACGAGTAGACTTGGATGACTTTAAATGGACCAGACCATTTCGATTTTAACTTACCTGGGAAGAGCTTAAATCTGGAGTTGAAGAGTGGCACCATGTCACCTTTTTGGAAATTTCGTCGAATAATCCGTTGATCATGATACTTCTTCATCCGCTCCTTGTATAAATCCGATCGTTCATATGCACGGAGCCGGAATTCATCTAGTTCGTTCAGCTGCTCCAACCTCAGATTCTTCACATCTTCCCAATTCAAGTTCAATTGCTTCAATGCCCACAATGCCTTGTATTCAAGTTCAATGGGTAGATGACAAGCCTTTCCATAAACTAGTTGATAAGGAGACATGCCAATGGGTGTCTTGAATGCAGTCCTATACGCCCATAGTGCATCATCTAGCTTTCGAGACCAATCCTTCCGATTCGCATTAGCCATCTTTGCAAGGATTTGCTTGATCTCACGATTGGAAACCTCTACTTATCCACTAGTTTGGGGATGATACGGCGTAGCTACCTTATGTTGCTTGACACCATACTTGGCCAATACAGATTTGAATAGCTTGTTGCAAAAGTGAGATCCTCCATCACTTATGATAGTACAAGGTACTCCAAAGCGAGAGAAGATATTCTTCTTTAAGAACGCTACAACACGCTTTCCTTTGTTATCGGCCAATGCTACAGCTTCAACCCATTTTGACACATAATCCACAGCAACCAAGATGTACTTCATTCCAAACGAATTCACGAATGGCCCCATGAAATCAATACCCCACACATCAAAGAGTTCTACCTCAAGAATTTTGGACATGGGCATTTCATGGTGTTTTGAAATAGCACCTTGCCGTTGGCATTGGTCACATATCTTCACATAGTCATATGCATCTCTGAATATCGAAGGCCAATAATATCCACTTTGCAATACTTTTCTCGCCGTTCGATTGCCTGCATGATGTCCTCCAACTTGCGAGGTGTGGCATGCTTCCAATATAGTAGGCACTTCTTCATGGGATATACATCGTCGAATGATACCATCAGCGCATCTTCGAAACACATAAGGCTCATCCCAATAGTAGTGCTGAATGTCATGCATAAACTTCCTCCTTTGGTGGTAAGATAAATTGGCGGGTAGCACATTACTTACCACGAAATTTGAAAAGTCGGCATACCATGGTAATTTCTCCATTGTTGTTGCTAATATCTCCTCATCAGGGAATGCATCATCAATTTGAATTTCATGTTGCGCCACTTGCTCACTCTCAAGTCTAGATAGGTGATCAGCCACTTGGTTCTCGCAACCTCTTCTATCTTTGACTTCGAAATCAAACTCTTGCAGCAGCAACACCCATCGAATCAGCCTTGGTTTTGCATCCTTCTTTGTCATTAGGTACCTAAGAGTTGCATGGTCTGTATGAACAATCACCTTAGTACCCAATAGATAGGCGCGAAACTTCTCAAACACATACACAACCGCTAGGAGCTCTTGTTCAGTAACAGTGTAGTTCCTTTGGGCTTCATTTAGGACCTTACTCGCATAGTAGATAGGATGAAATAGTTTCTCCTTACTTTGTCCAAGAACAGCACCAATGGCTACACCACTAGCATCACACATGACCTCGAACCGGAGCGTCCAATCTGGTGCTACCATGATAGGGGCTTCAATGAGTTTTCCTTTAAGGCATTCGAATGCCTTTAAGCAATCGTCATTAAAGTCAAAATTCGCATATTTCTCCAATAGTTTGCACAATGGACTAGAAATTTTGGAGAAGTCTTTGATGAATCTACGATAAAACCCAGCGTGGCCAAGAAAACTACGGACTCCCTTCACCGAAATTGGAGGTGATAGCTTCTCGATTACCTCTATTTTTGCGCGATCAACCTCTATTCCTCTTTCGGAGATTTTGTGCCCAAGAACGATTCCTTCTTTTACCATGAAGTGGCACTTCTCCCAATTCAGCACAAGGTTGAACTCTACACATCTTTGCAATGCCATGCTCAAGTTTGCCAAACATGCTTCAAAAGACTCACCAAAAACTGAAAAGTAGTCCATAAATACCTCCAAAGTGTCTTCAACCATATCAGAGAAAATAGACATCATGCAACGTTGAAAGGTGGCTGGTGCATTACACAACCCGAATGGCATGCGTTTGAAGGCAAACGTACCATATGGGTATGTAAACATTGTCTTCTCTTGGTCTTCAGGCGCAATACAAATCTGATTATAACATGAATAACCATCCAAGAAGCAAAACCATCCTTTTCCCGCTAATCGATCTAGCATTTGGTCCATAAATGGCATGGGGAAGTGATCCTTGAGCGTCCAAGAATTCAGCTTGCGGTAGTCCATGCATACTCTCCATCCAGTAACGGGCCTGAGTGGAATAAGCTCATTCTTTGCATTCGCGACCACCGTCATACCTCCTTTATTGGGAACACATTGCACAGGACTCACCCATGTACTATCAGAGATAGGATATACAACTCCTGCGTCTAACCACTTGATAATCTCCTTCTTCACCACTTCTTGCATTGGTGGGTTTAATCACCTTTGATTTTCAATGGTGGGTGTGCACTTTTCTTGTAGCTGAATTTTATGTGTGCAAATCCCAGGTGGAATACCAATAATATCCGCAATGGTCCATCCAATAGCTCTAATATACTTGCGTAAGATTGCAATAAGAGCTGCAACTTGTTGCTCACCCAAATCGGCTGCTACAATGACTGGAAGAGTGTTTCCGCTTCCTAAGAATGCGTACTTCAAATGGCTTGGCAGCTCCTTCAATTCTAACGTGGGTGGTTCTTCAATAGATGGCTTAGCTGGTGGTGTGGGTCGATTTTTGAGGTCAAGATCCAGCTTCTTGGGGGTATAGCGATATGTCCCTAATCCCGATAGAGCACAAATATCTTCATCAGAAATTTCAGCATTATCATTCTCTCCTATCATGAGCAAATCCTCCAAAGGATCATCAAGAATTTGCTCTTCTGCAAGTAACTCTTTCTCATCATCAAAGACAACATCGGCCACAGAAAATACACTCAGATCTTTGGGTTGCTTCATTGATTTGCAAACATCAAAGCAAACCACTTCGTCATTTATTCGGAATAAAAGCTCATTAGCTCTCAAATCTATGAGCACACTTCCCGTAGCAAGGAAAGGGCGTCCCAAGATTATGGGAACCTCTGAATCTGCTTCACAATCCAAGATGACAAAGTCTTCTGGAAAGATAAATGAAGAAACCTTTACCAATACATCGCATAGAATACCAACCGGTCGCTTTACCGACCTATCTGCCATAACAAGCCTCATATTAGTTGGTGTAGGATGCACGTCACTAGGTGAAACGTCCTTGACGTTGAGAGTAGTTGTTGCGGCTTCTTCTCCTCTTGTAACGTCAGTAAGTGTAGCATCCATGTCTGCAACTTCGTCAACCAATTGCTTTCCTTTTGCTGAAGTTTCCAGCACCTTACCGCTTCTGGTAGTGATGGCCATGCATGACCCATCATTCTTTGGGTTTTGCACAGTATCGCTTGGTAAGGTGCCAGCCTTTCTTTGATTAAATGCTGCTGAAAGTTGGCTCAACTGCTGCTCTATTTGCTTGATAGAAGTGGAATGAGAATCAACTAGTTGCTTCATGGAGGACAAATCATCAATCACCTCCTTAACTCCTGCGCTCGTTGCTTCCACTCCTTTCAATAACTTAGCCATCATGTCTTCCATAGAATTAGATGTGGTGGTATCATGTTTACCAGGGGGAACGTACAAACCACTATTTTCATTATTTTTCTTCCAACTAACTTGGTCTTTACTTCCAGATTTATCATAATAGTTCCGACCTTGGTTTCCTTGGGCATTCCCACGGAAACCCCCCTGGTTGTTCAAGTAGATGGCCTCCTCTTCAGAATCAGATTCGTTTCTTACTTTTAGCGCTACAGCTTTCACTTTTTCGGTCTTCCCTGATAATAAGTGCTTTGTCAGAAGATCCAATTGTGTTTTCATGTGCGCCATGTCTTGCTTACGTTCTTCTTCTCTTCTTCTTTGGTCTTCAGATATGCCAATAGATAAAGTGGGGCTTGCTACCTCTGAATCCCTGGTATGCCAAGCTCTACTTTGCTTTGTCATGCGATCTAGCATATTGCTTGCTTGACCAAAGGTGAGGTCCATGAAAGAACCTCCAGCTGCGTTGTCCACCACTGGTTTAGTTATTGAATTCAAGGCTCTATACAAGATCTCCATGAGGTGAACATTAGTCATGTGATGGTTTGGGCATCTCGCTAGCTTTGTCTTGAACCTCTCCCATGTTTCATGAAGAGCTTCAGAGGGAAGCTGACGAAAGTTGCTGATTTCATCTCTCAATTGAGCCCTTTTGGATGGCGGAAAGAATCTTTCAAGGAAAGCGTCTCTCAATTGCCTCCAATTTATAATTGAATCAGGAGTCATCCCATTCAACCATAGTGTTGCCTCCCCAGACAGAGACAATGGAAATAGACGTAATCGAATAGCATTCTGACCAACACCAGGATTGTCAAAGGACTTGCATGTAGAAATAAAGTTGATGAGATGCATATTCGGATCGTCGCCTGCTAGTCCACCAAATAATCCCTTGAGCTGCAATAACTGAATCATGGTGCTTGTGATGTTGAACTTGGCTCCAGGCACTAATGGTGGTGGAATTATAGCTCCAGTGGCTCCGGCACCATCAAGATCATCATCATCATCGTCGAAAGCTGGCTATACAGGTTGGCGATCATATCTATACCGAGCTTGTCGACCTCTTCTGTTGGCAGGTGTTGCAGTTTCAGCGCCATGCCTTGGGTTTATCAACTCGTCATCGCCTAAATCCTCATCGTCAGGGTTTGTTGCTCGCCCAGGATTATCAATGTTTTGCTGGTGTACTTGGGCAGCGGCAAGAGCAGCTAATCTTGCTTGCTCGTGTTGAGTAGCCATCCTGTCGATTTCAGCTTGTGCTTCCATTCTTCTAATTCGTTGTGGTTCAGGATTGATTGGTAGTAACGGTTGACCAGAACTTCTAGTATGGGGAAAGCACTAAAGTAAAAACCTGCAAGAAACAAAAACAAAAACTAAACGTAAAAGTACGAGAATCTTTGACCAAAGGGTCTAGTAATTATCACGAACTTGATTGACACTCGTATTCCCCGGCAACGGCGCCAATTTTTGATAACGCTCAATCTACAACTCTCGTGGGAGTGTAAAGCGGTCGTTAGCAAATATAGAACCCAACCTGGGTTGGGTGTCGATCCCACAGGGAATAGCTTGGCCAACAAGTAAGCAAAATTACTAAACTTTTGGTGCAAGTCTCGTAAGAAGGGGGGAGTCTTGTCGTGCAAGTAATGTAAACAAAATAGTAAAGCAATGCTGAAAATAACAAAGTAAAAACAGAGTATTTCGTAGGTTGTGAAACAGTGAGAATTGAAGCGTTGGGGTTATGTCCACCTTCTGAGGTATACGTCTCTATTGGCTATGAGTGTGTAGAGTCTTGACATGTAATTGCTTATAGAGAATTGTAGTCGATGGTAAATCCAAGCGTCTCTCGACCTAAACAAGGACTATTTCACTTTAAGTCTCTCGAGCTTAAAGCGTGTCTAACGGTACGAATTCTCCACGAGGTTAGTCCAGTTACGGCACTAGCTTTTTAATAGGAAAGGGTATCCTACTACCTTGACACTATCTCTTTTCCAGACAAATAACCTTTCTCGCGAACAAGTTAAATGTTAGACTGGCGTATTCTTGCGTTTGCAACCGCAAAGAATGTGGATTAAGATGAAGAGAATAATAATATAAGCAATATACGTGTCTCGAACTCACAAGCTCACAGCAATAGATAGTAACTCATTCAGCTTCCATAACCCCAACAGAGAAGTTTAGTTACCCATGAATGCAAAGGAGATCACGATTTGCATTGTTATTGTTGAGTAATGGCGTGTGGATTAGGTGATAGGTGTGTGGCGTGATTCCTTGGCAAGTAACGATTCTCTTGTTGTGGAATTTAAGAATAGAAGAGTAGATTAGAAGTGTTTGTGGTGGAAGATGAGAGGGATGGAAGAAAATTAATTGTTGAATTAAGTGAAGAATAGAAAGATTGTTTTAAAATCTCTAGCATGACAGGGTATTTATAATACCCATATCCTAGTTCTACTAAGCTAATGAAATAAATAACCAAATCCTACTAGACTAATGAAATACTTAACCCAAATGTACAAGGTTAATGTAACATTATCATAATCCAAATAAACTAATGAAATACATAACCCAATTGTACTAGGTTAATGTATCATTGTCCAAATCCAGCTTTGTGTCTGTAAGTCCCCAAAGTCTTCAGAAATGCTGTTTTAGCCCGGGACAGATTTTCCATGCAGCAATTTTGGTCCAGGTCCCAGAGTCTTCAGAAATGCTGTTTTAGCCTGGGACAGATTTTCCATGCAGCAGTTTTGGTCCTTAGGCGTGTAAACTCCCTTTCCTTCCTTCGTGAGCTTTCTTTTGCGTCAAGTAAGCCATAAAATGCTGAATTTTGCATCATTTATACCTGAAACTTTACTAATCATGTTCGTTAGCTCATTTATAGGAAAAAGGACTAAAAGTGCATGAAATATATAATTTGTTCTCAAAACTAGGCTAAAATATGGGCAAAATATATTGATATAGGCGTGTAAATTCGCCTATCATCAAGGTTGCCAAAGAAATTCCTAAATCATCTCCTAAACTTACACTCATAATTTTCGCTTTGCATACATACCAGGCAAGTTCTAGCATCAGCTACAAACATAGAATATATTATTAATCTCACACACAAAAGGCACATAGTCGACTTTATTGGAAATAGTATAGACTCTCGACCCAACAAGTGAAGGAATTGAACCATACAATATCACATAATGAGTCACAATTAGAGCCTACACGTCTCAATAGTCATGATTTTAGCACCTACTCTTGTTATGATCTCATGCTGCCTATTAGAATAATTTCGTGCGAAGCTAAGTAAAAAATTACTACTAAAAAAACTTAACTTAAACTAAAAAAATGAAACACACAAAAAAAAATGAAACAAATAAAATAAAGTAAACAAAGTGAATGCAATACCGCCACCCCACACTTAAACGGGACACTGCCCTAAGTGGAAAGTAAATACGAAGAACCTGGTCAGTCGGACTCTTTCTCAACGTCAGGGGTCATACCCCCTTCGTCGGAATCATCATAAGAGTCGTCATCAGAATTCTCCTCCACATCGGAATCTGGCAAGCGTCGATCATCATCGGTCGGCACATCATCGTCTAGAGGTTCCTCAAAGTATGTGCCTACTCCACACATCTCCCGTGCATGCATATTCATTGGATAGTCATGGTCAAGCTGTTGGAGCTCTGCAGCAGTTGGAACACGACCCCCACTCATCATTGTGAACCGTGTCATGCCATAAAGATGACGGAAGAAACTCTCATCTCGAGCATGTCTCTCCGCAGTAGTAAGGTTGACACCATGTGTTGTTTCAGCATCTTTGACCTTTTTGAGGTTAACCTTCTTTAGGTTATATGGGAGTTTGTGGTCAGCTGGTTCCTCTTCGATATCCTCCTTCCGCAAGATTGCTGTCAACAGATTACCAAAAGTAAAGTGGGACCTCTTGTGTAGTCTGGCCTTCTGCATTGTAGAGCGAATGATTGCCCCAATGTTGATAGGGACATTCGTCATCAATGCATAGACTAAACACACTCTATATCTTGTTATTTTGGTGTATTGAGTCCCAGGAATAAGGCATGAGTTGATGATGTGCATCCAGATTCTTGCTTCCCTATTCAAAGGAGCATAGGGGAAGGTGTTGTGTCGTCCGGTGTCTTGGTGTCTGCTCCACCTTGCCATGGATCTACTTCCATAAAGTGTGTGTCGAATTGCTCTATAAGGAGGTCTGTTGTACAGCTTTTTGAATGGTGCTGGATCGACCGAAGTTAAGCCAAGAAAGGAGTTGATCAAATCCGCATTGAGCGGTAAAACTTAGCCCCGAATCTTGACTTCACTGCCCGTGGTTTTCGGTGACCAGTTGGCGTAAAATTCTCTTGTCAAATCAAGATTACATTCTCCCATGTCGCGGAAGATGAAATCCAGATTCAATGCCATAATTTTTACCAACATACGCGGTTCCTTCTTTGCTAGGCTGTCCTTGTTGATCAAGTCGACATGAACATATTTGCTTTCCTTGTTGTTCCTATACCATTCTTTGGCTTCCTCCTCAAGAACCCATTTTATTCCAAACATTCGGCGGGGTAATTGCATTGAGGATGACTCTCCTTGGTCCTTGTGACCTCTCTTCTTGCCCTTTTGGGATGTGGTAGCCTTATCTTGTCTCGCTTTTGGTGCCATTGTTCCTAAGATTTAAACTATATTTCATGTTAGGATCAACTCAATGGAAACAATCTATAAACAAGCCATCGGGGTACCACCCCACACTTAGGTTCGTTGATACAAATCAGTGAAGTGAAAGTGGTCGATTACTTAGACTTCGTCGACATACGTTTAAGGAGCTATATTCCGACAAGAAAATCAGTGATGTATCACTTTATGCAACCTTTGCAATACGTTCATGTTAAGGAAAAACAATACTACTACATAGGGGTTTCTTCAGGGTATAGTTTCTATCAACAACTACAACCTCCTATGTCAGTAGGCAACTATAAGTCTTATCCCGATGAACGGGATAGCCTAACATGTAGGTATACAAGTGACAAGAATATTCAATGTTCATAACCATAGCAATTCCGAAAAGAGTATGACAATGCAATTAAAACCAAATTCAAGTCGAAAACAAGTTAAGATTATCCTAACGTACATGTTCACTCACATGGTTTTGCATCAACAATTCAAACACTTTAACATCACCAATATTTCTTCAAGATGTAGCAATTCATGATAGACATATCAACGTAGTACTTACGATAAATTGATGAAGAATAAAAGAGTACTTACATGATTGAAGCCTTTGGAGATGTTTCTTGTGAATTGAAAGAGCAAAAAGAAAAATTTTGAGATGATTTGGAGTGGATGTGCGGCGCCTTTAGGTCAAGTTTCAATGTGTTTATGTTTCAAGACTAAGTCACCTTTATATAGGAAAAGAATGGGTCGGGTTTTGACCCATTTAAAATCGGTTTTGGAGACAAAAAGGGACCATAGGCGGCGCCTTTAGCTTTGCCTATGCATGGTATAGGCGGCACCTAGTGCAAAGCATAAGCTAGCATAGGCGGAGCCTAGTGTAATGCATAAAGGGACCATAGGCGGCACCTAGTGCATGGCATATGAGATTCTGAGACTAAATGCTTTATCATAGGCGGCACCTATGCTATAGCATACCTGAGCATGGGCGGCGCCTATGTCTTTGCACACTAGATTCCGAGACCTTAGGCTATAGTATAGGTTTTGCATTGTTCGTGGCCTAGTTTTACCTAGGCCTAGCCGTGCTCGATGCCTATTTTGTCATGAGCAATGCTCAATCCATAGCCTTATGCATCTTTATTCGTAACTTACCACCTTTACCATGCAATACGTCCAAATCGTTATTTGAAACCAATCTCCTCGTTGAATACCTCTTGCACCTATATTTTCTCAAAACCAATGAAAACGATTAGTACGATGGGTTGCCTCCCATGTAGCTCCTTAGTTTTAGTCGTGGCACGACTCTTATTTTTGGATTTTTATTAATCAAAAGCAAAACACATACTTCAAAATGAAAAATGATAAATGATAAATGATAAACGATGGGTTGCCTCTCATCTAGCGCCTTATTTATTGTCGTGGCTTGACATAGTTACCTCGAGTACTTAGACTTCGTCGAGGTAAGTGATGGCCAGATAATTCATTGAGGCAAGAGAACCGATATAAGGTTTAACACGTTGGCCATTCACCTTGAAGACAACACCATTATGGTCTTCCAATTCAACTACTCCAGACGAGTAGACTTGGATAACTTTGTATGGACCAGACCACTTAGACTTTAACTTACCTGGGAAGAGCTTCAATCTTGAGTTGAAAAGAATTACCATATCATCCTTTTGGAAGTTTCGTCGAACAATCCAATGATCAAGATACTTTTTCATCCGCTCCTTGTATAGGTCTGACCGTTCATATGCATGGAGACGAAACTCATCTAATTCGTTCAGCTGCTCCAACGTCATATTCATTGCATCACCCCAATTCAAGTTCAATTGCTTCAATGCCCACAATGTCTTATGCTCGAGCTCAATGGGTAAATGATAAGCCTTTCCATAAACTAGTTGATACAGGGACATGCCGATGGGTGTTTTGAATGCAGTCCTATACGCCCATAGTGCATCATCTAGCTTCCTAGACCAATCCTTCCTATTAGCATTTACCGTCTTCGCAAGGATTTGCTTGATCTCCCGATTGGAAACCTCTACGTGTCCACTCGTTTGTGGGTGATAAGGCGTGGCTACCTTATGTTGCTTGACACCATACTTGGCCAACACGGATTTGAATATCTTGTTGGAAAAGTGAGATCCTCCATCACTTATGATAGTACGTAGTACTCTAAAGCGAGAGAAGATATTCCTCTTTAAGAACGCTACAACACTCGTTCCTTCGTTTTCAGCCACCTCCACAGCTTCAACCCATTTCGAGACGTATTCTACAGCAACTAAGATGTACTTCATTCCAAACGAATTCACGAATGGACCCATGAAATCAATGCCCCACACATCAAAGAGTTCTACCTCAATAATTTTGGTCATGGGCATCTCATGGTGTTTCGAAATAGCACCTTTTCTTTGGCATTGGTCGCATCTTCTAACAAAGTCATAGGCATCTCTAAATAACGAAGGCCAATAGTAACCACTTTGCAATACTTTTCTTTCCGTCCGATTGCCGGCATGATGTCCTCCAACTTGGGAAGTGTGGCATGCTTCCAAAATATTAGGCACCTCTACATGGGATATACATCGTCGAATAATACTATCCGCACATCGTCGAAACAAATATGGCTCATCCCAATAGTAGTGTTGTACGTCATGCATAAACTTCCTCCTTTGGTGGTAAGATAAATTGGCAGGTATCACATTACTCACCATGAAATTTGCAAAGTCGGCATACCATGGTAATTTTTCCATTGTTATCGCTAATATCTCCTCGTCAGGGAATGCATCATCAATCTAAATTTCAAGTTGCGCCACATGCACATTCTCGAGTCTAGATAGGTGGTCGGCCACTTGGTTCTCGCAACCTCTTCTATCTTTGACCTCGAAATCGAACTCTTGCAGCAGCAATACCCATTGAATTAATCTTGGTTTTTCATCCTTCTTTATCATTAGATATCTAAGAGCTGCATGGTCTGTATGAACGATCACCTTAGTACCCAATAGATAGGCACGAAACTTCTCAAACACACACACAACTGCTAGGAGCTCTTGTTCTGTCATAGTGTAGTTCCTTTGGGCTTCATTTAGGACCTTACTTGCATAGTAGATAGGATAAAATAGCTTCTCCTTTCTCTGACCAAGCACAGCACCAACGGCTACACCACTAGCGTCACACATGACTTCGAACGGGAGAGACCAATCTGGTGCTACCATGATAGGGGCTTCAATGAGTTTTCCTTTGAGGCATTCGAATGCCTTTAAGAAATCTTCATTAAAGTCAAACTTCGCATCTTTCTATAAGAGTTTGCACAATGGACTAGCAATTTTGGAGAAGTCTTTGATGAACCGACGATAGAAACCTGCATGGCCGAGAAAACTACGAACTCCCTTCACCAAAATTGGAGGCGGTAGCTTCTCAAAAACCTCTATTTTTGCTTTATCAACCTCAATCCCTCTTTTAGAGATCTTGTGCCCAATAACGATACCTTCTTTTACCATGAAGTGGCACTTCTTCCAATTCAGCACTAGGTTGAATTCTACACATTTTTGCAAGGCCATGATTAGGTTTTGCCAAGCACGCTTCAAAAGACTCACCAACAACTGAAAAATCATCCATGAATACCTCCAAAGTGTCTTCAACCATATAAGAAAAAATAGACACCATACAGCATTGAAAGGTGGCTGGTGCGTTACATAACCCAAATGGCATACGTTTGAAGGCAAACGTACCATATGGGCATGTAAACGTTGTCTTCTCTTGGTCTTCGGGGGCAATACAAATCTGATTGTAGCCTGAATAACCGTCCAAGAAACAAAACCATCCTTTCCCCGCTAATCGATATAGCATTTCGTCCATGAATGGCATTGGGAAGTGATCTTTGAGTGTCCAAGAATTCAGCTTTCGGTAGTCCATGCATACTCTCCATCCAGTGACGGGTTTGAGTGGAATAAGCTTATTCTTCGCATTCGCGACCACCGTCATGCCTCCTTTCTTTGGAACACATTGTACCGGGCTTACCCATGTACTATCAGAGATTGGATACACAGCCCCCGCGTCTAACCACTTGATAATTTCTTTCTTCACCACTTCTTGCATAGGTGGGTTTAGACGTCTTTGATGCTCAATGGTGGGTGTGCAATTTTCTTGAAGCTGAATTTTATGTGTACAAATCCCAGGTGGAATACCAATAATATCCGCAATGGTCCATCTAATGGCTCTAATGTACTTCCGTAAAATAGCAATGAGAGCTGAAACTTGTTGCTCACCCAAATCTGCTGCTACAATGACTAGAAGTATGTTTTCGCTTCCTAAGAATGCATACTTTAAATGTCTTGGCAGCTCCTTCAATTCTAATGTGGGTGGCTCTTCAATAGATGGCTAAGCTGGTGGTGTGGGTCGATTCTTGAGATCAAGGTCCAGCTTCTTAGGAGCATAGCGATATGTCCCTAATCCATATAGAGCACAAATAGCTTTTTCACAATTTTCAGCATCCTCAGTCTCTCCATTCATGAGCACAACCGCCAAAGGGTCATCAATAATTTGCTCTTCTTCAAGTAATTCTTTCTTATCATCAAAGAAAACATCAGCCACCGAAAATACATTTAAATCTTTGGGTTGCTTCATTGATTTGCAAACATCAAAGCGAACTACTTCATCATTTATTCGGAATGAAAGCTCATTGGCTCTCAAATCAATGAGCACACTTCCTGTAGTAAGGAAAGGGCACCCCAAGATTATGGGAACTTCTGAATCTGCCTCACAATCCAAAATAACAAAGTCTGCCGGAAAGATGAATGAAGAAACCTTTACCAATACATCACATAGAATACCAACAGGTCGTTTTACCGACCTATCCGCCATGACAAGCCTCATATTGGTTGGAGTAGGATCAACCAACCCCAACTTCTTGTAGATTGATAATGGCATCAAATTGATGCTGGCTCCTAAGTCACATAATGCTTTGGCAAAATTCAAAGATCCAACGGTGCAGGGAATAGTGAAAGCTCCGGGGTCGGCTTTCTTCTGAACTATTGATCGGGTAGCGATTGCACTACAATGATGCACATCTTCATTCAACTCATAGCTTGCTGCCCGCTTCTTTGTCAAAAGATCCTTCATAAATTTCTCATACCCAGGCATTTGTTCAAGTGCCTCCACCAATGGAACATTAATTGTCAGCTGCTTTAACATAGTTATGAATTTGCTGAACTTTGTGTCATCCGCCACCTTCTTCAATCTTTGGGGAAAAGGTGGTGGTGGGTATGGAATTGTTCTCTCCACGGCTTTCTTCTCCTCTTGTTTCCGTTTTTCCACTTTTTTAGGCTGCACGTCGTTGGGTTTGACGTCCTTGATGTCTTCCGCGGACTCCTCTCCTATTGCGTTTTCTTCCAAGTCCGCAGCTTTGTCAACCACTTGCTTGCCTTTTGCTGAAGTTTCCAGCACCTTACCACTTCTGGTAGTGATGGCCATGCATGACCCATCATTCCTTGGGTTTTGCACAGTATCGTTAGGTAGAGTGCCGGCCTTTCTTTGATTGAGTGCTGCTGAAAGTTGGTTCAATTGCTGCTCTATTTGCTTGATTGAAGTGGAATGTGAATCAACTAATTGTTTCATGGAGGACAAATCATTAACTACCTCTGTTACTCCCGCGGTCGTTGCTTCCACTCCTTTCAATAATTTAGCCATCTTGTCTTCCATACTTCTAGAATTAGATGTGGTGGTGTCACGTCTACCAGGGGGAACGTACAAACCACTCTTTTCATTCTTGTTCTTCCAACTACCTTGGTCCTTGTTTCCAGATTTATCATAATAGTTCCGACCTTGGTTTCCTTGGGTATTCCCACGGAAACCCCCCTGATTGTTCAAGTAGTTGGCCTCCTCTTCCGAATCAGATTCGTCTCTTCCTTTTGACGCAATAACTTTTACTTTTTCGGTCTTCCCTGATAATAAATGATTTGTAAGAAGATCCATTTGTGTTTTCATATGCACCATATCTTGATCATGTTCTTCTTCTCTACACCTTTGTTCTGCAGTCATGCCAATAGATATAGTAGAGCTTGCTACCTCAGAATCCCTGGTATGCCAAGATCTACTTTGCTTCGTCATACGATCTAGCATATTGCTTGCTTGACCAAAGGTGAGGTCCATAAAAGATCCTCCAGCTGAATTATCCACCGCTGGTTTAGTTATTGAATTCAAGACTCTATATAATATCTCCATTAGGTGAACATTAGTCATATGATGGTTTGGGCATCTCGCTAGCTTTGTCTTGAACCTCTCTCATGTTTCATGAAGAGCTTCAGTGGGAAGCTGACGAAAGTTGCTAATTTTATCTCGCAATTGTGCTCTTTTGGATGGCGGAAAGAATCTTTCTAGGAAAGCATCTCTCAATTGCCTCCAATTTGTAATAGAATCAGGAGTCAGCCCATTTAACCATATAGTTGCCTCCCCAGACAGAGACAATGGAAATAGACGTAATCGAATTGCATTCTAACCAACACCAGGATTGTCAAATGACTTGCATGTAGAAATAAAGTTGATGAGATGCATATTCGGATCATCGCCTTCTAGTCCACCAAATAATCCCTTGAGTTGCAATAACTGAATCATGGTTCTTGTGATGTTGAACTTGGCTCCGGGCGCTAATGGTGGAGGAATTATGGCTCCAGTGGCTCCGGCTCCATCAAGATCATCATCATCATCGTTGAAAGCTGGTTGCATGGGTTGGCGATCATACCTAAACCGAGCTTGCCGACCTCTTCTGTTGGCAGGTATTGCGATTTCAGCATCATTTTGTGGGTTTAGTAACTCGCCATCACCTAAATCCTCATCGTCAGAATTTGTTGCTCGCCCACGGTTATCAATGTTTTGTTGTTGAACTTGAGCGGCGGCAAGAGCAGCTAAACTTGCTTGCTCCTATTGAGCAGCCATTCTTTTGATTTCCGTTTGTGCCTCCATTCTGACAATACGTTGTGGTTCAGTATTGATAGGTAATAACGGTTGACCAGAACTTCGAGTATGGGGCATTCACTAAATAAAAACATTTAGTAAACAAAAGCAAAAACTAAAAGTAAAAGTACGAGTATCTTTGACCAAAGGGTCTAGTAATTATCACAAACTTAATTGACACTTGTATTCCCCGGCAATGGTGCCAATTTTTTATAACGCTGAATCTACAGCTCTCGTAGGAGTGTAAAGCGGTCGCTAGCAAATATAGAACCCAACTGGGTTGGGTATCGATCCCACAGGGAATAGCTTGGTCAACAAGTAAGCAACGATTACTAGACTTTTAGTGCAAGTCTCGTATAAAGGGGGGATTGTAAAGTGTAACCAAAATATTAAAGTAAAAACTGAAAATAGCAACGTAAAAAGAAAGAATGTTTATTAAGATGTAAAACAATGAGAATTGAAGCGTTGGGGTTATGTCCACCTTCTGAGTTATACGTCTCTATTGGCTATGAGTGTGTAGAATTCAGACATGTATGTGCTTATAGAGAATTGTATTCGATGGTAAATCCAGGCGTCTTTTGACCTATTCGAGGGTTATTTCACTTTAACTCTTTCGAGCTTAAAGCGTGTCTAACAGTACGAATTCTCCAAGAGGTTAATCCAGTTACGGCACTAACTGTTTAATAGGGGATGGGACCCTACTACCTTGACACTATCTCTTTTCCAGACAAATAACCTTTCTTTCGAACAAGTTAAATGTTATACTGGCGTATTCTTGTGTTTTCAACCACAAAGAATTTAGATTAAGATGAAGAGAATAATGATATAAGCATCATACGTGTCACGAACTCACAAACTCATAGCGATAGATAGTATCTCATTCGGTTTCCATAACCCCAACAGAGAAGTTTAGTTACCCATGAATGCGAAGGAAATCACAATTGTCATTGTTATTATACCACAATACTGACTAATTTCGGGTAGCACAGGTGGTAGGCGTTTAGGCGTGAATTCCTGGGCAAAGTAACAATTCTCTTGTTGCAGAAATTAAGAATTGATGAATAGAAGAAGAAAGATAGAATTAATGGAAAGATTAGAATTGTTGGAAGAGTAAAAAAGATTAATAGTTGAAGAATGTATATTAGAAAGATGGTGGATGCCTCAAAATCTCTAGCATGATAGGGTATTTAAAATACCCATATCCTAATCCTACTAAGCTAATGAAATACTTAACCAAATCCTACTAAGCTAATGAAATACTTAACCAAATTGTACTAGGTTAATGTATTATTATTCTAATCCAAATAAGTTACTGCAAGTCCCCAAAGTCTTCAGAAATGTTGTTTTAGCCTGGGACAGATTTTCCATGCATCACTTTTGGTCCTTTATGCGCCCAAGCTTCCTTTTCTCCTTCCGTGAAGCTTTCTTTGGCGTCAAGTTATCCATAAAATGCTGAATTCTGCATCATTTACACCTAAAACTTTGCTAATCATGTTCGTTAGCTCACTTACAGGAAAAAGGACTAAAAGTGCATGAAATATATAATTTGTTCTCGAAACATGGCACAAATATGGGCAAAATATATTGATATAGGCGCGTAATATCGCCCATCATCAGTTATACCTAACATGAAAGTAGTGCAAAGGTTGCAAGAAGTGATACATCACTGATTTTCTTGTCGGAATATAGCTCCTAAAATGTATGTCGACGAAGTCTAAGTAATCGACCACCTTCACTTCACTTATTTGTATCAACAAACCTAAGTATGGGGTGGTGCCCCTACTGCTTGTGTATAGATTGTTTCCTTTGAGTTGTTGCTAACATGAATATTGTTAAAGTCTGAGGAACAATGGCAACTAAAGCACGACAAGATAAGGCTACCACCTCCCAAAAGGGCAAGAAGAGAGGTCGCAAGGACCAAGCAGAATCATCCTCCATGCAATTACCCCGCCGAATGTTTGGAATAAAATGGGTTCTTGAGGAGGAAGCCAAATAATGGTATAGGAACAACTAGGAAAGAAAATATGTTCATGTCGACTTGATCAACAAGGACAGCCTAGTGAAGAAGAAGTCGCGTATGTTGGCGAAAATCATGGCACTAAATCTGGATTTCATCTTCCGTGACATGGGAGAATGTAATCTTGATTTAACAAGGGAATTTTATGCCAATTGGTCGCCGAAAACCACAGGCAGTGAAGTCAAGATTCGGGGCCAAGTTTTACGACTCAATGCGGATTTGATCAACTCCTTTCTTGGCTTACCTTTGGTCGATCCAGCACCATTCAAAGAGCTGTACAGCAGACCTCCTTATAAAGCAATTCGACACACCCTTTGTGGAAGTAGATCCATGGCAAGGTGGAGCATACACCAAGACACCGGACGACACAACACCTTCCCCTATGCTCCTTTGAATAGGGAAGCAAGAATCTGGTTGCGTATTGTCAACTCTTGCCTTATACCAGAGACTCAGTATACCAAAATAACAAGAGATAGAGTGTGTTTGGTCTACTCTTTGATGATGAATGTCCCTATCAACATCGGGGCAATCAATCACTCTACAATGCGGAAGGCAAGACTACACAAGCGGTCCCACTTCACCTTTGGCAACCTGTTGACAGCAATCTTGCAGAAGGAGGACATCGAAGAGGAACCAGCTAATCACAAACTCCCACATAACTCGAAGAAGGTAGACCTCACAAAGGTCAAATATGCTGAAACAACACATGGTGTCAACCTTACTACTGCGGAGATACATGCTCGAGATGAGAGTTTCTTCCGTCATCTTTATGGCATGACACGGTTCACAATGATGAGTGGAGGTCGTGTTCCAACTGCTGCAGAGCTCCAACAGCTGTACCACGACTATCCAATAAATATGCATGCGAGGGACATGTGTGGAGTAGGTACATACTTTGAGGAACCTCTTGATGATGATGTGCCAACCGATGATGATCGACGCATGCCAGACTCCGACGTGGAGGAGAATTCTGATGACGACGACTCCTATGATGATTCCGACGAAGGGGGTATGACCCCCGACATAGAGGAGGAGTCCGACTGACCAGGTTCTTCGTATTTATTTTCCACTGAGGGCAGTGTCCCGTTTAAGTTTGGGGTGGTGGTATTTGCATGCTTTACTTCTCTATCCATATTTTCATTTATTTATGTTTGTTTGCTTAGTTTGTTGTTTTTCCAAATTGTTTTTTTTTGTTTTTTCGAAATTGGTTTTTTTTGTTTTTTCGAATTTGTTTTTTTTTGTTTTTTTTCCGTAGTTAAATATTTTTTTAACTTAGCTTCGCATGAAATTATTCTAATAGACAGCATGAGATTATAACAAGAGTTTGTGCTAACATCATGACTATTGAGACGTTTAGGCTCTAATTGTGACTCACTATGTGATATTGTGTGGTTAAATTCCTTCATCTGTTGGGGCAAGAGTCTATACTACTCCCAATAAAGTCAACCATGTGCCTTGTGTGTGTAAGGATATTGTATATTCTATGTTTGTGGCTGATGCTAGAACTTGCCTGGTATGTATGTAAAGCGAAAATAAAGAGTGTAAGTCTAGGAGATGATTTAGGCATTTCTTTGGCAACCTATACTTGTTTACCTTCTTTTTACCTACCCATGGACATTATCCTAGTTAACCCTTTTGTGCCTTTAGCCTATGTTCTTTGACAGCCTCATATGTAAGCCTAATCCATTTTTTTCAAGACCATAATTTGATCCAAATTCCTAAGTGCTTTAAAAGTGTAAAAGTCATGTGACAAAATAAGAGGAAGTTGGGTAAGTATGATGCTTTAGAATGTAATGGTGCTTGAATTTATTATGAAAAAGAATTGCTATCATAAGAGGTATGTTATGAAAAGAAAAAGGAAAGTAAAGCTGAAAAGTTGCTTAAAATTGAAAAACAAAAGAGGAGAAAAAGGGTGGTAGAATAAAAGAAAGTAGAAAGGTTGTTTGAAAGAAAAGTGTTAATGATACAATGTGATGAATTAAAGCACCTAGGAACATAGTCAGTATTTCTGGCCAAAATAGTCCTACCCGTCCCTTAGCTTACATTACAACCATCAAAAGACCTACTTGATCCTAAACCTAGCATTCTAACATTTAGTGGAGCATTACACTAAGGGCAAGCCTATGGTCATTAGTTGCAGCATATGAATTCTTTGTGAGAGCGAGAGCAAGGATATTTCTATACCCATGTTTGATAAATATACTATACTTGTGAGTAATTATGGGTAAGATATTGTGAGACACACATGGTTGATGAGTTTTGGGTAGTTGTGTATGATTCTTTGTACCTTAACTTTTGGATATGAATTAACTACCATCACGAGTCTATGTTGGAGGTTGAATTGTTTCTACTAATGAGCGAAAAACTACTCTTTGTTGATAATTGTTGTGCTTGTCTTGACGAATATTTTGTGTTGTTGCTCTGAAACCCTAAGTTGATGTTTAGAAGGACATGATATTTTGTTCGAGGACGAACAAAGCTTCAAGTGTGGGGCGTTGATGATAGGCGATATTACGCGCCTATATCAATATATTTTGTCAATATTTGTGCCATGTTTTGAGAATAAATTATATATTTCATGCACTTTTAGTCCTTTTTCCTGTAAGTGAGCTAACGAACATGATTAGCAGAGTTTCAGGTATAAATGAAGTAGAATTCAGCATTTTGTGGATAACTTGACGCCAAAGAAAGCTTCACGGAAGGAGAAAAGGGAGCTTGGACGCCTAAAGGACCAAAAGTGATGCATGGAAAATCTATCCCAGGCTAAAACATCATTTTTGAAGACTTTGGGGACTAGCAGTAACTTAGTTGGATTTGGACAATGATACATTAACCTAGTACAATTGTGTTAAGTATTTCATTAGTTTATTTGGATTTGGATAATGATACATTAACCTAGTACAATTGGGTTAAGTATTTTATTAGTTTAGTAGGATTTTGTTAAGTATTTCATTAGCTTAGTAGGAATAGGATATGGGTATTATAAATACCCTATCATGCTAGAGATTTCTATTCATTCAGATTCTTACATTTACCATTCACCATTCACCATCTTACATTCTACTTCTCAATTACGAATCTTTCTATTAATTCTATTTTTCTTCTTCTGTTCATCTATTCTTAAATTCCACAACAAGAGAAACGTTACTTTGCTAAGGAATTCACGCCTAAACACCTACCACTCTTGTGCTATACGAAATTAATCATTATTGTGGTATAATAACAATGTCAATCGTGATCTCCTTCACACTTATGGGTAACTAAACTTCTCTGTTAGGGTTATGGAAGCCGTATGAGATACTATCTATTGCAATGAGTTTGTGAGTTCATGACACGTATGCTGCTTAAATCATTATTCTCTTCATCTTAATCTAAATTCTTTGTGGTTACAAACACAAGAATACGCCAGTATAACATTTAACTTGTTTGAAAGAAAGGTTATTTGTATGGAAAAGAGATAGTTTCAAGGTAGTAGGGTCCAATCCCCTATTAAACAGTTAGTGTCGTAACTGGATTAACCTCTTAGAGAATTCGTACCGTTAGACACGCTTTAAGCTCGAAAGAGTTAAAGTGAAATAATCCTCGAATAGGTCGAATGACACCTGGATTTACCATCGAATACAATTCTCTATAAGCACATGCATGTCTGAATTCCGCACAACTCATAGCCAATAGAGACGTATAACTCAGAAGGTGGACATAACCCTAACTCCTCAATTCTCATTGTTTACAACTTACGAAACATTCTTACTTTTTACTTTGCTATTTTTAGTTTTTGCTTTCATAATTCAGTTACACATTACAATCCCCCCTTATTACGAGACTTGCACTAAAAGTCTAGTAATCATTGCTTAGTTGTTGGCCAAGCTATTCCCTGTGGGATCGACACCCAACCCAGTTTGGGTTCTATAGTTGCTAACGACCGCTTTACACTCCTACGAGAGCTGTAGATTGAGCGTTATCAGTTATTTTAAGAGGTTTGTGGAAATATTTTTTACTACAGCTGCCCCATTGACTAAATTGACTCAGAAAAAGGTAAAGGTCCTATGGTATGATGCTTGGAATAGTTTTGAGAAGCTAAAGGATAAGCTAACTTTGGCTTCAATATTGACTTTTCCTGAAGGCACTGAGGGATTTGTGGTCTAATGTAATGCATCCCATGTGGGACTTCGTTTCATTCTAATGCAGCATGGAAAGGTGATAGCTTACCCCTCTAGACAGTTGAAGGTACATGAGAGAAATTATCAAAAACATGACTTGAAATTATTAGCTGTGGTATTTGCACTAAAAATCAAACGTCACTATTTTTATAGAGTACATGTGGATATCTTTTTTTATCATATGATCCTGCAGTATGTGTTTACTCAGAAAGAGCTTAACCTTAGGCAAAGAAGATGTCTTGATCTACTTAAGGATTATGAAATAAGTCTTCACTACCATCCAGGTAAAGCTAATTTGGTTGTTGATGCTCTTAGAAATTTTTCCATTGGGAGTTTATCTCATGTGTATAAGAAGAAGTGGGAGTTTGTGAAGGATATTCACCATTTGGTTGACCTAGAATGAAATTCCCAAGAATGTGACCTTACAAAATTTTTTGGATTGATTAGTGATGATCTTGATATGTTATGTTGTAACCTTGTTGAGTGTTGTTTCTAACTTTTGAAAATATTTCCATGATGCATTTTGATGTGATTAACTTGTTCATATGCTTGCTTTACCCTTCCTTTATGGACAAATTAACCTAAGTGGGGAAGAATTAAAACATCTAGATGTGAACCCTTGAGAAGACAACTCCTTTTTGTGTCTCTAGAGTGGATACAGTTGAATGGATCGAGTCATACCCTTGGTCACGAATTATACCCTTCTCCCCCTTCCTCTTCGTATACTAGAAAGTATGTTAGGGTAATATACTATACTCCATACGACAAGGTCATCCCTTGGTCATAACCATGCTATGAGTCGTATACTACTCAACCATACAGAGTGAAAACCTAACATAGAGTGGATTGTTTTGGTTACGGATGGAGCTCCTGAGTTAGGGTTTGAGTCATGCACTTTGGTTATGACTCAATGGTTCCCTTTCGCACCCACACCAGTGTGTTTGACCTAGGAGGAGACTAGGGTACGAGTTAGGGTACCACTCGTACCCTAGGTCACGATTTCCACATGAACCATATGGGGGAGTCGTACCCCTCCATAGGTTGAGTTTCCAAATTTTTATTAAGGACCTTTTGGTCATCTACCTTGCCTAACACCCTAATTCCTTGCACTATATAAGGCATGGTAGCCTCCTAGTCTTCATTACAAGACTCAAACACTCCTAAATACTCTAAAAGGTTCTTGAACAAAGTTGGAGGTTAGGGTTTGGAGGGAGGTTATCTAGTGGCAAGAAAAAGTCAAGATTGTTAGTGTGTCACCTTGTTTGAGGCATGTATCTCTTCCCCTCTTTAAAAAACTCTAAATCTAGGTATTTCACACTTGAATTAGTAAGTGTACGTGGTGGTTTTGAATCAAATGATAAGGGTTTTACTACCTAATAATGAATACTGATGATTTTTTTCTATACTTGAGTTGATACATGTTATTGATGGTATATTTCATATATGGATGCTTTTTGTATGTTATTTAACATGAGGGTCTTAAGTAATCCTAGTCTTGATAATATCTACAATGAAAATGACCTTCATATAAGTATGCACAACAGATATTTGTGAAAATGTCTAAGTGAAATACCTAGTTACTTATAGGTGATGTATTGAGTAAGGTCAATGGACTAATTAGAATGAATGATTGGTAAATGATACGTTAAAGTTATTGCGAACCATGTATTGTGTATTTGGTGATATTGTTGGATCAATGACTAATAAGGTATTGAAACCCTAAACATGAAAATGGACTTATTATGTGTATTAAGCCTAATGTGGTTATAATGTAGTAAAAACTTTCTAATGACCATAAATGTAATTAATGATGTGTTGAATCAAGTCATGTGGCCTAATGGGATGATCAATAGTTAAATAGTTGTGTGAAGGTCAAATATGCATCTACTAAATTGGCCTAATGGATATTAATAAGTCATGATAATGCCTAAATGAACGTGAATACTTGTGGATGGTTGGTAAAGTCTTTGTTGTCATGTATTGAGTTATCATAATTGTAATTGCTTTGTAAATGGTTGCAATAAACCTTGTTAATCATATAATGAATTAGCCTATGGCTTTAAGTGGTATGATGGCCCTATAAGTGTGAATGTTTGATGATTGATGTTGTGTTGATATTGTTGGCTATGTAATTTGTTTAACTATGATTATGTTGGTTTGATGACTAAGAAGGGGGTTCAATCCCCCATGTTTGAACTTGAATTGTGTATGGAAGCAAGTGTGGTGAAAATTTGATATAATGTTGTTAATGACATGTGAATGGCTTGTGTGGGTCTTGACGACCACAAATTGAATTATATAATGAATTAAATGAAGGTATCGGCCGATTGAAAGGGTTAGTCAATGAAGGCTCCCATGGGGACCAGGTGGTCATGTATAATATTAAATAGGCTAAGTGAGCCAAAGCCTTTAAATACGATATGAATTATATGAATGAACATGCATGAACTAATAGGTCAAGAGTTCAAATGTCGACTAATGATGGCGCTATGATGGCCTATGGTTAGATTCCCTTTCCTTATGAAATGACTTGTGGGTAATGTCCCCTTATCAAATGACTTGTGGGTAATGTTCCCTCGTCCAATCACTTATGGGTAATGTCCCCTCGTCAAATAGCTTGTGGTTGTATTCCCGTGATTAAAGAGATCTTTTAAGGTTAAAATACCTCGCCTAATATGTAAAAATACGATTAGAGTTCCATGCCCACTTAAATTTGTAAGCATGCGATTAGACTTCCATGCCCACTTAAATGTGTAAGCATGTGATTGGAGTTTCATGCCCACTTGAATGTGTACACATGCGATTAGAGTTCCATGCCAGGCTAAATATGTGATTATGTGATTAGAGTTCCATGCTCAGTTAAATATGTGATTATGTGATTAGAGTTCCATGCACGGTTAAATATGTGATTATGTGATTAGAGTTCTAATCCCGATTAAATATGTGATTATGTTATTAGAGTTCCATGCTTGATTAAATATGTGATTATGAGATTATAGTTCCATGCCCAATGAAATACATGTTATGTGATTAGAGTTCCATTCCTAAGTGAATATGTGAGCATGTGATCAGAGTCCCATTCCTAGTTAAATATGTGATTATGGATTAGAGTTTCATGCTTTAGTGATTGTGGTATATGGGTAGATCCCTTGATTCAATAGATAACTGTATGCTTGGAGTCATTTTTCTTGATGAAGTGTAACCATGGATAAAGTACCTTGTATAATAATATGTGAATATGGTTAAAGTCTTATGCCTAATAAGGATGGTATGACCCTAAGTGTGGAATGACGGAGTTCTCCACTTTGTGTATTATGATTGAAGTATTTGAGAATGTTGTCAAGTGTTGATAACTTGATTGGCATGTGATATATCTACGTGTAAAGATGAATGTGTGAATATGATTGAACATGATATATTGAATTATTGTTGAATGATAATATTATTTTATCCCTATCCTTGTTTTACATATTATCGCTCCAACCACTAACCTCTTCAAATGCTACATCCCCACATAATGTAGGCACTGAACCATATTCTTCTTCTACGTAGTGATTAGGTGTTCGAGCGAATTCGTACATTGACCTTGAAGTGGTGAGCTTCCATTCTCCAGAATACCTACCTTTCATAGTCATTTTACTTTATATCATAGACTTATATAGGTTTGTACTTGGCTATTGTTGGGGGCATGTCCCGACATATCTTTGACTCAGCTGCTTAGAGGTTTTGTGAATGACTATGGACATAGGAATAATGCATAGACTGTTGTTATTAATAAAATGTTAGAGGTTGCCTAGCATTGACTATTAGTCTTTCATTTCCACTATCTTGTTATATGGTCGGACTTTATTTAGCCATTATGGATTATTGTTAGTTATTAGGTTTGGTTATCGGGGCGACCTTCGGTACATGTATGCTTGAGGTTCCCATACGACATATCCCAAAGTTTGGGGTATGTCTTTGGAATTCATCTTTTGGGCTCCAAAAATAATGGTGTGTTTGTTCAAAAAGTGGTGCAATCATCTCTTGGTACATAAATTAAGGAGAAGTAAGTGTTAGATCTTATGTCGATAAGTATTAAGGATGATGTTGGTGGGCATAAGTTGATGGCCTTTGAGATGAGTAGCGATAGTACTTTGCTGTACCAAGGGAGATTATGTGTTCCCAAAGTCAATGGTTTGCGTGAGAGGATCTTGGTCGAGGCGTATGATTATGCTATGTTGTTCATCCTGGTTTAATGATATTGTCTCATGACCTCAAAGAGATGTATTGGTGGAACAATATGAAGAGGTGTATGGCTAATTTTTTAGCCAAATGCATGGTGTGCCATCAAGCGAAAACTAAGCACATGAGGCTCAGAGGATTGTACCAATAAATTGAGTTGTCTAAATGGAAGAGGGAAGTAACCAACATAGATTTCGTTACCGGTCTTCCACGGTCTCAGAACCAATTTGATTCGGATTGGGTCATTGTAGATAGGATGACAAACTCAACTCACATTTTTCAGTGAGGACTAACTTTTCAGCTGAGGATTATGTGAGGTTGTATCTCTATGAGATCATAAAGCCATATGGGGAAACTATTTCTATCATCTAGGATCATAGTATGCAATTTAAATCTCACTTTTTGTGGTTGTTTCAGAAAGGTTTGGGGACTAAGGTTACTCTTAGTAATGTTTTTCACTTCCAGTCAGATAAGAATAAAGGACTATTTAAACTCTGGAGGATATGCTTAGATCTTGCGTGATTGGGTTGAGCATTTTCCTCATATAGAGTTGCCTATATCAGTAGCTACCACTCTAGCATTAGGATGGCCCCATTTGAAGCAGTGTATAGTAGGAGATGTAGTCTCCTACAAGGTGGTTTGAGGTTGCTGAGGTAGAGATATTTAGCTCGGATTTGGTTCACCAAGCCATGGAGAAGGTAAAGGTGATTCGAGATAGAATTAAGGTATCCCAAAGTCACCAAAAGTCCTATGCGGACATGAGGCAAGGGGATTTGGAGTTTGAAATTAGGGATAGGGTATTTTGAATGTGTCTCTAATGAAGGGAGCCATGTGGTTTGGTAAGAAGGGAAAGCTCAGTCCCCGATATACTGGTCCATACTTAGTTTTTAGGAGTATTGGTAATGTTGCATATGAGTTGGAGTTGCCTTCTAGTTTAAGATCCATTTACCCTGTATTCTGTGTCTCTATTTTGAGAAAGTGTATTAGTGATTCATCATAAATTGTCCACTATCAGGGAGATGGACATTTCATATTCCCTATCTTATAGAGAGGTCCTGATTGAGATCTTAGATCATTAGGTTCATTAGTTACGGACTAGGGATGTATCATCGGTAATGGTTCTATAGAGGAACCATAATTTGGAAGAGGCTACATGGGAATCTGAAGAGGACATCTGCTTCAAAAATTTGGGCGGAAGGTATGTGTTCTTCATAATGTCTTTGTTTTCAAATTTTGTTAAAGGAAAGACTGACTTTCTTGGTGTCTTTGTTTTCTAATTTGGTTAAAGCTAAGGGTAGAAACGTTTGGGGTTTAAATCATGCTAGTCATGCTTCATTCCATCATTCGAGGACAAATGATCCAAGTGGTAGAGAATTGAAACACCCTGAGTTCTGGGGTTTAGAAATTTCCTGAGTTTGAGCCTTCAGATCATCATATAACTCAGGCTTACTTATTGTATGATATGGGTATGGTATAGGGGTGTTGGTTGGATGTTACTCTGTGTAGTTTCGGTTATTTTATATCCAAGGTATGACAAGACTCCATATGAGAGTCCTATGTACACGATATGAGAAGTATAGTTCCTAATCGTATGTGGTTTAGTGTCTAACCTGGATGTTTTTTGATTAGGATACAGTTTGAGGGTACTAGTTGTATAGTAGGGTACGATTTAGGCTAATGGGTCATAAGTTAGAACAAATATGATGTCCAGTATTCTAATTAACATATGAGTAGAGGGTACCCCTCGTATGAAGTGGGTACGAGTGAGGGGTCAAAATTGTACCCACTTGCTGGAATTTTTACACTTTTAGTTGGGAGTATTCTGGACATTTCCCCTCTTCACATTTTTTGACCCCGCGACTTAAAACACTCATGGGACTTTATTAACTTACCATTCTCAAGTCAAACACTTTCAAATCATTCTTAAATCTCTCTTAAGCTTTTGGTTCAAGAAAAGGATAGGGTTTCCTCAAGGTGATCCAATTAGGGGCTTTTACGAGTAGATTTATCCGTCTTATTTGGTATAAAAGGTATGTTACTCCTCCCTCATTTTTAGTTCAAACTAAAAGTATGTTTTACTAAATAATTTTCATGGCATTATTGTCGGATTGTGTTGGTTTTGAAATATCTGTTTGGGGTTTTGGTTACTAATGTTTGGATAGTGTTTTCCAGGTTCTATTTATGGTTTTTCATGTTATAATGTTGGTTTGAACATGTGGTTGCATGGGGGTGGTTAATTGGTTATTGGTTTTGCGTTTTGGAAACTAGATGCGCTCAACATGTTTGTTAAAATGCCTATGAGAATACTTTTTTCACATAGCTATATTTTTATTGAAAACTTTGCATTGAATAATATGGTAATGGATCCCTAAATGGATTAATTGAATTAAATGATTTGAAAATCCTTGGTGTCCATGGTTTTGATTGATTGGTAATCCTATGAGGTGCATGTGAATCCCCTAAGTTTTGGCTAATGACATTACTTCCTAGCTATAGTCGGTGTGGAGATACCACTTCATAATGACGTGGTAATTAACTTTGGAATTAGTGGTTTGGTTATGTGCTAAATATTTTAATTGGGCAATAATGGTTGGTTGTGATAGCTAACTGTAAAGGTATGAGTCCAATGGACGGACACTGGCAATTCATGTTTGTAGAAATAAGGGTTGGTCATGGTGACCATAGACTTGTGGGGTACATTAGAATCCCCTAAATTTATAATTTTATATTTGTATCATGGAGTGTGAAGGGTACACGAGAATCCCCTACCCCTATGATATATCAGGTTTCTATAGCTATACGCACCAGGGCCTATTTAGGGGGTAACACTGGACCCGTATAGCCTGTGGGTTATTTTAGGAAGGTCAAGCTACATAACCTAGGTTAAAGATTTAAATTCATGCTAAACCTGGTTCCGTTTCCCGACATGGTATAGATATACATGTATGTGATTGCATATGGTTATTTACTTTAGTTATAAATAATGGCATTTTTTATCCTTATTCCTGAGTACATGAAAATATTCACCCGCTAACCCATCATCGGGCGTTGTATCCCCACGCGATGCAGGAATCGACCATACTACTCCTCCTGCTCAGTGATCTTACATTTGGGAACAACTTGTGTTGGACTGAAGTAGAGATCTTTCATACTCTGAAAGGCTCTCTTTCATGAACTGGATATAATTTCATACTTTTTGTTATTTCTTAGACTTTGGTTTTGGCTATGGTTGAGGGCATGTCCCGGTTGAATGTTCTTTGTTTTTGATTAGAGACTTTGTATGACTACTATGGGAATGGGCGGTGTCGATATTAGTGTCATCTTTTACATTGGTATTAGTATTGGGGCTTACACCAATTGGATTTTTTATTGTTGGTTGGTTATGGTTATGGATTCTATTATTGTCTTTGAGTATAACTGTTTTATCTTGTTATATATTTGGAATTCATCTGACATAGGGTACAGGGCGGGTATGGTTGGGTATTGGGGGTGGTCTCTGGTCATAGTTGGACTTAAGGCAATCGACCCGACTAGGCCCTAGTTCAGGCCGTGTTATGAATGCATTTAACATAGTTCTTACATCCCCGCTCAATGATATAGTTGTTGGGCTAAGTTATATACGTGATTAGAGGCTCGAAAGACCATGATCATATAATTATCCCCGTGAATCAACAACTAAGATAATTAACCTAACCAATGAAGTTCTATAGCATAGTAGGATTGTTCACAGAGCCTTCACCCCGGGGTTCACCCAATTACTATACAAAACCTTTATTTTACTGCACTATTTAGTTTACTCTTAGTTTTATCTTTCGAATTCATTCAATTACTATAGCACTTGGTTAATCATAATAGTGAACTAGAATTGGATAGTTGTCAACACAAGTGTTTGAGAGATCGATACTTGTCTTGTAAAATGTCACTATATTAATTGGTGAGACCACGTATACTTATGTGTGTGCTTGGGAACAATACTTACCTTATGATTTAACAAAATTAGTCGATAATGCCTACTAAGTACCTATGGCTATGTTATTCATACTATACTTTTGTACCTTTTTGGTGCAGATCAGAGTACTAGTTGCCTTTGTTGATGCTACGATCGTGTGAGTCAGAGCTCGAAGACTTGGTGAACTTTCGGAGCTGGAGTTGACCTTTTCTACATCCTTTGTATTTTGCTTAGTCTATCTATTTTTAAGACTAATGCATATTTGACTATGATAATACTCGTACTCTTTTTGGATTAACGGATCTTGTACCATATTATGAGGTTGTGGGATATTATTATTTCTCTTATTTATCTTCTGTATTATTACTATTCCATGATTAATTTCTTGTAAGTATTTTACTTGCATATTTCTGGCATATATGACATTCCACCAAATTAGCCCATTTCTTATAGCTTCGGGCTACAGTTTTTCTTACTTTCAAGTAGGGTGAAGTAGGTGCCATTATGACTCTAAAATCAAGTCGTGACAGAGGTTATGTAGATATGATATTTAGAAGTTGTTGATATTGACCTGATAGTTAGATAATATTGAGGTGATATTGAAATGATATTGATATGATATGTACATCTTTTATGCATGCATTCATCATATTCATTTGAGTGTGTTTATTTATATATATTGTGGTGAATTTTGTGGATGAACCTAATTAACTGTAATTGATGTATTGTATATCTATTTGAGTAAAGTATAATGACTTTACTTTGTTGTGTTTCAAGTCATAAAGGTATTAGGGGTATGCTGGGTGACTCGGCGTAGTCCTTATAGTGTGAGAAAATGGTAGGGATTGTAGTATTATTTGTAATTGTTAGAAGTGGAGTAGAGTGTCATGATAGTGTCAAGTTTTAACCATATGATTAGTTGTGATGGGAATACGACAAGACTTAGGGGACCTAAGTAAGGGTTGTATTATCAAAGAACAAAGATACACAAAAAATTTAAATAGCAAGAGATGCTAAAATCAACATGCCAAAGACTAGATTTGAGGGTTTAGTATTTGAATCTTTAACTAATGTCGTGATTTCCTCCCTAGTTGCTACTTTGATTATATGTTTCTAATCTGGTCAGATGATGACACCAACCAATACGTGTAGTTGTACTGATACTACACTTATTATAATTTTATTTGGGGATATAGAAATATTGCAGTTTGGTTTTAGTTTTTATAGGTACGATGGTGGTTACTCTGCAATGGCTCCCTTTTACTCTCACATAGATGTTGTATCCTGGATTCTCTTCTTCATTTCTTAGATCTCTTTATCCGGTTTAGATTAGTTTTTGGGGAATCACTGTTAATTATTTTCCACCTTACCTTTATCTATCAAATGTACTGAAGAAGAGTTGATTTATCACTACGGGATATCCTTCCTTTAAAGATCATTTAATTTAACTTCTACACTTAATTGAATTACTGGGTAGAAAGGGTTATCCTATCTAGGGTTGAATTAGGTAGGTGCTCGCATGATCAATTGGTTGGGTCATGACAAATTCCTCCCCAGGGTTTGGCTCCTTTGGACTCCATGGCTCTGCCAGACCCAACTTGGGCCTACACAGAGCTCCAAAAGGATTTAGGTAAGAAGAAGAGGAAGAGGATCTCCTAATATTTCATGTTTCCCTGATGTAGAAGATCCTAAAGGTGATGTTCAAGTATCTTTTCCCTGATTAGAAACTCCCCAAGTTGAAGAAGGATAATATGGACGAGTTCTTTATGAGTGACATGGAAGATTAGGGATCTGAGGCCTCGATCTTGAAGGATTATGGGACCTCCAACTAGATCCCAGAGCTTGCATATTAGCCTATTCCCCCCACCCCCACCCCAATTTTTATTACCATTTATGGATTGGGATTTCCCTATTTAGGGCATGTAGTAGAAACTTTACTTTTCCCATACTTTCAAATAATTTGTTTTATTGCATAATAATATACTACTAGCTTATTTATTATGCATGGTGAAATATTTCTTTTCATATACAATTAGAATAAAGTGTAATTTTTATGAAGCACGAAAGAACACAAAATTAGGGAGAGTAGATAACTAATTAAAGTGTTTCATTCGTGACACATAAATTATTCGTCCAGAGCTACTCCTGATATATAGAGCAAGGTATTGTAATGTAGCAGGGGAATCCACCATTACTCCACTTTTAGCAGTTTGCTTAGGTGGTGTTGCAGCAACAAGGAGTCAATGTATGAGGCCGTTGTAGCAAAGAATCTATCGCTAAAGCAACTCCCAACTAGTGACTCTAAGCCCTATTTTTCTCAAGTTTTCCATCATGATGCTATCTCAGAAACACTTTAATACTTCTAGTACGCATGTTCTAGAAATATTTAACCAAAATCAGACCCTGATACATCAATCCACACTCATTTTACAGAATATTTTGAAATTTCTCACCTCTTTTAGATTTAACTAGTACCTCAAAAAGACCACATATCTAGACAAGTTCTTAACTTAACATCATCTTACAATTGCTCCTGATAAATATAACAAATCAATTAGAGAAAATGTTAAATTTTCTAATCATTACTGAAAATCACAACATTTCACTAAATCAGCAATAACCCATATAAGGAATACATGTAACATTCTATCATAACACAATAAAACATTTAAAACATAAATATATTTATAGTAAATGTAACCAATCAATTAACTTAAGTGTTATGATTACCCACTACACTAAAAACTACAATATTTCACTACATCAAAAAACATAACCACCTAGATGCACATATCACTCATTTAAAACATAACTAACAACATTAGAATACAAGTCTTACGCCTCTCATTAACCTTTATTAGTTAAAATAACACTACTCCGACATTCCAAACATTATAGAATAACAATTGGGACTTACTAATCCCAACTATAATTTCCAAGATACCAATTGGATTCAACCAGGGAGAGAACGGTGAATTAGCACGGTGGGAGAGAAAAAAGTGAGATAGTTTCCTAGATGCCTTATAGTGTCCTAAGGATTTGATATGCACGTTAATCTATAGGACTCTACTCAACATTTTATCTTGTATTGAAAGACTAGTAACCTAAGTTTTGATACCAAATTGTCATGACCCAAATCACGAGATCACGCGGGACTTACTCAACTCAACCCTGGATAAGAGAACCCTTACTTCCTAACCTTTTATTAAACAGTGGAAACATTACTAAACCTTAAGCCAATAATGAACCTTTTTATTTAAAACCAAAACTTATAATAATAATAATTACAGTATAGAATTGATAATCTACTTCCTAGAACCTAGTCTAAATATGTAAAAAATTACTAAGCATATGAACGATGACTCAAGACACAACATCCATGTAAGAGTAGTACGACAAGATTTGTTGAAGAGTAATCACCATTGCACTTATAGAAACTCCAATTGACCTGTAGATTGGCTATAGCCCAGCAAAATATATAGTAAATGCAACATCAGAACAACTACAACCACAACTACAAGTAGGTATCATGGACCATTTAGGGTTAGAAAATATATAATAACATATAGAAATCAGGGAGAAATACTGATAGTGACAAAATACTTAATAACTAAACCTACTAACATAGTTAATCATTATTCAAATAATCCCATCCTTACTGCCTTTCCTCTTTTTTTTTTTACAATATTAACAATTTCTCCCCAGAAAGACTAAATGGTACCAATTTCATGAATCTACCCAACCCATATTTCTTATGCACTCATTTGCTTAGCAATCTCTATGTCCTTCTTTCATGACAACACTAGCTCATTATACTATTCCCATCACCACCAGTAATACTATAGCCAAATCACTTAAATAAGCAATAATAATCCATAGGAATACACCCTCCATATACTATCATACACATAAGGGGATAAGAGGTAGAACCATCAGTTTACTAACTACTAACTTTTTTTCTTTGTACCATTCGTTATTGAGTTAATCATATTGTATTTCTTACACTTAGAAATCCAATCACCAACAAATGTTGTATCAAATGACATAATGCAATAATATCACCACAGTCTAACAACAATAAAGTAATAAAAACCATGCAATACCTAGAAATAGTGTATAGACATACTAGGGACAACAAGGACACTTATTTATGACTTATAAGGGTCGTGCTCAATCCATGTGCCATACCGATGTGATACTCGATTCTAGTATCAATTAATGTCAGCATGACACCCGATCCTAATATCATCAAAGATAAGGTGAAACCTCAAAAACATGTCTAATGTACTATAACAATAAATATTCTAGTTCATAATGTAATCATCAACAATCTAACTTTAAAGTTAATCATTTCACGTAGCTTTAATATTATCTTGACGGGACCCGGCGTAGGTCCTTATCGTAATAGGCATCCTAAGTCCAACCAGGATAGGAAACCACCTACATTACCCAACCCAACTTTCAGCCGCCTACCTTGAGTGGGCTGAATTTCAAACATATAACAAGATACAGTAACTAAACAAGGACTGACTTTGGGATAGGTCTATTCCTAGACCAACCCAACTAAGTCATCCCATCCAAAAAACCATACCAACCAAACCACCAAGCAAACCCAATACTGAACCAAGGGCCATAAATCAGGCCATAACAAAATGTCATCCAAGACATAATATAATTAATCCAGAAATTAAATATAATGGAACATTGAGAAATTATGTCCAGTGATGGCATCCCAAATACAAATGGCAATAGTAAGGCCGACACCAATCCTGATCCCTCTTATACCAATCCATAGCAGTACCACAAAGTCTCTAACCAAAAGAGTAAGAATATTTGGTTGGGACCTACCCTCAACCATAGCCAAAACTAATATCCAGAAATCGATCAAAATGTCTAAAAATATCCATAACATGAAATGAAGCCTTCCGAAAATATAGAAGCTCACCACTTTAATCCAGCATCTGTCCCCGAGTCAATCGCTATGTAGGAGGAGTAGAACAATTGATTCCTACACAGTGTGGGTATACAGTCGCCCAAAGATGGGTTAGTGGGTGAACGCTAGCATGAACTAAGGATAAGGATAAAATAATGTCATTTATAAAACCAAGTAAAAACCATCCATATGCACACACTATACATATATATATATAACCATGCTAGTAAACGAAATCGAGTTTGGCATGCCATTAAAACCTTTACCTGGGTTGTGACACCAAACCTCACATCGATAAATATGAGTTTCCAATTTTGAATCCCTCTGGGACCTCCTCCTTCCACGGCTTTGCTACACGCCGAGACATTATTACCCAATGAAAATCATTACCAAGCAACAAACCAATCCCTTAACTATTTATTAACCAAGGCCATTAGTAGTAGTATCGTCATACCGACTATAGTTGCAAGTATTTCCATAGCCAACCATATATAGGTTTAACGGATTCCATATACCCTTTCAATAACCATATTAAACCACTCGCGGCATTTCCATATACCCCACAAGCATAACCATTTAGTCCTTTTATCTTTCCAAATCATTTAAACCATGCATCATTCCTATACCATGTTTAAAACAAGCAAGAACTCCATTAAAAATAGTAAATGCAATCAAAACATCCTTAGGCATTTTGTCAAACACATTGGGGGAATAATATAACCAAAACTAATTCCAATTACCATTTAACCAGTCACATGTAATCAAATTATCCCAAAACACCAATTAAACATGTAAATACATCATTAAAACCATGGGAAACCATAACTAATCATTTAAAATCAAAAAACCTAAATCATAGTTGAAAACCCAAAACCATACAACAATGAAATCATGAAACCCATTCATAAAAACCATGCCTTAGTTGAAACTAACAGTGAGGGAAGAGAACATGCCTTAATTGACAAAGTTCATGGATAAAAACCACAAACAAGGTCCCCAATTGAGTCCTCTAGTTGATACCCTATCTTCCTTAGCCAAAAGCTCTTGAGAGAATTATAGAGTGCTTAGAAAGAGTTTTAAAGTGTTAATGAATAGAATAATAGGGTAAATAACCACCTAAGAGAGTTAGAAGTCGTGAGACCTTATTAGGGTAAGTGGGGAAATGTACAAATTACCCCATTTAAGTTGCACAAAAATCCCATCACAAGGGTATGACTGAAACTAAAGAGTCGTACCCTTTGAATATGAGTGGTACCCATCACTCGTTTCAAAATCCTCAACCCTTAGACCTAGCACTATCCAGTGTACGACTCATCCTACCCAAGTCCAAGATTAAGCTATGGAAAACCCAAACCAAATGATCCGTATCCAACCATACGACTCATACAATATAAGTCGTACCCATTCCATTGACTAAAACCCATCCCACCAATAAATACTGGCCCCTATACGACTGAACCATACCATTTATACCCCAATATACGGATCGTACCAATGAGTCATATTAGGTCCAGAGATCAAAATTCTAGGAAATTTTATAAAGGGTATTTCAGTCTCCCCTAATAGGAATATTCATCCTCGAATGACGAACAAGTTAGGGGTAACAACACGCACGAGTCATTTGCATTATAAAATATATTTCTAATATTTAACTAAGTTTGAAAACAAAGATGCAAAGAAGTTAATCGTTTGTTTAACAAACTCAAAAAATAAAGATGTGTTGAAGCCACATACCATCTACACAAATCCTAGGAGCAGAAAATAGATATGTATACTTGGCCTTCATGTTGTCCTCCACTTTGCATGTGTCTTCTTCCACATTATGGTTTTTCTATAGAACCTTAATCGAAGCTATATCCTTGGTTTGGAATCGATAAACCTGCCTATCTAAGATCTCAACCAGTACCTTTTCATAAGACAGAGAGTTTAAGATACCCAACCCCTCCAAAGGAATAATCAAAGAAGGATCACCAAGACACTTTCTCAACATGGTGACATGAAATACTAGATGAACTAAGCTCAAGATAGAAGATAACTCTAATTCGTAAGCAACATTACCAACCTTCCAAAAAAATCTCGTAAGGACCAACATACTGGGGACTGAGCTTTCCTTCTTACCAAACCACATAAATCACATTATGAGAGATACCTTGAGGAATACCTTATCCCCAACCTCAAACTCTAAGTAACTATGACTAAAATATACATAGGACTTCCGAAGACTTTAATTAGCCTTACGCCTATCCTGAATCACCTTCACCATTTCCATTTCTTGATAGACCATATTCAGACAAAACATATCTGTCTCATCGAGCTCAAACCAAGCAATAGGACATCAACACCTCCTACTATACAATGCCTCAAAATTAGCCATACCAATACTTGAATGATAGTTATTATTGTAAGAAAACTCTACCAAAGGTAGATGCTCAACCCAATTGCCACCATAACCAACCACATATGCCCGAAGAGTATCCTCTAATGTCTGAATAGTTCTTTCTACTTGCCCATTCATCTGAGGATTAAAATCATTACTCAGACTCACCTTCGTACCCAATCCCTTCTAAAAGGACATCTAGAAATAGGATGAAAATTGTGTACCACGATTATAGATAATCGAAATAGTACCCCATATAGCTTCACAATTCTTGAAGATATAACTTCGCATAATCTTTCACCAAAAAAGTTAGTCCTCACTGACAAGAAGTAAGCAAACTTTGTCATCCTATCCATAATTACCCAAATTGAATCATATTAACTATGAGACTAAGGAAGACCGGTAACAAAATCAATATAAATTACACACTAACATATTGACACACTAAGCACTTGGCCATAAAATCAGCCATATCCCTCGTCATACCAGTCCACCAATATATCTCCCTGATATCATGATAGATTTTTATCAAGCCAGGATGTACAATGTAGTGTGATTCACGCACCTAAGCAAAGATCCTTTTCCTCAAACCATCGACATTAGGAATGCACAACCTCCTTTGGTACCGTAAAGTACTATCACAAATGATCTCAAACAACATCACCTCTTGCATACCCATATTACTCTTGAATTTCATCAAGATATAATCAAGCACTTGCTTCTCTACACCAAGAGATGATCAAACCACTTTGTGTACCATTACACCTCCATTATTGGAGTCCTAGAGGAGAATTCTATGATTAGACAAATGGTAAATATCCCTTACTAATTCCCACTTTCCTTCCTCCACATGAGCTAAACTCCCCATGGAGAGCCTGCTAAGAGCATCAGCAACCGCATTAGCCTTACCTGCGTGATATTGAAAACTCATGTCATAATATTTAAGAAGCTCTAACCATCTCTTCTTCCTTAGATTGAGCTCCTTCTAAGTAAATACATAATGTAGACTCCTTTAATCAGAAAAGATATCTGCGTGTACACCATACAAATAATGCTGGCATATTTTTAATGAAAACACAATTTCCAATAGATCCAAATTATGAGTAGGATAGTTTCTCTCATGTACCTTAAACTATCTGGAAGCATAGGCAATCACCTTCCCATATTGCATCAAGACATAACCAAGACCTACCCTAGATGAATCATAACAAACCATAAAACCATCATTTCCTTCTGGCAAAGTCAAAACTAGAGCTGAAGTTAGCTTATCTTTCAACTTCGCAAAACTCTCCTCACAAGCATCCTACCAAAAAAAAAACTAACCTTCTTCTAAGTAAACCTTGTCAAAAGGGCAGTTATAGTTGAAAATCTCTCCACAAACAGCTCTCCACAAATCGTCGATTATGCCCAGCTAAACCCAAGAAGCTCTGAATGTTGGTTGGAGTAGTGGGTCTAGGTCACTTTTTAACCATAGCAACCTTTTGAGGATCCACCATGATCCCTTCACTAGAAAAAATATAACCAAGAAAAAATACAACATTCAACCTAAAATCACACTTCAAGAACTTGGCATACAACTATTTTTCCTTCAAGGTTTGCAATACCATGCGGAGCTGATTAGCATGATCCACCTCACTTTTGGAATAAAACAGAATGTCATCAATAAAACAATGATGAAAAGATCCAAGAATTGCCTGAAAACCTTGCTCATCAGATCCATAAATGTTACTAGGGCATTAGTCAAACCAATTGACATCACCAAGAATTCAAAGCGCCCATACAGAATATGAAAAGTCATCTTAAGGATAACCTCATCTTTAATCTTAAGCTGATGATACCCGGACCAAAGATCTATCATAGAAAAGAACTTAGTACCTTGCAACTTATCAAATAACTTATGTATCCTTGTAAGAGAATACTTGTTCTTTAATTCTACCTTATTCAACTGCCGATACTCAATGAACATCTAAAAGGACCCATCCTTCTTGCACATGAACAACACTGGTGCACCCCACAGAGATAGACTAGGATGAATAAACCTCATATCCAATAGATACTTAAGTTTCTCCTTGAGTTCCCTCAACTAAGCTGGAGCTATTCTATAAGGAAGAATAGATATTGGATGAGTTCCTAGAACCAAATCAATACCAAACTTTATTTTCCTATCTGGAGAAACACCAGGAAGATCATCCAAAAGGACCTCAGGAAACTCATTTACCACCGAGACTGATTGTAAAGAAGGTCCTTATGAGTTAGAACCTTTAACCCAAACCAAATGATAAAGACAAACTTTAGAGATTAACCTTTGAGCTCTAAGAAAAGAAATAAACCTCCCCTAGTAAATAGGGAACCAACCTCCAAGTCTATAGCTGGTTCACCAGGAACCCAAAGATAACCTTACGAGTTTGACACTTCAAGGTTACACAACAGGAGTGTAACCAATCCATCCCCAGAATAATAACAAAATCTACCATATCAAGTTTAAGAAAATCTACCAAAGTTTGTCTACCACCATCAGATACCACACACGACCTATAGACTCTCTTATCAATAACAAAGTCACCTACCAGGGTAGAAAGCTAAAAAGGATCTAAAATAACCTCAGGATCAAAACCAATACATACAACCACGTATAGGGTCCCATAGGAAAGAATGGACCTTGAATCAAGTAAACAATACACGTCATAAGAAAAGAGGTGTAACTACTAGTAATGACATCAGGTGATACCTCAGATTCCTGTCGAGATGCAAGAGCAAACAACCTATTCGACCAACACTAGAACTAGGAGCAGTATCAAAAGTATATGTGGAACCGCCAGTTGTAGGAGCTAAAGATGAAGCCATCGGTACCTTATTTGCTCTTGTAGCAACCTTATTAACCAGACAATCCCTAAGCCCGTGGCTTGCCTGGACATACTTGAAGTATTAGTGCCTCACATCCTCACTATAACCCTGATGAGGACGACCACAGAACTGACAAAGATGGTATGAATAAATCAAGTGGCCCTCACCTGCCTGATATTGGTCACCCTATGCGTGGAAATTATCACTACCCTGATGATGTCTGTCATTCGACTGCCTTGAGTAAGAAGATCTTGTGGTGTAGAGAAGGAACCAGAACTCCCCCACTTCTTTTTCTGCTATTTGTCGCTATCTCAACCACCCTAAGACTGAGCACCTCCCAAAATTGAAAATCTATTTCTCTTACTCTTCCTATCTCCAAACCCTGCCTGTTTTCTCTTCTGATTCTATATCTACTGCATATGAATGGACATCCTGGAAATATCCAAATTCTTTATTAGTAAGGCAGTCTTTCTTTCAAATATAAAATCCCAATTCAACCCAAAAATGAAATTTATCATCCTAGATCTCATGTCAGCCACAAAATCAGGAGCATACCTTGAACTCTGATAAAATTTCAAGGCATATTCCTTGATCGATATCTTACCTTGCTTGAGATTTACAAACTCCTCCATCTTTTCTTTCTCATCGCTTGAGGAAGGAAATGATCTAGAAAATCACCAGAAAAAGCATCCCATAAGGTTGAATCCTCCATATCACCTCTATCTCAATCCCTCTATTCATACGATTGTATATATGGTTTTAAGCTGATAAGCTGCAAAGTTTGCCAACTCAACATTGGTCGCCTGAATCACCTGAAAGATCTTGTCCATTTTATATAAGAACCCCTGAAGATTCTCCTTCACCTTCATACCAGTAAATGTAGGAGGATTCAGTTTCATAAACTAACCAACCATTGTGGCCTCAATAGACAACCCACTAGACGCATCCCGCTCACCCAGAGCAGCAATCAATTGACCAATAGTATGAATATACTAGAAAAATTTTGCATTAGTCACCTTACCTTGAGAATGACTAGTAGCAGCTGGAGGAACTCCAGAATAATCAGGGATAAGACCCTGAGATCAAAGATGAACTATAAACGTAGGATGTACCCCATCAAAATTGTCCCCATATAGGACTAAAGAGTTTCATTGAGTTCCAGATCATCGAGGCGTGATCTAAAAAGTGAACAACCAAGGATTAAAGAAGAATTCTAGGACTTAGACTCAAATATTGAAAATAAAATACCAAGAAAGGGAAACATTCCTAAGTTCCTTATAGCCTCTCTCTTATGAGTGTTGTGTGTTTCACACCCCTAAAAGAGACTCTTCAAGACGGCTTTGTGGACCCCCAATTGACTATGAACCTAAAGCTCTAAAACTATCTTGACCCGACCTGAGGCCTTGTCGTAATTGGCATCCCAAGTCCAACTAGGATCGAAGACCACCCCCATTACCCAACCTAACCTCCCGCCACATGGCCTGAGCGGGAGAATTTTGAACATATAACAAGATACCATAACTAGACAAGTATTGACTTTGGGATAGGTCTATTCCTAGACCAACCCTACTAAGTCATCTCATCCACCAAATCGTACCAACCAAACCATCAAGCCAACCCAATACCGAACCTAGGTCCATAAGTCAGGCTTAACCAAATGTGATCCAAGACATAATATTATTAATCCCAAAGTGAAATACAATGGAATAGCGAGAAATTATGTCCAATGATGTCATCCCCAATACCAATGCCAATATTAAGGCCGACACCAATGCCAATCCCGCCAATATCAACCTATAGCAATACCACAAAGTCTCTAAAAAGAGTAAGTATATCTGATTGGGACATGCCCCCAACCATAGCCAAAACCAATATCCATAAATAGATCAAAATATCTAAAAATATCTATAACATAAAATAGAGCCTTTAGGAAAGATGGAAGCTCACTACTTCAATCAACTAGATGTCCCCAAGTCAATAAATATGTAGGAGGAGTAGAACCGCCGATTCCTGCATAGCATGGGTATAGAGCTACCCGAAGATGGGTTAGCAGGTAAACGCTAGTACTAACACAGGATAAAGATAAAATATTTATAAAACCATGTAAAAACCATCCATATGAGCACACCATACATATATATAACCATGCTAGGAAAGGGAATTGGGTTTAGCATGCCAACCTTTACCTGGGTTGTGTAGCTCTACCAACCTAAACCACTAATGGGCTATATGGGTTCAGCTCCCCCTACTGAAAGGGCCTCAGTACATGAAGCCGCACGACTAGGGTAGAAAATCTGGATGACTAGTACATCCCCCAATAGAAAGTGTGACATCATACACCCAATCACTTGGACCAAACCTCACATTGGCAAATATGACTTTCCAATTTTGTTCTCCTTGGGACCTCCACCTTTCACGGCTTTGATACACACCCTGCCATTATTGCCAATTAAAATCATTACCATGAAACTAACCAATCCATTAAACATTTATTAACCAAGGTCATTAGTAGTGGTATCGTCATGCCGACTATACTTGCAAGTTTTTCCATAGCCAACCATGTATAGGTTTAAGGGATTCCATGTGCTCTTTCATTAACCATATTAAACCACTTGGGGATTTTTATGTACCTCACAAGCATAACCATTTAGCCTTTTTACCTTTCCAAACCATGCATAATTCCTTTACTAATTTTAAAACAAGCAAGAACTCCATTAAAAATAGTAAATGCAATGAAAACATCCTTAAAGGCATTTTGTCAAACACATTAGAGGTGTAATATAACCAAAATCAACTCCAATTGCCATTTAACCATTCCCATGAAATCCAATTATCCAAAACCACTAACTAATTATGTAAATACATAATTAAACAATGGGAAACCATAACCAATCTTTTAAAATCAAAACCCCCCAAATTATAATTGAAAACCCAAAATTATATAATAATGAAATCATAAAAACCATTCATGAGAACTATGCCTTAATTGAAACTAACATTAAGGGAAGAGAAGATCCCTTAATTGACAAGGTAGACAAAGATTAAACCACAACAAGATCCCTAATTTATTCCTCTAGTTGAAACCTTAGGTTCCTTGCCAAAAATCTCTTGAGAGAATTATAGATAGTTTAGAAAGAGTTTCTAAGTGTTAATGAATAAAATAATAGTGTAAATAACCTCCCAAGTTAGTTAGAAGTCATGGGACCTTATTAGGGTAAGTGGGGAAATGTCCAGACTACCCCTACTTAAGTTGCAGAAAAATCCCATCACAGGGGTACGATTGACCCTCACGAGTCTTACCCTTCAATACAAGTGATACCCACTACTCATATCCAAAGCCTCAACCTTTGTACCCAACACTATCCAGTTTACAACTCATCCTACTCAAGTCGTATTGATAGCATACGATCTGTACCCTTCACCCATATCCCTGGCAGAATAGAATCCACAGGAGGTTCAAACACTGACCAATATACGAGACTTGGTTACAACTTGTACCTAGGCATACATCTCATGATATGCCACTCCTACTTAGATACAACTTAAGTTACCTAGTCTAAGATTAAGCTAAGTAAAACCCTAACCAAATAATCTGTATCCAATCATACGACTCATACCATTTAATTTGTACCCATTCCAGTGACCGCAATCCATCCCAGCAACCAACATTGGCCAATATACGACTTGGCCATACCATTCATACTCCAATATTGCTCATACCTATGAGTCATATTAGGTCCAGAGATCAGAATTGTAAGAATTGTTCTATAGTCCAAAAAATAGGATGTTTTATATCTCAACCAAAATTTATAAGCATGCCTAAAATCTAATCAAAATCATTTAACTCAAATATAAGCATAAAGTAAAATCATGTCTATAACGACATTTAAATAATCCATAGCAACCATCAAGAATTACTACTAATTGATTATCGTTTATTCTTTTAACAATTCTTCTGTTCTCTTAAGGATATTTTATAATGCTAAACCCTTTCACATTTATTACACTAACATCAACCCTCATAAGAGAAACTAAAACTCAAGCATAGTTCTACCTACACCTGCCTCCTTTTTCTCTCTTGATTCTATTATTACCTACTCAAAAATATACTGACATCTTCCTTTCACAATAAACCCCGCTCAACCTTTTGCCGCTCTACTATCAACCTACAACACATAAGGCAAAGTTCTTCCCTTGATATATTCTTCTTAAATGAGCTCATACCAACCACCATTTGTCGACCTACCTTTGGTCCGTCCAAGCATAATAACTCCTCAATAATTAAAGTGTTAACATTCGCCTTATACTTAATATACATTAACAAATATATCCAATTCATTACCCTAAATTAAGTTTGTTATCAAATCCAGCCAAACTCAGTGTCCGTAGTCCTAGACATGAAATCTCCCATCAAACTATAGTTATCACATATAATAAAACCATAACCGACCTTGTGGATGAGTTTTGACACCATGGAGAGTGGATATCCTCTACTCTTATGCCTTTTGTTATCCAATCCATGAAGGTTTCATCAGGGAATACTTGGAAATCACCCTCGTAGTGCTTGGCCTCTAAATCCTTATTGTTCTAAGTCTGGGATTCATCTAAGGTCTTTTTAGAGGAGGCCCAAAAAATAACAGACCATAGCTAGGATAAAAGTATTATCAAAACATGGGTGGCTTTCTAGCTAACCATCACTATTGCGATGGGAGTTTTGCTATAGAAATTTCATTGCAATGATGGGTCGGCAAGCCTTTCCAACTTAGAAATAAGCCCTAAATTAGTTATGGGCTATGGATTTTCTACAACAAAAATAAATTATAATTGGATTCAAAATATTTTTTTGTCACGACCTGAACTAGGACCTGGTTGTGGTTGGTATCTCAAATCCTACGTGCATCGAAGATCACCCCTTGACTAACCTAACCAACACAACAACCTCCATTGTTGGATGAATTCCAAACATGTAATAAGATAGCATATAATAAATCTAATAACAATTCATAATATGTTATACCAACCACGGGTAACCGAGCAACCATTCGTCACTAAAACACAGTAATCCAACAAATTCTCTACAAAACCGAAATTAATAAAATGTTGGGACATGCCCCTGACAGTAGCCAAACAAATAACAACAAGGTCAAATACATATGAAATAAAGACCATGAAATGAATCCTTTCGAAGTGTGGAAGCTCACAACTTCAATGTCTACTTACGAACTAACTCGACCACCTGATCACTGTATAGGAAAAGTAGAAGAAGTTTTGGTGCCTGCATCACATGGGGATACAACATTCGGAGATGGTTAGTGGTTTAAGCACTAGCATGTAACTTAGGGATAGAGGAAAAAAATAATTCCATGATAATAGTACAAAACCACTGCAATATCGAAAGCATAATATCATCTGAAATACATATACACAAATTTATAATATAACATGTCGGGGTAGGGAACAAGGCTTAGTATGAACTTTGAAAGACTTAACCTTTGTTTTGTAGCTTAATCTTCATAAAAGAAGTCACCTACGAAATATATAGGCCCAGCTCTCCCCTAGATGGATGGGCCCCAATGCATGTAGCCACATGAACTAGAGAATATTTATTTCCGTATATTCCTTTATAAGGGACTCGAACCTCTCGGCATAATCAAGGTTACTTAAGCACCAATGTATACAATATGGGGGACTCAAACCTCACATTTTATATGGCGGACTAGAACCTCCTGGTTATATAGACACCTGTACCAACTAGCACGGTTTCCAGTTTTAGTCCTTTGGACTCCACTTTCACAACCCAATTATACATCCCACTTTATAGAGCAATTAAACATTCACTTCACATACACAACTATTAATCCAATTACATAACAAAGGCATTCCATTGGTATTGTCATACCAACCCCACTTGCAAGCGTACAACATGCCATAACCATTATTAATCAACTTGGGACTCACGCCTATTATCAAAACAAAGACATTAGTTTACTTTATCCTTTAAGGACAAACCCATTTAATATTTCAAATTGATTTATGGACAACAAGGCCTTCATAAACCATTGACCAACCATTAATATTCTTAGGTCAATGCCTCAGTTCAAAATGCAATTCAATCAAGTGACAAGATCATTCTCCTTGGCAATTTCACAAGCAAGTTGATGGCATACCATTATCAATACCAAACACCAACAAATTAAGGGTTAAACATAACTCATTTGTTAAACGACAATTCCTATGTACCTACATGTACAAAACTATTATCGAAACATATGTAATCATAATTTAAACCATAAGAAAACAATCCTCAACATTACACATTCAAACCCTCAACCATGGTTTTTAAAACCACCATTAATGACTCATGAACAATGCTCTAAACATATGATTTTAGTGAACTAACAATGAGAGAAGAGTCACATGCCTGAATTACAAAGTTTCACAAAGAGAATTTGGATCCTTAAGAACTTAGATGACCACATAAAGAAACCCTAGCTCAATCTTTCTTGAGAGGTTTGAGAGAGAGTTTATAGAGAGTTTGATCTTGTAAAGGGCATAATGAATTACCAAAAGGTGTTATAATATGTGGGGACTAAAGGGATTGGGGGAAATGTCCAAATACCCTCAGCTTACAAAGTTATAAAAAGTCTACAGGTGGTCACGAGTCAAGCCATTGAGTCACCACCACATCTTATGACTCGTACCATTGAATCATCCCCAAGACAGAGAATTGGAAATCATACACTTCCAACTTAAGACCATTTAAACCATGCAAAACATCCAAATATATTTATGGTTCCACTACCAAACCATACCATGCAATAGTTCTAATGAAAGTTCAACAATAGAGTAAAAATATTCACTTAGGCATTTTATCAAACATGTTGCGGGCATACCTTTTCCAAGACCAAAACCAAAGCATAAAACATCAAATTTAGGGTTACCTATGATCCATTTATTAAACCATAACCAACATGCATCCACATTTGCAAACCATCACCAAAAACAAGAGAAAACACAATTTAAACCAACATTTAATAATATGCATCAAAACCCTCAACATATATTTCCAAAATCACCATTCATGATTTATAATCAATGTTTAAAACGCCTTAAAACATGACTTTTGTTGGAACAAACAATGAGGGAAGGATTACATGCCTTATACAAGAATATTTCATAGAGAAACTTGACTTTTCAACTTCTTTGAAGAACCCTTGTAGAAACCCTAGCCTCTAATCTTCAAGAGAGTGTTTAGAGAGCATATTTAGAGTGTTTCTATTCATCAATGTGTGTTATAAGAGACCACCAAGGGTTATATAATGTGAGAAGATAAGGGTTTAGGGTGGGAAATATCTGGACTACTATCAACTAAATAGCTAAAAATCAACTTCCAGGTGGGTACGACTCACCCATGCAAACTGTACCTTAGGGTACGAGTGGTACCCCAACTCGTACCCTACCCTTTTCCATGGTCCCCTATACTGACCAACATATGAAAAAAAACCCAACTCATAACTTAGGGTACAAGTGGCACCCCCAAACCGTACCCTAAATCCTATTTGGACAGTTTCAACTAGTCCAACCAATAAGTACCATACAACTTGGCATCATACTTCTCTGACACGACACAACCAGGGGCCTTGTCATAATAGGCTCCCCAAGTCTAATCAGGACTGGAGAATACCCCTATTACCCAACCCAACCTTCAACTACCTTTCCTGAGTTGGCTAAATTTTAAGCATATAACACGATAGTGCAACAGCTCACATGAATACTTTCAGATATGATCACAACCATGACCGACCCAACCAAGTCTAACCATACCAAACCGATACCGAAACAAGGGCCATAACCAAAGAAGTTATAAAGAATAATATAATTAATACCAAAATGAAATATGATGGAACATTAAGAAATTATGTCTGATGATGCCAGGCTTCAAACTTATTCTAATGCTAAGGCTAACAACAATATTTATCCCGCCTATTCCAACCTATAGCAATACCATAAAGCCTCTAACCAAAAGATTAAGAAAATCATATTGGGTCATGCCCCCAACCATGGCCAAAACAAATTATCCTAAATAAAATCAAAGTGTCTAGAAATATCCATAACATATAATAGAGCCTTTCAAAAGGATCGAAGCTCACCACTTTAATCCAAATGTTTATCCTCAAGTCAATCACTATGTAAGAGGAGTAGAAAGGTTGGTTCCTACATAGCATGGGTATACAGCCGGCAGTAGATGGCTTAGAGGGTGAACTCTAGCATGATCTCGGGATAAGGCTAAAATAATGTCATTTATAAAACCAAGTAAAACCATTCATATGCACAAAATCATAAATATATATATATAACCATGCAGGTAAAGGGGAACGGGTTTAGCATGTATTTAAGAACTTTACCTAGGCTGTGAAGCTTTGCCGTCCTGAACCACCCAAGAGCTATATAGGTTCAGCCCACCCTGCTAAAAGGGCCCCATTGCGTGTAGCCGCACGACCAAGGAAGAAAACCTGGGATGACTATTACGTGCCCCAAAACATAGTGTGACGTCATGCATACGGTCATCAAGACCAAGCTCGCATCGGCAAATATGAGTTTACAGTTTTGGTCCCCCCGAGACCTCCACCTTCCATGGCTTTTCTACACATCCTGCTATTATTGCCTAATTTAAAACATTACCAAGAAACCAATCAATACATTTACCATTTATTAACCAAATTCATTCAGTGGTGGTATCATCATACCAACCATACTTGCAAGTACTACCTACAGGTAACCATATATAGGTTTAAGGGGACTTCTAAGTGCCCTTCCATTTATCATATTAAACCACTTAGGGGATTCCATTTACCCCACAAGAATAATCATTTAGACATTAACCTTTCCAAGCCAGTTAAACCATGCATAATTCCTTTACTAAGTCTAAAACAAGTAAGAGTTCCACTAAAAGTACTCAATGTAATAAAAACATTATTATAGGCATTTTATCAAACACATTGGGGGCATAATATGACCAAAACAAATTCCAATAACCGTTACACCATTCCCATGCAATCCAATTATCCAATTCCACCATTAATGCATATAAATAATAATTAAAACCATGGGAAACCATAACCAACCATTTAATAACAAAACCCCCAATTAAGATTTGAAAAACAAAATCATACGATCAATGATGTAATGAAAACATTCATAAAACCAATCTTTTAGATAGAATTAACTACGAGGGAAGAGAACATGCCTTAAACCAAGATGATGATGGAAAGAAATCACCAAGACAAACCCCAAATTAATCCTTTAATTGAACCATATCCTGCCTTGCCCAAAAGCTTTTAAGAGAATTATATAGTGTTTTACAAGAGTTTCTAAGTGTTAATGAATGGAATAATAGGGTGAATTACCTCCCAAGTAAGTTGGAAATCGTGGGACCTTATTAGAATAAGTAGGGAAATGTCTGGAATACCCCCACTTAAGTAGAACAAAATCCCATCCTAGGGGTACGACTGACCCTCACGGGTCGTACCCTCCAATATGATTGGTACCCTCTACTCATATCCTAGCCTCAACCTTTGGATCCAACATTGTCCAGCGTATGACTCATAAAACTAATTTGTATCCAAAGCATACAATCTGTACCCTTCATCCATATCCCTAGAAGATTTAAGCCTAAGGAAGATTTCAGACACTATCCACCATAAGAGTCCTGGGTATGACTTGTACCTTAGCTTACAGCTCATACTGGGCCACTCGTACTAAGATCCAACCGAACTAACCAAGTCTAAGATTTATTTAAGGAACCAAGCAATTCATAAATTCCAATAAGACTTATACCCTTAAGTCATATCCATTTCGGTAACCGAAATCCATCCTACCAACCAACACTGGTCAGCATACGATTGGACCTTACTATTCGTAACCTAATATACGTCTCATACCCATGAGTCATATTGGGTCCAGAGACCAGAATTCCAAGAAAATTTTCTAAGGTCCAGAAACCAGGGTGTTTCAATCTCCCCTACTAGGAACATTTATCCCCAAATGATGGACAAGATAGGGGTAACCACACGCACAAGTGATTTGTATTATCAAATCTATGTCCATTCTTTAACAAAGTTTGAAAACAAAAAAGAAAGCACATAAATCTTTTCTTTAACAAACTCAGAAAATAAAGATATGTTGAAGACACATACCTTCCGCACGAACCTTAACCGAAGCTACATCCTTGGTCTGCAACCGATGAACCTACCTATCCAAGATCTCAATTGGGTCTTCTTCATAAGAAAAGAATCTGTGATACCTAATCCTTCCAAAGGATCACCAATGCACTTCTTCAACATAGAAAAATGAAAAACCAGATGGATTAAGCTCAAACTAGAAGATAACACCATATCATAAGCAACATAATCAAATCTCCATAAAACCTCATAAGGACCAACATACCAAGGACTAAGCTTTCCCTTCTTACCTAACCACACTACTTTCTTTATGGGAGATACCTTAAGGAAAACCTTATCCCCAACCTTAAACTCTAAGTTTCTATACCTAACATCTGCATAGGACTTTTGGAAAATTTGGGAAGCCTTAAGCCTCTCCCAAATTACCTTTACCTTCTCCACAGCCTGGTAAACCAAGTCTAGATGAAACATATCCACTTTCTCAAGTTCAAACCAACCAATAAGAGATCTACAACTCCTACCATACAATGCCTCAAAAGTGGTCGTACCAATACTAAAATGATAGCTATTGTTTTAAGCAAACTCCATCAAAGGTAGATGCTCAACCCAATTGCCACCATAATTAATTACATAAGCCCAAAGAATATCCTCCAGTATCTGAATTGTTCTCTTCATTTTCTCGTCCGTCTGCAGGTAGAAAGCTGTACTCAAACTAACCTTAGTCGCTAACCCTTTTTGAAAAGATCACCAAAAGTGAAACATAAATTGTGTGCAAGATCAAATATAATCAAAACAAGAACCCCATGCAGCTTTACAATCTCCTGAAGATACAACTTCGCATAATCCTCCACCAATAAGGTGGTCTGCACTGGCAAAAAGTGTGCAGACTTAGTCATCTTATCCATGATGACCCTAATTGAATCATACTAATTATGAGACAGAGGAAGACCAGTAACGAAGTCCATATTGATCACTTCCCACTTCCATTCAGGAAAATCAATATTTTTATAAAACTCTCCTGGCCTTAAGTTCTCAACCTTAACCTATTGAAACACCATGCACTTGACCACAAAATCAGCCACATCCCTCTTCAAGTCATTCCACTAATAGATGTCCTTGAGATCATGATACGTCTTAGTGATGATAGGCGAATTTACGCGCCTATATCAATATATTTTGCCCATATTTTAGCCTAGTTTTGAGAACTAATTATCTATTTCATGCACTTTTAGTCCTTTTTCCTGTAAATGAGCTAACAAACATGATTAGGAAAGTTTCAGGTATAAATGATGCAAAATACAGCATTTTATGGCTTACTTGACGCAAAAGAAAGCTCACAAACGAAGTAGAAAGGAGCTGGACGCCTAAAGGACCAAATCTGCTGCATGGAAAATCTGTCCCGGGCTAAAACAGCATTTCTGAATACTTTGGGGACTTACAGACACAAAGCTGGATTTTTGCCATAATACATTAACCTAGTGCAATTAGGTTATGTGTTTCATTATTCTATTTGGATTATAATTTTGTAACCTTACCCTAGTACATTTGGGTCAAGGATTTCATTAGTATATTAGGATTTGGTTATTTATTTCATTAGCTTAGTAGGAGTAGGATAGGAGTATTATAAATACCCTATCATGTTAGAGATTTTTTAACACATTCTTACAATTCAATTAACTCTTAACTTAAGACATCTTCCTACAATACATTCTTAATTCTTCATTCTTCTATTCTTAAATTCCACAACAAGAGAATCGTTACTTGCTACGGAATCACCAAAACCACACGCCAAACACCTACTATTCACGCCATCCACCATGCAAAACGTGATATCCTTCGCATTCATGGGTAACTAAATCTCTTAGTTGGGGTTATGGAAGCCGAATGAGTTACTATCTATTGCTATGAGCTTGTGAGTTCAAGACACGTATATTGCTTATATCATTATTCTCTTCATCTTAAATCCACATTCTTTGCGGTTCAAACACAAGAATACGCCATTCTAACATCTAACCTGTTCGAGAGAAAGGTTATTTGTCTAGAAAAGAAGACGCATAGACCAACGCCAGGCTAACATTTAACTTGTTCGAGAGAAAGGTTATTTGTCTGGAAAAGAGATAATGTCAAGGTAGTAGGACACCCTTTCCTATTAAAAAGCTAGTGCCGTACCTGGACTAACCTCTTGGAGAATTCGTACCGTTAGACACGCTTTAAGCTCGAGAGAGTTAAAGTGAAATAGTCCTTGTTTAGGTCGAGAGACGCTTGGATTTACCATCGACTACAATTCTCTATAAGCAATTGCATGTCAAGACTCTACACACTCATAGCCAATAGAGACGTATACCTCAGAAGGTGGACATAACCCCAACGCCTCAATTCTCATTGTTTACAACCAACGTGACAATCTTTCTCTTTTACTTTGCTATTTTTCAGCTTTTATTTCATTACTTTGGTTACTTATTACAATCCCCCCATTCTTACGAGACTTGCATCAAAAGTCTAATAATTTTGCTTACTTGTTGACCAAGCTATTCTCTGTGGGATCGATACCCAACCCAGTTGGGTTCTATATTTGCTAACGACCGCTTTACACTCCCACGAGAGCTGTAGATTGAGCGTTATCAAAAATTGGCGCCGTTGCCGGGGAATACGAGTGTCAATCAAGTTCGTGATAATTACTAGACCCTTTGGTCAAAGATTCTCGTACTTTTACGTTTAGTTTTTGTTTTTGTTTATTGCAGGTTTTTCTTTTAGTGCATGCCCCATACTAGAAGTTCTGGTCAACCGTTATTACCAATCAATCCGGAACCGCAACGAATTAGAAGAATGGAAGCACAAGCGGAAATCGACAGGATGGCTGCTCAACACGAGCAAGCAAGATTAGCTGCTCTTGCCGCTGCTCAAGTCCAACAACAAAACATTGATAATCCTGGACGAGCAACAAATCCTGACGATGAAAATTTAGGAGATGACGAGTTGATCAACCCAAGGCATGGCGCTGAAATGGCAACACCTGCCAACAGACGAGGTCGACAAGCTCGGTACAGATATGATCGCCAACCTTTGCAACCAGCTTTCGACGATGATGATGATGATCTTGATGGTGCCGGAGCCACTGGAGCTATAATTCCACCACCATTAGCGCCCGGAGCCAAGTTCAACATCACTAGCACCATGATTCAGTTATTGCAACTCAAGGGATTATTTGGTGGACTAGCAGGCGATGATCCGAATATTCATCTCATCAACTTTATTTCTACATGCAAGTCTTTTGACAATCCTGGAGTTGGTCAGAATGCTATTCGATTACGTCTATTTCCATTGTCTCTGTCTGGGGAGGCAACATTATGGTTGAATGGGCTGACTCCTGATTCTATTACAAATTGGAGGCAATTGAGAGACGCTTTCCTAGAAAGATTCTTTCCGCCATCCAAGAGGGCTCAATTGAGAGATAAAATCAGCAACTTTCGTCAGCTTCCCTCTGAAGCTCTTCACGAAACATGGGAGAGGTTCAAGACAAAGCTAGCGAGATGCCCAAACCATCACATGACTAATGTTCACCTCATGGAGATCTTATATAGAGCCTTGAATTCAGTAACTAAACCAGTGGTGGACAACGCAGCTGGAGGTTCTTTTATGGACCTCACCTTTGGTCAAGCAAGTAACATGCTAGATCGTATGACGAAACAAAGTAGAGCTTGGCATACCAGGGATTCTGAGGTAGCAAGCCCCACTTTATCTATTGGCATGTCTGCAGATCAAAGAAGGAGAGAAGAAGAACGTGATCAAGATATGGCGCACATGAAAACCCAAATGGATCTTCTTACAAAGCATCTATTAGGGAAGACTGAAAAAGTGAAATCTATTGCGTCAAAAGGAAGAGACGAATCTGATTCAGAAGAGGAGGCCAACTACTTGAACAATCAGGGGGGTTTCCGTGGGAATGCCCAAGGAAACCAAGGTCGGAACTATTATGATAAATCTGGAGGTAAAGACCAAGGTAGTTGGAAGAAAAATAATGAAAATAGTGGTTTGTACGTTCCCCCTGGTAGACGCGATACCACCACATCTAATTCTATGGAAGACATGATGGCTTAGTTATTGAAAGGAGTGGAAGCAACGAGCGCGGGAGTTAAGGAGGTGATTGACGATTTGGCCTCCATGAAGCAATTAGTTGATTCTCATTCCACTTCTATCAAGCAACTAGAGCAGCAATTCAGTCAACTTTCAGCAGCACTCAACCAAAGAAAAGCCGGCACCTTGCCTAGCGATACTGTGCAAAATCCAAGGACTGATGGGTCATGCATGGCCATCACTACGAGGAGTGGTAAGGTGCTGGAAACTTCAGCAGAAGGCAAGCAAGTAGTTGACAGAACAACAGACATGGACGCCACGCCTAGTGACGCCACTAGGGAAGACGCCGTAATATCCACTTCCAACGTCAAGGACGTGTTGCCTAGTGACGTGCAGCCTGAAAAGAATAATAAACGGAAGCAAGAGGAGAAGAAAGCCATGGAAAGAACACTTCCATACCCACCACCACCTTTTCCACAAAGATTGAAGAAGGTGGCCGATGACACTAAGTTCAGCAAATTTATGACCATGTTGAAGCAGCTAACTATTAATGTCCCATTGGTAGAGGCACTTGAACAAATGCCTGGGTATGCGAAGTTTATGAAAGATCTTTTGACTAAAAAGAGGGCAGCAAGCTATGAGCTGAAAGAAGATGTGCATCATTGTAGTGCAATAGCTACCCGATCCATAGTTCAGAAGAAGGCCGACCCCGGAGCTTTCACTATTCCTTGCACCGTCGGATCTTTGGACTTTGCTAAAGCATTATGTGACTTAGGAGCCAGCATCAACTTGATGCCATTATCAATCTATAAGAAGTTGGGGTTAGGAGATCCTACACCAACTAATATGAAGCTTGTTATGGCGGATAGGTCGGTAAAACGACCGGTTGGTATTCTATGCGATGTCTTGGTGAAGGTATCTTCATTCATATTTCCAGCAGACTTTGTCATCTTGGATTGCGAAGCAGATTCAGAGGTTCCCATAATCTTGGGACGCCCTTTCCTTGCTACGGGAAGTGTGCTCATAGATTTGAGAGCTAATGAGCTTTCATTCCGAATAAATGATGAAGTGGTGCGCTTTGATGTTTGCAAATCAATGAAGCAACCCAAAGATCTAAGTGTATTTTCTGTGGCTGATGTTGTCGTTGATGACGAGGATGAGTTACTTGCTGAAGAGCAAATTCTTGATGATCCTTTGGAGGTTTTGCTCATGGAAGAAGATGATGATGATGCTGAAATTTCTGAAGATGATATTTGTGCTCTATCAGGATTAGGAGCATATCGCTGTCCTCCTAAGAAGCTGGATCTTGATCTCAAGAATCGACCCACACCACCAGCTAAGCCATCTATTGAAGAACCACCCACATTAGAATTAAAGGAGCTGCCAAGCCATTTGAAGTATGCATTCTTAGGAAGCGGAAACACTCTTCCAGTCATAGTGGCAGCCGATTTAGGTGAGCAACAAGTTGCAGCTCTTATTGCAATTTTACGCAAGTATATTAGAGCTATTGGATGGACCATTGCGGATATCCTTGGTATCCCACCTGGGATTTGCACTCATAAAATTCATCTCCAAGAAAAGTGCACACCCACCATCGAACACCAAAGACGTCTAAACCCACCAATGCAAGAGGTGGTGAAGAAGGAGATTATCAAGTGGTTAGACGCAGGAGTTGTGTATCCTATTTCTGATAGTACATGGGTAAGCCCAGTACAATGTGTTCCCAAGAAAGGAGGTATGACGGTGGTTGCGAATGCAAAGAATGAGCTTATTCCACTCAGGCCCGTCACTGGATGGAGAGTATGCATGGACTACCGCAAGCTGAATTCTTGGACTCTCAAGGATCACTTCCCCATGCCATTTATGGACCAAATGCTAGATCGATTAGCGGGAAAAGGATGGTTTTGCTTTCTTGATGGTTATTCAGGTTATAATCAGATTTTTATTGCACCAGAAGACCAAGAGAAGACAACGTTTACATGCCCATATGGTACGTTTGCCTTCAAACGTATGCCATTCGGGTTATGTAATGCACCAGCCACCTTTCAGCGATGTATGATGTCTATTTTCTCTGATATGGTAGAAGACACTTTGGAGGTATTTATGGACGACTTTTCAGTTGTTGGGGAGTCTTTCGAAGCATGTTTGGTGAATTTAAGCATGGCATTACAAAGATGTGTAGAGTTCAACCTTGTGCTGAATTGGGAGAAGTGCCACTTCATGGTAAAAGAAGGAATTGTTCTTGGGCACAAGATCTCCGAAAGAGGGATAGAGGTTGATCGCGCCAAAATAGAGGTAATTGAGAAGCTACCACCTCCAATTTCGGTGAAGGGAGTTCGTAGTTTTCTTGGCCATGCTGGGTTTTATCGTAGATTCATCAAAGACTTCTCCAAAATTTCTAGTCCATTATGCAAGCTATTGGAGAAAGATGCGAAGTTTGACTTTAATGATGATTGCTTAAAGGCATTTGAATGCCTTAAAGAAAAACTCATTGAAGCCCCTATCATGGTAACACCAGATTGGACGCTCCCGTTCGAAGTCATGTGTGATGCTAGTGGTGTAGCCGTTGGTGCTGTTCTTGGACAGAGAAAGGAGAAATTATTTCATCCTATCTAGTATGCGAGTAAGGTCCTCAATGAAGCCCAAAGGAACTACACCGTCACTGAACAAGAGCTATTAGCGGTTGTGTATGCGTTTGAGAAGTTCCGCGCCTACCTATTAGGTACTAAAGTGATTGTTCATACAGACCACGCAGCTCTTAGGTATCTAATGACAAAGAAGGATGCAAAACCAAGGCTGATTCGATGGGTGTTGCTGCTGCAAGAGTTTGATTTCGAAGTTAAAGATAGAAGAGGTTGCGAGAACCAAGTGGCCGATCACCTATCTAGAATTGAGAATGAGTATGTGGCGCAATCAGAAAATCAGATTGGCGATGCATTCCCTGACGAGGAGATACTAGCGACAACAATGGAGAACTTACCATGGTATGCCGACTTTGCAAATTTCGTGGTGAGTAATGTGTTACCTTCCAATTTATCTTACCACCAGAGGAGGAAGTTTATGCATGACGTTCAGCACTACTATTGGGATGAGCCTTATTTGTTTCGAAGATGCGCGGATGGTATCATTCGACGATGTATATCCCATGAAGAAGTGCCCACTATATTAGAAGCATGCCACACTTCGCAAGTTGGAGGCCATCATGCAGGGAATCGGACAGCAAGAAAAGTCTTGCAAAGTGGTTATTATTGGCCTACAATATTCAGAGATGCACACGACTATGTGAGAAGGTGTGACCAATGCCAACGTCAAGGTGCTATTTCAAAACACCATGAAATGCCCATGTCCAAAATTCTGGAGGTAGAACTCTTTGATGTATGGGGTATTGATTTCATGGGACCATTCGTGAATTCGTTTGGAATGAAGTACATCTTAGTTGCTGTGGATTATGTGTCGAAATGGGTTGAAGCTGTAGCATTGGCCGATAACGAAGGAAAGCGTGTTGTAGCGTTTTTAAAGAAGAATATCTTCTCTCGCTTTGGGGTACCTCGTACTATCATAAGTGATGGAGGATCTCACTTCTGCAACAAGCTATTCAAATATGTATTGGCCAAGTATGGAGTCAAGCAACACAAGGTAGCTACGCCTTATCATCCCCAAACTAGTGGACAAGTAGAGGTTTCCAATCGTGAGATCAAGCAAATCCTGGCCAAGACGGTCAATGCGAATCGGAAGGATTGGTCTCGGAAGCTAGATGATGCACTATGGGCGTATAGGACTGCATTCAAGACACCCATTGGCATGTCACCTTATCAGCTAGTTTATGGGAAGGCTTGTCATCTACCCATCGAGCTTGAATACAAGGCATTATGGGCATTGAAGCACTTGAATCTGAATTGGGATGATGTGAAGAACCTGAGGTTGGAGCAGCTGAACGAGCTAGATGAATTCCGTCTCCATGCATATGAAAGATCAGATTTATACAAGGAGCGGATGAAGAAGTATCACGATCAGCGGATTGTTCGACGACACTTCCAAAAAGGTGACATGGTACTACTCTTTAACTCCAGATTCAAGCTCTTTCCAGGTAAGTTAAAATCAAAGTGGTCTGGTCCATTTAAAGTCACCCACGTCTACGCGTCTGGAGTAGTCGAATTGGAAAATAATGAGGGTGTTATCTTCAAGGTGAATGGCCAACGTGTTAAGCCATATATCGGTCCTCTTGACTCGATGAATGACATGGCCATCACTTATCTCGACGAAGTCTAAGTACTCGAGATTACTACGTCGAGCCACGACAATAAATAAGGCGCTAGATGGGAGGCAACCCATCGTACTAATCGTTTTCATTTGTTTGAGCAAATATAGGTGTAAGAAGTATGCAACGAGGAGATTGATTTCAATTGACGATTTGGTCGCATTGTATGGTAAAGTCGGTCAGTTAGGAATGGTGATGCATAAGGCTATGAATTGAGCCTTTCTCACGTCATAATAGGCTTCGAGAAAGGCTAGGCCTTGGTATAAACAGGCCACGAACGATGCACAACCTATTCTATCGCCTAAGGACTCGGAATCTAGTGTGCAATACACTATGCGCCGCCTATTCCTAGGTGTGCTTTTGACTATGCGCCGCCTATTCTATGGCATTTGAGATACTGAGACCAAATGCCATACCATATGCGCCGCATATGCCTAGATATGTCATACTATGTGCGGCGCATATGTCCCATTATGCCATGGACAATGCGCCGCATATACATGTGATATGCCGAGGGATATGCGCCGCATATAGGGTGATTTTGTCCCCAAATCCGATTGTAAATGGGTCATAACCCGACCCATACTCCTTCTATATAAAGGGGACTTGGTTTTTTATCACAAACACATTAGAAGTAACCCTAAAGGCGCCGCATATCATCCCAAATCCTCTCAAATTTTTCTTCCTTTGTTCTTCCAATCCACAACAACTTCTCCACAATCTTCAAGCAAGTAAGTGCTCTCTTATTCTTCATCTATTTATCGTAAGTACTACTTTGCTATGCTTATTATAAAATGCTAACTCATGAGAGATTGGTGGTGATGTTCATGTGTGTGGATAATTGTTGCAAAATCGTGTGATTGATTATATACGTATGGAATTCATGACTTGTTTCCGACTTGAATTTTGTTTCAAAGGCATTGTTGTGATACTTGCTGAACATATGTGGCCATGAATATTGATTGAGAGTGTTGTTTGGATGCTTGCATGATTAACCATCCCGGCCATCGGGATAAGGTTATAGTGACTATCGACTTAGGTGGTGGTGTTTGTTGTTTGAATAGCAATTCCATGTGGTAACCCCTATGTTGTAACGTTGCTATATTTCCCATGCACGTCGTCCAAATGGCTTCTCATAAGTGATGTAATGCTGATTTTCTTGTCGGAATACAATCCGAGGACGTATGTCGACGAAGTCTGAGTACTCGACCACGTTCACTTCACTGATTTGTGCTAACAAGATTAAGTGTGGGGTGGTACCCCTAGTCCTTGCATGTAGATTGTATAAAGTGAGATTGTGCTGCATCTAACATTATTTCTAGTCTCAGGTTCAATGGCACCGAAAGCAAGGCAAGGCAAGGAGAAGGCTACCACGACCCGCAAGGACAAAAAGAGAAGCCGAAAAGACCAAGGCGAATCATCTTCCGCACACCTACCACGCAGAATGTTCGGAATCAAATGGGTTCTTGAGGAAGAAGCCAAGGCATGGTACAGCAGCAACAAAGAAAAGAAATATGTGCACGTCGACTTAATCAACAAGGAGACCTTAGCAAAGAAGGAGCCGCAACTGTTGGCTAAGATAATGGCTTTGAAGCTGGATTTCATCTTCCGTGACATGGGAGAGTGCAATCTTGACTTGACAAGAGAGTTTTATGCCAACTGGTCGCCAAACACAACAGGCAACGAAGTCAAAATTCGGGGCCAAGTGTTACAGCTTACAGCGGATTGGATCAACTCGTTTCTAGGCCTACCTTCGGTCGACACTGCACCATACAAAGAGCTGTACAGCAGGCCTCCTTACAGAGCTATAAGACACACGCTTTGTGGAAGCAGATCGATGGCAAGATGGGGCAGACATAAGGAAACAGGCCGTCACAACACATTCCCCTATGCTCCACTAAATAGGGAAGCAAGAATCTGGATGCGCATTGTCAACTCATGCCTCATTCCTGGGACGCAATACACAAAGATATCGAGAGATAGAGTGTGTCTGGTTTATGCATTGATGACAAATGTCCCTATCAACTTTGGGGCAATCATTCGATCCACCATGAGGAAAGCCAGACTCAACAGCAGGTCCCATTTCACATTCGGCAATTTGTTGACAGCAATGTTGCGGAAGGAGGATATAGAAGAGGAACCAGCTGACCACAAACTCCCACATACCCCAAAGAAGGTTGACCTCACCAAGGTCAAAGATGCTGAAACAACGCATGGAGTCAACCTTACCACTGCGGAGAGACATGCTCATGACGAGAGTTTCTTCCGTCATCTCTATGGCATGACGAGATTCACTATGATGAGTGGTGGACGTATTCCAACTGCTGTAGAGCTCCAACAGCTGGACCACGACTACCCAATGAACAGACATGCCCGGGAGATGTGTGGAGTGGGAGTCTATTTCGAGGAACCTCTTGATGATGACGTGCCAACTGATGATGATAGACGCTTGCCTGATTCTGACGCTGAAGAGAACTCTGACGATGACTCTTACGATGACTCGAACGAAGGGGGTATGACCCCCGACATTGAGGAAGAGTCCGACTAATCAGGTTCTTCGACTTTATTTTCCACTGAGGGCAGTGTCTAGTCTAAGTGTGGGGTGTCGGCAGAATCTGCATGCTATGTTTGTATGTTTGCTTGTTTATTTTGTTTTGAGTCCAAGTCCAAATTTTTTTCTTGTGATTTTTTTTCGTGTGACGTTTTTTTTCTTTAGGAGTAAAAATTTTTCTAGCTTCGCATGAAATTATTTTGATAGGCAGCATGAGATTAGAACAAGAGTATGTGCTACAATTGTGACTATTGAGACATTTAGGCTCTAGTGTGACTCATTATGTGATATTTTGTGGTTCAATTCCTTCACTTGTTGGGTCGAGAGTCTATATTACTACCAATCAAATCGACCATGTGCCTTGTGTGTGTGAGATTAATAGTATATTCTATGTTTGTGGCTGATGCTAGAACTTGCCTGGTATGTATGCAAAGCGAAAATAAGGAGTGTAAGTTTAGGATATGATTGAGGCATTTCTTTGGCAACCTATACATGTTTACCTTCAGTTTTACCTACCCATGTAAATCATCCTAGTTAAACCCTTCTGAGCCTTTAGCCTATTTCTTTGACAACCTTGTATGTAAGCCTAATCCATTTCTTTCAAGACCATAATTTGATCCAAATTCCTAAGTGCTTTAAAGTGAATAAGTCATGTGACAACATAAGAGGAAATTGGGTGAGTATGATGCTTTAAATTGTAAAGGTTCTTGAAGGTGTTATGAAAAAGAAAAAAAAAATGCTATCATAGGAGGTACGTTGTGAAAAGAAAAAGGAAAAGAAAGCTGAAAAGTGAGTTGTGCTTAAAATTGAAAAACAAAAGATGATAACAAGGGTGGAAAAATAAAATAAAGAAAGGTTGAAAGAAAAAAGTGTCAATGATACAATGTGATGTATTAAAGTGCTTAGGAACTTAGTCACTATTTCTGGCCAAAATAGTTGATCCTACCCGTCCCTTAGCTTACGTTACAACCATCAAAAGACCTACTTGATCCTAATCTTAACATTCCGATATTTAGTATAGTACTACATTAAGGGCAAGCTTATGGTCATTAGTTGCTACATATGAATTCTTTGTGAGAGTGAGAGCAAGGACACTTTGATACCCATGTTTGAAAAATATGCTATATTTGTGAGTGATTATGGGTACTATATTGTGAGACACACATGGTTGATGAGTTTTGGATAGTTGTATATGATTCTATGTACCTTAACGTTTGCATGCGAGTTGATCACCATCACGAGTCTATGCTTGAGGTTAAATTGTTTCTACTTATAATCGGAAAGCTACTCTTTGTTGATAGTTGTTGTGCTTGTCTTGAAGAATGTTTTGTGTTGTGGCTGTAAAAACCCTAAGTTGATGTTAGAATGACATGATATGTTGTTCGAGGACGAACAAAGCTCTAAGTGTGGGGTGTTGATGATAGGCGAATTTACGCGCCTATATCAATATATTTTGCCCATATTTTAGCCTAGTTTTGAGAACTAATTATCTATTTCATGCACTTTTAGTCCTTTTTCCTGTAAATGAGCTAACAAACATGATTAGGAAAGTTTCAGGTATAAATGATGCAAAATACAGCATTTTATGGCTTACTTGACGCAAAAGAAAGCTCACAAACGAAGTAGAAAGGAGCTGGACGCCTAAAGGACCAAATCTGCTGCATGGAAAATCTGTCCCGGGCTAAAACAGCATTTCTGAATACTTTGGGGACTTACAGACACAAAGCTGGATTTTTGCCATAATACATTAACCTAGTGCAATTAGGTTATGTGTTTCATTATTCTATTTGGATTATAATTTTGTAACCTTACCCTAGTACATTTGGGTCAAGGATTTCATTAGTATATTAGGATTTGGTTATTTATTTCATTAGCTTAGTAGGAGTAGGATAGGAGTATTATAAATACCCTATCATGTTAGAGATTTTTTAACACATTCTTACAATTCAATTAACTCTTAACTTAAGACATCTTCCTACAATACATTCTTAATTCTTCATTCTTCTATTCTTAAATTCCACAACAAGAGAATCGTTACTTGCTACGGAATCACCAAAACCACACGCCAAACACCTACTATTCACGCCATCCACCATGCAAAACGTGATATCCTTCGCATTCATGGGTAACTAAATCTCTTAGTTGGGGTTATGGAAGCCGAATGAGTTACTATCTATTGCTATGAGCTTGTGAGTTCAAGACACGTATATTGCTTATATCATTATTCTCTTCATCTTAAATCCACATTCTTTGCGGTTCAAAAACAAGAATACGCCATTCTAACATCTAACCTGTTCGAGAGAAAGGTTATTTGTCTAGAAAAGAAGACGCATAGACCAACGCCAGGCTAACATTTAACTTGTTCGAGAGAAAGGTTATTTGTCTGGAAAAGAGATAATGTCAAGGTAGTAGGACACCCTTTCCTATTAAAAAGCTAGTGCCGTACCTGGACTAACCTCTTGGAGAATTCGTACCGTTAGACACGCTTTAAGCTCGAGAGAGTTAAAGTGAAATAGTCCTTGTTTAGGTCGAGAGACGCTTGGATTTACCATCGACTACAATTCTCTATAAGCAATTGCATGTCAAGACTCTACACACTCATAGCCAATAGAGACGTATACCTCAGAAGGTGGACATAACCCCAACGCCTCAATTCTCATTGTTTACAACCAACGTGACAATCTTTCTCTTTTACTTTGCTATTTTTCAGCTTTTATTTCATTACTTTGGTTACTTATTACAATCCCCCCATTCTTACGAGACTTGCATCAAAAGTCTAATAATTTTGCTTACTTGTTGACCAAGCTATTCTCTGTGGGATCGATACCCAACCCAGTTGGGTTCTATATTTGCTAACGACCGCTTTACACTCCCACGAGAGCTGTAGATTGAGCGTTATCACTTAGTCGAGTCGAAATGAAAAACATAGTAAAATTCATATGCCTTAGCCAAAATCCTTTGTCATAACCCATGGACATCAGGAATGCACAACCTCTCTTGGTACCGTAAAGTATTGTCACCACTGATCTCAAATAGTATTACTTTTTTTCCACCAACAAGACCCTTGATTTTCACCAAGATAGGATCTAGCACTTGTTTCTCCTTAATCTTACACCAAGAGATAATCGGACCACTTCTTGTACCACCACACCACTATTCTTAGAGTAAAGAGGCAAACTCCCAAATTAGCTAAAAGGTGAATATCCTTAACCAATTCTTGCTTTTCCTTCTCCACATGAGCCTAACTCCCCATTGATAACCTACTAAGAGAATTAGCAACTATGTTAGACTTACTTGGGTGGTCGTGAAGACTCATATCGTAGTCCTTTATATGCTCAAGCCACCTCCTCTACCTGAGACTATGCTCTCTTTAAGTAAATACATCATGTAGACTCTTATGATCAGAAAAGATATCGATGTGAAAAGCATAAAAATAATGCTGCCATATTTTCAAAGCAAACACAACAGCCAATGGCTCCAAATTATGAGTAGGATAGTTCCTCACATGCACTTTCAACAGCCTGGAAGCATAGAAAATTACCTTCCTATGATGTATCAACACATCCCCCAAAATATAGTGTAACATCATGCACACGGTCACTAAGACCAACCTCACATCGGCAAATATGAGTTTCCATTTTTGGTCCCCCTAGGACCTCCACAATCCACGAATTTGCTACAATCCCTCCATTATTGCAGAATTAAAACCATTACCAAGCAACAAATCAATCCATTTACTATTTATTAACCATGAACATTAAGTGGTGGTATTGTCATAATGACCATACTTGTAAGTACTATCCATAGCCAACCATATATACGTTTAAATGGACTTCCAAGTGCCCTTCTATTTACCATATTAAACCACTTAGGGGATTCCATGTACCCCCACAAGAATAACTATTTAGCCATTTACCTTTCCAAGCCATTTAAACGATGCATAATTCCTTTACCAAGTTTAAAACAAGCAAGAGTTCCACTAAAAGTACTCTATGCAATGAAAACATTATTGTAGGCATTTTGTCAATCACATTGGGGGCATAATATGCACAAAACCAATTCCAATTACCATTAAACCATTCCCATGCAATCCAATTATCCAAAACCATCATTAAAGTACATAAAGCATAATTAAAACCATGCGAAACTATAACGACCCATTTAATATCAAACCCCTGATTCATATTTGAAAACAAAAATCATACAATCAATGAAGTCATGAAAACATTCATAAAAACATGATTTTAGATAGGATTAACAATGAGGGAAGCGAACATGCCTTAAACCAAGATGATGATGGAAAGAAATCACCAAGACAAGCCTTAAATTATTTCTCTTGTTGAAACCCTTGTCTCCCTTGCCCAAAAGCTTTTGAGAGAATTATAGACTGTTTTAGAAGAGTTTTTAAGTGTTAATGAATGGAATAGTAGGGTAAATAACCTCACAAGTAGGTTAGAAGTCATGGAACCTTATTACGATAAGTGGAGAAATGTCTAGAATACCCCCACTTAAGTTACACAAAATTTTATCCCAAGGATACGACTAACCCTTACGAGTCGTACCTCCTAATATGATTGGTACCCTTCCCTCGTATTCTAGCCTCTACCTTTGGATCAAACACTATCTAGTATACGACTTAACAAACCAAGTCGTTTCTAAAGCATACAATTTGTACCTTTCATCCATATCCCTGGCAGATTTAAACCCAAGAAAGAATTCAGACACTACTACCATACGAGTCCTAGGTACAACTAGTACCCTGGCTTACGGCTCATGGTGAGCCACTCGTACTCAGATCCAACCCAAGTAACCAAGACTAAGATTAAGTGAAGGAACCAAACGATCCATAACCACAAGTACGAATATTACCCTTAAGTCATATCCATTCCAGTAACCAAAATCTATCTCTCCAACCAACACTAGTCAATATACGACTGGACCTTACCATCCGTACCCCACTGTACGGCTTGTACCCATGCATCATATTGGGTGCTTCATTCTCGTATCCAACTGTACGACTCATGTGATGTTGGGTCATATCTTGGACAGTAATTAAGCCAAACCCACTACCCTACATATGAGTGAGCCATCCTCAAATCATAGAACACATTAACACATACCAAACTTTCCTCCAACCAATATAGAAGAAAAGGACATAAACCAAGTGGAGAAGTTCACCACATACCCTAAACACGATTTACACCTGAACTCCTTCATTCCGACCTCTAACTAAGTTAGAAAACAAAGATGCAAGACAAATCATTCCCTTCCTTTAACCAAGTTAGAAAACCAAGATGTGTTGAAGAACACATACCTTATGCACGAGTTTCTGGAACGAAAACCCAATGTGGATTCTTGGACTCCATGTATGCTTCCGCATTCCAAATGACTTCTCAAACTTTTGGTTCCACTATGGAACCTTTACTGAAGCCACACCTTTTGTTCGCAACCAAAAAACTTACCGATTCATCATCCTCACTGGGATCTCCCTAAATAACAAGGAATCAAAAATATGAATACCATCCAAAGGAACCAGCCAATGAAGGATTATCCATACCGTACCTCCACACAAACACATATAATACTGGATGAATGGAACTTATGCTAGAGAGCAAATCCAATTCATCTTAGAATTTAAAAAGACACATCACTACATGAGCTTGAGTCTAGATATACACCATCTCCATGTTCAAGCCTATCCAAAGCTAAAAGGAGTTAATCCTAGGTCATCGGGCTCTACTCCTTACATCTCTCCCGAAGCACAACTTCGCTCCATCACTATTATCATATGCACACCATAAGTAAAAAGGCATGGTAAAACCATAGCCAACCATTATAACCAGAAAACACAACATATATATGAAAACCAAAATCATAACACAACTATACCATGAAAACAATTCTTAAATCATGCCTTCCTAAGCCTCTTAAGTACCTAGCACAACTATTGATATAACTACCAATTACAACATTCAAGTCTACCTCTTTTATATACTCGCTATATGATCTATCTTTCCAAAGATCTAGCAATCTCTAGCATTTCCACAAAGACTTTCACCACCTACTCCCCTCCGAACCAAATTCTTCATAACAACAACCTTACTTCACCCTCAAAAACCTTAGTTCTAGTGGTCACCCCAAAATCTCCCCCACTTAGGGACTTCTACATTCCTTGTTTCAAGACATCACCATGCTCCCCAATCCATTACCACCCTAACATAAGAAGGATCATTGATGGTATTGAATTATAAGAATTTCACATGCTGCTAAAGGAAAGACCTCCAAAATAAGACACGTCACCATAGGCATAAAGTACTTCACATCAACCACCTAGGTCATAAATGAAGGACCATCCGAACCAAACCATACCATAAAAAGTGTCCATAGGACTGGACACCAAAAGAAACACAACCATATATACCCTAGGTAACGTAATATAAAGTGAAGACTCATATCTAGGGAACAAGAAGAATGCAAAATGTGAACCATAGGCATAAGCACTATAAGAATGCATGCAACACTTGTGAGTACCCTCTTAACTGAGATAGAAGAGAATCACTAAAACATGCAACCCGGCCTTCCCTTGAAGTCCACCGCTAAAAGAAAATTTTAGATTAATCCTTGACAGTCATCCCATGACACCTATAAGCACAACACTCCGCTCTAATGGATATGACCAAGAATGTACACTAGGAACACTTGGTTCTCTTATACCAAAACCCTTATTTATCCATATGTTATGTTAAGCCCAATAGAGTCATACAAACTCCATGCTCTAATCCATCCAATGACTAGACTCCTAATAATACCCATCTATTCAACCTAAACTCCCGACCTACATGTCACAACCTTCCTATTATTGTATTCTCCAAGCAATTAACCTTACCCCTTCTATACACCTTATCCAACCTACCAACTTACCTCTATAATTCCTATATTATTAACCTCGAGCTAATATACTTCTTTACCAAGACGAAGCATCAAGGTTCAAGACTAATATCTATCAACCACCATATACTACCACCAAAGTACCCCATATAGAAAATGCATATATATTCCACCCTATAAAGAAGACAGCCCAAATTCCTCATCCACTAACCGATAACCTATTCATTTTTGGGGAAAACATTCCCCTTTTGCATGCAAGAATGAAAAACATTCCATGAAGAACACTAGGATAGATAAAATCTTTATCCAAGATATCCCTTAATTTTCTTCTTAAGCTCCTTTAACTCAACTGGAACAATTCTATAAAGAAAAAATAGAAATTGGACAAGCTTCCAAAGTGAGACCAATCCCAAACTCAACCTCGCCATTATTAAGACACAATGATGGTTATCATAAAGGGCCCTAAGAAATTCATGCATTACCAAAACTAAATTCAAAGAAGGACATTCCAAGTTAGAACCTTTAACTCAGACCAAAAGATAGTAAAGGCACTCTTTGGATATTAATATCCAAACTCTAAGATATGATATAGCCTTTCCCTTAATAGCTAAGGAATGAAACCATCCTCCCATTCCATAACTGATTCACCATAGAGCGTAAAGACAACCTTATAAGTCCAACAATCTAAGGACGTGTAGCATGAGTATAACCAATACATCCCTCGAATGACATTGAAATCCACCAGATCTGAGTAAAACCAATCCACCAAGACCAATAGATACCATACACCCCCATAGACTCTTTCAGCAATTGCGAAGTCACTTACTAGGGAAAAAATAGAAAAGAGAAGAATTCGGAACAACCTTGGGACCAAAACAAAAATACACAACCATAAATAGGGTCACAAAAGAGAGAGTACCCCATACCAAGTAACTGATACTCATAAAGAGAAAAGAGATCTCAATATACCATTGTCATCATCAAGAGATGCCTCAAAATCCTGAGGAAAATAAGAGCATCAAGACAATCCTGACCAGTGTCAGAGCTAAAAGCAGCACCCTTTGGTGCAAAAGCTCGAGGAGTGGTGATCATTATCCTATTTTCCCCATTGAAAAACCTTATGGAACACTCTCATTGCATATGACCTAACTAACCATAATGAAAATACTAACTCCTCCCTTTGTAGCAATAATTATGGTACAACTGACCAAAAAATTGGCAAGAAGGATAGCATATGGCTGACTAAACTATATCAGCCTGAAAGTGCTACTCACTAGAAGAGTAAGGATAAGGGATACTAACAATCATATGGGAACTCCTAGAATTTCCTTTCTCAAACCACTATCCATCATTCCTACTAATTCCATATATTTTTTAACCCCTTCCCTGATCTGAACATTGAGACTTCTTAATCAGCCTCTTTCCTGAGCTTGCATGATTCTTTCTCACACAACTAGAACCAGAATGACATGATAAAGATGTCACTATCTGATCCAACAAATGAATAGAACATTGAAACTTAGCATTGGTAATCTCTCCTTCGGATAACTGAGAATGAGTGCAACTTCTGGACTAGGCTCAGTGGAGACTAATAGAACTCCATGGGAAGCATCAGAAACTACGACCCTTCACCGGGTTTGTGCCCCATGAATTGGACTACATCCATCCACGTTATCCTCAAATGGGATAGGTGAGTTTCCATGAACCTTAGATCATTGAGGGAACATGATCTGAAAGATGAACCAAAAGAAGATTTAGGGAAGAATTGAAGACCTTAGACTCCATAGCCCAAAAGAAGAGCATCAAGAAAGTGGAACATTTCTAAATGCCTCGTAGCCTCCTGATTATAAGAGTAGTTCATGATAGACCCTTAAGCAAGAATCTACTCAACACGGCTTTATGGATTCCCCATGACACGAAACCTAAATCTCTAATAATATCTTGGCATGACCCAAACTAGTGCCTTGTTGTAATGGGCAATCTCCAGCCCAATCAGGACCATAGACTGCCCCTGGTATATAACCTGAGTTGGATAGACTTTGAATGTATAGTAAAATAATGTATTAACAATATGGTGACTTTGGGATAAGCCTAATTCCTAGGCCAAACTAACCAAGTCAATCCACTCAATAACCATGCCAAACCACAAACCAAAACTAAAATAATAACCCAATGTATATTTATATATATATAACATAACATGATCAAACTATACCCAAGTCCACAGTTGTCCATACAAAGTCTCTATACCAAAACCAAAAAGTACCTAGTCTGAATATGCCCCCGATCATAGCCAAAAAACAAAGTCTATGAAAAGACAAACGTATTTAAGTAATCCCTGACGTGAAATAGATGCCTTTTGAACTATGGAAGCCCACTACTTCAATCCAACACTGACTGTTCCCAAATTTGATCAATGAGCAGGAGGTACAGTATGGTCAGTTCTTGCATCACATGGGGATACAACCTCTCAAAGATGGGTTAGTGGGTGAACACTAGAATACACTGAGGATAAGGATAAAATAATGACAACCTTTAAAACTAAGTAAACCAACCATATGCTTACAAACCATACATATATATATATAACCATGCCGGGAAAGGGAACCAGGTTTAGCATGACATTAAAACCATTATCCTGGTATGTGAATCCTAACCATCATAATCCACCCATCGGCCATATGGGTCCAGTGTAACCCCCTCAATAGACCCTGATATATGTAACCTTATGAATCGGAGATACCATAGGAGTAAGGGATTCCCAAGTACCCTTCCTTCTCTATGATACATATATAAAAATGTAATTAAGGGATTCCCATGTACCCTATAAGTATCATGTAAGGTCATCATGACCTATCCTCGTGTTGGCAAACATGAGTTTCCAGTGTTCATTCTTTGGACTCCTACCTTCACGGTTAGCTATCACGCCTCGCCATATTGCCCAATCAAAACCCATTACCATACAACCAAACCATTATTACATTTATTATCAATCAAGTCTAGTACAGTTGGTGTCATCATACTAACTATGTTTTGCAAGCAATGTCCTTAGACAATCTTTGGGGAGTCCTATGTACCCCAAAGGTTACATTAACTAGTTTACTTAGGGAATTCCCATGTAGCCCACAAGTAAGTCATCATTAAGCTTACTTGGGGGATTCCCATGTACCCCAGAAGTATTTCATTATTAATCTTTGCTTAGGGAAATCCCATGTACCTTGTAAGATATTCATTAGTATATTTACTTAGGGGATTTCTTTGTGCCCCACAAGGATGCTCAATTAAGCTATACCCATTATTAAAACTAATTTCATTATTTCATTCTCTTGGGGTACTCATATGTACTCCACAAGCTTTTTATTTTAACAACCATAACCACCAAGGCCTTACCCTTTTACTATTCTAAGCCAATCTCACTTTTAAGCCCATTCTACACCATTCCAAGCATTTATAACATTTATACAATTTTAAAACCATTTAAACCATCCAAATCCATTTAGGGTTCCATTACCAAACCATACCCTCCAATAGTTCTGATAAAAGTTCAACAATAGAGTAAACAAATTATCTTTGACATTTTATTAAACATGTTGATGGCATACCTTTTCCAAGACCAAAACCAAAGCATAAAATATCCAATTTAGGGATACCCATGACCTATTTGTTAAACCATAACCAAAAAGCTTCCACATGTGCAAACCATCTCCAAAAATATGTGAAAACACAATTTAAACCAACATTCAACAATATGCATCAAAACTCTCAACATATGTTTCCAAAATCACCATTCCTGATTTATAATAAATGTTTAAAAGACATTAAAACATGTCTTTAGTTGGAACTAACAATGAGGGAAGTAGTACATGACTTATACAAAAATATTCTACACTTTTGATCCCCTTTGAAGAACCCTTGTAGATACCTTATCCTCTAATCTTTAAGAGAGTGTTTAGAGAGGATATTTGGAGTGTTTTTATTCTTCAAAGTGTGTTATGAGAGGCCACCAAGGGTTATATTATGTGGGGAAACAAGGGTTTCGGTGGGAAATGTCTGGACTACCCCCGACTAAAAATCTGAAAAATCAACTACCAGGTGGGTACGACTCACCCATGCAAAGCGTACACTAAGGTACGAGTGGTATCCCAACTCGTATCCTACCCTTCACTATGGTACCCTATACTGACCAACATATGAAAACACAATCCCCAACTTATACCTTAGGTTACAAGTGGTACCCCCTAACTATACCCTAAACCATATCTTGGACAGTTTTAACTAGTTAAACTAATAAGCACTGTACGACTTGGCATCTTACTTCTCATATCCAACCATACGACTTGTATGATGGTGGGTCGTATCTTGGATAATAATCAAGATAAACCCACTTTCCTACATACGAGTGATCCATCCTCAAATGTATCCAAGGGTACGATTGGTACCCTTAAGTTGTACCTTGCCCAGAAAGTCCAAAACCTAAGAAATTTTTAAAGGGTCAAAATCTCGAGGTGTCCTAGAAACATTTCTAAATGTCTCATAGCCTCTCTCTTATAAGTGTGGCATGCTAGACACCCATAAAAGAAACTCTACTTGACACGGATTTGTGGAAAATCAATTGACTATGAACCTAGGCACTGATTCTAACTTTGTCACAACCTGAACCAGGGCTTGGTCATATAGGTATTTCAAGACCCACATGGACAAAAGATCACCCCTTGCCTATCCCAACCAACATAATAACCTCTATTGTCAGATAAATTTTGAACATATAACAAGATAGAATATAATAAATCTAATAATATTTCATAATATGTCTATACCAATCACCGATAACTGGACAATCGTCCTTCACCAAACAAATCAACCAAACCACCTAAGTCTACAGTAATTCAACAAAGCCTCTACAAAAACAAAATCAATAAAATGTTGGGATATCCACCCAACAGTAGCCAAAACAAAGTCTAAATAAGTTTTAAGACATATGAAATAAAGATCATAAATGAAGCCTTCTAAAGTATGGAATCTCACCACTTTTATGTCCACTCACGAACTAACTCGAGCACCTAATCATTGTGTAGGAAAAGTAGAAAAAGTATTGGTGCCTACATCATGCAGGGATACAGCGTCTGGATACGGTTAGCAGTTGGAGAGCTAATATGTAACTCAGGGATAGAGGAACAAAATAATGTCATGATAACAATTCAAAACTAGTGCAACATCCAAAGCATAATATCATATGAAATACATATAAATACATATATATATAATATGACATGCCAGGGTAGGGAACAATGCTTAGTATAAACTATGAAAACCTTATCTTATGTTGTGTAGCTTAACCATCATAAGACAAGGCACCCCCCGGCTATATGGGCCTGTATCTCCCCTAGCTGGAAGGGCCTAGCGCATATAGCCATACAAACTAGAGAATATCCATTTTCGTGTATACCGTTATGGCGGATTCATACATCCCAGCATAATTAAGCACCAATGTATATAATATGATGGACTCGAACCTCCTATTTATATATTCATTTGGGGACTCAAACCTCTCAGTTTTATAAACACTTGCACTGGCTAGCGCGGTTTCTAGTGTTTGTCCTTTAGACTCCACTTTTACATCCCGTCTGCACATCTTGCTTTAAAGCCTAATTAAACTAGTCATTTCAAGTACACAACTATTAATCCAATTACTTACCAAAGGCATCTCATTGGTATCATCATACCAACCCCACTTGCAAGCGTACAACATGTCATAACCATTATTAATAAACTTAGGACTCAAACCCATTGTCTAAATAAAGGCATCAGTTCAATTCATCCTTTAGGGACTTGTACCCATTTAGTGTTTCAAATAAATTTATGGACAATAAAGCCTTCGTAAACTATTTACAACCATTAACACTCTTAGTAAAAGCCTTAGTTCAAAACACAATTCAATTAAGTGACAAGATCATTCTCATTGGCAATTTCACAAATAAGTTGAGGGCATACCATTATAAAATCCAAAAACCAACAAATTTAGGGTTAAACATGACCCATTTGTTAAACAACAATTCCCATGTACCCCATATGTGCAAAACCATTATCAAAACATGTGTAATCATAATCTAAACCATGAGAAAAAAATACTCAACATTATACATTCAAACCCTCAACCATGATTTTCTAAACCACCATTAATGACTTATGAACAATGCTCTAAACATACGATTTTAGTGAACTAACAATGAGGAAAGATCACATGCTTAAGTTACATAGATTTACGGAGAGAATTTTGATCCTTAATCCCTTAGATGACCACTTGAAGAAATCCTAGCCCAATCTTTCTTGAGAGGTTTGAGAGAGAGTTTGATCTTGTAATGGGCATAAAAATAACCAAAAGATGTTATAAGATATTGGGTTTTAAGGGATTGGAGTGGGAATTATCAATAATACCCTTAACTTAAAAAGATGTAAAAAGTCCATAGGTAGTCATGAGTCAAGCCATTGAGTCGTCACTGCATCATACGACTCGTTCCATTGAGTGGTCACCAAGACAGAGAATTGGAAACCACACACTATCCAACTTCTGAATCCCAAGTCCGACTTATCACTAAACCATATGACTCATATGGTATATTCATGACCAATACAGAATACCAGGGGCTTGGACACTGGACAACATACGACTGGACCCTATCCACTCATCACATGATCATACGACCCATGATGAGTCTCTTGTATCCAAAATAGAACTTGGACAATAACACACTGGTTAACTTACAACTAGATTTACCTTACCAGAAACCACACTATATGACTTGTGATATGAGTTGTAAGAAGGAAAGAGAGCCTAAAGCTCATGAAATTTGCAAAGGTCAAAGTTCGGGGCGTTTCAATTTTTGATCAAATTATTTTTCCAAAATAACTTTTAAGATAACAATGAAATGGGTCAGTACAATGACTAAATTTGGATTCACGTTGCGAAGTCCCATATTTAAGGATAATGAACATCCAAAAATGGCAGTTCTATACCCAAGGTGACTCAAATCCGAGACATTTAGTTAAGAATAAATGAGTACTTATCACTCCATCACAACCCTTGTTGGTTGTTTTTGAGTCTCTTTTCAAACATATTCTATATTTGACTAAATTATTATGCACATATTAATCAATATTATAATACTAATATGTCAGGATACAACTAATAGGTTCATGTGGGAACCTACTTTAATCTACCTAGATAGGAGAACTCATACCACCCATTTTGAAAAACCATGCAAAAGCAATAACATGATATCATTACTCTTTTCAAGCATTGTAGAACTTATTACAATTAAATTTAGTAACAAACATAATAAAAAAATCTTTCTTACAATGATTTAGTCCAGAAAAGTATAAGATCTACTAAAATACAAGGAAAATGACAAGACTCAGTTTCCACCATAGGGATAAGAAGATAGAAGCTTCTAAAGATCTCTATCCATATCAAGAAATAAAACCTGAACTAATCTTGCAACAGGCTATACCTAAAAGGTTATAGCAAAAGTATCATCAGTACAACTATACATACTGGTAAGCATCATTAGCTGACGTAAGTTAAATCATGTAAACACAACACAAATATCTGAAATAAGACATCCACTTATAAAGTGAAAAATTAGCTTATACCTCTTAACTACTTTCTTGTCACCACTCTCCTCCTTACTTCCTGCTCTTAACTATGAATTTATTATCTACTTAATTTGTTATCCGTTATTATGTATTTATTCAAAAACATCAATGTAATTTATCACCATTCTAGTATTAAATCATTAATAATGATACTTGTTCGAGCACTACATAAATTAAGGACAACACATGAGTTATTTTATGCATACTTATTACATAAGTCAATGTTACCCACCACCGCTTAACCGCTTAACTAGTAAGACCAACACAAGTAAATCATGAAAAAGAAATATTTTACCAATAACATGTAAGCAAGGAGCATCCATTTAACACTTAATAATTATACCTCAATAAGTCTTTTTTTCATAGATTCAACTAAGCAATTAATTAAGTATGCAAAGAAGACAATTTACCAATATAAGCATTCAACCTAGTCAATTACCATGATGCATAAATAGATGACTCATTTTTGTCACAGTTACTTCTTTGTTGAAATTCAATATTATCAACTCAATTCAAGTATATCAATAACCCTGACCACCCATGTATCTAATAAAAACAACACTATAACTTGGTTCTCTCATGGAATAAAAATAAAAAGATCAACATAACCCAATCCACTCATGAAACAAAAATAGCACACCGATATAACCTGATCCACTCATCAAATCATCAAACTCTCCAATATTGTGTACACACATGCTATGGGCCTTATAAATAACCACCATCCATGACCTGCAGTGGACGAGCTTAGTCTATGTACTAATAACCTAAACAACTTAATTTTGCCACCCTTATGCCAAACTAAGTTATATCCACCCTTATTCTAATATCCCCACCATTCCCATCCCTAAAAACTACCAAATCCATGATGATCAACCTTTATCGATTCATCTCACCATAACAAGCAATACCATAACTATACAATCACTTAATGAAATATTTCAACCACACTTGAATTTTAAACAAACCCTTCATATAATCGCATTTTAGGTAATCAAACAACTTTTAGGGTTATCCAACAAGTCAACATTCAATAGCTTGCATTGCATTAAGTAGACTAATAGGCAGTTAAAATGCACACATAAATCAAATTAAGCCATTAACTATAATTTAACCAGCACCTATCCCTTCCACCAAAAATAATATATGGGGCCAAATAACACATAGAAATAAATAATACACACTACTTTAGAATGACTTTTGGTCTACCAATAATGGGATACACAAAATATCTTATAATATACACTCAATTACCTTCCAACCTTCCACCATAAATCTAAGTCATTAATGTGCAACAAACTTACAAAACTTTCAATGCGTAAAATAATAGATATTTAGAAGTACGAAGGCATTTTATATGGATATGATGTGTTTTAGGGTATTTGCATGTCAAACCGACCAAGAGAAGTAAAGTTCTAATTTTTGGACTTAAAAGGCATCAAACAAACCATGTTGTGTCGGTGGGATCTACCACGATGGTACCAAGTGATTGTATCATGAACCAAAGGATGGACTCTTAAGTGCTGATCAGACAAAAACATCCAATGATCATTTATTGAAGTTACAATCGTACAATCTAATCATGGTAAGAGTACCTAAAATAGAACTACAAATATTGAGTGAAGAAGATCAGATGACTGCGTCCCATGACCATGCCTTAAAGTCACAATTGTACCCAGGTATTATAGGAAGGAAGTTTAAATTTAAAGTTTGCAAAAGTTGAAGTGTAAGAGAATTAGACAAGAGGAAAGCACGATCATACTTAGAAGTCACGAGCTCATACTAAATTTTGTACCAGCCATAATCTATAAGATGACAAAGTCCATACAAAACCTATAGGCACCAAGGATGATCATGAAATCAAATACGATCATATCTTCACTCATCTGAGGAACCAAATTAGCAAATTTTGTTATGTTTAGGATAGTTTTTACTTTGTCAATAAATACTCTATTGTATCTTTTTTACTACTTTACACATTATTAAGACTTATTACATTATTTTAAGGTTTCAAGGCATATTTTTGTTCTTGGAATTAGAAACATCAATTTTATGGGTTTTACTTCAAAGTGAGATTTTGGAGTTTTCCATCTTATTATTTTGAGTTCATAATTGTTCTTTACTATCAAAATTCTTCTCATGTTCTTTAAATTATGAGTAACTAAACACCACAACTAGGGTTGTGGGAACTGGGAACCATTATGGATTAATGAAGTAGTGTTCATAGTACGAGGTAAATCTCAAAATGGTGATTAGGCATGTATTGTTAATTCTCTTCAGACTGATTAGTTTCTAATGGTGTACAATGTTAGAACCTGCCTTATCTCTATACTGGACTTTATCAAGGGTAACTAGATGAGAAAAGAGAATAAACAACAAGACTTGGAGCTACCAACTTTTATTTAATTAGGCTTGAATCACTAACAAAAGAAACTAAATTTGTACCACGGATAAGGGTTAGTAATGCAAAACCCATGACTCATGAACTTTTCTACTTTGGGATATTCATCTACAAAGGGCATAGCATACTCAATTAGATGATACATTACCTATCAATTTTGTATGTTGATCACCACAAGAGATCACTGAGTACAAAGAACCTATGGGGTTATGAAATTATTAGGAAATACAGACCTAGTGCCTCACTTTTACTAATTAATAATCCAACAACTAAAAAATATAAGTATTGAGTTCTATATTTACAAACCCTCTCTTTTATTGGAAATTGTTTTTAATTACTTGAAAGACATCTTGATTGATATTTTGACCTATTCCTATATGATCAATCCCAACCTAGTTGTGTTGTATATTTGATCAACGACTACTTTAGGCTTTGATTAGAGGTGTAATTTGGATGATATTAAATTTTGGCACCATTGCTGAGAATACGATTATAGTTTGTTGGGTTGCTGGTTTTTATTTCCTAATTTACTTTTCTATTATTTCTCGGGAATAGACCAGTGCATGCCTAATATATGAAGTCAAAGGAATCCCCTAATTCCACTTGATATAAAACTTAAGAAGAAATCTGAGAGCTAATAAAAGGATGGTGAATGAAGGAGTTCATAATCAAAGCGTTCTTTATGATGGACTTCATCATATATGGAATCTTCAATAAGCTAGCACGTCAGTAGTATGGACAGAAGACTGCAGAGTAGACCACTACTTAACTAATTGAGAGGAATGTTAGGCAGGAAGCTACTAGGCGGGTAGCTAGAGAGAAAACGGCTAAACTATATAAAGCAAATCATCTAGCTAAACTTGATGGATGAGAATGGCAGAGAAGGTATAGAGGGAAACATCCTTAACAATAGTATCTCCCTCAGTATGAGGATGCAGAAAAGCATATAGATTATTTGGAACTTACTGATGTAGGTGCCATTATCCCACTATAATTTTCTTTATTAAGTAAATTTCCTTTATGAACTAATTTTGACAACATTAATGTTATGATACACTTGTTAACTTTAAGGGGCTATTCTCAGGCCATTCTACTAATGATGCAAACATGCATATGATGAACTTTATGGGGATTTACACTTTATATAATCTACCTAGAGTAATATAAGAGGTAATTAGACTCTTGTTATTTCCTTTCTCTTTAATGGGAGAGGTTACATTATGGTTTGTTGAGTTACTATATGGGTCAATCATTAATTGGAATGAGTTGAGGACTCAGTTCTTAGATAGAATTTTCCATTGTCTAGAATGCTACAATTGAAAGAATTGATTTATAACTTCAAGAAGCTATAATTAGAGGCATTATATGAGACTTGGTTGAAGTTTAAGAAAAATCTAAAGAATGTTACAAATCATAGGATAACTGATTTAAACTTTCTTGAGATCTTACACTGAGTCTTGAATACTAACACCAACACTATAGCAGACACTATCCCAAGTGGGGCATTTGTGAGTCTATATTGGAAGCATGCTTCTGAGATTCTAGATTAGATCATAAATACCAGCTGGGGTTTTCATACATGAGATTAAGATAGAACCACAATTACTTATTCAATTAAAGAATCCACAAAGCAAAAAGCATTAGATAAGTCAGTAATTCAAGAGTTGGCACAGCTGAGGACTATGATTGGTTTACTCACTAAGAAAAATGTAGCAACAGTGGGAAAAAGGTGAATGTGGTTGGTTGTCAAGGTATGGAGCCAAGTAACAATGAGTATAATTCTAAGAAAAAGGTAAAGTATCTAGTTAGAGAGTTCGCGAGTTTCTGAGCAAAGGGTCAAGGGCCTAACCAAGATAATCAGACTTTAGGCAAGGGAATCAAGGTTAAAACTACTACAAACATAACAATAACAGTAGGTCTAGGTATAGAGATAAGAGTAGGAAGTGAGATGGTGATTGGAGGAGAAAGAGTGACTACAAGGACAAAAGTGGCCTTAATGTTCCACTTTGGAACCAAGATGTTGGTTTAACCAATTTAAGGATGGAAGAAATATTTATGAAAGAGTGAAACTGGTATAAGAAGTAGAAGACTGCCTCAAGAAGATTAGGGAAGATATTTGGGAATGAGTCAAAGGGACGATATAAGTAGTACATTGAAAAAGTACAAAAATGGATAGTAAAAACTAAACCTTCTATTACTTAAAAATACTTATAATGTTTGTAATAGTTATGCTGACATTAGTTATGTTGAGATTATTGTTTCTTATTTATTGTTTTTTTTAGAGAATTAAAAATAACATGTCTTAAAAAATTGCACAAATGTAGTTATTGATTCCAACAAGTGAATTTTTTTCTTAGCGTGTTACATGTATCTGACTTCAATCGTACCAGGGAAGTTCTTGGTGCTTATAAAAAGGATAAGCACAAACATAATGTCACGGCCCCAAATATCGAAGGTCATGATGGCACTTGTCGCGGGAAGCCTTGACAAGTAAGCCTATTACCCAAATTATTATACAATGAAAAATCAATCCCAAAACCAAGAAAATACCCCTAGAACAGATTCAAACCACGTATATATAGTAAAGGAGGAAATATAATCAAAGATATCAAACCAAATTCAAAAACCTGGTGTCATAGTGTAAAAACTACTAAATGCATCTCTAATGTTAGAAGATGCAACAATAACCCAAAAAGGATCAAACTTTGTCTCAAAATATAAAATAAGATATGTAATAGATAGAAAGAGGTAGTAAGTCAACTCCAGAAGCCTGGATCAATCGCTACCTCAAATATATTCCAGATACCGCTTGAATCAGTCATTGTATGGTGCAGTCATACCTGGATCTACACCAAAAGGGCGCAGTAGTGATGAGTACGATCCAACTTATACCCAGTAGATATCATAGGCCAACTGCGTAAAGTAGAAAATAAGGCATATAAACACAAACTATGGGTACGTCACCTGCAATTAGAAAATGTCCTAAATGGTAGCCCACACCGTCTCCACTAACAGTTCTACTATATATACATATCACAAAAACATGTAGGGAAAAGAAGAGAAGGTATATACATACTTCAGAAACAAGTACAAGAAAATAGGACAAATATGAAAATATAAAGTCACAAATAGAAATACAATCACTTACTAGGCACAACATCTAGAATGCAATGAAGATGATAATGATGATGAATAATGCACGAAGTCATCACACAACCTATGTATACACCTATCGAGATCTACTTCAAAGTAAGACCCGTGAAGGGTTCAGCAACCCATACCTAACGGACATAGCTACAAACATACGACTCATTGAGGTTCGTCAACCCATATGTAACCAATATCCATATCTCCTTACAGGCACAAACATCGATAGAGGGTTTTGAAGATATTGTCACACTTTCTATTAATAAAGCCAGTATTTCCAGTAATTCCATAATAGTACTAATGTTTCATAAATGTATATGATATGAAAATGTAATGCTCACAACCAGCCAAAATGAGAATATCTAATATCCAACTAATATACCAACCATGTGACCCAAAAATCCACTAAAATCAACCAACCATCCAAGATCCAATATATCCCAAAAATAATAAAGTAAAACGTGCAAGAAAATGTCATTAATACCACATAAATCCCAAAATCAAGGATTTTCCACCAAAAAAAGTACAACCAAACATACATATATCAATACTAGGCCAACAACATCATATAAAACCCCACATGACCACACATAGCAGATAATGTCTCACAACTACCAATTATTATTTACATAGGCCCCAACACGGGCACATAAATCACCTAAACATATTTTTCATGATACAACCCCATACTAATCGCATGGTTTTAGATTTTTATTAATTACCCATACCAGTCTGAAGAAAGTTAAGTTATAACCTACCTCAAAAGCCAAAAATCAGTCCAAAAGATTTTAATGTAAAGCTTTCGCCTCACGAATGGGCCAAGAATCAACTAAAATATACAAATACAGAATGTACGCGTCAATAGAAAGCTAATGATATTCATATTGCCTATTTTTAAGTCAGGGTCAAAATGGACCCTTGAAATAGGTTCTTCAAAAAGAAGGGTAAAATGTTAATTTTTATCTAAGAATATATTTTCCAAGATTAAAGGAACTCGTAAGAGAAAAAACAAGTAAGAAGAGAGTGAAATCAGGGTGTAAATACATGAAATACTATTTTTAGTCCTTACAGGCCAAAATCCTCAAATTAACTTTTAATTCTGAGTTTAAAACAAGATTTAAATGATAAAATTGAAGAAAACTAATTGAAATAGGGATTTGGAGCTTGCCCAAGATTAAAAATGGTAGAAAATGTTCAAAAACTTAAACCCCAAGATCCAAGTCTCAAATATCGTGAAAGAATCTTGAAAAAGGGAATAAATGCCCCCAGGAATCACCTAAGCGACTACAGGGTAGATTAGGTGGCTATCGCTCAAGAGACCAAGAGTTGGTTAAGCGACGCCCGCCCTATCGCATATGTGGCTTGGCTGTCGCTTAAGTGACTGTTTGACTTTCCATTGTCGCATAAGCGACCAAGCCATGGCTTAAGAAACTATCTCTTAAGTGATCCTAATATTTCTTAGGCGACATTTTAGGTTGTCGGGCCAAGTTGTGTAGACGATTAATCCTTTGCATAGGTGAGTGCACTAGCTAAGTGGTGCACCAACTAGAGACTTGGAGAATTTTGTGGACCCCTCGATATTCATTCAGAGTCTCGAATATGCAAATGAACTATGCTACCCTACAAAATTTGACGCTCAGAACTCTATGGTGATAATAGATTTTTGAAAAAAAATCATCTTCAAAAAATTAGCCCTCGAGATTCAATTTAGAAATTTTTGAATTTAGTATCGAAATGACATATAACAGCCGTAAAACTACGCCAACCATGATACCAACCTAGAATTGACATTTTGGATCATTTGGCATAGTTTGTTTTGCCATCTGATGCACAGATCAATACATATTAATTGAAGTCAACTATAAAGCTTTTCAAACCACCAATAATCACAAACGTGCCCAATTAACACCAAAATACATTAGGAACTATGTAAATCATCCCCACACCCCAGAAATCCCATAATGCAACTACGAGGAAAGGTAAAATGAACAAATTGCACAAAAATAAACACTACACATGAACCATTGAAAGTCAGGCCATTACATTATCCACCACTAAGAATCTAGTTTGTCCTTGAACTAAGGGCAATAGAAGTACCAAAATCAATGAAAAGATGACGATAACTACTATGCATATCAGAATCAACCTCCTAAGTATAAAAATCTATAGGATGAAGCTTCCACTAAACCTTAACCACAAGAATAGCTCTAGAACGCAACCATTTCACATCGCTAGCTTGAATCGAGACAAGCTCCTCGACAAAAGACAAACGCTCATCTAACTAACTTGTATCCCAGTAACATGAAACTCATTCAGAATGTAACATCAAAGCATAGAAACATAAAAAAACTAGATGAACAACTGATAAATCTAGAGGCAATGCTAAATCATAAGCCACCTCCCTAATAGTCTGAAAGATGTCAAAAGGCCCAATATACCTTGGGTAAGCGTTCCCCTCTTACCAAACCTCATCTTGCCCTTTATTAGTAAAACATAAATAAACACACGATCACTAACATTAAATTTCAAGGCATGAAGTCTATGATCCATATAGCACTTTTTCCTACTTTAATCGACTTGAAGTCTATCCTGAATAACGTGAAATCTATCCAAAGATTCACTATGAGAGTTCATACCTTAAGGTCTAATCTCAAAAACCTCAAAATGACCAACTAGAGAGGGACAACTCCTAACCTACAAAGCCTCAAAGAAAGATTTCTCAATACTACAATGGTAGCTACTATTATATGAACACTCTGTCAAATGAAAGATGCTATTACCACTGACCACCAAATTCCATCCCACAAGCATGGAGCATTGATATGCCTAAATTACACCTTTTTTGCAAGAGAGTAAGTGGTTGCTCTAAAAAATAGAACCCAACTAGGTTGGGTGTCAAATCCCATAGAGAAGAATGTGTTCACTAAGTATTATGATTGTTATTAGACTATTGATCAAAGGTTCCTGAATAAGAGAGGTTTTGATTATAAATTGTGTTCTAAGTAATTGTAACAGAGTCGTTCCAACTTATGATTCTTTCTTCTAGTAATAATTCAATGATATGAGACAACCTAAAGTTATGGTAACCAAGATACTAAAACAGTTAGGGTTGTGAATCACTTTTGAGTTCCACTCAACAACTTCAATTGCAAGACCAGCTGAATTCTAGTGCTTACCCATTAGTTTCTCAACCTTAGTGGATAGATTATCCTTTAACTCTCTCAACTTAAAGAATATATTGATTAATCAACCATTTTTCTAATGTAGGTTAATCCTTATTAAGGCATTCTCCATTAATCTAAAGATTTATGTCTCTACATTTTATGTAAACCCTTTTTTTTCCAACAAACATTTTTCTTTTCGAACAAATGATTGTTCTTAGGTTAACTTTACAAGTTTGCAACCAATAAAAGTTATTAGAGTAAAGAAGAGTTTATGCAACATCAATTACCTATAGAAACTCAATTGGAATCATAACCCATATCAACTGCTTACATTAAGGCTCTCATAACCCTAGTTATGGGAACTTAGCCACTCATCTCCATAGAAGAAAGAGAAAGAATACTTGTATTATTCATAAGCAAATTCAAAGTTCACTTACAAAGGTTACAAGAAATAATTCTTGAATCTTTAATAGCAATGGAATGATTAAATCCACAAATGTCATTTGATTCACAGATTTCTACATTATAGAGAGTTTCAAAGATGAAAAACTAAGATAAAACAATCTCCAAGATTCAGAATATCCTCAATAAAACCCTAGCTAGGTATCTATATGCTCCCATGTTTAGAAGGTTTAAAATTTAAACTCAAAAAATGTTGCATCCAAATTGATAGTCCAGCTGATGCTCCATTGAGAGTCTGACGGTTCGTCACATGGACTATCACTAAGTGCCCCAGAATGTCATGTTCTTCTTAAGCCTAACGGTTGTCTTGATAGACCGTTGATGGTCTGACGGTTTATTACATGGTCCGTCGCCCAGGATTCTAAAATCTTGCATTCTGCTTAAGTCTGATAGCTACCTTGGTAGACCGTCGATGGTCCAATGGTCTGTCGCTTAGGCTTCTAAAATCTTGTATTCTACTATAGTCGAACAGCTAAGTTGGCAGTCCATCGTAAGCTTGAAGGTTTGCTATTTGGGTCGTCATTGACCTTTTTCTACTATTTTTCTAAGTTTTCTCCTTTAGCTGACTCCTCAACCTGAAATCACTCAAATCCACTATTAAATACAACTTTAGTTACTTGAAAACTCATAATTTTCCTGAGAAAAAGACGTAAAATGTTTTGTCAAAAGATGAAACATCAACAGTCTCAACTTAAGATAATTGTTTGTCCTCAAGCAACTCAGAACCAGATTATAAATATGAGCAATAAAATGATAGGCGTTCAACTTGCTGAACCAGTTATCACACAACCATTCATTTGCCCTCCTACTTATATGCCTCAACATATCGGAGTCCATAACTAGAATTATTTCATAATCAATACATATACATTAACATGGATATAAGAATCTATAAAGATCAGCTGAATTAAGTGTGACTCAGATTTCCCTCATAATCAAGGAAATCCACAACTCATTTGATTTTGTGGATACATATCAGAACTCTCACACTCGTCAAAGAAGTTACAAACTTAGTACACATACCCATAGGCTTGCCCTTATCATCTAATGCTCTCTTATAGTTGATTCACCAAGATCAAGAAGGTCTTTCTCAGGCTTGTAATTTGGCTTAAGGGTTAGGTGAAGAAGTACTTCTAGGAAAAAGTGAGTCAATAATAGGATTTAATTCTCTTTTCCCTCAAGTTCTACCTACCAATGCCATTTCTAAACAAGCTCATTCAACCTTTTTCATTCCTTTACACATATCTATATAATAGGATTTAACTCTCGTTTCCATCAAGTTCTACCTACCAATGCCATTTCTGAATAAGCATATTCACCCTTTTTTATTCATTTACACTTTACCATAACAACCCCCTTTATATATATATATATATATATATATATACACACACACACACAAGCATCAGCCACCCTCAACTTATCCTATTGTAATCTATCAAGGTACATAATGTCTTGAGTAAACCAAGGCCAGATGCTCTAAACAATGCTCTAAACCAACTTTCCCTTAGACAACTAACATCTTTAATAATAGCCACCCTCAACTTAGGTATTTTGCCAAAGTTTAGGTTCACAATGCCTACTATTGGGCCTAGGCCAAATCTACCAAAGAACTAATAGAGATAGCACCACAATGATGGAGATTGTCCACCGGTTCATAACTTACCATCCACTTTTTCATGAAAAGGTCTTTCATTAACTTTGCAAAACCGAGCATTTGTTCCAATGCTTCCACTAATGGCAAATTAATCATTAATTACTTAAGCATGGCCATAAATTTGCAAAACTTTATGTCATCTTCCTTCTTATTCAACTGGTAGGAAAATGGCAGAGGTAGTTTTGGTAGAAAAGTCACCACTACTTCCTTTTCCTTGTCTTTCTTTTTTCCCAATCCATCCACCAACTATGATTACAAGGAACATCAATGTCATCCTTCTTCTTATACTCCACAGTGTTACTTTCTTCAAGATCAAACATTTTTTCATCACCTCTTTAATAACAGATTTTCCCATAGAAGGGCCTGGTAATACCCTACCACTCCGTGTGGTAATTGTCATGCAAGCACCATCATTTCGAGGATTCTAAACTGTATTACTTGTCAAAGTTCTGCTCTTCCTCTGATTCAATGCTACTGAGAGTTGGCTCATTTGCTGCTCCAACTATTTGATAGAACTAGAGTGTGAGTTTACCAGTTGACTTATTAAAGACAAATCACTTTTCATAGTAGTCATCCCAGAGTTGGTAGTCTCAAATCCTTTTAATAATTTCTCCATCATGTCCTCCATGGACATCTTGGCCGAGCTAATTGCAGCATTATCACTACTTTTGGGAGGTACATATAATACACTCCTATCATTCTTACTCTTCCACTTCCATTGATCTCTATCCTTGTATCCAGCCTTGTCATAATAGTTCCGACCTTGATTTCCTTGGCTATTGCCTCAAAAACCCCTTGATTATTTAGATAGTTCACCTCTTCTTCCGAATCAGAGTCAGTTTTTCCCTGGGATGTAATAGCTTTCACCTTCTCTATTTTTTAAAACAATAGATACTTAGTCAGCAAATCCATTTGTGTCTTCAAGTGTGTAATGTCCTGTTCACATTCTTTCTCCTTCTTGCATTTCTCTACAGTCATAGTACCAAACACAGTAGGGATTTCTACCACAGAATCCCTGGTATGTCAAGCTCTACTCTGTTTGGTCATCCTATCAAGCATCTCCAAAACCTCTAGAAAAGTAAGGTCAATAAACAACCCTCCTGCAACATTATCTACAATTGGCTTCATAATAAAGTTCAAATCCCGATAAAAATTCTCCAGAAAATGAATATCCGTCATGTTATGGTTCGGGCATTGCATCAGTTTCTTTTTAAAACTCTCCCAGGTCTCATGAAGAGATTTAGTGGGAAGTTGTTGGAAGTTACTAATTTTATCCCTCAATTGTACCCTCCTGGAAGGTGGAAAGAACCTTTCTAGGAAAGCCTCTTTCAACTACCTCTAGTTGGTGATAGAGTTGGGAGTCAATCCATTGAGCCACAGTGTCACCTCCCCAGATAGAGACAGTGGAAATAAACGTAGGAAGATAGTATTAGGACCCACTTTTGGGTTATCAAAAGACTTGAAAATGGTAATAAAGTCCACCAAGTGCATATTTGGATCATCTTGGGGAAAACCACCGAACAACCCCTTAAGATGAAGAGGTTGAATCATCGTACTAGTAATATTGAATTTAGCTCCAGGCGATCGAGGTGGAGAAATGATAGCTCCAGTTGCACCTACTCCATCCATTCCATCTTCATCTTCATTCAAATCAAACTATACCAGTTGTCGATCCTGCCTCGCCCTAAATGGACGATTCCTATTTACATTCTGATTCACTGGTGTAGCCAGATTCTCTGCATGCCTTGAGTTAATAGGATATAACAAATCATCATTCCCCAAATCATAATCATCAAGATTAGGATGACGTTTCTGTTGGCCATCATTCTGCTGATTTAGTTGAGCTCTAGCCAGAGCGGCTAGTCTTTTAGCATCTTAGGGATCTGCCATTCTGCCAATTAACTGCGGTTCCGGATGTATTGGTAATAATGGTGCACCCGATATCCAGTACTTGTCATACACAATAACTACCCTACATAAAACAAAAACAACAAACAAAAGTAAAATTTGGGAAAATTAACCAAAGGTTAATTAACAAACACCAACTTAATTGACAACCATATTCCCCGATAATGGCGCCAAAATTTGATACACCCAAGTTATACCTCTCTTGTGAGAGAGTAAGCAGCTGCTGTCAAATATAGAACCCAACTAGGTTGGATGTCAAATCCCATAGGGAATACTATGCTCACTAAGTATTGTGATTGTTATTAGACAGTTGATGAAAGGTTCCTGAATAAGAGGGGTTTTGATTTATAAATTGTGTTCTAAGTAACTGTAACAGAGTTGTTCCAACTAATGATTCTTTCTGCTAGTAATAATTAACTGATATGAGACAAACTAAAGTTATGGTAACCAAGAAGTTTAAACAGTTAGGGTTGTGAATCACTTTTGAGTTCTACTCAATAACTTCAATTCCAAGAGCAGCTGAATTATAGTGCTGACCCATTAGTTTATCAACCTTAATGGATAGTTTATCCTTTAACTCTATCAACTTAAAGAATATATTTATTATTCAACCATTTTTATCATGTAGGTTAATCGTTGTTAAGGCATTCTCCATTAATCTAAAGATTTAGGTCTCTAGATTTCATGTAAACCCTTTCTTTTCCCAACAAACATTTTTCTGTTCAATTAAGTGATTGTTCTTCGGTTCACTTTTCAAGTTTGCAACTAAGAAAAGTCATTAGAGTGAAGAAGAGTTTATGCAATATCAATTACCTACAGAAACTCAATTGTAATCACAACCCGAATCAACTGCTTACATCAAGGCTCCCATGACCCTAGTTATGGGAACTTAGCCACTCATCTCCATAGAAAAAAAAGAAAGAATACTTGTATTATTCATAAATAAATTCAATATTCACTTACAAAGGTTACAAGAATTAATTCTTAAATCTTCAATAGCAATGGAATTATTAGATCCACAAATGTAATTTGATTCACAGATTTCTACATTACAGAAAGTTTTAAAGATGAAAAACTAAGATAAAACAATCTCTAAGATTCATAATATCCTCAATAAAACCCTAGCTAGGTATTTATATTCTCCCAGGTTTAGAAGGTTTAAAATTTAAACTTAGAAAATGTCGCATCTAAATTGACAGTCCAGCTAATGGTCTATCGGGAGTCTGATGGTCCGTAACATAGACCGTCACTTAGTGCCCCAAGATGTCATGTTATGCTTAAGACTGACAGCTATATTTGCAGACCATCGATAGTCCAACGGTTCTTCGTAAGGTTCGTTGCCCAGGCTTTTAAAATCTTGCATTTTGCTTAAGTCTGATGGCTACCTTGGCGGACCGTCGAAAGTCCGACGGTCCGTCTCAAGGCCCTTCGCTCAGGCTTTTGAAATATTGAACTCTGTTGAAGTCTGATGGCCAAGTTGGCAGTCTGCCGCAAGCTTGATGGTCCACCACTTAGGCTGTCGCATGGGTCTTTTATCTAGAACTATATATTTAGCTCTGATGGTCCGCCTGGCAGTCCATCGCATGACTGACGATCCGCTATTTGGGCCATCATTGACCTTTTTCTGCTATTTTCCTGAGTTTTCTCATTCCGCTGACTCCTCAATTTTAAATCACTCAAATCCACTATTTAATACAACTTTAGTTGCTTGAAAACTCATAATTTTCCTAAGAAAAAGACGCAAAATGTTCTGTCAAAATCCGAAACATCAAGCATATCCTTCAAAATCTAAATAGTCCGCTCAGACTACCATTGGTTTGGGGGTGAAAAGCTTTACTAAGATCAACTCGAGTACCTAACACTTCCTAAAAGGTCTTCCTAAAGTGATATATGAACACTGAACCTCGATCTGAGATGATAGACATGGACACACCATGAAGATGAACTATCTCACATGTATAGATATGGGCCAACCTCTCAACACTAAAAGAAACCTAAACCAGAATACAATGACCAGATTTGGTCAATCAATGCCCAATGACCCAAACACTATCAAGACCATGATAAGTACGAGACAACCTAGTCACAAAGTCCATATTGATTCGTTTCTATTTCCTCTCGGAAATGGGTAACCTCTAAAGTAAACCTCCTGGTCTCAAATATTTGTCCTTTACCTACTCGAAACATAGGTAATAATCTACTAAATTTCTGACATCCTTCTTCATACCACCCCACCAGTAATGCTGTCTCAAATCACGAAAAATCTTAGTCACTCCAGGATTAATAGAATATTTGAAACAATGAGCCTTCTCTAAAATAAATCTAATACAATCACCAACACTTGGCACACAAACTCAGCCACCAATCCTCAAAACACCATCTAGATCAAGAGAGGCTTCCTTAGCCTCGCCAATCAATACCTTATCCAGGATCACTCTCAACTAACAACATCAAACTGATGAGCCCAAATCTTCTCCATCAAAGAAGGTCTAGCCTCTACTAATGCCAAAATGCACCCAGGTGTCAATACAACAAGCCTAACCATCTGGTTATCCAAAGACCAAATCTGTAAGGCCAAATGCCTCCTCTAAGTCAATAGATGCACTAAGATACCCATGCTAGAAAATTTTTAGCTTAAGGCATCCGTAACAACATTAGCCTTACCTAGGTGGTAGGGAATAGTCAAGTCATAATCCTTAAGCAACTTAATCCAACGGCACTGCCTCATCACGCTGGGTAAAAAGGTACTAAGGCTATGATGATCTGAGAAGATCTTACAACAAACTCCATAAAAGTAGTGTCGCCACAACTTCAAAGCAAAAACAACCGCGCACAACTCCAAATCATAGGTAAGGTAATTATTCTCATGAGGCTTCACTTGATGAGAAGCATAAGCAATCACCTTACTCTCATGCATCAACATAACACTTAACCCAATACCACAACTATCACAGAAAATGGTAAAACCTATGCCCTTCTTAGATAGGGCCAAGATGGGACCTAAATTCAATAAATACTTAAGTTTTTGAAAGCTCACCTCACAAGCATCAAACAACTTAAAGGAAATCTTCTTCTGAGTCAACTTGGTCAAATGAGCTGCAATAGATAAAAAAAACCCTCAAAAAAAGCCAAGAGTGGCCCGCTAATCCAACAAAACTCCAAATCTCAGTAAAAAAGAATGCCTAGCCCAATCATGAACTACTACAATCTTGAAAACCAAAAGATATGACTAAAAACTCATAATGATCATACCGAGTCAAAAAAGCTATCTTTGAAATATCCAAAGCTCTAATTCTCAACGGTGATCCCCAAACCTCAAATCAATCTTTACAAACAACAAAGTACCCAAAAGTTGATCAAACAGATCATCAATACGAGGAAGAGAATACTTATTCTTAACCATTACCTTGTTCAACTAATAATAATTAATACACTTGCTCACAGACCCATCCTTTTTTTCATAAACAAGACCTGTGCACCCCAAGGTGATACACTAGGTCAGATAAACCCTGTATCCAACAACTATTGCAAATGATCCTTTAATTTCCTTAACTCGACTGGGGAAAATCTATAAGGAGGAATAGAAATGGGTTTAGTTCCCGACTTAATATCAATAGAGAAGTCAGTGTCATGATCCAAAGGCATACCAGGCAAATTCATAGAAAAGATGTCTACAAACTCACGGATAATATGAATAGAATCTAAGGAAAGAGGTGAGGCAACACTAGTATCACGAATATAAGCCATGTAAGACAAGAATCCTTGCTAGACCAAGTTAGAGGCTTGAAGAAAAGATACAACTCTTTCTGAACCCGAATGAAACAAACCCTTCAAAGTTATACTTGGCACACCCGACAAACCTAAGGTATTTGTCTTAGCATAAAGATCTAGGATAGGATATAAGAAACTAACTAGTCCATAACTAACCCTCATCTGACTAGGTAATCCCACGACCACCACCACGGGCACCACTACCTCTGCCTCTCGTACCCCTAATAAAACCTCGACCCTTTACAGTGAATATAAGAGTAGCTCTGAAGATACAATGAGGATAGTCCATACACACATGGCTAGCCTTATCATATATAAGTCAATCCCTATGGCCGAACTCAATAGATAAAGGTATGGCTAGGATAGGACAGCCACCCAAAGCTACTGAACCAAAAGAACCACTATTTGTACTAGTCTACTATGGTACCTATAAAGCCTGTAAAATCTCTACCTTAATAAGTGTAACCTATGAACTTACCCAAATAATGCACTTCTTGGCACCTTCCTAAGATGGCCAAAAAATAGAATCAGTCATCTAAGCATGATCCATAATAATCTAAAAAATGATGCTCTACACACTACTATCTGAATCATAGCAAGATGAAGAGAAATATCTTATCCCTTCACAAACTTTTGAATCTTTCCAAACTCGATGGAAATATTGGCATAAGAATATCTGGACAAGGCATAGAATCATGCCTCATAACCTACAATAGTCATGGAACCCTGATCCAAGTGATCAAATTGATCTCTCATCTAATCCCTTAAATTAAAAGGCCCAAAACTATCTAAAAAGGCCTCTATAAACTTTTCCTAAGTCATCTCTGGTAAACTAAGATGTTGACAACTAATAAGTGACATCCACCAATCTTTAGCTACATCTCTCAAGTGATAAATAGTATAAGAAACCCCATGTGTATCGAGAAAACTAAGGTTATACAACTTCTCATGATAAGCCATCAAGAACTTATACGCATCCTCACCTACATCACCACTTAACCTAGGACGAGCCAAACGAGTGAATCTATCAAACTTTTTCTAATCCTTAGAAGACATAGCTGCACTCATAATAATAGAAGGCATAGTAAATCTGGATAGCTGAGAACTAATCTAAGGAGTCATCATAGAAAAAGGTTGAACTCCAAATTTTAGAATATTATACTCAGATACAGACGCTGAAGAGGGGACCACACTCAGAGTTTGTGGAGTACCATATGTAGATATTGGTACAATAGAAGGATCCACACTTAAAACTACAAAACACCATTGGAATCCTTAGGTACTAATAGACATACAATACTTGGAGCTGGAGGAACACCAGGTGCACTCATAAGAGCACCCTCCAATCTGGTCAACAAGCTATAATACACCATATATTTCTAAACTAGAAAATGAACCTTATTCCTACACATGAAGCCTCCTATCCTATGATTCATATTTGAGTACATGAATTAGGATGAGTATCCTAGTAATAATAGAGCTTGTGATGTGTTAAGAATGTTCATAAGAGTTACTTAGAGTAAGCTGATAACGCTCAAACTACAGCTCTCGTAAGAGTGTAAGTGGTCGTTGTCAAATATAGAACCCAACTGGGTTGGGTGTCGAATCCCACAGAGAATACTTGGTCACTAAGTAAGCAACGATTAGTAGACTTTTGGTGAAAGTTTCGTAAAAAGGGGGGATTGTAGCGTGCAAATAATGTAAACAAAATAGTAGAGTAAAAACGTAAAATAGAAGAGTAAAACGGATTGTTTGGTTGGTTTTGATTAATGAGAATTGAGAGTTAGGGCTATGTCCACCTTATGAGTTTTACTTATCTATTGGCTATGAGTTATGCGGAATTCAGACATGCATGTGCTTATAGAGATTCGTATTCTATAGTAAATCCAGGCGTCTTTCGACCATCAAGGATTATATCACTTTAACTCTTTTGAGCTTAAAGCGTATCTAACGGTACAAAATCTCCAAGAGGTTAATCCAGTTATGGCACTAGCTTTTTAACAGGGGTTAGTTCCCTATTACCTTGACACTACCTCTTTTCCAGATATATAACTTTTCTTTCGAACAAGTTAATGCTATACTGTCGTATTCTATATGTTTGCAACCATAACAATTTAGATTAAGATGAAGAGAGTAATGATATAAGCAGCATACGTGTCAAGAATTCACAAACTCATAGCAATAGATAGTATCTCATAAAGCTTCCATAACCCTAACAGAGAAGTTTAGCTACTCTTGATTGCAACGGAGATCACAATAAACATCATCATTATCTCACGTTGGTCACAAGGGCCGTGCTTTCTCTGTCAGAAAGCAATGTCAAGAACTGAATGTCGAATAAAAGAAAAATAGAATTGAATAGAAGAATAATGTCTGAAAATGAATTGATGAAGAGGGAAAGAACAGAAAGGGGAATAAGAAGAGAATAAGAAGAGAATGCTGAAAACTTTCAGCCAAATAGGGTTTATATAACATCCATATCCTATTCCTACTAGGCTACTGCGTACTTATCCTAATCCTAATAAGTTACTGCATCATTATCCTAATCCTACTAATTTACTGCTGATCCCCAAAGTCTTTGGAAATGTTGTTTTTGCCCGGGACAGGTTTTCCATGGTCACGTTTAGTCCCTAGGCATCCAAGATCTTCTTTCCTTCTTTCGTGAAGCTTCCTTTGGTGTCAAGTTATCCATAAAATGCTGAAATCTTCATCATTTATACCTGAAAAACTTGCTAATCACATTTGTTAGCTCACTTACAGGAAAGAGGACTAAATGTGCATGAATTATCTATTTTGTCCTCAAAACTTAGCTAAAATATGGGTAGATTATAGCACTTTAGGCATGTAAATACGCCTATCATCAACACCCCACACTTAAAGCTTTGTTCATCCTCGAACAAAATATCATGTCCTTCTAAACATCTACTTAGGGTTTCATAGTAACCGCACAAAATATTCATCCAGACAGGCATAGCAATTATTAACAAAGAGTAGTTTTCTAATCACTACTAGAAACAATTCAACCTCTAATATAGACTCGTGATGGTGGATAATTCGTATCCACAAGTTAACCCACAAAGAATCATACAAACTACCCAAAACTCATCAACCATGTGTGTCTCACATAAGATCTTTACCCATAATCACTCACAAATTTTGCATTTTTTGAAACATAGGTACCATATTTTCCTTGCTCTCACTCTCACAAAGAGTTCATATGTTGCAACTAATGACGATAGGCTTGCCCTTAGTGTAATGCTCCACTAAATATCAGAATGCTAAGTTTAGGATCAAATAGGTCTTTTACAAGTTGTAATGTAGGCTAAGGGACGGGTAGGACTATTTTGGCCAGAAATAGTGACTATGTTCCTAAGCGCTTTAATACATCACATTATGCCGTTTAACACTCTCTTTTAAACAACCTTTCTTCTTTCTTTTAATCTACCACCCCTTCTCACCTCTTTTGTTTTTCAATTTTAAACATAACTAACTTTTTAGTTTTCATCATTTTTCTTTTCATAACACACCTCTATGATAGCAATTCTTTTTCATAACAAATTCAAGCACCAATACATTCTAAGGCATCACACTAATCCAATTTCGTCTTATTTTGTCACATGACTTTACAATTTAAAGCGTTTAGGAATTTGGATCAAATTATGGTCTTAATGGATTAGGCTTACATATGAGGCTGTCAAAGAAAATAGGCTTAAAGGCTCAAAAGGGTTGACTAGGATAATGTCCATGGGTAGGTAAAACGAAGGTAAACAGTTACAGGTTGCCAAAGAAATGCCTAAATCATCTCCTAAACTCACACTTTTTATTTCGCTTCAGACACACACCAGATAAGTTCTAGAATCAGCCACAAACACAGAATATACTATATCCTCACACACACAAGGCACATGGTCGACTTTATTGGGAGTAGTATAGACTCTTGACCCAACAGATGAAGGAACTGAACCACACAATTAACACATAGTGAGTCACAATTAGAGCCTAAACATCTCAATAGTAATGATTTTAGCACAAACTCTTGTTATAATACCATGCTGCCCTCAGAACAATTTCATGCAAAGTTAAAAAAAAATTAACTACTAAAACAAAACAAATAAACATAAATAAGCAAATACAGATAAAGAAGTATAGCATACGAATACCAGCACCCCACACTTAGATGGGACACACTGCCCTCAGTGGAAAATAAATAAGAAGAACCTGATTAGTCGGACTCATCCTCTATGTCTGGGGTCATGCCCCCTGCATCGGAATTATCATCAGAGTCATCATCCTCGGAGTTTCCTCAAATTGTACCCCACTTGATGCCAAAAGTGTGTCGAGGTATTTGCAGCACGGAGGATTCAGCTTGCTCTTTTCTTCCTCTTTTCTTACCTTTCTGTGAGGTGGTCGCTTTTTCTTTTCCTTGTCGTCCTTTTTGGTGCCATTCTACTTGAGATTCATGTTAGCTCAACTCGGAAGATATAATCGACAAACAAACTATAATGGCACCACCCCACATTTAATTTATTTATACAAACTAATTAAGTGAGTGATGTCGATTACTCAGACTTCATTGACATACATATAGGTGATATGTTCCAACAATATGTTCAGCACAGTCATACTTGCATGTTGTCTTTAACTATTCTTTTCAACTTTATGTCATGTAATCTTGACCATCCTTTATGGTTTGGATTAATGTATTTTTGGAATAAGGCGACCATGTAGAGATTGAATCAAGTTTATGGTATAGAAATAATCACAACATTTCATGCTTGTATTCAATCATGATCTTTATCTCGATGAATGAGTCATTCAAACATTCAGGCATTCAATTTTGAAGATTATGCAATTAACTTTACCATGTCGACTCATCAAAAGTATGACAGTGTATCAAAATCAAATACAAGTTGGAACCAAGTCAAGAACACCCACACGTATTCTTTCACTCAATTAGATGTATCATAACAAACCAAGCACATTCAAATCACCAACACCAATTCAAGATCTAACGAATCATTATGAGCATAGTACTTACGTAATATAAAAGAAGAACTTACTTGGTGATGGATTTGGAATATGATATTGCAAGGTTAGATAAGTAAAAAGAAAAGTTTTGAGAGATTTTGGAAGGGTAGGCGGTGCTTAGGTTGGATTTGCAATGAGTTTTTATTTTAAAACTAAGGTTCTATTTATAAGACAAGCTTGGGTCAGGTTTTGACCCATTTGCAATCGGATTAGGAGACCAAAAGTGAGCATAGGTGGCGCCTAAGCCATGGCAATCTAGATTCAGAGACAAAAGGCATTGGCATAGGCGGCGCCTATACTATGGCATTGTTGAGCATAGGCGGAGCCTATGCTATGGCATTGTTGAGCATAGGCGGCGCCTATGCTATGGCATTCTAGATTCTGAGAGCTTAGGCCATAGCATAGGCCATGCCTTGTTCGTTGCCTAGATTTACATAGGCCTTGCCTTGTTCGTTGCCTAGATTTTCATAGGCAATGCCTAACCCATAGCCTTTTCTTCTTCATTCCTAACTTACCACCTTCAATATGAACCTCTTCCAAATCAAAATTCAAGACCAATATCCTCCTTTATACGTCTTGTACCTACACTTACTCAAAAATGACAAAATTGATTAGAACGATGGGTTGCCTCCCATAAAGCGCCTTAGTTTTGGTCGTGGATCGACAAAATCTTAAGAAAACCAAACAATTAAAAACGATGAGTTTCCTCCCACCAAGCGCTTGATTTATTGTCGTGGCATGACATAGCTATCTCGATTACTTAGACTTTATGGAGATAGATGGTGGATCATTTTCGGAATGGATTCAGACCACAATGAGGCTTACTTGTAGGAATGCAATCTTCTTCGATACCAATTATATCATCAATAGACCAACCCATAGCTCTCTTGTACCTCTTCAGAGCAAAGATGAGAGCCTCTACGTGCTGTTCACTTAAATCATCCGCAACACTCACCGGAAGTGTATTTCCACTTTCAAAGAACGCATACCTTAGATAATTGGGGAGCTCTTTCAATTCTAGTACTGGTGGCTCTTCAATGGAAGTCTTCCCTGTTGGTGCAGATTGATTCTTAAGATCAAGGTCCGGCTGCTTAGGAGTATGAGAATAGGACCCTATTTCTGTTAGAGCACACATAGTTTCTTTATAATCTTCATCGTCCTCATGCTCAACATTCAGCAGTGCAGCAGACAATGGCTCATCAATAGGCTGCTTCTCTACTAATAAGTTTTTCTCATCCTCATAACAAGCATCATCTATAGAGAACACATTCATATCGCTGGGCTGCTTCATTGCTTTGCATACATCAAAACAGACCACTTCGTCATTCAACCGAAATAACAGCTCATTAGCTCTCATGTCAATAATCACACTTCCTGCTGCAAGGAAAGGACGTCCCAAGATTATGGGAACTTCAGAATCCACCTCGCAATCCAAAATCACAAAGTCTGCAGGAAAAATGAAGGTAGACACCTTCACCAACACATCATTCAAGATATCCACAGGTCATTTTACCGACCTATTTTCCATCACGAGCCGCATATTGGTTGGTCTAGGGTCGCCCAACCCCAACTTTCTGTTGATGGATAGTGTCATCAAATTGATGCTTGCTCCCAAATCGCATAATGCCTTAGCAAAATTCATAGATCCCACCGTGCAAGGAATAGTGAAAGCATCGGGGTCTGCCTTCTTCTATACAAAGGACCTCATGGCAATTGCACTGCAATGATGAATATTATCTGCTAGCTCATAGCTTACTGCCCAGTTCTTTGTTAAAAGGTCCTTCATGAATTTAGCGTACCCAGGCATCTGTTCCAGCACCTCCACCAACGGAACATTAATAGTCAGCTGCTTCAACATAGTCATGAATTTACTAAACCTTGTATCATCAGCTTTCTTCTTTAATCTTTGAGGAAAAGGTGGTGGTGGAAGAGGAATCATTTTCTCCACCACTTCCTTTTTATCTTACTTCTGAATTTCGATCTTTTCAGGCTACAGACTACTAGTGGTAACGTCATGATCACCCTTGCCAGCTTCTACGGCATCTTCACCATCAGCATCAATATCGTAGTCCGCTACATCGTTGACTGCTTGCTTGCCTTTGGGTAGATTTTCCAACACCTTACCACTCCTGGTAGTAATAGCCATGCATGCTTCATCGTTTCTTGGGTTTTGCACAGTGTTGCTAGGTAGGGTGCCGGCTTTTCTTTGATTTAATGTGGCTGAAATTTGGCTCAATTATTGCTCCAGCTGTTTTATTGAAGTGGAATGCGAGTCAACCAATTGCTTCATTGAGGACAAATCATTTATTACCTCGGTTACTCCAGTGTTGGTTGCCTCTACTCCTTTCAACAGCTTCGCCATCATATCTTCCATTGGCATCTTACCAGAGCCAGATGCAGCGGTGTCACGGCTTCCAGGAGGAACATACAAACCACTCCTGTTAGTCTTATTCTTCCAACTACCCTAATCGCGGTCCTTGTATCCAGATTTATCATAATAGTTCTAACCTTGGTTTCCTTGGGCATTGCCTCGGAAACCCTCCTGATTATTCAAGTAGTTAGCTTCTTCCTCATAATCGGATTCATCTCTTCTTTTTGCCACAATAGCTTTGACTTTTTCGGTCTTCCCTAATAATAAATGTTTTGTAAGAAGATCCATCTGCATTTTCATATGAGCCATATCCTGGTCACGTTCCTCTTCTCTTTGTCTCTGTTCTACACTCATGCCAAAAGATACAGTAGAGCTTGCTACCTCAGAATCCCTAGAATGCCAAGCTCTACTCTGCTTTGTCATACGATCTAGCATACCACTTGCCTCATTAAAAGTAAGGTCCATGAATGAACCACCCGCAGCATTATCAACCACTGGCTTAGTCACCGAATTCAAAGCCCTGTATAATATCTCCATCAAGTGGACATTTGTCATATGATGATTTGGGCACCTCATACGCTTCTTCTTGAACCTCTCCAATGTTTTATGGAGAGCTTCAGTTGGAAGCTGTCGAAAATTGCTTATCTCATCTCTTAATTGTGCTCTCTTGGATGGCGGATAGAATCTTTCTAGGAAAGCGTCTTTCAATTGCCTCCAATTAGTGATAGAATCAGGAGTCAGCCCGTTCAACCATAAAGTTGCCTCCCCAGATAGAGACAATGGAAATAAGCGCAGCCGAATTGTATTCTGTCCAACGCCTGGATTGTCGAATGACTTGCATGTAGAGATAAAGTTGATCAGATGCATATTCGGATCATCACCTGCTAGTCCACCAAATAGTCCCTTGAGTTGCAGTAACTGAATCACGGTGCTAGTTATATTGAACTTGGCTCCGGGTGCCAAGGGCGGAGGAATAATAGCCCCTGTGGCACCAGCTTCATCCAAATTGTCATCATCGTAATCAAAAGGAATCTGCATAGCTCGGCGATCAGGCCTCAATCACGCTTGACGATCTCTATTCTGCATGGGTGCCACCACCTCAGCAGTATGCCGTGGGTTTAGTAGCTCCTCATCGCCCAGGTCCTCATCATCAGGATTTGTTGTACGACCTGGGTTATCAATATTCTATTGATGCACTTGAGCAGCTGCCAATGCAGCTAACCTAGCCTGCTCCTGTTGAGTAGCCATTCTTTCAATGTCACGTTGTGCATCCATCCTGTCAACAAAACCTGAATAGAACAAAAACAACAACTAAAAGTAAAAGTACGAGAATCTTTGACCAAAGGGTCTAATAACTATCACAAACTTAGTTGACAATCGTATTCCCCGGCAACGACGCCAATTTTTGATAACGCTCAAACTACAACTCTCGTAAGAGTGTAAGCGATCGTTGTCAAATATAGAACCCAACTGGGTTGGGTGTCGAATCCCACATAGAATACTTGGTCACTAAGTAAGCAACGATTAGTAGACTTTTGGTGAAAGTTTCGTAAAAAGGGGGCATTGTAGCGTGCAAATAATGTAAACAAAATAATAGAGTAAAAACGTAAAATAGAAGAGTAAAATTGATTGTTTGGTTGGTTTTGATCAATGAGAATTGAGAGTTAGGGCTATTTCCACCTTATGAGTTTTACTTATCTATTGGCTATGAGTTATGTGGAATTCAGACATGCATGTGCTTATAGAGATTCGTATTCTATAGTAAATCCAGGCGTCTTTCGACCATCAAGGATTATTTCACTTTAACTCTTTCGAGCTTAAAGCATATCTAACGGTACAAAATCTCCAAGAGGTTAATCCAGTTACGACACTAACTTTTTAACAGGGGTTGGTACCCTATTACCTTGACACTACCTCTTTTCCAGATATATAACTTTTCTTTTGAACAAGTTAATGCTATACTGTCGTATTCTATATTTTTGCAACCACAAGAATATAGATTAAGATGAAGAGAGTAATGATATAAGCAGCATACGTGTCAAGAATTCACAATCTCATAGCAATAGATAGTATCTCATAAGGCTTCCATAACCCTAACAGAGAAGTTTAGCTACTCATGATTGCAACGGAGATCACAATAAACATCATCATGATCTCACGTTGGTCACAAGGGCCGTAGTTTCTCTGTCAGAAAGTAATGTGAAGAACTGAATGTCAAATAAAAGAAAAATAGAATTGAATAGAAGAATAATGTCTGAAAACTAATTGATGAAGAAGGGAAAGAATAGAAAGGGGAATAAGAAGAGAATGCTGAAAAGTTTCAGCCAAATAGGGTTTATATAACATCCATATCCTATTCCTACTAGGCTACTGCATACTTATCCTAATCCTAATAAGTTACTGCATCATTATCCTAATCCTACTAAGTTACTGCTGATCCCCAAAGTCTTTGGAAATGCTATTTTTGCCCGCTACAGGTTTTCTATGTGTCACTTTTAGTCCCTAGGCGTCCAAGCTCTGCTTTCCTTCTTTCATGAAGCTTCCTTTGGCGTCAAGTTATCCATAAAATGCTGAAATCTTCATCATTTATAACTTAAAAACTTGCTAATCACGTTTGTTAGCTCACTTACAGGAAAGAGGACTAAATGTGCATGAATTATGTATTTTGTCCTCAAAACTTAGCTAAAATATGGGTAGATTATAGCACTTTAGGCGTGTAAATACACCTATCATCATAAGCCAAGCTAAGAACTTTTGAATCCACCAAGTTTTTGTGTGTGATTTTCTATAGATCATCTTTGAATGAGAATAACTTGGTTTATAGGTAGTATTTTGGAAGATTTATACCCTCCAAATTTTAGATGATTGAATAAGCTTTCCGTCGATACCAAATTCACATAAAATAGACACTCAGTAAAGATGTTATGGCAACTTAAAGTTTTAGCAGCGTCATTTTAGTCAGCGCATTGCACCGTAAGCCAAAATAACGTTCATCAATTTCCAGTTTCTCTTAGTGATTCCAGCGCATTACGGTGAGTTTCTAGGTCACAAACGGGTGGAAATGTAATGTCTCTGTGTCACGCCGGGAGACTAAATCAGGTAATTTTAACAAAAATTAAGTGACGCATCTAGAGGGGTATTTGGGTCATCTTTCCCCCCTATTTAAGTCTCAAACATGGGTTTGAGGCCCTAAATCAGCTCTTTACATTACTTTTTATCAAAAGTCACTCAAGAGCAACCAAGAACTAGTCTAGGGTTCAATTGGGGGTTTTAAATTCCAAGCTTATTTCATTACTATCTTCACGGATTATTAATCTAATGTATTCGTAGTGTTCATCTATGGATCCAATCCGTTCATAGAGCTCAAGAACCATGTATTAAATACTATTTTGTGAACTTTTTGTGGTGATATGAGCATGTACATGTTGATGATTGTAGTTTAAGTTTTAAGATGATATCTAAAGGTGTTTTCACGGAATATATATATGGTTGTTAGTTAAAAACTAAGAACTTTAGGTGGTGTAATATAGTGCAAGTTATGAAACACACCTACGCCTTAAAGAATGCATGGTAGGTGCTTGATAAAATGCTTGGGATGTTAGGAATTTATGTTTACATGGTTCCATGATATCTAAATGACAAGTCTGTGTTAGCTATATACTTAAATATGAATTCCATGCTATTGATGTGTTGCTATTGTTGTGGTATGAAGCATGTCTGATAATGGATATGTATAATATATACACAAAATATATCCATTCAATCCCTACAATGCTTAAGATATTGAATAACTACATGAAGTATAAGATCCCCTACCTATGATATTATGAATTGTGGACTCCAATCTTGTGATTAAGTTATGTCATGTGTGTACGTTTCCTTCTATCGAGTCCTGAGGTTATTCGTACCCAAAAAATATAGTTTTGTGTCTAGAGCCATGTCATGTTGTCACGATAATCTCAGTTAAGCTATAATCTATAAAACTCAGTCAGTCATGTGGCTCATGAAACCTCAGAAATCTCATGATCTCAGTTAATTCTCCGATAGTAGTACTATTCTGTCAGTCAACGGAAGCCAGTTAATTAGTCCAATTTATTATCTCTCCTCATTTCAATTAGTCTCATTCAAGGATGAATGTTTCCAAGGGGGAGATATTGTAATACCCCGTATATTTCTAAGCTAGAAAATGAACCGTTATTACTACACATAAAACCTCCTATCCTATTATTCACATTTAATTAAATGAATTAGGATGAGTATCCTAGTGATAATAGAGCTTATGATGTGTTAAGAATGTTCATCAGAGTCACTTAGAGTAAGCCAAGCTAAGAACTTTTGAATCCAACAAGTTTTCGTGTGTGATTTCAAATATATCATCTTTGAACGAGAATAACTTGGTTTATAGGTGGTATTTTGGCATATTTATACCCTCCAAATGTTAGATAATTGAATAAGCTTTTCGTCGATACCAAATTTGCCTAAAACAGACACCCGATGAAGAAATTATGGCGATTCAAAGTTTCAGTAGCGTCATTTCAGTTAGTGGCGCGTCGCGCCATAAGCCAAAATGACGTTCATCAATTTATAGTTTCTCTCCGTGATTCCAATGCGTCGCAGTGAGTTTCCAGGTCACAAAAGGGTGGAAACGCGATGTCTCAACGTCGCGTCGGTAGCCCAAATCGGGTAATTTTCACAGAAATTAAGTGACACATCTAGAGTGGTATTTGGGTCATCTTTCCCACCCTAAATAAGTCCCAAACACGGGATTGAGACCCGAAATCTGCTCTTTACATTAATTTTTGTCAAAATTCACTCAAGAACAACCAAGAACAAGTCTAGGGTTCAATTGGGGGTTTCAAATTCCAAGCTTCTTTCACTACTATATTCACGGATTATTAATCTAAGGTTTGCGTAGTGTTCATCTATGGATCCAATCCATTCATAGAGATCAAGAACCATGTTTTAAATACTATTTTGTGAAATTTTTGTGGTGATATGAGCATGTAAATGTTGATGATTGTTGTTTACGTTTTAAAATGATATCTAAAGGTGTTTTCATTGAATATATATATATGGTTGTTAGTTGAAAACTATGAACTTTAGGTGGTGTAATATGGTGCAAGTTATGAAACACACCAATGCCTTAAATAATGCATGCTAGGTGATTGATAAAATGCTTGGGATGTTAGGAATTTAGGGTTACATGGTTCCATGATATCTAAATGACTAGTCTGTGTTAGCTTTATACTTAAATATGAATTCCATGCTATTGATGTGTTGCTATTGTTGTGGTATGAAGCATGTATGATAATGGATATGTATAATGTATACACGAAATATATCCATGCAATCCCAACAATGTTTAAGATGTTGAATAACTACATGAAGTATAAGATCCCCTACCTATAATATTATGAATTGTGGACTCCAATCTTGTGATCAAGTCATGTTATGTGTGTTAGTTTCCTTCTCTTGAGTCCTGGGGGTATTCCTACCCAAAAAAATATAGTTGTGTACCTAGATCCATCTCATATTGTCATGATAATCTCAGTCAAGCTATAATCTATAAAACACAGTCAATCATGTGACTCAGGAAACCTCAGAAATCTCATGATCTTAGTTAATTCTCAGATAGTAGTACTATTTCATCAATCAACAGAAGTCAAATAATCAGTCCATGTACAGTCAGTTGAATTATGTTCAGTCTCTTTAGATGGGAGTATAAGTTAGCACCGAGGAAATCCAAGGATAGGAACTCACCTACCAGTTTAGGGTGTGATTCTTAGCAGTCATCCTTGCGTTCTAAAACTATGTAGCCAGCATAGGTTAAGACATCTTAACCTGTTAGATTAGGTTTAATGAGGTGGCTTAACCTGTTAGTTCAGGGTTCCTACCACTCTCATTTCGAGTACCTGCCATCTAAGGGTCACTCATAACTGTCCTTACCAGTGGCGCGGTATTGACACCCCTACAGTCGAGGAAACGATTGGACCCCAGCTTAGCCATAATGGCACACATGGGGCATGTCGGTTAAACAACTACCTTCTATAGTTTCAGACTCAGTCTCAGTAAAAGAACTTAGACAGTTCTTCAGATATCAGTATACCAGGACTGTTAGATACAGTCAATTTTAGTTATAGCACGGGACTCAGAAAGTTCAATCAAATTAAAGACTGTCAGACCCAGTCGCCCATGTTATTAGAAATACAGTTTTAGCCATGTCAGTTATCAGTAAACCATGTATTAGCGTACAGATTTATCTATCACGTACTCAAAATCTCAGTTACTATGTATGTATGTTTGTACTCTTACGCTCATATCAGTCAGTCAGTTAGCATTATTCATACATATAAACTCTTTGCATTAGCCTACCTCACTCGTATACTCAGTACTCCAGATATACTGATGCATTTGCGCTATGGTGATTTCTTTTCATGTTACACCATAAGTTTAGAGACATGAGTTCTAGACCAGCAGTAGCAGCTGCATTCTAGTATATAGAGTTATAGTGAGTCCTCTTCATTCGAGGATGATATGATATTATTTTATTTCATTTATTATTTCAGCTCAGTTTTGCTAGACGAAGTTAGTTGGAGACATGTTCCTTCAACTCCTTATTCAGACAGTATTTAGAGGCTTTCAGATTTAGTTCAGATTTGATTCAGTTTTCAGTTGTTTTGGGTTTCTTTCACCCTCATGGATGTTACTATTTTATAGATTCTTTATTCAGTTGAACCTTATGGCCTATGTGTTCATGTTTTCTGCATTATTACATTATATAGTGCAGTGCACAGGTACAGATATCAATCATGGGTTAGCTTGTGATCCTTTGGGGTCATAAGCACTGTGTAGCATTCTTGTTCAAAAAATTGGGGTTTTACAAACTTGGTATCAAATCCTAAGGTTCAATAGAGTCCTAGGAAGTCTGAAAGTTGCATCTAGTACAGTCTTGAGCATGGGTGTGTTGTGCGCCACATTTATGTATAGGAGGCTATGAGATGTTTTAGGAACAGTTTCCCTTCTTTCAGTATTTATGTCGTGCTAGTGAGCATAATCTCAAGTTAGCTCTTAGTCTAATCCGTTCTTCTCTTATTTTAGAATATGGCCCCAAATAAAAGAAACCAACCAGCTCCTCAGCCCAAAGATCCTTTGGGAGAACATATCTCTCATGCGGAGTTTAGAGCCGTATTGACCACACTTGCTCAATTTGTGGCTGCCCAAAATAAATGGCCACCAGTTATTCTAGCTAATCCAGTGGCCAATTCCGTAGCAGCTATGATTTGAGACTTCACCTGAATGAACCCTCCATCTTTCTTCAGGTCTAAGTTTGTTGAAGACCCCCAGGAATTCATTGACCAAGTCTAGAAGGTCATTGATAGCATGGGAGTTACTTCTATTCAGAGTGTTGAGTTAACCGCATACCAATTACAGGATGTCGCTCATACTTAGTACAAATAGTGGAAGTCTGAGAGGGCAGATGATGCAGGTCCTATTTAGTGGGAGGAATTTGTCATGGCTTTCTTAGACAAATTCTTTCCCTAAGAGCTGACAGAGGCCAAATTTGTTGAGTTCATTAACTCAGGCAGGAAAATATGATGGTTAGAGAGTATTCTCTTAGATTTACTCAACTATCCAGATATGCCTCTCATGTGGTTATAGACAATAGGGCAAAGATGAGCAAGTTCATGTCAGGGGTAAATGATAGCATGGTAAATGAGTGTAGATCTGTGATACTGAATAGTGATACGACTTTAACCAGGATCATGGACCATGCTCAACAAATAGATGAGCAGAAGGTTAGGACTATGGAGAGACAAAACTAGAGAGCAAGGTCAGGCAGTTTCAGTTTTGCTCAACTCAAATCAGAGAGAGGAAATCGTTAACAGTTTCATCCCAAGTCATCAGCTCCAGCTCATTCTTCTAGCAGTGTTCCAGCTCCTTCCTCCGCCAGTGCCCTAGTGTCGAAATTTAGAGACAGCAATAGAGATAGAGCACCAAGCTCTAAATCTTAGGGCAGTGTTAGCAGTGCCCGAACAAATCCCCTATGTCAGACTTGTGGTAAGAACCATAAGGGTATTTGCAGAGCCGGTTTTGATGTTTATTTTGGTTGTGGAAATCCAGGCCATAGGATTAGAGATTGTCCTCATCCAGGTCCTCAGGGTCAGTAGAATCATTCTGCAGCTCAGTCCGGTCACCCGAACCAGCAGGGTGCTACTTCTTGTGCTACTAGTGGGCAACGCCCTAATAGACTCTATGCTCTTAAGACCTGACAGGATCAGGAAAATTCTCTTGATGTCGTTACTGGTATGTTATAGATTTTCCATTTTCATGTTTATTCTTTTCTAGTAATAGGTACATCCTTGTCTTTTGTCACTCCATACATAGCAGGCGATTTCGAAATCAGTCCTAAAATTTTAGCAGAGCCCTTTTAAGTCTCTACCCCAGTGGGTAAAACCATCATAGCTCGGTAGGTATACAGGAATGGCCTGGTTATGATATTTCAGAAATCTACTTCAGCAGATTTAGTCGAGTTAGAGATGACTGACTTTGATGTCATTCTCGGCATGGATTGGCTTCATTCATATTATGACATAGTCAACTACAGAAATAGGATAGTTAAGTTTTAGTTCCCAAATGAGCCCATCCTAGAGTGGAAGGGTAGTACCTCAGCGTTCGGGGGTTAACTTGTTTCCTATCTTCGAGAAAGGAGAATGATTCCTAAGGTGGGGGTGTATCATCTCGTGCATGTTAAGGATTCCAGTTCTGAATCTCCTAGTCTCAAATTAGTCCTAGTGGTTAATGAATATTCAGATGTCTTTACCAAAGATCTTCCAGGCATTCTTCCCAAAAAGAAAATAGACTTTGGCATAGACCTTCTCCCAGATACTCAGACTATTTCTATTCTGACATATAGAATAAAACCAGCAGAACTTAAGAAAATAAATGATCAGTTGAAGGATCTCTTAGATAAGGGATTCTTCAGGCCCAGTGTATCCCCATGGGGTGCACCAGTCTTATTCTTGCACAAGAAAGACAGTTCTCTCAGGATATGTATTGATTACCGTCAGCTCAACAAAGTTACGATCAAGAATAGGTATCCACTTCTTAGAATAGATGACTTGTTTGACCAACTTTAGGGTGCCCTCTACTTCTCTAAGATAGACCTCAGATCAGGCTACCATCAGCTCAGAGTTAGAGAATGTGACATCCCGAAGTTAACTTTTTGTATGTGGTATAGTCACTTTGAAATTCTTGTCATGTCCTTTGGTCTTACCAATGCCCCTGTAGATTTCATGGACTTGACGAACCGTGTGTCCAAGCATTACTTGGACATGTTCTTCATAGTATTCATAGATGATATTCTGGTCTATTTTTGCACTAAGCATGATCATTCAGACCATCTCAGAATTGTTCTTTAGACTCTCAGGGATCATCAGCTATTTGCCAAGTTTAGTAAGTGAAAATTTTGGCTAAGATCAGTGAATTCCTCATCCATATTATTTCTAGTAATGGCATTAGAGTAGATCCTTAGAAGACCGAAGTGGTAAGAAACTGGCCTCACCCCGTATCTCCATCAGATATCACAAGTTTCATGGGTTTGGCCAGCTATTACAGACAGTTTGTCAAGGGATTTTCTTTTATTGCATCTCCTATGTCTAGCTTGACTCAACGAAGGTTAATTTTTAATGGTCAGATTCATGTGAGAAGTTTTTTAAAGAGTTTAAGACTCGACTCACCTCAACTCCATTTCTAGCTCTTCCAGATAGCTTAGACGATTTTGTAGTCTATTGTGATATATACAGAGTGGGATTAGGTTGTGTCCTCATGCAGTATGTTAAGGTCATAGCCTACGCCTCCAGGCAGTTAAAGCCCCATGAGAATAATTATCCTACTCATGATCTTGAGTTAGCAGGCGTAGTATTTTCCTTGAAGATTTGGAGGTATTATCGTTACAGAGTTCATGTAGATGTATTTACAGATCATAAGAGTCTCCAGTATGTCTTTTATCAGAAAGATCTCAATCTTTATTAGAGAAAATGGTTAGAGCTTTTGAAAGATTATGACATGAGTGTTCTTTATCATCTGGGCAAGGCCAATATTGTGGCCGACACTCTCACTAGACTCTCCATGGGTAGTGTTTCTCACGTTGAGGATAGCAAGAAGAAAATAGCTTAGGAAATCCATCAGCTGGCCAGACTAGGCGTTCGTTTAGTCGACTCTTCCGAGGGTAGTGTATGAGTTTAGAGTAGTTCAGAGTCATCTCTAATTTTTGATGTGAAAGAAAAGCAAGACAGGGATCTTAGCCTTGTAAAGCTGAAAGAGTCAGTTAAGAATTAGAAAGTTAAGGTTTTCTCCTAAGAGGGAGATGGTTTTCTTCGTTGTCAGGATCGTTTGTGTGTTCCAGGTATAGATGTCTTGAGGAAGCAAATTCTTGTAGAAGTGCATGGTGCGTGATACTATATTTATCCAGGGGCCACTAAGATGTACCGCGACTTACGGGAGATCTATTGGTGGAATGGGATAAAGAGAGATGTTGTAGAGTTTGTGTCTAAGTGCTCTACATATCAGTAGGTTAATATAGAGCATCAGAAACCTAGTGGTTCCATGCAGGAGTTCACCATTCCTACTTGAAAGTGGGAAGAAGTGAACATGGACTTCATGATGGGCTTGCCTTGAACTTGTCATCAACATGATTCAGTTTGGTCATTGTAGATAGAATGAACAAGTCGGCTTATTTTCTTTTTGTTCGTACTTCTTATTCATCTGAGGATTATGCCAAACTCTATATCAGGGAGTTGTTCAGATTACACAGTATTCCACTATCTATTATTTTAGATAGAGATACCCAGTTCACCTCTCACTTATGGAAAGCATTCCAAAAGGGTCTTGGTACCCAAGTTTATCTCAATACAGTGCTTTATCCTCAGACAAATGGTCAAGCAGAAAGGACCATTCAGACTCTCGAAGATATGCTAAGGGCGTATGGAATTGATTTCAAGGAAAATTGGGATGACCAATTGCCTTTGATTGAGTTTGCATACAACAATAGCTATCATTCTAGTATTCAGATGGCTCCATTCGAAGCTCTCTATGGTAGGAGATGTAGATATCTAATTGGTTGGTTTGAAGTTTGTGAGGCCTCAGTTATAGGTCCTGACTTAGTATTCGACGCCTTAGAGAAAGTTCAATTGATTAGAGAGACACTCCGAGCTTCTCAGAGCCAAAAAAAGTCTTATGTAAATATTCGTAGAAAGGATCTCAAGTTTGAGGTCAATGACTATATCAACCTCAATATCTCTCCCATGAATGGAGCAAAGAGGTTCGGAAAGAAAGGGAAACTCAGTCCCCGATATGTCGATCCCTTAAAGATTCTCAATTGCTTTAGCAAGGTAGCTTATGAGCTCAAATTGCCTTCAGATCTAGCCTCAGTTCATCCAGTCTTCCATGTCTCTTTGCTCAATAAATGCATAGGTGACCCAGCATTTGTAGCCTATTCAGAGCATTGATAGTCAGAACAATCTCTCTTATGAAGAAATGCCAGTCGAAATCTTAGACTATCAGACTCGTAGACTGAGGAACAAAGAAGTCCCTCTAGTCAAAGTTCTTTGGTGAAATAAGTCTGTTGAGGGAGCTACTTGGGAAGCAAAAGCAGATATGCATACCAAGTATCCTCACCTCTTCTCCGCCAATTTATATCAAGCTCAAGGTAACAGTTTTCCTTAAACGTACTCAGTTTCATGTTCATGTTTCCATCATAAACTTGGTATCTATTACCATTGCATATTTAGTCATGCATTCATGTATTATTCCAGTGTATAATTATGCATCAAATATGCATTCTCATTAGGAAAACTCAGTTATCAAAAGTCTCAGTTATGCATTCATGAATCAGTTACTCATGCATCATATATGCATGTCCAGCATGATGTGTTTAGCTTATCAGTCATGTCCGTCATGAGATCATATTCCAATATTGTATGTCTGTTATGTACTCCAATTTATTATCTCTCCTCATTTCAGTCAGTCTTATTCAAGGATGAATGTTTCCAATGGGGAGATATTGTAATACCCCGTATATTTCTAAGCTAGAAAATTAACCATTGTTCCTACACATAAAACCTCCTATCCTATTATTCATATTTATGTACATGAATTAGGATGAGTATCCTAGTGATAATAGAGCTTATGATGTGTTAAGAATGTTAATAAGAGTCACTTAGAGTAAGCCAAGCTAAGAACTTTTGAATCCAACAAGTTTTCGTGTGTGATTTCAAATAGATCATCTTTGAATTAGCATAACTTGTCTTATAGGTGGTATTTTGGCAGATTTATACCCTCTAAATTTTAAAGAATTGATAAGCTTTCTGTCGATACCAAATTCGCCTAAAAAGGACACCCAATGAAGAAATTATGGTGATTTCAAGTTTCAGTAGCGTCATTTCAGTCAGTGGCGCGTCGCGCCATAAGCCAAAATGACGTTAATCAATTTTCAATTTCTCTCCGTGATTCCAACGTGTCGCAGTGAGTTTCCAGGTCACAAAAGGGTGTAAATGCGATGTCTCAACATCGCGTCGGGGGCCCAAATTGGGTAATTTTCACAGAAATTAAGTGACGCATCTAGAGGGGTATTTGGGTCATCTTTCCCACCCTATATAAGTCCCAACATGGTATTGAGACCCAAAATCTTCTCTTTACATTACTTTTTATCAAAATTCACTCAAGAACAACCAAGAACAAGTCTAGGGTTCAATTGGAGGTTTCAAATTCCAAGCTTATTTCACTACTATATTCACGGATTATTAATCTAAGGTATGCGTAGTGTTCATCTATGGATCCAATCCAGTCATAAAGCTCAAGAACCATATTTTAAATACTATTTTGTGAAATTTTTATGGTGATATGAGCATGTAAATGTTGATGATTGTTGTTTAAGTTTTTAGATGATATCTAAAGGTGTTTTCATTGAATATATATATATGGTTATTAGTTGAAAACTATGAACTTTAGGTGGTGTAATATGGTGAAAGTTATGAAACACACCAATGCCTTAAATAATGCATGCTAGGTGATTGATCAAAGGCTTGGGATGTTTGGAATTTAGGTTTACATGGTTCCATGATATCTAAATGACAAGTCTGTGTTATCTTTATACTTAAATATGAATTTCATGTTATTGATGTGTTGCTATTATTGTGGTATAAAGCATGTATGATAATGGATATGTATAATATATACACGAAATATATCCATGCAATCCCTACAATGTTTAAGATATTGAATAACTACATGAAGTATAAGATCCCCTACCTATGATATTATGAATTGTGGATTCCAATCTTGTGATTAAGTTATGTCATGTGTGTAAGTTTCCTTCTATCGAGTCCTGGGGGTATTCGTACCCAAAAAATATAATTGTGTGTCTAGAGCCATGTCATGTTGTCACTATAATCTCAGTCAATATATACTCTATAGAACTCAGCTAGTCATGTGGCTCATGAAACCTCAGAAATCTCATGATCTCAGTTAATTTTCAGATAGTAGTACTATTCTATCAATCGACGGAAGTCTATTTATTAGTCCATGTACAGTCAGTTGAATCATGTTCAGTGTCTTCAGATTGGAGTAGAAGTTAGTACCGAGTGAACCCAAGGATGGGAACTCACCTACAAGATTAGGGTGTGATTCTTAGCAGTCATCCGTACATTCCAGAACTATGTAGCCTGCATAGGTTGAGACATCTTAACCTGTTAGATTAGGGTTGATGAGGTGGCTTAACCTGTCAGCTCAGGGTTCCCACCGCTCTCGTTTTGAGTACCTGCCATCTAAGGGTCACTCAACCCTGTCCTTACTAGTGGCACGGTATTGACACCCCTTCAGTCGGGGTAGACATTAGACCCTAGTTAGCCATAGTGGTACACATGGGTCATGTCGGTTAAATAACTACCTCCCACACATTCAGACTCAGTCTCAGTAAAATAACTCAGACAGTTCTTTAGATATCAGTATACCAGGACTATTATATACAGTCAAATTCAGTTATAGCACGAGACATAAAAAGTTCCATCAGATTCAATACCTTCAGACCCAGTCGCCCATGGTTTTAGAAATACAGTTTCAGCCATGTCAGTTATCAGTAAACCATGTATTAGCATACAAATTTAGCTATCACGTACCTACGATCTCAGTAACTATATATGTATGTTTGTACTCTTATGTTCATATCAGTCAGTCAGTTAGCATTATTCATGCATGTAAACCCTTTGCATTAGCCTACCTCACTCGTATACTCAGTACTCCAGTTGTACTAACTCATTTGCGCTATGGTGCTTTCTTTTCATGTTACATCATAGGTTCAGAGACACGAGTTCCATACCAGCAGTAGCAGCTGCATTCCAGTATACAGAGTTGCAGTGAGTCTTCTTCATTCGAGGATGATATGATATTATTCTATTTCATTTATTATTTTAGCTCAGTGTTGCTAGACAGAGTTAGTTGGAGACATGTTCCTTAAACTCCTTAATCAGATAGTATTTTGAGGCATTTAGATTTAGTTCAGATTTGATTTAGTTTTCAATTGTTTTGGGTATCTTTCACCCACACGGATGTTACTATTTTACAGATTCTTTATTTGGTTGAGCCTTATGGCCTACATGTTCATGTTTTCCACATTATTACATTATATATTGCATTGCACAGGTACAGATATCAGTCATGGGTTAGCTTGTGCTCCTTCAGGGTCATAAGTACCGTGTAGTATTTTGGTTCAGAAAATTGGGGTGTTACGCAAGAGAACAAACAGCCTCTCCAAGACTGGGTTAGAAGAACTTAGTGAAACCACAGTAGGACCCATATCTCCAAATACTCATCTTGAGGCTTAGGGAAGAGTCCCCTAGTGTTATCTCTACATGAGGAAAATCCTTATGCCTATCCTCCATGATGAGCTCAACTACAAATTGCAACTCACCCTATAGATTGGGCTCTTTCCTTAGATAGTAGAGACCAATCTCTAGCCTCACTATATCTGTACCTCACCATCTACGCAAAAAGAGTGAAATATGACTTAAAATACAAGGTATGAAATATCCGTAGGACATAGAATTAATTAAGAAAAGTTTCCTAAAGACATCTTATAGCCTCTTGAAGATAGATACGAACGTCTACGTACCGATCCATGAGACTCTATTAACACTCCATTCTTATACTATTGAGACCAATAAACCTAGATGCTCTTATACCAATTTGTCACGACCCAAAAACTGAAGGTCGTGATGGCACTTGTCGCAAAAAACATTGACAAGTAAGCCTATCACCCAAACTAATATACAATGAAAAATCAATACCAAAACCAAGGCAGGACCCCTAGAATGATGTCGAATGACATATATATAGTAAAAGCAAAAATATAATCAGAGATACCAAACCAAATCCCAAAACCTAGTGTCATAGTATAAGAACTACAAAATATAACTATAGTGTCAAAAAACACAATAATAGTTTAAAAAGAATCAAACTCTACCTTAGAATACAAAATAAGAAATGTAATAGATAGAAATAGGTAGCTGGTTGACTCTTGAAGCCTAGATCAACCACCACCCTGAATACTCTAGATAACGCTTGAATCAACTGTTATGTGGTACACTCTTACCTGGATCTGTACCAAAAAGGAATAGTAGGGATAATTATGGTCCACTTGTACTCAATAAGAATCATAAGATGATTGGTAACTATGCCACAAGCTCACATAATTCACACCAAAATGCATTAGGAACTATGCCAATCATCTCCACACCCCCAAAAATACCATAATGCAATCATACAAAGGGTTAAAATGGTCAAATCACACAAAAATAAATATTTCACACAAATCAGTGAAAGTTAGGTCATTACATATAATAAAACATTTAGCTAATCAAACAAATCATCAAAAGCAAAGCAATCAATAATGGTGCAAATAAGTTCAAATTAGATTAAATATGCTTAAAAGGACATTTTATATATGATAAAAACTTCATCAAAACCAAAGTTTTCATTCATAAATCTTTCTATTAATATAGGAAGCTACTGAAATTCATATAACTAGAAAAGTCAAAAGTGGTATTTCATTTAATCATTTCTTTTTATGACTAATTTTTTTCTCTATATTATTAAAAGACAATTATAGTCTAATGTTAGGTCATTAGTGTAATCCTTCTTCTCCTCAGCAACAGCAAGAGTTGCATTTAGAGCCTTTGAGGTTCTACCCCACTTCCTATTGGGTGGGAGAATATTGTGAATATTAGGTGAAACATCACCATTAGAAATCATCAAATCACCAAGAAATTTTCTCATCTAATCATCCCTCCTCACAGCCAACTAAATATGTCTCAGCACAATCCTAGTCTTTTTATATCCCATAATGTATTTCCAGCCAATTCTAGCACATACACTTACACGAATATAATCACATTCAATCTCAAAAAACTTGAGACATCAACCAAAAATTGATAAATTGGTGAAATTTATTTACGTCAAGAACAAGGTACGCAAAAACCACATTAAGGTAAATAGGATCACCTGCACTAACACTTTTAGCATATTTTCCAGCTTTAAAAAATAGGAAATATGAAAACAAAAAATTGTAGTTAGGCTTTGCTACTACATGACTAAGACTTCTTTGCAGAAGTAGCAGAACTAGAAGGAAGAGGTTCTTTTTTTGATCCATTACTTTTAATGCAAAAAATAATAGAAAGTTATGTTTTTATATAAAAAAGAGAAGAGAAGTAGAAGAAATAAGGTTTGCTCTTGTATATGTAAGTGCTGAAGTATTTTTGTTATGGTGTATTTATAGTCTACATGTATTTTAATCCAGCCAATAAGAGTGAAACACAAGGATCGAGTTTGTACATCGTTCGATGAAAGAGAAATCAACAATTGATATTGATGATCGCATATGTTGACATATGTAAATATCTCAATGAAATGCCCCAGAATTTGACCTTTATAAATTTCCTGAGCTTTAGGTACTCTACCCTTCTTACATCTCACCATACTAGTCATATGGTGTGGTTACGTGTCACGTGACCCAAATCATAACCAAACCAGTATGTTATTGTCCAAGTTCTATCCTAGTTAGGAGAGACTCTTCATGAGTCGTATGATCATATGATGAGTGTTTAGGGTCCAATCATATGTTGTCCAGTATCTAAGCCCTTGTTATTCTATGTTGGTCACGATTAGACCATATGAGTTGAATGGTCTAGTGATGAGTGGGACTAGGAAGTTGTAAGTTGGACAGTGTATGGTGTCTAATTTTCTATCTTGGTGACGACTCAATGGCAAGAGTTGTATATTGTGTAGATGACTCAATGACTTGACTCATAGCCACCTGCAGACTTTTTACAGCTTTTAAGCTTAGGGTATACTGGATATTTCCCACCCCAATACCTTAAGACCCCACATCTTATAACATCTTTTGGTCATCCATTACACATTTTACAAGATCAAACACTCTCTAAACTCTCTCTAAAATTTGTCAAGAAATATTAGGCTAGGGTTTCTTGAAAGTGGCCATCTAAGGGCTTAAAGATCTATTCTCTCCATGAATATTCATAACATAGGCATGTGACTCTTCCCTCATTGTTAGTTCACTAAAATAACATGTTTAGAGTATTATTCATGAGTCGTTAATAGTGGTTTTGGAAACTATGGTTAGGGGTTTAAGTGTATAATGTTGAGTATTATTTTTTCATGGTTTAAATTATGATTACACATTTTTTTATAATGGTTTTGCACATGTGGGTACATGAGATTTGTGGTTTAAGAAATGGTTCATGTTTAACCATAAATTTGTAGGTTTTTAGATTTGATAATGTTATGCCCTCAACCTATTTGTGAAATTGCCAATGAGAATGAAATTGTCACATGAGGAATTATGTTTTGAAGTAAGGCATTGGCCTACGAATGTTAATGGTTAGTAAATGGTTTATGAAGACCTTGTTGGCCATAAATTAATTTGAAATACTAAATGGATTTGGGTCCCTAAACATTGAATTGAATTGATATCTTTGTTTAGAGAATTGTTCTGAGTCCCAAGTTGATTAATAATGGATATGGTATGTTGTATGCTTGCTAGTGGGGTTGGTATGATGATACCAACGGGATGCCTTTGAAAGTAAATGGATAAATAGTTGTGTATGTGTAATTAATATTTTAAATTGGGTTTTAAAGCGATATGTGTAGTCGGGTCATGAAAGTTGAGTCCGAAAGACTAACACTGCAAGTTGCGCTAGCCTATGTGGGTGTCTACATGACCAGGAGGTTCGAGTCCTCCGAATGAATATATGAATGGGAGTTTTGAGTCCTGTATATTTGACATGACCTGAACTGGGGCCTTGTCATAATGGGTATCCTAAGTCCAACTAGGACCAGGGGCACCTCCCGTTACCCAACCCAATCTCCAAACACGTACCCTGAGTTGGATAAATTTAAAACATATAACAAGATAGCATTTTGTACAATTCTGGACTCTATGATAGGTCCATAAATGTGACCAACCCAAGCAAGTCCAACCACCCTATACCCAACCAATAACCATACCAAAACCAAAATAATAACCATGTACGAGTCCATAACTTAATAGGATGGAACAATTATAAATATAGTCAAACGGTATCATCCATAATACCAATACCAAGGCCAAGGCTGATACCACCACCAACACCACCTATACAAACCCATAGTAGTCCCACAAAGCCTCTAATCAAAAGTAAAATAATATTCGATTGGGACATGCCCCCAAACATATTAAAATGTAATGTCTATGAAATAATCAGAGTATGTAAAGAAATCTATGATATGAAATGGATCCTTATGGAATAAGAAAGCTTACCACTTTAATCCAATAGATGATCCCAAATTTGATCACTAAGTTGGAGGAATAGAACTATCGATTCCTGCATAGCATGGGGATATAGCTCCCAAAGATGGGTTAGTAGGTGAACTCTAGCATGCATACAGGATAAGGATAAAATAATGCCAACCTTTAAAACTAAGTAAACAAACCATATGCATTCAAAACCATACATATATCTATAACCATGCTAGGAAAGGGAACCGGGGTTTGCATGCCTTTAAAACTATTAACCTAGGTATGGGTAGCTTATCCATCCTAGAACCACCCATGGGCTACATAGGTCCAATGTAACCCCATGAACGGGTCCCTATACATGCAGTCGCACGAACCAGAGATGCCATAGGAGTAGGTAATTCTCGAGTACCCTTCACTTTTCATGAAACATATGTACAAATATACCTAGGGGATTCCTATGTACCCTGTATGTATTATATATGGTCGCCATGACTAATCCTTATGTCACCAAACATAAGTTTCCAGTGTTTGTCAATTGGACTCACACCTTCATGGCTAGCTATCACACCCCACCATTAATTCCCAATTAAAACCATTACCATACAACTAAACCACTATTTTTTTATTATTAACCAAGGCTATAAGTAGTGGTGTCACCATACTGACTATAGCTTGCAAGAAATGTCCTTATCCATCCTTTTTAATAAAAAGGGATTCCCATGTATCAATAGATTACATTATTAAGTTGACTTGGGGAATCCCATGTACCTCACAAGATATTTGTTATTAGGTTTTCTTAGGGGATTCCCTTGTACCCCACAAGGCTTTAAACTAGACCAACCATAACCTCCAAGACCCTATGATTTACCCATTCCAAACTATTTAAAATATTTATACCATCTAGGGTTTCATTACAAAGTTATACCATGCATAGTTCAATGAAAGTCCAACAATTTAACCAAAAATGCTCTCATAGTTATTTTATCTAACAATTTTGGGGAATAGTGTTTCCAAAGCTAAAACCATGTACCAATTAACCATCCCATGCAACCAAATGTTCAAACCACCATAATATATGAAAACCATAAGTAAAAAACATAGGAAAACCATAACCAACCATTGTAACCAAAAACCCCAACATGTATTTGAAAACCCAAAACCATACAACATTTATGCCATAAAACATACCTTTACTTGGAACTACAAATGATGGAGGATTACATGCCTTATATTATGAAGATGACAGAGAGAAATTACCCTTGTAAGCCCCAAATTAACCACCTTAAAGAAAGCCCTATCCTTTCTTAATCCAAGAGTCTTGAGAGAATTTGAGAGTGTTTAAGAGAGTTGATTGATTGAAAATTGGTTAATGAAGCCCCAAAAAGGTGTTTTATGTCGTGGGTCATAATAGGTTAAGAGGGGAAATTTTTGGATTACCCTAACTTAAACTGCTTAAAATTATCGTATGATGGTATGACCACCCACCTCAACCATATCCTAGGGTATGAGTGGCACCTTTATCTTGTAACCTAGGCCTCCTCTTGGACCCCAACACTATCCAACATATAACTACCCAAGACAAACCATCCTAACCATATGATTAGTTCCATGAAATTGTACCCTAGGCAGAATAGAATTACCTAGACTAAACTTAGAGCAACATACGATTAACATCTTACCATTAGTTCCCTAACATACAACTTGCATATTCCAATCATACCTTGGAAAGAAACCATCCAACCCATATTGGTCACCGTATGACCAAGACCAACCAAATCTTACCACATCATACGAGAAATATCCCAAGTTGTATGATGTCTAGAAGTTAAAAATAGAGAAATTTTCTAAGGGTCAAAACCCAGGAATTTTTATGTTATATACATTGGTGATTAAGTAACCTTTATTATTTTAGGAGGTTTGAGTACCTCATAAAGGCATATACAGATATAGATTTTCTTTAGTTCATGCGGCTACATGCATTAAGGCCCTTTCAGCTAGGGAAGAGCAAGTCCCATATAGCCCGTGGGCACCTTGCTAGATGATGGTTATCCTACATAGTCCATATTAAGGTTTTCAAATTTCATGCTAAGCCTTGTTACTTACCCCATCATATGGTATTATTTATGTATATGTATTTCATATAATATTATGCATTGAATGTTGTATTGGTTTTGAATTGTTATCATGAAATTATTTTGTCCCTCTATTCTTGAGTTACATGCTAGCACTCCAACCACTAACCATATCTATACATTGTTTCCCCATGCGATGCAGGTACCAGAACCTCTTCTTTTTTTCTTACACAGTGATCTGGTGCTCGAGTTAGTTCGTGAGTAGACACTAAAGTGGTGATATTTCATACTTTGGAAGTCTACTCTTCATGGTCCTTATTTCATATGTCTTATACCTTTTTTAGACTTTAATTTGTCTATTATCAGGGGCATGTCCCAACATTTTATTGATTGTAGATTTAATTGAGGCTTTGTTAGATTACTATGTACTTGGGTGGTTTGGTTAATTATTTTAGTGATGGATGGTTGTCTAGTTACTGGTGGATGGTATTGATCTATGATGAATCATTATTAGATTTATTTTACGTTATCTTATTATACATTCAGAATTTATCTTACACTTGAAGTTTGTATATTGCCTAGGTTAGGTAAAAGTAGTGATCTACATCTATGTGGGACTTGAGATACCCATCACGGTTAGGCCCTAGTACGGGTTATAAAAAAGGTGGTATCATATCTAGGTTCATGGTCAATTGGGCATCCACAAAGCCATGTCAAATAGAGTCTTTTTTGTAGGTGTATAGTGTGCCATACTTATAACAGAGAGGCTATGAGATATTTAAGAATGTCTTCTTTCTTGTCATTCTATTTTGAGCTATAGAGTCTAAGGTCTTGGATTTCTCTAATTTCTCGTTTATGCGCTTTTTCAGACCATGCCTCCCAGATGATTTAAAGCTCACAAAAACTCCTCTATTATACTTAGGAAAACTGTTGATAGGACATGCCTGCTTGTGGAGTTCAAACCCGATCTAGGGGTCTAATTCCCACTTTTCCTCTTGGATTTTCACCAGTTCCCTCTAGCCCTCCTCGAACTCCTCAGGCCAATGTGAGAATGCTGAGTTTTATTTGTCTATTTATATGTTAGCTCAACTGGTAGCTTCCCAGTCCGAACATAGAACTCTATCTTTTGAGGCCATAAGAGTGGCCTAATTTATGAGGTTGAGTCCTCTAACTTTTACTGGTGCTAAGGTTGAGAAAGATACTCAATATTTTGTTTATGAGATAGAGAAGATCCTCTGGATTATTCATGTTTCAGATATTAAAGGTGTAGAGTTTATTGCCGATCAATTGAAGGATATGGCATACCAATGGTATGAAGAGTGGGAATAATCTAGGGGAGGCGATACTGACTCTATATTGCGGAATAACTTTTCAAGTGCCATGGAGTATGCCTTAAAATTCCATCAATTGTCCAGGTATGCTCCTGAGTTGGTGTCTAGCATGAGATATAGAATTAGTAAATTTTCTTTAGGGTTGTCCTGTGAGTTTATTTTAGAGATTAAGGCTACCTTATTAAACAAGGATATGGATAGTTCTTGACTTATGGTGTATATGAAGTAGGTTGAGGAAGAAAAAAAAAGCGGGTTGAGATTGGTAAGAGGTAAAGTAAGAAATTTTGATTTTCTATTCAGGGTAGAGGCCAGCAATAGTGGTAGAGATGGGAGAAATTATCCTAAGAATAAGTGGGGGATTTTTGCTTCCTTTTATACGGCTCGTACTCCTTACTTAATATCGTCAGTTGATCATTTATATCAGCATAGTAGAGGGTGCAGAGAATAGGGTTCTTAATCTAAGGCTTTCTTCTTGTAAATTTTGTGGTCAGCTGTACTATAGCCAATATGAGAATGGGACAAATTGTTGTTTTAATTATGGTCAGATTGTCCATATGCAGCGTAATTTTCCTTCAAGGGACTGTTCTATGGCCAATAAGGTTCTTATTTCCTCTTTATCAGCTCCTATAGTAAAGGGTGCTACTTCTACTTCTGGTACTATCACTAGACGGAATATCTTATATGCTCTTGATTCTTATTAGGACTCTGAGACATCTCCCAATGTCGTTACTAGTATGTTGAAACTCTTTTCCTGTGATGTGTACTCTTTACTTAATTTAAGGTTCACTCTCTCTTTTGTGACCCTATTTGTGGCTGTGCATTTTAATTTTGGTCCCGAGTGTATTTTAGACCCTTTTTTATGTCTACCTCAATGGGTGACTCTGTGGTTGCTAAAAGAGTCTATAGGGGTTATGTGGTATCTATAAATAGTTAGGAAACTTTGGTGGATCTATTTGAATTAGACATGGTTGATTTCAATATCATATTGGGGATGGACTGGTTGAACTTGTGCTATGCTTTTTTAGACTGTTGGACCCATAAGGTTATCATTAAATTTTGTAATGAGATAGTTATTAAGTGAGAGGGTGGTTCCCTAGCTCCTAAGAGGAGGTTCATATCATATCTTAGAGCTTAGAGATTAATCTCTAAGGGGTGTCTCTATTATCTAGTCCATGTTAAAGATTCTAACTCGAAGGGTCCTTTATTACATTCTATCCTAGTGGTGAATGAATTTCCTTAGGTATTCCCTGATGACCTTTCTGGTACTCCTCCTTATACAGAGATTGATTTTTGATAGATCTTGTTTTTGACACTCGTACTATTTTTATTCCTCTGTATAGAATGGCTCCGAATGAGTTGAAGGATCTTAAGGAGAAACTAAATGATCTTTAATACAAGGGTTTCATCCATCCTAGTGTTTCCCTGTGGGGCGCACCTGTCTTTTAATGCGTAAGAAGGATGGTTCCCTTTGAATGTGTATTAATTACAAGCATCTGAATAAGGTGATGGGAAAGAATAAGTACCGTCTTCTAAGAATTAATAATCTCTTAGACCAGCTTTAGGATGCCAAATTATTTACTAAGATCGATCTTTGGTCTGGGTATCATTATTAAAGATTAGGGAAGTAGACATCCCTAAGACATCTTTCAGTACGGTATGGACATTTTGAGTTCTTGGTGATTTTATTTGGCTTGACTAATGCCCCTATGGCTTTAATGGACTTGATAGATAGGGTATTCTGTCAGTTTCTAGATTTGTTTGTGATTGTCTTTATTAATGATATTTTGGTGTACTCCAAGAGTAGGGAGGATCATGGCGATCACCTCCAAATTGTATTAAAGAGCTTGAAAGCTCAGTAGTTGTATGCTAAGTTTTATAAATGTGAATTATTGTTGAACACTGTTACATTTTTGGGTATTTTTTATCTAGTAAAGGGATCATGGTGGATCTACAAAAAGTTGTCGTGATTAATAAGTGGCCTAGACCCATGACTCAAACAATATTCAGAGCTTCTTTGGTCTAGCTTGTTACTATAGGAGATTTGTGGAATGTTTCTCTTCTATTGATGCCCCATTGACCAAGTTAACTCAAGAGAAGGTGAATTTCTTATGGTTTGATTCTTGTGAGGGTAGTTTTGAGAAGCTAAAAGAAAAATTGACTTCAGCTCTGATTTTGACTCTGCCTAAAGGCACCGAGGGTTTCATTTTCTATTGTGATGCATCTCGGGTTAGTTTGGTTTGTGTTTTGATGCATCATGATATGGTGATTGCATATGCCCTAGACAATTGAAGGTTTATGAAAATAATTATTTGATTCATGACTTAGAGTTATTGGTTGTGGTGTTTGTATTGAAAATTCTGCATCACTATATGTATCGAGTGTATATCGATATCTTTTCTTATCAAAAGATACTGCAGTATGTGTTCACTTAGAAAGAGCTTAATCGCAAGCAATAGAGGTGGCTTGAGTTGCTAAAGGACTATGATATGAGTCTTCGCTACCACGCAGGTAAGGATAATATGGTATTTTATGCTCTTAGCAGGTTATCCAGAGGATTCTAACTCATATGGATAAGGATAAGCGGGCATTAGTGAAGGATATTCACAACTTTTCTAACCTTGGAGTTTATCTCTTGGACTCTGAGGATGGTGATATGCTTGTGCAACAGGCGTGCAATTATCTCTTGGTATGAAAATAAAGGATAAACATGTATTATACCTTCTCTTGATGAAAATCAAGGATGATGTGGGTAATCACAAAGTAACGGCCTTTGATATCGATGGTAATAGTATCTTGAGGTACCAAGGGAGGTTGTGTGCTCCTGATGTTGATAGTTTATGAGGATGGATTTTAGTTGAGGCCCATGAATCGCAGTATACAATTCATTCTAGTTCAACAAAGATGTATCATAATCTCAAGGATATGTATTAGTGGAATAATATAAAGCGGTATGTAGCCAAATTTGTGGCTAAGTGTATGGTGTGTCAGCAAGTAAAGGTAGAGTACATGAGTCCCGGTGGGCTACTTTAAGAAATTGTACTACCGATGTGAAAATAGGAGATAATTAATATAGATTTTGTTATTGGCCTTCCGTGGTCACGGAATCAGTGTAACTCTATTTGGATCATCATGTATAGAATGACTAAGTCCACTTACTTTTTTCTAGTGAAAACTAATTATTCTACCGAGTAATATGTGAAGTTGTTCCTTCAGGAAGTTGTAAATTTGCATGGTGCACTTATCTTGATTATTTTAGATAATGGTACTCAATTTTCATTGTAATTCTAGCACTCTTTCTAGCTTGGTTTAGGGACTAAGATGAGTCTTAGTACTTTTTTCCACCCACAGTCAGATGAGTAAGCGGAAAGAACTATTTAGACTCTAGAAGATATGTTGCGAGCTTGTGTAATTGACTTTGGTGGTAGTTGGATTGGACATTTCCTCTAATTAAATTTGCCTATAACAATAGTTACAATTCTAGCATTGGTATGACCACGTTTGAGACGTTGTATGGAAGAAGGTGTAAATCACCTATTAAATGGCTCAAGGTTGGTGAGGCAGAGATGTTTGGCTCAGATTTGGTTCACCATGCTTTGGAAAATTCAAAGTTGATTTGGGATAGTCTAAGGACTCCCAAAGTCGCTAAAAGTCCTACCCGGATGTAAGACGAAGGGACTTGAAATTTGATGTAGGAGATTGGGTGTTCTTAAAGGTTTCTCCTATGAAGGGAGTAATGTAGTTTGGAATGAAGTGAAAGCTCAGTCTCTGGTATGTTGTCTTATACTTGGTTTTGAGGAGGGTTGGTAATATTGTATATGAGTTGAGTTTTCCCTCTAGCATGAGTTCCATTTATCCGGTATTCCATGTGTCCATGTTGCAAAAATGCATGGGTGATCTTTCATTGGTTATTCCCTTGGAGAACACTGTTATTTTGGATTCCTTGTCCTATGGGGAGGTCTCGATGAAGATCTTAGATCGAAAAGTTTGTCAGTTGCAAATGAAAGACACGTCTTTTATAAAGGTCCTAAGTTTAAGGATCTTTGCCCTTCTTACGACTCACCATAAGAGTCGTATGGTATGGTTATGGATCAGATGAACAAAGTTGTATCCAAACTTGTTTGTTATGGGCCAAGTTTTATCCAGGTTATGAGAGATTCTTCACGAGTTGCATAATCATGTAACGAGTGCTTAGGGTCCAATCGTTTGTTGTCCAGTGTCCAAGCCCTTGGTGTTCTGTGTTGGTCATGAATAGCCCATACAAGTCATATGGTCTAGTGATGAGTGGGACTAGGAAATCATTAGTTGGACAATATGTGGTCTCCAATTTTCTATCTTGGTGTCGACTCAATGGTAATAGTCGTATATTGTGTTGATGACTCAATGGCTTGACTCGTAGCCACCTACAAACTTCTTACAACTTTTAAGCTAAGGGTATTCTGGACATTTCCCACCCCAACCCTTAAGACACCATGTTTTATAACACTTTTTGGTCATTCATTACACATTTTACAAGATCAAACACTCTCTAAACTCTCTCTAAAACTTCTAAAGAAAGATTGAGCTAGGGTTTCTTCAAAGTAGTCATCTATGGTAATAAAGATCTAATTCTCTCCTTGAATCTTCATAACTCAGTCATGTGACTCTTCCCTCGTTGTTAGTTCACTAAAATCACATGTTTAGACCAATGTTCATGAGTCATTAATAGTGGTTTTGATAGCCATTGTTGAGGGTTTAAGTGCATAATATTGAGTATTGTTTTCTCATGGTTTAAATTATGATTATACATGTTTTGATAATGGTTTTGCGCATGTGGGTACATGAAAAATGTGGTTTAACAAATGGGTCATGTTTAACCATAAATTTGTTGGTTTTTAGCTTTGATAATGGTATGCTCTCAACCTATTTGTAAAATTTCCAATGAGAATGATGTTGTAACATAATGAATTGTGTTTTGAACTAAGTCATTGTCCTAAAAATGTTAATGTTTGGTAAGTGGTTTATGAAGACCTTGTTGGCCATAAACTGATTTGAAATACTAAATGCGTTAGAGTCCCTGAACGTTGAATTGAATTGATGTCATTGTTTAGACATGGGTCTAAGTCCCAATTTCATTAATAATGGTTATGGCATGGGGTGCGATTGCAAGTGGGGTTGGTATGATGATACCAACAAGATGCCTTTGGTAAGTAACTATATAAATGGTTGGGTATGTGTAATTAATTTTTTATATTCGGCTTTAAAGTTGGATGTGTAGCCGAGCCGTGAAAGTGAAGTCCGGAGGACTAACATTGGAAACCATGCTAGCCGGTGCGGATGTCTATATTACCGGGAGGTTTGAGTCCCTTGAATTATATATAAATGGGATATTTGAGTCCCTCATATTGTATAAATTGGTGCTTAAGTCACCTTTATTATGTCAGAAGGTTCGAGTCCCCATAAAGGAATATACGGAATAAATATTCTCTAGTTTGTACCGCTACATGAACTGAAGCCCTTTCAGCTAGGGAAAAGTGTGGCCCATATAGCTCATGGGATCTTTTTCATATGAAGGTTATGCTACACATCATAGGTTAAGGTTTTCTAAGTTCATGCTAAGCGTTGTTCCCAACCCAAGCATATGGTATTACTTATGTATGTGTAATTTACATGATATTATGAATTGAATGTTGTATTGGTTTTGAACTATTATCATGGAAATATTTTTTCCCTCTATCCCTGCATTACATACTAGTGCTCCAATCGCTAACCGTCTCCAGACGATGTATCCTCGGGCGATGTAGGTATCAAAAGCTCTTCTACTTTTCCTACACAGTGATCAGGTGCTCGAGTTAGTTCGTGAGTGGTACGATTCCACACTTTGGAAGGATTCATTTCATGATCCTTGTTTCATTTCTTATACCTTGTTTAGACTTTGATTTGGCTACTGTAAGGGCCATGTCATGACATTTTATTGATTTGGGATTTTGTAGAGGCTTTGTTTGATTACTATGGACTTGGGTGTTTTCGTTAATTATTTCGAGGATGGACGATTGTCTGGTTACCGGTGGATGGTATAAATATATGATGAATCATTATTAGATTTATTTTACATTATCTTTTTATACTTTTGGAATTCATCCAACACTTGAAGTTGTTGTGCTGGCTAGGTTAAGAAAAAGGGTGATCTTCAATTCACATAGGACTTGAGATACCCATCACGTCCAAGCCCTGGTTTGAGTCATGACAAAGGGGGTATCAGATCTAGGTTCATTGTCAATTAGGTGTCCACAAAGTCATGTCAAGTAGAGTCTCTTTTATGGTGTGTAGCATGCCACACTTATAAGAGAGATTCTATGAGATGTTAAGGAATGTTTCCTTTTTGTTGTTTTATTTGAGATGTAGAAATTAAGGTCTTGGATTCCCTTAATTTCTCATTTGCTCGCTTTTTTAGATCATGCCTCCCAAACAATATGAAGCTTACAGAAACTCCTCTGTTCCACTTGGGGACACTATTATTGGGACACGCCCTACTTATAGGGTTCAAACTCAGTCTAGGGTTCCAGTTCCCGATTGCCTTCCTGGAGTTCCACCGGTTCCCTTTATCCCTCCTCAAACTTCTCAAGCTGATGTGATGAATGCTGAGTTTCGTCAGTTTATTCATATGTTAGCTCAGATTGTAGCTTCTCAATTTGAGCATAGTACTCCATCTTCTTAGGCCAGAAGGGTTGGCCAATTCATGAGGTTGTGCCCTCCAAATTTTACTGGTGTTAAGGTTAAGAAGTATCCTTATGCCTTTATTGATGAGATAGAGACAATCCTTTGAATTATGCATGATTAAAATGTTCAAGGTGTGGAGTTTGTTGCCTATCAATTGAAGGATGTGATGTACCAATGGTACGAGAGTAGGAACAGTCTAGGGGAGGTAATACTGACTCTATATTGAGGAATGTCTTTTCTAGTGCCTTTTTAGACCGCTTCTTTCCTCAGGAGTTAATGAAGGCGAAAGTGGAGGAATTTGTGAATCTAAAGCAAGGTAGGACGTCAGTCAAGGAGTACACCTTGAAATTCCATCAGTTGTCTAGGTATGCTCCTGAGTTGGTGTCTAGCATGACACCTAGAATGTATAAGTTTGCTTCTGGTTTGTCCCGTGAGATGATTCTGGAGATTAAGGTTGCCTTGTTGAACAAGGATATGGATATTACTTGACTTGTGGTGTATATACATCCATTTGAGAAGGAAAAAAAGAAGCAGGTTGAGATAGGTGAGAATCAGAGTAAGAAGTTTAGATTTTTTATCATGGTAGAGGACAGTAATAGAGTGGTAGAGAAGGAGGAAAGTAGCCTAAGAAAAAGTGGGGAAGTTATAGTTCTTTCTCTACTGCTAGTACTCCTTACTCGAAGTCTTTGGGTGATCATTTTTCTCCACATGATGGAGGGTACAGGGCACAGGGTGTCTAATCTCGGGATGGTAGGGCTCAGTCCGCTCCATCATATCCTCCTTGTAAAATTTGGGTTAGTCACATCTTGACTAATGTGAGAAGGGAAGAAACCAATATTTTAATTGTGGTCAGACTGTCCATATGCAGCGTGAATGTCCTTCTAGGGTTGCTTCTTAGTCCACTAAAGTTTCGTTTCCTTCTCATCAGCCCTTGCACCAGAGCGTGTTGCTTTTTCTTTTGGTACCAGCACTAGCCGAAATCTCTTATATGTTTTTTCTTGTCATCAGGACTCTAAGGCATCTCCTGATGTTGTTACTAGTACATTGAAACTCTTTTTCCATGATGTGTACTATTTTCTTGATCTGGGGTCCACTCTCCCTTATATGACCCCATATATGGCTGTACATTTTTGTTTTGGTCTTGAGTGTATTTCAGATCCCTTTTTTATGCCTACGCCAATGGGTGACTCTGTGATTGCTAGAAGGATCTATAGGGGTTGTGTGGTATCTGTTGGTGGTTGGGTGACTTTGGGGGATCCGTTTGAATTAGACATGGTTGATTTCGATGTCATATTGGTGATGTATTGGATGCACTCATGCTATGCATCTTTAGACTGACAGGCCCGTCAAGTCATCTATATGTTCCCTAATGATCCAATTGTTGAATTGGAGGAAAGTTCCATAGACCCTAAGGGAAGGTTCGTATCGTATCTTAAAGCCCAAATATTAATTTCCTAGGGATGTCTCTATTATTTGGTATGGGTTAAAGACACGATCATTTACGCCCAAATTTCATGCCTTAAGGGCCATAACGACTTCAACTTGAATCGCAACCACAAGTATCTCATTTCACATGTGCTAGACTAATTTCACAACACCCCTCATTATAAAATTCAATACTCAAAGAATACATAGGAATTTAAAGAGCAATCAAGCAACAAAAGATAATACTCTAAAGGTGGCTTCTTCTTGACCACAATTTAGCTATACTCCAATTGTATCATTTCTCAAGAAGTGACAAAAATATCACTCATCTTAACTTGTTCACATTCAATCCTCACAAGAAAAAGAACTTCCACACACCAAGCTACCAAATATGTAAAAAGGAACTTTAAGTGCAAAACTCTCCCCTCACAAATGAAGTCTCAATGCAACTAGTGCCATGCCATAAGCTTGCCCCAATTTTCAATCACCACTAAAAAGAAAGTAAATGGTCGGATATCTCAAAGGGACTTTCTAAGCTTGTAACGCAGGTTCAGTTTGGGGTAGGATATCATTTAGGAAAAACGTGGATACAGCGTACCTTGAACATCTACTTCACACTTTTCAAAACTCCTTTTTTGACTAAGGGCCACTCTTCTTTATTTTCTTTCTTTCTTCATGTCTATATTTTGCTTCCTTGTTCACCACTTTCATTTTTACTTCCATTTTCTTGCATTTTTGTGTAAGTCATTCTTTTATTGGCTCCTTTCCTTTTTCTAAACATTTTTTTCAATATTTAAGCACATTTGGCATTTTACTAATACTTGGTGGTCCCAAACTTACTTTCATTGATTTTTTCCATGCCCAACTTAGGCAATTAGCCTCAAGTTGTATTTTCAAGTTCAAGGAGGGTATGGTTCAAAAGATGGATAAAAATAAAGGTTCACGGCTTGTAATGATTTTGGCAAAGAAAGTTCTCAAGGCTCTAAGCAGGTACTAGGGATTATATTTATACATGGGTAGGCTTTTTAGGCTAGAGTGGGTTCCAAACTCAAAAGGATGGCCTAAGATCATTTCTCCAACCAAGTACAATCAAAATTAGTTTTAAAAGACTAATGAGGCAAGTTCTAGATAACACAAGTATACAAGAGATGAATGGAATATTCTCACCACACATGGCATGCAAAATTCGTTAAGAGAGCTCAAATGTCCCTCCCGTGAGGAACAATTATGGAGTGTCTAATTTTTTTATCTACAATTCAAAATCTTTGAATCCAAAAATAAGATAAAGGGATTTGTTACAACATTGCTCACGTCCATGCCCTTGATTTCTTCAAAAAATTTGGAGAGGGGGAATTTCTTGCTCTGTAACAGCACTATGCACAAGTTGCTAAATTATGGCTACAACCAAAGCCTTAATCTCACATGATGATAGGCGAATTTACACGCCTATAGTGCTATATTTTACCCATATTTTAGCTAAGTTTTGAGGACAAAATACATAATTCATGCACTTTTAGTCCTTTTTCCTGTAAGTGAGCTAACAAACGTGATTAGCAAGTTTTCAGGTATAAATGATGCAGAATTCAGAATTTTATGGATAACCTGACGCCAAAGAAAGCTTCACAAAAGGAGGAAAGCAAATCTTGGACGCCAAGGACCAAAAGTGACGCATGGAAAATCTGTCCCGGGCAAAAACAGCAATTCTGAAGACTTTGGGGACTAACAGTAACTTAGTAGGATTAGGATAATGATACATTAACCTAGTAGGATTGGGTTAAGTAATGCAGTAGCTTAGTAGGAATAGAATATGGGTGTTATAAATACCCTATTTTGCTAGAGATCACAATTCATTCCACACAATTCCCCATTCCATCAACTCCCATCCATCCACCATCCACCCATAACTATCTTTTTAATAATTCTAATTCTACTTCTTATTCCACAACTTACAACTCGGATTCTAATTCTTCCATTAATTCTACTATTTATTCTTCTTCTATTCATCTAATCAATTCTTATTTTTCCACAAAAAGAGAAATGTTACTTTGCAAGGGAGTTCACACCTAACGCCTACCACACTCTACTACACGAGATCTTTATTGTGGTACAATGATAATGTCCATTGTGATTTCCTTCACACTCATGGGTAACTAAACTTCTCTGTTAGGGTTATGGAAGCCTTATGAGATACTATCTAGTGCTATGAGTTTGTCAATTCGTGACACGTATGCTGCTTATATCATTATTCTCTTCATCTTAATGCAAATTCTTGTGGCTGCAGATGCATAGAATACGCCAGTATAGCATTAACTTGTTCGAAAGAAAAGTTATATGTCTGGAAAAGAGATAATGTCAAGGTAATAGGGTCCCATCCCCTATTAAAAAGTTAGTGTCGTAACTGAATTAACCTCTTGGAGAATTTGTACCATTAGATACGCTTTAAGCTCGAAAGAGTTAAAGTGAAATAGTCCTTGTTTAGGTCGAAAGACGCTTGGATTTACCAACGAATACAATTCTCTATAAGCACATGCATGTCTGAATTCCGCATAACTCATAGCCAATAGAGACGTACAACTCATAAGGTGGACATAACCCCAACTTCTCAATTCTCATTGTTTTACATCTTACCAAACATTCTTACTTTTTACTTTATTATTTTGTTTACATTATTTGCACGTTAAAATTCCCCCTTTTACGAGACTTGCACTAAAAGTCTAGTAATCTTTGCTTACTTATTGACCGGCTATTCCCTGTGGGATCGATACCCAACCCAGTTGGGTTATATATTTGACAACGACCGCTTTACACTCCTACGAGAGCTGTAGATTGAGCGTTATCACACATCTTGGCTCAAAATGCACAAACTAACCATATGGCTACTCATACTTCACCAATGGTGTACAAATTGATCCCAACTTTTCATAACAAACAAAAATGCCATAAGTACTGAAGCTTCTCTTACATATTTAACAGTTGTGCTATGGGTACTCAGAATTCCCCTGGACACTAATCCCAACATCACTAAGATTCATAATAAATTTTAAGTACATATAGAAAACTAAAACTAGAAATAAAAGTAAAGTATGATAATCCATAAAACATGGGCATCATCCAACTACCCAGGAATGTAGCATCAAAAATATAGGAAGCAGTATCCACAACATCATCCAAAATAGTCATAAATAGAAATATTCGGTACCACAACCCAACACAATATAAATTTGGGGCCACCCCTACTGAAATAAATGCAAAGTACTCAATGTATCTATAAGAAAGAAAGAGTAAAGGGGACTCCCTGTATCCGCATCTCTAGCTATCTCCTCCTGCTAACTCAGCATCATCAGTTAACCACTGTACAGGTTCTTCATCCTCACTATCCAATATCGATAAAGTTAATGGATGGTTTGGTTTGAGAACTTTGACGATTCCATTCACCCCCTTCCATAGTTTTCTAAAAAATTTATCTCTTTTTTTCTCTCTTTACCATTTCATCGTGTGAGTCTTTGAGGTCCCTATGAGATTCAGCTAGGGATGAATAAGCTCTCTCCAAGCTATCCACTATGGTAACCTACTTCTTCTACTCTTCTATGTACTTATAATAATTTACCACATACGAATGACGAGAAGTAAAGAACTCTCCTGGTTCCTGAGGCAGTCTGGATAACAGCTCTATAATCCCCGGCATCTGAATAGATATATCATTGAAGGCAGTTGCTAATGAAGGTCTGCAAGAGTCTGTGTCCTCATGGACTAATTTTCTTGATTCTATCTTTCTCTTATTACTCTGACCCGGTACACCTTCGCCTCTGAATTTGAATGGGCAGATGAGGGATCCAAGGAGCACCCAAGTGTCTGTATCATAATCCTCCACTCCCACCCTCCTACAGAGCTCAGTGATAAGTGAGTAAGGAGAATATAAGTACCTCCCTGGTTCTTGAAGTGTCACCAGTCTAAGAGAGAAATCTCGCCTACATTTAGAGTAATGCTAGATAAGATGCAGGCTACCATCTAAGCTCTCAAGTCTATAACAATTGTCATATATGTTCATGGTGAGACTCTGCTATAGATGATGTTCAACCACATCTTGGCTTCAATCTTGAAGTCCTTCATCAAAATATCTCACTTAGTGGTGGCCCATGGGACTTCTTTTCAAAGGAATAAGCCATCAGCCATCCAAGTCATTGGATCGCATCCCTTGGCACTAAATTCCCCCATGTCAGCATTTGGGAGCCCGTATAGTCCATTAATTATCTCCGTTCCAAAGTTGACAAATATATCTCGAATTTTCATTATTGGGTCTTTGAGTGAAACAATGCAAAGGTTTTCATAGAATTCACGCACCCATTGTTCATTTGCTAAGTAGGGTTCAGGGGCAAAACATGTCCACCGGGTTGCAGTGAGCCTGGCATGAAATTCTAGAAACTTCTCTTCCACCTTTTCTAGGCTGATACCTTTTTCATGGAATAACTTTATTCTATGGAAGTCTGTAAAATAATGGTGTTAGCATTTTGTGGACATGAATCGAGTATCATCGAAATCTCCTAATTTTTTGTAGCTTAGATTTGTAAACAATGCAACTCAGGCCAATATTACTATAATCATATCAAAAACATGCTAGAGCAAAGATATAAGATCATTTGGTAGTGTTATAGAAGGTTTTAGGGTAAGCAAAAATTGTGTAGAATTTTTAATTTCTATTAAATCATGTTCTCGGGTATGGCAATTATGGATTATTAACCGCGATCGCGTTACTTGAGACCAAATTTGACAGTTTCTTCACATTGTTTGAATTTCAATTTTAATCTCAATCCCTCATTCTAACTAGGCTTAGCAATATTTGAAATAGTTAATTTAAGCCTAGACTACGTAATCATCGCCCTAAATACAAAGGAATTGAATAAGGAATTTGTAGGGGCATTTAATCAAACGCATGGTGTATAAGTCAATTTAAGTGGCTTAAAGCATAGTTTTGGGTACTTAAGACTTCCCCAATTCATGCGTAAACCAACTACAACAACCTACCATGGTAAAATTTCAAACTACATATGTATTTAGTACCTAAAAGTACTATTATAGGTTGTATTCTACACTATAGACTCTATGCATGCAGTTATGGTCATATCAAGGATGTAAGGACTACAAACCACGTATAGAGATGCAAGTGGATTGAATTGACAATTTTAGATGCTACACAAAGCCCAAAATTTAAAGCAAATTTGAGAGAGTAATAGTGACAAAATGGGAATTGAATGGTCACTTTAGGTTGATTAGACCGCGATCGCGGTCTGTTCCATCATGATCGCGATCACATAGCGTCTACGATCGCGATGGAATGGGCTTCGGGCATGTAACTGAGACCAAACAATGGGGTTTCCTCAATTTCCTGCTTAGTCTAAGTTTCCAATTCCATATATCCCCTTTTCAAATATAATAGAAATTTCTCTTGGCACCCAGATTCTATGGGTTATGCATGCACAAAATCAAAAACTTATTCAACTCTACTTTGCATAGAATTGAAAATATATATGCCACTTTTTATGGCATGATAGGAGGCTCTATCGATCGATTAGTTTGATGACGTATCACGATGCCTTTTTTATCCCCATTTGTGTCTCCACTTAGAGGATTTGAATTTCTTACCCAATTTATTATCATTACATCTTTGAGGTGCATTAGGCAAATGTACGGGCATGATGATGAATGTTCTATTATGCCACTTCGAAGACTTGAACCTTTTACCCAACTTTACATCTATTTTGCGGTTTGGCGCCTTAGGTAAAAGAGTGTGCATCAATAGGCCATTCCTTGGACATAGAAATTTGAATTCCTTGGCCATTAATGTATAGGGCTCCATATGATCCGTTGGAGTGGAAAATTCCAAAATATTAGAGTCAGGCTTCGTCATCCCACAATCCTCTATTTGTTTAAAGGGATGGATCTTTATCACATCCTTTATGCATAATATTGGGAAGTGGGTTGAACGAGGTCCAACACCTAATTCTGGGTTAGCTTCCTCCAGAGCATCTTCACCCCGAAATGAACTAGAGTCATTACAAGAAGTTTGCTCTGATTCTTCTTTTGACTCTAGTACTATTTATTTTATTTGGGCCTCCTCTTCTCATGTGACTTGAATAATTGAGAAGTAATTGAGGAATATTCACTACCAAGATCGTCATCATAGCTTGGTTTATATTCTTGACAAAACTCCTCTTGGGTCATGGGCAAGGTGATGATAGTTTTAAGCTTTTCTTCTTTGCCCATTTCCTTCTTCGTGACACTTGTGCATTCATTAAGCATGTATTCTAGGTTCTCCCCCATTGCATCTAAATGATACAAAATTTCTAATAACCTTAGGTCACAGCTGTCGTACTAGGTATCTTGCTCGTCCTTCATCTCATCTGAAAACCTATTAACCTCATAAGAAGAACTAGAAATTTGATTAGTACAAAAAGGGGGAGGGGTATCTGGACACTCATCTTAATGTCCTTGTAGACGGCCACACATGTAACAACCATACTCCCGATAGGATTGAGATGGTGATTTCATCTCTCCCCGAGGAGCAAAGTTACAATCTCTCCTAAAGTGTGGTTCATAAAGTACGAACATAAGGGGTCACGATATGACATCAAACTAATTAACTCACATTTGTTACAAGATAGCATCAATAAAAGTAAAAATAAAGTAAAATCTACCTACAAAGAAAAATCACAATAACATATATACAAGCTTGAATTCAAGTAGTTAAAATTCCTAACTAACTTAATACTCCAAATTGTTCCCCGGCAACGATGCCATTTTTTATAACAATCAAATTACACGTTAATTAAGTGCAAGGTGGTTGTCATCAATATATTAACCCAACTATGGAGTCGGGCTTGAATCCATGAGAAACAATGTGAGTGGCGATCAAATCAATTTGAAATGATAGGTACAAGTTAAATTCAAACAAATGGTATAAAAAGATAAAATAGGGTAGGAGAGTTCCTGCACTAATGTTTCTTTTTGGGATTTTCTAGTACAAATTTGGGGCTATGAATAATTAGATTTTGAACTATTATGCATGGATCTTGGGATTATGCGTTACTAAGGGAGTGACATGTAGGATCTAATTGTCAACATCACTTCAATAATTCAAATATGGATAGGCTTGGTTATAAGTTTTAATGTTAGACTTTCAACAAAGCACCAAATGTTTACCCATTGATTCTTTCGAATACCAAATGGGTATGTTCAACAATTAGCAACCATAACCTCAATCAAGGCATCCCTATTTCAAGTATGACACTGATGGCATAGTTAACCTCAGATTCACCCTTATGTCTAAGATATTCAAAAATTAGAAAACTAAATATATAATTGTATATCATTGCTTTGGTCCCCATATCCATCTTTAAAGGATGATATGGTTTCCTAAAGTTCACCCAAAACCCTTCTTTCAAAGATGGTGTTGAACTTATTAGATCTTGGATCTTTCACTTATCAAACCCATATGGGTATTTGGTGCTTTCACCCATTAAAATCCCAACCAAAATAGCATGACAATATTAGTTACCATAAACATAAACTATCAAATAGATGCTAACAATAACAACACACACACACACTTTAACCCCTATTTATACATAACCCCAAGATGGAGATTTAGCTACACGTTGGATAAACAAGCATAGATATACCCATAATCTCCATTGAATCAAAGTTGTAGAAGATCTAAGCAAATGTTACTTCAAACTTAGATCTCTTACAATATCAGTAGTGGAAGTGAGAAAATCTTCCACTTAGAAAGTCTCCAATATATTCTTCACCCAAAATTTACATAATATTTTCTTCTCCCAAAATGGAGGCTACAAAGTCTCAAGCTAAAATCTAGAAAATTAGGGAAGAAGGGATTTGATAGAATGAATGATTCATAAGGATAGGGTTTGTTCTTTTTGTTCAAATTAGGATCAGCTTGTGCAATTACAGATTTGGAGTAACTTTTTCTGCTAAGCAGTGATCGTGCAGGTCTAGCTACGATCGCGGCTATATGACTACTGTTATGTTTTGCAACCATGGGTTGAAACTTTATCTTGAATACCTGATCACGTTTAGCAGACCACGACTGTGGTACCTGAGGCTAGTTTTTGCTCCAACCCTTCAGCTATACTTTTTCTGCTCCCTTCTGATCATTTTGCATTTTGATCTACATCTTTTGATCCCCTCAACTATATGCCAGCAAAGAGTGATGTGAGTGCATCTAACCACGAATATGTTTCACTTACTAATTCAAAATAAGGTAATGTGCATTAATAATTAGTGCAAATGTGTGGTAAAATTACCATTCATCACAAGGATTATGCGAAGTTGTTCCTTCAGGAAGTTGTACAGTTGTACGATGCACCTATCTTGATTATTTGGATCATGTTACTCAGTTTTTATCATATTTTTGGCACTTTTTCCAGCGTTTTTTGGGGACTAAGATGATTCTTACTACTATTTTCCACCCGCAGTCGGATGGGCAAGAAGAAATAACTATTTGAACTCTGGAAGATATGCTACAAGCCAGTGTAATTGACTTTGGTGGTAGTTAGTTTTACATTTTCCTCTCATTGAATTTTCAAAAAATAATAGTTACCATTCTTGCATTGGTATGGCCTCATTTGAGGTTTTGTATGGAAGGAGGTGTAGATCTCTTATTGGGTGGTTCAAGGTTGGTGAAGCAGAGATGTTTGGCCCGAATTTGGTTCACCAAGCTATGGAAAAGGGGTAAAGGTGATTCGGGATAGGCTAAAGACCATCGAAAGTCGCCAAAAATACTATGTGGATATGAGATGAAGGGACTTGGTATTTAAGGTTGGAGATTGGGTATTCTTAAAGGTATCTCCTATGAAGGGGGTAATACAGTTTGGGAAGAAAGGGAAGCTCAATCTATGGTATATTGGATCATACTAGGTTTCAAGAAGAGTTAGTAATATTGCATATGAGTTAGATTTTCCCTCTAGCATGAGTTATAATCATCCGGCATTCCATTATCTATGTTGCAGAAATGCATAGAGTACTATTCACTGGTTGTTCCCTTGGAGAACATTGGTATTTCAAATTCCTTCTCCTATGAGGAGGTCCCGATGAGAATCTTGGATTGGCAAGTTCATTCGTTGCGAACAAAAGACATGGCTTTTGAAAAGGTTCTATGGTGGAACCAAAAGTTCAAGGAAGCTACTTAGGAAGCCGAAGAGGACATGAAGTACAAGTATCCATTCCTATTCCCTATTCCGAAAACCAGTGTTTGTGGTATATGTGTATTCTTAACAACTTGGTTTTCTGATTTTGTTAAAGAGAAAATTGATTTCCTTGGCATCTTTGTTTTCTAACTTAGTTAAATGTAAGAGTACAGGTTTTGGGGGTATAATAGTTCTAGTCATTGCCCTGCCTCATCATTCGAGGATGAATAATCCTAAGCTTTGGAGACTGAAATGCCTCAGACTTTGGTCTTTATAAATTTCCTAAGTTTTAGGCTCTCTGCCCTTCTTATAACTTACCATAGTGTCGGATGGTGTGGTTTTGAGTCAGGTGACCCAAGTCATAAATAAACCAGTGTGTTATTGGCCAAGTTCTGTCCTAGTTACAAGAGACTCTTCACTAGTCATATGATCATATGCTAAGTGGTAAGGGTACATTCGTATGTTTTCCAATGTCCAAGCCCTTGGTGTTCTGTGTTAGTCATGACTAGACCACACGATTCGTATGATCTAATGACATGTGGGACTAGGAAGTTGTAAATTGTTCGGCGTGTGGTGTCTATTTTTCTATCTTTATGATGACTCATTGGTAAGATTCGTATATTATGTTGGCGACTCAATGACTTGACTCATAGCCACCTGCAGACTTTTTTTAGCTTTTAAGCTAAGGGTATTCTAGACATTTCCCACCCCAAACCCTTAAGAACCCAAGTGTTATTACACCTTTTGTTCATCCATTAAATATTTTACAAGATAAAACACGTTAAACTCTCTCTAAAACTTCTCAAGAAAGATTGGTCTAGGGTTTCTTTAAAGTGCCCAATGAAGAGCTTAAATATTTAATTCTCTCCATGAATCTTCGTAACTCAGGCTATGATTCTCTCCTCATTGTTAGTTCACTAAAATCATACGTTTAGAGCATTGTTCATGAGTCATTAATAAAGGTTTTGAGAACCATGGTTGAGGGTTTAAGTGTATAGTATTGAGTATTGTTTTCTCATGGTTTAAATTATGATTATACATGTTTTGATAATGGTTTCTCACATGTGGCTACATGGTAATTATGGCTAAACAAATGGGTCATGTTTAACCCTAAATATTGTTGGTTTTTGTCTTTGATAATGGTGTGCCCTCAGCCCTTTTGTAAAATTTCCATTAAGAATGATGTTGTCACATGATGAATTGTGTTTTGAACTAAGGCATTGGCTTAAGAATGTTAATGGTTGGTATATAGTTTATGAAGTCCTTGTTGTCTATAAAATAATTTGAAATACTAAATGGGTTCGAGTCCCTAAATGTTGGATTGAATTGATGTCTTTGTTTGGACAGTGGGTCTAAGACTCAAGTTGATTAATAATAGTTATGGCATGTTGTATGCTTGCAAGTGGTTTGGTATAACGATACCAACAGGGTGCCTTTGCTAAGTAACTGGATAAATGGTTGTGTATGTGTAATGAATGTTTTAAAGTGGGCTTCAAAGAAGGATGTGTAGCCAAGCCATGAAAGTGGAGTCTAAAGAACTAACACTAGAAACCGTGCTAGCCGATGCAGGTGTGTATATGGTCGGGAGATTCGAGTCCCCCAAATGAATATTTGAATGGGAGCTTTGATCCCCCCATATTACATACATTGCTTCTTAAGCCACTTTGATTATGTCGAGATGTTCGAGTCCCCCATATAGGCATAGGATGATATGTATATTCTCTGGTTCATACGGCTACACTCACTGGGGCCCTTCCATCTTATGGAGAAATGGGTCTATATATACCTTGGGTTCCTTTTTATAAGACGGTTATTCTACACAATCCAGGTTAAGGTTTTCAAAGTTCATTGCTGTTGGGTGTATTTATGCATCCTAGTGTTACTATTCTATCTTATTTAGCCTTGTTTTGAGATCGATTCGTGTGCTTAACTTGTTAATATTGATATAAATAAGAATTTGAGTGTCCAAGGACGTGATTACAATTTTCCAAGTATTTTCCAAACAAGTTTGTACTTAATTTAGTCATTTAGAGTTCAACTCGAAAAACTAGTTTTACTAGCTTGAGCTAGTTGCGTGTCTAGTTGGTTTCGGTTGATTATAATGTATTTAATTTGTTACAAATGGTTTAAATGTGTAACTATGAGTGGAATAACTTGTTTGTAAGATACAAAGTTTAATTTTATAGAGTCGGAATAAAAAGTGAAGATCATGGTGAATTAGCCTTATCTTAGCTCTTGTTTTGATTCGTCGTTGAGAATATTGTGTTGTTATGATCTCTAATTTGTGGTGTGTGATGTTGTAAAAATATTTTTTAGTTGAATACGGTGATATATTGATGATATAAAGGCTAAAAATCCATGGAAAATACACCACGATACAAGGGATGAAAGATGGGACGATAAAGACTTAACCAAAATTTTGGATGCAATTTCCAGTGGGTGCGCGCGATGAGGGTCGCACCCTCCATTTCAGTTCTCTTATGCCTTAGAAAATATTTTAAGATGCAATTCTAGTAGAGGGGTGTGATGTATGTGCGTCGCACCCTCCGTTTCGCTGCAATACACCGTGCGACGCATGTTTTATTTCACGGCAGAATACAATTCTATTTAGGATATGGAATATTACAATTCAAATGTTGACAGACATACCAAGGATGGCTGGTGGGAAATATTTCTTGAGCCACGTGATGGTTCATAATCCTATTAATATTAGGAGTAAATATAATATATTTAAACACTACAGTTGGACTAACAGGGGGAATCTTGGATTAATTTTGGTGGCAAGAACATGAGTATTATAATTTTGAATTAAATTTATTTAATTTTGCTTATCATATTTGGTTGTTTGTTTATTCTTGTTTTAGTTATTTTATGTATTGATCATCTGTAAAGTACATATATTGTCGACCTTGTGATCTTGGGAGAGGGAATAGGGAGATATAACATGGGAATAAACAAAGTAAGATTTGTATTGCTTTGTAAAATAAGGAATACAAATTAGCGTCTCGGACAGAGATATATTTAGATGCCTTACTTTATTCAAACATAGGATGATACCTTTAATTCAGTTAATTGGATTATTACATCCCCGCTCAACGATGTAGTTGTAATGTCTATATTATGTAAAAGATTAGAGGTTGGGAAATCATGATCATGCAATTAATCCTACAAATCAACAACCAAGATAAGCAAGTTAACGAATGAAATTCAATAACATAGTATGATTGTTCGGAGTGCATTAAACCTGGGTTTTATCCTATTGATTGTCTCAAGTACTTTAATTTACGCATTGTTTACTTTATTTTTAATTTACAAATTACAAACTCTTTTTTTTGTTACTCTTTCACCAATTAAATCTAAATTGTGAACAAGAATTGAATCGTTGTTGAAGCAAGTCCCTGTGGGTTCGATACTTGGCTTCGTGAAGGTCACTTTACTACTTGATAAGACCAGGTACACTTGCATGTGTTCTTCGATGCTAGCACCTTGTTTTCTTCCCCAGTATGTGGTATTATATATGTATATATATTTCGCATTATATTACGCATTGAATGTTGTATTTGTTTTGAACTATTATCATGGCATTATTTTGTCCCTCTATCCCTGAGTTACATAATAGCTCTACAACCACTAACCATCTCCAGACACTTTATCCCCATGCATTGTAGATACTAAAACCTCTTCTACTTTTCCTATGCAATGATCAGGTGCTCAAGTTAGTTTGTGAGTTGACATTGAAGTGGTGATCTTCCATACTTCGGAAGGCTTCATTTCATGGTCCTTATTTCATATATCTTAGACATTGTTTAGACTTTGATTAGGCTACTGTCGGGGTAATGTCTCGGCATTTTTTTATTTTGGATTTTGTAGAGGCTTTGTTGGATTATTGTACACTTGGGTGGTTTAATTGATTTTATCGATGATGGATGGTTTTCCAGTTATCGATGGATGGTATAGGCATATGATGAATCATTATTCTATTTATTTTGTGTTTTCTTGTTATACGTTCGGAATTCATCCAACACTTGAAGTTATTGTGCTGGCTAGGTTAGATGAAAGGGTGATCTCCAGTCCATGAGGGACTTGAGATACCCATCACGGCAAGGACTAGGTTCGGGTCATGACACTTAAAGATTATGATGAGTTTTGAATTTAGACAAAACATTTTTGTGGGAAATTTCACCCTTCATATTTGACCTAATATAATTTGAAACATTTTTTTCCAAATCATATTACTTTATGGAACTAAAATAAATATATTTAAAAAAAATCATCATAATTTTTTGTTATTGTATTTTAATAATAGAATCCATTTTGAAAATAATTATTTATCGAGGGATATAATGAAAGTGAAAATTACACAAAAATATACACAATAAACTTATATTACCAAATATAGCCATGTAAAAACTCAAACCATTGTTACATGAGAAAATGTCTCAAAAATAATTTGCAAAAAACAATAGGCTCAAAATGGACCCAAAAGAATTAAATCTGGAAGGAAAAACTAAGTCCAGAAGAATTGGGCCAAAAGGCCTAAAAAGAAACTGGGTTGGATTGTTGCCGACTACTATACTAGTAGCAGGGTAGCCAACCCGAGGGGTTTTAAAAACCCTCTCTTTTATATATTTCCTATGTCGCCCCCTTCCTATAGAAATGCTATAAAAAGCCCCATCTCTCCAACCATGAGATTTCAATATCCAAGGTTCATAAAGACAGTTTTGAGACACACCCAAAGTTAACCCAACATGAGAATATACTTAGATCGTGCGTATTATCTCACTCCTCTACGTAGCAGCACATTTTATTTAAAAGGTAAGCTATGGTATACTTTATAGAAATTAGGCTTGGGCTAGATTTAGTTAATGTAAAATGTAATGTAGGGGGCGGATACGAGCATGGTTAGCTTAGGGCACATTAAGAGGGGCTTCCATATATGGATGATAGCTTGGAGCTTGGAGGAATCCCTTAGTTTAGCTTGTTATTAGCTATAGTTTAGATTGGATTATCTAGTTGGGTGGAATCCTATTATTTATCCAAAACTAGTTGTCTTTCAATTTCATATCGAGACACTCATTTGTAGATTCAAATTGAGTTTCTCGTTTTTATTGAAATTGGTATGCTTCTTCCTTGGTTCCATTATTTTTCAATTGAGCCTTTCTTTCTTCTATTTCTCATCTCTATTCTCTTCTAGTTCTCATCTTAATTTTTTATCTTTCTTTATGTGATTTTGTTGAATTTCATATTTTTTATATCAATTTTTGTCACTTGATTGAGATCTTTATAATCTCAGAATCAGAGATTAGGTAAGGGATTGTTCTCTATGGATCTAAATCCTATGTTCATAATTTTAAAAATCCCAAAATAAAACAAAAATCAATCACAAATTCTACCTTAATCCATGTTTTTGTTATTATTTTTGACACTAGATTCATATCCTCTAGTTCTTTTATCTCTAAGTCTACGATTTCAAGTTATGTGGATTTGTTGGGAAGATTCCTCCATTAAAGAATCTTGAAGGCTTGAAGACTTTAAAATCGATTTTGAGGATTAAAGGTGTTTTGGGATAAAATAAGTATTATGGTTTGTTCTCTTGCTCAACGGAAAGCTACTTCTAAAATTTGAGATGATTTTGAAGTTGATGTGAAGGGTGTTGCATTTTCAGGTGTTCTTGATGATCTTGAAGGAATGAAGATGTTTATGAACTTGAAAATGGGTCTTGATTATTTTGAGCTTAAAATTTATTGGATTTTTCTCTAGCTTGACAGAAAATTGCTCCTAAATTTTGAGAGGATTTAGTAAAGAATTGAAGGATTTGGAAATTTGGGTGTTTTTAATATTATTCATATGTTCTAGATGTTCTTGAGGAAAGAGTAAAAGTACATTTGATTCAAAACCCAAATTGAAAATTGTTGAAAAGGTGTTTATGGGTCTAAGGAAATATAAAAAAAATTGAAAAATATTAAGGAAAAAATGATTTTTTAGAATATCTTCGTGAATCAAAAAGTTGTTGACAAGTACGCATACGCCATCCTATGGATTAGACCAATCCATTAGAATAAAGTATTGCATGTGGCTTCAGCGAGAGTCAACTCTCTAAGAAGCTTTGTGTGGACATCATCCTAAGCCATCGAGAAAGTGGTTTCCGCCCGCAGTTGCATCCCCATCCAGATTTTGTGATGGATTCCGCCTAAAAATAGTGCCCGACGCGTATCCTTTGCTATCTTCTGCCCAATACAAGGCTCCAGCGCCCTCTCGAATGGCTTCAGCGACCAACCAGCTCTAATTTGGAGCACTTTTTAAGCTATTTGCTCCAATTTGGGACCATTTTCATGGAATTTAACCCAATTTCTTCCAAAATATTTTTTAAAGTCAAAATCATGGTGAATTAGTTTCTTTTTTTATTAATTCTACCTATTTTTAGGTTCATAACTTGATTTTAGCTAGTAGATTACCTTACTTAATATTGTCAAGTTCTTTGAGTCCAATATTTTTTCTTATGATTGTCTTTGTTTACTTTTCTAGTTTTATTTCATTGTTAGTTTCTTGATTCAAGTCCATTGTTTTAATTGAGTTTTCCCTTCTTGTTTGAACAAAAATACATTCTTCCTCAAAGATTAAGTGACCTTATGAATTGATTGGACAAAGGAGATTCTCTATCAACTTCGGGAGGACACTTTAGGTGAGTTTAGAGTTTTCACATACGAGAGGCGTGAGGAGTTTTTCTACTAACTTATTTTTTGAGTTTTATAAGTATGATAAAAGTATAATTAGTCCATGAAAGTATAGTAAACTCAATGTTTCAATAAGAATTTACAAGTGAACCACTCCCAATTGAGAATCCTAGTACTTTTTGGACAAACAAATTATTTTCTTCAATGCAAAGAAATACTAAAAATACCACTCAAACAATCTCAGAGATCGCACCTAAGGAATTGGAAAAGGTATTAAAGGGTACTACTTCTCATGAAGAAGAACTGGAGAAGTTGCCTTAAGAGGCAACGCAAGCTACTCCTTCTGAGGTTGGTGCTAAGGAGTTGAACATGCAGTTTAACACATTCACTTCTTACACACCAAAGTTGAAACTAGAGTTGAAGGGATATCCAAACTCTTCAAAAGGGGATCCTTAGCACTTGTCCAAACTCTAATAAAATTGAGAGACAAAATATTAAGAGAAGTAAGAGTGAGATACGTGATAACTCTAGAGTGGAAAATGAGAGGTTATGTGGAGTGATACGAGAGCATTGTCACAAACTTATACTAAATTTTGTAACCTCTCTTCCTTTTCAATATGTCTTGATTCTTGTGCAGGTATCCTTGGAAATAAGCTTTGTAAGGCACCTCAAGCAATGAAGAATCGTAAGGTGCTACAAAGCTTCCCAAATGAGCAAATATGCTCTAATATGAAAAACCAAGATGAATGAAAATATTCATATGATCTAAAAGGTAACAAAGCCAAAACCTTACACTTGATCAAAAATAGTAGCCAATTGAGTGTAAGTAATGGGTTATACATTTATGAGCTTGAAGATTCTTTGTCTCTGGTGATCTTGATGATGCCTTATTTCATGATGATAATGTCATTATTGTGTGTTCCCAGATACTAGTTGATCTTATAGATAACAAGATTGATTTTTCTACTAACATCAATTTAGGTCCACCTAGTGTTAGCACTTGTTACTTGAGTGAAATGAATTAACATGTAATAGAGATAGTTAAATGCTAGTTGGCTATAATAGTGGTAATTTTGTGCGTGATTCTTTTGAGCTTAACACATTACCAACTAATGTTAATTGTGGTGATGACCAATTTACTTATAAAGATGACCTACTAATTGAGTAGTTGTGTGATGTGATAAATGAATCTCAATTTAGTAATGGTAATGATATATTTGGTCATGTAGTTAGTCATGTAGGATCTTTACTTAGAGGTGATGATTCCTTAGGTGTTGATTCAATTTCTTACTCTTGTCATGAGGATCTTGAGGTGGAATATGAACTTAGGGGTGATCTCTTATTCTATGATGACATCACTAATGTGAATTGTGAACATAATAGTATGTCCTATAATGTTGGAAGTGCAGCCACCCTTGAAATTTATCAATTTGTTTTAAAGTGTACTATGGTGTGAAGACACACTTTTTTATGATGGAAATCTCTTCTTAGAAGATAATAGTATGTTTATTGGAAGGGGTGGCATTCAAAATAAAGGAGTGGAATATGCTACAATGTCCCTTCATCTCTATGTGTTTCCATTCATGGACAAGACCTTAATATAATTGAATTAATGAGTGAACCATCTCATGAGAATACATTAGATGAAGTTAGCTTGTGTGATACCTTTCTATATTATTTTTTTGATTGTGATGATACTCATGCCATTGAGTGGAGCATGTTATGTAAGGATAAGAGTGAAAAAGGGGAATATAGGTGTTTTCTTAACCTATTTTCATGGAATCTCTTTCTATTTGACCCAAGTAATAAAGTAGAATGTTTTTGGAACCGCAGTCATAATGAATTTTTTAATTTAAACAGAAGCCTTTCAAGAAAAGTCAATATAGTTGCAAGTTGCTCGAGGAGTGGTTTGAAGCCTGGAACCCTTATGGGCACTTCTAATTTGTTGATTGGTCAAGATGATAAGTGAGTTGTAACTTGGAAGATTCCATGGATATTAAAAGATCCTTGTCACCTTCAAAGGGTTGGACAAGTTAAGTTTTCAAATAGGACTCATAGAATCATGCTTGGTACTATGATATGAGGGACCCTAACTCATTGGCAGAACTATTTGATATAGAGTGATTTGACTCCTAATAAATCCCTCCACAATTATAGTAGCATGTCTTTGTTGGTGCACTTTCTTTCTTTGGAAGTTACTTGATAGAGAGGGTTGTTTTGTGCACAAAATTTCTTTCCTTAATAACCATTGTCCTTATATTTTGTCATGCCCTAGTAGAGAATAGTGATCTTAGAACCTTTCTCTACTACCTTTTTACGTACAATGATACCCATATTGGTATGGAATTTGTTTACTATAAAGGTAGAGGTATATGGGTCTTGCACTTATTTGACCTGGATGAGCCCTTATAGGTGATTGCATTACTTTGGTATGGTCTTATTGTGAGGCAATGAAACAATTACGTCTTATAGCTCCTATAGTTTATGTGATATCATCTCTTGGGATTTTTGATGTGATTAAGACCTTTGTGGTTCTTGTCTCATGATGTTGCTAATGACTAATTCCTTTGTACCTTATATGATAAATGGATCTTATTCAACACAAAGGATAGTTGGTTGAATTTTAAATATTATACCTTCTTGGCAAGTTGGTATGGTTGATAACCCTTGTGCTAGACCTCATGCTATGAGGCTATGCTTATTGTTTTTCCTTCTCTAGTTTTTTCAAGGTTATGATTCGAGGATGAATTCTTTTGAAGAAGGGGAGGATGATACGAGCATGGTTAGCTTAAGACATAATAGGATGAGATTCCACATATTGATGATAACTTGGAGCCTAGAGGAAGACATGTAGTAATAAATACACAAGTCCATGGGTGTTTCAGATATTATTTGGGGCAATCAAGAAGGGTCCTTGTGGGTTATTTCCTAAATAGTTACTTTTGGGCTATTTTTGTTGTAGGCCATTTTTGCAAAAGGCAATAACTATAAATAGTTTCCTTAGCCATTTTCATTCTTAGTGTCACGGCTTAATTTCTCAGGTCATGATGGCACCTACTATAACCCACCAGTAGGTAAGCCACCCTAGAGTTCATAACAACTAGTAATAGCCTATCAAAATAAATGAAATAAAGCAGTGGAATGAATATGATAAAGAGACTAATATAGATAAAGCAACCTCAATACTTGGTGAAGTTAGTACAAGAGCTTCTAATATAATCATCGTATAAAGTAGAAATATAGAATACATACATATACAAATATGTCTCTAAATTCAAAATAGAGATCACTCTAATCAATACGAGGTAGAGTAGGAATACTCTGAAAACCAGGAACACACCCCAAATGTCTAATCCATATCTACTCCACATGATGTACACATCAATAGTGAGAACTCGTACTATGATCTAAAGGCTATAGAAATGTAATATGAGTACGAAACGCATAGTACTTAGTAGGCATTGGCCAACAGATCTCCAAAGATAATTCAAGCATAATTAACATGTAAAGATGAAATATAAACTATAGGAAACTATCCAATGAACTAAACATAATCATGATAATGGGACAATAATTGTAACAATCCATTCTAACAGTATTCAAGAACTAAAGTATAATATCATATATCACTAGCCAATACACAAAAAAAAGAGTAAAGAAAGGATATATAGTAGTAATAAAAGGCCAAAGTAGACATATACAATATGAATAAATAATGAAAGAGAGGTATATACGATTATATCATATATATATATATATATATATACACACACAAACAATTATGTACGACTAAAATCAGAGATAATAACCTGAAGGAACCAATCTAACCTCCCGAGGATCATAGCTAAGAACGAAAGCTAATACTAGCATGATTAGGGTCTCTTGTAAAAGGATAACTAAATATGACATAATCTAACAATAACATTTCTTACTATGAGAAAGCAAAGAAATCAAAAATGTACCGACAATCTTTGTTACCAATCCATAATCATCCTGCTATGAACTAAGCATAATAATCAATAATAAATTAACCGACTAGAACAGAAAAACAATAACCTAACCCTAGCCCCATAAGCCCAAAAGGTCCAATCAAACACTCAGGAAATGGAATTCATAGCTTATATCAATGCAACCCCCATAAGTTATATGGATATAAGCACTAAACAATTATACCGGTGATAGTCAATGTAGATAAATAAATTTATGCATCATAAACCAATAGTATACCATGTCAATGAATCCTTGCATACCACAAGCACCGGACTTGAACTGATTTCTTAACATAATAAGTACTCCATCATTGCTAAACATGAATTATAAATAGTATCATAGATGTCGGAATCAAACCAAAAATATATCATAGATGTCAAACTTGAATCAAAAATAGTATCATAAATGCCAGACTTAAATCAGAAATAGTATTATAAATACTAGACTCAAACTAGAAACAGTATCATAAATGCCGAACTTGAATTGGAAATAGTAACTTAGCTGAATAACCATTGCCTGAGATCAACTCTGGGACTAAATTAGCGTAATATAATAGAAAGGGTCAGAATCGCTCTCCGCCAAAGTAAATACTAGTGGTAAAAGAGTGGATAAACAATGAACTAGAATAAATCTAGATTTAATTTTCACAACATCATATTTAGTTTCAAAAGATCATTAGTCATTAAATAAGGTGGTACGGTTATCATTATAAAAGAATTCATTTTAAAACTGAATAATGGGAATAAATCCCTTTTTAGAAAACAATAGTAAAATCATGGTTTTGGTTGGAATCATACCACTAAGTGAGCATGAATTCACTTAAACATATGCATGCCATCGCTAATATACAAACAATATAATAATAAGTTCCTAAGTATCCATAAACTAGAATCACGCCCTTCTAAGGGTAGAATACTCACCTGGAATCTAGCTGGTATCGTAACTATGGTCAGGCCCAACAATATATAACTAGCATACTAATAGCACTATAATCTGAAAAACTATGGTACAAGTCCCTGAGTCCAATAGTGAATCTTAGACAAAAGGGTCTCTATCATAATTATACCATTAACATGTTTATAATCAAGGGTAATGGGATTCTATGGCCATAGAAAGTATTAAATACTAAGGTTCGGGTCACCTTTCTATCCTAAGTGCCCTAAATAGGCTAAGGCCTGATATACTAATCATAATTCCATCTTATAATCCTTTTCCTTATTATAATTATACGATCAACATTCCTATAATCAAGGGTAATGGGATTCTAAGGCCATTTTTTAGTATTTTATACTAAGGTTCGGGTCATATTTCTATCCTAAGTCCCCTAAATATGCTAAGTCCTGATATACTAATCATAATCCCATCCTATAATCCTTGTCGAGCATACAATCTATACTATGCACAATCTCATAAAGAAAAGTAGACTGAGTCCTACCTTAATGCCAAACCACAAGTCTTGAACTATCCAAAATTGCTCGCCTTTTCTCCACAATCCTAAAAATATCACTGAACTAAAAAAATAATCATCTACGTATTAATAGGAATAAAATAGCACCCATATTGCTATATAAAACTCTGGACCCAAAATTGGGTCCATAAGGGCTCATGGGGCCTGCTAACAGAATCCCAAATTGAATATATCACGAGGTCCCTCGAAGGAAAAGTAATGTATGCTCAAACTTTGTGCATAAATGGAGCTCGAATCAAGTCTCAAATCAACCCACAAAGTTAGGAAATTAAAAAACAAATTTTTAGGAATTTAAAAGGAAAAGAGCATAATTTAACAGGAAAAAATAATGAACAATGATCAAGAGGTGTTGAATTATCTTACCTTATCAATGAAAGATTTATATAAGGCCCCTTTAAAATTTTGATCATTTTATTTTTGACCTTCCCGCATGCGTAATATAGATTTTTTACTTGAATTGTGTGTAAGGATGTTAAAAGGTTGTTTGGGGAAAGTTTTGGAATTTTTAAAAGTATTTTGGGATCATTTTGGGATCCCTTAGGAATGAGGTTCCACGATAAGTCCATGTCATGAAAGTTAACCGTCACGATATCTGCGTGGCATGGAGAATAACCTTTGTGATAATGGCGCGCCATGCCAATGTCTAAATTTCATCCAATTTTATTTTTTCCTCACTTGGGATGAGGGGTTTTTGGTCTTTTCACCCTTTCCACAACTTATAAACATAAAATTAACCTTTTCACCTTCTGTTAAAATGATCAAACACTCTTATTCTCTTTTCTAACACCAAAACCAAGAAAGCTTAAGCGTTTTTCAAGAAATCACTACTCCAAGCTCCAAACTTCAAATCATTGTGTGTTTCAAACTCTTCCTAAACTTTAATTTTAGATAATAGTATAAATTGAATGAATTCCATGTGATTAAATTATGAGTTTTGAAATTGGATTGATGGGTTTTGATTTTTACTGATTCAGTTACTACTTTAAATTGATGTTTTGGGGACTGTATTGGTACATTATTTAAATGGTTGGAATGGGGAACATGGGTTTCCCCAAATTAGAAATTGGATAAATTTTGACTTGGAATTGTATAACATCAACCCACTTTGTGAACTTGATGTTAATTCTGGAAAATTATATAGTTTAACTTTCTTTTAGACTCAATGCATTGCATTAATGGATAAATGGATATAAAATAGATTTGTATGGCCTTAGTGGCCATGGTTTGGATTTTAATGGAACTTGGGAGTCAATGCAGTTATGTGTATTGGTTTGGCATGTTTAATTTATCTTGCGAGTATATTAGTATGACGATACCAAGTGGTAAATGCCTTAATAAATGACTCCTGGGTCAATGATTGGAATTGTGTGTATTAAAGGGGGTTGTGATCTCACCGTGAATGTTTAAGTCCCAGGGGGACGAACACTAGAAACCACATTTTCGGTCATTGGGGTCCTATATGACTGTGCTTGACACATACTTGATATATATTTGGGACATCTATTACCTATAGTGGCTTTAGATTTCCTTTAAATTTTCCTCGATTTGTGCGGCTAACATGCACTGGGCCCTTTCAGTAGGGGGAGTTGAACCCATGTAGCACATGGGTGCCTTTAGGAGGGATCAAGATACATAATCTAGGTTAATATTTTTAAAAATCTTATGTTCATGACCTTTACCCTATCCCGGCATCTTATATATGTATATATACAAATGTGTGCATGTTGTTTTAACTGAGTTTTGACATGGCATTATTTTATCACTTTTCCTGAGTTACGTGTCAGTGCTTATTCCACTGACCATCCGAGGACTCTACATCATTTCATGATATAGGGTCTAAAGACATTATTGTTACTCATGTGTAGCATAAGGTGGATTAGCACATCTATTGAGTTATTGTGAATCGGTGAGCCTCCTTCCTTCAAAAGGCCTTATTATGTCACTATTCTTTCTTTATTTACTGAGTGCTGTGGAATTATTTTAGTCATGGTAGGGTCATGTCGCGAATTAGATGTTATTCTAGTTTTAGGGACTTGCGTGGATAGATGGAGGTTGGTTGGTTGTTGTTTGACTCTTAGTCTTCTTTTGAGTTATTTATTCTTCTTATTACTGGTATATTGTTATTGTTGTATTACTATTTAACTGGCTTCCACATTATTATTATTATTATTATTATTATTATTATTATTATTATTATTATTATTATTATTATTATTATTATTATTATTATTATCATTGTGCTTTTGAGGTTAGGTTAAGGGGGTGGTCTTTAGTCATGGTGGGCTAAAGATACCCGTCAGGGTCAGGCCCAGGGTTAGGTCATTTCAAGCTTAGTATCAGAGCATGATTTCTAGTCATTGGGTTTACAAAAAGTTGTGTCGATTAGATTTTTCGATGGGCGTGTAGCACACTACACTTATAAGGAGGAGACTCTAAGGTATTTAGGAAAGTTTTCCTTTCTTGTGTTCCATTTTGGGCTATAAAATCTAGTGTTATGAAACTTTTCAAACTCCTAGCTTTGTTGTATTTCAAATCATGCCTCCCTAAATATCCCCACTAGTGCTCCTCGGACTTCTAAGGGTGGTTATACTTATGATCAGCCACCTTAGGAGGAAAACTCTAATGCGTAGTTCCGGGAGTCTATCTATTTACCATTTTAGCGAGTATGAAAGTACCAAATTTATGCATGCCATCACCAGTATCCAAAAAAATATAATCTTAAGCATCATAATAAGCATCTAAATATCAATGAGCTAAACCACGTCTTCCACAAGGATCCCAAAATCTAACCAATATCATGAACATGGCCTTGGTCCAAATAATGTACATATCTAACATAACCATAGCATCATAAACTAGGGAAAACCATTACAATCCACCGAGTAACATAATCAAAATTATACTCAAGGTCCAATATTCCTAAGTATGCCTAAAATGCTAGTAACCTAGGGTAATAGGTTCCTAGAAGCATAATAAGTATTTCACCTTTAGGTTCAATTTCCTTTCTATCCCCAAACTCATAATTAGACTAAGTCAAATTTTCATACCTAATATCACATCCTAACATTCCTATCTAACATACAACATATAATACACCATTGCATGAATAAGAGTATACAGAAGCCTACCTCGATGTCGAATCACAATATTTGAATCATCCATAAATTGTTTGTCTTTTCACCATTATCCTATAATGTCATCACTCTATCAAAATAGTAATCTTCATGATGTTAGGAGAAAAATGAAACCCATATTGCTATTACTTTGTCAAATTTCTCAATAGTCTCAGAAAGATCATATATTAAATTACTTGCACAATATTCAAGACGAGTTTAAGTACAAACCCTGAAAATGGGTTCAAAAATAAAAGGGGTAAAACCATAATTTTATATTAAAATATTTTGTACATACTCATAGGAATCGATATTTAAAAATCTGAGCCAAAACGAGATAAAAATGAGGTTCAAATCAAAGAAAAACTATTTTAAAGCTTTGCCGGCAAAATCTCCAAAACCCATTATAAAATCAAGAATTTGAAGTTGTTTTGAAGATAAAATCAAGTGGTAAATGATAATTATAAGAGTAGAAAACTTACCCAGGAATAAATCTCAAAACCTCGTTTAGAATCACCAAATCTGAGCTCCCAAGCCCCAAAAATGGTGAAAATAGAGTTTTGATTTTCAAATTGACTAGAAATCATGAAAAATAAAATACAAGTTCTTAATAAATGAGTAAAATAGAGTTATAAATTGATATAAAATGATTCTACGAGAACAACTCTTCAAAAATCATCAAAATTGGAGCTTCTTAGCTCCTAAAATATCAAAAATACGAATTTCGATCTTATACTCAGCGATGGTCGCTTAAGAGACACTTTGATCGCTTAAGTGACCTGGTAAAAGGTTTAAAATGTCTCTTAAAAGGAAAAATAGAAGATTAAGTGACCTAGTCAAATGGTCAAAGGTTTGATTTCATGAACACACCAGCGCCAACAATATCAAAAACTTATTTTTGACACCCGAAACTCAATCGAAACCCTATGAACATGATCCAATTATGAAATTTAATTGAAAAACATGTTTCGTATCTAATGGAATCATTTAAAATTTCATCTGAGATTGTTTCAATAAATATGGGATCCACACTTATACTTTCAATTTTTATATAATTTGGCCAATAGCTCAAAATGAGTCTAGAAGCATCGGGACCTAAATCAAGGGTCTCCCTAGCCTAAAATCATTATTCTAGCACTAATGGCATTATTGGAATTCTCACCTGAGGTCATCTACTAGGATTTTTTGTCTGAGACCAAATATTAAACAACGAAAGCTCTAAAAGAGGAAAATGAGCCTAAAATCCAAATGAATTGTTCGATAACCAAATCGATAGTTTCAGCAAGTATTAAATGGCCTATAGCTGCTGTGGGAAGGCTTAAAATGTCTAAAATGTATGAAAATTGAGGAAATAGCCTGGAGGTTCATTACACTCTGACTTTGAGAGCTCACTCTATCTCTGAAATCTACTCAAGCCTAAACATCACATTAGTGGCAGCTACTAGTACTCGAATCTTCACCAAGAAAGTGCAAAAGTGTATTATGAGTACCAAAACCACGAGTACCCAGTAGGCATCATTGGCTGACCAAGATAAAAAAAAACTAAGTCAATGTAATAGGGCAAACCTATAAATAAGATCCAATACTGATGATCATAAATAAATAAATAAATCTAGAATAATAATGTAAAGATTACATAATTATAACTATGAAATTGGCCCACATAAACCAATAAGTATGGAAAAATAAATAACCCAATGTCGTCCCCTATAAGCTCTGAGGGTGCAATAAAAGAAAAGAAAATATCAAAAATTCATAACTTTACCGAGTATTAGTTAAAACTGTCAATCCATCCATACCGTATCAAATCATACTCAACTCTCAATGTCAGACTCAAACCGAAGCTCATGTCATCATCATCATAACATCCTCAATATTATTAATATCATAACATCATTTGGAAGACTTGAAATAGAACTTATATCTGTCGGTATCATATCTATTACCGGACTTGAACCGGAACATATATCAATAAACCATATCAATGAAACATACCAATAAACCATTTCAATAACCTATATCAATAAACTATATCAATAACCATACCCATGAACCATGCTAATAGACATATCTAAAAACCATACCAATAACCATAATATTAAGTTATCTATATAAACCATAATAATAAGCCATATCTATAAAACACAATAATAAGCCATACCAACAAACCACCACATTTTACCTAAAATTAGCACTAACTACCAAATACCAAACTAGCATAATTATTAAGAATTCAATCTCCTCAAAGTCCTAAAATATTTATTAATAAGGGTATAACATGCGTATAAAGGTCTACAAATTCTAACATAAGGATTGACCTAAGGTGAGCTGAAAGAGCCCACTTTTAATCCGTGAAATCCATTTTTAGGCAAATTTTACCCAGAACTAGGCTAATATTTCTATATCCACTTATATATGTTATACTGTAACACCCAAGAGTTTTGGTCCTTAAAAAGTTTTGAAATTTTATCCTCACTGTCCTTACTATGACTTACCCTACAAGCTGTAGGGAGTCATGATGAGTTATTGGACCCAAATCATAGCCTGACTAGTCTGTGTGGCTAAGTATTTTTCTCTGAGTATGAGTGGATCACTACGATTCATGAGGAATCATTATGGGTCGTTGTGTGCAAATCATAGGATACCAATGTATACCCAAATAGTTATTGTGTCGACTACAACTTAACCTTACGAGTCATAGTATCCCATTACGAGCTATGATATATGATTCATAAGGTCAATAGTGTGTGTATGTGTGTGATTGGTGACATTTTCTTGATAATGATTCATGTATATGAGTCATAATGAGTCATGATGAGTAATTATGAGACCCGTAACAGCAGATGGTTTATTTCCCAACTTTTTATAGGGGTATTTTAAATATTTCCCTCTTATCCCAATAATAACCCACGACCTATAAACATAGTTGGGGCCCTATTGTAATCAATAACACACTCTAAATATTATTTCTTCTCTCTCAGGTCTCTCAATTATCCATACTTAGGGTTTTCAAGAATTAGGTCATCTAAGAGCTCAAGGGTTGAACTCTCTCCATAAAACTTGGTATTTCAGGCATGTTATGCTTTCTTAAATATCAATTTATGAAAAGCGTACATTTGAATAGTTTAAATTAGATGGTTTTGAATGTGGGTTTTTTAATATGGGTTGAGGGGTTTTGAATAATTGTTGTTTATGTGATGTTTCATGTTTGTATATGCATTGGTTGTGATTAAATAGTGGTTTTGAGATCAATTTGAAGCATGGGTATGTTGAATAAACTAGGGAATTGTGATTTCCCCAAATTTTGTGAATATTGACCATTGAATTGGTAATAACCCAAACCCAATTTTGTGATAGTGGTTTTGAGTATGAATAAAATTGCATTGAACTATTTTTGATATAATTTCATGATATAAAGAGGTTATTGAAACATTATGGCTTGATTTAATGAATAAAAGAAGTAGTTTTCCTAAGATTATTGTGATGGCATGTTGAAGTTACCTTGCAAGTGTAATTGTTATAATGATACCAACAATGTATGCCTTAGTGCGTACTATGGTCCAATAAATAGAAATATGTGAAAAATATTGTAATGGAGCTTAAAAGAGGGTTATGTAGTTGAGTCGTGAAAGTGAAGGTCCCGAGGGACCAATACTGGAAACCACGATTGCCGACACGGGGGTCTAGATAACTGGTGGTTTAAGTCCAACTTATTATATGATTGAAAGGTTCAAGTCCCCCATATTATATTACATGATTAGGTGCTTAAGTAATCTTGATATGTTGGGTAGTTTGAGTCCCCCATGGTGCATATGTACTTCCTTTAGTTTGTGCAACTAGATGCACTGGGGCCCTTCCATCTAGGGGACATAGCCCTATATAGCCCATGGGTGCCTTCTTATGTTACAATGGTTGAGCTACATAATCCAGGCTAATGTTTTAAAGTGCATATTAAGCCTTGTTCCTTTTCCCGGCATATTATTGATATATGCATATGATGATGTTCACATGGTTTTGAATTGGGTTTGACTTGGCTTTATTTTATCCTCTATCCTTGAGTTATATAATAGTGCTCAACTAACCATCTCTGGACGTTGTATCCTCACGTAATATAGGAATTAAAGATGCTTTTACTTTTCCTGTGTAGTACTAGGTGGATTAGCTCAGTTCATCGATCATTAGTGGTGAAGTGGTGAGCTTCCATTCTCTGAAATTCTTGGATATTTCATTAGTTTCTAGTCTTACATTAGAATTGGGTAATGTTGGCTGGCCGGTTGTGTTATTAGCTAAAGACATGTCTTAATTTTCTTATCTTATCTTATGCTATCTTCTTATGTGTTTAAAATTCATCAGATGTTGGGGTATTGTGTTCTATTTGGTTAGGTGCAGGGGGTTGTCTTTGTTCCTCATTAGACTTAAGATACCTATCACGGTCAGGCCCTGGTTTGGGCCATGACAAAGTTGGTATCAGAGCCTAGGTTTGATGTTATTAGGTTCCACAAAGCTGTGTCAAGTAGATTCTCTTTTATGGGTGTATACCATGCCACACTTATAAAGGAGAGGCTACGAGTTATTTAGGAATATTTTCCTTTCTTCTTATTCTATTTCGAGCTATAGAGTCTAAGATCTTGAAATCTCCTCTAATTCTCGTATGTTCGCTTTCCAGATCATGCCTCTCAGAAGATCTAATGCTTATGGAAAATCTTTTGTTCTGTCTAAGAATAATATGGAAGGAGCTCGTCCTACTCAAGGAGTTCTCACCTGGTCTAGGTCGTTGCTTCTAATTTCCCTAGTGGAGTTTCATTGATTCCCCCTATCTCTCCTTGGACACCTCTAGTTGGTGTGTCTAATGCTGAGTTTTGCCATTCGATCCATTTTCTTAACAAGCTGGTGGCCTCTCAGACTTAGCGTGTTGCTTTTTTTTGCTCCATCTTCTGAGGTCATTAGGGTTGGCCAATTTATGAGTTTGAGTCTTCTAAATTTCACTATTTTTAAAGTTAAGAAAGATCCTTACAATTTTATTTATAATATAAAAAAGATTTTTTGTGTGATGCATGCTACCGATGTGGAGGATATAGAGTTTGTTACTTATCAGCTGAAAGATATGGCATCATAAATGGTATAAGGAATGACACTAGTCTAGGGGTGACGATGCTAATTCTACTCTATGGGATAACTTCTTTAGTACTTTTCTTGATCACTTTTTTCCTTAGGAGTTGAGTGAGGCAAAGGCTGACAAGTTTGTGAACTTGAATCAAGGCAGGATAACAGAAAAGGAGTATGCCTTAAAGTTTCACCAACTGTCACGATATGCTCTGAAATTAGTGTCTAGCATAAAGGCTAAAATGAGAAAGTTTTCTTTTGGGTTGTCCCATGAGTTGATTTTGGAGAGTAAGGCCACTTTATTGAACAAGGATATGGACATCTCAAGACTTATGGTGTATATACAACAAGTGTAAAAGGAAATGAAGAAGCGAGCAGAGATGAATGAAAGGCGGAATAAGAAGTTTTGATATTTGGATCAAGGTGGAGGTTAGTAGTAGAGTGGTAGAGATGGTGGAAAATGATCTAAGAAGAAGTGGGAAACCTCTGGTTCCTACTCTATGGCTAGTGATCCTTATCCAAAGTCATTGAGTGATCATCATTTTAAGAATAGTACTGGTCCCACGGCATAGGGTGCCCAGCCTCAGGCTAGTAGGGCTCAGTCAGCTCCACCATATCACCCTTGTAGATTTATGGTCAATGAATCGTGGTGTTTGTGAAGAAGGGAGGAGCAAGTGCTTTAAATATGGTCAGATTGTTCATATACAAAGGGATTGTCTTCTAGGTTTTGTTCTGGGGCAAATAAGATCCATGTTGCTACTTCATCAGCTCCTGCACCAAAGAGTGTTACTTTTTCTTCTGGATCCAGTACTGGTCAGAGCTGTCTATATTATTTTGCTACCCACTAGGATTTAGAGGAATCCCCCGATGTTTTTACTGGTAATGCAAACTTTTCTATCATGATGTATATTGTCTACTTGATCTCGGGTCTATACTCTATTATGTAACTCCTTATGTGGCTATTCATTTTGGTTTTGATCCTGACTGCATTCTGGATCCCTTCTTTGTGTCCACCCTGGTGGGTGACTCTATTATAGCTAGAATGGTCTACAGGGGTAGTGAGAGATCGGTTTGTAGTAGGGATACCTTGGTATGTCTGATAGAGTTAGGCATGTTAGATTTTGATATGATTTTGGGGATGGATTGGTTACATTCATGCTATGCATCTCTTGATTGCAGGATCGAAGGGTCATTTTTTTCACTTCCCTAATGAGCTAGTGATTGAGTGGGAATGTAGTTCTCTGGTGCCTAAGGAAAGGTTCATTTTGTATCTTAGAGCCCAGAAATTGATTTCAAAAGGGTGCCTCTATCATCTAGTGCATGGTAAAGATATTAGATTTGAAGGTCTTTCCTTGCAATCTATCCCTGTAGTCAACAAATTTCCTGAGGTGTTCCCTGATGATTTTTCTAGTCTTCTATCCCTACCTATAGAATGGCTCCAGCTGAGTTGAAAAAGCTTAAGAAGTAGTTTAAAGATCTCCTTAACAAGGGTTTTATCCACCCTAGTGTATCTTCATGGACTGCACCTATATTATTTATGGGTAAGAAGGATGGTTCCCTTTGGATGTGTATAGATTATCACTAGTTGAATAAGGTGACGATAAAGAATAAGCATCCGCTTTCTAGGATTGATGATCTCTTTGATCAGCTTCAGGGTGCTAAGTACTTTTCTAAGATTGATCTTTGGTATGGGTACCATCAGTTAAAAAGTAGGGAGGTAGATATCTCTAAGATTGCTTTTCAAACTTGGTATGGTCATTTTATTTTTTTTTGTAATGTCCTTTGGTTTGACTAATACCCCGGTGGCATTTATGGATCTCATGAATTAGGTATTCTATCAATTTTTGGATTTATTTATCGTTGTTTTTATAGATGATATTTTGGTGTATTTTAAGAGTGAGGTAGATCATGCTGATCATCTTCGCCTAGTGTTACAGACCCTTAGGGATCAGCGGTTGTATGCAAAGTTCTCAAAGTGTGAATTCTGGTTAAATATTATGACTTATCTGGGTCATATTATTTCTAGTGAAAAGATCATGGTGGATCCACAGAAAGTTGTAGTGGTTAAGAAGTGGCCTAGACCCATGACTCCATCTGACATTTGGAGTTTCTTGGCTTTAGCCAATTATTATAGAAGGTTTGTAGAAAACTTTTCTTCTATTGTTGCCCCATTGACTAAGTTGACTCAGAAGAAGGTGAAGTTTTTGTGGTCTGATGCTTGTGAGGGTAGTTTTGAGATTCTAAAATAATGGAATTGACATATTAATCTGGATAAGTTGACTTTGGCTCTAATCTTGACTGTACTTGAGGGTACTGAGGGTTTTGTTGTCTGTTGTGATATATCCAGGGTGGGACTAGGTTGTGTGTTGATATAGCGTGACAAGGTGGTTGCATATACTTCTAGACAGTTAAAGGTTCATGAGAAAAATTATCCAACTCATGATTTGGAATTATTAGTTGTGTTGTTTGCATTGAAGATCTGACGACATTATTTGTATAGGGTCTATGTGGACATTTATTTTTAAGACAAGAGCCTGCAATATGTGTGTACTCAAAAGGACCTAAATCTCAGGAAAAGAAGGTGGCTTGAGTTGTTGAAGGACTATGACATGAGTCTCCACTATCACCCAGGTAAACCTAACATGGTCGTTGATGCTCTTAGCAGGTTTTCCATGGGGAGCTTATCTAGTGTAGATGAGGAAAAGAGGGATTTAGTGAAGGACATTCACCATTTAACTAATCTTGCAGTTCGTCTCTTAGATTTGAGAATGGTGCTGTGATTGTTCAAGAGGTGGCAAAGTCATCTTTTAGTGCTGAAGTAAAAGAGAAGCAAGTGTTAGACCCTTAATTAATGCAGATCAAGTAGGATGTAGGTAAGTAGAAAGAGATGTTTTCAAGATTGGTGGTGATGGTATCTTGAGTTACCAAGGTAGATTATGTGTTCCCGATGTCGATAGGTTACGAGGAAGAATTTTGGACGAAACCCATGAGTCGTGCTATACTGTTCATCCTGGTTCGATAAAGATGTATCATGACTTAAGAGAAATTATTGGTGGAATAACTTGAAGAGGGATGTGGCCAATTTTTGGCTAAGTTCATGGTGTGTCAGCAAGTGAAAATGGAGCATCTGAGGCCCGATGAATCATCTCAAGAAAATGAACTGCCTATGTGGAAATGGGAAATAATTATAGAGGATTACGCTAATATTTTCATTGAGGAGATCAAGAAGTTGCATGGTTCTCCAATTTCCATCATATTTGATCGACGTACTAAGTTTTCACCTCACTTTTGGCATTTCTTTCAAAGAGGTTTGGGGATTGGACCCTTTGAGTTGTAGTGTCCTATTATGACCCATGACATACGAGTCGTAAGGTCAATAGTGTGTGTGTTCTTGGAGACACTGTCTTGATAATGACTCATGATGAGTCGTAATGAGACCTATAATGACTGACAGTTTATTTCCCAGATTTTAATAGGGGTGTTTTAGACATTTCCATCTTATCCTAATAATAATCCATAACCTATTGGTGAGTGATGATTTTACCACTCATTTGCCTCAGTTTTTGTGCAGATTACCTTGTCTCAAATGAGTAAATGAGTCATAATTGTGATTTAGTGCACTAATATCCACTCGTTACTGGTATAGGCTTTGAAAAGACAAAAAGATGTGGATTAGAGCTTGAAATGATCTAAAGAGAGAATAAAAAGTTCAGCTGAAGACCTGCAGTGAACTAGCCTTAGTTACCACGGTCACGGTCCATGGGTTGTGGTCACGGTCAGTTAAGATGGTCAATCAACAGTGACCATAGAAGCCAATCGCGGTCACGTAGTTATGGTTACCGCTAGACTTGCGCGATCGTGGCTTGGCAGAAATGTTCAGCCTAAGGGAAAAACTGTCATTTCACATGATGATCCCAATTTGAACAAAAAAGACTCAAACATTATCTTGATGTATTTTTCATTTCATCACATTCCTTCTTCCCCAATATTCCTCTAGTTTAGCTTAGGTTTTTGTAGACTCCATTTTTGGAGAAGAAAATATTGTATAAATTTTGGGTGAAGAATACATTAGAGACTTTCCAAGTGGAATATTTGCTCACTTTTATTTTTGATATTGTGGAGGAGTCAAGTTTGAAGTAACATTTGCTTAGAGCTACCACAAATTAATTAAATGAAGATTATGGGTATGTCTATGCATATTTATCTTATGTGTAGGTAAATCTCCCTCTTGGGGTTATGTGTGAATAGGGATTAAAGTGTGTGTGTGTGTGTGTTATTGTTAGCATCTATTTGGTAGTTCATCTTAATTTCCTTAGCTTATCTTATGCCATCTTGTTATATGTTCGAAATTAATCCGATGTTGGGGGTATTATGTTCTGTTTGGTTAGGTACAGGGTGTGGTCTATGGTCCTCATTGGACTTGAGATACTTGTCACGGCCAGGCCCTTGTTTGGGTCATGACATATACAAGCCATAAATAGCCCTAATATTGTAATTCTTACTAAAACATGAACAACTAAGTCAATTCCACCAAAAACTTGAGCAACTAAGGCAATTTCACCTAAACATGAGCAACTAAGGCAATTCCACCTAAACATAAGCAATTAAGGCAATTCCACCTAAATTACGGTTTAAAGATAGCCTAATAGTTTAAATAATCCAACCCTTCGGGATTTATGCGGAATCCCATATACACAAATAAACTATGCTACCCTATCAAATTAGACATTCCAAACTCAATGGTTCAGTCAAAATTTCCATCTGATATTGTTTTGATGAAAAAGGGATCCCACACCCACTTGTTATTTTTCTTAATTTCAGCCAATAGCCCAAAATGAGTCCAGAAGCCTCGAGACCCAAACCAAGGGTCTACCTAGCCTAAAATTGGAATTCCAGAGCTATTGGAACTATTAGAATTGACATATAAGGTTATTTGATTGATTTTTTTTGCCTGATAACTAATTTGGACCAACGAAAGCTTTAAAATAGAGAATTGGCTATAAAAAACAAACGAACAGCACAATAACCAAACTATCAGTTCCAACAAGTCATAAATGAATTGGGTAGATATAGGAAATCTCAAATGGTGAAAATTAGTGGAAATACAAAAATAACCTGAAGGATGATTATTCAAAATACCACCAAATTCAAGTTCAAAGAGATACACCCAACGCTCCCCCCCCCCCCAAACCTATTTATTCTAACATAGTCCTATGATTATATAATGAGAAATACATAATGTAAGTAGTAGATGCAAAGAAATTACCTTGAATTCATTATTGGGGGAGATTTCTCAGACAGAGTTGTGAGAGTTTTGAAAGTCCAAATGAAAATGGGGAAAATGAACATTTTCCCCAATATAAACTGTCGCAAAGCATTACTGCATTAGTTACCTCTATAATAGTAAAATCCTCCCGATGTCAGTTTCATCCCAAATTTTTGTGCATTGTGGTATCATATTTATTTTGAGTAATTGTAATTAATAGTGATCATGAGAATTAATTAGTGTACGCCTTCTATAGGGATGGGGAAATAAACATCATGCCAAAAACTAAGAGATGCATGGCTATCGCTAATTATAAAGTAGAGAGGTACATAAGCATTCTTGTGAATGTTATAGTATCCCTTCAATGACACATTATAGTTGTAGTTTCTCGAGTTATCAGGTGAGTGTTTGAAACCCCACCTTAGGACCATTCAGGAATGAATGGTGGGTAAATTAGTATCTAATGTAACGACCCAAATTATTGTTATATTAGAAAGCACCCCAAAAATAATTTACAACAAATAATAGGCTCTAAATGGACTTGGGAAAAAATTAAATCAAGGAGGAAAAAAGTAAGCCCAAAGAAATTGGGCCAAAAGGCCCAAAGAAATTGGGCCAAAAGGCCCAAAAAAATTGGGATGGACTGTTAGTGATCACTGTAGCAATCGATAACCGCTGCAGCGATAGATAGCAGTATCTAACCTGAGGTTTTTTTAAAACCCCTCTCTTTTATTAGTTCCCTAAGTCACCATTTTTTTTAAAAACATTTTGAAAAACCTCATCTCCCTAACCTTGAGATTTCAAAAGCCAGAGTTCATAAGGATGACTTTGAGACACACCCAGAGGGAACCCAACATAGGAATACGCTTAGCATGCAGTGGTCATCGCACCCCTTTCTATAGCAGTATGTCTCATCTGAAAGGTAAGTTATGGTATACTTGGCAACAACTAGACTTAGGCTAGCTTTAGTTAACGTTAATAGTAATATCGGTATCCTCATGCATTAGGACTTTGGGTATGGAATTTGATGGATGGACATATTATAATCTGGGTAGGATTGAAGGAGTTGAATTATTATACATTATATTGATACATTAATTGTGATAAGAGACAGGAGTAATTGTGTAACAATTGTACTATCTTAATACCTTCCAAGGCTCTTGGGCATAGTGGAAAGTTGGAAAGAGTAAGGGATTGTAAGAGGGAACTAGAGTAACTCAAGTAATTCTAAAACATCATAAATGGTCGATTATGTTCAAGAAAACTAGTCAAAAGTGAGCCGTGATAAAATTTGGGTTAGTAGTTATCGTAATCAAGTCACGTGACTGATAAGCAGAATAAAAAGAACTATCAATTTTATGCTAGAAGTGGTTAGAAAATAAGAGAGGATGATGGGAGAACATGAGTCTAGGCATGAATAGAGAAGAAGTGTGGGTTGGTGTACACTTAGGCCATGTTAGCCCTGTAGAGGTGTATAATATATAATTGTTAAGAGTACACATATAAGAAAAGTCAAGTATAAAATAGACTAGACGGTTAATGTAATACTTAGAATGGCTCGGCTAGTTCTTATTCATAAGTTGAACATCTGTGATTTCCCATTTGCATGACTTATGATTTATTGATTGCATCACATATTCATATGCATTTGTTTGATGTTGTGTAATAAAGGATTAGGTACCACACCAACACGAATATGGTATATTGTGATATGGGTTGGCTAGTACACTGGTATGAATATGAGATATTTTAATATGGGTCGGGTACCACATCGGTACAATATGATATTGTTGAAGTTGATGAGACAGATGAGAAGGGATAGGGAGAGATGATGCACAAATCTTGCATACTTGCATTAATTTATACGCATTTGAATGTAATTCCACTATATATATTCTTATATATGTGTGTATTGTGGTGAATTGTAAAAAAGGTTTGTTGTGTCCTTTCTCACACGCAAGTTTACATGGTCGTACACGTAATAAAGGATGTAAGTCCAGCTATCGCACCCGCAGAGATTTGATGAATTGAACTTCTACTCTAAATTCTTATTCGAGTTATTCAGTAGGTGAACAATAACAAAGAGTGATTTGTATTTCTTGAATGTAAATAAAAACAATTATAAGCAAGTCGTACATTGGTTTTGTTGTAATTCAGATTTAAGAAAGGATCTAGGTTTATGGTATTTTGACAATTCAGTTGTGGTATCCAATCATTCATCTAATTTGCTTTCCTGAGTTACTAGTTGTGGGTTACTTTTAGCTATATTGAGTATTTCTCTAACAACTCTAAGCCTAATCAACCATCCCTAATCCTATATTTTAATGGTCATCGGTTAATAGTGTAGTGGATAAAGATATCGTCTTTATCAACTAAGCTAGGTCACCGGGTATATTTCTATCATTGCTGACTTATCAATTCCCTTTCCCTATAAGGTTCACAAACTCTCCCTATTTTCTATTTTTACGCATGTCGTTCCCTTTTTCAAGTCTAACAAACAAGCACTAAATAATATTTGCAATGTGATAAATTAAATGAATAATTGAAAGCAAGAAGAAATAAATAACTCAATAGATGGAAAATAAAATATAAAATATGATTTTCAAGCCACAACTTCATGTTGAACCATAACACTAGAAATTAAGAGGTTTAGCTACTCATGAATCTCTTTAGAAGAAGAGATTTCATGAGTTTACAAGGTTAAAATTGAAAATAAATTAAACCTTGTTCTTGAGCCTTGCCCTAGCTTTTGCCTTCCCAAATCAGTTCTCCCCCATAAATAACGTGTAAAGGGAGTTTATATAGAGTTTAGAAACCCTTAGAATGTCAAAAACCAACCCCAGCTGGGTTAGGATAAGTTTCATTTTGCACCACAGCTTAAAAGCTTAGCTGTGGCGCAAAGAACAACCTAAAATTGAGATAAGTGGCTAAACTTGTGCCACTACTTGCTTTTGGTGAGTGGCGCAAGATTTCCTGACAACACCACAATCCACCCCACTTCTTGCTTTGCAGCAGTGGAGTAAGAATAACATTTTCTACCCATCCACACTCGTTTTCCAATGCATTGCAATGTAGATTCTTCCTTGGTTTCTTTTGGTTCCTTTATGCTCTTTTTCTTCTTGTTTAAGATCCAAATACCTCAATACACTCCTATATAAGAAAATCATAAAACTCAAGTATAAATCACATTATTTAAGATCAAGACAACACCAAAATAGAACAAATGTGAGGCGAAAGATGGCAAAATAAGGTGACTTTTTAGCCTCGCATCAACACCCCACACTTAAATCCTTGCTTTTCCTCGAGTAAGCTTTGAACTCATGAAATAAACTCTACTATAACTACACCCATTAAATAAGATTAGTCAAGTTAAGACTACAATGTCTACAATAGATGGTAAGATCTTATTAAACACATTTCATTTATACCATACATTTAATCAACTACTCTAAGAACTCTTAACCTTAAGAACTGACTATATTATATTAGAAAACTTATACAATTCACCCAATCAAGAAATTAAACATTTCACCTATATTTCATCAACCATGTGCCCTTACGACAAGAGAGTTCCCCATATTCACTCACAAGTATACAATTAAAGATAGAATGTGTACATGAATAAGTTTTTGCTCACTCTCAAATGGAATTTCACATGCATTATATGATAAAACATAATCTTGACCTTAGTGTACTACTCCACTGATATAGGAATGCCAAATCTAAGATTAAGTAGGACTATTCAAGTTATAATGTAGGCTAAGGGAAGGGTAGGCATTATTTTGGCTAAAATAGAGATTATCTTCCCTAAGCACTTTAATACATCATAAATTTTTCATCATTCGCTCACTCTTTAATCAACCAACACTTTCTTCTACTCTTCTCACCCATAGATTTCTTTGATTTTCCATCTCTTTAAGAAAGTTCACATACCACTAGTAAGGAGTATACAATTATCAAACCTTTTTTTTCAATATTTTGTTTTTTTTCTACACCCTACCAATAGCATATGATTTTTTTATGACTTGAACCCATAGACTTTTCAAAAGGCTTCGCACCTCAACTATCTTCCTTTTCTTAATTCTCACTCTTTTTAATTCTTATTTTTCCAATTAGAGTGCTTAGGATTTTTGGATCAAATTAAAGGTTTATTAAAATAAAAGAATTAAGCTTCATATAAGGCTATCAATAAATAGGCTAAATGCTCAATTACGTTAACTATGAATATCCATTATGGGCAGGCAAAGCAAAGGATAAAAAAATAGGTTAATCAAAGAAATTCCTATATCATCTCCTAAACTAAACATTCCACATTTCACTTTGCAAACACGCTGAGCAAATTCTAGATATCAATATAAAATCATAAAATATCAACAAACACCTCACACACATGGCATATGTTTAAGTAAAAAAGTATTATAATACCCCAGGTTTTGTACTCTAAAATTTTTCTCACGTTGATTGTCTATACTACAACTCAGTTGATGAGTCATAGTCTATCTTTATGAGTCGTATAGTACCGATCATAGTCTGACCAACAAGAGAGTTAATTTTTTTGTTGTGGTTACAACTTGACCCTCAAAAGTCAAAAGGTAAGTTCACGAGTCATAGGGTGTGACTCGTGACCATACCAGTGAAGATGCCTAAATGATCTATTCAGGCGATGACTCGTAGCCAATCATTACAAGTCGTCACCTAACTCATAGCGACTGGGAAATATTTTTCTGCACTTTTTTTAAGGGGCACTTTAGTTATGTTGCTCTCTTTACATTTGAAACCCCCAACCTTAAAATACTTAAGGGACCTTATTTTCACTACTTATCAAATCATAAACTACTCTTTTCTCTATCAAAATCCCGAGTAAAGAAGAAAGCTAAGGTTTTTAAGTATTAAGCACCTAGGGTTCAAATTGTGGTCTCTTCCTCAAATCTCTTGGTGTTTTCAGAAATGTATCTCTTCCCTACCTTGGTTTTATATAAAAGCATGTATTTAATCATAGTTGTGTGAACTTACTTGTTGGGTTTTGAATAATAGGTTGAGGGTTTTGAATTATACTACTTGGTTAGTTTTTCCATGGTTTTGGAATTATTATTCATGTTTTATCTCATGGTCTTTGAATTAAAATTGTGCATGTATATGGTGAATGGGAAGGGGTCATGAAATTTCCCTAAAATTATGGGTTTTGGTTTGGAATTGGTATTAACCTAAACCCACTTGCATAATTGGTTTTGAAATATGGATAATTACATAGTTTTGCTTACTCTTCGAACTATTACATTGCATTAATGACTAAACGGATAAAAATGGTTTTTGTAAGGCTTTGGTGCCATGGTTTGGTTTTAAATGGTTTTTAAAGGCCTTGGTGGCCATGGATTTTGTTTCTAAATTAGAACTTTGGACTATTTGGCTAATTAGTTTGGAATGGCATAATGGAATTGACTTGGAAATTTAATTAGTATGACGATACCATTTGGTAAATGCCTTAATGGATGACTCCTTGGTTTAATAAATGGATTATGTTCAAATGTTTTAGTTTGGGCTTAAAAGGGAGTGTGTAGATCTCCATGGAAGGTGGAGGTCCAGGGGGTGACCTATACTAGAAACCACATTTGTCGGCGTAGGGGTCTTGGTGACTGTATGCATAGTTCATGCTTTATATATATATATATATATATATATATATATATATATATATATATAGATATAGATAGATAGATAGATAGATAGATAGATAGATATATATAGATATAGATATATATATATATATAGATATATATATATATATAGATATATATATACATACATACATATATACATACATACATACATATATACATACATATATATATACATATATACATATACACATATATACATATATACATATATACATATATACATATATACATATATATACACATACATATATACATATATATACATATACATATATATATATATATTGTAATGGTTGGGGTTGTGGAATCCCTTGGCCCTTTCTTGAATTTTCCTAGTTCGTACGGATAACACGTGCTGGGACCCTTTCAGCTTGACGGCTAAACCCATATAGCCTGTGGGTGCTATTAGGATAGTTAGAGCTACACAGTCTAGTTTAATGATTTTGAATTTCATACTAAACCTAGTTCCTTATCCCAGCATCTTATATATATACATATATGTATATAAATATGTGCATATGGTTTTGGATTAATTTGTACTATGCATTATTTTATCCCTTCTATGAGTTACATGCTAGCGCTCACCCTACTAACCATCCTAAGGTGCTACATTGTTTCATAACGTAGGGTCTAAAGACACTTCTTTTACCCCTATACAGCATTAGGTGTATTAGCACGCTTGTTGAGTTATGTTGAAGTGGTGAGACTCTATCTTTCAAAAGGCCAGTATTTCATTTCTTTATTTATGAGTACTAAAATCCCATTGATTTCTTTTTATATTTTTAATTCCCTTTTGGCCATGGTCGGGGGCATGTTCTGACCTAACTTGGTATTTAATTTAGAGGATTTTGTTAACAAAGTGTGGGAATGGTTATTATTTTGGACTCCTAGTATCCTGTTTTCTTATCTTATCTTTCTTACGTATATGTTTGGTTATCTTCCGTTGTTATTCTTGTTGTGTTCTGATTGGCTTGGCTAAGGGGGTGGTCTCCAATCCTTGGTGGACTTGAGATACCCGTTATGACTAGGCCCTAGTTTGGGTTATGAAAAGCTTGGTATCAGAGCATAGGTTCAGGGTCACTGGGTGTCCACAAATTCATGCCGAGTAGAGTTTATTTTATATGTATGTAGTGCACCACACTTATAAGGGGGTGGCTATAAGGCATTTAGGGATGTTTCCCTTTCTTGTGTTCTATTTTGGAATATAGAGCCTAGGGTCATGGAATTTCTCTAACTCTGGGTTTGCTCGCATTTCAGATCATGCCTCCTCGAAGATCTGATATTTGTAGAAACTCTATGAAGACCTCTATTCCACCTGAGGAGAATGTGGAGGGGACTTGTTATGTCTATGGAGTTCAGACCCAGTCTAGGGTCCCTACTCCTAATTATGCTGCTCCACCTAAGGTTTTACCGATCATCACTATTCCTTCCCCAGCTAGTGACACTCATTCTCAGTTACCTCAGGGAGATATTTCTAATGCAAAGTTTTATCTATCCATTCATCTACTTACCTAATTAGTGGCCTCTCAGTCTTATCAATTTGGTCTTTTTAGTTCTACTATGGTTTCATCTAAGGTTACTTGGGTTAGTTAAATTATAAGGTTGAATCCCTCAACCTTTATAGGCTATAAGGTTGAGGAGGATCCTCAAGGATTCATTGATAATATGGAGAAGATTTTTTGAGTAATACAAGGTGTAGAGTTTGTTATTTATCAGTGGTATGAGGAGTAGGAGAAGATAAGGGGTGATGATGCTGAGCGAGCAATGTAGGAAGTGTTTTTTGGTGCCTTTCTTAATTATTTATTTCCTCAGGAGTTGAGGAAGGCCAAGCCCAAAGAGATTGTGAACTTGAGGTAAGGTAGGATGAGTGTGAAGAAGTAAGCCTTGAAGTTCCATTAGTTGTCTCGTTATGCTCTGAAGTTGGTGTCTAGTATGAGGGCTAGGATGAAAAAGTTTGCTTCTGGTTTGTCTTATGACTTGGTATTGGAATGTAAGGCTGCAATATTGAATAATGATATGGATATCTCCAGGCTTATGGTTTATGTGCAGTAGGTTAAAAATAAAAAAAGTCAGAAAGAGATGAGGGAGAGGTAGAATAAAAAGTTCAGGTATTTAGAGTAGAGTGGAAGTCAGAAAGCTAATGGGAGAGATAGTAGGCAGTGGACTAACAAGAAAACTTTGAGAAATTTTGGGTCATATTCTTTGGCCGGTGCTCCTTATCCAAAGTCATCTGGTGATGGTCGATTTTAAGCTAGAAGTGGTTCTAAGAAACAAGGTGCCCGGTCTTAGTCTAGTGGAGCTCAGTCAGCCCCCACCTTATCCTCCTTGTAGATTTTGTTGACAACTTCATCGTGGTTATTATGATAAGTAAAGAAACTTGTTCTTTAATTGCAGTCAGTCTGGACATATTTAGAGGAACTTTCCTACAGCTAAAGTAGCCACTAAGGCTAATAAGGTTTTGATTGCCATATCTTCAGCTCCTACACCAAAGGGTGCCACTTCTGGTATCGGTACTGGCTGGAATTATCTTTATGCTCTTTCCACCCATTAGGAATCTAAGGTATCTCCTGATGTTGTCACTGGTATGTTATAACTCTTCTATCATGATGTGTATTTTTTACTTGATCTGGGGTCTACCCTTTTTTATGTGACCCCTGATGTGGCTGCGCACTTTGGTTTTGACCTTAAAAATATTTCCAATCTCTTTTCTGTGTCTACTCTGGTGGATGATTTTGTTGTGGCTAGGAAGATCTATAGGGGTTTTGTGGTGTCTATCTTTCATAGAGAGACATTGGTAGATTTGGTAGAGCTTGATATGGTAGATTTTGATGTTATCTTAGGGATTTACTAGCTCTATTTATGTTATGCTTCTCAGGATTGTAGGACCCAAAAAGTCAGTTTCCAATTTCCTAATGAACTGGTAATTGAATGGGAGGGAAGTTCTTTAGTGCCTAAAGGGAGGTTTATTTCTTATCTTAGAGCCTGGAAGTTTATTTCCAAGGGGCTTCTATATCATGTGGTTTGGGTCAAAGATTATAGTTCTGAGGTTCCCATTTTACAATCTGTGCCTATGATGAACAAATTTTTTGAGGCCTTTCTTGATGATCTTCCTGGAATCCCTCCCTATAGGGAGATAGATTTTGAAATTAATCTTCTATGGGATGCTCATCCTATTTCTATTCCTTCTTATAGAATGTCCTCGATTGAATTAAAAGAGCTAAAAGAGTAGTTAAAGGATCTTTTTAATAAGGGTTTCATTCATCCAAGTGTTTCTCTGTGGGGTGCTCCTGTGCTTTTCATGTGTAAAAAAGATGGGTCTCTTCTGATGTGTATAGATTATTCTTAGTTGAATAGGGTTACAATGAAAAATAAGTATCCTCTTCGTAGGATTGATGATCTTTTTGGCCAACTTAAGGTGCTATATATTTTTCTAAGATTGATCTTTGTTCGAGCTATCATCAATTAAAGATTAGGGAGGAAGATCTTCCGAAGATTGTTTTCTAAACCTGCTATAGTCGCTATAACTTTTTTGGTTATCTTATTTGGATTGGCTAATGCTCTGGTTGCTTTAATGGATCTTATAAATTGGGTTTTTAGGCAGTTTTTGGATATGGTTGTGATAGTCTTCATCAATGATATCTTGGTGTATTCTAAGGATCATTCCAGTCACCCAAGAATTGTGTTGTATACTCTTAAGGATCAGAAGTTATATGCTAAATTTTCTAAGTGTGAGTTTTGGCCGAATGTCGTGACTTTCCTTGGGCATTTTTTCTAGTGAGGGGATTAAGGTGGATCTACAGAAAGTTTAGGTGGTTAAGATGTGTCCTAGACCCACAACTCCAACCAAAAATAGGAGCTTCTTGGGTTTGATTGGATATTATAGGAGGTTTATGGAATGTGTCTCATCTATTGCGACTCCGTTGACAAGATTGACTCAGAAAAAGGTAAATTTTTTATGGTATGATTCTTGTGAGGGTAGTTTCAAGAAGTAGATGGATAAGTTAACCTCTTCTCTAGTTTTGACCCTATCCGAGGGTACTGAGGATTTGGTTGTATATTTTGATGTATCCCGTATAGGACTAGGTTGTGTATTGATGCAGCAGGCAAGGTGGTGTCCTGTGCTTCTAGACAGCTCAAGAATCATAAAAAAAATATTCTGACTCATGATTTAGAGTTGGCGGGTATGGTTTTTGCTTCGAAGATTTGGCTCCATTATCTGTATGGGGAGCATGTGGATATCTATTCGGATCAAAAAAGCTTATAGTGTGTATTTACCCAAAAGAAGTTAAATCTTAGGCAAAGGCAGTGGCTTGAGTTGCTAAAAAACTATAATATAAAACTTCACTACCATCCAGGTAAAGCTAATGTAGTTGTTGATGCTCTTAGAAGGTTTTCTATTAGAAGTTTATCCCATGTGGATGAGGAAAAAAGGGGATTGGTGAAGGACATTCCCTAGTTGGCTAACCTTAGAGTTCATTTTTTGGACTCAAAAGATGGGGGAGTAATTGTTCAAGAAATGGTTAAATCATCTCTTTGTGTTGAGGTGAAGGAGAAGCAAACTTTAGACCCCATTCTTATACAGATTAAGGATGATATGGGATGACAAAAAGTTATGGCCTTTGAGATTGGTGGTGATGGTATCTTGAGGTATCAAGGTACGTTATGTGTTCCTGATGTTGATGGGCTATAAGAGAGGATCTTGACTAAGGCTCATGAGTCAAGATATACAGTTTATCTGGGTTTGACCAAGATGTATCATCACTTGAAGAAAATCTATTGGTGGAACAATATGAAAAGAGATGTGGTAAATCTTATAGCTAAGTGTATGGTATGTTAACAAGTGAAAGTATGACACTAGAGGCCTGGTGGGATGTCTCAAGAGAAAGAGTTTCCTATGTGGAAGTGGGAGATGATCAACATGGATTTCATTATATGTCTTCCGCGGTCTCACACTCAGTTTGATTTGATTTGGGTCATCATGGATAGGATGACTAAGTCTGCTCAATTCTTACCTGTGAGGACTATCTACACTAGAGAGGATTATTCTAAGTTATTCATTGAGGAGATAGTTAGATTACATGGAGCACCAGTGTCCATTATTTCATACTGAGGTACGCAATACTATTCTCACTTTTGGCATTGGTTTAAGAAAGGTTTGGGGACTAAGGTAAACCATAGCACTGCTTTCCACCCTCAAAAGGATGGACAAGTAGAACGTACTATTCAAAATTTGGATGATATGCTAAAGTCTTGTATGATCAACTTTAAGGGAAGTTGGGTGGATCTCTTACCTCTCATTAAGTTTGCGTATAATAATAGTTATCACTCTAGTATTTAGATGGCTCCTTTTGAGGCTCTTTATGGTAAGAGGTGTAGGTTTCCTATTGGCTGGTTTAAGGTTGGTGACTCTGGGTTGTTTTGTCCTGACTTGGTTCACCGGGCTATGGAGAAGGTGAAGATGATTAGAGAAAGACTCAAAACTGGCCAAAGTAGCCAAAAGTCTTATGTGGATGTGAGGCAAAAGGAGTTAGAGTTTGATGTAGGTGATTGGGTATTCTTGAAAGGTCTTCTGTGAAAGGAGCCATGAGGTTTGAGAAGAAGGGAAAGTTCAGTCCCCGTTATGTTAGTCCATATCAGATTTTGAGAGGAGTTGGGAAGGTTGCTTACAAATTAGAGTTGCCTATGAATTTGAGTTCTATTTGTCTGGTTTTCTATGTGTTGATATTGAAGAAGTGTATGGGTGATCCTTCTTTGATCGTCCCTATGAAGGATGTTGGTATTTTGGATTCCTCATCTTATGAGGAAGTCTCGATTGAGATTTTTGATAGACAAGTCCGTAAATTAAGGACTAAGGATTTACTTCAGTGAAAGTCCTTTGGAGGAATCAAAAGGAGAAAGAAGTTACTTGGGAAGCTGAAGAGGACATGAAGTACAAATATCCATTCTTGTTCCCTCTATTGGATGGAAGTGTTTGAGGTATGGGTTCTTTTTTCTCTCTTATCGCTTTTTGGATTTATGCAACGGTTTGTGGTTGCATTATAGCTTGTATTCGTACTAATCGGTGTCTTAACTCCTCATTCGGGGATAAGTGATCCTGGGGGAGAGGGGTAATGAAATACCCTAGGTTTTGGACTATGAAATTTTCCTTGTGATTGAGCTTACTATCCACACTACGACTGAACTGATGAGTTGTTGTCTATCTTCATGAGTCATATAGTGTCAGTCATTCTCAGACCAGCAAAAGGGTTCATTATTTCTATTTTAGCTACGACATATCCATCAAGTGTTGTAAGGTCAGTTTATGAGTCATAGGGTGTGACTCGTGACCATACCAGTGAAGGTTCCCAAACTCTCTTTTCAGGCTATGAGTCCAAGCGATGACTCGTTGCCAGTCATCATGAGTCATCACCTAACTCGTAGTGACTGGGAGCTTTTTTCTGAACTTTTGTTTAGGCGCACTTGGGTCATTTACCTCTCTTTACGCTTGAAACCCCAACCTTAAAACACTTAAAGGACCTTATTTTCACCACTTATCAAATCATAAACTAATTTTTTCTCTCTTAAGATCCCAAGTCAAGAACAAAGTTAGGGTTTCTAAGGATTAAGCACCTAGGGTTCAAATTGTGGCCTCCTCCTCAAATCTCTTGGCGTTTTCAGGCATGTAACTCTTCCCTACCTTAGTTTTATATAAAAGCATGTATTTAATCATGGTTTTTGTAAATTTACTTGTTAGGTTTTAAATGATGGGTTGAGGGTATTGAATGATTACTGCTTGGTTGGTTTTCCCATGGTTTTGGAATTGTTATTCATGCTTTATCTCATGGTCTTTAAATGAAAATTATGCATGGTTATGGTGGATAGGAAGGGATCGTGGAATTCTCCCAAATTTATGATTTTTGGTTCAGAATTGGCATTAACATCAACCCACTTGCATAACTGGTTTTGTAATATGGAAAATTACATGGTTTTGCTTACTGTTCTGAATTATTACATTGCATTAATGCCTACAAAGAGATAAGAAAAATAAATTTTTGGAAGGCCTTGGCGGCCATGATTTGGTTTTAAAAGGATTTTGAAAGGCCTTAGTGTCCATGGATTGGTTTCTAAATTGAAACTTTGGAGTCTATTTGGCACATTAGTTTTGAATGGCGTAATGAAATCGACTTGCAAGTTAAATTGGTATGATGATACCATTCAGTAAATGCCTTAATAGATAACTCCTTGGTTTAATTGATGGGTTATGTGCAAATATTTTAATTTGGGCTTAAAGTGGATTGTGTAGCATGTCGTGGAAGATAGAGGTCCCGTGGGAACCGATACTGGAAACCACATTTGCCGGTGTGGGGGTCTTGGTGACCATGTGCATAGTTCATGCATTATATATGTATATATATATATATATATTCATATATATATTTATATATATATATATATATATTGGAATTGTTAGGATCGGAATCCTGTAGACCTTCCTCAAATTTTCCTGGTTCGTGCGGCTAGCACACACTAGGACCCTTTCAGCAGGGGGAGCTAAACCCATATAGCTCGCAGGTGCCCTTAGGACGGTTAGTGCTACACAATCTAGGTTAATGGTTTTAAATCTCATACTAAACCCAATTCCCTATCCCGACATCCTATATATATATATATATACATATATGAATGTGTTCATATGATTTTTGGATTGATTTGGACTTGGCATTATTTTATCCTCCCTGAGTTTCATGTTAGCGCTCACCTCGCTAACTATTCTAGGGCTACATTATTTCATAATGTAGGATCCGAAGACACTTCTTTTACCCCTTTGCAACCTTAGGTGGATTATCACGCTTGTCGAGTTGAGCTTAAGTGGTGAGCCTCCATCTTTTGTAAGGCTTGATATTTCATTACATTCTTTATAAGTACCGAAATCCCATTGGTTTATTTTCATATTTAGATTTTATTTTTTGGACATGGTCAGGGGCATGTCTCGGCCTAACTTAGTAATCGATTTAAAGGCTTTTGTGGACAAAGTGTGGGAATGGTTACTGTTTTGGACTCTTAGTATCCCGTTTGGTTATCTTATCTATCTTGCTTAAATGTTTGGTTGTCTTCCGTTGTTATTCATATTATGTTCTAGATGGATAGACTAATGGGTGGTCTCCAGTTCTCAGAGTGGACTTGAGATACCAGTCACGACTAGGCCCTAGTTCGAGTCGTGAAAAGTATCCATATATACTCTAAATCAATCAAATAATAAGCTAAATATCACATGCGAGAAGTAAAAAAAAACTAAGTGTCTCAAGAGAAGCCATTCAAATATAGTTTTAAAACATGCTTTCAATCTCAAAATCAACTTGCATTATTCAGTTATGTGTAGTATCTAACAAGAGCACCAAACATTCAATTGGTCCTAAGTACTATCTGACTCCTAACGAGTCACTCTTCCCTCAAAAAATACCAAAAAGAAAAACCAAGGGGTGGGCGAAGTATGCTCTACTAAAGAACTAGAAATCTAAAAAGCAACACAAACTATTCTGATCTAGAAAACTAAAAAAAAATATTTTTAGTATTTTTAGTTTTAAAATTGATTTTGCACAATTTCTCAATGGAAATGAATAACTAAAAACAAATCAACTCCTAAAAGAATACATCACCATTAACCAATACGGGAAGAATCCCACCCCATACTTAAAGTCATGCTTTATCCCCAAAGCATTAATCAAAATAAAATAGTGGTTAGAAATACTCCCTGAAGCCCTCTAGGGCCTACCTAGCAACATTCTTCCTTAATCTTTTCATTAAAAGGGTGACCCCAGCTTAAGCTTCATCCATGCCTCTTAGCTTCCAAATATGGGTACTCAGACTTCCCTAAATCTACAAAACAACAAAGAAAAAAGAACTTAACACTATAAATATAAAACTACACTATTACAACTTGGGTTGCCTCCTAAGCAACACCAACTTTAATGTAGCAGCACGACGCCAGTCATAGATCAACCAAATTCTCTCAATATTTTCCTCCCCATATGATGAAACTTTGGTTTCTTCTTCACTCTAAAAGGATCACAAGTATCATTCACTCTCTTTTTCGTTAGATATTTTACTTTTTTGGGCCCACACTCTTCCACTCCACACTTATCATTAATCATTTATATGATCATATACAAGTCCCTATAGTGTGAAGGAGTGGAGAGTGACTTATACACTTTAAATATCTCTTCCTCACCATAAACCCTTATCTTAAGCTCCTCTTTTATCACATCAATCAAGGCTCCACCGGTGGCTAAGAATGGACGTCCCAAAATAACCGATACCTACTCAGCTGCTTCAAAATCTAAAATAATAGTCTATAGGAATCACAAAATTACCTACCTTGATGAGCATATCTTCACTTACTCCTTTTAGTTGCACACGAGAGCGGTCTGCCAATCGTAGAGTGATAGTAGTTGGGTATGGCTCTCCCAAACCAAGTGTCTCAAACACATATATGGGCATTAATCTTATACTTTCCCCAAGATCAGATAATGCATGCCCAACCTCATCTTTACCAGTTTGTATGGGAAGGGTGAAACTCTTAGGATCTTTAAGATTTTTGGGAAGTTTTTTCATTACCCTCAAACTACACTCTTCAGTAAGTGCAATTGTCTCAAATTCAACATGTTTTCTTTTCCTAGACACCACCTCTCTCAAGTATTACGCGTATTTTAGCATGTCCCTCAATACATCAATCAAGGGAATATTAATGTGAAGTTTCTTGAAGATATCAATAAGCTTCTTGAAATTTTCATCCTCCTTGCTTTTTTGGAATCTTGGTAGAAATGGTGGTGGAGGTTGCTTAATTGCGATCTCAGGCTGCTCAACAACCTCTTTTTTCTCTTTTTTTCTCTTGTACAGGTTGTACCTCTAGAGTTAGTTATTCTCCTCTCTGGAGGCTCTACATCTGAAAACTTAACACTTACTTATTCACTTCTCTGTTTAGAAGGAGCTTCAACTAGCTATCTTTCATTCCTGAGTAAGACTGCCATTACCTTTTTAGTATTATTCTTTGTATCACTTGGTAGGGAACCTTCAATTCTTACATGCTATGTTGAAGCTAGTTGTCCCACTTGACGCTTAAGTTTATGAATGGACTTTTTCATTTCATTCACAATCTGAGTTTGTCATCCCATGAAATTTTTCGTTATCTCCTCAAAAGAATTGTTCACTTGTGAAGCTTTGGTGCATACAATTATCTTTGGACCTGCTAATTTCCACCCCAAGAGAAATTTAGGTGGTTTATATGATTTTGTTTCCCCACATAATATGTAGATTCTAGATTTAAAAGACATCCAGAGCAAGCATGATTTTTACCATACTTCTCACACAATATTCCAGTCGTCTGAACTTGTTGTACCTGTTAAACTAGACCTGCACTTGGAGCTAATAATCTTTTCTTCATTAAGACGCACAACTTCCCAATATCAGCTCCAATAGTTAACATATCATCCAGCTCTAACTTACCTGGTATTTTCTGGGTAGAAGTGAACACCCTGCTGGGCTTTGAATAGTTTTGGTGACCTACAGACATAAGATTAAGAAACGCCTCTATTTCATCATGACTATTAGACAAAATTTTCCCTTGAGTTATAGCATCGAATAAAGACTTGAGTCTAGCTTTAATCCTTTAATAAAATTTTGCCTAATAATTTCCTTGGGCTGATGGTTGGGTGGTAAGTCTCTAAAGTATCCCTTGTATCTCTACCAAGGTTGGGGAAGGCATTTAGCATCTTTTTAGAAAAAATCAAGAAATCTTGCCTCTAAGTTCTTTTGTTCTTTTAGAAAAGAAGAACCTGTTAAGAAACTTTTCAGACAAAGTATCCCAGATGTGATAGATCCTGTCAGTTTATTCTGCAACCATTGCTTTGTTTCCCAATTAGTGAGAAGGGTAATAGTGTCAACTTTACGTATTCATCTGACTATTTTGGCAGTGTAAGTTGTCTCTAAACTCAGTAAACTCTAGTAGGTGTTTGTCTGGGTCTTCATGTGGTTCACCCTCAGATTGAAAAATGTTTTGCACTAGTCGCACCAAGCCCTCTTTAAGCTTAAAATTTTTGGTCATATTCGGTTTATCAATAGCTCCGGAGGCATTTTGCTAATTTGGCCTCACAAATTTAACACTGGAATATAAGGTGCTGGATGGGTTTGGACTGCAACCCAATCTACCGCATCATTCAGTGGGTCTAAAAGCATTGGATTATACAAGTTATCACCTATAGCTCTCAACACTCTTAAGAGTATGTTCAAGATTGTGGTCAATTGAAATCAAGGGATTGCCTTGACTCCTGATATTTAGCATAAACTAACATGCACCTTAAGAGAAACAAAAACAACAAACAAAAGTAAAATCTGAATAATTCAATAACAACTCAAAATAGTATCAATTCTAGCAAATCCCTGACAACAGAGCCAAAAATTTATTGCATACTTTCACGCATACAAGTATATGTGGTCGTACAAGTAATAAATAATATAAGTCTAGATATCATACCCACAGGGATTTGACGAATTAGACTTCTACTTTGAATTCTTATTCGAGTTATTCAGTTGGTGACCAATAATAAAGAGTGATTTGTGCATTTTGAAAGTAAATACAAATAATTATAAGCAAGTCGTAGATTGGTTTTATTATAATTCAGATTTGAGAAAGGATTTAGGTTTAAGATATTATGACAATTCAGTTCTGTATCCAGTCATTAGTCTAATTTGCTTTCTTGAGTTACTAGTTGCACGTTAATTGTAGCTATATTGAGCATTTTTCCAACAACTCTAAGCCCACTCTACTATCCCTACTGCCTATATTTCTATGGTCATCGGTTAATAGTGAAGTGCATAAAGACATTTGATAACGCTCAATCTACAGCTCTCGTAGGAGTGTAAAGCGGTTGTTAGCAAATATAGAACCCAACCTGGGTTGGGTGTCGATCCCACAGGGAATAGCTTTGGCCAACAAGTAAGTAAAATTGCTAAACTTTTGGTGCAAGTCTCGTAAAAAGGGGGATTCTTGTTGTGCAAGTAATGTAAACAAAAGCTGAAATTAATAAAGTAAAAAGAGAAAGATTGTTACGTAGGTTGTAAACAATGAGAATTGAAGCTTTGGGGTTATGTCCACCTTCTGAGGTATACGTCTCTATTGCCTATGAGTGTGTAGAATTGTGACATGCATGTGCTTATAGAGAATTGTATTCTATGGTAAATCCAAGCGTCTCTCAACCTCAACAAGGACTATTTCACTTTAACTCTCTCGAGCTTAAAGAGTGTCTAACGGTACGAATTCTCCAAGAGGTTAGTCCAGTTACGGCACTAGCTTTTTAATAGGAAAGGGTGTCCTACTACCTTGACATTATCTCTTTTCTAGACAAATAACCTTTCTCTCAAACAAGTTAAATGTTAGACTGGCGTATTCTTGCGTTTGCAACCGCAAAGAATGTAGATTAAGATGAAGAGAATAATGATATAAGCAATATACATGTCATGAACTCACAAACTCACATCAATAGATAGTATCTCATTCGGCTTCCATAACCCCAACAGAGAGGTTTAGTTACCCATGAATGCGAAGGAGATCACGATTGACATTGTTATTATATCACAATATTGAGTAATGGCGTGTAGATCAAGTGATAGGCGTTAGGCGTGAATTCCTTAGCAAAGTAATGTTTCTCTTGTTGCGGAAATTAAGAATTGAATAGATGAATAGAAGAAGAAAAATAGAATTAATGGGAAGATTAGAAGAGTTGTAGAATTGTTGTGGTGGAAGAAGAGAGGGATGGAAGAAGATTAATTGTTGAATGTATCTCTCCACTAAGGCAGGAGTTGCCTCTCCACTAAGGGAGGACTTAATTAAAAATCTCTAGCATGATAGGGTATTTATAATACTCCTATCCTACTCCTACTATGCTAATGAAATAAATAACCAAATCCTACTAGGCCTATGGAACACTTAACCCAAATGTACTAGGTTAAGGTAACATTATCATAATCCAAATAAACTAATGAAATACATAACCCAATTGTACTAGGTTAATGTATCATTGTCCAAATCCAGCTTTGTGTCTGTAAGTCCCCAAAGTCTTCAGAAATGTTGTTTTAGCCCGGGACAGATTTTCCATGCAGCAGTTTTGGTCCTTAGGCGTGTAAACTCCCTTTCCTTCCTTCGTAAGCTTTCTTTTGCGTCAAGTAATCCATAAAATGCTGAATTTTGCATCATTTATACTTGAAACTTTGCTAATCATGTTCGTTAGCTCATTTATAGGAAAAAGGACTAAAAGTGCATGAAATATATAGTTTGTTCTCAAAACTAGGCTAAAATATGGGCAAAATATATTGATATAGGCGTGTAAATTCGCCTATCATCAACACCCCACACTTAGAGCTTTGTTCGTCCTCGAACGAAATATCATGTCCTTCTAAGCGTCGACTTAAGGTTTCACAGTAACAACACAAAACATTCGTCAAGACAAGAACAACGATTATCAACAAAGAGTACTTCCCAATTATAAGTAGAAACAGTTTAACCTCTAGCATAGACTCGTGATGGTGGTCAACTCGCATGCAAACGTTAAGGTACAAGGAATCATATATAACTACCCAAAACTCATCAACCATGTGTGTCTCACAATATATTACCCCTAATCACTCACAAGTATAGCATATTTTTCAAACATAGGTATCAACAATATCCTTGCTCTCGCTCTCACAAAGAATTCATATGTAGCAACTGATGACCATAGGCTTGCCCTTAGTGTAGTACTCTACTAAATGTCAGAATGTTAAGATTAGGATCAAGTAGGTCTTTTGATGGTTGTAATGTAGGCTAAGGGACGGGTAGGACTATTTTGGCCAGGAATAGTGACTAAGCTCCTAAGCGCTTTAATACATCACATTGTATCATTGACACTTTTTTCTTTCAACCTTTCTTCTTTCTTTTATTCTACCACCCTTGTTCTCCTCTTTTGTTTTTCAATTTTAAGAACAACTCACTTTTCAGCTTTCTTTTCGTTTTTCTTTTCACAACATACCTCTTATGATAGCACTTTCTTTTTCATAACACATTCAAGCACCATTACAATTTAAAGCATCATACTCACCCAATTTCCTCTTATGTTGTCACATGACTTTTTTTAATTTAAAGCACTTAGGAATTTGGATCAAATTACGGTCTTGAAAAAAAATGGATTAGGCTTACATACAAGGTTGTCAAAGAAATAGGCTAAAGGCTCAAAAGGGTTTAACTAGGATGATGTTCATGGGTAGGTAAAACTGAAGGTAAACAAGTATAGGTTGCCAAAGAAATGCCTAAATCATCTCCTAAACTTACACTCCTTATTTTCTCTTTGCATACATACCAGGCAAGTTCTAGCATCAGCCACAAACATAGAAGATACTATTATCTCACACACACAAGGAACATGGTCGACTTGATTGAAAGTAATATAGACTCTCGACCCAACAAGTGAAGGAATTGAACCATAAAATATCACATAATGAGTCACAACTAGAGCCTAAACGTCTCAATAGTCACAATTGTAACACATACTCTTGTTATAATCTCATGCTGCCTATCAAAAATAGTTTCATGCGAAGCTAGAAAAAATTTACTCCTAAAAAAACTTAAAAAAAAGAAAAAAAATGAACTCAAATAAAAAACTTAAATAAACAAAGTAAACAAACAAACATAGGTGCAAACAAAGAAGTATAGCATGCGATACCGCCACCCCATACTTAAATGGGACACTGCCCTCAGTGGAAAATAAATACGAAGAACCTAGTTAGTCGAACTCTTCCTCAATGTCGGGGGCCATACCCCCTTCGTTTGAATTATCATAAGAGTCGTCGTCAGAGTTCTCCTCCTCGTCAGAATCAGGCAAGCGTCGATCGTCATCAGTCGGCACATCATCATCTAGAGGTTCCTCAAAGTATACGCCCACTTCACATATCTCCCATGCATGCATGTTCATTGGGTAGTCGTGGTTCAGCTGTTGGAGCTCTTCAGCAGTTGGAATACGTCCACCACTCATCATAGTAAATCGTTTCATGCCATAGAGATAACAGAAGAAACTCTCATAATGAGCATGTCCCTCCGCAGTAGTAAGGTTGACACCATGAGTTGTTTCAGCATCTTTGACCTTGGTGAGGTCAACCTTCTTTGGGTTATGTGGGAGTTTGTGGTCAGCTGGTTCCTCTTCGATATCCTCCTTCTGCAAGATTGCTGTCAACAAATTTCCAAATGTGAAGTGGGACGTTTTGTGGAGTCTGTCCTTCCTCATGGTAGATCGAATTATTGCCCCAAAGTTGATAGGGACATTCGTCATCAAATCATAGACCAAACACACTCTATCTCTTGATATCTTGGTGTATTGAGTCCCGGGAATAAGGCATGAGTTGACAATGCGCATCCAGATTCTTGCTTCCCTATTTAGTGGAGCATAGGGGAAGGTGTTGTGTCGGCCTGTTTCTTTATGTCTGCCCCACCTTGCCATCGATCTGCTTCCACAAAGTGTGTGTCGTATTGCTCTATAAGGAGGCCTGCTGTACAGCTCTTTGAATGGTGCTATGTCGACCGAAGGTAAGCCAAGAAAAGAGTTGATCCAATCCGCGGTGAGCTGTAACACTTGGCCCCGAATTTTGACTTCATTGCCTGTTGTGTTTGGCGACCAGTTGGCATAAAACTCTCTTGTTAAATAAAGGTTGCATTCTCCCATGTCGCGGAAGATGAAATCCGGCTTCAAAGCCATTATTTTTGCCAACATACGCGGCTCCTTCTTTGATAAGGTCTCCTTGTTGATCAAGTCGACGTGCACATATTTTCTTTCTTTGTTGCTGCTGTACCATGCTTTGGCTTCTTCCTCAAGAACCCATTTTATTCCAAACATTCTGCGGGGTAGTTGTGTTGAGGATGATTCTCCTTGGTCCTTTTGACCTCTCTTCCTGCCCTTTTGGGACGTGGTATCCTTCTCCTTGCCTTGCCTTGCCTTGCCTTGCTTTAGGTGCCATTGTACCTGAGACTAGAATTAGTGTTAGTTGCAGCACAATCTCACTTGATACAATTTATAAGCAAGCAATAGGGGTACCACCCCACACTTAGTTTTGTTAACACAAATCAGTGAGGTGAAAGTAGTCGAGTTACTCAGATTTCGTCGACATACGTTTTAGGATTGTATTCCGACAAGAAAATCAGCAATACATCACTTACTTGTAGCTATTGGACTACTTTCATGGTAGATATATCAACACTACTACATAGGGGTTACCACATGGAATAGTTATTCTTACAACAATCACAACCTCTTATGTCGGTAGGCACTATAAGTCTTATCCCGATGGCCGGGATAGTCTAACATGTAAGTATCCAAACAACAATCTGAAGAACTATTCATAGCCATAGTAATTCCGTAAATAGTATAACAATGCTATTAAAACCAATTTCAAGTCGTAAACAAGTCAAGATTTTCCTACGTACATGTTCACTCACATGATTTTGTATCAACAATCCAAACACATGAACATCACCAACAATCTTATACGATTTAGCAATTCATAATAGACATAGCAACGTAGTACTTACGAGAAATAAATGAAGAATAAGAGAGTACTTACTTGCTTGAAGCTTGTGGAGATGGTTTTGTGAATTGGAAGAGAAAAAGAAGAAAATTTTGAGAAGATTTGGAAGAGTATGCGGCGCCCTTAGGGTATATTCTAGTGTGGTTGTGTTATAAAACTAAGTCCCCTTTATATAGGAAGAGTATGGGTCGGGTTATGACCTATTTACAATCGGTTTTGGAGACAAAATTCCCACATATGCGGCACATAATGCTCGGCATATCAATGACATATGCGGCGCATTGTCTATAGCATAATGGGACATATGCGCCGCATAGTCTATGGCATTTGTAGACATATGTGCCACATAGTCTATGGCATATGAGATACTGAGACCAAATGCCATAGCATAGGCGGCGCATAGTCAAAAGCATACCTAGGAATAGGCGGTGCATAGTGTATAGCACACTAGATTCCGAGACCTTAGGCTATAGGATAGGTTGTGCATCATTCGTGGCCTGGTTTTACCAAGGCCTAGCCTTTCTAGAAGCCTATTTTGGTGTGAGAAATGCTCAATCCATAGCCTTGTGCATCACCATTCCTAACTTACCAACTTTACCATACAATGCGTCCAAATCGTCAATTGAAATCAATCTCCTCGTTGAATACTTCTTGCACCTATATTTGCTCAAAACAACTAAAAATGATTAGTACGATGGGTTGCCTCCCACCAAGCGCCTTAGTTTTGGTCGTGGCACGACTCTTATTTTTGGATTTTTCATTTATCAAAAACAAAACAAGTATAAAAACGATAAAACGATAAAACGATGAAATAATAAAATAATAAAACGATGGGTTGCCTCCCATCTAGTGCCTTATTTATTATCGTGGCTCGACATAGTTACCTCGAGTACTCAGACTTCGTCGAGGTAAGTGATGGATCATTTTCTGAAAGGGTTCAGACGACAATGAGGCTTACCTGTGGGCATGTGATCTTTGTCGAGAGGGCTCATACATCTCCCCAGAGAGTCACCAATTATATCATCAATAGTCCAACCCATAGCTCTCTTGTATCTCTTCAGAGCAGAGATGAGAGCCTCTACGTGCTGTTCACTTAAATCATCTGCACTCTCCAGAAGTATATTTCTACTTTCCAAGAACACATACCTTAGATAATTGGGGAGCTCTTGCGATTCTAGCATTAGTGGCTCGTCAATGGGATTCTTCGCTGTTGGTTGATTCTTGAGATCACATTCCGATTGCTTAGGAGTATACGGCTCTGTTTCTGTTAGATCACCCATAAGTTCTTCATTGTCCTCATGCTCAACATTCAGTGGCGCAGCAGACAATGGCTCAACAGTAGGCTGTTTCTCTATAGATAATGCTTTCATATCCTCATGATGAACATCAGCTACAGATAACTCATTCATATCGCTGGGCTGCTTCATTGCTTTGCATATATCAAACCGTACCACTTCATCATTAATTCAAAACAAAAGCTCATTATCTTTCATGTCAATAAGCACACTTCCGGTTGCAAGGAAAGGACGTCCCAAGATTATGGGAACTTCAGAATCCTCCTTATAATCCAGAATAACAAAGTTTGCAGGAAAGATGAATGAAGAAACTTTCACCAACACATCATTCAAGATACCCACAGGTCGTTTTACTGACCTATCAGCCATCACGAGCCTCATATTGGTTGGTGTTAGATCGCCTAACCCCAACTTCTTGTAGATGGATAGTGGCATCAAATTGATGCTAGCACCTAGATCACACAATGCCTTGGCAAAATCCAACGATCCAATTGTGCAAGGAATAGTGAAAGCTCCAGGATCTGCCTTCTTTTGAACTAGCGACCTTGTAGCGATTGCACTACAATGATGAACATTATCCGCCAAGTCATAACTTGCTGCCCGCTTCTTTGTCAAGAGATCCTTCATAAATTTTGCATACCCAGGCATTTGTTCAAGTGCCTCCCCCAATGGAACATTAATGGTCAGCTGCTTGAGCATAGTCATAAATTTGCTGAACTTAGTGTCATCCGCCACCTTCTTCAATCTTTGGGGAAAAGGAGGTGGTGGGTATGGAAGTGTTCTCTCCGCGGTTTTCTTCTTCTCTTGCTTTTGTTTTCCAAATTTTTTAGGTTGCACAGTGCTGGATGTGGCGTTGTTGACGTCAGGAGTAGTAGTTGCGGCATCTTCTCCTTTTGCGTTGTCATCCATGTCCGCAACTTTGTCAATCACTTGCTTGCCTTTTCTGAAGTTTCCGGCACCTTACCACTTCTGGTAGTGATGGTCATGCATGACCCATCATTCCTTGGGTTTTGCACAGTATCGCTAGGTAAAGTGCCGGCCTTTCTTTGGTTGAGTGCTGCTGAAAGTTGACTGAATTGCTGCTCTAGTTGTCTAATTGAAGTGGAATGTGAATCTACTAATTATTTCATGGCGGACAAATCATTAATTACCTCCGTAACTCCCGTGCTCGTTGCTTCCACTCCTTTCAATAATTTAGCCATCATGTCTTCCATACTTCCAGAATTAGATATGGTGGTATCACGTCTGCCAGGGGGAACGTACAAACCACTCTTTTCATTCTTGTTCTTCCAACTACCTTGGTCTTTGTTTCCAGATTTATCATAATAGTTCCGACCTTGGTTTCCTTGGGTATTCCCTCGGAAACCCCTCTGATTGTTCAAGTAGTTGGCCTCCTCTTCCGAATCAGATTCGTCTCTTCCTTTTGAGTCTTCCCTAATAGATGCTTTGAAAGAATATCCATTTGGGTTTTCATGTGCGCCATATCTTGATCACGTTCTTCTTCTATTCTTCGTTGGTCTGCAGTCATGCCAATAGATAAAGTGGGGCTTGCTACCTCAGAATCCCTGGTATGCCAAGCTCTACTTTATTTTGTCATACGATCTAGCATATTGTTTGCTTGACCAAAGGTGAGGTCCATGAAAGATCCTCCAGCTGCGTTGTCCACCACTGGTTTAGTTATTGAATTCAAGGCTCTATACAAGATCTCCATGAGGTGAACATTAGTCATATGATGGTTTGGGCATCTCGCTAGCTTTGTCTTGAACCTCTCCCATGTTTTATGAAGAGCTTCAGTGGGAAGCTGACGAAAGTTGCTGATTTCATCTCTCAATTGCGCCCTCTTGGATGGCGGAAAGAATCTTTCTAGGAAAGCGTCTCTCAATTGCCTCTAATTTGTAATAGAATCAGGAGTCAGCCCATTCAACCATAGTGTTGCCTCCCCAGACAGAGACAATGGAAATAGACGTAATCGAATAGCATTCTGACCAACACCAGGATTGTCAAAGGACTTGCATGTAGAAATAAAGTTGATGAGATACATATTCGGATCATCGCCTGCTAGTCCACCAAATAATCCCTTGAGTTGCAATAACTGAATCATGGTGCTTGTGATGTTGAACTTGGCTCCGGGCGCTAATGGTGGTGGAATTATAGCTCCAGTGGCTCTGGCACCATCAAGATCATCATCATCATCGTCGAAAGCTGGCTGCAAAGGTTGGCGATCATACCTATACCGAGCTTGTCGACCTCTTCTGTTGGCAGGTGTTGTAGTTTCAGCAACATGCCTTGGGTTTATCAACTCGTCATCACCTAAATCTTCATCGTCAGAATTTGTTGCTCGCCCAGGATTATCAATGTTTTGTTGTTGGACTTGAGCAGCGGCAAGAGCAGCTAATATTGCTTGCTCGTGTTGAGCAGCCATTCTGTCGATTTCAGCTTGTGCTTCCATTCTTCTAATTCGTTGTGGTTCAGGATTGATTGGTAATAACGGTTGACCAGAACTTCTAGTATGGCACATGCACTAAAGTAAAAACCTGCAGTAAACAAAAACAAAAACTAAACATAAAAGTACGAGAATCTTTGACCAAAGGGTCTAGTAATTATCACGAACTTAATTGACACTCGTATTCCCCGGCAATGGCGCCAATTTTTGATAACGCTCAATCTACTGCTCTCGTAGGAGTGTAAACCGGTCGTTATCAAATATAGAACCCAACCTGGGTTGGGTGTCGATCCCACAGGGAATAGCTTGGCCAACAAGTAAGTAAAATTGCTAAACTTTTGGTGCAAGTCTCGTAAAAAGGGGGGATTCTTGTTGTGCAAGTAATGTAAACAAAAGCTGAAATTAATAAAGTAAAAAGAGAAAGATTGTTATGTAAGTTGTAAACAATGAGAATTGAAGCGTTGGGGTTATGTCCACCTTTTGAGGTATACGTCTCTATTACCTATGAGTGTGTAGAATTGTGACATGCATGTGCTTATAGAGAATTGTATTCTATGGTAAATCCAAGCGTCTCTCGATCTCAACAAGGACTATTTTACTTTAACTCTCTCGAGCTTAAAGCGTGTCTAACGGTACGAATTCTCCAAAAGGTTAGTCCAGTTATGGCACTAGCTTTTTAATAGGAAAGGGTGTCCTACTACCTTGACATTATCTCTTTTCCAGACAAATAACCTTTCTCTCGAACAAGTTAAATGTTAGACTGGCGTATTCTTGTGTTTGCAACCGCAAAGAATGTAGATTAAGATGAAGAGAATAATGATATAAGCAATATACGTGTCATGAACTCACAAACTCACAGCAATAGATAGTATCTCATTCGGCTTCCATAACCCCAACAGAGAGGTTTAGTTACCCATGAATGCGAAGGAGATCACGATTGACATTGTTATTATATCACAATATTGAGTAATGGCGTGTAGATCAAGTGATAGGCGTTAGGCATGAATTCCTTAGCAAAGTAACGTTTCTCTTGTTGCGGAAATTAAGAATTGAATAGATGAATAGAAGAAGAAAAATAGAATTAATGGGAAGATTAGAAGAGTTGTAGAATTGTTGTGGTTGAAGAAGAGAGGGATGGAAGAAGATTAATTGTTGAATGTATCTCTCCACTAAGGCAGGAGTTGCCTCTCCACTAAGGGAGGACTTAATTAAAAATCTCTAGTATGATAGGGTATTTATAATACTCCTATCCTACTCCTACTATGCTAATGAAATAAATAACCAAATCCTACTAGGCCTATGGAACACTTAACCCAAATGTACTAGGTTAAGGTAACATTATCATAATCCAAATAAACTAATGAAATACATAACCCAATTGTACTAGGTTAATGTATCATTGTCCAAATCCAGCTTTGTGTCTGTAAGTCCCCAAAGTCTTCAGAAATGTTGTTTTAGCCCGGGACAGATTTTCCATACAGCAGTTTTGGTCCTTAGGCGTGTAAAATCCCTTTCCTTCCTTCGTAAGCTTTCTTTTGCATCAAGTAAGCCATAAAATGCTGAATTTTGCATCATTTATACCTGAAACTTTACTAATCATGTTCGTTAGCTCATTTATAGGAAAAAGGACTAAACGTGCATGAAATATATAGTTTGTTCTCAAAACTAGGCTAAAATATGGGCAAAATATATTGATATAGGCGTGTAAATTCGCCTATCATCAACATTGTTTGTACCAACTAAGCTAGGTCGTAGGGTATATTTCTATCCTCGGTAACAAATCAATTTTCTTTTCTTACAAGGTTCACAAACTATCCTTATTTCCTATTTTTATATTTGTCGCTCCCTTTCAAATCTAACAAACAAGCCCTAAATAATATTTTCAAGGTAATCAATCAAACGAATAATTGAAAGAAAGAAAATAAACAACTCAATAGATGGAAGACAAAATAGATAATATGATTTCAAGCCACAACTTTCATGTTCAACTAGAACCCTAGAAATTAAGAGGTTTATCTATTATGAATCTCTTTGGAAGCAGAGATTTCATGAGTTTACAAGACAAAAAAAAAAAAAATTAAACCTTGTTCTTGAGCTTTTCCATAGCCTTTGTCTTCTCCAAATCAGTTATCCCCTATAAAAATGTTTAAAGGGAGTTTATATAGAGTTTAGAAACACTTAGAATGTTAAAAATCAATCCAAATCGTTTTAGGATAAGTTTTGTTTTGTGCCACAACCCAAAAGAGGAGTTGTGGCACAAAAAACCACCTAAAATGCATACCAGTGACTAAACTTGCACCACTCCTTGTTTGGGTGAGTGGTGTAAGACTTTCTGACAATAGCACAAATCTATGCCACTGCTTGCATTGCAACAGTGGCGCAAAGAATAATATTTTCTGCCCTTCCACACTCGTTTTGCAATGCATTGCGATGTGGAATTTTTCTTGGTTTTTTTGGTTCCTTTATGCTTTTTTTCTTCTTGTTTAAGCTCCAAATACCTCAATACACACCTATATAAGTAAATCATGAAACTTAAGCATAAATCACATTATTTAAGCTCAAGATAACACCAAAAATAGAACAAATATGAGGCAAAAATAGTAAAATAAGGTGATTTTTAGCCTCGCATCAAGGGTCTATAAGGATATAAAGGGTTCCTTGCATGAATCGGCTATTTGACTAGAATCTACGTTCTTTTTGGTGGACCAATTATGGTAGGATAGGATTTTTAAAACTCTGAACTCTTAGTGATAGTGGTGTTTGTTATGCCTTGTAGTAGTTGAGTACTGGGGGAAATTGGGGGCGGAGGTAGATTAAGAATTGTAAATACCATAAGAATAATTTAGTTAAGGGTAGAAGGGGCATAGGCTTGAATGATTAGTCAAAGGACAAAGATAGAAGAATTAAATGAAAGGTAGGTTACAGAGATGCTAAAGTAGGGTGTTAGGGATTTATAATTGGGAAGTCAGAACCGAAACTTTACTTGATACTATGATATCTCTATATTTATTATTGATGTTTATTTGTTTCTAATCCTGCTTAGCCGATGATGCTTACCAGTACTTGTAGTTGTATGATGCTACACTTACTATACTTCCAATCGGGGGTATAACTATAGTGCAGTAGTTGAAGTTTCTTTAGCAGCGGCTCTGATAACTCTGCAGTAGCTCCTGCCCTCTCCATTCTGCATGGATGTTCCTACTTCTTGTCTAGTTCTTTTGTACTGATTTAGGCTAGTTTCTAAGAATTTATTGTTGCTTATTTTTTTGTATTTCTTTACATATCAAACTTATTGATTTAAATTATAAAAGGAGTAAATTGAATAATTATAGTTGGTTTGAAATTGCTATTTAGATAACTAAGCTTAAGGGTTACTTTTAAAAATTGTTAAACTTTTGTATTTGATTAAGTGATGGGGTATTCAGGATTTTTCTATCTGGAGTGGGTTTAGGTAGGTGCTCGCATGATATAGTGGGTGGGTTCATGGCATGCCAATCTTTATATGTTGCAAAAAATGGCCCAATGTCTATGGAACCAAAAAGTTACTTTTCTCTGTAGCATATTTCTCTCTCTCTCTCTGGCACACTTATCTTCATCTTATTTCCTCTTTTTATTCTATCCTTCTTCTTCTCATCCTTGATGAGTTTGATAGATTTAATAAAAATTGCTCAGCTACCAGAATTAGATCAAGAGATTCGTTGAAATCACCCAACAGATTGACCTCTACAAATAATTAAATTTGAAATTTCTATATGTCTAATGGAACAAATCCAAATTTTTGGGTACGTAGGTGTGAGAAATTCTTCAATATTTTCCATATCAATGAGGGATAAAATATTGAAATTCTGTAGCATGGATTTTTTGGATGTTCATCCATTGTTAAAGCTCAAAGTTTCAAACTTAGAAAATCGAATTTCCGTAAATAAACTATTTTCTAGTGGCTATGACCGTAAAAGATTGGTTAGGTATTGAGAAGCCCAAATCTGAAATTTTGGGTAATTTGATGTAGTTTTTGAGGTGTTTTTGAAAGAAGTTGGTGCTTGGATTAAAAAAAAAAAGACGAAATTGTATAATAGAGTATAAATTTGTATATCATTGTATGTGGGTATATAAGTAACTCTTTTAATATTGTATAATATATATAATATTATATATCAACTTTTTAAAATATTTTTGTAAAAAAATATATACAAGAGTCTCATAATTCTACATACAGGATCTGTGTAGTTGTATACTAAATTGAGTTTTGGCTAAAGATTTGTAATGTAAGTCTTAGGCTATATTTTTGCAATGTAAGTCAGGTAACTGTATATTTTTTAAATCATCTCTATAAGAAAATCAATTTTTCTATCTTATATAAGGTAAAGGTAAAGTTTGTGTACACTTCGCCTTTATAGATTTCACTTATGAAATTATAATACACCCCACCTTCTTAGATTTCACTTGTGAAATCATACAATGTTATTGTTATTGTACAATTTTAATGGGCTAAAAATTACACATAATGATTTAAAAAATCTCTTATTTAACCAAGTAAGTGCCCATAAAATATACATAATGGTGGTATTAAAATTATATATTTGAAAAAATGAAGAAGAATAAAAAGAGGAGAAAGATGTGCACAATACGATAAGGTGACAAGAATAAATTGGCCATGTTATCAAAATAGATTTCATACCACCCTGATAATCTAAGCCCTCGTTTGGCCATAAGATTTTTTTTATTATTTTCCAAAAAACTATTTTACTTTATTCAAAAAATATTGTTTGATCATAAATATTTCAAATACAACTTGAAGTAGTATTTGGTAAAGTGAAAAAACCTATATACTTGTTTTTCTTTTTAGTTATGTTTAAAAATTTTAAGTTCTGAAAAGTATTTCCATAAAGATATGACCAAACATAATTCTAACTTCAAGAATTTCAAATAAAATACAATAAAAATTTATCTTCATACCTAAATGATAAGTCATCAATTTGACAACTTGCTAGCACCTTTTAAACCTAAATTATAATGTTTTTCCTTAGATTTGATGTTAATCTCTCACTTAATGCTCATTTGTGTAGGTAAAAGTTGAAATGGGAAGATTAGCAAGGAACTTGATGAAAATAAGTTGAGAAAAAGGTGAAAGAGAAGAAATGTGAGCAAGAAGAGCCGAAGCTCAAAATCAAGCCCAAGAGTCGACCCTCAGTTACCACGATCGCGGTCTGAGGGTCGCGATCACAATCCAGAGTCAACCAAAGCCTCGACAATCACGTGAGTCACGACCGCAGTCAAGAGAGGGTGATCATGGTAGGGCAAAAAAGTTTCAAGGGCAGAATTGGACTTTGCTCAAGCATATCAAGAAGAAGGTGGCATTTTTGTAATTTTTGACAAATATGAAATTTGGACTTAAAGAGGGGTTTTTAGCCCATTATCATCCATCTATCCACCCATCATAATGAACAAAATATTGAGGAATTGTCCATATGTAAAATCAAAATTATTGATACAGCCTTTTTTCTATGGATCTATTTTACCACACAAGTTATCCGCATTCCCCTACAATTGGTATCAGAGCCTATGTTGTTTAAAGTTATGGAAGTAGTATATATTTGGATTTATTTAATTAATTTATTAATTATGACTGACTTATTTGATAAAACTAGATTTAGATACGCCCCAAAATATTATTTAGATGAATAACATACAAAGATTACCAAAATATAAAGAATTAAAGCAAATAATATCTAAAAAACGTAAAGAATTAAAAATAAGGATAGAAAGACTACAATATAATATAATTGCCAGAGTTAGTAAAAACTCAATAAATGCACAAAAACAAGAAATATCAAGCTTAGAATCAACAATAGATAGTCTAGAATATACATACCAACATGATCTATTAACAAATAAATAAAAAATGAACAAAGAAGAATTTATAATAGATGAAAAAATATATGAAAATCATGAAGGATTAAAAATAAAAATAGTATTTTCTAATCTAGGAAGAAGGTATAAGAAAATAGGTGAATATTTATATTTAATGTTAGAAAAAGGAAGAATTAAAATTAGAAGATAAATTGACAGTTGTGGAAAGAATAGAAAAAGAAAATGAAGAAATAGATAGAAAAAAAAGAAATAGAAAAAATAAAACAACAAACTATAGAAGAAATACGAAAAATAGAAGAAACTAAAAATAGTAGGATTGCTGAATTAGAAAAAGAACTACAAATGCTAAAAGATTTGTATGAAAAAAGACAGAAAGAAAAAGAAGAAAAAGATAAAGAACAAAAATTATTAAATGAGATAAATCAATTTAAAGAAAAATTAGAAATAAGCAATAAAGAAATAGAATCCAGGGAATTAGAAATAAATACAATAGATGTTGAAGAAACAGATAATTATGATTCGGAAGATAGTGAAACATATACAGAAATCATAACAAATATTAAAAATTTAGAAATCAATGAAAAACAAGAAGTAATTAATGAAGAAAACTTAGAAAATAGAAACACAGAAATAAATACTCTTGATAAAAAAGAAGATAAAAATATAATACCTAGAACATCAGAAATAAGAAAACCTATATATTATAAGAATAAATTTAAAAGATCTAATCTAAAAGATGAATATGACAAATGGACACCAAAATAAATAGTTAATAAAAATTATATCTTTTTAGACTTAGATTGTGTAATAGATACAGAAAAAACAATATAATTATGGATAGGATATATGACAAAACAATTATTAGATAATAATAAAAATGTAACAGATGCACCAGAATATATAAAAAGAACACTAATAGGAACAGTGAAATTATGGTTTTCAAATCTAACTGAAAATGGTAAAAGGGTATTAAGAATTGATAAACCTACAGAAGAAACATCATGAACAACTACAACTAAATTAACACCTATAGAATTATTAAAAAAATAAGAAATAGCTATAAAAGACGAATTTAGCAGCATGACAACAACAAAAGAAGAACAAAATAAAGAGACAGATATAAATAGGAATTTAATATTAAAATTACCAATATGTAATATGTGTTGAGTATACTTGTGCATTTAAAGAATATTATTATAAAGGAACATATAATACAGAAGAAAGTAAAGAAATAAGAAAATTATATTTTAATAAATTACCTGAACCATTTAGTTCAAAAATAATAAAAAGTTGGGATGAAGAAAAAATAGTAGATACTTTAGGAGCAAGAATAAAATTTTTACAACAATGGTATAGAAAACTATGTGAAAAATATAGAGAAGAAATAAAAATGGAAAAAACATTAATAAGAAATTTAGCATGTTGCAAAGATAAAATAGCACCTCAATTTGGATGCGAAGAAAGATATTATAAGAAAAGAAAAAGACATAAAAATATAAGAAATACAAAAAATCAAAATATAAATACAAGAAACCAAGAAAAAGATATTATGTAAAAAATTATAAACATAAAAGACCATATAGGAAAAAGAAATCAATAAAATAATGTACTTGTTATGATTGCGGAAAATTAGGACATTTAGCTAGAGATTGTAAATTACCTAAAAACCCAAAAAATAAAAAATATCATAAATAAAAATAGAAAATACGAAATATATGCAGATAGATTATATAGATTACGAATAAGAAAGTGAAGATAGTATATATGAAATTTCAGAGATTGAAACAGATAATGAAATAGATAATGAATTAGATGAATTAAATGACTGAAGAAGATATAAGAATAAACCAAATAACTGAAAAAGATATAAAAATAATAACAAAAGAAGAATATTTAAATGAAGAAGGAACCGATCAAAAAATAATATTTGATAGTCATATATTTGAAGAAATAAAAGGAAAAGAATTAGATTTACGTGCAGAAAAAATATTTAAAATACCAACAATAAAAAACATATTTAGTAGAAGAAAAGAAGAATACTATGTAGTAAGTCAAAAAGAACATGTAATAGATTGTAAATATGTAAAAAGAAGAGCTAATATACCACTAGTAACAAAAATAATAATTAATAAAGAAATAAATGATATAAAAAGTAAAAACCCAATAAAATATGTACACCGTGGAGGAACAGAGATATTGATAAAAGCATATTTTAGAGAAGGAATAGATACACCAATAGAATTATACCTAGAAGATGATAGAATTATAAAACCTATAGAAAAAAGTAAAATAACTGTCATAAAAGGAAATTTAGTATACCCAAAATTTTAATTTATAATAAGTGCAAATTATTTAGTAGCAATAACAAATAAAAATATAGATAAATCATTAGTATTATATTGGAAAATATCAGGAATAGAACTAACCCCAGGAAGTAAAATATTTACAGCAAGATGTAAAAATCTATATATATTAACAACAAAGCATAAAATAACGGAAAAAAATAAAATTAACAAAATACAAATAGAAAGTCCTTTCGAACAATTTGTAAAAACAATTGATAATAATGATTATAGTTATAGAGACATAGATATAGAGGAAATTTAGACATAATAAATGATAGAATAAGTACAACAGAAAGAATAGCTTATGAAAAACCAGAATCATCAAGTTCATCAAAAAGAACAAGTTATGAAACAAGTTCAACAACTAATTTAAACCAATATTACATAACAGGAACAATAAATGAAAAAGAATATTTAATACTCTTAAATACAGGACAAGAAGAAAATTATAGAGCAAGATATCTAATAAACAATGAGGAAATGAAATCTGACAATAATATATGCCCAGATCTACCAAGAAGCTTAATAAACACTAAAAATATAGCAGAAAAAAATAACAATAGGAGTTAGAAAAATAAAAATAGAATTTAAAATAAAGGAAGAAATACAAAAGCAGACATAATATTAGGAATAAAATGGCTAGAACAAGTAAAACCATATAAAATAGAGCATACACAATTATCTATAACATATAACAGAGAGAAATTATTATTAAGAAGAGCTTTAACATGATATGAAAATATATGTATTAATGAAGATAGTAGTAGAAGGGTATTACAGTAGATATTATACGCCTATGATAGATACAAGAGCAGAAACTAATTTATGTAGATATAATTGTTTACCAAAAAGTAAATGGGATAAATTAAAAACACCAATAATAGTTAAAGGATTTAGTAACGAAGGAAGCTTAATTACTTATAAAGTTAAGAATGTACAAAACACAAGTATGGGATAAAATATTAACAATAGAAGAAATCTATAATTATGAGCTAACATCAAAAGATATGCTTTTAGGAATGCCGTTTTTAGATAAATTATACCCACATATAATAACTAGAACGGATTGGTGGTTTACAACACCATGTAACCAGAAAGTAAGAGCAAAAAGAGTTACTAATAAAATAAGAAACAAAACTGGTTGGATAGAAGAGAGTAAAAATATTACACAAAAATTAGAAAATATTAAAAAATACTGAAAATACAATAGAACTAGTCGTATTTTCAATAAATAAAAAGAAATAACTATATTTTCAATAAATAAGATAGAAATAATTAAGAAAAAATTAGAACAATTTACAGATATAATAGAAAATTCGGGAATAAGTTTAAGTAGAAGAAAGCTGGAATTATGAAAAATCAAATAGAATTTTTAGGATTACAAATAGATAAAAGTGGAGTAAAAATGCAACAACATATAGTACAAAAACTAATAAATTCAAAAGAAGAATTAGATACAAAAAAGAAATTACAATCATTTTTAGGATTAGTAAACCAAGTAAAAGAATATATACCAAAATTAGCTGAAAACCTAAAGTCTTTATAGAAAAAATTAAAAAAGGATGTAGAATATAATTACAATGAAGAAGAAAAAAAACAAGTTCAGAAAATAAAAATACTTTGTAAAGAATTACCAAAATTATAATTTTCAGACGAAAATAGAAAATTTATATATATAGTAGAAACAAATGCTAGTGAATATATTTATGGAGGAATACCTAAATATAGATATGAAGAAGAAAAATTAGGACACCATTGTAGATATTACTCAGATACGTTTAATGAAATAGAAATAAATAGAAAAGAATTATGCTCATTATATAAATGTTTATTAGCATTCGAGCCATATATTGTATATAACAAGCTTATTTTACGAACAGACAATACACAGGTACGTTGGTGGCTAAAAAAGAAAATACAAAATTCAGTTACAACAAAAGAGATTCGGAGACTAGTATTGAATATATTAAATTTTACATTTACAATTGAAGTAATTAGTACTAACAAAAATGTTATTGCAGATTACATATCAAGACAAAGCTACACAGACTGATATAATAGAAGATGATACTTTAGAAAAGATATTCAAAACCCTAACTACGCTTTCAATGAAAGTGGACAGTATGAGTAGTGAAATAGAAAAGCAAAAGACTAATGAAGCTAAACTGAAGTCTGAAAGTACAAATCAGCTAACTCGGCAGTGTACAGAGCTATGTCGATCGGAAGACATTAAAATTCCAGAGCTATGTCGATCGGAAGACATTAAAATTCTAGAGCTAGAAGGAGATGTTGGGATACTTCGTAAAACCCATAACGTTTATCAATCTACTTCTGCAGGTACAAGCAAAGGAGTTAGGAAAAACACAAATATGAACCTAAACAAGCTATTTGATAAGCCATATATTCTAAATACACCAAAAGATCCCATGTTCATACCCCACAAATTACCACATATCGAGACAATTTAAACCAAGATAAAAAGATCTACAACTATACAGCCCGAACATACATAGAAAATATTTACAAAATACAAACCTTCTTAAATACTAACCCAGAGCTATAAACATCCAAAAACCACATACAAATTACATAACCCAGAAGCTAATCGGATACAATAAGCTAATTGTTTTACCCAAAACCAATCCAAATCTAGTTAAAACCTGTTACGAATATGGACTACTTAATACCGTATATACCCAAGAAAGAAATGAAATATCCAATATATCAGAAATATATGATTCATTTAACATTTTTAAAAGAATAACCAAAGGTAACCTATTTTTAATAAAATTTTACACGGCACCGACAGAGATATTGTATAATGAAGTTAAATCATCTATACAAGTTGTAAAAATAGGAATGACCCAAGATATAATTGTACCAGAGTAGAGGCACTGTTTAAGGGGAAAGTATCCAGATTACCATGCTAATAGTGACAGAAGAACATGTTATTTAAGAATAATCTAGTATATAGTAATCTAATATAATCATATTTTGTTATGTATATGATTGAAGAAAATATTTTGAAAATAGCAATTTTATGAAAAATGTATAATTATCTATCTGACGAAGTGATAGATAAATTTAAAATAATCATTTTATATGTACTTAAGGATATAAAAATAGTATATATAAGAAAAATCATATTGGAAAAAATATTTGATAGATATTTTATGACTAGAATTAATTATATACCACACCTACCGAACTACTCTTATAAATACTTACATACCAAACCCACACACTAACTATGATAAATTATGTATATTTAGAATTTTAGAAAATAGATATAAACTATATACAATTTCCTAGTGAAAATATAGAAGAATTAATGAGATTAAAACAAACAACTAAAAATATTATAATAAAATATTTAACAAATTTTAAAGGATAGATAATCTTAAAATATTAATCTTATATACTTAGAGATATAGAAATTATAGATATTAAGAGAATAATATTAGAAAAAGTATTAGACTATGAAATTGAAACTATAAATTGGATAGAACAGTTATACCTGGATAATTACCCAGATGGATATTATTCAGATTAAGAAATGTTAGAATATATTAGAAAACTAGAGAAAATCAAGATATTCTAAATGAAGAAATTAATTATAGAAACTGAATTAGAAAAATAATGGAGAATCTAAAAGAAAAATTAATATGGATAGAAGAAACCCTAGAAAATTTAGAAAAAAATACGTGTGATAGTTTATATAATTTAAAAAACTTACTACGAGAAGAATAACACAATATAATAAATAGCATTGAAAATCTAGAATTAGATATACATTACAGTACAATTAGGATAAATTATTATGCAAAAATTTGTAACTTTGTAATTACTACAGGATAAAATGATAGACTATGAATATTTAAAATATTGGAGACAAAATATAGAATAAATAATATTATTAGAAAAACTTATGAAAGATAATCTAATTGGATATTTTGAAACAAAAGATATAGAATATTTAGAATACCTTCAAAATAATATAGAAGAATTACAAAAACTAAGGGGAAAAAATAAAGAATACTATAGTAAAGCATTTAACCAATTACCATATAATCACCTCCTAAGATATGAATATCGATAAAAGTAATATAAATAAACTCAAAATAAAAATAAAAATAAAAATATTTAGAGAAGTTAAGAAATATCCACGCACAAATAAAAATAGATCCATTGTATTTATAATAGATCTATTGTACCACACAAGTTATCCGCACCCCCTACAATTGATATCAGAGCCTATGCTGTTTAAAATTACGGAAGTAGTATATATTTGGATTTGTTTGATTAATTTATTAATTATGACTGACTTATCTGATAAAACTAGATTTAGATACACCCCAAAATATTATTTAGATGAATAACGTACAAAAATTACCAAAATATAAGGAATTAAAGCAAATAATATCTAAAAAATATAAAGAATTAAAAATAAGGAAAGAAAGACTACAATATAACATAATTGCCATAGTTAGTAAAAACTCAATAAATGCACAAAAAGAAGAAATATCAAATTTAGAATCAACAATAGATAGTCTAGAATATACATACCAACATGATCTATTAACAATTAAATAAAAAATACACAAAGAAGAATTTATAATAGATGAAAAAATATATGAAAATTATGAAGGATTAAAAATAAAAATAGTATTTTCTAATCTAGGAAGAAGGTATAAGAAAATAGGTGAATATTTATATTTAATGTTAGAAAAAGGAAGAATTAAAATTAGAAGATAAATTGACAGATATGGTAAGAATAGAAAATGAAAATGAAGAAATAGATAGAAAAAAGGAAATAGAAAAAATAAACCAACAAACTATAGAAGAAATACGAAAAATAGAAGAAACTAAAAATAGTAGGATTGTTGAACTAGAAAAAGAACTACAAATGCTAAAAAATTTGTATGAAAAAAGACAGAAAGAAAGAGAAGAAAAAAATAAAGAACAAAAATTATTAAATGAGATAAATCAATTTAAAGAAAAATTTGAAATAAGCAATAAAGAAATAGAAACCAGGGAATTAAAAATGAATACAATAGATGTTGAAGAAACAGATAATTATGATTTGGAAGATAGTGAAACATATACAGAAATCTTAACAAATACAAAAAATTTAGAAATCAATGAAAAACAAGAAGTAATTAATGAAGAAAACTTAGAAAATAGAAATAAATACTCTTGATAAAAAAGAAGATGAAAATATAATACCTAGAACATCAGAAATAAGAAAACCTATATATTATAAGAATTAATTTAAAAGATATAACCTAAAAGATGAATATGACAAATAGACACCAAAACAAATAGTTAACAAAAATTATAACTTTTTAGACTTAGATTGTGTAATAGATACAGAAAAAATAATATAATTATGGATAGGATATATGACAAAACAATTATTAGATAATAATAAAAATGTAACAGATGCACCAGAATATATAGAAAGAACACTAATAGGAACAGTGAAATTATGGTTTTCAAATCTAACTGAAAATAGTAAAAGGGTATTAAGAATTGACAAACCTACAGAAGAAACATCATCAACAACTACAACTAAATTAACACCTATAGAATTATTAAAAAAATAAGAAATAGCTATAAAAGACGAATTTAGCAGCATGACAACAACAAAAGAAGAACAAAATAAAGAGAAATATATAAATAGAAATTTAATGTTAAAATTAGCAATATGTAATATGTGTTACATAGATGAGTATACTTGTGCATTTAAAGAATATTATTATAAAGGAACATATAATACAGAAGAAAGTAAAGAAATAAGAAAATTATATTTTAATAAATTATCTGAACCATTTAGTTCAAAAATAATAAAAAGTTGGGATGAAGAAAAAATAGTAGATACTTTAGGAGCAAGAATAAAATTTTTACAACAATGGTATAGAAAACTATGTGAAAAATATAAAGAAGAAATAAAAATGGAAAAAACATTAATAAGAAATTTAGTATATTGCAAAGATAAAATAGAACCTCAATTTGGATGCGAAGAAAGATATTATAAGAAAAGAAAAAGACATAATAAATATAAGAAATACAAAAAATTAAAATATAAATACAAGAAACCAAGAAAAAGATATTATGTAAAAAATTATAAACATAAAAGACCATATAGGAAAAAGAAATCAATAAAAGAATATACTTGTTATAATTGCGGAAAATTAGGACATTTAGCTAGAGATTTTAAATTACCTAAAAACCCAAAAAATAAACAAATATCATAAATAAAAATAGAAAATACGAAATATATGCAGATAGATTATATAGATTACGAATTAGAAAGTGAAGATAGTATATGTGAAATTTCAGAGATTGAAACAGATAATGAAATAGATAATGAATTTGATGAATTAAATAACTAAAGAAGATATAAGAATAAACCAAATAATTGAAAAAGCTATAAAAATAGTAACAAAGGAAGAATATTTAAATGAAGAAGGAACCGATCAAAAAATAATATTTGATAGTCATATATTTGAAGAAATAAAAGGAAAAGAATTAGATTTAAGTGTAGAAAAAATATTTAAAATACCAACAGTAAAAAACATATTTAGTAGAAGAAAAGAAGAATATTATGTAGTAAGTCAAAAAGAACATGTAATAGATTGTAGATATGTAAAAGGAAGAGCTATTATACCACTAGTAACAAAAATAATAATTAATAAAGAAATAAACGATATAAAAAGTAAAGACCCAATAAAATATGTACACCTTGGAGGAACAGAGATATTGATAAAAGCATGTTTTAGAGAAGGAATAGATACACCAATAGAATTATACCTAGCAGATGATAGAATTATAAAACTTATAGAAAAAAGTATAATAACTGTCATAAAAGGAAATTTAGTATACCAAAAATTTAAATTTATAATAAGTGAAAATTATTCAGTAGCAATAACAGATAAAAATATAGATAAATCATTAGTATTATATTGGAAAATATCAGGAATAAAACTATCCCCAGGAAGTAAACTATTTACAGCAAGATGTAAAAATCTATATGTATTAACAACAAAACATAAAATAACGGAAAAAAATAAAATTAACAAAATACAAATAGAAAGTCCTTCCGAACAATTTGTAAAAACAATTGATAATAATGATTATAGTTATAGAGACATAAATATAGAGGAAAATTTAGAAATAATAAATGATAGAATAAGTACAACAAAAAGAATAGCTTATGAAAAACCAGAATCATCAAGTTCATAAAAAAGAACAAGTTATGAAAAAAGTTCAACAACTAATTTATACCAATATTACATAACAGGAACAATAAATGAAAAAGAATATTTAATACTCTTAAATACAAGACAAGAAGAAAATTATAGAGCAAGATATCTAATAAACAATGAGGAAATGAAATCTGACATTAATATATGCCCAGATCTACCAAGAAGCTTAACAAATACTAAAAATATAGCAGAAAAAAATAACAATAGGAGTTAGAAAAATAAAAATAGAATTTGAAATAAAGGAAGAAATGCAAAAAGCAGACATAATATTAGGAATAAAATGGCTAGAACAAGTAAAACCATATAATATAGAGCATACACAATTATCTATAATATATAACAGAGAGAAATTATTATTAAGAAGAGCTTTAACATGATATGAAAATATATGTATTAATGAAGATAGTAGTAGAAGGGTATTACAGTAGATATTATACGCCTATGATAGATACAGGAGCAGAAACTAATTTATGTAGATATAATTGTTTACCAAAAAGTAAATGGGATAAATTAAAAACACCAATAATAGTTAAAGGATTTAATAACGAAGGAAGCTTAATTACTTATAAAGTTAAGAATGTAAAAACACAAGTATGTGATAAAATATTAACAATAGAAGAAATCTATAATTATGAGCTAACATCAAAAGATATGCTTTTAGGAATGCCGTTTTTAGATAAATTATACCCACATATTATAACTAGAACGGATTGGTGGTTTACAACACCATGTAACCAGAAAGTAAGAGCAAAAAGAGTTACTAATAAAATAAGAAAGAAAACTGATTGGATAGAAGAGAGTAAAAATATTACACAAAAATTAGAAAATATAAAAAATATTGAAGATACAATAGAACTCTTCGTATTTTCAATAAATAAAAAAGAAATAACTTTATTTTCAATAAATAAGATAGAAATAATAAAGAAAAATTAGAACAATTATATAGTGAAGATCCATTAAAAGAATGGGAAAAACATAAAACTACTATAAGAATTGAATTAATAGATAAAAATAGCATAATAACCCAGAAACCATTAACATATAATATTGATGATTTAAAAGAATTTAAAATGCACATAGAAGAATTATTAGAAAAAAAATATATACAAAAAAGTAATAGTAAACATAATAGCTCAACAATTATAGTAAATAAACATAGTGAACAAAAAAAAAAGTAGGATGGTTATTGATTATAGAAATTTAAATGCAAAAACTATGACATAATTACCTAATAACAAATAAGATATTAAAAATAATACAAATACAAGGATATAATTACTTTAGTAAATTTGATTGTAAATCAGGATTTTACCATTTAAAGTTAGAAGAAGAATCAAAGGAATTAACCGCATTTACTGTACCACAAGGATTTTATGAATGAAATGTACTACCATTTGGATATAAAAATGCACCAGGTAGATATCAACATTTTATGGATAGTTATTTTAAACAATTACGTAATTGTATAGTATACATAGATGATATACTATTATATACAAAAACAAAAGAAGAACATTTAAAGTTACTAGAATAATTTACAGATATAATAGAAAATTCGGGAATAAGTTTAAGTGAGAAGAAAGCTGGAATTATGAAAAATCAAATGGAATTTTTAGGAATACAAATAGATAAAAGTGGAGTAAAAATGCAACAACATATAGTACAAAAAATAATAAATTCAAAAGAAGAATTAGATACAAAAAAGAAATTACAATCATTTTTAGGATTAGTAAACCAAGTAAGAGAATATATACCAAAATTGGCAGAAAATCCAAAGCCTTTACAGAAAAATTAAAAAAGAATGTAGAATATAATTACAATGAAGAAGATAAAAAATAAGTTGAGAAAATAAAAATACTTTGTAAAGAATTACCAAAATTATAATTTCCAGACGAAAATAGAAAATTTATCTATATAGTAGAAGCAGATGCAAGTGAATATAGTTATGGAGGAATACTTAAATATAGATATAAAGAAGAAAAATTAGAACACCATTGTAGATACTACTCAGGTACGCTTAATGAAACAAAAATAAAATGGGAAATAAATAGAAAAGAATTATGCTCATTATATAAATGTTTATTAGCATTTGAGCCATATATTGTATATAACAAGTTTATTGTACGAATAGATAATACACAGGTACGTTGGTGGATAACAAAGAAAATACAAAATTCAGTTACACCAAAAGAGATTCGGAGACTAGTATTGAATATATTAAATTTTACATTTACAATTGAAGTAATTAGTACTAACAAAAGTGTTATTGCAGATTACATATCAAGACAAAGCTACACAGACTGATATAATAGAAGATGATACTTTAGAAAAGATATTCAAAACCCTAACTACGTTTTCAATGAAAGTGGACAGCATGGGTAATGAAATGGAAAAGCTAAAGACTAATGAAGTTAAACTGAAGTCTGAAGCTACAAATCAGCTAACTCAGCAGTGTGCAGATCTTTGTCGATCGAAAGACATTAAAATTCCAGAGCTAGAAGGAGATGTTGGGATACTCCGTAAAACCTATAACGTTTATCAATCTACTTCTGCAGGTACAAGCAAAAGAGTTAGGAAAAACACAAATATGAACCTAAACAAGCTATTTGATAAGCCATATATTCCAAATACAACAAAAGATCCCATGTTCATACCCTCACAAATTACCACATACCGAGACAGTTTAAACTAAGATAAAAAGATCTACAACTATACAACCCGAACATATATAGAAAATGTTTACAAAATACAAAGCTTTTTAAATACTAACCCAGAGCTATAAACATCCAAGAACCACATACAAATTACATAACCTAGAAGCTAATCGGATACAATAAGCTAATTGCTTTACCCAAAACCAATCCAAATCTAGTTAAAACCTGTTACGAATATGGACTACTTAGTACTATATATACCCAAGACGAAAATAAAATATCCAATATACCAGAAATATATGATTCATTTAACATTTTTAAAAGAATAACCAAAGGTAACCTATTTTTTATAAAATTTTACATGGCACCAGCAGAGATATTGTATGATGGTATTAGATCGAGGAAATGTTGGGGGTCTATCTGCCATATCGCTTATTCTTTCTCGGGCCAATGCTTTATTCTCTGCTTTTTGTACTCGTTCGATAAGACGAAAGGAAGAAAACTCCTATCCCCAACGAACTGATTTATGTTCGTCGACAGGCTTCTTGACTCCACTGCTACCCACCCGGAGTCAACTATTGATCCGTCGCCCGAGCCCCTTTTTCTTTCGTCCTTGCCTGAGTTAAATCACCTATACAAGTTGTAAAAATAGGAATGACCCGAGATATGATTATACCAGAAGATATTATTCCACAACCAGAAATACCTAGAATTGAGATACCAAATTTTTATGCAAATAAGAGAATTATCAGACTATCCACAATTCTTCAAGAGTTAGCAAACACTTATCGCAACAGAAATCCCATATGGAGTTATTATTCAAGAGGTAATGTAATAGTATACTCAAATTCAAAGGAACTACGAGAAGCAGATATGGAAGACATTAGGCAATGGATCTTGACGTTACTCAATCCAGAGAAAAAAACTATCGCTAGAGCCATTAGAGAAAAATTTATTTTGGAAGAATTATTAACCAGATATTATAAGTTAATTGGACATAAATATCCAGACCATCAATGTTCAAAATGTAATGGAGAAGATAATATTGTCCCAAAAGTTCAACTGGAATAGAAAAAGATAAAAACAACAGCTAGAAGATGCAAGATATGAAGCAATAATAGAGATACAAAGCAATAAAAAGAAGATAACTACTGTCACGGCCCAAAATCTCATCGGGCCGGACTGGCACCCGAAGCCGAGAAGGCCCGGGAGAACCTGTTCAAATACCTGTACTTTCACTTACATGTCACCAAAAATTTGGGCAGCACTTCGCTGCATATAAAAGGGTCTAATTACCTGTATCAGCACAACACGCACAAATATATATACATATATATAATACTTGGCCGTCGGGGCCACCCCATATACGAATATAACATCACTATATAAACTTCCATGACTTTACCCTTCTTTATGTCTACAAAGCCTCTAGGATATACATGACATAACTAGGGTCGGGACGAACCCCCGCCCACACATGACTCCTGTACAATAACAAAATATAAGAAACCGACTCGGAAAGCTCCGAAGTAAACTGGAGCTCACCAACAGTAGCTGTATGACCTGGCTTCTACTGGTGCGGTGTATGAGCTGAGGTACCTGTGCCTGCAGCATGAAATGCAGGTCCCCCATAAGGGACGTCAGTACGAGATATGTACTGAGTATGTAAAGCTGTAAATAATCATATGTGATATGAGGGATCAAGAAAATCAGACACAAGTGAATAATTCATAATAGAAGTGAACCACACTTCATAAACATTTTTAGGATCATGAACATTATCATTAATCTGAATTGGGTTCTTGAATACAAACACATTTGTGGAACGGTATACATTCGTTCATTTCATTCTTTACAATTATTATTCGCCATTACCTCCTCCTCCCGAACCTCCAACCACCTAACAATAATCAATACTGTACCGTACTGTTACCATTAGGCTGCCCCCAGTACATATCAATTGGGATCGACCCATGCTAGGCTTATGCCCCTGGGATACCACCCACACGTATATCAAGTAACACATAAGAGATTTTTCCAATAACTTAGTTCAAAAGCTTTTGAGATTATTACATTAGTGTTCATGCCAATATAGTACCTTTCAAACAATGATATATCAATAGGAATCAAGTAATAGACCTTCTATACAATAACGATGTAATAAGGACTCATTGGTACATCAACAATATGTTTCAGAATCATCAATATCACAACAATGAAATAGGAGCCTTTTGGTATATCAATGAAACATTTTGACACTTTATAGAATGGAAACAACTTCGTTGGTAATGTAGAACAATACATGTGTTTGGATAACCTCGGAATCTTACTTGATGGAACATTGGTGTTTTCATGCCAAAGAACATCGTTAGAGTATGCTTTACATACCTCGTTGTAGATTCGTATACCAATTCAACACAACTTCCCGCCTTTACAAATCACTTATCTACAATAAAATATTTGGCATCTAGTATTAGCAACCCAACACCACAATTCTCTTCCATAATTCCATACAACCAATATTTGCAAAGCATTCCAAAAACCAACTTGAACAATAGGTTTATGTGTATATATATATATATAATCATCATTTCAATACCATATCATCAATACCACATCATCCCTTCACAATTCAACATAATCCAACCATGCACAAGAATGATCCAACATCATTTCCAATCATCTTTCAACAACAATCAAATAACATACTTTTTATGCTCACATGCATATATATATATATATATATACATATCCATATAAATAACACCAACATAATTTACATCCTTACCATAGAATGGCCCTTTGGGTTTTGAAGTCCTGTTGGCACAAATAAGGGGTGTTTCTCGAAGCCCTTGAGACGATGAACACAACTACGGAATCAATTTGGACTTTCCACGGTTGAATCACAAGATAATTAGAGTTGAAATTAGGCTAGGGTTTGTTCTTTCCTATAATTGATGAAGAATCTGATTTTTGAGCTCATATACATGTATATATACACATATTCCCGTCCATAATACCATAGAAAATGACCAAAGTTCCCTTAAAATTTAAATAATGTCAAATATGTCCTCCGGTGGACCGTTTTGACAAGCTGAAGTAGATAGACCATAACTCTTTGCTCCGATATCGGATTTGGGTGAAATTGGTATCATTGGAAAGATAATTCAAAGGTCGTTCATTTCATATACATTAGGCCACCCAGTTCGTCCTGTACAAGGAGTTATGATCGTTTGAAGTTGACCCTAAAAATTTGTTTTGAGAGGCTGAAGTAAAACGCGTATAACTCCTTACGCAGATGTTGCATTTAGATGAAACCAATTGCATTGGAAAGAAGACTCAAAGATCCTTCTTTTGATATATGGTAGATCTCCTAGTTCATTATATTGAGGGAGTTATGATCGTTCAAAGTTGACCCAAAAAACTGGCAGGCCTCAGTATTTTCCTGCTAATTTACTGTTCACAAAAATCTGTTTTGAGAGGCTGAAATAGAATGAGTATAAATCCTTACTCAGATGTTTGATTTGGATGAAACCAATTTCATTAGAAATAATACTCACAGATCTTTCTTTTGATATGTGGTAGCTCGCCCAGTTCATTATATTGAGGGAGTTATGATCGTTCAAAGTTGACCCAAAAACTGGAAATTTTCCTGCAATTTTACTGTTCACATCCCGGCCACCATTTTTATAGTTTCGAACGTGCTCGCTTATATCCGAAACTTATCCGTTTTTGAAAATCTTTATATCGTCGGAAAGCTTATTCAATAACCTTCGTATGGAAACATCGACGGGCAAATTCCGGTATAAATAAGGTCGATTCCTATACACATATAATCAAACTATACACTTGAAACCATCTCAAAATAATCAATACTCATATATACCTAACTTAGGATCAATACATATACTCCAACACATATAACAATGGCTAATGCACGTAATTAAGTACGGGGTGTTACATCCTTCCCCCCTTAAGGACATTCATCCTCGAATGTGAATGTAGTTATTTAGCCGAAACAAGTTCGAATTCATAATTGATATTCACGTCATCATATAGATGTTATGCATATGTAAAAACTTACTTGTTAGTGTCCCAGTTCCACTCCTTGCACTTCTTTTTCATCTAATTTCATTGCTTCCTCCGCTTCCCATGTAATCTCTTCCCTTTGTTGATTTCTCCAAAGTACTTTCACCGATACTATTTCTTTATTTCTCATCTTCTTAACTTGACGATCTAATATAGCAACAGGCATCTCCTCGTAGGTAAGATCTTCTGTTACTTGCACATCTTCAGTAGAAGTAATAAGGGACGGATCTCCGATGCACTTTCGAAGCATCGATACATGAAATACTGGATGCACTGATGAGAGTTCCTGGGGTAGCTCTAATTCATAAGCAACTTGCCCACATCTTCGAATAATCCTATACGGGCCTATATATCGTGGACTCAACTTTCCTTTCTTGCCAAATCTCATCACTCCTTTCATTGGCGATACCTTCAAAAATACCCAATCGCCTAACGAAAACTCTAGCCCTCTTCTTCTACTATCCGCATATGACTTGTGTCGACTTTGGGCTATTTTCAACCGTTGCTGAATCACCTTGACTTTTTCTATGGCTTGATACACAAGATCCGGTCCGAACATAAGAGTTTCACCCGCTTCAAACCATCCTATTGGTGATCTACACTTCCTCCCATATAAAGCTTCATATGGTGCCATTTTGATACTTGAATGATAACTATTATTGTAGGCAAACTCAATAAGAGGTAAATGATCATCCCAGCTGCCTTTAAAATCTATAACACATGCTCGTAGCATATCTTCAAGTGTTTGAATGGTGCGCTCTGCTTGTCCATCCGTCTGAGGGTGAAAAGCTGTACTCAGATTCACTTGTGTTCCCAAACTCCGTTGGAAAGACTTCCAAAAGTTTCCAGTAAATTGAGTTCGCCGATCTGATATAATAGAAGTTGGCACTCCATGTAATCGGACTATTTCTTTAACATACAGCTTCGAATATTCTTCAACTGTGTAAGTGGTCTTAACGGGTAAGAAATGTGCGGATTTAGTAAGCCTATCCACAATCACCCATATAGAATCAAGTTTCTGAGCTGTACGAGGCAAACCTGTAACAAAATCCATGTTGATCATGTCCCACTTCCAAGTTGGAAGATCTATGCATTGCATATAGCCTCCGGGCTTTTGATGTTCCACTTTAACTCGTTGACAATTTGGACATTCAGCTACAAATTCTACGATGTTCCTTTTCATTTCATTCCACCAATACATATCTTTCAAATCTTGATACATTTTGGTTGATCCTGGATGAATGGAATACCTTGAAAAATGTGCCTCTGTCATAATCTTCTATCTTAGCCCGTCTACACCCGGCACACACAATCGGTTTTGGCACTGAAGTACTCCTTCTCGCGTAAGCTCAAATGCCTTGGTTGCACCACTCTGAACGTTCTCCTTAAGCTGTAATAAAATAGGATCTGCATATTGCTTCTCTTTCACTTCAGCTACTAATGAAGATTCCGCAGCATTATGTACGATAAACTCTTTGTCCGGAGTTTCAAGAAGGCGAACTCCCAAACTAGCTAACTGGTGAAGATCTTTAACCATCCCTTGCCTTTCTATAGGCATCATCACAGCCTTACGACTTAACGCATCAGCTACTATATTCGCTTTCCCTGGATGATACAAAATATCGACATCATAATCTTTTAATAGTTCCATCCACCTTCGCTGCCTCAGATTTAGATCCTTCTGACTGAAAATATATTGTAAGCTCTTGTGATCAGTATATATATCAACATGAACCCCATATAAATAGTGGCGCCATATTTTTAAAGCAAAGATAACCGCTGCCAGCTCAAGATCGTGTGTAGGATAATTTTTCTCATGTGGCCGCAATTGTCTAGAAGCATATGCTATTACCTTACCATGCTGCATGAATACACATCCTAAACCAATTCTAGAAGCATCACAATACACTGTATACCCTTCTGTACCTTCTGGAAGTACCAACACAGGTGTAGAAGTCAACTTATTTTTCAATTCTTGGAAACTCTCCTCACACGTATCATTCCATTGGAACTTGGATGCTTTATGCGTTAGCTTGGTTAAAGGTGCTGAAATGGAAGAAAAGTCTTTAACAAACCTCCTATAATAACCGGCCAACCCGAGAAAACTACGAATCTCCATCGGCGTTGTGGGCCTTGGCCAGTTCTTCACAGCTTCTATCTTTTGAGCATCAACCTTTATCCCTTCACTAGATACAATATGACCCAAAAATGCCACCGACTTTAACCAAAACTCACATTTAGAGAACTTTGCATAAAGCTTACAATCACGAAGAGTCTGCAATGTCTGTCGTAAGTGATTGGCATGGTCCTCTTCTGATCTAGAATAAACTAGAATATCATCTATAAAAACTATCACAAATACATCCAGGAATGGCTTAAACACCCTATTCATCAAATCCATAAAAGCTGCAGGTGCATTTGTTAGCCCAAATGACATAACTAGAAACTCATAATGACCATACCTTGCTCGGAAAGCTGTTTTGGGTATATCTTTTTCTTTGACCCTCACTTGGTGGTAACCTGACCTCAAATCAATCTTAGAAAAGCACTTGGTGCCCTGTAACTGATCAAATAAATCATCAATTCTTGGGAGAGGATATTTATTCTTAATAGTCACCTTATTCAATTGCCGATAATCAATACACATCCTCAGCGAGCCATCCTTTTTGCGCACAAATAACACTGGTGCTCCCCAGGGGGACATACTAGGCCTTATGAATCCCTTCTCAAGCAAATCTTTCAATTGCTCTTTCAATTCTCGCAATTCTGCTGGGGCCATTCTATATGGAGGAATGGAGATTGGTTGGGTGCCTGGTATTACATCAATACCAAACTCTACTTCTCGTTCAGGAGGCAGACCTAGAAGATCTTCAGGAAATACATCAGGAAATTCATTTACCACCGGAACAACGTGAAGAGTTGGTGGCTCCGCTTCTGTATCCCTTACTCTAACTAAATGATATAGGTATCCCTTGGAAATCATTTTTCTTGCTTTGAAATAAGAAATAAATCCACCTCTTGGTGCACCGATCTTACCTTGCCATTCAATAACCGCTTCATTCGGAAAATGTAAATACATCGTTTTTGTACAACAGTCAATTTTGGCATAACAAGACGCCAACCAATCCATACCCATTATAACATCAAAATCTACCATTTCTAGTTCCACGAGATTAGCCATCGTGTCTCGACCACACACAGTTACTACACAATCTTTATAAACTCTTCTAGCAATAATAGATTCCCCAACCGGGGTAGACACTTCCAACGGCTTATCTAACAATTCGGGGGTTCTTTTGAACTTTCCAGCAACCAAAGGAGTAACATATGATAATGTAGAACCGGGATCAATTAGAGCATATACATCAAATGAAAATATGGACAACGTACCCGTAACCACATCTGGGGAAGCCTCTAGATTCTGTCGATCCGCTAAAGCATAAGTGCGATTCTGAGTACCGCTGGAACTGGCGACTCTTGTTTCGTTTCTAGCGTGACCCACGGGTCGTGCGCCTCTACCAGAATAAGATACCGGTGACGATGATGCAACAGCTGATCCCGAAGGTCGTGCTACACCACCTGCGCCCCTTCGTGGGCATTCTCTCATCATATGCCCCGTCATACCGCACCAATAACAAACATTTGTTCCCATTCGACATGCGCCCATATGATTCCTTCCACATTTATTGCATGGCTCTCGAGGATGTCTCAGTTGGATCATATTCCCTTGCCCATGATAACCCACTGATCGCGAACTATGACCCTCACTTCTTTGCCCAATTTGACTGCCTCTGAACCCCTGATGCTGTGGTGGAGCACTAGCTGCAGAATAAGAAAATAATGGCCTAGGTGGTCTAGCAGAAAATTGAGGTCTAAAACCTCCCTGTGGAGCCATAAACTGCCCTGTAGATCTGGACCTCTTAGAAGATCCGCTTTCAAATTCCTGCGTTCTTCTTCTCTGCCTCTGATCTTCCATTTTCTGTGCAAATGCTTGGATCCTAGCTATATCCATATCTTTATTCAGTGCAGCAATAGTACAATCCCTAATCAAATACGGATCCAATTCGTTCACATACCGATGAACTCTGTCATCCATAGTAGCTATAACATTAGGAGCATATCTGGACAAGGAATTAAATCGAATAATATACTCCCTCACACTTGTATTACCCTGCCGAAGATTTAAGAACTGATCCGCACGGGCCTGACGAGTCTCATATGGAAGATAATGATCAATAAATGCCTCTTTGAACTCTTTCCAAGTAGCTGGGGGTGCATCAATGCCCCTCAACCGTTTCCAGTCTTCATACCAATATATAGCCTCACCTTTGAATCTATACGCGGCTAACTCCACTGTCTCTCTGCCCGATACATGCATCACCTCTAGGGCCCTTTGGATTTGATCAATAAAGTCCTGCGGATCTTCGTTAAGATCGGATCCGGTAAAAGTAGGCGGATCCATCTTAAGAAAATCTTGCGTCCGAAGACTAGCCGCCCTATCAGTACTGCTAGAACCCGCGACAGGAATGGCTTGCCCTTGGACTTGCCCAACAACTATACGAGTCAAAAGTTGCACTGCATTTCTAAGATCTTGATCAACAACATTAATAGGTGGCTCTGGGGATATAGTTCTCCTCCCCCTTATTTCTTCTGGACTGGGGGAAGTTTATGATGCATGCTCAACTGGAGCCTCACTTTGATTAGCTGGTATAGTGGGTGACTTACTAGTCCCCTCTCCGACAGCCACATCTACTTGCTTACCGGTATTCTTGCTTCTGGTAACCGGCATCATTACTATAATAAGAGAAACAAACTAACTCAGTGGTCAACTATGACTTCATATACAATATAAGCTCTATCGCACGATCTAAGACATGAAGAAAAGAAACAATTCCTAAATGTCCATAGCCTCCTGTTTATAGATGTGGTGCACAACACACCGATAAACAAGACTCTACGTAGACACGGCTTTGTAGACTCACTAGGACGAACCTCTCTAATACCACTTTTGTCACGGCCCAAAATCCCATCGGGCCGGACTGGCACCCGAAGCCGAGAAGGCCCGGGAGAACCTGTTCAAATACCTGTACTTTCACTTACATGTCACCAAAAATTTGGGCAGCACTTCGCTGCATATAAAAGGGTCTAATTACCTGTATCAGCACAACACGCACAAATATATATACATATATATAATACTTGGCCGTCGGGGCCACCCCATATACGAATATAACATCACTATATAAACTTCCATGACTTTACCCTTCTTTATGTCTACAAAGCCTCTAGAATATACATGACATAACTAGGGTCGGGACGAACCCCCGCCCACACATGACTCCTGTACAATAACAAAATATAAGAAACCGACTCGGAAAGCTCCGAAGTAAACTGGAGCTCACCAACAGTAGCTGTATGACCTGGCTTCTACTGGTGCGGTGTATGAGCTGAGGTACCTGTGCCTGCAGCATGAAATGCAGGTCCCCCATAAGGGACGTCAGTATGAGATATGTACTGAGTATGTAAAGCTGTAAATAATCATATGTGATATGAGGGATCAAGAAAATCAGACACAAGTGAATAATTCATAATAGAAGTGAACCACACTTCATAAACATTTTTAGGATCATGAACATTATCATTAATCTGAATTGGGTTCTTGAATACAAACACATTTGTGGAACGGTATACATTCGTTCATTTCATTCTTTACAATTATTATTCGCCATTACCTCCTCCTCCCGAACCTCCAACCACCTAACAATAATCAATACTATACCGTACTGTGACCATTAGGCTGCCCCCAGTACATATCAATTGGGATCGACCCATGCTAGGCTTATGCCCCTGGGATACCACCCACACGTATATCAAGTAACACATAAGAGATTTTTCCAATAACTTAGTTCAAAAGCTTTTGAGATTATTACATTAGTGTTCATGCCAATATAGTACCTTTCAAACAATGATATATCAATAGGAATCAAGTAATAGACCTTCTATACAATAACGATGTAATAAGGACTCATTGGTACATCAACAATATGTTTCAGAATCATCAATATCACAACAATGAAATAGGAGCCTTTTGGTATATCAATGAAACATTTTGACACTTTATAGAATGGAAACAACTTCGTTGGTAATGTAGAACAATACATGTGTTTGGATAACCTCGGAATCTTACTTGATGGAACATTGGTGTTTTCATGCCAAAGAACATCGTTAGAGTATGCTTTATATACCACGTTGTAGATTCGTATACCAATTCAACACAACTTCCCGCCTTTACAAATCACTTATCTACAATAAAATATTTGGCATCTAGTATTAGCAACCCAACACCACAATTCTCTTCCATAATTCCATACAACCAATATTTGCAAAGCATTCCAAAAACCAACTTGAACAATAGGTTTATGTGTATATATATATATATAATCATCATTTCAATACCATATCATCAATACCACATCATCCCTTCACAATTCAACATAATCCAACCATGCACAAGAATGATCCAACATCATTTCCAATCATCTTTCAACAATAATCAAATAACATACTTTTTATGCTCACATGCATATATATATATATATACATATCCATATAAATAACACCAACATAATTTACATCCTTACCATAGAATGGCCCTTTGGGTTTTGAAGTCCTGTTGGCACAAATAAGGGGTGCTTCTCGAAGCCCTTGAGACGATGAACACAACTACGGAATCAATTTGGACTTTCCACGGTTGAATCACAAGATAATTAGAGTTGAAATTAGGCTAGGGTTTGTTCTTTCCAATAATTGATGATGAATCTGATTTTTGAGCTCATATACATGTATATATACACATATTCCCGTCCATAATACCATAGAAAATGACCAAAGTGCCCTTAAAATTTAAATAATGTCAAATATGTCCTCCGGTGGACCGTTTTGACAAGCTGAAGTAGATAGACCATAACTCTTTGCTCCGATATCGGATTTGGGTGAAATTGGTATCATTGGAAAGATAATTCAAAGGTCTTGCATTTCATATAAATTAGGTCACCCAGTTCGTCCTGTACAAGGAGTTATGATCGTTTGAAGTTGACCCTAAAAATCTGTTTTGAGAGGCTGAAGTAAAACGCGTATAACTCCTTACGCAGATGTTGCATTTAGATGAAACCAATTGCATTGGAAAGAAGACTCAAAGATCTTGCTTTTGATATATGGTAGATCTCCCATTTCATTATATTGAGGGAGTTATGATCGTTCAAAGTTGACCCAAAAAACTGGCAGGCCTCAGTATTTTCCTGCTAATTTACTGTTCACAAAAATCTGTTTTGAGAGGCTGAAATAGAATGAGTATAAATCCTTACTCAGATGTTTGATTTGGATGAAACCAATTTCATTAGAAATAATACTCACAGATCTTTCTTTTGATATGTGGTAGCTCGCCCAGTTCATTATATTGAGGGAGTTATGATCGTTCAAAGTTGACCCAAAAACTGGAAATTTTCCTGCAATTTTACTGTTCACATCCCGGCCACCATTTTTATAGTTTCGAACGTGCTCGCTTATATCCGAAACTTATCCGTTTTTGAAAATCTTTATATCGTCGGAAAGCTTATTCAATAACCTTCGTATGAAAACATCGACGGGCAAATTCCGGTATAAATAAGGTCGATTCCTATACACATATAATCAAACTATACACTTGAAACCATCTCAAAATAATCAATACTCATATATACCTAACTTAGGATCAATACATATACTCCAACACATATAACAATGGCTAATGTACGTAATTAAGTACGGGGTGTTACAACTACGGATAAAGAAAGAAGACAGAGAAAGTAATTCAAGTTATTAAAGGTGAAAAAGACATATGGAAGATTTAAAATAGCTAGATAGCTTTACGTAAATTATTATGTAAGTAGCCTTAGGCTTACTTTGGCTTTTTGACTCTTCGTAGTCTTTTTTGGCAAGTAGTGCCATTATTAGATTAGACATGTATAAAAACTAGCTTTAGGACTTTGCAGAGACATTTTTCTTTACTTATGTAAAGTAGCTGACAGATGTAAAGAAAAACAATGTACATGTTTTCATTTCTAAGAATATAAATAAACGAGCACTTGCTCAGATGAAGGTAAGCCTTCATACGTTGAAGCAAAAACTCTCTCTTGTCTACAACAAATAATTTGATTATTTAAAAAACAGGTATATTTCAATGGAAAAATCTATGGAGGAACAAAGCTTAGAATTATCAAAACTACCAGAACAAGTATATTCATTTACTATTATGAATAGCTAAATTCATAAATTCCTAACAATCATGATATGATAAAATAAGTTCATGTTAGTTACTTTATAGTAGAATTATTCGAAAAATAACATGTTAAGAAGTTTATTAGCAAAGTGGAAAAGGAGAAAAATCCTTAGGAACTATGCAATCCTAAAGGTGAAACCGGTAAGGCAAGAAGCAGTGATAGGAAAGTAGCCAGAGCAGAGGCGCTGCTTAAGGAAAAAGTATCCAGATTACCATGCTAATAGTGACCGAAGAATATGTTATTTAAGAATAATCTAGTATATAGTAATCTAATATAATCATATTTTGTTATGTGTATGATTGAAGGAAATATTTTGAAAATAGCAATTTTATGAAAAATGGATAATTATTTATCTGACGAAATGGTAGATAAATTTAAAATACTCGTTTTATATATACTTAAGGATATAGAAATAGTAGATATAAGAAAAATCATATTGGAAAAAATATTTGATAGATATTTTATGACTAGAATTAATTATATACCACACCTACCGAACTACTCTTATAAATACTTGCATACCAAACCCACACACTAACTATGATAAATTATGTATATTTAGAATTTTGGAAAATAGATATAAAATGTATACAATTTCCTAGTGAAAATATAGAAGAATTAATGAGATTAAAACAAACAACTAAAAAATATTATAATAAAGTATTTAACAAATTTTAAATGATAGATAATCTTAAAATATTAATCTTATATATACTTAGAGATATAGAAATTATAGATATTAAGAGAATAATATTAGAAAAAGTATTAGACTATGAAATTGAAACTATAAATTGGATAGAACGGTTATACCTGGATAATTACCCAGATGGATATTATTCAGATTAAGAAATGTTAGAATATATTAGAAAAACTAGAAAAAATCAAGATAATCTAAATGAAGAAATTAATTATAGAAACCGAATTAGAAAAATAATGGAGAATCTAAAAGAAAAATTAATATGGATAGAAGAAACCCTAGAAAATTTAGGAAAAAGTACGTGTGATAGTTTATATAATTTAAAAAACTCACTACGAGAAGAACAACACAAGATAATAAATAGCATTGAAAATCTAGAATTAGATATACATTACAGTACAATTAGGATAAATTATTATGCAAAAATTTGTAACTTTGTAATTACTACAGGATAAAATGATAGACTATGAATATTTAAAATATTGGAGACAAAATATGGAAGAAATAATATTATTAGAAAAACCTTATGAAAGATAATCTAATTGGATATTTTGAAACAAAAGATATAGAATATTTAGAATACCTTCAAAATAATATAGAAGAATTACAAAAACTAAGGGGAAAAAATAAAGAATACTATAGTAAAGCATTTAACCAATTACCATATAATCACCTCCTAAGATATGAATATCGATAAAACTAACATAAATAAACTCAAAATAAAAATAAAAATAAAAATATTTAGAGAAGTTAAGAAATATCCACGCACAAATAAAAATAGATCCATTGTATTTATAATAGATCGATTTTACCACACAAGTTATCCGCACCCTCTACAATAGTTAGTGTGTGGGTTTGGTATGTAAGTATTTATAAGAGTAGTTCGGTAGGTCTGGTATATAATTAATTCTAGTAATAAAATATCTATCAAATATTTTTTTCAATATAATTTTTCTTATATCTACTATTTCTATATCCTTAAGTACAATTACCATTTCGTCAGATAAATAATTATCCATTTTTCATAAAATTGCTATTTTCAAAATATTCCCTTCAATCATACACATAACAAAATATGATTATATTAGATTACTATATATCTTTACTTTCTATCTTTATGAGTAGTTAATTCTTCCTCTTAGGGTTATGCTTGAATAGGTTGTGATTAGTGCATAGGTGTTGTTTAATTATCCAATTAATTAGTTAATAGTAATGGGTTTTACTTTTATTTTATGTTCAAATTGAGAACTGTGGGTGAAAACCCCAATTTCCTTAGACCCTATATCATCCTTGAAAGAGGAAAATTGGGTGAGGGTTATTTGCAAACAATAACTTGAGTTAGCTTGTGGAATGACACATCGTAGAAATAAGGATGTTGTTTGAGTTAACCCATTTGACAGCACTATCTTAGAAATAAGGGTGCTAATTAAGGTATTGGATTAGTTGATTTGTTACATCTGTGAGGTGTTCGAAGAATCAACGAATGAAATTTGGCTTGTTATTGAAAGATTCACGTCAATACCCCTAATCTAGCCTACCAAAACTCCTAGCTAAATTTGGATAAATTCTCAATTACCCATGTATAAGTTCACACCTAGAATGGTATAACCCCAAGATTCGCTCCTAATTGAGTACGCTCGAATTGTTCTTGGCATTGAGTTAGTCCTCTAGAAGCCCAAAAATTATTATATTTGTGAAAATGTTCAAATAAACGCCCAAATATTTGTATCCCAAATTTGAATTTAGCAAGTTGCATTTCAAACTTACTCGATCACCACTTACATTATTCCTTGTGGATTCGACTCCGACTCATAGTTGGGTAATTATATTGACAATGATAGTCTTGCACCTAATTTGACATGTAAGTTGAGTGTTATCACCAAACACCTAGTATGTTTTACTTATTTCATCCAAAGGATAATATTTTAATGTTAAATTAAAATATCTTAATCAATTACCAAATAAAGGAAAAATATAATCCATTTAGATCTCTTACGAATAAAAATAAAAATATCCTAAATATAAAAAAAATATAAATTAAATCTGCTTAAAAAAATAACTTATAAAAGCAACCCTCTAATATTATTTGTGGTAACCACGATCGTTTAAACTAATGGGGAGCGACTCTACCCCATTACAAATAAGTTCAAAACAATTTCATCCTTTCAAGTTTACAAGGACACATGTCAGTTATCAAAGGAGGACATGTATCAGTCATCAAAGGACAGGTAAAATGTAATGGAGCTAGGTTACTTCCAAACTAATGAACACTTTCCCTCCGGCGATACCAAAGAGAATAATTTAAGGGCACTGGATACTTCTTCAACTCAATTTTGTTGCATAAGTGAGGATGCCAGTCATCGAACTTGAAATCTTTCGTAGGCTCATCACATCAATTGGAATTCTGAGCTAGTTTCAGTGATGTGTTGTCTTCGCGGTCCCACAACATAGTAAAAAGAGTAGTCATTTCATTCCTATTCGTTGTTATGATGTTCCATATTCAAAAAACGGAGATTCACAAAGAAGTATTAAGCTATTTACTAGTGAGTGACATTATTGGACTTATCTTTTGGCTCGTTGGAATTTCTCTGCTACGAGATTAATGTTATAAGCAACATATGCACTGAGCAACATCCAGCAGCTTCAATCCTTCTGGTCTGCACTAAAGTGGGTTAAGTAGCTCTGGGGGAGTCTGTTATATCGGTGTTTTCTTCCGGACGCCCTATTCTGCAGAGGAGTATGAACACACGATAGCTCAGGTTTGATTTCTATCTCCAGCAGCATGAAATCAAACACCCTTCGACATGTATTCTCCGTCGGAGTTCTAAATATAACTATTTATTTTTATTTTTAAAAATTAAGTAATAATTTATCACTTAATTTATAATTTATTTCTATTATTAAATATAATTATTCTCAATATTTTTTTATAAAAATAAAATTTATTATATTTAAAAATAATATTCGTATAATAAAATTATTATTGCGTTAAAATTATTATTGCGTTCATTGCTGCTTAACTCTTACGTGGTTTGTTTAGTAAAAAATGATGGAGGGAGTACCGGTTATTTTTGGGATGGACAAAAATAAGTTAAAGTCGAGGTGATATAAATAATTTCCTTCAGATTCCTGTTTCCGTGATCTCCTCTGTTTGACTGTTTCTCATTGGTCGATAAATTAGCTCCTTCCTTCTTCTCCAGCTTCAAACATCATCCTCATTGTATCATCCCTCTATATTCTCTCACTGATTTTTTTTTAAATTTTAAACTTCTTTTTTGCATCATTTTTAGATAAATATTTCCAAAGTTAATTCAATTTTTTTATTTGCTTAAAAATTATTGTCCCGAGATCAAATCCGAGAATTCGGAGGTTACATTTCAGACGTTTTCAGGTATGCATTTACAAATTGTAGTTTTTATATTCACGTCTTTTTGAATTTTTAATTTTCCAATTGCTAAAAGATCCACACATTTTTTGAATATTTCATGTTGTGTATGTATGTAATATGTTTATCAGTATATCAAGTAACTTGATCGTTTTAACTTGTGTAAATGTGCTAGGGCTAAATTTATGCGGGTCAAAAATGTTAAAAAAGAGTTCCATTTGAACTGGGGCTAGTGTTCCTCGATTTTATTGAATTTCACAATTGCATCAACTTCCTATTTGGCTCTGCACCAAGTGAAATTGTTTGGTATCAATCCTTGATACTGTAAAAGCAAGTGGATCGCGTTTTTACTAGCATTTGAACTAGTTTTACTTAATATTGACGCTACTTCTTCAGGGGACAAAGACACTGAATGAATCTGCTTCAATCTGAAATTTCAGTAGGTGGTTGACTATGTTGCTCGGATCCTCCAAAAATGCAGCTGCAATCATGTCAGATTCTCCAAAATGCCTAACTTTCGACATGCACCTGTCGACATATTCAAAGGATCCAAGCAACATTGGAAGCTGGTAATATTTTAGAAGAGGGTAGTATATATCCTCACTAAACACTTCCATCACCACTTATAGCTGTTGGTAAAGGTGGTCATTTTGAGTTATGAAATCATTCCAGAAGTGAGAAATCAAGAAATAAAGTATAAGAGCTAATGTGATAAATTGGAGAGAGCAGCAAAGAGAGGTCCAAAAGTGTGAGCGAAGGGAAAAACTGAATGTTAAATATTATAAGACCGGACTTGGTATGTAGTTTACAATAATAAAATATAAGTTGTGAGCAACTAATTGTATTGAACGTTTAGATGCAAGTTTGGACTGAGTTTAGAAAGATCTTAAAGGGGTAGCCTGTTGCACTAAAGCTTTCGCTATATGCAGTGTTCGGTGAAGGGCTGGACCAAAAGGGTCTATTATATGCAGTCTGACCTTGCATTTCTGCAAGAGGTTGTTTCCATGGCTTAAATCCGTGAGTTTAGAAAGACCTTATAGATGGTATAATCAGGGTTAGCTTGGGCATGAAATTAGGTGGGGGAACCCAAAAAGGGGCTCTAATATATGGAGAAGGAAGCTAAAGGAAAGATAGCTGCTGTTGGTTTGGGAGGAATCTAAAGTGTTGACGATTTGATTATAGTTTCCTAAAAAGGATAGTCTAATACAATATTCCTTTTTCCTACATCAGGCATCTCAAATGATGTGAAGTTTTTCATCTCATATCTATTTTATTTAATGATAAAGGGACATAGAAGTGCTTTTGGAGTTGTTCTACGGTGAGCCTACTACAATATCTGTTTCCTTCAACTCCCTCATCACCCCTTACATAGATAAGAAGAGAGTGGTAGTTTCCTTTTAATTCCGCTCTCCTACTCTTTCTCTATCTTCTATGTATTTTGGTTTCAAGCTTGTAGTTACACTAAATTAACTCTGACAAACTTTGTAGCAGAATTTTGTGCCTTGGTGGTTAGTAGAAAATTATTGTCTATCATGTTGTCATGAAGATGTTTTGTTATTATGTTTCTGTGTAAATTTGTTGTCTATATCAGGAGTCTAAAATTGCCCCGTGAATCTATATTCAATCTTTTTACACCAGAAACACTATTTTTCAGTTTTACTCAAACATTTTCCTTTCAGTTATTTCAGATTCTAAACTCAAGTGCACATAACATCCATTATGGTGGAATGACTTCAAGTACATAAGTTCCTAGGCATTGAGGATGAAGGGAGGTTTAAAGGTGCCACGGATCTCTCTCATCCTTGTTGGATTTGTCTGTGCCACTGTTATTACTTTTGCATATGTGAAAAGCCCTTTTCTCTCTTATTGGACACCATCTCAAGATCATGTCTTCCAGATTTCTCCAGGTTTGGCAGTAATTCTCTTTTGACATTTTCATTGGTAGTTCATTTTCCATTTTGGTTTAGCAAATATGTTGACCCATTTAAAGACAAGGTACTATATCATGCTGTAGAAGCTGCTGCTATTTGGCAGTTCAACCTTTTTATTTTTGTGAAAAAAAAGGTTTTTGTATATGTTTAGTGGAACGGGGAGCAGTTTTGACTGAGATGCAGTTACGATCCAGTGGTTGCATAAAACTCAATACCACTGGAGCAGCCATTGTAGATAGCAGGTACCAGAACACAGCATGTCTGTATAAACAAAGGTGTTTTTACACCAGTGCACATTGCTGTATTCGTGTTTAGATACATGAAACTTGGCAGAAGTTGTGGTTCTTGCATGTTTTGGCTGGTTCTTTTGCACAATAATTTTCTTTGTTGTGTATATCATCTCACCCAATTGATCTGCCTGATTATGCTAAAACATATTTTCTTTTGTCAAATTTTTCCCAGTATATCATCTGTTTCTTCATCAACTTGAAGTAATAGGCTACTTGTCTAAATTCCCCCCTTGGATAATATGTCCCATTAAAGATCCTACTTTGACTTTTCTAGGTATTGAAATTGAAATATGGGATAAGTTGTCTTATGCAGTTTGGTGGAGAAGTGTTTAAAGTAATGTTTCAAATATGATAAAGTTGAATGTTAACCAGTAAGATTCACGCCGACATCAATAAATATGTTGGAAGGAGAAAAAACTTTCCTCCTCAAGGAAATCGTTGTTTTGGGACAAACCAAAAAGGAAAGTAGTATTGTGACAGAGTAAATAGAACTTGATGGAAATATTGCTGAATCCTATTGGATTCCTTATCTATACTCGGTTCTCTTGCAGATTTTAAAGTGAAAGATGAAGAAGTTTTAAGAGAGAGAAATAGGGTAGAGAAATCAGAAGAAAACATGAAATTTAAATCCGCCATTTCAAACTCTTTTATGAAGGATAACGTGACTGAAGAACTGATTACCAATACTGAAATAGAAGGTACGGTGTGTTCAAGTATAACCTTTCATCATTTCTGAATGCCTCAAATAATGAAGAATTAGTGATAGAAGTAAAGTCCTTTGTCTTTCTCTGCTTCATACATGAATGTGTCAGTTTTCTGTCCTCCAAATGAAAAGAACGAGGAACTTCCCTTTTCCTGAGTTGTATGAATAAAATAGCTCTTAATCTGCTTATTGTATGCTGAATCCTATTGCTTCCAACTCCTCAACTTGATTTATGTTTGACAATGTGTTATTTTACTGCAGTAAAGAACTACTTCCACTGGTACCTATTCATGTTTTATAATATCTTTGTACTCTTAGTTACCATTGAGCTTAAGTGATCTCTAGTCTCTGCAGCTTTATGTTTTGATGGTGTTTTTCAGGAAATGCCGGTATTCCTGCCAAAGTTCCTCAAAAAGGAGAAGATTTAAAAGCTTTGGAATTAAAAAATAGTTCAAGAGATCAGGAAAATGAAGTCACTGCTCCAGTGAATTCGGCAGGTGGTGCTGCGGAAAATATGATATCTACCTTAAAAAATCATGGTGATTATCATTCTATTTGATTATTTGTTTGCTTCTCTTTGATGTCATTTAGCTGTAGAATTTATCTTAAATCCTAATTTCTTCCCTTGTATAAATTAATTTTCACCCTTTCTTGGGCTCTGGGTAATCTCAAAAATGGCCTTGTTTGCCAAGTGACCTATCCTCAGTTGGTTGGTGAATTTGTTGCAATTGTTTTTATGTAATTAGTTACTAATACCCTTATCTTAATTTCCAGGTTGTAATTCTGCTAAAGGTAGATGGGTCACAGATGATAGTCGGCCTTTATATTCTGGATCTGGCTGCAAGCGATGGTTGTCATCCATGTGGGCTTGCCGATTGACACAGCGTATGGATTTTGAATACGAGAAACTACGTTGGAGACCAAGGGATTGCGAGATGGAAGATTTTACAGGTGTTAAATTCTTGAAAAGGTATGGTCTTTTTCCTGAAACTGATTACCTTTTGATGCTTGAGATGTATATTCTTATGAGCTATTAGAACTTTCTCTCTTTTCCTGAGTGGCATAACTACTGTACCTACCATGTCTTGTCATGTATTTTCCAAGAGCAGTAGTGTAAGCTTGAGCGAACCGCACAGATTGGAACTTATATCTCACATAAACTGCAACTTGTGACTGTGAAACCCCTCTCTGTAGTGCCTGTTGTCCTCATTACTCTCACATCTTAATGTCTGAAAAGAAAAAATTCTGTTTGCACAATGTTTCCGAGTCTAAGTTTCTTCTTGTTGCATAGAAATATTGCATTGTCATATATTCTTCAAGTCTTCAGGTAATACTTAATTTGACTACACTTTTTCTACATACAAGGAATTTTCTGAACTTGGTTGTGGATCCAGGATGGAGAACAAAACTCTGGCCTTCGTTGGGGATTCCCTTGGCAGACAACAATTCCAGTCACTTATGTGTATGATTACTGGTGGTGAAGACAGACCAGATGTTCTTGACGTGGGACGTGAATATGGTCTTGTAAAGGCTCGTCATGCTGTACGACCTGATGGATGGGCTTATCGATTTCCGAGTACCCAAACAACTATTCTTTACTATTGGTCTGCTAGTCTGTGTAACTTGACACCAATTAATGCTTCTAACCCTGTTACTGATTATGCCATGCACCTTGATTGTCCGCCAGCATTTTTGAGTCGTTTCCTACCCAGGTTTGATGTCCTTGTGCTGAACACAGGACACCATTGGAGTAGAGGAAAGCTTAACGCCAACCGGTGGGTCATGTATGTGGATGGTGTTCCTAACATGGACATGAAAATTGCAGATATTGATGGTGCGAAGAATTTTACGATTCACAATATCATTAAATGGGTAGATTCACAGCTGCCTAAATACCCTGGTCTGAAAGCATTTTACCGGTCTATATCGCCCAGGCATTTTTTTAATGGAGATTGGAACACTGGAGGCACCTGCGATAACACCACTCCACTTTCTGGTGGAAAGGAGGTTCTACAAGATGAATCCAGTGATGCTGGTGCAGCAGGGGCAGTAAAAGGAACAGCTGTCAAGCTATTGGACATCACGGCTTTGTCTCAGCTGAGAGATGAGGGTCATATATCTCGATACAGCATCAAATCAACACCCGGAGTGCAGGATTGCTTGCATTGGTGCTTGCCTGGCGTTCCAGATACATGGAATGAAATTCTTTTTGCTCAACTTTAATATTGCACGACCAATGAGGGATACTGCTTTAACATTGATCTCTCCCATCTGAGCAATCAGGGTCACCAATTAAGGCGATACTAGACATGAATTGCATACTTTTTGGAAGATTTTGCCTATTGGTGCTCGACTACTTGGATTCAGCTTTGATTCCTGGGGAATACTGAACACAGAGTAGATTTCTTTACATTATTCATGGAATTTATAGATTGGAAATATAAACTGTGCTGCCATTTGTTAACAGACTAGTTTGAGGGGTTGGGGTATGGAAGAGGCTTGACCCTTGACATGTACAGTGAATACAAAATGAGTTTGTAAGACGTGAGAGTGTACTTGGAAAGATCGAACATTGACACAAGGTGATTTTTCTAGTGAACAAATGATGCTTAAGTATTTACATGTGCTTAATGCTTATTGTTAAGATCAATAATCCTACCTGTAAATTTTCTCATTCTTGTCAGAATAGCTAGATGCGAAAATTTTCTTGTAATCAAATGATGCCTAAATGTTTCGTATTATCCAAATTCTGCTAAAGTTTTGGGGCAGTATGGGTTGCAGAAATCTGTTTCTCCAAATTCGGACTCCCTCTTTAGATTGGAACACACTCGGTGCTCCTATGTCAATATTCGGCCATAAATTGGGTAGCAACTCTTTCTAGCCCAGACACCCTCTTAGTGAAGGTCATGATTAACAGTTAATAGTATAGTAAAGACTGGTGCTGAAGGCGGCCGACCATGGTGGTTTGTGAAAACTAGTAGTGGTCATTATGAAGTGGTGAAGATCTCTTATGTATTATTTCCAGATTTTTTGTGTAAAAATTAAAATCTCTTTGTAAAAATATAAAACTAAATATACATTTATGAAGAACTAAAAAATCAATTGACCTGTTGTAAAAGGGCAAAAGAACAACTGGATTTAATGGAGTAAGGTGTGAATGATATCAAACTCAAGCTTCATTAACAAATGGGCATAAGTTAACAACACCATAATTAATTAACTAAAAATTACACAAACCAACAACTTATGTTTCCTTTATTAGAAAAAAAATCCATCTCCCTAAACATATTACATAATTCCACTTTTTAAGTTTCTCTTTCTAAAAGTACATATACATAGAAATCTCTTATTCTCTCACGGGGTTTCCCCCAAAAAAAGGCTAGAATCAAGGTTCAGTTACCATGTTTGAAATCAACCGTATTTGAGTCCAACTGCTAGTCACTATTATTCAAGTTTAACTTAATCTTCTTTTATCATTCTCATTTTTTAAGATCTGAGGGTAGTAGAAAAAAAAATCTTTAATTAGCCGAAATTTTGGAGATTTTTGAATGAACAAATTGTTGCATGTTTTGGTTAAGTAATTTTTTGGGTTCCTACTTTACCAAAATATAGTTTAGATAGCTGGATTCACCTTTTTTCTTTTCAGAATCGTCCATTTCAAGTACTAAATTAACAACATAGTACTTAGAAAATGGATGATTCTCCTTCTTTTAGTTTAGGATTAACTCAGTTAGAGCACACTGAACCAACAAATTTGGTAGTTGGGTTCGTTCCCGGAATTTTTGATTACGAGGAATCTAACTTTGTTGAAAACAGATTAAAAAATCGTAACGACCCCATCAAGATGAAAAAGAATAACAAAGTTGCTGCTGGAAAGTCAAAAAAGCAAATTGGAGAATCGTCAAGAAAATTCAAAAAAGATGATATCGCACGGCCACGTTTATCAAAGGTATTTCGATTTTTCAATTTTGATTTTTTGTTCTGGGTTTATTGTATTTTTATCTGTAATTTGAGGTTTTAAAAATGTTAATTAATAGGTTGTGGTTTGTTAGTTCTTATGTAGTTTTTGAGTTTTTTTTCATAAATTTGAAGTTATGTTAGAAGCTGCCTGTTCAAATACAAAACAACTCTTTGTATATATTCGACATATACATATTTGATAATGCATTTGGTTGAAATACAATTATATATGTAGTTCATATACATATGTGGTTGCTGGGTGTATATATTAGTAAGTATGTATGTATTGTACACATTCATTATTCATTACATGTTGTTGAACATATACATAAGTTATTTTTTGAGATTGTGTATTGAAATGTGTGTTTGAGGCATCGGACATTACAAATGTATATGTAAAACATATACATAAGTCAATATATGTTATTAAACTTGTAATGAAATTCCTAATTCATATACATCATATTTTTATGTATATGTTTTCAATTTTCTTATGTGTTTTTGAGGCAATGGACATCACCTATGTATATGGCTAACATATACACAATTTTTGATATGTGGTTAGATTTGTAATGAAATAACTAGTTGATATACATCATTTTTTATTTATTGACCATATGTGAGCCTACTTGTTAGATGTTGTTAGATGTGTAATGAAATGCCTAGTTGATATGTACTGTATATGTTTTGACCATATAGGTTCACATACTATTTCTTTTTAATTTCCAATAGGGTCTGAAATACAGGATAAAAAATTTTCCCACGCATTCGTTGTATTTCGGTAGTTATTGCAACCGCGGATTTGGATCAGATATAAAGAATTATCTTGGTGAAGAAGTTTAGAATCTTTTCCAGCAAATAATTTTTGGTTCCTTTCTAGACATGCATCAGTGTAACTTTCAAGGACCGATTTCCAAATGCTTACTTATACTTGAGATAGAGTAAGATAATCCGGATAAAATTCATGTTTACGTGCAGGAAACTATTCTCAAGTTTACTATTACTGAGTTTGCTATAATAGCCGTACTTAAATGTACATGGAACATCAAGAAACAACTTTATACTGAATCATCTAAGTCCGTATTAATGGCGAAGTATTTCCCAGATGCAAAAAAATTCTATCAAAAAAATTCTTTTTGTACAACAATTCAAGTTGGAAAACTTCGACAACAATACCGATGCTTTGAAGATATTCATACTTTACTTTATTCATACTTTTGTGTATTCATAAATACGTGATGCTACTATTAACAGATATGACTTTGTGATAGTTGAGGATGGAAGGTACGAACAATTACCATTGGGGAAGTCTTCGTTTCAAAAGCTTATTGTAACGTGGAGATAAGATTTTTTGTTGAAAAATAGTTATACCAGATCGGGGGAATGTCGCATGTGCTGAATGTTTGGATATATGAATGTTGTTCTGAGGTAGACAATACGACAGCTGAGCGTGTTGGAAATTTAATTCCATAATTTTTAATTGGACGGTTGTTGGGATTTAGGTGAAGTACGAGAAGTTCATGGTTGGTATGTTTAGCAATGTAAGTATTTAGTACATTATTTCAAGTTAGTGTTTACATTTCACTCTGTTGACTTTAACAGACTCCTAATGTTGCCATCTTTTACTGCTCAACAGTTTGTATACAACAATTTATGGCCAACTCGTGAAGAAGTGCAAAGGCATGATTTGCCAATGATTGAGGGCATTGAATTAAATGATGCTAAATTTGCATTCTTACATGATACTTCTCCCGATCATAGTGGTAAAGGCCCTAGTGTCGACATACATACACATTCGAACTTCGACATATAAGGTTTTGAGGATTTCAGTATAGTCCCACCACCGGAAATTCTGAAAAAGGCAGGCCTGAGTACTGATGCATCAGTATCACAACCTACGAAGAGGAGGAGGATAGTCTGTTTTGATGCTAAAACTGTCGAGATGGAAGCTCGTAAGGAAACACCATCAACTGATTCAAGAAGAAATATGCCAACAGACAAAACAACGACTTTTATTTTAGACCATATTGTTGCAACAAAGACAACTCCATCATCATCCAACAAGTCTGTTCATTATGCCACTTCTGATGAAAAGTGGTATGAGATAAACTCATATTTACAGTCTTATATAAGTTTTCTCATTTGGCCAATAGTATAAACCAAATTGTGAAAACACTATGATTTTTCTTGTCTTTGTATCTGTAGGTTGACAAAAAATTCAACGTTCTTCACAATCTAATGGTTAAAAAATGAAGACTCAAACGACAAAATGAATAAATAACAAGCTGAGCTCATGCACATGTTGAAACACAACAAAAACACCCGTGAAAAGGTAAACTAAATTGGATTTATGTTATATAATCAACGAAATCCAATTTGAATTATATTTATGTCTTTATCAGTTGACTGATTTAGATTGTATTTTGAGAAAATTATTGTATAGGGTTCATATACATCATAAATTATTGTATGTATTTTTGGTTGTTATTTCATTTACAATGTCTCACATATATATACTACTTCAATGTACAAGAACTGTTTTGTGTATAATGACACTTCATATGTATGTTATTTAATTTATGTAAACTGTGTTATGTATATTAGAAAATACACATAACTGAGTTATGTATATGAGAAATATATATAACTGTATTATGTATTTTAGACAATATATATAACTGTGTTATGTATATTTTTTCATACGTATGCTATATAATATACATAGAATAAAATAAGACACTTCATATGCATATTAACTAATTTTTTAGGATGTAACCAACGTTATTATTATTAAATTAGGACGGTGAAAAAACAAACATTTGGGCAGAGAAAGAAACATTCAATATAAGTTCACGGTTGAAAAATTTTAAGGTTATTTATGCCTATTTCTTAGTTCAAATTGTTTAAGATTATTTTCATAATCAAATAAATAGGATCATGATGTGGAAAGTTCAAAACGGGAGATGTACCATCACAAGAGCAGGTTGATGAGATGGATATCTTCCCAATCTTAAAGCACAAAGAAAAAGGAGTACATTTTTATAAATATGCCTTTTGGTTATCCTACATTGATGTAATCAAAATTATTCTTACACATAATTTCATCAGGATGATGAAGCGGGAGGTTTTAAAATAGAGATGCACCATTACAAGACAATGTCGAAGAGATTGCTATGGTCACAAGTTTGAAAGACAACGAAAAAAGGTATTTTTTCCTAAATAATAGTTTTACATAGGTTTTATATATGAATTTATCTTTTTTCTTTTACTTTTTAAAATTTATGATAAATTTTTAGCTCAGTTTGTTATGAATTTTGACTAATATGCCTGGTAGTTATATTGTTATTACAATGTATATGTGATATGTAATATGTATATAATTATAATATACATACATAATGCAAAAAATGACACCATTATCATAAGCCATGCAATACTCATTTTAAATATTTAGGTTGTCGGGGACACTGATAAATCGTAGGCAAAGTGTTTGGTGATGATATAATGGAGAATGCTTATTTTGATAGGAACCACAGTCCTATACAAAAAAATTCGAAGTTAGATATCTCATATTTTAAATCTTATAATTAAAATAATAAACTAATTTAGTTTTGTATATGTTTAATGTTATATCTACCAGGATATTTGTAATACCCCGTATTTTCGTGCTTGAATTCTAACCGTCGTTCCTGCGGGTCTAAGCTCTAATCCAAGTGATTCTCACATGAATACAAGTTGCCTGATCATTATCCTAGTATATGGAGTAGTTTAGAGGTAGAAAATGTTTATAGCAATGGCATAGAACAAGGTTGAGCTAAGACCAATTGATTCATCCAAAGTTTGACATTTGACTCTACAAGAGTCAACTTCAAACGTATATATCTCTTAATATACATGAAATTTTTCATCACAAGACCTATCAAATTTTATATAATTGAATTATCTTTCCAACGATACCAATTTTGCAAAAATCCGATACCCGAGCGAAGAGTTATGCCCATTTTTGTGAGAGGCAGTAAAGGTGTTCGATGGGCAATGCGCCGCCCAATCAAATGTGTGCGATTGGGAGTGCGAGGCATACTTAAATATCTGCCATAAGGTGTGCAACGCACACCTTAAGGTCTGCCATGGGTTGTGCGCCGCATACCTCACTTCCAAGTGCCAAAAACACCCCTATATATGTCTATAACACCGGATTAAACTCCCATAACACCAAAATAAGTTTACTTTCTCTCAAAATCACCAAGAACATTCATTAGGGTTTCAACCTAAAAATTCAAATATCTCAAGATTCAACCATGAGTTTTCAATAATTCTTCGAGATTCGGAATCCCCATTCCGAGGGCTACAAGAAACACTCATTATTTTCACGAATAGAGTCCCAAGGTCAAGAGTTCATTCAAAGCTTCAAGTTTAAGGTATGTGGGATTTTCAGCAAGAACATCCTTTCGTTCTTGTGCCCAAAAATTTGTATTATTTTACGAAGATACATGATTTTACTTGTTTAATTATGAATTTGAGATGGAAACTATTATCCTATATTCTTGTTGAAGAAACTATGATATTTTTGTGATGTCTTAAAAATAAATTCCTTGAGTTTTGATGTTAATATCATGTTTCAAGTTGAATTTCCATATTTTCGTATGAGTTATACTTGTTTGCTATACAAAGTATGAATCTTGAAATGTTTTGCTCAACTGTTGATAAATGGGATTCAAACCCTTTTTGAGATTATGATCTTTGGTGAAGTAATGTGTTATACATACCTTGATATTTGAATGATTTGACCTTTTGGTCTTGAAAGAGTTATTTTTGAACTCGAATGAGAAAATAAATCCATATGCTGATTTATTATAGAAAAAGGGGTAGCATGATGGCTCCCGATATGAATTATTGAATTGCGTTGCTGTGAATTTTCTTTTAAAATGATCTGAGCTAAGTCCGGGAGTAGTCTTTAGCACCGAGTGGGAGGTATAGCTGTGATTGGTACTTCCCTAGAACTACGTGCCCTCATAGGATGTGAGCCTAAGGCTGTTTGATATAGTGATCACTAGTGAACAAAAGATTAAGGTCCTACTCCGATGGCAAGGACAAGACAGCTCTCCCCAACATGGGTTGGATGTTGGACTCCATGTAGCTCACATTGTTTATGTCGGTTGTAAGAGACTCCCAATGTGTGTGTGTATTCTCCTATCTAATATGAAAAGTTTTATTCTTCTATCTGAGATGAAAACATATTTGTTTGAAAGATTGAGTTTGAGAAAGTCATTATTTTCGAAAGATTTAATGAACATATATTCCAAAGAGAATTGTTATGAGATTTGATTGCTTTGATGATTTGGAATCGAGATGGAAGTGAATTAGATTTATTATGATGACTCACATGTTTCACCCAATATATTTTACTCTCTTATGATTATGATGATTTTAATTCAAGCTAAGTGAGTCATTTATACCAGCACACATAATTTTATAAACTATGATGATATTAAGATATTATTTTATATATGCATTGCACCCCCATATGCTCGGTATGTTTCTATGGTACTGACTTATATATTCGTATGTGGGCTATATTTTTCAAAATGTAGGTACAAAGTATAGTGTACATCTTCAAATCCAGTCAGTTTGCGGCATCCAGTCAGCAGGTGATGAGTCCTTTTGATTCAAGGTCTTGAGTTAGTTATACAGTTTGAGAAGTGTTGTATTTTCTTTATTCAGTCGTATTGAGTTGGGTTAGTCGGGAGTCATGACCCGGCTACCTACAGTTAGTACTAGTAGAGGATTCATAGACAGTCAGTAGAAGTTTATGTATTTCATTTTAGTTTTGGTTGTAAAGGCAGAATTGTAATCCTGTAAAAATCCATTTTTGTATCGATCAGATTCAGAAAAGAGTTAATTTCTGCTGATTTGAATGGATTTGTATTTTTATTCAGTTTCTTATGAGTTATGCCAGTAGAAGGGTTAGCTTGGGGTCACTTGTGACCCTAAGCACCGTGTGACATCTCGGGACCCAATTTTGGAGCGCTACAAACTTGGTATCAGAGGATAGAGTTCAAGTATGCTAGGGTGTCTATAAAGCCGTGTCTAGTAGAGTCTTGGAAAATAGTACGGAGACGTCTGTACTTTTCTTTGAGAGGCTACAGGGCATTTAGGAAATGTCTCCATTCTTTCAAGTCTTAAATCGTGCTATAGAAAAGTTCTCTAATAAACTTATACATATTCTCATCTTACTCTAGTCAGGCCATCTTTGCCTTATTTCCAAGGTATCAGAAACAGTTGAGCTTAATTCTCCATAGATAGATATGGAATTGTAAGAGAGCTATAAAAGTATCCTATCAGTACTTTTGAGTTTTGAAAACTGAAGTGCTTTATCAGGCCTGTAGAAATCGTGCATTAATCCTGAGTTAGATATGCTTTCAAATTTCTCCTTATAATCCATAATGATAATCTATACTTCTCTATCTATGTACTATTCTTGAGGTAACATGTTCGGCAAGTTTTAATTTCCTCCCTAGATAATGCTCTTATATTTGATGGCAGAAGTTTCAGAAGTTTCATAAAGTGGATTGAGGGGAGCCTTCTAGTGTGTTATAAGTCCTTCAAATTTAAGCTATTCCCTTGTTCTTATGGGTTATTTAATTAAGATAGAGTAAGGTGTAGTCTTAGATCGTTGAATATTGTGTGTCAAGTTTTTATCTCTTGTATTATGTAATTTTGTTATCATTATGTTTGTGAAAAATCAAAGTCTAGTGAAGCCGTGTGAGGCCTATTTCAATTCACTAGTATAGTTGCTTTGTTATTCATATAATTTTCTTAATCAAAACACAAAATCAAAGTCTAGTGAAGCTGTGTGAGGCCTATTTTGATTCACTAGAAACTTGTTGTTTATCTTGTTGTTCTGGTGTTAGTTGAAAGTATGGGTTTCTGTGTAGTGACAAAAGTAGTAACGTTTAGTTGAAAGTCTTGTGTTAGTTGAACTTGTGGGTTTAGAAGCGTAGTGGCAAGAATGGTGGTAAGGGCTATTTATTGAATATGTATAGCTGAATTTTTACTTATGATTGAATTAGTAATGAAGTGATATACCCTTGTTTGTTAGTTTAGTGAAGTTAGAGAAGGAGATTATTAGTTAAGGTGGGTTGTTGTTTGCTTGAAGTATGAAAAGGGTTATTGATGGTATTTGTTGTGCTAGGAAAGTATAGGTTTTGATGGAAGTACTTGGTGGTTGAGTATTGTTAATTTAGGCTTTTTTGAGATTGCAAGAGGACATTTAGTTGAAATTTATAGAGCTATGAAAGTAATTTAGATGTGAAGATTAGTAAATAGTAATGATGTGAAGAAAGAGGATGTGTTAACAGATTATGAATAAGATAGACCATATGATTATGATCGATTGTCATTGTGTACTAGTTTTTCTTAATGATATGTTCTATAGTTTTGAAGTGAAAATTGTTTGTGAGATCGGGTTGTAAATCATGTTTAACTCTAGACATTAAGTTTGAACAGTTGATGGTTCAGTTGTTGATGCTAGTTATATGGACGTGATCAAGTAGGCCTGAACAGTGTATGCAAGAGTGTAAGACCATGTGTTCGTAATTAAGTATGGTGTAGAGGTGTGCTCAAGGTGCTATGGGGCTCAATTATTTTTTGAGGATTATTGCATATTGTGTAGTTAGTAGTAACGTTGAGTTGCTAGGTGGAGAAAAGCTAGTTTGATAATTTATGTTGTTCTTGATAGCTAAGTTAAGGAGTTATGATTGAAGATGTTGAGTCTTTTTAGTATGATTTTATTCTCATGTATAGAAGTGTAATCTTGGTAGGCTATGATTATGTGATTAGAGATGTAGATATGGTTGCAAATGAGAGTGTAAGTCTTTGATGATGATTATTGAAGCTAGGAATTAAGGATGACATATGGATGGGTTGTTCAAGAATGAAGTTGGTAAGTTCGAAATTAGTTTATTCTTGTGAGTTTAGCATTTATTTGTAGATATTAGAATGATAAAATTATGGCTTAATCTCAAGAATATGTGAAGTATGCCTTTAGGGGTATTTGCCTTAAAGTTATATGTGGTTTTAATGATAGGCTTGAATGTCATGTTAGGTGTAAGATGATGTATACAATATGTGCTAGTGAATCCATATCAAGAGTTTTAAATTAGTCATTGAAGTGGTAAGACATGTTATGCTTAGGGTGTGAGCTCTAAGAAGATATAGATTATTGAACCTTGTGGTTTAGACTAGTATTGTGGTTTGGCATATTGTATCTGCTGATTTAGTGTTAGGCTTGATCATGGTGAGAGAACTTAGTTTAGTTTTGAACTTAATAGAAAGATTTCGCAGTGCCAATATGAGAATTATAAGTTGAATCAAATGAGTATGGTATTTAAGGGGAATAATATAGTTGAGAGAGCATTTGAGAAGTGATGCTAAGCTTGAAAGTAAGAAGTTGTGTTGCTTGCGGCCTAGCAATCCTATCCTAGTTTATGAGTTATATTATTATATTTCATGCTATAGAGTTATATCAATGTTGTAATTCCTTAGTCAAATGTCTTGTTCAGAGCATGACCAAAATTCTTTGCTCCCTAATGTCAATAGAATTTCGTAGAAAAGTGCTGAAGAAATACTCCATTTTAGTATGGGTAGTCAGTATGATCCAATACATATAGCCTGTAATCTAGTTTAGCAAGCAAGGAGATAAGCCCCTATAGATTCTTAATTTTTCAGCTAGTCTTACTATCCGCAGTCATATACATATGTACATTCCAAGAGGCAATGTGTTTGTGTCCAATTAAATTATGAATTCAGCTCAATTCGTGCATCAGTTTCAGTTTCAGATATTAAGTCATGATTCAGTTCGTAAGTATCCTGTGTATTATCACAGTCTCTTCCTAGTATTTTCATCAAATTATTATCATTCGGGGACGAACCATCCTAAGAGGTGGATGTTGTAATACCCCGAGTTTTCATGTCATAAATCTCTCATCCTTTCTCATGAGACCAGATCCAGTGCAAAGTTATGGTTACTCATAAGTTGACACTCTCGTTTCTATCTTAGCCATATAGTTATTTTTCTTGAGGATTCATGCACTTGCAAACCAGTTCAGTAGTTCATTATTCTTGAGATCCAGTGATTTAGTTCTGTCAGTTACACATGATATCTTGAAGACTAATATTCCTCTGTGTTTCAGGTTAATTATCCACATTTGAGGACGAATGTTCCCAAGGAGGAGACAAATGTAATACCCCATATTTTCGTGCTAGAATTCTAACCATCGTTCTTGCATATCTAAGCTCTAATCTAAGTAATTCTCACGTGAAACAAGTTGCATGATCATTATCCTATTATATGGAGTAGTTTATAGGTGGAAAATGTTTATAGCAATGACATAGAACAAGGTTGAGCTAAGACCAATTGATTCATCCAAAGTTTGACATTTGATTTTACAAGGGTCAACTTCAAACGTGTATATCTATTAATATAAATGGAATTTTTCATCCCAAGACATATCAAATTGTATATTATTGAATTATCTTTCCAACGATACCAATTTCGCAAAAATTTGATACCCGAGCGAAGAGTTATGCCCATTTTTGTAAGAGGCAGTAAGGGTGTGCAATGGGCAATGCGCCGCCCAATCAAATGTGTGCGATTGGTAGTGCGAGGCATACTTAAATGTCTGCCATAAGGTGTGCTACGCACACCTTAAGGTCTGCCATGGGTTGTGCGCCGCATACCTCACTTCCAAGTGCCAAAAACACCCCTATATATGTCTATAACACCGGATTAAACTCCCATAACACCAAAATAAGTTTACTTTCTCTCAAAATCACCAAGAACATTCATTAGGGTTTCAACCTAAAAATTTAAATATCTCAAGATTCAACCATGAGTTTTTAATAATTCTTCGAGATTCAAAATCCCCATTTCGAGGGCTACAAGAAACACTCATTATTTTCACGAATAGAGTCCCAAGGTCAAGAGTTCATTCAAAGCTTCAAGTTTGAGGTATGTGGGGTTTTCAACAAGAACATCCTTTCGTTCTTGTGCCCAAAAATTTGTATTATTTTATGAAGATACATGATTTTACTTGTTTAATTATGAATTTGAGATGGAAACTATTATCCTATAGTCTTGTTGAAGAAACTATGATATTTTTGTGATGTCTTAAAGATAAATTCCTTGAGTTTTGATGTTAATATCATGTTTCAAGTTGAATTTCCATATTTTCATATGAGTTATACTTGTTTGCTATACAAAGTATGAATCTTGAAATGTTTTGCTCAAGTGTTGATATATGGAATTTAAACCCTCTTTGAGATTATGATCTTTGGTGAAGTAATGTGTTATACACACCTTGATATTTGAATGATTTGACCTTTTGGTCTTGAAAGAGTTATTATTAAACTCGAATGAAAAAATAAATCCATATGTTGATTTATTATGAAAAAGGAATAGCATGATGGCTCCCGATATGAATTGTTGAATTACGTTGTTGTGGATTTTCTTTTAAAATGATCTGAGCTAAGTCCGGGAGTAGTCTTTAGCACCGAATGGAAGGTATAACTGTGATTGGTACTTCCCTAGAACTACGTTGCCCCGTAGGATGTGAGCCTAATGCTGATTGATATAGTGATCATTAGTGAACAAAAGATTAAGGTCCTACTCCGATGGCAAGGACAGGACAGCTCTCCCTAACGTGGGTTGGATGTTGGACTCCATGTAGCTCACATGGTTTATGTCGGTTGTAAGAGACTCCCAATGTGTGTGTGTGTATTCTCCTATCTAATATGAAAATTCTTATTCTTCTATCTGAGATGAAAACATATTTGTTTGAAAGACTAAGTTTGAGAACGTCATTATTTTTGAAAGATTTAATGAACATATATTCCAAAGAGAATTGTTTTGAGATTTGATTGCTTTGATGATTTGGAATCGAGATGGAAGTGAATTGAGATTTATTATGATGACTCACATGTTTCACCCGATGTATTTTACACTCTTATGATTATGATGATTTTAATTCAAGCTAAGTGAGTCATTTATATCAGCATGCATAATTTTATAAATTGTGATGATATTAAGAAATTATTTTATATATGCATTGCACCCCCATATGCTCGGTACATTTCCATGGTACTGACCCATATATTTGTATGTGGGCTATATTTACTTGGAATGAAGGTACAAGGTATAGTGTATATCTTCAGATCAGTCAGTTTGCGGCATCCAGTCAGCAGGTGATGAGTCCTTTTGATTCAAGGGCTTGAGTTAGTTATACAGTTTGAGAAGTGTTGTATTTTCTTTATTCAGTCGTATTGAGTTGGGTTAGTCGGGAGTCATGACCCGTCTACCTACAGTCAGTACTAGTAGATGCTTCATAGACAATCAGTAGAAGTTGATGTATTTCATTTCAGTTTTGGTTGTAAAGGCAGAATTGTAATCCTGTAAAATTTCATTTTTGTATCGATCAGATTCAGAAAAGAGTTAATTTTTGCTGATTTGTATGGATTTGTATTTTTATTCAGTTGCTTATGAGTTATGCCAGTAGACGGGATAGCTTGGAGTCACTTGTGACCCTAAGCACTGTGTTACATCTCAGGATCCGATTTTGGGGCGTTACAATATTGAAGCTTGTTGTGTGGATATTGAAGGTTCCACATTAGATGCTCTAGTTGAAGCTGTGGTAAATCAAAAATCGAATTACGACAAAGTTGAACATCTATTATAGTGCATATCTATAAAGAGCATCCGGTAAATACATAAAGTGCATTCTTTTTCAATATACATGTCATATATTTTACATATCACACTTCTATTACTAATGCGTTTAAACAAAATTAACAATATACAAATAATATTTATTATTAGGATGATTTCTCTAGTATAATTTCAGATTCTGATCAAACCGAATTAGACGCCATAATGAAAGGTCTGGTAGCATCGACGGATGATCTTCCTCTAGAAGTTGGTAAACCGTTAGAAGATACAGTTAATCCACATTTTATATTTGCTAGTCAGATTTTTCTAATGCAGTTGTTGTGTCACATTAGGCTGCAAAACCTCCTGCCAAGAGGATCAGGACTAAATCTAAAGTTTCCAAGTCACCAAACCTGACAGAGTATGCTTCTGGTTCAAAGGCCATTTAGAACGAAATCACAGAATTGAAACAAAAATTTGCATTTGATGATTTCAAAATAGCTGACGATATGCCCAGGGGTATCATTGAAGAGTACAAGAAGTGGATTGAGGGAGGTCTATTGAAGTTACATGCAAAAATGTAAGTTTTATCATTATTAAACTGAGCATATTTTTATCAATATACATATACAAATTATATTTTTTTCTTACTAATAAAATTTAACATTTTATAGAAAAATGAATGATGATCACTACAGAGCAAAAACAGTTGCTCTTGAAGTTCAAGAATTTGATTTTGTTTTTGCTCATGCACGGTCAAAAAATCAGTTTTACTTGACGTATCAGACAAAAGTATGCTGGAACAATGAGGTATTTTTATTTGAGTTTTATTGTTTTAAAACTTTCATATTTACATACATATACATAAGCTCATTCGACTTACATATACAAATAATTACTTATGTTTTTTGTCACAGTCAGTTGTACAATACTGGCTTATGAATGTGCATAAAATTTATATATATGTATGCATGTTATTTATTTTCCTTAACCTTATTTATATAATTACCTGATTGAAAAGTCTATGTATGGCCGGTTGGTTGCAGTTACCTATATATACATCCGATTGGGAAGTACAATATTTTGTATGTGTTTGCTAGATGTTTGACTTATTCTGTTTATATGCATGCTAGTTGTTATGTATGTGAAAATGCTAATGACTATCTACTTATGTATATAATAGTCTGCTATGTATATACAAACCAGTTTTTAAATACCTCAGCCTGCATGTTATGTATATTAACTCCACAAATATGTATACTTCTTTTAACTCATATTACTTAATGTAAACATATAAATATGATCACAGTATAAATTGACATAATTCCTTTTCTTTGTATTTGAATTTTGTAGAATATTGATGTGATATTCTATCACCTGCACAAGAAATCAAAATTAAGGATTGATCAAGAATACAGATTCACAACATCAAACTGGTTTTTTCAGAGCTATATTGAGAAGATATACCGTAGATTTTTTTTGATGATTTAGATATGCTATTTTCTACACAAAAGGATTATGCTCAGTCTATTTTTGTGATCTAGAATGAAGAGGCAATAACAAACATAATCAAGAGCTTTTACATTTCAGCTGGATTATCGTGGCACCTAGTTGATGAGGTGTATGTTTATGTCAATTGCAATGAAATTTCACTGGGTATTAGCTGTTATTACTCTAAAGGATTAACACATACATGTCTATGACTCACTGTCCAATCTAAGAAATATGGACTTATCTCTTGAGATTCATAAGTTGGCAGTGATGTTGCCAACTTACTTGTCTGATAGAGAATTTTTTTAAGAAACAATGCGTACATATTGGGCAAATCTTAATGCATATAAGGATAAGATGAGTCAAAGGATACAGTTAGTGAATCAACACCCATTCAAGGTTGAGTATGTACAAAACATTAGTCAACAAGAATGTGACAGCTTGTAAGTAATCTTCTATATTTTTTATGAAATATTATTTATGATGTGCTTAGACAAGATAATGTGTTTGCTTGTTTATGTTTCAGGAACTATGGAGTGTTTGTTGTTGGGTATGCAGAATACCTAAGTAGGGCAATGGACGTGCCTTCAGTTCGTTTTGAAGTAGAATACCATCGTATGTGATGTGTCACTCCTTCAAAATTACGGTCTTCGAAAAGTAAAGAAAAGTTATGTTAGTGACAATGATGACTCTCCAAGATGAAGGACAAGAACTCTCTCACTTCTTGATGAAAGTGCATTAGTTAGCATTGAATAGTCTGTAAGCTGATTATGGTTTAGACTTTTTATTTGTATGGATTTGTTAGTAATGCTGGAGTTTAAGCAAATTTAGATGTTTTGTATATACAAATCTGTTATAACACTTTTTTAACCTATGTTTATGGATTATTTGATGCGAGTACAACCTCGTAGATGGACATATTTTTAGTATGTCAAATACAACTGAGAGAAGGCCTGAACTTAAGTGTTAATGAAGTCCAAAACCACCCTATGTATGTACTCCATGGGCAACCCATTTGAGCATTTTAATTAAAAGGGCACTTTTGTCATTTATGTCTTATTTTGTGTTGTAATATAAATAGACCAACTTAGGGTTTTTGAGACTTGGTTGATCATTGTCAAGACTTGAAACATTGTAAGATTTTAGCCTCTCTCTTTAGAAGCCCCAGCCGAAACTAGGGCTAGACAAGTGAAGATTTACTTGTGTTTGCATATTGGCTAGAAACATTGGTGTTTAGAGGAGGTAAAGGCTCTCTTGTGTCAACGTAGAGTTAGGTTTGTATCGTGGGTAGTGTTAAGGGTCCAAGAGTGTAACAATTCTTGGGTTCTTAAGATTGTCCCTTCATTTGGTATAACTATTTATCTTGTATCTTGATGTATCTGTCGGTTCCTTTTTTGTTGTTAATGTACCCGTGACTTTCTTGTTGTTGTAATCTTGTTGTTTATGTATTGATATAGTGAAGCCGTGTGGGGCTCTTTCGATTCACTATAGTCATTGTAATCTTGTGTTTTCTATTTATCTTGTTAAATATTGTGGTTGTTGTCTTGAAAACATAGAAAAGCCGAGTGGGGCCTTTGATTCTCTAGTGTTATTGTCTTGTAGATCTCTTTATCTCCTTATTTGTGTTTGATATTGTATCATTTGGTATCAAAGCCATCTTTGGTTTTGTTCTTACAATACCAATCTTGGGCTTTCTTGCTAAAAAAATAAAAAAATTGTTGAAATCTGAAAATTCTAAAAAAAAAGAGAGAAATCTGTCCATCTTGTTCTTGGTCGAGAAATTTGTGTTGTGTTGTTGTCTTGGACGAGATTGGTGTTTGTGTGTCTATATTTGGTAGTCATTTTGTTTGTTTAGAGTGTTTCAAGTGTTGGTTTCTTCCCCACCAACACTACAAGTGTCTAAATCTAAAGTTTGAGCTTAAAAGATGACATTGTTGTTGTGAACTTGCAAGATTGGCCGAATGGTGATGTTGTTATAGACTTGGAGTGGAACATCATTGTTGTTGGTGGTGTTCTTGAAGTTGTTGTTGTATTTTCATCTTGTTATTCACCTAGTCTTATAATATAACCAACAAAAAGTGCAAATAGATTCAAAAGGGGTGAAGATAAAAGTTGTAAAGTTGTTTGTGAGAAGACTTAATCATCACTTTCTAGACTTGACATCCACTTTTTCAACTACTATCCCTAAATAGAGGATCCTTGTTTGGTGGAACTAGTACAAGTCAAGATTATCTTTTTGAGAATAACTTAAAAGAATCAAGACTTATATTCCCCCCCCTCCCCCCCCAAAAAAAAACCAATTGTCTTTCATTCTAAATTGTGTAAAGGTTGAAAATTTCAAATTTGTGACTAAGTTGTGTGGGCCCGAGACAAATTCCATGCTGCCACATCACCACTTGCTACTTTTTATGTCAATAATTAAGCTTAAATTTGGATTTTTCTAGTTTCTAATTGTTGATTCTTGGTTTCATTAGTTGATCCTAGAACTAATTAACAAACTAGTAAATTCCTACTAGATTGTCATTTAGTCCTTTGAATCCATTGTTCGTGTCTACATTTCTTTTGTGCTTTTGTCAGTATTATAATCATAGTGATTCTTGGTTCAAGTTTGAATATCACTTACTTGAGTCGTCCAACAAAGAATCCATTCCGATTAAGGAGTAGACTTACTCTTCAACTCACCATAACTACAAGCCGACTTGCAAACATTTGTGACATCAAGTGTGAGGCCACTATGTGAGTGAGAGAATAGTGAGGTTGTTTGAACTAACGTGTGTTTGTTTTATAGGTTTTGTGATGTATTATTGTGTGTGACATAGTGGACTGATTTGGTGACTTGTTGGACCATAACTTGAAGGACTAATCCCGATACCATCACAATGGAACCCGAGGCTTCAAATGCTCAAACAATGGATAGTAATGCCATCAATCTCATTTTGGATCGCCTTGAAACTATGTCTCGGGATGTGTCTAGGTTGAATGTGGGTATTGAGAAACTATATATGAATATGGCATCAATTAGTGGGGTATTAAAGTGTGTGGAAAGTCAAAGGAGTCAACCATCCACACCTCAAAACATTTCCCCGACCACTACTCCTGAGGCCTTGCACCAAATGTTCCATCCACCAAGATAACCATCCAATTTCACAAACCAAACTCCACTATACTCCCTCACCCAAGACCATGAGAGGCCAATCCAACCACTACTTCACCAAGTCCAACAAGAAGGACTTGGAACCTAAATTCCACCCCACAACCCGATTCCTCCAAACCAAACTCCACTTGGCCAAAGACCTTATTATCCACCAAATCCAAACCTGCCACAACAAGCTCCACTTAACCAGAATAAACCTATCCAAAATGATGGGTATGGTACTTTTGATGATGGTTACATGAGGGGGGAAGAGGTACGGGGTAGACATGTTGATCCAAGGGAGGTTTATGGTCGAGAAGGAAGAGTTGGTCATTGGAACCAACAAAGGAACCAAAACCGTGAAGTAGGGCTAAATTCTATCAAAATGGGGCTTCCAATCTTCAAGGGTGAGAGTTATCCCAAAGCGTTTCTTACATGGTAATCCGCATGTGAGAGGGTCTTCTAAGTCAATGATCTTATTGAAAAGAAGAAGAGTTGCTACGCGATTGCTCACTTTGAGGGTTATGCTACTACATGGTGGAAGTATGTTAAGCGTTTTGGCAATGTTTTGGTAGAGGGGCATCCCCCTCCTTGGTTTTGGCTAAGATAACTTATGAGACAAAGGTACCTACCTGAAAGATTTTATCAAGAGATCCTTGCCAAGTTGTATAACTTGAGGGAAGGAAACAAAAGTGTCGTGGTTTACTACGATGAGTTCCAATAACTCATCTTGAAAATTGATCATAGAGGGGAACAAGTGAGTCATGACATCATCCGATTCAAGGTGGGTTTGAATAGAGATATTTCTTTATGTTTGACAGTTCACAATTTTGACACCCTTGATGCCATCTTCCAAGCTGCATTAGAAATTGAAAGAGAGTTGCGGGAGAAATCGGGGTCCAAGTTCAAAGTCCAATCATCCTCGGGTTGGAACCATGACAAGAATGATTCTTACAAAGTGGAGCAACCCAAGGCCAAGGCTTCCCAAGCCAAAAACAAGACATCTCAAAAGTACTCTCCGAGAAATAAAGGTAAACCGTATTCCTTTCCTAATTCTAAGCAATGTTTTAAATGCCAAGGTTGGGAACACAAGGCTAGTGAGTCTCCAAATAGGAGGAATGTGATCTTAAGGGAGGGAAAATTATATTTTCTTGGAGAGAAGGTGGGACTTGAACTAAAGGAGATTGATGATCAATCTCAAGATAGAGAGGGGATAGAACCCAAGAAACCAAAGAAAGGAGAGGAGGGGGATGCTTAGCCGTGTGAAGGTGAGATTGAAGTGCCATGTTTTTTAGTGAGAAAGGCTATAATTAGTAAGGTTTTGGGTGATCCCAGTCAAAGGGAAAACCTTTTTTACACTAAATGCCTTATTGAGGGGGTTGTGTGTTCTATACTTATTAATGGAGGTAGTTGTGCCAATATTGCTAGTAGTACCTTGGTTTATGTTTTGATGCTGCCCACTATCTGTCATTCCAGCCCCTACAACCTTTCATGGTTAAATGAGTGTGGGGAGTTAAAGGTAAACCAATAAGTAGTGATACAGTTCAAGGTAGGCAACTACTTTGACGAGGTGTTGTGTGATGTTATTCCTATGCAAGCATGCCACCTATTGTTGGGAAGACCATGGCAATATGAAAAATATACCGTGCATGATGGACGAGCCAATAGCTACACTTTGGAGCACCATGGACGAAGGTATACACTCCACTCTCTCTCACCGATACAAGTGGCTGAAGTTAGTCAACAAGTTAGAGAGTTCGAAGAAAAAAGGAAGAAGGAGCAAAAGGGAATGACCGAGAGTGGGAGTAGAGGCGAAGGAGATGGAATGAAAGAACAAAGATACAAGGGGTCCTCACTTTTGGGACTTACCCTCGAGAATCCTTTACTTCTCACTAACGTAGGTACTAGCATTTTGCCTAGTATCGCCTTTGCTTGTGTGCAGGTACATGATCTTGTGCTTACTAGGGGAGATGCCAAGCAACTTTCTAACAAAAATATTCTTGATGAACTCAAGGAGTCCTTGTCTAAGTCTCCAAGCTTTAGGACAGAAAACGAAGAGGTGATTCTATGGGGGAGCCGTGAGGTTGATGAAGCTGTGAGTTTGAGGTCAAAATCTTTTCAAGGTGGAGAGGTTGATACGAGTACGACCTCGTAGATGGACATATTTTGAGCATGTCAAAGACAACCGAGAGAAGACCCGAACTTAAGTGTTAATGAAGTCTAAAACCATCTTATGTATGGACTCCGGGCAGCCCATTGGAGCATTTTAATTAAAAGGGTACTTTTGTCATTTATGTCTTATTTTGTGTTGTAATATAAATAGACCAACTTAGGGTTTTTGAGACTTGGTTGATCATTTTCAAGACTTGAAACATTGTAACATTTTAGCCTCTCTCTTTAGAAGCTCCAACCGAAACTAGGGCTAGACAAGTGAAGATTCACTTGTGTTTGCATATTGGCTTGAAACATTGGTGTTTAGAGGAGGTAAAGTCCCTCTTGTGTCAACGTAAAGTTAGGTTTGTATCGTGGGTAGTGTTAAGGGTCCAAGAGTGTAACAATTCTTGGGTTCTTAAGATTGTCCCTTCATTTGGTCTAACTATTTATCTTGTATCTTGATGTATCTGTTGGTTCCTCTTTTGTTGTTAATGTACCCATGACTTTTTTATTGTTGTAATCTTGTTGTTTATGTGTTGATATAGTGAAGTCGTGTGGGGTTCTTTCGATTCACTATAGTCATTGTAATCTTGTGTTCTCTATTTATCTTATTGAATATTGTGGTTGTTGTCTTGAAAACATAGAAAAGCCAAGTGGGGCCTTTGATAATCTGGTGTTATTGTCTTATAGATCTCTTGATTTCCTTGTTTGTGTTTGATCTTGTATCATTATTGGTATAAATATTTCTGCATGATTATTGTGTTTTGTACATCGTATATCGATTTTTTTGTGTGTGTGAATATATCTACATATACATAGGATTACCGTCTCCTAAAAATCTATGATCGATTTTTATTTATGGGTGTGTATTTCTACATATACATAAGATTACAAGTTGAGAATGCTAACCCAATGACTAGTTTTCAATATTATTGAAAAACTGCTACACTGCAAATATTTTGAATGCGTGTATATGTTTTCATATGCATAGTATTTCTGTAGACAAAACACATACATTATTATAAATGTAATATAGGCTGAGTAAAAATCATAACATAAACTTGTGGCATAACTTGATTCATACATACATAGCAACTGGACAAAAACTTTTCGTGAATTTTCTCAAATATTTTTATAATTTTTTGTGATTTCAATTGAATTCTTAAATATTGTATCCGTTTTTATGTACTCATATACATAGAATTTATTGACATCTCAAATTACTAACAATATATTCAGTATATATGTAAATCTTTACATATAACTTTGATTAAATTTTTTCATATAAATATTTCAGTATTACTATTGTGTTTTGTACACGATTTTTAAATTTTTTTGTGTGCGTGTATATGTTTACATATACATAGGATTACTCACGAATATGTAATCTATTATCAATTTTTTGGTATACGTGTATATATTTACATATACATAGGATTACAAGTTGTTAATGAAAACAGAATGACTAGTTTTCAACATTATTGGAAAACTGCTACATTGCATTTATTTTGAATGCGATTACATGTCTTCATATATATATATATATATATATATATAGAATTTCAGTCTACAAAACACATACATTATTATAATTGTAATATAGGATGAGTAAAAATTCATAACATAAACTTATGGCATAACTTGATTCATCCATACATAACAACTGGAGAACAAGTTTTTGTGTAATTTCTTAATTTTTTCATATTTTTTTATTTCAATTGAATTCTTACATAGTGTATCTGTGTATATGTTCTAAATCTTTACATATACATTTGATTTAACTTTTCCATACACATAGTCTTATAAGCACCGTCCTAACAAGTACTTTATTTGTTGTAGATAAAAAAAGGGCAACCTGATGCACTAAAGCTACCGCTATGTGCGGTGTCCGGGGAAGGGCCCCACCACAAGGGTGTACGTACGTAGCCTTACCTTGCATTTCTGCTAGAGGCTGTTTCCAAGGCTTGAACCTGTGACCTCCTGGTCACATGGCAGCAACTCCAGCAACTTTGTTTGTCGTAGATAAGTTATGTTTATCTACAAATGATTACAATCAATAATGATTAAATAATGAATGTACAAGCATTAACCAAACAACTAATTAACACAGCGAACACATACACAACATGAATAAGAAAAATAAACATAAAACATAAATGATAAATTGAAGAAAACTCACATTTATTTTCAACGTTTATACCAAACTAAAACAGTTCAATGAAGTCATTACTAAAAAATTTAAAACGATTCGAGTGATTAATTTTCAACAGTATAGTAGAACTATAACTTAGTTATCCTTTGAGAAAAAGTTACAAGAACGCCTATTGTGCCCTTTATGTCCGCATCGTCCACAATGATTTGCGCTTGATGAAAGTGTTTCACTGGATTTCTTCTTTCTCCCTTTTTTTTGATCTTCCTGGAAGTATTTTGTATATTGGTGGCAGCATTTCTTCCTCATCTACACTGTTAAAAATATTTCAGTCTTTCTTATCTGGCATTGAAATTATTGGAACTTCATAAGTCTTCACCAAAGTGCTTGGCTTATAGTATTCTGAACAGTATGGAGCAAACTCTTTTACATGTTTAGACTTCAAGACGGTAATAGCGTGAGCACAAAGTATTTGATCTATTTGGAACCTCCCATAATTGCACGATTCACTTTCAAGGTCAACAATGTATCTTCTTTTGGATTCATAAACTAAGTATATATAGGTTAAGGAAGCCATCACCTGAACAAACAAAAAATTCAACCATACAACTTTATCTAGAAAAATTATTTAAAACCAATGTTTTACAGTCAATTAAATACTACACCTTAATGCATGATAAGAATTCAAAAAAATTATACATACTATCATCCTTAAAGCTTTCACACCATTGAGAGTTAGAATTTTATCAAATCTACGACCCAAAGTCGTACTAGTATAAGAAGATATCTCACTATTTTTACAGTTTCAAGAACCGAATAACATTCACACCTCTTCTAAGAATTCATAGATTGGTATTCCGGGCCTCCACCAAACACCCATTAATACATTCAACAATATTCGAAGTCATCATCTGACCTTTGTTTACCGATGAATAACACCTACTCCAATTTTCATATCCAGCTTCTTGTAGATATTTTTTCACTCTTTGATAAACTTTTTCAATCTTTGACATTAGGTAGTCAAAATCATCTTTTCTATAAGCCGTAGCCATTGAATACTACAAATCGCTAATACTTTTTTTCTCTTACGGAAGTAATCACAAATACTTTTTTAGAGATGTCAAATGCATGCAAGGTGTGGAATATTTGGATATACAAAACAACTTTGATAATACTTTCGTTCCTATCAGAGATAACATACATGTTGTCACGTTCTTCGAAAGTAGTTTTAAACTGGTTGAAAAATCATGTCCATGAGTTATTATTCTCCGTATCCACAACCCCATACGCAAGCGGTAATATGCATCCTACGTTACGTATAAACTATATTAATAAAATTCAACATAAAAGTTTTTTAAAAAATAATAAATTGATCAAAATTGTTTTTTATACACTAATATGTTTTTTTACATGAAATACAAAGTCTAAAAAAAATCACATACCGACACCATCCAGTGTACTTGCTAAGAGGAAAGTCCCTTTATATGGTCCACTTAAATATGCACCATCAATAACTACAACAGGTCTGCAAAACTCAAAACCCCTTATCATTGAATGCAACCCTATAAACAGATACATGAACCGATTATCCCATGACTTGTGATTGCAATGTATGAATTAGGATACACATTGTTCAACATGTAAATGTATCTCAGCAACTGTCTATAGCCATCAGCTAGACCACCCCTAAGCATCGCTATGGCACGCTCTTTTGCACGCTAGGCATTCATATAATTTATATCAATGACATATACAACTTTCATTTCTTCGATGATGTCTCCGAGTGTTTGCTTTCTTTTATGGTTAACTAACTTAGGAGCTGTGAATTCACATACAAAAGTAGTCGTCGCCAAAATATTCGTTAGTACTCTATCACTCAAACGACGCGTATGATCTGAGTTAAATCTCTGAATGATAAAAACATCTTTTTTTTTGTAACTTGATGCTTCCAACGTCCATTTGAAATCCTCATTGTAACATCGGAGGACATATCTAAAATAGAAAAAAGGCGATAATATGATTAGTATTTGTATCAATATATAGGTTCATAGGGTTTGCATGTTACAAATCTATTATACTTTAAAAAAAACATATACAACCCAAGTAATCTACTATGCATTAATAAATAAATTGAAATATATGTTTTTTTGTGTTAAACACATCCTAAAAAATATACAACAGACTAAAGATTATTTTTTAACACATTTACAAACGATAGACTATGTATATGTGAGTTATTTAAAAAATGTTATGTATATAAACACTTCTAATTTCGTAAATAGAAATAAGATTTTGTAGGGTTTGTTTACATTAGCATATATATTTACATATACAATACATATTGAATGTATATGTTATATTATAGTCTGTTACTTCATATGATTACGCAATTTCAGATTCTGACTACTTTATCTCACAACAACTTCAAACCATAAAAAAACTTTAAGATTTTGTTGTTATCGGAACATGAAAACAATCTACGCAACACAGATTTAAACACCATAATAACGTAAACGCTACAAATAACATTACATTAATGTCAATTACAAAATCATATACATATTTATCAAATATGATAAATTTCTGACTTAAACAAATGAAATTTAAGTAAACAACTTTATTAACAGAAAAAAAAACGTAATACCTTTTTTGTCTGAATGTTTTGCTTTGCAATTGAATCCATGTGTTACCACATATTTTGACATCATTGAAATGAGAGTCTTGTTATCCTTATACATCTGTTTCACCTTCACATCAATACACTTGGTTTCACAGATCAAGTTATCAACTTTGAACTCCAGTATATACAAAGCATATTGATTTTGTGTCTCAGCAACTGAGAGAGCCATAGTATCCGATTCAACACCCTCCATGTAAATAACAACTCATGTTTCTCTATTGAACTCTATGTCCTCTGCACATTTATCAATCGATTGATATGTACAACAGATACATCACGAATTTTGGTCGAGATTTCTTCAACTCGGCATACAACCGAACATTATTATCATTACGGATATGAAATGGTGAATCATTATCGTCAACAACATAATGTACATCAATATTTCTTCGAGCTTCGTCAATGCTTAATTCAGCTGCAATTGAAGAAATCAACCTCAAATAATTTATTGATTAAGCGATAACGATCCCGTCACTTTTATTATTAACATATTCTGTTTCGGTTCTCCGTTGACCAGAGTACCTCATAAGCATAGCAATATTCATCTTCTTGAATTCCAATAAAAAAAATCTTCAAAAAAGATCAAAAAATCAGTGCTGAAATTGAATTTGATTTATGTTTTTGGTCTGATTTGATATTTATGTAGTTGTTGTTTTCAAAATTTGAATTTCAGTTGTTGTTAATTAATTTAAGGGATGCAGTAATCCACTTATTAAATTAGTTGCGTTAATTACATCCTTAATAGCAGAAAATCCATTATTTCCATTTTAAAAAACGGTAATAGATTTACATATACAAAGGTTTCTATGTATAATTCGATTGTCTTATGTATATTAATCAGGAGAAAGAGTAAAATAATTAAAAAAGTGAAAGAGGATATAAATAATTCTAAAAGGGTTGATATTAATGTTATTCATACATTAATTAATAATATAATAAACCTTATAATCAAATTACAAAATGAATTAGAGCACTAAAGGGATGTGATTTGCCTAAGAAATTTCAGGTCAATTAGTCAGCCCTCACTCCACTTTTTTCTCGGTAGTACAAACAACAATATATCCAAATATAGTCCCACAAAAGTGGTGTCCGAAGAGAATACAGTGTACGCAGATTTTACCTTTACCTCAAAAGTGAGATGCTATTTTCGATAGACCCTAGCTCTAGGCAGAAACAATCTAAAAAAGACGTGGAAGTACAAGAAACAATAGAAAGTAATAAAAATAACAAATAGTAGTAAAATAGTACTACAACAAATAATACTACAAACAAATGACACGAAACAATAGATAGTAGTAGAAATTGAATAATAAGAAACTACAAGGCAGTCTAACAACTACTAGTAAGTCCCCTACCTACTAATCTACTACCTTAATACGTTTCCTCCACCACTTTCCTATCTAAGGTCGTGTCCTCGGTAAACTGCAAGTGCACCATGTTCTATCTAATCATTTCTTCCTAATACTTCTTCGGTCTACCTCTACCTCTCCTGAACCATCCATACCAACCTCTCATACCTCCACACTGGGTATCTGTGCATCTCTTCATCACATGTACTAACAAAGAAAGAATAATTTTTAATGTAAAAATTACAAAAATACTTGTGAGATACATAGTAACCATACAAGTTGAACAATGTACAAGCCAGATCTCTCAGTTGCAAGTCATCCCTGATAGATCTTCATGATAAAAGCAAGATTCCCAGACCCAAAAGCACAAAGAAACATCTAAGTGGCTGCAATAAATAGTCGGTCTTCTATATGTCAGAAGAGACATCAAACTAAGTCACCTTTTAAATGACAGGGAAATACTTAAATTAGAGTAGTTCATCAAAACAAAGGCCGATATGGAAGATGTATGTCAAGCTTCCATAGGCTAAACACTCAGGTTGTCCTCCAGGGCTAATTACAAGCTGCAAAAACGACTGAAAATCTTGAACAAATGACTATTCCGGGAATAAAACACGATTAGAAACTACTAGAAGCAGCGGCTCTAATTTTATTTGGCTCCTTGCTATGAAGCTGATGATGACCTGCAAGATGGAAAAATAGCTGAAACTAATAGCAATACACTAGAGCCTTTGGTCAGAAACATTTACATGTGCCAAGGCACCTACTACATTACCATAAAGTTATGACTACCTCAAGAAAAGGTGAAATGGATAGAAGTAGAGCAGTTCTCTTATCAATTTTAAGGGTTCTCTCCCCTTTCTTCGGGCACCTAGAAAAAATTGGGTAATCATGGGGGGCCTTCTGAAAAATCTAGACTAAGAGAACAACATATAAATACTGATTGTTAAAAAAAAAGAATGACATGCAATTAATCTTTTAACAAGTCAAGTATATCTCATCAATTCAGACCAATATGACGTTAGTCATACAAACTAACAAAATTTTGATCCAAGTATGCGATAGATCTACCTAAGTATGACCATCTATAGATCATGGTATTTTCACTTCATACCAAAGAAAAAAATGAAACAAGAGAGAAATTTGACTTTTGATATTCAATTCTCAGCTCTTTTGAAGATTTTAGCGTGTTTCTCCCCACATTACAACCCGAAAACATACCCAGTGATGTCTCTCCCCATATTAGCCAAAAAATACTTAGGGTGGGATATTTTTCAATGTCTTTCTTCTCTTGCATCCAGTTGCTCATCCTTCAACTAGTTATCGTCTCTGCTACAATTTAGGAAGCACCCACCAAATAGCGTGCAATTAATTAGATCCAGAAAATCACAAAATCATTTTAACTTGCCACAAGGTCATGAAATAAATATATTTCACATAGATAGCTCGTAATTAAAGGAGGACATCAATATGTTTTGCATAGACATCTCTGATAATTGTCCCCAATTATCACCAAAACTTTCTCTCGAGCAGACCTTAAATGTTGATGAACAAACTATTCACTTTCTTAATAAAAATGATGTTGATACTTTTAAAAATCATTATAATTTCATGCATATTGGATTATTACAATTTTTTTTTAAACCTCTTACTCTGAGAGTACTGCCAGAAACATTTTAAGATGCACTTCGTGATGCTAGAAATCTAAATTTTAGACAATCTTTAATGGGAACTATTGAATCTACTCTTGCTTATGGACCTGTATATTTTAATGTTAAACAAAATTTACAATTATCTTTGTTATCAAAAGCCACAACATCAGCTGAGAATAAAGACAAATGAATAGATTCTGAAGTTTGTAAAATGATGGTTGCTGGTATTACTGGCCAACTTTGGGGCTGGTGGGACAATTAATTAAAGGAAGAAGATAGATTAAAAATCTTCAACTCTAAAGCTATCACTACTGGAAAAGATAACCTAGGAAGGAATCAACCAGCAGGAAGGGAAGATGCTCTCTACACTCTTATGTTAACTATTATGGAATATTTTGGAGGTAGATTTACCAACCAGTATGAAAATACTCCTGCTCTCCTTAATGGTCTTAGATGTAGAAATTTAGGAGAATTTAGGTGGTATAAAGATACCTTTCTAAGTCGAGTTATGGATTTACCTGAAAATAACCTACAATATTGAAAGGCCAAATTCATAGATGGACTCTCTCCTTTATTTGGTGAAAGGGTTAGAAAAAAACTTAGGGATCATCTATTGATATACCTTGGAAATATTATACCTATGGTCAGCTTATAGCAGTTACCACTGATGAAGGTTTAGCTCTATGTAATGAATTGAAGTTGAATAGACGGAATAAGTTGGGCAAGTTTAGAGAAAAAACTCAATTAAGAGACTTTGGTGATCAATTTAGGATGAACCAATAGACTTCCACCTCACAACAAAAAACTCATAAGCATTCTAAGTATTCTAAACTTTATAGGAAAAAGAATTACCATCGTAGGTCTAAAGAAGAAAGGGAAACTAGAATAATCCATCGCAAGTCCTCTAGACTTACCAAAAATAGATCTAAGAGAGATTTAGCAAAAATCAAGTGTTATAACTGTAAACAGTTTGGGCATATTGCTCTAAATTGTAAGCTCCAAAAAATCAAGTTTCTAGGACTTTCTGATGAACTTCATGATCAAATTTATGGCTTGTTATATACTTTTGGTTGTGAGTCTGATTACAACTATGAATCTGAATCAGAAAGTGATATTGAATTACCTGAATCTTCTGATAGTAATCATGAAAATGAAAATGCAAATGCCTGCCCTGATTGTCTTGGTAACTCTTGTACTTGTTATAACATGATTTATCGATTGCAGTCTCAGTTTGAAGACTCAGATTTAAATGTGCAAACTTTAACTACGAAAAATGTTCTTGAATTATTGAAGAAAATTTTGGACGATAAACTTCGTGAAAAAATTATTAATCTTGCTGCAAAAAAATCTAGTAATAGCATTTCCACTAGTTCTAAAGCAGTTAATAAAACTTATGATTATGATATGCCTTATTCTTTAGCCGAGGTTAATCGATGCCTTGCATTAAGTAAAACACCTGGTAGAGATACTTCTTTTGATGATTTAAAAATTGAGGTTGAAAATCTAAAAAAAGAAATTATTTCATTAAAACAAAAACAAATGATTTGTGATCACATGATTTCAAAAATTGAAGAAAATATTTCTCATCATATTTTTCCTCATGATATTCCTTCTACTTCTACCTCTACAGGTAAAGAAATTATTGAACCTGATATTGATAATAATACTCAAACTCTTGATATAAAAATAATTTATTTTTAGGAATGATGTCGTTTGTTACCGCCCATAAATGGTATATTAATTGCTCATATCATTAGATCGGCATCTGGTCATACTCTTGATATTAATTATAAATTGCATAATGCACATGTCTATAAAAATAAGACTTTCATTCCACATTTCTTCTTTCTACTAAAAAAATAATTATACCCCCCTATTATTTTAGGAACCCCTTTTATAAATGTTATTTACCTTTTTACGCATCTTGATGCAAATGGTTTTCAAGCTGCTTATAAAAATCAAAAAATCTCATATTTCTTTTTTACTGATCTAGTCACTTGAGATATAAATGTTTTGATTGATACGAAACAAACTCAATTAAACTTCTTACAATTTGAAATTATGAGTATGAATGTTCAAAATACGCTGAGTTCTGTGAAAATAAAAGAAAAAATAAAATTGATCTCGAGCCAGTTGATTACTGATATTTGTGCAGACCATCCAAATGCTTTTTGGAAAAGAAAAGAATATGTTGTTTCTCTTCCTTATGAAAATGATTTCAGCGAAGCCAATATTCCAACAAAATCCCGACCCTGTCAAATGAATGTGGAATTAGTAGAATTCTGTAAAAGAAGATTGATAATTTTCAAGAAAAGGGTCTTATTAAACCTTCTAAATCCCCGCGGTCATGCACTGCATTTTATGATAATAATGCTTCCGAAAAGGAACGCGGTATGCCTAGACTTATTATTAATTATAACCTTTAAATAAAGTTTTACAATGGATTAGATATCCAATTCCCAATAAAAAAGATTTATTATCTAGACTTTATGATGCAAATATATTTTCAAAATTCGATTTAAAATCAAGTTATTGGCAGATTCATATTACTGATGAACATACTTATAGGACTGCTTTCAATGTGACTTTTGGGCAATACGAATGGAATGTTATGCCTTTTGGTTTAAAAAATGCTCCTTCTGAATTTCAAAAAATCATGAATGGCATATTCAATCCCTACATGGATTTTATAGTTGTTTACATAGATGATATTCTTGGTTTTTTCAAAACAATAAAATTACATTTTAAACACTTGAATATTTTTAAACAAATTGTGATGCAAAACGGTTTAGTTATTTCCAAACCAAAAATATCTTTATTCCAAACTAATATTAGATTCCTTGGACATAATATTTCTATAGGACAAATTGAACCAATACAAAGATCTTTGGAATTTTTGAAAAAATTTCCAAATATTATTATTGATAAAATTCAATTACAAAGATTTTTAGGAAGTCTTAATTATATTTCTCCTTTTTATCAGAACTTATCTCATGCTTTAGATCCTTTGTATGACAAATTAAAAAAGAATCACAAAGAACCCTGGACTACTACTCATACTAAGCTAGTCCAAATGATTAAAAGACGTGTTGAGTCTTTACCTTGTGTAGCCCTTGCAAATCCTGCATGGTTAAAAATCGTGGAAACTGATGCTTCTAATATAGGTTATGGTGGAATTCTAAAACAAGTGAATCCCCATACTAATTCTGAAAGTCTTATCAGATTTCATTTAGGAAAATGGTCTGAAAGCCAGAAAAAATATGCCACTGTGGCTCATGAAATGTTAACGATTGTTAAATGTATTCTAAAATTTCAAGACGATTTGTATAATCAAAAGTTTATTGTCAGAACTGATGCCCAATCAGTTAAATACATGTTTGATAAAGACTTTAAACATGATGCTTCTAAATTAATCTTTGCAAGATAGCAGACTCAATTAGTCCCTTTTGATTTTGAAATTCATTATAAAAAGGGTAGTGAAAATTCTTTACCTGATTTCCTATCTCGAGAATATATCAATAATTCTTGAATTAAAAATTTGTAGGTCATTCTTGGAATAAAGAACAAAAATCAAGAAGAATGAATTTTTACACTTTCTATCTCCCTGAAAAAACAATTGTTGCTGTTATAAAATGCATTCCTCTGTATGAAGACATTCATTTTATTATATTAGAAAAACTTATCCATGATATGATAAAAGAAGATTTATTTCTTCCAAATTTTGACAATAAATGGGATGAAATTGATTGGGATGACTTTGATTCATTGTTTGATAGATTCTAATTTCATTTCCCCTTGCAGTATGGTACAAACCCTCCATGGCAGGTGGTAAGATGTAGAGGAAATATCAGCAGAAAACAAACTCAAAATTCTAGAGAAAGAGGAAGAAATTCTCCCTCATCATCATCCTCATGTACTTCAAGCTCATCGAATTTCCCAGTATTGCAAAGAGGAAATATGAGTTTAATTAATACAAAAATCCAGCATATTGCAGAATCATAATCTTTTAAAATTCCGCATATAAGCCGTTCAATTCATCTGGATGATATTCCAGAAGATCATCCTTTATATAAATAAATACAATCTTATATATCTGCCGAGCAAGCTGATTCATTTGCAGCAGTTGCTACGGAAAACACTGCCGATAGGCCAAATTATGAAAAGCTTGACGAAAGAGAATTGATACTCCTCGTATAAAACTCACAAATATGCAAACAGAATGATCCATGGAGATTTCTCCAAAAATATTTATTGACTAACCTTTACTTTGCAGGTGAATCTTTTAAAACAAGAGCTTATTATGAATCCGTTTTAATTTATACTGGATCTGCTGAAATAGAACATCACCAATTAAGTGAAATGACTGAATATGTTCATGGATATTCCAAAATGGTAATTAAAAGCTCATTTTCATTGAAGATTAGGGTACGACCTCTATGGCTGAAAAAACCATGTCAATGAGAGATTCAAAGGTTTCTTTTACCAATTGGGACTATATCAAGGCATTCACTCAAACTTTTTATTACAACAATATAAAACACAAGAACACATGGTTTTTAAAGATCTATGCTAAAGTTTTTGAAAATCAAATTCCTAACTGGTTCATCCAATGGTGGACATGCCATGGCCCTACGGTAAAAAATTTGCCAGCAGAATATCTTCATATAAAAAATGGGTTAAAGTATCCCCATTTTTAAATGAATTATATCATTCTGAACATGTCTGTAATTTAGACAAAATCAATCAAATGTATTTTTTTATTGAATTCTCCATTCCATGGATACACAAATGGAGTGTTGAATTTGGCTACACTAAAGAACAAATACCCGGACTGTATAGGGTATTCTATACCAATTTTTGGGACAAGATGACAAGAAAAGACCCGCTCACAAATATTTCTTATGGGAAAGAATTGCTAGAATCCATTCAAAAACTCTAGTTGATTATGAGACTACTCCACAAAAGAATATTGTGGAAGATAAAAATTTAAATTATATTTTCAGGAGAACCTCTGCCCAAGAGAGTGATAAAATGGAGATGATTGACAAATATTTAGAGGAAGTCAGGAAAAATCTTATAAAAACCGTCGAACAAAGTTCAGACACGTCCATGAAAAGCCTTACCAGTGAAGAACCTGTTGAATCCAAAGAAATTCAAGAGTCTCAAATACTTCCTCCAGAAAATATCCTTAATGTTGAAGAAATGGAAAAAGTTGAGGCGAATCTCTATCAGTCTAAAAGAAAAGATAAGGACAAAATATGACGACCCACCTAAATTATTGAAAAAACTACGCACAAGGTCCCACAAAGTACTGTGCAAAGATTTTCTTTTTCTATTATAAATAGATGCCTCATATCTGTTAGGAGAGGTAGAAGTTTTTCCTTCCTCTTCTCTCTCTACGTCTAGCCTCTCCCTTCTATCTACTTTAGTAATATATTTTGAAGATAAATAAAAGGCGAATAGACACTATTTTATACTTTTCAGGCCTTACATTTGGTCGGCTTTAAGGTACATACCTATTATTCTTTTAAACTACTTTTTATACTAATTCTTCCTACCAGCCGTGACCATGTCCAGCTAAGAAAATTCTCATGTCTATGTTAAAAATATAACTCATATGATTAGATAATTATGGAGTATCCATACTTTATCTAAATATGAGAAAATGTTTCTATAGCTTCACACTTTGTTCCAAAATAGTGGTACAGTTGAGTTTAATATGTTTTAGGTTGGCTTTGTCTCAGTGACTTCGTCTAGTAAGTTGTGCCTCTTTAGCCCAGTAATTTGAGATAAAGAAAAGCGTAACTTTTGCACAATTAGAAGTTCTAGACACATGGGCTCAACCTAAGCTTATTAAGTCTCTGGCAGGCCCCATGTTTAAGTAAAAATTTCCATACAGTTATTAAGCTATTTGACATTCTCTTATATTTCAATTGGTGCATTTGGTTCGATATTTCAACTAAAGATTAAGCCGATATTCATAAGCAAATCTGAATGCAGTGTGGCTTACCCCTGCTTACGAATCCTGCTTATATTCATAAGTCTGAACACAGTGTGGCTTACCCCTGCTCACAGATCCTGCTTATATGGTATCAGAGCCTGGTAATTTCATAGTTATCTGAGAAATATTATGATGATTTTAGGCATAGGCATGAATTTCTTAAATATGGATCTGGGAGGAATTAGTACAAAAAGTACTAAGCTTAAAGAGGTAGATTTACCTCAAAATCTTGATTTATTAAATAAATGGAATCTTCCAAAAATCGACGTAAAATCTATTTATGATTATGGATATTTTGATAAAATTCTGCATAAACAAATAGTTAAAACTACTGAGCAATCTATTGCCTTAAATGCTGATGAACAAACTATTCACTTGCTTAATAAAAACGATGTTGATACTTTTGAAAATCGTCATAATTTCATGCATATTGGCTTAGTACAAATTGCTTTTAAACCTTTTACTCTGAGAGGACTGCCAAAAATATTTTTAGCTGCACTTCGTGATGCTAGAAATCTAAATTTTAGACAATCTTTAATGGGAACTATTGAATCTCTTGCTTATGGCCCTATATTTTTTAATGTTCAACCAAATTTACAATTATCTTTGACTGATAGAAATATTCTTGATGTTCTGACCTTAAATGTAAAGACTAATGGTTATAATTATGCCCATGGATCTGAGGTCATAGGAGTATCTTATCGCATTTATTATCGTCTTATAACTACTATGACTCCTAAATATAAATTAATTAAAGATCCTTCAGATTATACCATTCATATAGAAACCAATTTTCTAAAATCTAAGGTTAGCACCAAAAGACCTATAAGATGGGAAGAGATTAACTTCCCTGACACTTGGGTTTTAAATTCGGTCATTTCTCCAAAATAACTTGTCGATGAAACGACCAGTTCAGAGTTAACTCATGTAACTCAAAACTCAGATGAAAAGATTTGTCTTCAATTTGATGATAATTCTACCATCTTTTATCGAAATTCCTTTGCTATGTCTCATAGTATGCCTACTAGACAATATATTTCTCCTATTGAACCACCTGTTTATGGCCCATATAGAAATTGTGTTGCGTCATTGCATACTTTAAACTCTGGAGATTTGCAAAATTCATTTAGAAATGTTGAAAAGGTTAAAATCAATCCTAGGACTCATATAGTTCAAGATAATGATAATATTTCTGAAAAAGACAATCCAACTCCTTTGAAGATAGAATTTGATGTCAACAATATTTAAATGATTCCACATCAAATAGATTTTAGTCCTGGTTCACAGGCAAGAAATTATGTTAGAAAAGAATTCTTTGGTGAAAACTAGAAAAGCTTTAGAATATGTTTTTTTGAAACATATAGTCCTAACGATATGAAAAATATTTCTGAAGAATTCTATGAAATGTGTGCATTGTATAATCAGATTATTTATTTTGCACCATGGTTTATATGTGCATATTTGCCTAAATATATTAATGTGATAGAAGGAACTTACCAAGATGTTAGTGGTAATATTATTGAATGTGTTTATCCACCCCATTCACCTTTTATACTTCCTAATAATACGGGTATTACTTATTCTGCATTCCAAAAATTCATTGATAATGATGTTGGTAGAATCACTATTGTTGAAATTAATAAGTTGATTGCTCAAAATAATTATTTGAGCCTTTATGTGAAAGTTCTTGGGGAACACAATTCCTCTCTTGACAAAAAACTTGATGAATTGATTCATATAGTGAAAAATCTTAATGATGATCCAAAAGCTTCTAATGTTGCTTCCACTTCAAAAAATAAGTCTGAAGAATTGACTATTAAACCTTGTGTTCAACGACCCCTTGATATTGAAGGTTTTACGAAATTCTCTCATATGAAAAAACTAGAAAAATTGCTTGACGAAAAGTTTTCAAAATTAAACATCAACCAATACGCCATGGTGGCTCATGAAATGTTAACGATTGTTAAATGTGTTATGAAATTTCAAGACAATTTGTATAATCAAAAGTTTATTGTCAGAACTGATGCTCAATCAGTTAAATACATGTTTGATAAATACTTTAAACATGATGCTTCTAAATTAATCTTTGCAAGATGGCAGGCTCAATTAGCCCCTTTTGATTTTGAAATTCAATATAAAAAGGGTAGTTAAAATTCTTTACCTGATTTCCTGTCTCGAGAATATATCAATAATTCATAAATAAAAATTTTGACAGGTCATTCTTGGAATAAAGAACAAAAATCAAGAAGAATGAATTTCTACACTTTCTATCTCCCTGAAAAACTAATTCTTGCTATTATAAAATGCATTCCTCTGTATGAAGACATTCATTTTATTATATTAGAAAAACTTATCCATGTAATGATAAAAGAAGATTTATTTCTTCCAAATTCTGACGATATACGGGATGAAATTGATTGGGATGACTTTGATTCATTGTTTGATCGATTCTAATTTCATTTCCCCTTGCAGTATGGGTACAGACCCTCCGTGGCAGGTGGTAAGAGGCAGAGGAAATATCGATAATAAATATAATAATAATAATAATAAACTCTTGCTTATAGTCCAGTATATTTTAATGTTCAGCCAAATCTACAATTATCTTTGACTGATAGAAATATTCTTAATGTTTTAACCTTAAATGTTAAAACCAATGGTTATAATTATGCCCCCGTATCAGAGCTTATAGGAAATGAATAAGCTCACAGAAAAATCTCAGCTAGGAGACTTCTGTGATCAATTTGGAATGAATCAACAAGCTTCCACCTCTCAAAAAAGTCATAGGCAATCTAAGTATAGGACAAGGAATTACCGTCGTAGGACTAAAAAAGAAAGAGAAACTAGAAAAGTCCGTCGCAAGTCCTCCAGATTTACCAAAAATAGATCTAAGAGAGATTTAGCAAAACTCAAGAGCTATAACTGTAAATAGTTTGGGGACATTGCTCCAAATTGTAAGCTCCAAAAAATCAAGTCTCTAGAATTTTCTGATGAGCTTCTTGATCAAATTTATGGCTTGTTATATACTTTTGGTTCTGAGTCTGATTAAAACTATGAATCTGAATCAGAAAATGATATTGAATTACCTGAATCTTCTGATAGTAATCATAAAAATGAAAATGAAAATGCTTGCCCTGATTGTCCTGGTAACTCTTGCACTTGTGTAGCATGTTTTATCGATTACAGTCTCAATTTAAAGACTTAGATTTAAATGTCCAAACTTTAACTGCTGAAAATGTTCTTGAATTATTGAAGGAAATTTCGGACGATAAACTTCATGAAAAAATTATTAATCTTGCTGCAAAAAAATCCGCTAATAGTATTTCAACTAGTTCTAAAGTAGTCAATAAAACTAATGATTATGATATGCCTATGATACCATATAAGCAGGATCTTTAAGCAGGCGTAAGCCACATTGTGTTCAGACTTACTTATAAATATCGGCTTAAGCTTTAGTCGAAATATCAATCCCAAAACACCAATTGAAATATAAGCAAATGTCCAATAGCTTAATAACTGTATGGAAATCTTTTAACCAAACATGGGGCCTGTCAGAGACTTAATAAGCTTAGGTTGAACCCATATGTCTAGAAGTTCTAATTGTGTAAAAATCGCCTTTTTCTTTATCTCAAATTACTGGGCTAAAGAGGCACAACTTACTAGATGAAGTCACTGAGACAAACCCAACCTAAAACATATTAAAATAGACTGTACCACCATTTTGGAACCAAGATTACTAGGCTAAAGAGGCACAACTTACTAGACGAAGTCACTGAGACAAAGCCAACCTAAAACATATTAAACTCGACTGTACCACCATTTTGGAACCAAGTTAAAAGATATAGAAACATCTCTCATATTTAGATAAAGTTTGGATACTTCATAATTATCTAATAATAGAAGTTAGATTTTAAACATAGACATGAGAATTTTCTTAGTCGGACATGGTTGCGGCTGGTAGGAAGAATTAGTATAAAAAGTAGTTTAAAATAAGAATAGTTATGTACCTTAAAGCTGGCCGAATGTAAGGCCTGAACATTATGTAATAGAGGCTATTCTCCTTTTATTTATCTTTAGAATATATTACAAAAGTAGATAGAAGGGAGAGGCTAGACGTAGAGAGAGAAAGGGGAAGGAAAAACTCCTGCCTCTCTAACAGGAATGAGGCATCTATTTATAATAAAAAAGAGAATCTTTCACAGTATATAATGGAGCCCTGTGCACAGTGTTTTTAATAAAACAAGCATAGTAACAATATTTTAATAATTCCTATGGGTCCTTGCTGTCACCTCGAGTTTTTTAAGAGGGGCTTGATGTAGACCTACTGTCTGTCATTTCTTGTCTTTTCTTTTTTTCTTTAACTGAGAGAGAAGGGCTTCAGTTTGTTCCAATTTTTCATTTGTGAGAATGTGTGCTGAAGGTAGTGGTTGTGAATCAAGAACATCTTCCATATTTTCTGCTTCGTCGCTTGTGATGCTTTTCATCGATGTGTCTAAATTTTGTTCTACCATTTTTATCAATTTACTTCGAACCACTTCTAAGTATTTTTCAATCATTTCTAATTTGTCACCTTCTTGAACTGAGATTCTTCTGGAGATGTAATTTAGACCTTTGTTATCGATAATTTCTTTTTGTGGAGCGTGAGAATTTTTGACATTTTTTCTGAGAATGGTTTCACACAATTCTTTACCACAGGGGACCTTTGTAATTGGGTCAATACGAGTCAACTTATCCCAAAAGTTATACAATAAAAAACCCTATATAGGTTGGGTATTTGTTCTTTGCTGAATCCAAATTCAACACTCCACTTGTGAATCCATGGAATGGAAAATTCTATAAAAAAGTATATTTGATCGATGGTGTCTAATTTACAGACATGTTCCGGTATATATAAATCAGTTAGAAATGGTGAATGCTTCTTCCATTTTTGGTAGAGGTGAAAGTATTCTGATGGCAGGATTTTAATGGTGGGGCCATGATATGACCACCATTGGATAAACCAGTTGGGAATTTGATTTTCAAAGAATTTTGCAATATGTTGTATTTATCAAACTCATATTTCCTCTTTGTAATACAGGGAAATTCAAAGAGCTTGAAGCATATGAGGATCCTCTTCCTCTATTGTTTTGACTTTGGCTTCTGCTGTTATTTCCTCTTCATCAGACTACCAACCATAGGGGGTTGGTACCCATACTGCAAGTGCAAATGAGATTAGAATCTATCAAAGTAACAGTCAATGTCCACCCAATCAATTTCATCACGCATATCTTCCTAGTTTGGAAAAAATGAATTTTCTTGTATTAAATCATGAACAAGTTTTTCTAAGGTAACAAAATGTATATCTTCATAAAGAGGAATGCATTTTATTATAGTGATTACTAATTTTTCAGAAAGATAGAAAGTATAGTAATTCATTCTCCTTGGTTTTTGTTCTTGTCCCAAAGTAACTTGCAGAAAAAATTTTATTTATGAATTATTAATGTATTTGCGAGATAGAAAATCAAGTAAAGAATTTTCACTACCCTTTTTATATTGTATTTTAAAATCAAAAGGAGCTAATTGAGCTTGCCATCTTGGAAAAATTAATTTGGAAGCATCATATTTAAAGTCTTTATCAAACATATACTTAACAGATTGTGTTGTTCTAACAATAAATTTTTGATTATATAAATCATCTTGAAATTTTAAAATGCATTTAACAATAGTTAACATCTCATGAGCCACTGTGGCATATTTTTTCTGACTATCAGACCATTTTCCGAAATGAAATCTAATAAGGCTTTTGGAATTAGTATGGGGATTTACTTGTTTTAGAATTCCACCATAACCAATGTTTGAAGCATTAGTCTCAAAAAATTTTTACCATGCAGGAGTTGCTAGAGTTACACAAGGTAAGGACTCAACACATTTTTTAATTAGTTGGACTAGCTTAGTGTGAGTGCCAGTCCACGGTTCTTTGTAGTTCTTTTTTAATCTATCATACAAAGGTGCAAAATTATGAGATAAGCTCTGATATAGAAAGGGGAAATATAATTGAAAATATCCAAAAATTGAGTTTTATCAGTAATAATATCAGAGAATTTTTTCAAAAAATCTAAAGATCTTTGAATTGGCTTAATTTGACCTTTAGAAATATTATGTCCAAGAAATCGAATGTTAGTCTGAAATAATGACATTTTTGGTTTAGAAATAACCAAACCATTTTGCATCACAATTTGTTTGAAAATATTCAATTGCTTAAAATGTAATTCTATTTTTTTTAGAAAAAACAAGAATATCATCTATATAAACAATTATAAATTTCTTGTAGGGATTAAATATATCATTCATGATTGTTTGGAATTCAGAAGGAGCATTTTTCAAACCAGAAGGCATAACATTCCATTCATATTGCCGGAAAGGAACATCGAAAGCAGTTCTATAAGTATGTTTATCATCAATACGAATTTGCCAATAACCAGATTTTAAATAAAATTTTGAAAATATCTAGCAGGAATTAAATCTTCTTGAATACAACTAACAACTGCCCCACTATCAATCATGGCAATATTATTTATAGAGATATCATTATTAATTAATATGAAGCAATTGATATACCATTTATGGGCGGTAACAATCTGCATCATTTCTAAAAATACATTTTTTTTATATCAAGGGTTTGAATATTATTATCAATATCAGGTTCAACAATTTCCTTACTTTTAGAAGAAGTAGAAGGAATATTATGAGGAAATTTTTGATGAGAAGTATTTTCTTCAATTTTTAAAATTCTATGATCATAAATCATTTAATTTTGTTTAAATAAAATAATTTCTCTTTTTAGATTTTCAACCTCGATTTTTAAATGATCAAAAGAAGTATCTCTACCAGGAGTTTTACTTAAAGCAAGGCGTCGATTAACTTCGGTTAAAGAATAAGGCATATCATAATCATAAGTTTTATTGACTGCTTTAGAACTAGTTGAAATGCTATTAGCGGATTTTTTTGCAGAAAGATTAATAATTTTTTCATGAAGTTTATCGTCTGAAATTTCCTTCAATAATTCAAGAACATTTGTAGCAGTTATAGTTTGGACATTAAAATCTAAGTCTTCAAATTGAGACTATAATCGATAAAACATGTTATCATAAGTACAAGAGTTACCAGGACAATCAGGGAAAGCATTTTTATTTTCATTTTCATGATTACTATCAGAAGATTCAGGTAATTCAATATCATTTTCTGATTCAGATTCATAGTTGTAATTAGACTCGAACCAGAAGTATATAACAAGCCATAAATTTGATCAAGAAGTTCATCAGAAAGTTCTAGAGACTTGATTTTTTGGAGCTTACAATTTGGAGCAATATGCCCAAATTTTTTACAGTTATAGGACTTGATTTTTGCTAAATCTCTCTCAGATCTATTTATGGTAAATCTGGAGGACTTGAGATGGATTTTTTTTAGTTTCTCTTTCATCTTTAGTCCTACTACGGTAATTCCTTGTCCTATACTTAGATCGTCTATGAGTTTTTTGAGAGGTGGAAGCCTATTGAATCATTCCAAATTGATCACAAAAGTCCCCTAGCTAAGATTTTTCTCTGAGCTTATTCATCCTAATTTATCTATTCAATTTCAATTCATTACATAAAGCTAAACCTTCTTCAGTGGTAGTTGTTGTAAGTTGACCATAAGTATAATCTTTCCAGGGTATATCTACAAATGTTCCCCTAAGTTTTTTTCTAACCCTTCCACCAAACAAAGGAGGTAGTCCATCTATGAACTTAGCCTTCCAATATTGTAAATTAGTTTCTGGAAGGTCCATAACTCGACTTAGAAAGGTGTCTTTATACCACCTAAATTCGCCTAGGTGTATACATCTAAGGCCATTTAGGAGAGTGAGAGTATTTTCGTATTGGTTAGTAAACCTACCTCCAAAATGCTCCATAATAGTTAACATAAGAGTATAGACAATGTCTTCTCGTTTCGCAGGTAGATCTCTTCCTAGATTGTCTTTCCCAGGCTTCTCAATTTTAGCGGTGAAGATTTTAATCTAGCTTCATTGGTTAAATAATTGTCCCACCAACCACGAGGTTGTCCAGTAAAACCACCAACAATCATTTTACAGACTGCATAATTAGTGCGCTTATCTTTATTTTCAGCAGATGTCGTATTTTTTGGTATAGTAGAATACATAAGCATGCGATGAACTTGAATAGAAATTTATTTTTCACTTAAACCATCTATATTCCATTCATTAATTGATTCTCTGCAATATGATGTATTCGTCAAATTCCACTCTCGCTCCTCTAGCAGAACATCTTGAGGAGTTGGTCGTTGATAATACGTAGTAGTCATTCTTGGAAGATCAACATATTTTCTAGGTTGTTTTCTAATCATGCCTCTGAGCTTATGAAGCTCTGAGTAATTTCTATCAATAGCAGGAGAAGAATCATTTTTGAAAGTATTTTCAAGTTGCTGTAAATCAGAAAATTCGTTAGAAAAATCCATCGGATTGATATTTAATTTTGAAAATTTTTCAGTCAACTTACAATTGCTGAAAAATTGCTTGACGAAAAATTTTCAAACCTAAATATCAATCCGATGGATTTTTCTAACGAATTTTCTGATTTACAGCAACTTGAAAATACTTTCAAAAATGATTCTTCTCCTTCTATTGATAGCAATTACTCAGAGCTTCATAATCTCAGAGGCATGATTAAAAAACAACCTAGAAAATATATTGATCTTCCAAGAATGACTACTATGTATTATCCATAACCAACTCCTCAAGATGTTCTGCTAGAGGAGCGAGAGTGGAACTTGACGAATACGTCCTATTGCAGAGAATCAATTTATGAATGGAATATAGATGGTTTAAGGGAAAAAAAATCTCTATTCAAGTTCATCGCATGCTTATGTATTCTACTATAGCAAAAAATACGGCATCTGCTGAAAATAAAGATAAGCGCACTGATTCTGTATCCTGTAAAATGATTATTGCAGGTTTTACTGGCCAACTCCGTAGTTGGTGGGACAATTATTTAACTGATGAAGCTAGATTAAAAATCTTCACCGCTAAAATTGAGAATCCTGGGAAAGATAATCTAGGAAGAGATCAACATGTGGAATGAGAAGACGTTGTCTATACTCTTATGTTAACTATTATGGAACATTTTGGAGGTAGGTTTACTAACCAATACAAAAATACTTGCACTCTCCTTAATGGCCTTAGATTTAGACACCTAGGCGAATTTAGGTTGTATAAAGACACCTTTCTAAGTCGAGTTATGGACCTTCCAGAAACTAATTTACAATATTGGAAGGCTAAGTTCATAGATGGACTCCCTCCTTTGTTTGGTAGAGGGTTAGAAAAAAACCTAGGGGAACATCTGTAGATATACCCTGGAAAGATTATACTTATGGTCAGCTTACATCAACTACCACTGAAGAAGGTTTAGCTTTATGCAATGAATTGAAATTGAATAGACAAATTAAGATGAATAAGCTCAGAGAAAAATCTCAGCTAGGAGACTTCTGTGTTCACTTTGGAATGAATCAACAGGCTTCCACCTCTCAAAAAATTCATAGAAAATATAAGTATAGGACAAGGAATTACCGTCGTAGGACTAAACAAGAAAGAGAAACTAGAAAAATCCATCGCAAGTTCTCCAGATTTACCAAAAATAGATCTTAGATTTAGCAAAAATCAAGTTCTATAACTGTAAACAGTTTGGGAATATTTCTCCAAATTGTAAGCTCCAAAAAATCAAGTCTCTAGAACTTTTTGATGAACTTCTTGATCAAATTTATGTCTTGTTATATACTTCTGGTTCTGAGTCTGATTATAACTAGGAATCTGAATTAGAAAATGATATTGAAATACCTAAATCTTCTGATAGTAATCATGAAAATGAAAATGCTTGCCCTGATTATCCTGGTAACTCTTGTACTTGTGATAACATGTTTTACCGATTATAGTCTCAATTTGAAGACTTAGATTTAAATGTCCAAACTTTAACTGCTGAAAATGTTCTTGAATTATTGAAGGAAATTTCGGACGATAAACTTCGTGAAAAAATTAAAAATCTTGCTGCAAAAAAAATCCGCTAATAGCATTTCAACTAGTTCTAAAGCAGTCAATAAAACTTATGATTATGATATGCCTTATTCTTTAGTTGAAGTTAATCGACGCCTTGCTTTAAGTGAACACCTGGTAGAGATACTTCTTTTGATGATTTAAAAATCGAGGTTGAAAATCTAAAAAGAGAAATTATTTCATTAAAATAAAATCAAATGATTTGTGATCACAGAATTTCAAAAATTGAAGAAAATACTTCTCATCATAATTTTCCTCATAATATTTCTTTTGCTTCTTCTAAAAGTAAAGAAATTGTTGAACCTAATATGGATAGTAATATTCAAACCCTTGATATAAAAAAAGATTTATTTTTAGGAATGATACAGATTGTTACCGCCCATAAATGGTATATCAATTGCTCTATATTAATTAATAATGATATCTCTATAAATAATATTTCCATGATTGATAGTGGGGTAGATGTTAGTTGCATTCAAGAAGGTTTAATCCCTAATAGGTATTTTCAAAATTCGATTTAAAATCTGGTTATTGGCAAATTCGTATTGATGATGAACATACTTATAGAACTGCTTACAATGTGCCTTTCAGGCAATATGAATGGAATGTTATGCCTTTTGGTTTGAAAAATGCTCCTTCTGAATTCCAAAAAATCATGAATGATAATTTAATCCTTACATAGAATTTATAATTGTTTATATAGATGATATTCTTATTTTTTCTAAAATAATAGAATTACATTTTAAGTACTTGAATATTTTCAAACAAATTGTGATGCAAAATGGTTTAGTTATTTCTAATACGGGTACGATCATGATCGGGGTCTAATGCATCAAGACTCGATATCGGGGGGCTTCCCATCCAAGTAACAAGCTTTGAAGTGTAGAGAACAAGTCCCACAAGTCCCACAAACTCCAAAACTGTTTCACTGTTCATCCGCCCTTTGAAAGGGTTTTTTAGTCATTTGTAATAAGTTAACCTAGGTATAAATAGAAACTCATTAGGTTATTTTTGGGAGATTTTTGGAGAATATATTTTGTAGCCTCTTTGAGAGTCTTTAGCAAGGTGGAATCCTTGGACAAAGTGGAATCCTTGGACAAAGTGGAATCCTTATGCTGATCATTTGCTTAGAAATGGAGATTGCTTGGGAATTCTGGTTCCTTTGAGGTCACGTAAGAGATAGGTTTAGGTTGTGTGTGATATTAAAGGTACAAAAGTGGAATAATCTTTTGGGTTGTTAATATTATACCATCCCTTTGTCTATCTATCTATCTATCTATCTTTACTTTTTGTAATCGTTTATCTATATCTATGTAATCCGTTTGTGTTCTTGTTGTTCTTGTTTTTTTGGGCGAGATTTGTGTATAAATCTAAGTGTGTTTTAATTGTCCTAGTTGTTTCTAAGTGTTAGTTTTGTCTTCACTAACACACTTGAGTCTAGATCCAAGTTGAGCTTGAAAATTATTGTTGGTATTGTTGTTACAGTTTTAAGAACTTAAACATTGTTGGTGTTGTTGTGTGGACCAAAACTTGAAGGTGGTTTGAGCTCGTGTTGTTGGTATTTTGTTGTGATTTTTAAGCTTGAAAAAGGTGTTGTTGATTGTTGGAGGTTTAATGTGAGGCTAGGTTTTCAAACTTCTATTGAAAGTTCTTGTTGTTCTAGACTATCTTCATGTCTAGTTGCAAAAAAGCTCTTCAATAGTGTTGTTTGATCCAAAAGCCAAGTGGAAAGAAGTGAGGCCTTTGTTAGTCTTTAAAACAAATCCCAAAGACTTACCAAAAGGGAAGGGGGACAAAAATATCTACAAAAACTTGGTACTAAAAGAGGGAAAAACACTTTTCTAGGTGTCCCAAAGAGGAAAGGGCCACCAACCCTTCAAAAAGGTGTCTTGCCCAAAAGGTGTAAGACAAGTCAAACCTTTTTGAATGTGAAAAAGTACTCCAATCTTGATATTTTTATTCCCCATGGCCGAAATACACTTCTTCAAGAATTGAAAATTTAACCAAAATTTCAAAATTGAAAAAATAAGAACCTTTCAAAAACTGCAACCAATCCTAGACCGCCACATCACCAATTTTTATACAATACCGAAACTTAGGGCTCAAAATCTTGGATTCTTAATTTCTTATTGTTGATTATTAGTTTCATTTTTTTATTCTTATACTAATTGGCAACTAGTAAATACCTAATAAGTTGTAAATTAGTTTTGAATACGTTTCTTTCGTGTCTTCGTTATTTGTATGCTTTTCTTGTTTATAACTCGTATTAACTTCTTTATTTCAAGTTCATAAGTGAATTTTTTTTTGTGTCTTGAGTCAATCAAAACAACAATCCATTCCGGCCGCCAAGTAGGATTGACATCTTATTGACTATCGGAGTATAAGCAACTTTCAATATTTGTCGCTCCAATTGTGAGAATCACAAAGGTGAGTGTATCGAGTGTTGGTAAGGAGCTTTTTGTTTTCTTTTGTTTGTTGTTGTCTTTTTTTTTTGTTTTGTTAGGTACCATGGCTGCACATAACTTCAAGGCCATGTGTGATCTCATCCATGACAATCTTGAAGATATGCAACAACACATTAAAATTATATGCCAATTGTTACCCAAAATCTTCCCTCAAAATCCAATTGGCCAAACAACATGCGATAAGATGTTTCTGAAGGAAGTTGCTGCCCAATCTTCTGATGAACTTCACACCGAGGTAAAGACGAACATACTCATGAACGTCAAGGTAAAATAGCTAACCCTTACACTTTTGTGCATGTGAATGATAACTGTGTGGCTAGTAGCCCATTGAGTGTGAGTTATAGCTTGCCTATATGTGAGTCTATTGTTTCTTTGCCACTTGATGATGATGTACTTGTCGTGAGTCTGGATATACTAGTTGATCCTATTTATGACCAAATCGACTCTTCTTGTAAGATCGATTTATGTCCACCTAGTATTGAAACCATTGTGTTGAATGAAAGTACATCATCTTGTGAAATTTATGTTGATCAACTTTTATCTGAAAATTGTCCACCACTTGAGGATGTGTGTGATGTGATTAATGAATCTCAAGTGTGTGATGATGTTGAAAATATTGATCAAAGGAATAGGAGTGAACCCGAGAGCTATTCTTGGGATAATCTTGCACTTGAAATCTCTTTGAAACTTGATAGTGATCTTTTAGAGAGTGATGAACATGTTTGTTCCGAATCTGCTTGTGAAATAGATCATGCTCTCTTAAGGTATAATGTCTTGTTTGAAAATGATATAACCACTCCTAATAAACTTAGTGGTGGAAATGATATAGATTTCCTTAGAAGCTATAGCCGATATGCTAACCCACTATGGTGTGACAACATTCCTCCTAAAGATGAAAATATCTTCTTTGAAGATGAGAGTACTCTTAAGGGTAAGGGATGTGTGGTTTTGGAAACTACTTCTCCTTCTACTTTGTGTGACTTTATTGTTGAGAGTACTCATGGTGATGATTATACAACTAGTAGTGAGTACACACATGAGGGCACCTTAGTAGAAGTCGACTTGAGTGATACCTTTCTCCACTTTCAATTTTCCTTGGATAATATGTATGCTATTGTCTAGACTCGTGTCTATGTCAACTCTTCCCGTTTGACCCCGGTGCCAAATATAGAATTGGTGATGATGGTGCACCCAACTTGTTGCTTGGTTTACATGACAAGCAAAGTATCATTTTTGGTGAATTCTATAGCCAAATCCTTTGTGCATTTTTCATTAATTATGTACTATTTAGTTCAAAGGATCCTTGGTTATATTCTAAACATATGCAACCTTGGCATGTTGAGGTGATTTGTGGTGCTTACCCTAACCCTCATGCCATGAGTAGATTGTATTTATGTGTCCTTCCTATTGCTTTGTAAGGTTTGGATTCAGGGAGGAATCCTTTCTAAGGAGGGGATGATGATACGGGTATGATCATGATCGGGGTCCAATGCATCAAGACTCAAGCTCGGGGGGCTTCCCATCCAAGGAACAAGCTTTGAAGTGTAGAGAACAAGAACCACAAGCTCCAAAACTATTTCACTGTTCATCCGCGTTCACTGTTCATCCACCCTTTGCAAGGGTTTTTTAGTCATTTGTAATAAGTCAACCTAGGTATAAATAGAACCTCATTAGGTCATTTTTGGGAGATTTTTGGAGAATATATTTTGTAGCCTCTTTGAGAGTCTTTAGCCAGGTGGAATCCTTGGACAAGGTGGAATCCTTGTGTTGATCATTTGCTTAGGGAGATTGCTTGGAAATTCCGATTCCCTTGAGGTCACATAAGAGATAGGGAATTTCGGTTCCCTTAAGGTCACGTAAGAGATAGTGATACCAAACTCCCCAAGAACACAACAACACAAATACCAAAATCAGTCCACTAGTTCAAGAGCTATGGACACTTTTGATGACCTCTCTCGGATTCGCAAGAAGAACAAGAAGGAAAGTGATATCAAGAGTAAAATACACTAAAACAGCAACAACACTTAATGAACACGATGCAATAACAAGAACACACGGTTACAGGACAAGAACACAAATGGATTACATAGATATAGATAAACGAGTACAAGAAAGTAAAGATAGATAGATAGACAAAGGGATGGTATAATATTAACAACCCAAAAGTTTATTCCACTTTTGGACCTTTAATATCGCACCCAACCTAAACCTATCTCTTACGTGACATCAAGGGAACCGAAATTCCCAAGCAATCTCCATTTCTAATAAAATGATCAACACAAGGATTCCACCTTGTCCAAGGATTCCACCTTGCTAAAGACTCTCAAAGAGGATACAAAATATATTATCCAAAAATCTCCCAAAAATGACCTAATGAGGTTCTATTTATACCTAGGTTAACTTATTACAAATGACTAAAAACCCCTTAAAAAGGGCGAATGAACAGTGAACACGGATGAACAACAAAACAGTTTTGGAGCTTGTGGGACTTGTTCTCTACACTTCAAAGCTTGTTCCTTGGATGGGAAGCGCCCCGAGCTTGAGTCTTGATGCATTAGACCACGATCATGATCGTACCCGTATCATCTTCCCCTCCTTAGAAAGGATTCGTCCACGAATCCAAACCTTGCAAAGCAATAGGAAGGACAAGCAAACAAAAGTTCCTCAAGGTATAAGGGTTAGGATTAGTGTAATGAATCATAGCATCTTGCCAAGGTGGCTCAAACTTCACATATACCCAAACATCCCTCTTACTCGAATATCATACCAAGGGAGAATCAACTAGTTTATCCACATAAGTGTGACAAAAAACAAGGAACAAGCGTCGCTTATCAAGTGGAAAACATAGACTCTTCTTGGAACAATAATTAGACTTAAAAGCCGAGAGAGGAAAGCCATACACCCCATGCACATTCAAGTCATTCCAAAAGACATCCTCATCACCATACTTCAAATGATCACCGTAATCAAATAGGTAGAGTGTCCATGGGCACGGGTTGGGAATACACTTCCTTACCCCAATACTACTACAATAATGATCAAATGTCCCCTCTATATTATCATGGTCAATAACAAAAAAAACTAGAGGGTCATCCTTAGTCATCCGGCCAACATGTTCAACATCATCATTTTCACACACAAATTGGTTTTCATGACTTCCATAAGACAATGTACTACCACTTTCCACAATGGCTTCAACACTAGGTGAATCAACTATTGTATCCACAATCTCAAGTTGTACATTATCATCACAAAATGAAGGCACATTCGGATTACTTAAAGACAAACTATCATTCACACTTAGTGGGCTATTATCCTCATTCACTAGAGCGCAAAAGTTAGTTTGATTACCTTGTAGCTCATGTGGAGCATGGACACTCACGGAAATTTGATTAGGAAGGCTTGGATGCTCCATCAAGTTATCCAACTTCTTGCATAGAGAGCCTTCCATCCCTTCCAATCTTCCTTCCATTCTGTCCATTATTTGCCTATCTATGGCATCAGGCCTTGCCATGATGGATTTAACCCAACTAAGCATTTCAGCTTAATTCTCCATTGTACCCATCAAGAGCTACTAAGCAAACAACACGAAAACAACAAACACATTAAAGATTAGCAAAAATCAGTCCACAATGCATCTCAAAATAGTCCACAATCCCTCACTTTCACACTTTGGATTTTTCACTCTATTGTCCTTACAAGTGTTGATAACTCGCTTATACTCCAACGACGTTACTTGGTCCCAATTGTGGCCCAAGGTCGGAGTAGATTCTTGTTTGAAACGACTCAAATAAGAAATGTACTAACTTGAACCAAAAAAGATACTACAACTAAAAAATGAGAAAAGCACACAACAAACAACATTAACACGAAGAACGTACACAAAACTAACTTACAAGCTAGAAGGGTATTACTAGGTTGTCAATTAGTGTCGAGCAAACAAACGAAGCTAGGAAACATTAAAATGAAACTAAGAAATCTAAAATTTAAACTCAAAAATATTGCATGAACAGTACTTTAGTGACGTGGAAATCCACTATTGGCCTCGAGTTTTATCAAAAATTTATTTCCCAATTTCAAGTCTTGATCAATATACAATTTGGAATTGGTGGATTTGGTTAATGGAGGAAAAAGTGGTCTTGGAGCCTTTTTGTTCAAATTTCAAAAGCAAAACTTGACTTCTTTGAACTTTCTCCTTGAAACAAGGTCCTTAAATCAAGGAAAGGTAGATGAAAAGTCTTTGAAGTGATAGGGACAAGTCTTTCACTAACAACTACTACAAGCTTGTCTTTCACCTTTTTGGATCTAGTTTGCACTTTAAGGATTAACAAGATGATGAAAGGGTGAAGAACCTTAAGAACACAACAACAACTTCAAGAGCAACAACAATTTCAGTTTCCAACTCCACTACAACAAAACCATCAAATCGGCCAAGGTTTAGGTAACAACAACATCCAACTGGGCCACACCTTGTTCACATCAACAACTTCAACAAGTTCAAGTTCAATCTTAGATTTGGACACTTTTTAGTGTTGATGAGAAAGAAACCAACACTAGAAACACTCTAAACAAACAAAATACTACAAGTTGTAGACACACAACAAGCAAATCTTGGACAAGATAACAACAACACAATTTTCGGCCAGGAACACAAAATGGATAGATTTGCACTTTGGAATTTTTTTCCAGTTTTCAACTTTTTTTTTAAATTTTTGTCGAAGAGAACCCAAGATTGGTAGTGTAGGAACACAACCAGCCTTGCTTTGATACCAAGTGATGCAAATCAGTCCACCAAGATAGTGATACCAAGCTCCCCAAGAACACAACAACACAAACACCAAAATCAGTCCACTAGTTCAAGAACTATGGACCCTTTTGATGACCTCTCTCGGATTCACAAGAAGAACAAGAAAGGAAGTGATATCAAGAGTAAAACACACTAAAATAGCAACAACACTTGATGAACAAGATGCAATAACAATAACACACGGTTACAAGAAGAACACAAACGGATTACATAGATATAGACAAATGATTACAAGAAAGTAAAGATAGATAGATAGACAAAGGGATGGTATAATATTAACAACCCAAAAGATTATTCCACTTTTGGACCTTTAATATCACACACAACCTAAACCTATCTCTTACGTGACCTCAAGGGAACCGAAATTCTCAAGTAATCTCCGATTCTAAGCAAATGATCAACAAAAGGATTCCACCTTGTCCAAGGATTCCACCTTGCTAAAGACTCTCAAAGAGGCTACAAAATATATTCTCCAAAAACCTCCCAAAAATGACCTAATGAGGTTCTATTTATACCTAGGTTAACTTATTACAAATGACTAAAGAACCCTTGCAAAGGGCGAATGAACAGTGAACGCGGGTGAATAGTGAAATAGTTTTGGAGCTTGTGGGACTTGTTCTCTACACTTCAAAGCTTATTCCTTGGATGGGAAGCCCCCCGAGCTCGAGTCTTGATGCATTGGACCCTAATCGTGATCGTACCCATATCAATTTCTAAACCAAAAATGTCATTATTTCAGACTAACATTCGATTTCTTGGACATAATATTTCTAAAGGTCAAATTGAGCCAATTCAAAGATCATTAGATTTTTCAAAAAAATTCTCTGATATTATTACTGATAAAACTCAATTACAAAGATTTTTCGGCAGTCTCAATTATATTTCCCCTTTCTATCAAAACTTATCTCATGATTTGACACCTTTGTATGATAGATTAAAAAAGAACTACAAAGAACCGTGGACTGGCACTCACACTAAGCTAGTCCAACTAATTAAAAAATGTGTTGAGTCCTTACCTTGTGTAACTCTAGCAACTCCTGCATGGTTAAAAATTGTCGAGACCGATGCCTCAAACATTGGTTATGGTGGAATTCTAAAACAAGTAAATCGCTATACTAATTCCGATAGTCTTATTAGATTTCATTCCGGAAAATGGTCTGATAGTCAGAAAAAATACGCCACAGTGGCTCATGAGATATTAACTATTGTTAAATGCATTTTAAAATTTCAAGATGATTTATATAATAAAAAATTTATTGTTAGAACTGATGCACAATCTGTTAAGTATATGTTTGATAAAGACTTTAAACATGATGCTTCCAAATTAATTTTTGTAAGATGGCAAGCTCAATTAGCCTTTTTTGATTTTGAAATACAATATAAAAAGGGTAGTGAAAATTCTTCACCTAACTTTCTATCTCGCGAATACATTAATAATTCATAAATAAATTTTTTTTTGCAGATCACTTTGAGATAAGAACAAAAACCAAGGAGAATGAATTACTATACTTTCTACCTTTCTAAAAAATTAGTTATCACTATCAGAAAATGTATTCCTCTTTATGAAGATATACATTTTGTTATCTTAGAAAAACTTGTTCATGATTTAATACAAGAAAATTCATTTTTTTCAAACTGGGAAGATATGCGTGATGAAATTGATTGGGTGGACATTGACTGTTACTTTGATAGATTCTAATCTCATTTGCACTTGCAGTATGGGTACCGACCCCCCATGGCTGGTGGTCCGAGGAAGAGGAAATAACGGCAGAAGCCAAAGTCAAAACACTATCGGAAGAGGATCCTCATATGCTTTAAGCTCTTCGAATTTCCCTGTATTACAAAGAGGAAATATGAGTTTGATAAATATGAAAATACAGCATATGTAGAACCATCGTCTTCAAAAACTCAGAATATAAGCCCTTCAAACTGTTTGGATGATATTCTAGAAGATCATCCTTTATATGAACAAATACAATCCTATATATCTGCCAAAAAGACTGATTCATTTGTAGCAATTGCTTCAAAAAAATACTGCAGATAAGCCCAATTATGAAATGCTCGAAGAAAGGGAGTTGATGCTCCTTGTTAAAAACTCTCAAATATGGAAACAGGAGGATCCATGGAGATTGCTCCAAAAACATTTATTAACACATCTCTATTTTGCAGGAGAATCATTTAAAACAAGAGCTTATTATGAAAATATTTTAGTCGCCACTGGTAGCGCAGAAATAGAACATCATCAATTGGCCGAAGCAACGACTGAATATGTGCATGGCTATTCTAAAATGGTGATTAAAAAACTCTTTTCTATTGAAGATTGGGCCACAACCTCCACGGCTAAAAGATACTTAACCATGAAAGATTCAAAAGTCATTTTTACCTACTGGGATTATATTAAAGCTTTTACTCAAGCTTTTTATTACAATAATTCTAAACACTCGCATACTTGGTTTCTAAAGGTTTGTGCAAAAGTCTTTGAAAATCAAATTCCCAACTGGTTTATCCAATGGTGTTCATATCATGGCCCCACCATTAAAATCCTGCCATCAGAATACTTTCACCTCTACCAAGAATGGAAGAAGCATTCACCATTTCTAACTGATTTATATCTACCGGAACATGTCTGTAAATTAGACACCATCGATCAAATGTACTTTTTTTATAGAATTTTTTCTATGGATTCACAAGTGGAGTGTTGAATTTGAATTCAACAAAGAACAAATACTCGGCCTATATAGGGTTTTTTATTGTAACTTCTGGGACAAATTGACTCGCATTGACCCAATTACAAAGGTCCTATGGCAAAGAATTGTGCGAAACCATTCTCAGAAAAAATGTCGAAAATTCTCACGCTCCACAAAAAGAAATTATCGATGACAATGGTCTAAATTACATTTCCAAAAGAATCTCAGTTCAAGAAGGTGACAAATTGGAAATGATTGAAAAATACTTAGCAGAGATTCGAAGTAAATTGATAAAAATGGTAGAACAAAATTTAGACACATCGATGTCTGAAGAATTGACTATCAAACCTTGTTTTCAAAGGCCCGCTAATATTGAAGGATTTACAAAACTCTCATATAGAAACACTAGAAAAATTGCTTGACGAAAATTTTTCAAAATTAAATATCAATCCGATGGATTTTTCTAACGGATTTTTTGATTTAAAGCAACTTGAAAATACTTTCAAAAATGATTCTTCTCCTGCTATTGATAGCAATTACTCAGAGCTTCATTAGCTCAGAGGCATGATTAAAAAACAACCTAGAAAATATGCTGATCTTCTAAGAATGACTACTACGTATTATCCACGACCAACTCCTCAAGATGTTCTGCTAACGGAGCGAGAGTGGAATTTGACGAATACGTTATATTGCGGAGAATCAATTTATGAATGGAATATAGATGGTTTAAGTGAAAAACAAATCTCTATTCAAGTTCATCGCATGCTTATGTATTCTACTATAGCAAAAAATACGGCATCTGCTGAGAATAAAGATAAGCGCACTATTCTACAGTCTGTAAAATGATTGTTGCTGGTTTTACTGGCCAACTCCGTGGTTGGTGGGACAATTATTTAACTGATGAAGCTAGATTAAAAATCTTCACCGCTAAAATTAAGAAACCTGGGAAAGACAATCTAGGAAGAGATCTACCTGCGGAACGAGAAGACGTTGTCTATACTCTTATGTTAACTATTATGGAGCATTTTGAAGGTAGGTTTACTAACCAATACGAAAATACTCGCACTCTCCTTAATGACCTTAGATGTAGACACCTAGGCGAATTTAGGTGGTATAAAGACACCTTTCTAAGTTGAGTTATGGACCTTCCAGAAACTAATTTACAATATTGGAAGGCTAAGTTCATAGATGGACTCCCTCTGTTTGGTGAAAGGGTTTAATAATAATAATAATAATAATAATAATAATAATAATAATAATAATAATAATATTATTATTATTATTATTATTATTATTATTATTATTATTATTATTATTATTATTATTATTATTTCAAAATTTGGTCAAAGACCTCATATGTGATGCTTACATCAATAACTGATCCCTGGAACTGAGGCAGCAAAATTCTCCCAGGTAAATGTAACAATTATTGATACAAATAGAGAAATATATTGCCAGCAAAGAAGGGGGAGAACTGTTGAATATAAGCTAAATAAAAGCCAAGAATGTTTTCTTTCAAAAGAAGCAACTTCTTAAAATGTCTTCACAGCATACAGATCTTGAGAATAGCAATTCAACTCATAGTTCAAATTATATAACAGGATTCTACATAACTCACATCCCTCTAGTCTTATCAATCCACCAACAAACTAAGACTTGAGAATCATGTTTTGCTTCAATTAGTGTTTTATCGTTCTATAGAACTACTAATCAATAATCAACCACTCACTACATAAGCAACTGCCTTACCCTCTGCACAAGCAGCTATCATGATAATAGACAGTGAAGCTTTTTAAGGATTCTGAAGCAATAAATAACAGAATATCATCTATTTACCATTATGTTTGATGATGCCTGACAGTTTAAATATTGTATTAGATAGCCATCTAGAAAATTAGTGACAAACTCGTCTTAATAATCTTTTTTTATTTTGATGAAGTAATCGTTATATTGACTGGCATCAAGAAGATGCTGAAAACAGTACAAAAAAAATTAGGGAAAGCTCCTAGACACAAAAACCTGCAGATACAACATTGAGTCATTTCCCTAAATGTGCAAAAAGTATGGCTGTTAAGCCAAAGACAAGGAACTAAAGAAATCTACAAGCGGAATAACATCGTTTACAAGGGTTAAATTGCTCCAGCTAAAAAGAAAAATCAGACACTTGCACTTCAGAGAAGAGTAAGGAGTTGAAATCCCATCAAATCAACGATTTCTTTCCATCCAGATACTCCAAAGAATGCATGCTGGTATCATTTGCCAGATGTTCTTGATGGCTCTGTCAACTACCCAAAGGTTCCAGCTTTCCATAGTTTCCTTAACATTCCGCGGCACTAGCTCCTCTTAATAATCTTACAAGCTCCTATGAGAGTGCAAACTAGCAAGAACTGTCATATAAAGTGAAAAACAATATCAGTTTTCCTCTAGGACTTCACTAACTATAGGACCATCTCGTGTACGGAAGTGGTCTTGATAGGTCTGGGAAAAGTCTGATCGCCACATGACACTGAGAAAGTCTATTTTGAATCAGAAAAAGCAAAAGAACAGGAACATTTTTGTGATCCATCCACTTAGACAAGGCCTTTATTGCTGATATTGGCCCCAATAGTTGTCATACTCATTGCTAGCCAGTAGAGGTGGAAGGAACTTGTTAATCGGTAGGGGCAGCCTGCAAAGCAGCTCAATTTCAATGGTATGAACTGCTAAGCAGGTGAAAAAAGACATCGCTGCTTGAAGATGAGAGACGACAACCACAATAGTGCAGGAATTATGATGATGAGGAGGAGGAAACGCAGGAACAAAGGAGGAAAGATGGAAGATTGTCCCAGCTTGTATATGGTGGACAGTGTGGATGGAAAGAAATTGATAAAGAAATGAACCTTGGGCCTAACTCAACCTCAAAAGCTAGCTCATGAAGAGAGGATTGCCCAAGACCATATAAGGAGACCAAGGACCCTTTAACCCACCGATGTGGGACTCCAACACCCCTGCACGCCCAGGGCTGGACATCTGGAGCGTGGACAATATAAGACGGGGGGCCCAACATCGAAAACAATGAATTAGGTGGGTCTGACTCTGATACCATGATAAAGAAATGGGCCTCAACCTCAAAAGCTAGCTCATGAGGGGAGGATTGCCCAAGACCATATAAGGGGGACCAAGGACCCTTTAACCCACCGATGTGGGACTCCAACAGAAATCATAGGTTCTTTGTAGATAAGCCGAACAGTGTTCAGAAGTTCAAAATGAATTGCCTTTCCTTGTATTATTTTTGGTGTAAACAGAATGTCTTAGCCCAAGAAGATGATATTTTGATGTTTTAGACTACTCGTAAAAGTTTAGCTGTGGATAGGGGGCAAGATAAGTAGATTGTAATACTTTTGAAGGGGAACTACATGCTTTGGATGTAGTAAACCTGTGAATATATAAGATAAATATTACCATCCTCAAAAAAGATGAGGAGGAGGAGGAGAACTATGATGATATGATGCATAATCATTTGTTGAATTCTTAAATATGCACTTCACCACAACAATAAATAATTATGATAACTCTCATCATTATAATTACTCCCTCTGTCCCAAATTTTTGGCACTATTTCCTTTTTTCCCCTGCGTGAAACCAGTTATTTTTTGTTCCCATTTTGTAGTTGACATTCTTGGCGTAGGCCCATTGGTCACAAAGACAAATTATCGGGTACGAAAGTACTTCTGGTATATTATCCACATCTAATTAAATTTTGAAAAGATCCTTCTTTTTCTTTCTTAAACTGCGTGTCCAGTTCGAATTGGGGACACATGAAATATTAATTATTGCTATTGTGAAACTCCTCAAGCTCTAGGAGCAATCAAAAATCTGAGTTGGAAATAACAACAATACCCAACCATAATTTGGAAATAGATGCATTTAGAAAGACATGATCGACGGATCAAAGAATTATATGACAAAATCATATTTATACAACAACAATAAACCCAATGTATTCCCACATAGTGGGGTTTGGAAAGGGTAAAATGTACACGGTCCATACCACTACCTTCGAGGAAGTAGCGAGGCTGTTCCCGATAGACCCCCGGCTCAAGACCAAAATCATATATGAGTGAGCACTTTCTCCCGCCAGGGAAAGGTAATAATAGTGTGTATGTAAGTATATAGAAAGATCTGATTAAAGATTTTTCTTATGTTGTAATAAGTTCATGGAATAAAAGTTTGTTTTATATACCTTGTCAATCTTTTATGCTGGTAAAAATGATGGTTGCGATCATCGGCCTAAACGGAGGAAGAACGGAACAGTAGCCAAAATGGTAGGACAAAAAAGGCTAAAGGGGTTCTTCATAGTCGGAAGGAGAAACACTGCGGTGTTGATACGACCAACGTAAAGGAAAGACGAAAGGTAAATGAATATACTCTATAGTCTCATGAACTTATTAGCATAGGAAAAATTAGTTTTCATATCTACTTTATACATTCATACATATTGTATTACGTAGTACCTATAGGAAATTTTAAAATCATGAATAGTGTATACTTTTTAATATGAAGGTTGTACAACCAGTATTAAAGGAATATCGAAATTGGTTTTGGGAAACCAAAATAAAAATCAGGTTTTATAACCATAATATAAAAAGTTTAAAAAATTACCTTAATAGATTATATAGATTAAAAAATTATTTAAATAATTCTGAAATCAACAGGGTTAGAGTACTCATAAATGCCTCTCTAAATGAAAATCATAATCTAAAATTAAAACAGATATCTAGATTACAAAAGTATAAAAATATATTAAAACAAATGACTCTATATACAACATAATGAGTTACTATACACACACACACAACTTATATAAATAACTTACATTGCTGGTGCACAAAAGTTCTCATGAAACTTTGGGTGTGTTTGGTATGATGGAAAATGTTTTCTGAAAAATATTTTCTTATTTTCTCTTGTTTGGTTGTAGTTAAATGTTGTGAAAATGTTTCCCATAACTCATTTTCCTCCATTTGAGGGAAAATGACATCTCTCATGGACCAAGGGAAGTCATTTTCCGGAAAATGACAAATGTGACTTATGCCCCCACCCCCACCCCTCTTCCCCACCCCATCAACACTAATATTCACATTTTTCAAAAAATTCACATTACTCAAAATATTTTTCACTGTGCTTTGCTTCAATTTTTCACTACTTAAAATAAAAAATAGTGAAGCCCAAATTTTTTTCATTTTCCAATGCTCATTGAATGTATTGTTATTTCCATATGCATAGAGGAAGACTTACTTATGCTACTTTTGCTAATTGCATATTTCATTGTCATCGATGTAGCTTGTTTCATAAGGTTGAATAAGCTTGTCGTTCCATTGTATTTCTATTGATTCTAGTATCTTGAAATTGTCCTAAGAAAATGTTGAATTGTTAGAGGCACTAATATACTAGTTAACAGTTAGTAGTGTTTTCTAAAACATATTTTTTCATTCACCAATCAAACACTAGAAAATATAAAAAATATTTTCTACTCACCAACCAAACACCATAAAATATTTTCTGAAAAATATTTTTCACTCGTCAACCAAACATGAGAAAATAAGTAGAAAACCAACTTATTTTCCAGAAAAACTGTTTCCAGGAAAACATTTTCCATCATACCATACACACCCTTAGTTTTTAGGAGATTATCAAATAGAATGGTCAAAGTTCCAGGTAGACCCCACGACATGAAGATATTAGATCAGCTCATATACTACCTGTATTTACAAGATGAAAATCGCCTCAAATCTAAAGCTAAGAGTATTTATTAAATCATCTAAATCAAGTGGTTTCAAACCTGATGCAGGTAAACTTGTTCATCAGTTAGCATCATACCTTTGAGGCTTTTCTCCATGTTCCTGCTACTCCTTCTCTATCTTTAAGATTCACTCTGAGCATAGGACATGGCATCCCTTATAATTGTTACTTCACTGACTCATGCATTAGTTCAGAGAATTTATCCAGCCCAGCCCCATAACTCTGTAGGAATTAGGACAACCGATACCAACAGTACTCCATCTTCAAAAGTGCACTGATATTTCTACTTAGTTTCATGTGCCAGCTTACTTCCAGACAGCCACATCAACAATCACAGCAGCAGACCAACCTAAGATGCAGAATGTCAAAGTCAGATACAAAGGCTATTTGGATATATAAAATTGAAAGTAAAGGCCAGAGAAATAACAACTAAGATGGTATACAATACAGAGAGTGGGACTACAAGTAAAATCTTGAAAAGATAAAGTACATCATATGGGGTATTACATGAAATGCAACAAAAATCATTAAATGCCAGAAGAAAATTGGAACAGGCAAGCTTGTATTTTCTTACCTAATTCACTGCCTTGAAAGATAGTGTACAAAGTGCTTTGGGCGACCCCTTCCCCTTCCTCTTTTTTTTCCATTTCAAGCATGGACCTTAACTTACCGAACTAGCTTAGTAAAGTCGAAATCAATAGCTGACAACTGCTCATAGTCAGGAGTGGAAGAGGGCGTAAGGCTAACCCACACTTCAATTGTTGTATCTACATAATTACGTTGACACCCTATTTATAGACACTACATTACAATCCTTTTCCAAGTAGGATTTTGTATACTATTCCTATTCCTACTCATATTCTAATACTCCCCCTCAAACTGGTGCATACAAGTCATATGTACCTAGCTTGTTACAAATATAATAAATACGAGGACCGATGAGGGACTTGGTGAATATATCTACAAGTTAAACATTTGACTTCACAAATTTTAGAACAATATCTCCTGAGAGTATCATTTCTCGAACAAAGTGACAATCAATCTCTATGTGCTTAGTCCTCTCATGGAACATCAGATTAGATGCAATATGAAAGGCTACTTGATTATCACATACAAGTTCCATTTTACCAATTTCTCCAAATTTTAGTTCTCTCAGCAATTGTTTGATCCAAACCAGCTCACAAGTTGTTGCATCCATTGCTCGCTATTCTGCTTCCGCACTAGATCGAGCAACCACACTCAGTTTCTTACTCTTCTAGGACACCAAATTACCTCCTACTAAAATACAATATCCGGAGGTAGAACGTCTATTAGATGATGATCCTGCCCAATCAACATCTATATATCCAATGATATGCCCATGGCCTCGAACCTCGAAGCGTAGTCCTTCACCTGGAGATGACTTTATATATCGCAAAATACAAACTACTACATCCCAATGACTTCACGGGGGGGAGTCATAAACTGACTTACAACACTCACAGGAAAAGAGATGTCACGTCTAGTCACTGTGAGATAATTCAACTTTCTAACCACCTTCTTATACCTTCCAGGATCACTGAGTGGCTCCCCTGTCCTGGTGAAGTTTAGCATTTGAATCCATAGGAGTGTCAATGGGTCGACATCCCATCACCCGTCTCCTCAAAAATGTCTAAGGCATACTTATGTTGAGAAATAACAATACCTGATCTGGACTGAGCAACCTCAATACCTAAAAAGTATTTCAGTCTGCCGAGGTCTTTAGTCTGGAAATGTTGAAAGAGATGTTGCTTCAAGTTAGTGATACCCTCTTGATCATTGTTGATGATAACAATATCGTCAACATAAACCACTAAATAAATACACAAATTTGGTTCAGAATGACGATAAAACACTGAATGATCAGCTCCACTACAAATCATGCCAAACACCTAAATCATTGAGCTAAATTTCCCGAACCAGGCTCGACAGGACTGTTTCAAACCATAGAGTGACTTGCGCAATTGACATACAAGACTACTAGACTCCCCTTGAGAAACAAAACCAGGTGGTTGCTCCATATAGACTTCTTCCTTAAGATCACCTTGCAGAAAAACATTCTTAATCTCCAACTAATAAAGGGGGCCAATGACGAACGACAACCATAGAGAGAAAAACGCGGACAGATGTTATTTTAGCCACGGGAGAGAAAGTGTCACTATATTCAAGCTCAAATATCTATGTATATCCTTTGGCAACAAGGCGAGCCTTCAACTGATCAACCTGACCATTTGGACCAACTTTGACTGCATAAACTCAACAACAACCAACAGTAGATTTACCTACCGGAAGGGAAACAAGCTCTCAAGTATCACTCGTATGTAAAGCAGACATCTCATCAATCATAGCATGTTTCTATCTTATATGGGAAAGTGCTTCACATGTAGTCTTAGGATGGAAATAGGGACAAAGATGATACAAAAGCATACTGAGGTAATGATAGATGATAATAACTCAAGAAAGTATAGTATAATGTGGGTTAGTGGGTTAGCATTACAAGTGGATCTTATACCTTTTTATAGTGCAACTGATTGGCTAAGAGGAGGCAGGTCCACAATAAGGGAAGCTTCAGGCGCATGACATGAATCATCTAGGACTAATAATGAATGCGGCGGTGATAAGTCAAAAGTGGTGGCACTGCAGCTGGAGATGTAGAAGTAACCGCAGATTCCTCAAAGGTTGGTGTGGGTAAGACTAGAGGTATAGGTAAGACATCAGAGATATCAAGATGATCAGAAGATGTATAGTAAGGTTGAGATTCAATGAATGTGACATCGGCGAACATAAGATAGCGACCCAAAATAGGTGAATAGCATCGATATCCTTTTTGAACTCGAGAGTAACCAAGGAAGACACATTTGAGAGCACAAGAGGCTAATTTATCTTTTCTTGGGGCTAAGTTATGAACAAAACATGTGCCCCCAAAACACGAGGGGGATAGAGTAGAGATATGACCGAGGAAATAGTATGGGATAAGAACCTGATACTGAATTGCAGATGATGACATTCTGTTAATCAGATAGCGAGATTCGAGGACTGTGTTCGTCCCAAAAAAGCAGCGAAACATGGAATTCAATGAATAGAGTGCGAGCAGTCTCAATGAGATGCCTATTTTTCCTTTCTGCTATACCATTTTGCTGAGGGATGTATGGACATGAAGTCTGGTGAATGATTCCTTGATGAGTCATAAACTCCTGTAACTGGGAGAGAATAAGAATTCTAAGGCATTATCGCTATGAAAAGTACGAATAAAAACACCAAATTGATTTTGTATTTCAGCATAAAAACTTTTGAATGTAGAAAATAATTAGGAACGATCTTTAATCAAGAAAACCCAAGTACATCTTGAAAAATCATCAATGAAACTAACAAAGTAACGAAATCCTAAGGGTGAACTGACTCCACTAGAACGCCAAATATCAGAATGAACTAATGAGAAAATAAACTTTGAACGACTCTCAATACTATGTGAAAATGCAGCACGTGGGTGTTTCCCACATTGACACAAGTCACAATCTAATGTGGATAAACTAGACAAATTAAACACCATCTTCTGTAGCTTGGATAGACTCGGATGTCCTAAACGTTTGTGAATAAGGTCGGGAGGGTCTGTAATGGAGCATGCTGTGAAGGAATTTGAAGAGGTAAGATGATAAAGGCCTTGCGCTTCATGTCCCATAACAATCATCTGTCCCGTTTTGCGGTGGTCCTGCATTAGAAAAGAATCACCAAAAACAGTTATACTACAATAAAGGACACGTGTCAAATGACTAATAGATGCAAGATTAAAAGGACAACCAGGGATATCAAGAACAGAATCCAGAGTGACTGAAGAGAGGGGTTTGGCTTGTCCAACTTCTTTTGGCTTTGTTTGGATCCCATTGACTAAAGTAATAGCAGGAAGAGATTGCGAACAAACAATATCAGACATAAGTGATTTGTCACCAGAAATATGATCAGAAGCACCTGAGTCCACAACCCATGATCCAAACGTAGGAGATTGTGCAGTTGAGGCTATTGGTAGAGATATATGCTTACTTGCTAGATACTGAAGATACTCATTATATTCCTTGTCAGATAAATACACCCATTGATCACCTATGGTGTTAGACTGAGCAACATGAGCATTTTTAAGTGGTCGACCATGCAAAGAATAGCATATTCCACGAGTATGTCCAAGCCTATTTCAATAACTACACTTAGGTCGAGAATAGCATACGCCGCGAGTATGTCCAAACCTTTTACAATAACTACACCTAGGTTGAGATCTTCCAAATCGACCTCCCCCTCGTTGATTTTTCATGGATTGTGACATTTGATTTTCTGATCTCCTCATTAAGGGTTCAGATTTAATCATAGGATTAAATTGAGCAAAAAAAGGCAGTCACCAGAAAATTGGTCATCACCGGAAGAAAAACATTTGCCAAAAAATTGAAATCAGTTGTTGAAAAATTGAATTTGATCACTGGAAACTGGCTGGAATTGAGAAATAGCTAAAGGTGCAGCCTAAGAATGAAGGCGCGACCTCACTGGAAAAGGAATCTTGCCGAAAACTAGCCGGAATCAATTACACGCTCCAACGCGTGATGCGCAGATCTGAGACTTCCAGCGGCGCATGACGGGGCGTGACGACCGAAACTGAGAGTCGATCAGTGGGGTTTGCTCGCCTGAGTGTTGTGCACCTCGTGGTAGTGTTGGTTTTCGCACAACATTATAAAATAGACGCGAGCTTAAGTTAGCCTTGCCAGTAGCCGTAAAAATTTTACGAGGTGACTGTCTGATTGAGTTTTCTTCCCAGTAAGTTTCTACCAAACCTGCTCTGGTACGATGTGAGAAATATAATATAATACCACATGAGAAATATTGGAGAAAAATATTATTGAATTGTTGTATCTACATAATTACATTGACACCCTATTTATAGACACTACATTACAATCCTTTTCCAAGTAGAATTTTGCATACTATTCGTATCACGAGTTTTAAGCTCAAGTAAGATGGTACAAGCCTTTATGAATGAATGTTACAATGGCAATGGAATATGTAGAAGACACCTTAAATAAATAAATTTTCTTATGGTTAAAAGAAGTTCATTTATTTATAGTTGTGGTGTCTAGGCTATCTTGCGTGCACCTCGACTGCTACGGGATACCTACCTACCTCCCACTAACAAGTACCAGGTAAATTTGTCCCACCAAGGATTATACAAATGGACAGGAATCACCTAGTATTTATCTCCTCTGAGATTTGAACCTAAGACCTCATGGTTGTTCTCCCACTTCGTCGATCACTAGGCCACACCCTTGGGTGCAAAATAAGAAACTTTTTTTATATAACAAACATAGTACTAAATTTTTACTCATAGCAAATTTTCTCCATTCAACTTACACTTGCACAGAAATCAGGCTTTTACTTTTATACGTAGCACTTCCATAAGAGACAAATAGCAGGTGAAGTAAGAAAAAGTCCCTGATCAATGCTATGCCACTCCCACTTATTTTTTGAATAACTCAAGTAGTATTTTCACGTAATGCTGGCCAGTACAATATAACACAGCTTCAACTTTAAAAAGCAGTAACAATAGACGTCATCTGAAGCTGAAAAATATACCTACTCAAAAATGTATATCACTAAAGAATCCATGTAAACCATCGTAGAATCATACAAACTCAATGACAATGCAGTTAAACATTACAAATCGTAGTTTTAATGTCGTGCAGATCTCAAAACTCATAGATCAGGTGTCTGCACAATGTTAGAAGGCAGTAAGAAGTTAACTGAAGATCCTAGATTAGTTCTATTGTCTTTACATGTCAGAGGAGTTGGATTCTGAAAGAAGTAAAACAACCAGATATCTATAATAATCTTCATGTGAAAAAAATAAAAGAAGATGAAACCTTCTCTCCTTACGAGAGGAACCCAACAAAAGTTAAATATCAAAAAATGTTGCATTTAATACCTGAATGAGGAACCCCATTACATCTTAGAGTGAGATTCATGATAGTTTAAACAAATGTCTTTGTAGCTTCAGTCAGATCATAACCTTTACCTAACATTTCATCCATCCATCTTCTAGCCTCAGAAAACCGGCCAACTTTTAGGAAACCGTGAACTAATATATCATAAGTCCATCGATTTGGCTCATACCCTTTATTGCAGAATCTCTCAAAGTAATCGCAAGCAAGATCCATTTCACTTATGGTTAGTTTTCTCAACAGCAAATTGTAAGTGAAAACATCAAGAGGAAAACATTGCCGAATCAGTTCTTCAATTTGCAAAATATCACTCTCCAGATTACTACCACCAGAGAAAGTCTTGATCAAATCACCTAGCGCTAAGCTTTGATCCTTCGTATTATGCAAGTCTCTTGAGTGCATCCAAGCACTAAAGACTCTTTGAGTTTGTAACGAGTGTAACAAAAGTAAATTGCCAATGAAGGATGAAACTCGACGACCAACTTGCATCAAGTCTTCGACCAGAAGAATAGCCTTATAATAATCTCTCCGTGAGCAAAGCAATTTAACAAGTTCCTCGTAACAGTCCATACTTGGCTTCAAATGAGTTGACCTCATCTCCCAGAACATGTTCCATGCATTTTCGGGCTTGTTAGCTTTACAAAGCCCAACAATCATGGTGTTCCAAAGTTTTCTTCCTAGACTTCTTATATTGGACAAGTCACGGAAGAAATTAAAAGCATCAGCAATTTTTCCAGCTTTTAAGTAACTTTGCAACATTAAAATGTCAGAATGCAAATCTGGTGTGATACCATTCCTCTTCATCATTTCATATACACCTCTGGCCAGGTCAGGTTTTCCAGCATGACCAGCTCCATCAATGAAGTAATTATAAACAGGGCAATTAGGTTCACGCCGAGACAACTGAACCTCTAATAAACTGTAAAATAACTTTTCTGGATCATCCATTTGACATAAACAGCAAATAACCTCCCTGTATAATCGCCGGTTTGGACTATAACCTTTTTCTTGCATTTCCATTAACAATCTCGCTGCAATATCTCCCCTACTTGACTTGTTAAAGCCACCAATCAAGTCAAAATAAGTAGTCTTGCTAGTAACCTTGTCCAATCTGCTGAGCTCTCCATGTACCAAGAATGCATCTTCCACCCTGCTGGCCCTACATAAGGCTGATATGAACTTGTTATAGGTTGAGTCACTGGGCATGCAATTCTGGTCTAGAGAAGCAAGAACTAACTCTTTCACTCTATCAAGCTTCCCTCCTCGGCAAAGAGCATCAGCAATAATTGAAAATGTCCTCCTGCCAGGGAAATGACCCTGTTGAATGGCATTCTTCAACACGATATACGCTTCATCAACACTTCCATCACCTAATAGAGTATTTATAAGATAGTTATAGGTCATACTACTTACAGAGAGGCCAAATTCTGCTCTCGAGTCATACAACTCCAGGGCAACATCTGCCATCCCCACCTTACAGAAGAAGCACAAAGTTACATTCATGGTAACATCATCAGGTATTATATCTTGATCCTTCATGTCCATTAACAAGTCATAAACCTCCTCTAGCCTGTTTTCTCTTAAAAGCCGATACACTAAGCTGTTATAGCGAAAAACATCAGGAACATACCCATCAGCCAGTTTCTTGCCTTTCAAAAATTCAAGTGCCTCACTTAGATCCCCAGCCTGGGCAAGATCCTTAATCCACACACCATATGCCTGTTCCATTGGAACCAAACCAGACTCTGTAAAATCCTGCACCAAACTTGCAGCTCTTGTGAACTGCTTATTTTTACATAAAGCATCAACAAGATTAGCCACCACAATCCCACTCAATCCTACCCCTCCATTTCTCAACAACCCTCTAAGATACTCCTCAGCTCTATCGAGCTCCATTTGCTGGCAAAGACTCTTAACAAATATCGCATGTGTTATCTCACCCTCGAACCCTCTAAATTTAATCTGCTTCAAAACCATCTCAAAACCATCATAGAAACCATCCTCCGCCAAAGCATTAAGTAAAACATGATAAGCAAATGCATCCAAATCGACACCCTGAAACCGCATTCTACCAAACAGTTGGAGTGCAAGCTCGGGCTTGCCTGCCACCGCATACCCAATTACCAGAGTACTGTAAAAATGATCTTTATGGAAATACCTTTGCTTCATATAATTATCCAAGAACTCAACCATCAATGACATCAACTTAGCTTTCGATAAAATCTGAAAAATGGCATAAAAAGTAGAACGAGTATGATGAAAACCCGGTTGTCGACCCGCCCAATCGAAAAATTTCAAACACGACAAAACATCCTTGTTCTTCTCATAATTCAACACGTGAAGAACCAACGCCTCGGAGAGTCTAAGGTTGAATCGAGACAATGCAATATCAGCTGTAATATCATCTTGGGTGCGTAATATCTCAAAGATCCGATCAAAATTGGGGTTTTTTCTGGTCGCAAACCACTCTTTAAATGATAAAACGACATCTTTGGGCTGCAATTGAAAAGCTAATAAAGCATTAGAAGAAAGTGGAGTTAAGAAGGGATATGGATATGCAGGGATTGGCTTTGTGGTAGGAGGAGTATTGGTGGAGTAATATAGATAGAAAAAAAGGGTATTCTTGTCGGTGATGGATTTGGCATATGGAGGACGATTAAAGAGGGTTCTAGTTTTCTGCCTGGCCTGTCTGATTGTGAGCAACATTTTTGATGTTTCACTATTTCTCAATCTAAGATTGTGATTGTGATAGTAGCGATGAAGTTGATAAAGCTAGTTTCATGAAGCTCCCATGGAGATAGCAAGCCCAGTAGATCGGCGGCACTGTCAAAATATTACCCTACTATTCCTCTTATTTTTCTTATTACTTTTGAGATTATGTGCAATCTATTTCATTTTCCAAAAATGTATGGAATTTGCCTTTAGGGCCAATTTGGACATCATTTTTACCCGAATGCGTGTTTGATTTTTACCCTCAGTTTTGATGTTTTAATTTTGAAAAAAACTACTTAATACTAAACTTATTATTATCTAAAATTTTAGTTCCTTAAATAATTCTCTATCGCTCCAAAATATAGGATACATGGGGTAAAGAATTAAGAGTGACTAAAAAATTTTAAAATCAGCATAGGTGACTTAAGTAGAGTGACAAAAATTAAATGATGAAATAAAAAGTTTTGACATATGTGTGAAAATTGCACTCATGTTTTTTATTTTACATTTTAGATTAATATGAAATCCTAATAACTAAAAATGGAGGGGAAAACGTGCTTGCTACTCTTGTTTTCTCTCTCTTCGCTTTTGGTGCATTTTTCCATTGTTGTTCATCGTTACTGTTGTTTTTCTTCTTCATCATCATCTTGTTCATCATCTTCTTCTACTGTTTGTCATGTCATTGTTGTTGTTGTTGCCACTACTGCTACTACTAGATCAAATTTTATTTGTATATCACTAGCATTACTTCATAGGTAATTTTGGTAAGTAAAACAATGATTTTTAGTTCAATATCTCATCTAGATATATTTGTTGTTTTTTCAACAATTTTCAATAGCTTATCTAACAGTTGTTGTATTCATTTATAACAATTGTTGGATAGTTTCTACTACTGTTAAAGTAGTTCCAACAGATAAGTCATATGTTGCAACAGATAACTCATCTGTTCATTTGTTGCAGCAGATGACCTACATGTTGGATTAAGTTGCTGAATCTAAATATAAATCCAATAGGTAAGTTATCTATTGCAACATATGTCTTATTTGTTGCAATAGGTGAGTCATTTATTGCAACAGATAATTCATCTGTTGGATTCATCTTACACCAGCTGACAAAGCTAGTCCAAAGTCATTTGTTGCAAAAGATGACTTACCTGTTGGATTAAGATTTTGAATATGTATCTAACAGATGAGTCATCTATTGCAACATATGTGTCATTTGTTGCTCTGTTGGATTTATGTTACAACAGGTGACAATATTGGTATAGAAGCAGAAGCTAAATTCAACAGATAAGTCATCTATTGGGACAATGATAATGATAATGCATATAATTTTGGTATTGTATATACTATAATATTATTATTTATTTATACTATATTATCATTAGTAATTTTACTATACTATCTTTATTAACTTTTTTAACAAATTTCTTTAAGTACCATTAATGGAGGAATCAATAACAATAGGAGTTGATTGTCATGATGAGTCAAGAAAAACAATTTATGTATTTGGCATTGAAAGGATGGTGAAATGTTAAAGGATAGTGATAACAGTCTAAAGAAATATTTTGTATGATGATTTTGTGAACTTAATCATCAGCTGTTGTGGATTAAATAACCAATTGAAAGATTTTGTCATCAGTCACATGCACAACTCTTTTGAAAAATATAGAGTCCTACCTTTTAAGATCTTTTATGATAAGCGATCATGTTCATTTATGTGCTTATCCGAGTGATGTAGCTAATCCCATTTTAAGGGTATACATAGTAGAAAAATCGATAGAGAATTGGAATATAGAACAAGACCAACAAGGTATGTTAACCCATGAATTGGATGGTATGGACATAAATATTTTAGATGATGAGAGTGGAGATGAAGTAGAGGAGGACCAAACACCTACACCAGTTATATGAGCAATATAGTGGGTAGTTCTTAATCAACACAGTTGAGCAATCTTCAAGATGATGAAATAGATTTTTTCAAGGGATTGGCATTCAAGAACCAGTAAAAACTAGTCACTTCATAGAATATTGCTTACTTGAAAAAAGATTTCAAACTCAAGAAGGTGATTAATTCATATAGTATGTATTGTTAGATGTGCACATTCGAAGTGCAAGTGGTGGCTGAGGGCTGTGAAATTCATAAGTTCTGGAAGATTCTACATTAGAACTTATGAAAAGTAAAACACATGTGGTTCAGACCATATTACGAGACATAATCTGCACGCCACAACAAAGATCATCAGTAAATACTTCAAAATAAGTTTTCCTAAAGGCAAAGGCCCGTCTACAAGATATATGATCAATCAACTCTGTAATGAAATAGGTTGTAAAGTGAGTTATTAGAAGATTTATAAGGGCATGGAGATTACAAAGTCTTTGATTAGGAAAATACATGAGCATAGGTATGCAATACTTAATGTGTACCATTATATGCTTGATCCTGTAAATTCAAAAAGTAAGACAGTATTACAGGTTGATGAAAATGAAAGGTTCAAGTACTTTTTTATAGCCTATGAGGCTTGGATTCTTGGTATTCAATAAAAAAAAGTCATAATTGTCGACGAAACATTCTTGAGGAGCAAGTATGAAGGAGTTTTGTTATCGACAGTGCGACGAGATGCAGAGAATCACATCTTTTTAGTAGCTTTTTGTGTAGTAGACAAGAAATGTGATGCCTCATATCAATATGTTGAACAATTGAGAAGCTATGTAGATGATATCGATGAGTTGCGTATAATTACTTATAGACATCCAAGTATCATAAAGATGGTTTCTATTGTCTACCCTTAGCTCATTATGGTTGTTGTATGAGGCACATGTAGAGTTTTGACTTGAAAGAGAATTTTTCATTGTCTCTCTATTTGACGAGATAAATATGAGGTTAGCAAAATTATTTCACGTGAGGCATATGGAGTTGTTCAACTCACTAGACAACTTGTTCCTTAAATGGAAAAACAAATACTAAAGTACATCAATTCAGGTAATAAGTTATTGACTCAACAAATAGCCAATTACAAATTCAGTATCAAAGATCATGGTGATGTTGCCACGGTTGATTTTTAAAGAAGAACTTGCACATGTAGAGTTTTGACTTGGATAAAATACGTTGTCCACATGCCGTGACAATGCTTCGAGCCCAATATGGTGCACAATTTGAAAATCAGATTATGAGTATTCATCTCCATATTATTCAGTGAAAAAAATACTTTGGTGCCTCCTAAAGATTCTTGAATTGGTCCTTCAGAGATTATGGAAAGATAAATACCTCCTCTATATGTTGACCCAAGCAAACCTAGAAGAAGATGAATGAAGAGGATGCGTGAAATCGACAAATCATTTCCAACAAGAAAAAAAGTTCTTTATATGAAAGTCGGTTGGCCACAAAAAAATTGTATGTCCGGATCGAAATATTGTAATAGTAAATAATTTTTTTGTTAGTTTAGTCATGAACTTGATAATTTTTACTGATTTTAGTTATTAATATATGTTATTTATCAAATAAAATATATTTTTATTTATGGTTCAACAACTATTGTATGCATGGGAACAACTTTTGTTACAATATATGTTATATCTGTTGCAACAAATGATTAATATATTGAAAATAATCAAATAACTATACACATTTGTTGCAGTAGATGAAAAATATGTTTGATTATTTCCAGCATACTCTACATATGTTTGATGTGAAAAGCTTCATTAAACCATCACTAGCATGAAAAATATGTTTGATTATTTCCAACATACTCTACATATGTTTGATGTGAAAAGCTTCATTAAACCATCACTAGCAATAAACAAAGTTATTTAACTATAATTAGCTTTTAATTAAAAAGTTCAACTACAATTTGAATAAATTATGTAGTAGTTACAAGATCAACTAAGTGTATTATCTATTGCAACAGATTATAACCAGTTGCAATAGATTATAGCAATTGCAATAGATGTCTATATCTGTTTGATTATTTCTAACAGACGAGTCATCTATTGCTACAGGTTAGTCATCTGCTGAAACTAATTCCCATACAAGCTCTCTAGCTAAAACCCTAAACCTACAAACCTAATTTCCATACGAGCTCGGCTTCCATGGCCACCACCTTCGATGGGGGTAAACTCACCGGTGAATCAAGTGCATGAAACAGAAGACAAAAGTAGTTCAGATAATGTAGGAGAGATGAATAAAAATCTCATATATGAATATCTGTTCAAACCAAGAAATGCTGAAAGTAGTAGGAAAAAATTCCCTCCAAAACCTATTGTAATGATTGAAGGCGAACCAAGTATAACTTAGAAGTCTTCGGAGGTTAAAAGCTTGATCATACAAGAAAATTTGTAATTCACAGTAATTGGTAAGTTTTCTTACGGTAAACCTGACATCATGGAGTTGAGAAAGAGTATACCCATTCAATGTGGTATTAAGGGAGATTGTAATATTGAGGTGATGGATTCAAGACAAATACTCGTTCAATTAAGTATATTGAAGTATTCTGTGAATATGATATCAACTGTTGCGTATTATATAAAATCCAAAGAGATGTATTGGAAGATGAGGACATTGAAGTGATATCCATAATTTGAGCCTAATATAGAAACAACTATAAGTATAGCACGGATATCAATGCTGGATTTACCTCCTAACCTTTTTGCTAAAGAAGTAATTTTTTCAATTGCTTCAGTAGGGAAACCATTAACAGTAGATATGGCAACTATGAATCAGACCAGATCGAGTTGTGCAAGAGTAAGGTAGAAGTTGACCTAGTTGGTGCATTGCCACAAAAGAATAGGTGTTGAACAGTTTCAAAAATAAATCACCAATTATGAAAGGGGATCCAATCAATAATCAGAAGAGAGGAGAAAAATAAAGAGGGGGAACATGTAGAGCAGAATCAACAGATGGATAGTAGCATGGTAGACAAATCAGACCATAAAAATAAAAAAGAGCAGAAAGAAGCACATCAACAAGATAACATAAATGAACTGCAAATGGTGAAATATATGGATGAGAAAGTACCTAAAAAGTGGTGGATAATGTTTTACCATTGGCAATATAGGTGGAGAATCAGGTTGAGTACTGTAATAAAGATAAGTTGTCTCTAGATAAAGGGGATTTAAGAAAATCCATTAAAAAGGTGGGAAGAGATGAAAACTTATCTCCCAAGCAAATAAATCAATTGAAATCCAATAAAGGAATAAGAAAGAAGAAGGAAAAAAGAACTAAATCTTCCATAATGTAGATAAGGAGTTCTATGAAGAATAAGTCTAAATGAATGCACTAATATGGAATATCAGACCAGTGAATACGTAGAAAGCATTCACTAAACTTATAACACTACAGAAGAGACATCAGTTTTCATTCATTGATTTAATGAAACTATTCCAAGACAAATATAATATATATGATTACAAGAAGAGATTAGGAATGAAACAGGCAACAACTAATTCTTCAGGTAAGATCTAGGTATTTATTGATGATGTAGTGGAATGTTTGGTAATAAAGTACAATAAATAATATTTGAATATTAAATTAGTCAATCAGCAGACTAATATTACGATGGTAGTTATTTTAGTCTATGCTAAGTGTTCTCAATATGAGATATTAATACTCTGGGATTCTTTGAAGAACATGGCTCAATCAATTCAGAAAACTTGGCTGGTAGGGGGAGATTTTCATGTGATTGTTAGTGAATAAGAGAAATTATGAGGCCTTCCAGTGATAATAGCTGAGACATAAGATTTCAATCATTGTATTAATCCGTGTGGACTAGAAGATGCTGGTTTTAAGGGTAGTAAATACATTTGGTGGAATAGAAGAATAGATAGAGAATGTATCGTTAAAAGATTAGATAGGGTTATGTGTAATGATAAGTTACATGATCTTTTCCTACTTTTAGAGGTAGAGCAGTTGGTGAGAAGTGGATCAGATCATAGTCCTTTGAAGATTTATTTCAGTATAACAGATGAATATAGTTATAAACCTTTCAGGTTTCTAAATATGTGGCTGGAAAAAAAATCGTCTGGAAGTGATAAAGGATAATTGGCATGCGGATGTAGTTGGGAATCCATTCATCATCTTTCATCTTAAATTAAAGAGGGTTAAAACAGCTTTGACAGAGTGAAGCGAAGAATACTTTGGTAATATTTTTTAGGAAATAGTGAAAAGGAGAAGAAGTACACTGAAGATTGCTAGAATATAGAATTATGATGGGGATTAGTTAGAGGATCAATAACAGATTGCGGATAAGGCAACAAATTTTTTTCAAGAATAGTTCTCAAAGGGGGAGGATAAGACTAACTTTGAAATGCTGAATGAATTACCTACAGTAGTCTCAGAGCAACAGATGAGGAGCTAAACAGGATTCCTGACATTCTAAAAGTCCAACAAGTAGTAATGGGACTAAATAGGACTAATGCAAGAGATCTAGATGGCATGATAGCAGATTTTTTCCAAGATGCAGGGAGATTATTGGAAAAGATATTCACAATATGGTTCTATCTTTCATTTGTGGGTTTGAATTAACTAAATTTGTAACATATACAAATTTAGTAATTTTACCCCAAAAAGTTAGTGATTAACACCTTTTTAGATGTGAGACCACTCTCACTGAGTAATTTCTTGAACAAGATATTTTCAAGAATTATTCATGAGAGGATTAAATCAGTGCTACCAGATATAATCTCAGAAGAACAAACAAGATTTGTGAAAGGAAGAAGTATAATAGAGAACATATTGATGGAGAAAGAAATAGTTGTAGATATCAGAAAGAGAGGTAAGATTCCTAATCTAGTAATCAAGTCAGAGATGATGAAAGCATATGATCGAGTTGACTGGCTTTTTCTTACCAAAGTATTAAGAAAGATGGGTTTTAGTGAAATGCTAATAGATATGGTATATAGACTTGTTGGAAACAATTAGTACTCTATTTTGTTAATGGACAACCAAAAGGTTTCTTCAAGTCATATAGAGGATTAAAACAAGGAGATCCCCTATCACCCACCCTCTTTATTATTGCAGTAGAAGTAATGTCGAGGGCACTGAAGTCATTGATGCAGTCTAAGGATTTTAAGGTGTTTGGACTGCCTAGAGGGAGTCCAAAGGTAAACCACTTTGCATTTACAAATGATATGATTATTGTATGCAAAGATGAAATTCACGCAATGCAGCTGGTGACTACAACATTGGAGAAATATGAAAGAACTTCTGGTCAAAAAGTCAATAAGGAGAAGAGTTCTCTATATCTACATAAAAGAGTCTCTCATGGTGTTGTGATAATAGCTGAAGCGGTTCCTGGAATAATGAGAAAATAATTCCCTTTCAAATATCTTGGATGCCCAATTTTTCATATGAGAAAAAAGAAGGATTACTACAAATCAATAATGAGCAAAATTAGTAGGAAATTGCAAGGCTGGAAAGGGAAACTATTGTAATTTGGAGGAAGGGTTTACTGATAAAACATGTGCTTCAATGCATTCCAATACATTACTTGTTTGTGATGAACCCTCTTTTAAATGTGATGAATACAAAATAAAAAAAATATTTGCTCAATTTTTTTAGAGTAGTCATATAGAAGGGAAGAACAAATAGTGGGTTAAATAGAATAACCTTTGTGTTCAACAAGAGGAAGGTACATTAGGGATCAAAAAGGTTCAAGATGTATCAATGGCGTTGTTTTGTAAGTTGTGGTGGAATTTTAGAACAAAGGACTCTATATAGAGTAGATATAGCTTAATAAGTATTGTAAAAAACAACACCCAAATAAAATTATGTGGAAAACTGGAGCAGAAACACAGGTATGAAAGAAAATATTGTAGGCAAGGGACTTAGTGGAGCATCAAATTTATTGGAGAATCAAATGAGGAAATTCTAGCCTCTGGTTTGATAATTTGATCAGGGAAGAGGATTTATATACTATGGTGCAAAACTCAAGATAATGGGATACAGGATACCAACAGGTGAAAGATGTAATACAGGGAGGAAAGTGGAATGTACAGGTGATTAATCAACTATTTTCTAAGGATTTGGCAGATTATATTATCCAAACAATCAGATTACCAAACATGATATAGGAGAAGGAAAGTAAATTTACAGTGAAGTCATCCTAGAACTTTATTACACAAAGGGAACAGGTAAATTTACAGTGAAGTCAGCCTAGAACTTCATTAGACAAAGGGAAGAGGTAAATCGAATGTATAAGAATATATGGGTCAAAAGAATGCCTTTTAAAATGGCATTTCTGATGTAGAGGATGTGGAAAGGAAAAATTCCAGTGGAAGAAAATTTGAGGAGATAGGGAATAGAAGGTCCTACTAGATGCTGATGCTGCACTACACTTAATCAGGAAATACTCTTTTATGTGTTTCTAAGATCATTTACTACTAACAGGGCTTGGTCCTATTTTTCTTATTTTGTAGGTATAATAGGGAATGGTCACAGTCTCAGAGAACTAATTCTCACATGGTGAAATACTGAGGTACATGGAAGGACTAAAGCTTATTATCAAGCTATTCCTAGTATGATACTATGGGAATTATGGACGAGAAGAAATAGCTAAAAACATGAAGGAAAAGCTTTGTTAACTCATAAAGTAATATTCAATATTACCAAAAATATTGGATTATTACTTAAAGTGAGGAACCCTAGACAAGTATTCCAAACATTGTGGCCATACATACAGAAGGAGTTAGAGCAAAGAAGAATGAAGATGAAGTTCATTAAAATTGAATGGAAATTTCCATATGTGAGATGGATAGAGTACAATACTGATGGAGCATCAAGGAGTAATCCAAGGGTCAGTTCATATGCATTCTGTCTAAGGGATGCAAAAGATGATTTGATATATGTAGAAAGTGCATGAATTGAAGATACTACAAATACTAAAGCAGAAGCATATGCAATTCTCAGAGCAACAAATCATTGTAGTCAAGCCAAATTCAACAAAATCATTATTCAAATAAATTCAATGCATATGTTGAAGGTATTGACTAATGAATGGCAATGTCCATGGAATTTGATAGATACTAAAGAGCATATCAGTTCAATATTGAAAGACAAATAGGTATATTTTAAGCACATAATAAGGGAAGAAAACCATCTGGCTGATTACTATGCAAATCTTACCATAGATAAAGAGGAGATTAATTTGACATCTTTCCAACAGTTGGACAACAAAGCAAGAAAGTCCTAAATAGTGACAAGCTTCAATGTCCTTACATCAGAATAACAGCAAAAAGAGGATAAAAGGAGAGCATGGTGTTGAAGGCTACAATATTTTCAAAAAGCAGTCATCACTGTTAGTATTTACATACCCAAAGGGAATAAAAAGATAAATAAACTGACTAGCCTATACACTTTCAACCATCAAAATGGACTCTTAGTAAAGGGAAAGGGTCACTGGATATCTATGCAACTATTACACCTATGTGCAAGCCTCATGTTAAAGCAGTTACGGGTCCGAGCATTCCAAATTCTCCATCCGATCCATACCTGCAAAGAAGTGAGCAGGTCAATATAGGCAAGGCAAAGGTATAAGATGTGGAAGCTGACAGCAATACCTACTTGGCCATGCAAACTGACCCAGGGGTCTAGACCCTTCGATTCAGCACCAAAAAGCAAAAAACATCCCATCCACTAGAGAACTCAGCCGAAGGCTATCAAACAAGAAACAAATCAGATCAAAAAAGAAGAAAGAAAGAAACAATGCATGAAATCAGTAATGAGGCAAAAGAATACTTCTAAGAGCTGAAGAATAAAGAGAAGGAGCAAATCAAGGGCACTGTGTTGATGACCCAAAGAAGCAATATCAAATATTAAAGATTCAGAAGAGGAGCCAACATTATTTTTCACCTGAGACTAAGCTTAAACGGTAGATGAGGGAGACTAGAGCTTTAGAAAACCCTACTCACCTTTATATATGTCTGAAGGGATCGGGTTTTCACTAATTGGCTGGACCCGAAATAAGCCCAATTTCATTGCTTTATTTTTCAGTTGGGTGGTCCATAAAATGTAGAAATATTTAATTTTATTATTATTAATAAAATACCACTATAAAATTAAAAAAAAAGTCATCTGCTGCAATATATATCTATATTTGCTTACTGATTTGATGTGAAATGCGCCATTAAATCATCACTAGTAATAAATAAAGTTATTTAACTATAATTAGCTTTCAATTAATAAGTTTAATTACAATCTCAATGAATTAAGTAGTAATTACATATCAACTAAGTGTATTCGTCCTTAATAGAGTAATCAATTGATTAATTTAATGTAATTCTTCATTAAACCATCACTATTAATAAATAAATTTATTTAACTATAATTAGCTTGCAATTAATAAGTTTAATTACAATCTCAATGAATTATGTAGTAATTTCATGATCAACTAAGTATATAACCTATTGCAACAGATTGCAACCTGTTGCAACATATGTCTATATTTATTTGATTATGTTTAATAAATGTGTCATCTATTGCAATATATTAGGTATCTATTGTAACAGATATGCATATCTGCTAGACTAATTTGACGTGAAATGCTTCATTAAACTATCACTAGTAATAAACAAAGTTATTTAACTATAATTAACTTTAATTAATAAGTTCACTTATAATGTCAATAAATTACACATTAATTACATGATCAACTAAGTGTATTCGTCCTAAATAGAGTGATCAATTGGCTAATTTGATGTGAAATGCTTCATGTTAAATCATGTTTAGTAATAAAAAATTATTTAACTATAATTAACTTTGTATTTATAAGTTCAATTACAATCTGAATGAATCACATAGTAATTACATGATCAACTAAGTGTATTCGTCCTAAATAGAGTGATCAATTGACTAATTTGATGTGAAATGATTCATATTAAACCACACTAGCAATAAATAAATTGATTTAACTATATTCACTTTCAATTTATAGGTTCAATTACAATCTCAATGAATAATATAGTATTACATGATTAACTAAGTGTATTCGTCCTAAATAGAGTGATTAATTAACTAATTTGATGCGAAATGCTTCATTAAATCATCACTAGTAATAAAAAAAAGTTATTTAACTATAATTAGCTTTCAATTAATAAGTTTAATTGTAATCTCAATGAATTATGTAGTAATTACATGATAAACTAAGTGTATAACCTATTGAAATAAATTACAATATGTTGCAACAAATGTCTATATCTATCTAATTATTTTCAATAGACAAGTCATCTGTTGCAACATGTTAGTTATCTGCTGTAATAGATTTGTATATCTATTTGAATAATTTGATGTGAAATACTTCATTAAACCAACACTAGAAATAGACAAAGTTATTTTACTATAATTAGCTTTTAATTAATAAGTTCAATTACAATGTCAATGAATTACATAATAATTACATGATCAACAAGTATATTCGTCCTAAATAAAGTGATTAGTTGTTTAATTTGATGTGAAATGCTTCATATTAAATCATCACTAGTAATAAACAAATTGATTTAACAATAATTAACTTTATATTTATCTAATGACCCTTCAGGTCATTTTTCATATTTTCACTTATTTTTACCGTTAGAACTTTTCTATAGCTACTCCATATCATTTATAACTTGTTGGAATTGACAACTCAGGTATAATTTTCCTTTGAAATTATGGTAAGATTCCTTCAAGTTTTGATTTTTCCCTTTTCTTTTTGAAAATCCCTAAAACTTGGAGGCTTGATTTTAACCCCAAAGTAGCTCAGATTTCACCTATTTTGAGGGTAGTTACTCCTTGAGCATAAAGGAGTGTTGGATTGATTTCAAAAATGCAATTTTCATAAATGGGACCTACATATGATTTTGGTATGATTTTTGGATCCAAAGCACAATGGTACAATATGGGTATCATTAGTCTCGTGTTGATGATTAAATTATGGTTTTGATATCTTGGCACCTTGTGAAAGCTTCTCGTAAGAAAAAGTTGATGATTTAGTAGATTTTTGAGCTTTCTTCGGTATTCAGGTAGGCTAGGTTCATCCCCTTGTTAGATTGAGCTAATTCACAAATGGTGTGATGAATGTTAATACTTAAGATTAGTTGAACCTTTCAGGCTACCCGAAAACCATAATTTAGGCATAATTGATCTAGTTGCTCATGTTTTAGGCAAAACTCCTATCTTAGGGATAATGATGACTTAGTTGACATCTAAAAGTGGATTTAGATATCTTAGTCTAGTTAGGGTGGAATTTGACTAAAATAAAACTTTGAGGATTAGACATGGGCCCTTGGCCCACCTTAGGCTAAGATACATGTTAGCACTTGTAGAATTTTATACGCTTGTTGTACATCTTAAAAATTCTTATTGAGGTAATATTGAAAAACTTTAGTAATTGATGGTTATGATGATTGATGTGAGATTTAATTACTATTGATTATGCTATTACCTGTGATATTGATATTACAATTGATTATATTTATATATTAATATATATTTGGTTCGAGTCCAAAAAATAATAATGATATCGATGATATATTTACCAGTTCAAGTTCGATTATTGATTATATTTATCAATTCAAGTCTAGATATACACATTATACTATGATGATATACTTATTATGATATGCCAATATTGGGGTACGAGATTAACAATCGTAATTCTAACCAAGTCTGAAAATGAGAAAATAGTTATAATGAGGCATGATATAAATGGATTCTAGGGGTATATTGAGAGTTGACATATAATGGCTCGGGTGGTATTATCTTATTTATATCCACCAGGCTTATGGGGGCTTGCGTTAGACTATTTACTTTCCATACTAGTTGGCTTATGAGGGTCAATTTTATAGTTACAATTGCATGTGTTTGATCCATTATGTCATGTTATATTATTCTTTTGATTTATTTACTTATTTATGTATAGCGGTGTTGGTGTTGATTTAGGTTTGTCTCTACCTTGACTTAGTTATGTTATCTTGCGTTTTATCATTTTATATCATGATTTAGCTCAGTCGGATGATGATACTTGCTGAGTACCCATGGTTTTGGTACTCATACTACACTTCTGTACCTTTTTATGCATATTCGAGTACTAGTTGCCGATGTTGATCTATAGATCATACTGCATGGGATTTTAGAGATAGGGTAAGCTCTTGGAGTTAGAGTTTTCCATTTTCTTCTATCTTATTTATATCTAGTCTTTAGCTTCAAGACAGAATTGTGTTGACTATTTTAAGACTTAAGTTGTATTATTACTAGATGCTTTTGTACTAGCTCTACCAAATCATAAGATTGGTTTTTTATGATTAGCTACCTTTGTACTATTTTTATTCTCTTATTTATTTATAAATTATGTTTTTTTTTTTGCCCCTTTGAGTAAATTTCCATCAAGTTAACCTATTGCATTTGTCTTTGGGTTACTGTTCGGCTTACCTACAAGTGGGATTTAGTAGGTGTCATCATGAATCATAAATTGGGTCATGAAAAATTGGTATTAGAGCCTAGTTTTCATCAGTATTGTCGAGTACAAGAGCAAGTGTCTAGCAGAGTCCTGCGGATTGGAACGATGACATTTGTTTCCTACTTTGGGAGGCTACGGGACATTCTTAGGAGTTCTTTACTTTTTTCACTTATTTCGTGTTAAGAGTCTCAGTTGGAGAAGGGCTCCATGATGGTTGTGGAGTATGAACCTTATTTTTATGAGTTGTTAGACATGTTACTTCTATTTTGGATACTGAGTATGAGAGGGTTTGATGCTTTGTACGAGGATTGAGACTTTTCCTTTGTATGTCTACTTAGAGTTAGGTTGTTGCAGGTAGGTCTTTTGCTAAGGTTTCTAATTTTTCTCAGGTGATGAAAGAGATGTATCATGAGGCCCAAGGGGACAATGACAAGACGCGTAGATATCAGGGTAGTTTTAGTGTGATTCGTAGTAGTTCCCAATTTTAAGGCAATAGTTTTCAGGGTTGGTATCCTCCACGTCAGTCGTATCATCCTCAAATTCAGCCTAGTAGACCTATTCATGTAGTGCTTCAAATTAATGATGGAGGCTAGTCTTGTGTTAGTGATCGACCTGGTCAGGGTAGTGGTCATTCATTGAGAGGTTTATCTTCTGGTTATTCTAGTTTAGGCAGCTATTTTGGGTCGTCCAATTCTTCTAGTTCTGGTTCAGCTTAGGTGACATATTATAGTTGTGGAGTTCTTAGCCATTATTTTTAGAGTGCCCTAGTCGTGGGGCAATTATTGCTTCAGCTCAGAGTGTTTCCCCAATTAAAGCAGTTCATCCCTCAACTAGAGGTGGTTTGTATAGTTGTAGGGGTATCCCTCAGGGTACTCAAGGTATTTCTTAGGTTGGTAGTATAAGAGATCAGTTAGAAGCCCAGTCAGGTGGCAGACGTGGTGAGTTATATACAATACCTTCTAGACTCAAGGTTGATTCTTCAGATGCTGTTGTTATAGGTTCGATTTTGGTATGCCGTTAGTCATTTTTTGTTTGATCTAGGATCCACTTATTCTTATGTGTCTGCTTATTATGCTCTACAAGTAGAGTTGTCTTGGAATTTATTATCTGTGCCATTACGTGTATCTACTCTCATGGGCAATTCTTTAGTAGTGGATCAAATTTTTAGTTCCTATGTTATAACTGTTAGAGATGTTGATACTCATGCTAGTCTTATTATATTAGACATGATGGATTTTGATGTGATTTTAGGCATGAACGAGTTATCTCACTATCATGAATTCATGGATTGTTTTGCCAAGACCGTTGCCTTAGCCATGCTTGGCATACCTCTAATCATGTGGCAGAGAGCTGTTAACTGTGAGCCGATGAATATTACTTATTATATGTGTTGTAGGAGACTTATTTTGAGGGATTACGAGTCTTATATAACTTATATTCGTGATGTTAGTATGGGGAGTTTGTCACTTGACTCTGTTCTTATAGTCTATGAGTTTTCTGATATTTTCCCTATCGATCTACCTGGTATACCTCCTGCCCATAAGATTGAGTTTGTTATTGATCTAGAGCCTGGCAGCTAACTTGTTTCTACGGAACCTTATGGCTCCTATCGAGATTAAGGAGCTAAATTCTCAACTTTAAGATCTTCTTGGTAAGGTTTTCATTAGATCAAGCGAACCCCCTTAGGGATCTCTTGTATTATTTGTGAAGAAGAAAAATTTCTCCACGCATATGTATATTGATTATAGGTAGCTTAATAAGGTGACAGTGAGGAACCGTTATCTTATTCCTTGTATTGATGGGTTATTTGACCAGCTTCTAGGCACAATGGTGTTTTCTAAGATTGATTTGAGGTCTGGTTACCATCAGTTTAGGATTCGAGACGAGGATATCTGGAGGATAGCCTTTAGGACCCGTTATGGTCACTATGAGTTCCTAGTGATATCTTTTGGGCTGACTAATGCCCCAGCCTTGTCTATTAATTTGATGAACCGAGTGTTTAGGCATTATTTGGATTCCTTCATGATTATGTTCATCGATGATATCTATTTGTATTCGAGGAGTAGAAAGAAGCATGTGCAATATTTGAAGATTATGCTCCAAACTTTCAGAGATCATATGCTTTTCGTCTAATTCTCTAAGTGTCAGTTTTGGCTTGAGTTGGTGATATTCCTTACGCATATGGTGTCTAAGGATGGGATTGTGGTAGACCCGATGAAGATTAAGGTCATTCATGATTGGGCTAGGCCTACATCTTCGACCGAGGTATGTATCTCTATTGGCTTAGCTTATAGACAATTCATCAAGGGTTTTGCTACTATGTCAGCACCTATGACCAGATTGACTTAGAAGGCGATTACTTTTTAATGGTCCGAGGAGTGTGAGTCAAGCTTTAGAAAGCTCAAGGATTTTCTTACATCAGCTTCTATTTTGGCTCCTCCTATTGAGGATGAGGGATTCATCGTTTATTATGATGCTTCTGGTGTTGGTTTAGGTTGTATTTTGATGCAGCATTGTCATGTTATTGCTTATACTTTGAGGAAACTTAACGTGCACGAGTGTAACTACCTTACTCATGGTTTGGAGTTGGCGGCAGTAGTTTTCATGCTTAAGATTTGGGGGCATTATCTTTACGATGTGCATTGTTAGATACTCACTAACCATCGCAACCTTTAGCATCTTATAACCTAGAGAAAGCTTAATGCTAGACAACGTAGATGAATGAAGTTGCTTAAAGATTATCATATCTCTATCTTGTATCATCTGGATAAAGGTAAATGTGGTAGTAGATACCTTGAGTCGAAAGATAGTGAGTGTGGGTAGCTTGACTTGTATTTCAGTTTCTTAGAGTCTATTGGCATGGGACATTTAGTCCTTATCCAACTTGATGGTTCTCCTTGATATTTTAGACCCTAGGAGGATTCTTGCTAGTGTTGAGGCTAAGTCCTCACTATTTGAGCAAATTTGGGATCGATAGTTTGAGGATAGTAGGCTTCGTTGTCTCCGTGGTTAGGTGTTTAGTAGATAATCCAAGAGAGTTACCATAGATTTTGAGGGTGTTTTGAGATTAGGTAGTCGTATTTGTGTTCTAAGGGTTGATGACTTGATTTAGTTGATTTTACACAGGGCTCACAACTCTACATATTCTATTCATCCAGGTACAACTAAGATGTATAAAGATTTGAGACAACATTATTGGTAGAGTGGCATGAAGAGAGATGTGGCAGACTTTATAGCTCATTACCTTTGTTGTCAGCTGGCGAAGGCCGAGCATCAGTTACCGAGTGGTTTGATTAAGAGATTACCCATTTCCGAGTAGAAATAAGAGTGGATTACTATGGGCTTGTGATTTACCTTATACTTCCCATGGTTTCGATGGTATTTGGGTCATTGTAGACTGGTTGACCAAGTTGGCATATTTTATTCCTATTTAGATGTCCTTTAGTACTGAGAGGTTATCCCATATCTATGTGCGTGAGATAGTCCGTTTGCATGATATGCCCATATTTGTCATTTCAAATTGAGGTTCCATGTTCACTTTTAGCTCTGGGAGACCTTTTCAATAGTAGTCAGGTACTCAGGTAGATCTTAGTACGATCTTTCATCCGCAGACTGATGGTTAGCTTGAGTGGACTATTCGGGTACTTGAGGATATACTCCGAGCCTGTGTTATGCATTTCGGAGGTCAATGAAAGAAACACTTAGCCTTGGCAGAGTTTGCCTATAATAACAGTTATCATTCGAGTATTGAGATAGTGCCTTTTGAGGACTTGTATAGTAGGAGATGCCGTTCTCTAATTGGATGGGTTGAGATTTCCAAAGTTAGACCCCACGGTACAGATTTGCTTCAGGAGTCGTTGGATAGAGTCAGGGTGATTTAGGATAGGTTGAGATCGGCTTATAGTAGGCAGAAGGCCTATACAGACTGTACGCTTTATGCATTGAGATTTGGAGTTGGTGATCGGGTATTTCTCCGTGTATCACCAATTATTGTGATGAGATTTGGGAGGAAGGAAAAGCTCAGCCCCAAATATATAGGACCTTTCGAGATCTTTCACACAAATGGTGAAGTGGCTTATAATTTAGCTTTACCTCTTGATTTTGCTACTGGCCATCCAGTTTTCTATGTTTCTTTGTTACAACGATATATCCCTGAACCATATCATGTGCGTAGATGGGATTCAGTCTAGTTGGATGAGGAATTGACCTTCCTAAAGAAGCTTGTACTCATTTTGGCTAGTGATGTCAGACGGTTCCGCACTAGGGAGATTTCGATAGTTAAGGTTTAGTAGAGGCACTATCTAGTGGAGGAGGCCACTTGGGAGATTAAGAGTGACGTCCGGACCTAGTATCCTCACCCTTCAGATCATTTCCATATTTTTGTTTATTTTCACAGTTAGAGCTTTTCTATAGCTGCCCCAAGTCATTTATGACTTATTAGGACTGACAGTTCGGGTACTAGGCAGTTCGTTTGGTTTTTTGAGCCAATTCCCTATTTTGAAGTCTTCGTTGGTTCCAAATGGCCATCAGGTCAAAACTTTAGAGAAATAATCTCATATGCAAATTCTGACTGTTCCAACAGCTCCGGAATATCGATTTTAGGCTAGATGGACTCTTGGTTTGGGTCGCGAGGCACCCGGGGTCATTTCGACCTGTTGGTCGAAAACTAAAGAAAATAAGAAATGAGTGTGGGACCCACTGTTACGATCTAATGCACACGCAAGTGTACGCGATTGTACAAGTAACATAGTGACTAGAATAGTCGGATATCGCACCCATGAGGACTATGTAACTAACAATTCAAAAAACTTTAGTTTTTGACAAGAATATTTTAAGTGTTTCAAAGTATCAAGATGATTGTGAATTTTCAAATAAAAATATAATTATCAAAGAAATAACAAAATACGACAATAGCAACATAAAAAGAGTTTTAAACCAGAATCGTGGGAATTCCAGGGTTGAGATACTTTTAATAACCTTACAAATCTCTATTCTTCTCGTAGTTCAGTTGATTATCGAGTTATTGATCGCAGGGTTTAGAGTATGATCATGGTCTCTTGATCCTCTAATCTTCTACCTAACTGGTCATTACAACTAAATCGTTGACCGGATATGCAATAATCCAATTAGTTACACTAAGCTATCATCCTTTAAGTCAACAAAACAAGGCTTCAAGGTATATCTCTATCCTAGATGCTAATTCAACTTCTTTATTTTGTAAAAGAATAAGAACCTTGCTCCATAACCTCCTCGTTCTAACCTATGATTCTCCTCTTGGATTCATATAGGAATATAGATTTTTTTAATAGTGGCCAATCATCAAAATAGTAAGCACAAGAGATTAAGAATAACCCATATGATAATTCAACAATAAACTACGATAAAGAATATCAAAGTGCAATCATGTGTTCGGCCTCAACCCCAGAACACGTGTGTTTAGCCACTGATGTTCGAATTTAACATCAAATCAATTAATTAAACATACCACAAATTAATCTTAGAATAATGAAGTTCAAAGAACCCTAAGAGAAAAATTGAAAGTGTTTCTACCTTTGCTGTACATTTCCAAAGTAGTCTCAATTGTGCTCAAGTGCTCCTTTTATAGTGGGGTGATTTTTGCCTAGTGGGGAACCAGGGTCGCACCGCGAGGGTCACTACTAGGAAATGGGTCTCACGGAATGAGGGTAACTCTAAGGAAATGGTGCTTACGACACGAGGATTATTTTAAGGGAATGGGGGCCGCGATGCGAGCTCATCGCGAGACCCCATTGGAATTTACTTCTTTTCCTCAATTTTACTCCTTCTCAGTTTATTGTTACTTTCTCTGCTTCCTAATTTAAATGCCTGCATTCCAAGCTCATTCCACTTCTTCTCACGTTCATATATTCAATTCCAAAGCATCAATCATAACTCGTATCATGTCAAGCATCCAATTTCATCCAATTCCATCAAAAATCCACCCTACATATCATGTCCATTAGCTAAGTCATGTAATTACACATTAAACAAAATCAGAATAACATATTTTAGCTCTAGAACAAGTCCTATTATGAGTTAATATTAGTGCTCAGACATATAAATACACCTAAGATAACTCCCATACACTTAGAACCTTGTTCGTTCTCGAACAACTTCATGCAACACTAAATTCAATTAAGCTTAACAAACCTAGGCAAAATACTTGTGTTGGCCACATAAACCGAACAATGAATTTTCTTTAAACATGTCATTTCATTTCTATAAACATGGGATTATTCTTTTCAATAAAATACTTACCTCAAAGGTGAACATCCAATTTGCTGGCAAACTCAATCAAGTTAGTTGATCAAGAACATTATAATTCATCTAACTATCATCTACATTCACCCTCACAGTAAGAAAGTTTCCCACATTCACTTACAATCTTACAATATACAACAGAATGGGAATGTAAAAAATAAATCGCTCACTCTCAATAAGGGATTCATACATAATAGACAATGAACCATAAGCTTACTCTTAGTGTACTACTATACTAATAGTCCAATGTTGAGATGAAGGATCAACTAAGTCTTCCAAGGTTGTAATGTAGGCTAAAGTACGGGTAGGAACAAATTGGGTAAATAGTGACTAATCTCCCTAAGCACTTTAGTACATCATATAAGCATTTCCTTCATCAGATTAACAACCAAATTCTTTCCTTACAACCTTCCCTTCTTCTCTTGCTTTAGCCATTTCTTTTCAAACTTATTACACATTATGGTGGAGTGTCATCTATTTACCATTTTTTTCTTCTACTCTTTATTTCATAAGCTCAACCACCACCGATATTAACTTCCTATCTCAATAACAATATCTAAAGGGCTTCAATTTCACCATCATCCTAATTCAAATTTCTACTCCTTACTTTAATAATTTCAACTAAATGCTTAGGAATTTTTTGGATCAAATTACGGTTAAAGAACAAAGGAGAATAGGCTACTTATAAGGCTATCAAAGAAATTAAGCTATAGGCTCAACGGGGCTAACTAGGAATATACACAAGGTTAGGTAAACAAGGTCTAAAAATTTGGCTATCAACAAAAATGCTTACATCATTTTCTAAACCCAACATCCTTTATTTCTCTTCGTAAACACACCAAAAAAGTTCTAGACATCACTATACATGTAGAATAACTAAACACCTCTCTCACTCTTAGTGCATGCTAAATTCAAGTCGGATCCCGATTGGTCCAATCCTGCACTTGTCAAATTTAAATTTAAGCCAACCAACCAAAAATTACACCTATTGAGATTAGGTGTCAAAAACTAGCCCCCTTTTTACTTTATGACATTCTTCTATTTTAAAACAAGTATGTTCTAACTTAATGCTCCACAAGGCCCAACACAAAGCATTTATCCTGAAGGTTGCGATTTAGTTCTTATCACTTCTTAATTTTCTATGACTAACTCCCCTTAAGACGGTCATCATCCATCCATCATAGGGTAGGGCACCTAACTGTGATGACTTATTAATAATTTCCTTGAGGGAATTTTTTTTTTACTCCTGCTTTAAACAAAAGTAACTATTAATCACACAACTAATAAGCAAACTACTACTAAATACTAACTATTATAGACCGTATCATTACAAATTATTAGAATGACTAAATACAACACACAAAAGGAAAAATATCCAAAACATCTAATAGAATAAATAAAAATATCCAACAAAATAAAATAATAAGAGTACAAGGAATGAGATATCACCACCCCACACTTAAAATAAGCATTGTCCCAATGCTTGCAAAGTAAACCAAGTATAAGGTGGGGAGTAACTCCATGGTCACATCTCATCTATGTCATCATCAGAGTCTATACCATAGGCCTCAACTCCAATGTTTGGGTCATCAGTATCCTTCTCCTATGACTCAACATTTGAATCATGCAGTCGATGCTCCTCGTCAGTGGGCATGTCATCCATCATCTGCTGGCTCTAAAAAGTCTTGACCAATCCACAATATTTTTCTTACATATACACCAAGAGGTTAGTCAAGCTCAACAGCTTGAATTTTCTGTTGTGTTGCTGGGTGTCCCTCTATCTTCAAATGTAGCAACTGTAGCCCATATATTTGGGCTGTGATCTCGTCATTCCAAACCCAACGCTCGAGCATAGTTAATATCGGACCATGAGTCCTATTGCCCCCCTTAGTAAGGGATATATCTACCGGATGAGTGTCCACTGGAAACCTATAGTTGAGGTCCTCCTCCTTTATACCAAGATCTTATAGAAACAACATCAGTAAACCACTAAAACCATATCTACGCATCGTATGGCTCCTCGCCTTCTTCATAGCTGAAAAGATGACAACCCCTACATTCACATAAATATTATCATGCATTAAGGCATAAATAAGACATACCATATCACGTGTCATCTCAGTCATGTATGTTCTATGAATGAGACAAGTGTAGATTATCTCAGCCTACATGCGGGCCTCCCTGTTCATCTGTCTGAAGGGGAATGTAAGGTGAATGCTGCTTTTTTTATAATATCTCCATCTGGCTGTAGAGTTGTTCCCGCAATGGCAGATGTCTATATAAGGCAGTTCGATATTCATTTGCTTCAAAGGCTCAACATCTACCTCAGGTGTACCAAGAAGGACATTCAAATAATGAGATATGAAATTTATTACCTTACCTCATATTTTGAATTTTGAGTCCCTCTCCCATGGGTCCCAGTTTGCATAAAACTTCTTAAAAAGGCTAAAGTTGCACTCATGGGGCTGCTCTAATAAAAATTCCATTTGTAGCTTCTCTATGCGCCATTCCATGCTGGGGAACTCTCTCAACAAGATGGCTCGATCAATGAATTGGTCTGCATAATACTTAGACTCATTTTGCCTTGCATACCACTTCTTTTCAGCCTGTACAACCCACCTAGTGCTGTACCTCCTAAATTATCCGTGTTGGATAGCCAGAAGTCGAGCATACGACCAGAATGCCTATTTTTTTTGTGTCAGCTCAGAAGGTTCAGCCAAGTTCTTTCCTTTTTGCTGACGACTCAACATCTCACATGTTAATCATTATATTCAGCAAACACATCAAACGAGGAACCTATTTTGAACCTACAAACACTAAGTGTGAGAAATTATTGAAAACACCCCATACTTTGTTGCTAGCACAGGTGAATAAGTACGAGAACTAAGGTATTCAAATTTCCCCTATTCAATATAATTTATCCTAAGCACAACTCTTAGATATCACAGAATCATTAATTTAAACTATCGTTCAATCTTACGTCATTGATAATCCATATCATTTCATCAAAATGAATTTAGGTATACAAATTTCATTGTTTCATAGAACCACACTAACATGCGCTCATACATATTCCCAATTTAACATTTCATACACAGGTGCATGCACAATGTCAAGCATAGATTCAATGGTGATGGCACACATATCACAACTTTGTAAGCACTACAAAGTTTGTGGTGATTTAACAAACCACCCTACACTCAGTTGTTCTCATAGTATTGTAACTTTACAACCCCAAGGTACTTAAACTTCCCTTGTCAACTACATACACCACACATGCTAAAGTAAGTTCCACTACTTAACTCACTCCTTTATTACATATTTTTCAATCATGCAAGCTACTCATATGTGCTATATTTCACTAACAACTCATGGCATCAATCTATATCCACAAAAAGGCCAAACAAAGAACATGTAGCATTATAAAAATTGCATTAGCACCAACATGCCCTGTGAACTCACAATAACTCACTAAATAGCAAGCAAAACAATTTATACTTCAATTATGCCTAAAATCAATTTACCTCTTGCATTCAAATAAATCAAAGGAATAATAATATGAAACTTACCTTAGTTGTATTGAAAAAGATTAGTGAAAAGCTTCTTGTTTCTTCGATTGAAAATAATGCAAAATAGAAGAAAAAAATTTAACTTAGGAATGGAGGGTGAGAGTGGGGTGAGGGGCAGCGGCTAGAGTTCTTATAGGAGAGGGGAATAGGGAAACAAGGGAGTATTTAAATGGAATAATAAAAAAGTGGACCAATTTTTGGATTTTCTCTCAGCTAAGAGATGGGCCTCGTAGTGCGACCATTAGTCCTCCTTTTTGGGCCTCGCAATGCGAGAGGTATTCCCTCTTTCTGGGCCTTACAAAGAGAGAGGTATTTTTCCTTTTCGGGCCTCGCACCGAGGTCTCATCATGAGTGGACACTGGAATTCACACATTTGACATGGTATATTTTTGCATTCTGGGGGAATATTTCATTCCCCCTTTTCCTTCACCCTTTACCTCTCTGTAGTGCATATTTTACTTACCTGAAAGCTTCCCTTTGATAATGTCTCACTTACTTCTAGTTTTCCTTCATTCTACCAAGTTTCTCATTCCCACACACTCAACAAAAACAACAAAATACATAAGAAAAAACTTTTTGTATATTTCATTTCATTTCTATTTTTTTAATTTTCTTTTTCTTTTAACAACTAAGAAATAAAATACACTATAACATTACATTTGTGGGTTGACTCCCACATAGTGCCTTAGTTAATGTCGTGGCATGATCTAACTCAACCTAATTCATCTGTAAAAGTGATAGACATCTCGTGCTGATCCCCATGATCTGCCCAGTAATGCTTCACTCTCTATCCATTCACCTTAAATTTTTCACTCTTGTCCTTGGTCCACAGTTCAACAGCTCCACGAGAAGTCATCGCATCACTCTAAATGGTCTAAACCCCTTAGACCTTAGCTTTCCTGGAAACAACTTCAATCTTGAATTAAATAACAAAACAAGTTGTCTAGTTTCAAAGAAGTGGGTCATAATTTGCTTATCATGCCATTTTTTAGTATTCTCCTTATACAATTTTGCATTCTCATAGGCATATAAGCAAAACTTCTCCGGTTCACTCAGCTATAACAAACTCTTCTCCAGCAACCTTCATATCAAAATTTAACTATTTCACTTCCGAATAGGCTTGATGCTCAAGATCCATAGGAAAATGACAAGCCTTCCCATATACCTAGTGATAAGGAGAGGCCCTAATGGGCATCTTATAGGCTATCCTATATGCCCATAGTACAACATCCAACTTCTCTGACCAATCCTTCCACTATCCATTTACCGTCTTTTCTAAAATCAGCTTAATCTCTCAATTTGATACCTTTACTTGACCACTAGTTTACGGATGATACGTTGTTTCTACTTTATGCCTAACACCATATTTAGCCAACAAATTTTTAAACCAAGTGTTCACAAAGTGCATACCTCCATAACTGATAATTGCTCTAGGTATGACAAAAGGGAGAAAATATGCTTCTTGAAAAACTTGATAACTTCTCTTGCATCATTTATAGGGAGGGAAGTAGCTTCAACCCATTTAAACATGTAATAAACAACCACCAGGATGTACAAATTTCCATAAGGTGGAGGCAATAGCCCCATGAAATCTATGCCCTAAACATTGAATAGCTCAACCTCTAGAATATTATTTAGTGGCATCTCATGGCACCGTGATATTGTGCCCAACCTTTGACATTGGTCACATCCCTTCGTAAAATAAACCACATCCTTGAACAATGTTGGATAAAAGAAGACTGACTGTAACACCTTTCCAGCTATTCTCTCACCCCCATGATGGTCCCCATAAAATATGAATGACAATTTTGGAACACTTGTTTAGATTCAGCTTCGAAAACACATCTATGCACAACCCCATCAGCACCTTATTTAAAGAAATAGGGCTCATCCCATACATATGCACAAGAATCATGCAACAACTTCTTTCTCTGTTGACTGGTATATTTAGGAGGGAAAATACCACTTACTAACAAATTTACAATATCTGCATACCAAGGAATCTCTCATACATCTAGTGCCAATAATTTCTCATCTGGAAATTCTTCTCAGATGCAAAGTGTATCATCAATAATCTGATCATGACTCACAAGCCTTGACAGATGATCTTCTACTTGATTTTCACCGCTTCTTCTATCACGAACTTCTAGATTAAATTCTTGAAGCGAGAGTATCCACACGATCAACCATGGCTTTGTATCTTTTTTGTTAAATAAATACCAAATGTCTGCATGGTCTGTATGAATTATTACCTTGGTACCCACCAAATAAGATTTGAATGTATCAAATACAAAAACAAGCACTAACATCTCCTTCTCTGTTATTGTGTAATTCACCTAGGTTGCATCTAAGACTTTACTTTCATAGTAAATAGAGTAAAATGCCTTGTCTTTTCACTGCCCCAACATCACCCCTACAACCATATCACTCGCATCACATGTTAACTCGAATGGTAATGCTAGTCAGGAGAAATCAAGATGGGTGCTTCTATAAATCTTTTCTTTAGACCCTCAAATACTTGTTGACATATAGTCCCAAAATCAAACTTATCCTTTTTTCCTACAACTTGCACATTGGACTTGCGATCTTTGAAAAGTCTTTGATAAATTGCCTATAACATCCTGCTTGCCTAAGAAAGCTTCTCACTCCCTTTACTGACACCAAATGAGGTAGCTTCAACTTTGACTCTTTCTGCTTTAAGTCCTTTGTGTGACACCTTGTGACTATGGAAAATTCTTTCCTTAACCAAAAATGACACTTTTCCCAATTCAGTCCAAGATTTATCTCTTCACAATGGGCCAATACTCTATCTAGATTTTGCAAGTAAACATCAAAGGAGTTACCATAGATAGAAAAGTAATCCATAAATACCTCTACAAATTCTTCCACTATATTATAGAAGATCACCATTATGCATCTCTAGAACATTGCTGGAGCATTAAATAGGCCAAAGGCATGCGCCTGAATTTGTATGTGCCATATAGACAGGTAAACGTGGTCTTTTCCTAATCTTCTGGTGCTATTGTGATTTGATTATACCCTTAATAACCATCTGTAAAGCAATAGTATTCCTGCCATACCAATCTATCTAGTATTTGATGGATGAATGGAATGGGATAATGATCTTTCTTGGTAGCATCATTCAATTTCCTATAATTAGATTCTCCATCCAGTAACTGTCCGGGTTAGAATCATATCATTATCTTCATTAGTCATAATGGCCTTCCTTTTTTTCTTTGGAAAATAATGCACTGGGATGACCCATTTGCTATCGGATATGGGATAGACTATCCCAACATCAAGCTACTTTATTACTTCCTTTATGGCCACTTTTTCATCACCAAATTTGTTCTTCGCTGATGTTACACACCTGCTTTGTATCCCTCTTCCATATATATATATATATATATTATGCATATAGAAAGCTGGATTTATCCCTGTGATGTTTGACATCTGCCAACCAATTACCTTCTTCTTTCTTTTTAAAACTGCCAATGCTTCTCTCACTTCCACATCAGACAAACCTGCAGATAAAATCATAGGAAAAGTATCATCCTCTCTAATAAAAGCATATTTTAAATAAGGGGAAAGATCCTTGAGCTCTTATTTCAGTGCTTCATCAATAAACGCCTTAGAATATGGTCTAATCGGTCTATTCAATGTTTCAAACTCAGTAAATCTAGTGTGAATTAATGCCAAATCCATAATTTGCACCATTTCAAGTGCCTCAATATCATCATAGAGATCATACCCCATCACAGCTCGCTCAAGTGGATTATTAGACAATAAAAGATTGAGCTCAAACTCAAGGTATATAACTATTATAGTAGATAATTCTTCATATATAGCAGACAACTTTATTGCCTTGTACACATCGAAGATGTTGACCTTGTCATGAGCTATCATGGTCATCTTTATTGTAGCTACATCAATAAAAGATTGCCAAGTTAATAACAATGGACGTTCCAAAATAAATGGAATGGCTGAATCAACATCAAAGTCAAGAACAACAAAATCCACTTGGAAAATAAGCGATCTTACTTGTAGCAATACATCTTCAACGATCCCGTTTGGCCTAGCTAGCGACCTGTCTTCTCACTACAAGATAAGAGTCGTGGGTTTGGGACTCACAAGATCCATCTTTCTATACCAAAATGTGGGCATTAGATTGATTCTTGCCCCTTAATTACTTACACACCTATCACTAATGGATCGTTCGATGGTAATCTATAGCATGAAGCTTTCTGGATCTTTTAACTCTGTGGGCAATTTATTCTTAATCTTTGATGTACACTCCTCATTAAGTGCTATTGTAACATACTCTATCAAGTGGTTCTTGTTTTCCACTATGTATTTTATATACTTTTCATACTTCAAATCACTCTGCAAAATAACTACAAGAGGGAGATTGAAATGAACCTGCTTTAAAAGCTCTACGAGCTTCTTATAACTAGCCTTCTCTTGGTACTTTTGAGGCCTTTAAAGGAAAGGTGGAGGTAAAGTATTCTTCTCCTCTTTTGTTTCTTTACTTGTAGCTTTTTATTCAACCATTTTCTTCTTATTCTTTTTAGTATCACCATCAGTAGTTGCGAGATACATGCTCAGGTTCCAACTCCTTTATTTGGAAACTGCTCCTAGTAGTAACTGCATTTACCTATTTTGATTTTCCCTAGTATCACTAAATAGACCTCCCTGAGTTCTAATATTTTCCACTCCTACAATCTGACAAATTTATAGCTCCAAATTCTTTGTAATCAACTATTGATTCTTCATTTTTGCCTGTTGACTCTTCATATATGCTACTAGCTGTGCTTGAGAAGCTAGAAATTGCTTTAACATATCCTCTATATTGCTCATTTGAGTTGTGGCCTAATTACTTTAAACTTGATGTTGTTGATTCTATTGTACTTAGCCCTTGTATTGATTGTTATTCTGTGCTTAATTTCTACCCTATGAGAAATTGGAATGGTTCCTCAAACTCAGATTGTAAGTGTTACCATAGTTTTTCTGCCCTTGACAATTACCATTTCCCACATAATTGACAGAATCTAGATTTACCGCACAAGCATCCACTGTATGTTCATTACTTCTATAAATCTCACACTATGCATTTGCTTGTTGAACTGCATTCGCTGTTGCTGCTAGCTGTGTAACCCCTAACTTCATACTACTAAATTGATTAGTTATCTAATTTTGAATTATAGCAAGATGAGCTGATAAAGCCGTGAACTTAACTACCTCCTACACACGCACAACCTTTTTAGGAGCACTCCTTGAGTCAGTATGCCACTTAGGATTCCCTTGTGAAATTCGACTCAGCAGAGTGTATAATTCATTATAAGTCTTCTCAAGAGCCTAACCACTAGATGCTGAATCCAAAATAATCTTGGTATTTGGCTCCAAACCATCTATGAAAGTATGAACCAAGACATCATTAGACTGATGATGATGAGGGCAATTTCTAAGCATGCCATTATATCACTCCCAGGTTTGGTAGAGATTTTCACTCTCTTTTGGCCTAAAACTCAGAATTTTTCTTCTCAAATGTACTGTCTTCCCTGATGGAAAGAATCAAATGAGGAACTTCCCCAAATAAAGAAAAGGGAAAGAGTGTTAGTTTGACATAACTAGTTAATACCCCAACAATAATATAGGTATCACTGATTTCCAAAAAAGTTTATACATGATGCAGCGGATCTTCATGTGAGAACCCTGCAAACTGTCCACTCAAACATAATAGCTGCACAATATTCTTCTTCAATTCAAATGGACTACCTACCTCTGGCTTGCGAATGTAATTAGTAGCATGGTTCATAAGTGAAATTTCCACTTGATGAGCAGGCTTGGCTGCTGGTTGAGCATGAGCAACTAAAATTACTAGAGCTGGACCACGTGCAACATTTGGATCTATTGGATCAATGAGATTTGGATCTCTATGCTCCGCTATTTGAAATTGCTAAATTGGGTAGTGAGCTCTTAGTCTCTAATGAAATTCCTATTTTGGTTCTAAATAAGGCTCTACCAACTCTCTATCTCTTGCTAGTCCGATATCGTGCTAGTCCAACAAAAGTCAGCCACTAAGATCATGTCATTAACACTTTAACTTATTATTGAAAACCAAAAATTAAAAAAATTTACTAATTCTACTAGTCCTTGGCAACGATGCCAAAAAATTGTTGCGGTCTAACGCGCATGCAATTACATGTGACCGTATAAGTAATATAGTGACTAGAATAGTCGAATATCATACCCACGAGGACTATATAACTAGCAATTCAACCAACTTTAGTTTTTGACAAGAGTATTTTAAGTGTTTCAAAGTATCAAGGTGATTGTGAATTTTCAAATAAAAATATAATTAACAAAGAAATAACAAAATATGACAATAACAACGTAAGTAGAGTTTTAAACAAAAAAGTGAGAATTTTAGAGTTTTAAACCGTCAATCATCACTTGCTTCACGTCATGCATCCAATTTCGTCCAATTTCATAAAAAATACACCTTGCATCAATAATCATGTCCATTAGCTAAATCATGCAACTACATATTAAACACAATCAAAATAATAGATTTTAGCTCTAGCAAGTCCTATTATGGGTCACTATTGGTGCTTGGACATATAAATACACCCAAGATCACCCACTTTTTGTTGATTCGACCTTGAACAAAAATTTCAACTGCACCATTGAGTCCAAAATATTAATTCCGTATTGTTGCATAGTCCATTTGGCTATATGGGATTCTGGATGAATCCCGAGGGCCTGGAGGAGACTTGGAAAATTCTAAGTGTCAACTGTGTCTGGTGCAATCACTAGTAGCGATGCCAAGGATCGCAATCACAATACCCTTGGTAGTCACCAAGGGCCGCGATCACAAAGCATATTTCACAATCATACTAGCTTGGAAAACTATAATATACGACAATCGCGAGGTTCAGGTTGTGATAGCGACACATGAGATGGGCATAAATAGACATCTTTCATCCCGTTTTGCCCATTTATCACCCATTCTTTAGAGTCTAAAACCCCAAAAGAGTGGTAAAGCTTAGGATTGAACTTGAAGGTGATTTGGGGATCCTGATTAACACTTATTATGCAATTTTTCTTCAAAATTATGGTAAGATTGCTTCTAATTCATAGTTGATTTTCCCTTTTTCTTGTTCTAAATCCCTAAAACTTAGAGGCTTGATTTTAGCCCCTAAGTAACTTGAATTTCACCCATTTTTTAGGTTAATTACTCATTAAGCATAAGGAGATATTAGGTTGACTTCAAAAATATGATTTTCGTAAATAGGTACCATATGAGATTTTGGTGTAATTTTTGGACTCAAAGAACAATGGTGCAATATGGGTATCATTGGGCTCGTGTGGATGAGTAGATTATGGTTTTACTTGCGTAAGCTTCTCAGAGGGAAAAGTCGTTACTTTAGCGAATTTTCAAGTTTTGTTCAGCGTCTATGTAGGCTAGGTTTACCCCCTTGTTGGATTGAGCTAATTCATAGTATGTTTATGATATTGTGTTGGATTTAAGATAGGTTTTAGGTTTTGGTATGATGAAAGGCAATACTTCAGATTTGTTGGACCTTTTAGGCTACCTGAAAACCATAATTTAGGCATAATTGATCTAGTTTCTCATATTTTAGGAAAAGTTCCTATCTTAGGGTTTAGAATGACTTAGTTAACATCTAAAAATGGATTTAGATACCTTGGCCTAGTTCGGGTAGAATTTACCTAAAATGGAACTTCAAGGATTAGATGTGGGCCCTTGACCCACCTTAGGCTAAGATACATGTTAGCACTTGTAGACCTTTATATGCTTGTTGTGTGTCTTGAAAATACTTATTGAGGTAATATTGAGAAAATTTAATACTTGATAGTTATGATGGTTGATGTGAGAGTTGATGCCAATTGATTATGCTATTATTTATGATATTGATGATATTATTAATTATATTTATATATTGATATATACCTGGTTCGAGTCTGGAGGATGATAATGACATTGATAATATATTTACCGGTTTAAGTCTGGATATTAATTAAATTTACCAGTTCGAGTTCTAATATACATATTATACTATGATGATATACTTATTATGATATGACAATATTGGGGTGTGAAATTGACAATAGTGATTCTGGCTAATTCTAAAAATGAGGAAATGGTTATAATGTGGCTTGATATGAATGGATTTTAGCGGTATATTGAGATTTGAGATATGATGGTGGCTCTAGTGGAATTATCTTGTTAGAATCCACCAGGTTTATGGGGGCTTGCATTAAATTATTTACTTTGTGCACTAAGTGGCTTATGGGGGCCAATTTTGTAGTTACAATTGCATGTGTTTGATCCTTTACATTATGTTATGTTATTATTCCATTTTATTTACTTATTTATGCACAAGGATGTTGGTGTTGATTCAGGTTTGTCTCTATCTTGACTTAGTTATGTTATATTACATTTTATCATATTTATACCACGATTTATCTTAGTCAGCCGGTGATGCCTACTGAGTATCTATGGTTCTGGTACTCATACTACACTTCTGTACCTTTTGGTGTAGATTCGACTACTAGTTTCTATCGTTGATCCATCGATCATATTGTGTTGGATTTCGGATATAGCATGAGCTCTTGGAGTCAGAGTTTCCTATTTCCTTCTACCTTGTTTATGTCTAGTCTTTATTTTCGAGACAAGATTGTGTTGACTATTTTAAGACTTGAGTTATATTATTACTAGATGCTCTTATACTGGCTCTACCAAATCAAGGAATTAGTCCTTTATGATTAGTTACCCTTATACTATTTCCATTCTCTTATTTATTTATAAATCGTGTTGTTGCTTTTTGCCCTTTTGAGGCAATTTCCACCAAGTTAATCCATTACGTTTATCTCCAAGTTACGGTTTGGCTTACCGACAAGCAGGATTTAGTAGGTCCATCATGAATCGTAAATCAGGTGGTGATGATTTATAAGTTCAATTACAATATGAATAAATTACATTGTAATTGCATGATCAACTATGCATATTCGTCCTAAATAGAGTGATCAATTGACTCATTTGATGTGAAAAGTTTCACTAAACCATCACTAGTAATAAACAATGTTATTTAACTATATCTAGCTTTCAATTAATATGTTAATTTCAATCTCAATAAATTATGTAGTAATTACATGATCAACTAAGTGTATTCGTCCTAAATAGAGTTATTAATTGACTAATTTGTTGTGAAATGCTACATTAAACCATCACTAGTAATAAATAAAGTTATTTAACTATAATTATCTTTCAATTAATAAGTTTAATTACAATTTTAATGAATTGTGTAGTATTTACATGATCAACTAACACTACTGGAAAATTGGCCTACTGCAATAGCAAAAGTTCATTGTTATAGACTCAAAACCATTGCATCAACACTATGTTAACGAGGGATATGCCCGCCACACCATCTTGATGAATATAGCTCAATGACAATAGTGTTGGTAACGGTTCTCAAAATCGTTGCTTAAAATGTACCTATTGCAGTGGTTTTTCGTCCCTTAAGAATGACTAGTTTGTGTATTAATTAAGATGGGTAAAATTTTTACAATTGACTATTTGTAACGGTCCTGTAATCTACTTGCAACAAAAATATTATCTCAATAGGGATGATTATTACAATTTTGAAACAATTATTTTGGCTATGTTGCTATGAATTTTGTAGGTCAATTGCAATAGTTATTATAGTTTTTGCAACAGTTGTTTTATCTATATTGCAATAATTTTTTTGCTCAGTTGCAACAATTATTATTGTTATTGTAATGGGTTTAAATAGTGATAAAAAAATGCTACAACAATAGTTATATTTTACCTATTGTAATAGTTCTCATGTATTCCAACTATAGGTACCCAGTGATTTAGAAAAAACTACAGGAACAGTTGTCTTTTACCTATTGAAACAATGCATCTAAGTTCTAATAGGCTCTGTATATATATATAAAATTGAAATCACGAAATTGTCTACAACACGAAAGACTATATTTACTTAATGAAACTGAATGATCATAATTCAAAATATAACAGTCTTATAATATCATCTTCCAAGTCACAAAAGATACATAACAACCTAGTCCTAATGTGTCATCCATCATAGGTGCAAACTATACAAAATATCAGTCTTAACTAATCCATATGTAGGAAAAATATACACATTCGGCACATGAATGTTTAAAATGTACAATGAACAAAAAGTGAAGATCCATAATGTAAATAAAATATCAAAGTTGATCAACTTACAACAAAATCTCAAATGTCATCTTTATCAATACTTTTATCATGTCCATGATTATCATCTCCACCTATAAAGGTCGATAAATATAAGTTATGAATTAATTTTATTTAGGCAATTGTGAAAACTGTAATTTTAGTCAAAGATAGGCAGTGAGATGGAAAAGGTAATAAAGGCTCCTTAATATGCATCTAAGATGATTTTACAATATGAGACCTTCTAAGCTTCAGGAAACTTTGAGCCAAAAGACATTTCCAAAATATATATGGGTTCTTAACCAACCCCACAATTCATTATCATCCAAAAATTTAATATACCATCTCAATTCACAGGTTTAGAAATTGAAAGTGGTGATTTGAGTTGCACTAGAATTGTCAATGCATGTTAATATAATACCCCGATCGTTTCTTAAGCCTAAATCCATTTTTTAAGTGGATTTGTATGACTTACAAAGTAATTTATGTTTAAACCATATTGTATTTCTTGAATTTCTACATTTTATCATGTAAAGCATTGAATAAGCTTTCCATCGATACCAATTTCATCAAAATTCGACATCGATCGAAGGAGTTATGACCGTTTTACTAAACGTTATTGGATTGCCCAGGTTTGACCATTGACCTGGTAGACCGTCAGGTCCATGGTGAACCGTCAAGTGTCCCATTAGGCCAAGGCAGTGACCCTTATTCCTGGTCACCGTGTGACGGCCAAGATGGTGGACCGTCAAAAAGTTGATGAACCGTAAAGGGGTCCGTCAGGTCGAGACAGAATGTCTCATTTCTGGCCCTCGAGTGACGGACGACTTGGTGGACTATCAGTTTCCTGACGGACCATCACTTCGACCATCATGCCGAGGAAGAACGTTCCAGTTCTAGCACTCGAGTGATGGATGATCTGATGGACCGTCAGGAGACTTGATGGACCATCAGATCAACCTTCACAGGCCCCGATCAACGAGTTTCAACTTTTTTAAAAAGGTCATTTTGGTCATTTCCTCCCCATATAGTCTTATATACATATATATCCTAGTAGAGAATAGCCATTCATTTTTCTTCTTTTCTCTTCCACAAAATATCTAGTAATTAGGGTTTCTTCCAAAACCCAAAAAGTTAATCTTCTTCCAAGAAATTCAAGGATCTTCCATAGATTTCTCCAAGTTGTCCAAGAATTAAGCTCCCCTAGTCAAAGGCATCAAGGATATTAGCTTAAAAATGTAAGGAAGAAGTTCCAAACAAGTTTCTACATCTCCAAAATTATAATCCAAGGTATGTGGGCCTTGAACAAGAACACTCCTTTCGTTCTTATGCCTAAAGATTTACTTTCTATTATTGATTTACATGATTTTGCAAGTGGGTTTACACCCAAATTTCTTTATTTATGATTTATGAGATTTGAGTTAAATAAGTTTGATATTTATGATTATTTCACCATCATGTTTCTTAAATTGAGAATTTATTCCATGAGTTGTATATTAGTAGTACATATTGATGATTCTAAGCGATTTAAGACAAGTTTCATGAGTTATGCCTTTCCATGAGAAATTTGACTATTGAATATATATATCGATATTTGAGATTAAAGGTTAAGAATAAGTCCTATGTTGTTTCCTTGAAGCTTTGATAATTGAAAATGATTCGAAAAGCAAATGTACTTGATGTTGAGAAAGATTGTTGAGTTGAGTCAGGTTAAGAATCCACAAGATGTTTATGATTTGCAGATGATATATATATATATATATATATTTATGTTTTGGTCTTTAAAATAGACCCATGAGTTGATATTGATTAAGGTGGATTTCCTAACGCGTTCTGAACTGAGTCTGGGAGGAGTATTTAGCATCGAGCGAGAAATATGGTATTTCCCCAAAACTACGTGCCACCATAGGATTGGTGTTGATAATTGTGGGACAGAGGCCGAGTATGGAATTGTGATAACAAGATTGAGGTTGTACTCCCTGGCAAGAGTACAATACCCCCGCCCATGTGGGGTTCTCTCCTTAGGAGGGCACAACGTTGGACTCCATGCAGCTCATATGGTATAGTTATGTTGGTTATAAGAAACTCCCATGTCCATAATGATATAAGTACCATGAGTTACCGAATCACTCTAAGCCATGAGTCAAAGAGTTTGAGTTGAGTTAAATGATTTATGAGATTTATGAAGCATATGTTATTATTGATGACTTTTGAAAATGATGTTTTAAATAATTCAAGAGAAGAGAATTATTCTTATCAGCATGCATGATTTTCTTATACATTTATGATATTATTTAAAATATTGCATCCACCCCCACATACTCAGTACATTCCCAATTACTGACTCCCATACTCTTTTGTACTCTATCTTTCCTTATGATATAGGTTCAGATGCTCAGTCTCCGCAGTGATAGTGATCTTTGAGTACCTTCATCTACATTTCTGCGGTTGGTGAGTCCTTATGGTTCGAGGACCTATGTCTTCGATTTTGTCTTGTTAATAGATGGTTGTTTACTTTTAGTTCAGTACGAGTTAGTTAGGGATCTGTCCCAATGGCTCCTCAGTTCTATGTAGTAGAGGCTTCAGACTAGTGTACCAGGGTGTACAGAGATTTCAATATTTTATTTGTATGGGGAAGTATTACTTCATGTTTCAGACTCCTTAGAGGGTTAGCTTGAGGCCTCGGGTGGCCTTGAGCACTATGTGACATCTCTGGATAGGTTCTTGAGGCGTTACAAGCTTGGTATCAGAGACTAAGGTTCAAGGAGTCCTAGGAAGTTTGACAAGCTGTGTTACGTAGAGTCTTGATCATCGGTGTGTAGTATGCCACATCTATGAGTAAGAGGGTATGGGACATTTTAGGAAAAGTTATTTCTTTCTTTCAAGAGTCTATCGTGCCTATGATTGTTTCTCTCTGCTATTAATTCGTGCTCTCTTATGACAGAAAATGCCTCCTCGTAGAGCTTACAAAAACAACAAATAACCTCAACCCGTTGATCCTTTAGGTGAGATAGTGTCCCATGCTAAATTTGGGGTAGCTTTCCAAGCTCTAGCCCAGACGATCACTACCAACGCCCAAGCCAACACCCTGGCTACTATTCCACCTCCGCAAGGGAATAATTCTACTGCAGCCTGGGTTTGTAACTTTATGCGAATGAATCCACTTGTGTTCTTTGGGTCAAAAGTAGGTGAATACCCATAAATATATGTAGATGAAGTAAGAAAGATCACTTAGATTATGCACGTAACGGAGGAGGAGAGTGTTGAAGTGGTTGCCTATCGAATGAAAGATATTACTTATGATTGGGTGGAGATGTGGAGGAAGAGTAGAGGGGAGAATGATACTCCTGTGACTTGGCAATTATTCCAAGGTGCCTTCTTAGACAGATCCTTTTCCCTGAAGCTGAGGGAAGCAAAATTAGACAAATTTATAAACTGAAACAGGGCCCTATGACAGTTAAGGAGTATTGCCATAAGTTTAACTAGTTATCTAAGTATGCTCCCGGTATGATGGCTGATTCTAGAACTAGTATGAGTAAGTTCTTGGCCATTGTATCTGGTTATGTTATAAAAGAGTGTAGATCTACTATGCTTAATAGCGATATGGACCTTTCAAGACTAATGATTCATTCTCAATAGATTGAAGCGGACAAAGTGAAGGAGAGAGAGAGAGTGAGAGGGAATAAGAGAATTAGATCAGAGAAATAGGGTTATAGTCAGACTAGATTTTATGGAGAGATCCGCCCTTAGTTCCAGAGCTGTTCTCTTATGCCAGTGCCATCATCATCCAGTACTCGTGCATTCAAAATTAGGCTGGAGCAGGGTAGTAGGCTTACTATGTCCAGGTCCTAAGATAGTGTAAGTAACAGACCTCGTCCTCCCCATGTCTGAAGTAAGGTAAAGACCATCCTGGTAAGTGCTTAGTCAGTCAGAGAGGTTGTTTTGGTTACGGTAAGTTGGGCCACAAGTTCAGAGATTTCCCATATGCTAGACAGGGGAGTTGCGATGTTCGTCCTCAAAGTTAGACTATTAGTGCTCCAGCCCCTGTAGTTCATCCTACTCCTCTTTAGGGTGCCTCGTTTAGTATTGCAAGTGGTCAGCGGCAGAATCGCTTTTATCCTATACCACGCCACCAGGAGCAGAAGGATTTACCAGATGTTGTTACTGGTACGCTTCGTGTATTTCATTTCGATGTGTATGTGTTGATGGACCCTGGGTCAAGTTTTTCTTATGTGACTTCATTGGTGGATGTGAATTATGAAATGAGTGCTGAAAAGATTTCCCAGCCTTTTCTAGTTTCTACACCAGTGGGTGAATCTGTAGTTGCTAAGCAAGTATATAAGAAGTGTCCTATCACTGTTCTTAACAGGGTCATGTTTGCAAATTTGATTGAGCTAGACATGGTTGATTTTGATATTATTCTGGGTATGGATTGTCTTTACTCTTGTTATGCATCTATAGAATGTCGTACTCGGTTAGTCAAGTTTTAGTTTCCCAATGAGCCAGTCTTTGAGTGGTCCAAAAATTCTGTATCTCCTAAAAGTCATTTTATATCCTATCTTAAAGCTAGGAAATTGATATCAAAGGGTTGTATCTAATATTTAGTCCAAGTTAAGGACACTAAGTCTGAGACTCCAACTATTCAACCTCTTAGTGTTGTCAATGAGTTTCTTGATGTTTTCTTGGAAGATCTCCCAGGGGTACTTCCCGATAGAGAGATAGAATTCAAAATTAATATTCTCCATGATACACAACCTATTTCTATTCCTCCTTATTGTATGGCCTCCGCAGAACTTAAGGAGTTGAAAAAGCAATTCAAAGATCTTCTTGATAAGGGTTTTATAAGGCCTAGTGTGTCTCTCTAGGGTGCACCCATTTTATTCGTGCAAAAGAAAGATGGTTCATTGCGCATGTGCATTGACTATCATTAGCTTAACAAGGTCACAGTCAAGAACAAGTACCCTCTTCCTACAATTGATGACCTATTTAATTAGCTGCAAGGTGCCAGCTACTTCTCAAAAATAGATTTATGATCCGGTTATCACCAACTTAAAGTCAGAGAGTGTGATATTCCAAATACGTCTTCCACACTCATTAAGGTTATTTTGAATTCCTGGTCATGTCCTTTGGGCTAACGAATGCCCCGACAGCTTTTATGAATCTCATGAATCGGGTGTTTAGATCGTACCTAGATATGTTCGTTATTATGTTTATAGATGATATCCTTGTATATACCCAGAGTGAAAATGACCATGCAGATCATCTTCGAATTGTCTTACATACCCTTAGGGATCAGCAGTTGATTGCCAAATTTAGCAAGTGTGAATTTTGGCTTCGGTCAGTTGCCTTTTTGGGTCATATTATTTCTTCTGATGGTATTCGAGTTGATTCTCAAAAGGTAGAAGCTATGAAGAATTGACCTAGACCTATTTCCCGATCTAATTTAGGAGTCTCTTGGTTCTAGCTGGCTACTACCGTTATTTTGTCGAAGGTTTCTCTTCCATTGCTATTCCTTTGACCCAATTGACCCAAAAGAAGGTTAAATTCTAGTGGTCAAATTCTTGCGAGGAGAGTTTTCAGGAGTTGAAGACTTGACTCACTTTAGCCTCTGTGATGACCCTGTCTAATGGTGTAGATGATTTTGTGGTATATTGTGATACTTCTAGAGTTGGTTTGGGTTGTGTCTTGATGTAGAAGGGTAAGGTTATAGCCTATGCCTCCAGGCAGTTGAAACCTCATGAAAAGAATTATCCGACCCATGACCTCGAGTTAGCTGCATTGGTTTTTGCTTTGAAAATTTGGAGACACAATTTGTACGATGTTCATGTTGATGTCTTTACGGATCACAAGAGTTTACAGTATGTGTTCACTCAGAGAGAGTTGAATCTTCAGTAGAGGCGATGGTTAGAATTTCTGAAAGACTATGATATGAGTGTGTTGTATCATCCTGGCAAGGCTAATGTAGTGACAGATGCCCTTAGCAGATCGTCCATGGGTAGTGTAGCACATGTTGAGGAAGATAAGACAGACTTAGCTTGTGATGTACATAGTTTGGCTAGGTTAGGTGTTAGACTTCTTGACTCAGCTGAGGGTAATGTTTGGGTCTTAAGTAGTTCTAAATCTTCCCTAGTTTTAGAAGTGAGGGAGAAACAGGTTACAGATTCTCGTTTAGTATAACTGAAAGAATCAGTTAAAGACCAAAAGTTGGAGGTTTTCTCCCAAGGGGGAGATTGCTTATTGAGATTTCAGAATAGATTGTGTGTACCTAATATTGATGATTTGAGGTAGAGAATTATGGCTGAGGCGCATGGCATGCGGTATTCTATTCATCTCGGTGGTACCAAGATGTACCACGATTCGCGGGAAATTTATTTGTGGAATGGTATGAAAAAGGATATAGCGAAGTTTATAGAAAAATGTGCAACTTGCCAGCAGGTAAAGATAGAGCACCAGAGACCCGGTGGCGTGATACAAGAATTTAGCATTCCATCTTGGAAGTGGGAAGTGGTGAACATAGATTTCATGACTGGTTACCTCTCTCTTATCGTCATCATGATTCTATTTAGGTCGTTGTAGACAGGTTGACTTAGTCAGCATATTTTCTGCCAGTGCATATACCTTTCACCGCAGAGGACTATGCTAAGCTGTATATTTGAGAGTTAGTCAGGTTGCATGGAGTTCCATTGTCTATCATCTCCGATATAGGTACTCAGTTTACTTCTCAGTTTTGGAGAGCCTTTTAGAAGGGTCTTGGCACCCAAGCTTATCTTAGCTCCACTTTTCATTCGCAGATAGATGGTCAGGCTGAGAGGAATATCCAGACTTTGGAGGATATGTTGAGGGCTTGTGTTCTTAATTTCAAAGGAATTTGGGATGAACATTTGCCGTTGATTGAATTTTCTTACAATAATAGTTTTCATGCTAGCATTGGAATGGATCCATTTGAAACTTTGCATGGGAGAAGATGTAGATTGCCTATAGGTTGGTTTGAAGTGGGTGAAGCTATTTTGATTGGACCTGATGCTGTATTTGAGGCTATGGAGAAAGTTTAGTTAATTCTGGAGAGGTTGAAGACAACCTAGAGTCATCAGAAGTCGTACGTAGATGTGAGAAGAAGAGCTCTTGAGTTTGAAGTTGGTGATATGGTGTACTTTAAGATTTCACCCATGAAAGGGATGAAAAGATTTGGAAAGAAAAGAAAGCTCAGTCCCAGATATGTTGGTCCTTATAGAGTTTTGAATCATGTTGGGAAATCAACTTATGATATTGAGTTACCTCCAGAGTTGTCAGCTATCCATCCTGTGTTTCATGTTTCTATGCTCAAGAAGCACTTTGGAGACTCTGTTGTTGTTGATCCGTCGGAAGGTTGTGATGTTCGGGATAGCCTTTTGTATGATGAAATCTCGATTAAAATCCTAGATTATCAAGTTCGTAGACCGAGGAACAAGGAAGTTCCCTTGGTTAAAGTTCTATGGAGAAATTAATCTGTCGAGGGTACCACTTGGGAAGTAGAAGCAGACATGCGAGCTATTTACCCTTATCTTTTCTTCATGAGTTCGAATCAAGATGAAGGTACTATTCCCTTAATTCCATTTCCTTCTAATCTAATGTATTCAACTATATGGTTATTCTCTCTATGATTCGTGGATTTGGTAAAGTACTCAAAACTTGAGAGTATAGTGATCCCTTAGATGTGAGTCATTCCATCTATACATCCTCATTTTCTCTTGTTCTTGGCCTATCTGGAAACATTCAAGGATGAATGTGTCCAAGGGGGAGATATTGTAATACCTCGATCGTTTCATAAGCCTAAATCCATCTTTTAAGTGGATATGTATGACTTCAAAAGTGATTTATGTTTAAACCATGTTGTATTTCTATAATTTCTACATTTTTGCATGTAGAGAATTGAATAAGCTTTCCATCGATACCAATTTTATCAAAATCCGACATCGGACGAGGGAGTTATGGCCGTTTTACTAAACGTTATTGGATCGCCCAGGTTTGACGGTCAACCTGGCGGACCATCAGGTCCTTGGTGGACCGTCAAATGTCCCGTCAGGCCAAGGCAGTGACCCCTCTTCCTAGTCACTATGTGATGTCCAAGATGATGGACCGTCAAGAGGTCCGTCAGGTCGAGACAGAATGTCTCATTTTTGGCCCTCGAATGACGGACGACTTGGTGGACTATTAGTTTCCTGACGGACCATCACTTCGACCGTCATGTCGAGGCATAACATTCCACTTTTGGCACTTGAGTGATGGACGATCTGGTGGACCGTCAGGAGACTTGACGGACCGTCAAATCGACCATCACCTGCCCCTATCAACGAATTTCAGCTTTTTCAAAAAGGGCATTTTGGTCATTTCTGCCCCATATGGTCTTATATATATCCTAGTAGATAATATCCATTCATTTTTCTCCTTTCCTCTTCCTCAAAATATCTAGAAATTAGGGTTTCTTCCAAAACCCAAAAATTCAATCTTCTTCCATGAAATTCAAGGATCTTCCATAGATTTCTCCAAGTTGTCCAAGAATTAAGCTCCCTTAGTCAAAGGCATCAAGGATCTTAGCTCAAAAATGTAAGAAGTTCCAAACAAGTTTCTACATCTCCAAAATTATAATCCAAGGTATGTGGGGGCATGAACAAGAACACTCTTTTCATTCTTGTCCTTAAGATTTACTTTCTATTATTGATTTACATGATTTTGCAAGTGGGTTTACACCCAAATTTCATTATTTATGATTTATGTGCTTTGAGTTGAATAAGTTTGATATTTATGATTATTTCACCATCATTTTTCTTAAATTGAGAATTTATTCCATGAGTTGTATATTGTCAGTACGTATTGATGATTTCTAAGCGATTTAAGACAAGTGTCATGAGTTATGCCTTTCCATGAGAAATTTGACTATTGAATATATATATATTGATATTTGAGATTGAAGTTTAAGAATAAGTCCTATGATGTTTCCTTGAAGCTTTGATATTTGTAAATGATTCGAAAAGCAAATGCACTTGATGTTGAGAAAGATTGTGTTGAGTTGAGTCGGAACATAAGCATATAGCCGTCCTTAAAATACTATCATCTTAATTACCAAAATATAACCAAATAATTTGAACCTAAATTTGACAGCATAACCAGATAGACAATTTCTAGAAGACCACTGTCTTCATTTGAATTACATGATTGTATAATTTGAGAAGATACTCATATAACCATTTCCTAAACACTATCATCTTAATTTGCAAACCATAACCATATAATTTGACCTTATATTTAACAACATAACCATATAACCAATTAGCAGAACACTATCGTGTTAATTTGCATAACATGACCATATAATTTGAATTTTAATTCGACAACATAACCATATAACCATTTTTAAAACATAACTAAATAACCACTACTAGAACATAACCATATCACTGTTTTGTTTGACAACAACTTTGGGATAGTTGATAGATGTATCAAAATAAAAAAAGAGCATTTAAAGAAAAATATTTCCTAAAACCATCCAGAATTACAACTATGAATTATGCTAGTATTAATAATTATAAGAAAAATAATAAGAAGAAAAAGAGAAAGAAGAGGAAGTCGAAGATTTAGAAAAAGAGGAGAACTATAACTTAATTGTTGCTACTAGTAAATGGATGATTAATCAGATGGATATGTTCGTGTTGTCCCTAATCATAAGATGTTGCCAACATGTCAGCATTCAATTAAAGACCAACGAACATACGATTAAGTCGTCCAAGGATGTCTATGGTATCTTTATGGAAAATGCTTCTTTTCTGTTGTTCTAATTTTTCCATCATCCTATCTTCCAAGTCATTAAATTTTTATTACATCTCACTAGAAGTACTTATAGTGGGTTCAAAATTCCCCTTCCCTTTCAAGGCAATTTTAGTAACTCCTCACCCATATAAACGTACAAATTTTGGTGTTTAGGTCTCATGATAGCTGTATAACCTGATCAATGCCCAAACTACACCTCTAACTGAAGGATAAAATGGTTATTGTCAAGTAAAGTAACCCAACTAGGTTGGTTCAAAACTATAGGGAAGGCGTGGATTTGTATCTCTATCTTGATAAACTAAATGGGAAAAACTGAAAGTAAATTGAGGGGGGTGTATTAACAATCACGAACAAGTAACATAATTCAACTTTGGCTGTAGTCAGTCGAAATAAACACTAGGATTGTGTTCCCCCTGGCTTCTCGACTCAATAGTCTTAACGTGATTTATTAAACCAACCCAGTACCTTGCATGTAGAATCTGATAAGTTATTTACCATTACCTATCTTGTGGACTCATTGATGGATTTCATCCTTTACCTTTTGAGTATTAAGATGTCGCATTACAAACCCTTATCCTTGATCCCAATTAACTATTATCTTTTGAGTCTCAAGTTATTAGATACTAGATAACCATCTTACATAGATGAGACTGATTAGCCTAGATTGACCATTAATCTTTAAATTACTATTATGATTATCTTTTCCTAGTCACTACTCCTCTTGTGGAGTAAATAGTGATATTATAGATAGGATCTTACCATTTGCAATCGCTAAGACTTCTATTAAACTAGAGATAATACAATACATGCAATAATACTGGTTAAGAACAACTTAACACTTCCCTTACTTCGTTAATATGCTAGGGTTCCCATAACCCTAGCTAAGGGATTTAGTAACTCATGCTTGTGAAACAATCAACAGAATTTATAACGAAAATCATTAAACAATATAACAATGATCAATAAGTAAATCCCAAAGTCAACAACTAAATTATGAACCAAAATCAAGAACAAAGTAATCCCAAAATCAAAATCGAATCTTGGAATCAGATATATGTTTGTAAGTGTTAATAGTGCATAAACTAAGTAAAAAATGTCAAAAGGTTATTTATAGGATACAACGAAACCCTAAAATCAACTCCCCAATAAAAAAAGAAAATTGAGGTCGGTGACCACTTACTAAGGTCACCTGTAGACCGTAGGTACGACCTATGGAACGTAGGTAGTCCTTGGTAAGTGATAGATCTCCTGCACATCTCTTGAAGCTTTCTGGGCTTGGCCCTTTAGCACTTTTAAGGTCACCTACGAACTGTAGGTAGAACCTATGGAGTGTAGGTTCTCTTTGTAAGTAATAAATTTTTCTTTTCCTACTTCTGAGCATCTAGACTTTAAGTTCTGACACCTACTTTGGTCACCTATACCCAATAAGTGGCATTTATGCCCAGAAATGCCTCGACAAGTAGCCCAAAACCTCAACTTGCATCTTTTTCTTCAGTTTCTGCTTTCAAACCTGGTTTCCTACAAAACATACCCAAAACACATTATATCTCACACAACAACCTAAGAAACTTAAATAGTTTCATCATTTCAAGCATTGTAAGTGCTACAAATCCATAGCACATCAAAACCCTCAACTTAGAACATTTGAATGTCCTCAAGAAACACAACAAAAAAAATAAAATAACAATGTTTAACTAGGAGAATCTAAACAGTCAATCAATAATAAGCTCAAACACATTACCCCCTCCTATATAAAGAATGAAGAACCAACCATGTGTATACATGAAGCACAATAATGTGACACAAATGAATCAAGATATGATAATTACATTAGCAACAGACAACCATGCATATATACAAGTTACACTACCCAAACAAGTAAGTAGCTAGCAATATAACCCATGTTCCCTCGCAACAAAGAAGTCTCAAACACTCATATGGAATAATGCATGTCAATGCGGGGACGGTCAAGAGACACTCATGCTCAAAAGATAAGTTCCACCAATGTGTATCAAATACCATAGGCTTTCCCTTACTTTCTTTACCTTAGCTTCCAGAAAGTCAAGTTAGGATCACTATAGGACTTTATCCGGCTTGTAATGTAAGCTTGGGGGCTGGTATGATACATATGGATATATCTAGTTACTAATCCTCTTAGGCACTAAACTTTATTTGGGGTTCACACGTTAACTAATTTCCTTGTATTCCACCCCTATTTCTCCCTTTTATTCTTTAGTGCACATTCAGGTTTGGTATGGTTTATTTTATTAATCCTTTTTTTCCTTTTCTTACTTTTTTCTTCTTTTTCCTTTTCTACCACACCCAGTCTTACTGTCTTTTCTCTTATTTTACCCTTCTTCATACCCAATTTACATTACACACTCATATGATAACCACCTTCAACTTAGATGACTTGAATGTCCAAGAAGGACCAGGGCAAAAATAGTTTTGTAACAAAAATGTGAAGATAAAAGGTGTAACAAGAAAAATAGGCTACAAGTCTCAAAAATCGGGATCAAGGGATAGTTATTCATACATTGAAGGTCATTAGGCTAAAAGTGGACTAATATAAAAAATAACCTATGATCCTTTCCTAACCAACAATCCTATAGCCTAGGCAAGACTAATAAGGCAAGTTCTGGATTTTTAACACACAAAAAGAACTAAGTAATAGCTGACACACTCATGGCACATTATCAACTCATAAGCTACTACCTATTCGGTTCATGTGTAAATTAGCACTGATTATCATGTCCCTAATCTAATCCCACAACAAGATCCACAATGGTCACACATATATACATTTACATAGTTCTAAAGCAAATTTTTAGAGGGGTATCATTTTACTAAAAAATCAACAAAAAACATGTCAACTGGCCCGGATACTAAGAAAATCCCCTAATTACTCGAAAACAACATAATATAAAACAAAACACAATACGACACAGATGTAACCTAGGCATGCCAATTCTATAACCATACCACGACCGATAAAAAAAGAAACATGACAACAAAAACCCGTGGTGGCTATAGTATACCCACCCCCAACTAAAAGACTCCGCACTATCCCAGTGCATGTAAATAATACAAAGAAAGGGAATAAGGACATAACTGGGATGCACTAGGAATCCATGTCATGATCGTCCCTAGGTGAGGGTATCTCGACTGGCAAAGGTGATGGTGGTGAAGGTGCATTTAGAGGATGCACCTACTGCTATCTCAGCCTACTTCTGCCTATCTATCATTACATTCTTCTATGAATCAAATGTATCCCTTTTTGGCCTCTCTTGGTCTCAACTACGGGGATTGATCCATCATCCTTTGTAAATAAGTCAAAGTGTCTATGACCAGGAGAAGGTGCCAGCTGAGAAAATGAGGGAACAACTTGAGGGATGGCTGACATATGGCTCTCAGTGAGGGAGTGTACCTCTACTCTAAGTATATCTCCCTCCTTCCTAATATCTTCTAGATCTAGCATCTATATGATGCTGATCTCGGATGATACTCGACCCTCAAAAGTGTCTATCTATAGGTCTAACATCGCATCCTAATATGCAAACTCTAATATATCCTCAATTGTCACTAGTGAAATCTGGACCCATGGCCGGATCTTTCTATATAAATTCACTACCTCAACTTTAACATTCTATAACCAAGTATTGGTGACTCTCTTACTATCCAAAAATCTCTGTAAAAACTCATATGAAAATAAAATCATACCTGAAGAAACAACTAAAGTGGATGGGTGAGGAGGGACTTAAGATGCACCCACCAGCTCTGAAGTAGAAGTCGGGGCTGACATAGATATAGTTGGGGTTATCTCACTTTGTCTAATTTAGTCGAGGGACCCTCTCTACTCTCTCATTTCAAAATCTATACTAAATACCATGCCACTTCCCTATGTATCAGTAGGCTCCACAGGAATGATGGGCCCTTAGTCTGGAAAGGAGGCACTATAGTGGGTGCACAGGGTTTCCTGGGAAGGTCCAGATTTACCAGATCTTTCATCATCTCAGTTTGAACCACGATCATCACCTCTACTCTCTTATCGGCACCTGGTAGCTCTAGACACCATCCTTATTACATAATCTCTATACAATACATAGGAACAATATGGTCGTTCTCTCACCAAAATATCTCTTATGAAGCTCATGCCAAATAATAGCTACAAAGTTAGTATCGTATCCAATCACCATGCTCGTAGTTAGTGCATCTCCATCCCAAGTCAATAAATTATTTGCAACAGTCGAACATAATCTATATTAAATAAGCAGCCACTAAAACTTTATGACAAAAGTTAGTGCTGCCTTCTTAATCACACCCTACCCCTCGATCCAAGAGGTATCATCACCTAGAGGTCAAATATAGCTAGCGATCTATCTCGCAACCTCGCTATCTCAACTCTCTCTTTTCTTTTCTTAGCATCATGCATAATATGTCTGTCTTGTGCAACTCTCAATTTATAGTCACACTCTACCGTGGATGCTGGAGCAACATAATTTGGATCATAAAGAACTCAACGGATGGCCACCACTGGAATGTCAACCATAACCCCCATCGTAAGCGTCTTCTATGGATGAGGCTGCTCAGCATGCCTCAAAACACCCCCACCTCTAGGTGTAGTCAAAGAGATTGTGGCATGATATGGGGCATAGAATTCCTGCACTAATGCAGGGATTTATGAACCTAGGGTCAAATCATCCACCCCAACTGATACCTATCAAATATAGCCTATTACAATAGTGCTCCAACCAACCCAGACAATTTGATCCATCTCTCCTTATAAATAGCCCTCTTGGGCAGGCCAATTGCTGTCACAAAACTCTTTTTCTCTCACACAACAGTCAAAGACCCTCTACATACTATATTTAGTTTACTTTATTAATAAGTTCTTCTGAGACATATATGGGTTCAGACTTCCTACCATGCTGAGATAGTGCCACTGAATGAGGAGCTGGCATCTAGTGTGAAGACTATTTTGTACCCTTCTCAGACTGGGGTACAACTGATGGCTCCTTCCAAACTGCGGTGTCCTCCTCAGACTAGGGCACTGCTGATAACTCTTATTGAACTATAGCCTCAGACTCATCCTCATCTCGTGAACCCTTCTCAAACTAGGGGTCCTTTTCAATTATCTCTAGTGTTGGCTTCAAATTTGCCTCCTCCTTATAATCATCACCGCCCTCAACACGATGGAGAAAGTATGGTGGTGATCTCCTAGTCGAATCCATCCTTGGTATGGATATGAACAAGATAGCCTCAGTCTAGGTCATGGGCCGAGTAAAAGCAGGCCAACTTCCCTACTATGGTTTCCCTGCAAGTGGTACACCCAATTTACCATAATAATAGCCTCAACTACAATATGCTTTTGGCCTCTTGTCTCTCACCATGTCACTCTAGTTAGGGCTGCTCAGGTTCAGGCAGACAAGTACTCTTCCTCCAAGTTATTGCTCTCAGAAGAGTCACCCATTTGCTTAAAAGATGTAACTTTCTTCTTTGAGGCCTTTGGGGCTAAGTGTACTTAAAAAATCAAGTGTTAGTGTCCGAAAGATAATGATGGACTGCAAAATTTGAAGAAAAACTCAAGATTTGAAAACTTTAATCTTTTCCTCAATTTTGGAATCCCTATTACTTATACTTAGTCCCAACAAGTTCAATATGCACACATTCAACTATAATCAACTTTTCAGTACAAACTAGCATTCAAAACTTTTGGTATTCCTTTATTTTTTCAAATTCAACTTCCATTAAAGGCATGATCTTAAGGTTTAAATAGAGAATAATGCCCAACATTAATATTTTAGGTTAATTCAAGGATCCTATATACAATCATGATGGTTTTTACATATTTTTCATGAGAATAAACATACCAACTTACTTATTTCACATTTAGCACAAGATACAAGTATTAGGAGCCAAGAATATTACCTTTTCTTCGAAGAACTAGAAGTGACGGTAAAAAAGTAAAGTAAAACCCAATCTTGAATGCATTCATAATGATTTTAGACAAGTTCGAACCAAGAAAAGTAAACTTTTAGCCTTTCTTTCAAGTGTGGGGAAGTGGGGTAGTTTGAATTTTAAGAGGGAAGAGGGAATTTTGAGGTTTTATATGCTTAAAATAGGGTAAAGGTACTTAAATACCTATGGGGTGGGGTGGTGGTGGTGGGGTTCTATTTAAGGTTAATACAAGGCAAGGTGGGCCCAAAATTTAAAAAAAAATAGGCCCAAAACCTAGTCACTTACGGCAACCACCTATAGGCCATAGATGGTACCTACGATCCGTAGGTGTCCACTGTGGGTGGGCCTAAATTTTTACCTTCATTACCTTCTTTCTGGGCTTTGTATTCTGATATTTAATTTACTAATTACGAGGTTGTAAGTGGTATTTACAACCCAGTAAGTAAGTTCTTTGGTTCAAGTCCAGAATTTACCCCAAAAAATCCTTAAAATTCCATCTTTTTATTTAACACATAGCATACCCTGCCCGAACGGGACGTATGACTTGCATAAGAAGATCATAAAGTCCCCTTACTTGGAATATTCTTAATGAAGGGCATGTTTTACCATATTCCAGGCCATTCTACATGCCATTAAATCTATAAAAAAAGAAAAACACATGTGAACACTAAAATAATGGGTTGCCTCCCACCCAGTGCTAGATTAATGTCATGGCACAAGGTGTCTATGTTGGATACTCAGACTTCACCAACAAGCCCATGGGTTGCCTCTCATGTAGGGCTTGATTTAACATCATGGCATGACGTGGGTTCCTTGATTACTCAGAATTCATTAAGGTACCCTAAGAAATAACCTCCTTGATAATCGACACAATGGATAAACGACGCCACGATAATGTTGGTAGGCTGCTTCATAGTTATTTAGACGTTGAATGTGACTTCTTTATTATTGAATTTGAAATTGAGCTCCCCTTTTTCAATCTCAACCTTTTATTTACCCATGGTCTTGAATGGTATTACTAATATGATAGGAATCTCAAAGTTAACCTCACAATCCAAAATGACCAAGTCAGCAGGAAAAATAAAAGTATCAACTTTCACTAACACATCGAACGAAATGCCTACGAGTTTCTTTATTGGGCGGTCATCCATCAATAACCGCATAGTAGTCGGCTCTAGAGGGATCAATCCTAGTTGCTTTAATACAGCCAATAGAATCAAATAAATGCTAGCTCCTAATTCACATAAAATTTTAGCAAATCTAGATATCCCTATAGTACATGGGATCATGAATGCACCAGGATCACCCTTCTTCTAGGACAGAGGCTTAGAAGTGACTGCACTACAATGGTGCAATCCACCAATATCCTCAAAACTAGCTGCTCACTTCTTAGTCACCAATTCTTTCATAAGCCTAGCATACCTAGTCATCTACTCCAAAGCCTCAAGAAGAGGGATGTTCAAGCTCAGATCTTTCAACTTCTCAATGAATTGCTAGAACATTCCTTTTTTTGTTTCAGTCTTTAAGGAAAAAATGGTGGTGATAGTGGAATTTGATTCACTATAGGCTCATCGACCTTACCTTTACCTTTATCCTCACCAACACTAACATCAACATCTATCGCCTTTTCTAACTCCACAACAGGTGACTCATCAACCATAATACTATCATCTTCTACACATCCACAATAGATAACAGGGGATTAATAGTAGACTTACCACTTTGAGTGGTAATAGGGAGACAATGACCATTATTCTTTAGATTTTGGACTATGTTACTCAGAAGGGTACCATATTTCCTTAAATTTAAAGTAGGAGACATCTACCTAAACTGTGTCTCTAACTGCTTGATTGCATTCGCATGAGAGTCAAACTTCTATGTTAGACCTGAGATATCATCCTTAATGTCCTTACGGAATGTCTTATGATTTTCTTGAACCTTCACTAGTTTTGACAATAATGCCTCTATTCTTGATTTAGTATCATGGTTTCCCGACGAAATATACCTGCCTTTCTTCTCTTTATAGTTGTTCTTTCTCCTTCAGTCACTATCATGCTCCCTGTTACAATCTCTGTATCTATCTATATAATATTTTTGACCTTAGTTTCCTTGCCTTTTTGCTTGAAAACTTTCCTATTGGCGATCAAGATAATTAGCCTCCTCCTCCAAGTCAGACTCATATGCTCTAGAGGCGAACCGTGTGCCTACCGCATTTACCTTCTCAAAATTCACTATTGTGAACTGCTTAGTAAATAACCCAATATCAGTTCTCAGATGCATAATCTCTTGCACCATAAAATCATTTACTACTCTATCGTTACTACAAGCCCCAATGACGTAAGTGTTAGCACCCCTCTCAGTTTCTCGAGTATGCTACCCCCAATCAGTGAGAGAGATCTGGTCTAGAATCTCAAAAGCTACTTCCCAACATAATATAATAAATGCTTCTCCAATGATTGTGTCTTCCATGGATCGGGAACAAATGTATAGGGCTCTATAGAATATCTCTAGCAAGCTCATAGTTGTCCCTCAAATACAATGCTTGGGTACCATACTTACCTTCTTCTTAAACCAGAACCAAGCCTCGTACATCAACTCCAAATGTAGCTTCCTGAAGTTGTATATCTCATCTTTTAACTGCAACATTCTGGCCAGAGGAAAGAAATGATTATAGAATTTCCTATGCTACTCATTCTAAGTGGTAATAGATCCTTTCAGAAGTTTCCCCAACCATAAGGAAGCTTATCCAGTCAACCAAAAAGGGAACAACCTTAATCTGAGTGACTCCTAATCTACCCCTTGAATAGTATAAGAAGCGCAGTTCCCAATAAAATTAGCAAGATGAATATTTACGTCATCTTTAGCTTGGCCCAAAATACTCCTTTCAAATTTAAGAGCTCGATTATGGCACTGGTTAGGTTAAATTTCTCATTAGGTGGCAGAGCAGGAGGAATGATAACTCATATTTTTGCAGGCTCTACATATTCCATATCCTCCTCCTCATCATATGACTAAAAGTCATGGAATGCTGGGATCACTTAAGCCTGACAACTATGACCTCTATCTCAATTACCATCTAGTGCTGCTCGACGATTAACTATTCTCTTACCTAGCTAGCTCTACCTGCTGAGCTAATCGAGACTCCTCGTCCCTCCTATGCTTAGCAGTATCTGCTAACAACTACTTAGGTACTACATTAGGATCATCCCAAACCCTTTCAAGATAGCCTAAACATATTGTTTTAGTCATTATATGATTAGGTTATAACATTCTCTCTGGGTTAAGATTCAGTAGGAGTAAGTGATTGCCTTGACTCCTGGTGTTAGGCATACACTGGCGTATTCCCAACAAAGAAATGAAAAATAAAAGCCCAAAAACTCCCACAAACTTCAATCCACAACTCAACACCATCTGTAATGATGCCAAAATTTTGATCAATGCCCAAACTACACCTCTAACTTAAGGATAAAATAGTCGCTGTCAAGTAAAGTAACCCAACTAGGTTTGGCTCGAACCCATAGGGAAGACGTGGATTTTTATCTCTAGCTTGATGAACTCAACGGTAATAACTGAAAGTAAATGGGGATTTGTAATAAAAATCTCAAACAAGTAATAAAATTCAACTTTGGTTTGTCATCAATTGGAAATGAATACTAAGATTTTGTTCCCTTTGGCTTCTAAACTCAGTAAGCTTATCATACTTTAGTAAAAAAACCCAGTACCTTGCATGTAGAATGTGATAAGTTATGTACCATCAACTATCTTGTGGACTTATTAACGGATTTTATCCTTTACCTTTTAAGTCTCAGGATGTCACATTACTAACCCTTATCCTCCATCTCAGTTAACTATTACCTTTTGAGTCTCAAGTTATTAGATGATAGATAACTATCTTACATAGATGATACTGATTAGCCTAGATTGATAATTAATCTTCAAATTACTATTGTGATTATCTTTTTCTAGTCACTACTTTTCCTGTTGAGTAAGTTGTGATATTCTAGGCGGGATCTTACCGTTTGCAACTTCTAAGACATCTATTAAAATGAAAATAATACACTACAGGAAAGAACACTTGTTCAGAACAACTTAGTACTTCCCTTACTTCATTAATATACCAGGGTTCCCATACAGCTAGCTAAGAGCTTTAGCTACTCATGGTTGTGAAACAATCAACAGAATTCATAACGAAAAACATTAAATAATGTCACAATGATCAATAAGTAAACCTAAATTCAACAATTAAATTATCAACCAAAATTAAGAACAAAGTAATCCCAAGATCAAAATCGGATCCTGGAATCGAATATATGTTTGTAAGTGTTAAGAGTGCGTAAGAAAACTAAAAACATAAAAAGGTATTTATAGTATACAAGGAAACCCTAAAAATCAACTCCATAATGAAAAAGGAAAATTGAGGTTGGTGACCACTTACTAAGGTCACTTACGGACCGTAGGTGGTCCTTGGTAAGTGATAGACCTCCTACATAGCTTCTGAAGCTCTCTAGAATTAGCTCTATAGCACTTACCAAGGTTACCTATGGACCGTAGGTGACACCTACAGACTGTAGGTGACCTTGGTAAGTGATAGTCTTTGTTTTCTTGTTTCTAAGCCTCTAGATTTCAAGTTCTGACACCTACTTTGGTCACTTATGCTTGGTAAGTGGCACTTACGCCTAGAAATACCTTGGTAAGTGGCCCAAAACTTTAAATTTCATCTCTTTCTTCAGTTTCTGCTTCCAAACTCGATTTCTTGCAAAACATACCCAAAAGACATTATATCTTCCAAAAAAAACTAAGAAGCTTGCATATCTTCATTTTTTAAGAGCCAAAAGTGCTATAAATCCATAGCACATCAGAAGCATCAATAGATTGACTTCCATCTTCACTTTGTTCATCACTTTAAAGTTTCACCATTTCAGCCTACAAATCAATTTTAAATGATGAGTATTTAAGTAAATCAAATTGATTCTACATAAGAAGAACTAAACAATGCCAACAATAAATATGATTAATATAATTTTATTAATTGTATCCTCATTAGTATCCTTGTATGTTCGATCAACTTTTTTTCTCTTGTAGCCACAAAGACTTCTTTAAGTGAAACTTCACGGGGAGTTCCTTTTACTTCTCCTAATTACATAAAAGTTAGTATCAAAAAATTTTTAATGACAACAAACTTATATATTTAATAAGAGAACAAATCAATTGATGACATATCACATCAAAACTTGTTTTACTAGTAGTATGTGGATTCTTAGGTTTTTGCCGATTATTGATATTTCTTTCACTTTAAATGAGCCAGCAAATCTACTTAAGCACTAAATCAAGAATATTTAAGTGAGTCATTGTAAATATAAATTAACCAAGTGATCAGATTCTTGTTTAATTTCATTCACAATGATCATACAAATTGTCTTACTATAATTTTAGAATGATTTGTTTTAATATATTATGATATAATATATTGATATATACAAAATAAAATGATGTTAAAATGTGAAATACCTCACCTTGAACTTATTAGAGTACTTATACTTGAGAAGATCCTTGAAATCTTATTCTGAATTATTGTTGGGCTTGTTTGCCAGTCGAAGATTGTCATTACAAAAAGGGTTTAAAGTGCTTCCTATACAAATGATTCTTGTACTTCCTCCAAGCAAATTGAATTCCATTCAAAACCCACTTCTATCTAGCATCAAGAATTTTTATTAATAATATAAAAAGTAGACACTATTGTTAACCAAAATTTGAGAAGTAAGAGCTCAAACCAAGGTATATTCTTACAAGTCCTTTTTTGTATCCACATAGTTCCACTTGTGTATGTGAAGGGGACAAAGCATAGCATTTCTTGCCAAGGTTCTAATAAAGATATCCAGTTCTACTATAATTGATTTTATACAACCAACCAGTTGTTTATAGAGATTCAAAACAATGAGTTTATGATCTTTTCGTGCTTGTACATGTTGGATATCGTATTTCCTTTTCTTTTTTTTGTACTCAAACGACCTACAATAATACATAGTAGAATTGAACATCATATAATGCAACAATGTAAGATGATTTCATAATGAAATTCATCTCAATATTTAAAGTAAATCAAGAAGTGCTTGATTTCTTCTCCATATGGTTCATTTTCTTCATAATTCAATGGTTCTTGTTGCATTTGGTTCTATACATCTTCTCCTTTAATAGTGGAAGAATCTTGTGGAACTTGTTGCAATTTTTTCTCTATAACTTTTGTTACTACAGTAGACGAATTCATAGGCACTTGTTATCGTTATTCCTGAACAACTTGTGCTTTGAGAGTGGATGAATTCCGAGTCACCTATTACAAAGTTTCCTGCATAGCCTGTGGTTCTACATTGAAGGATTTCTAAGGAGACCTTCGAATTCCTTGCTGTACAGCTGTACTTTTACATTTGTTGAATTTTGAGATAATATTGCACCTTCTTCTATACAACTTTTGATTTCACAATAGTGGACTTTCGAGGAGACTTTTGAGGAACTTGTTCCTTTAAAGGTTGTGCTTTCAGAGATACAGACTTTCCAGGAGACTTTTGAGGCACTTGTTCCTACATAGCTTGTGTATTCAAAAGAGAAGTCTTTTGAGGAGACCTTCGAGGCACCAGTTCCTATATAACTTGTGTTGCTAGATCAACAAAAGATTTTTTGTGCATAATTTGTTTGCCATCAGTCTTTGTTCTCAATAAAGACAATCATTTTTAAGCCATGGATGTAAGACTTCCAACCACCATGTATTTCCTTTCTTTCACATTACTATTTTTTTTTGGAGTCATGACTGCTAAATTAGCATAATAATACTATACGTAAGCATCATACTTATATAAATTGATAAATATATACCAAACTGTGAAAAGTAAAAAACAAAAGTGCCAGAGATTTAAATTTGAATCAACAATTGCAGTTGTTTTGAGCAGTCAATATGTAGAAATTTAAATACAGTGGAAGTGTTAGCCTGTCATCATTTTTCAAATTAATCTTAAACCTTTTCCTTAGAAGACACCTTAAAAATGGCTCAAATAACAGTATGATTGTTCATCCAAAAGGAAATAACCAAGTAGTACTTTCAAATTTATATGTTTCGGTTAATGACAAACTGGAAATAGATGCAGAAAAAACATAACCACTCTAGCGCCGCAATTTAAATTTCCACAATATAAAAGACTCTGCATCTAGTTAATTATATAGCAATACAAACCTTGCATTAAATATAGTCAGGAAGTACTGAAGTCGAGACACCCTTCAAGGATTCACCAATAGCTTGTACACTAGATGTTGAATATCCTGCAAAAATTAAGCAACTTATAACAAAATTCTAATGAAAAAAGAACTAATAAAAATTGAATAATGAGATATAGGTATGAAACATGACCAAAGTACTTCCAAAAGACTTTTGTCAATCACTCAAAGCAAACTAAAAATATATGATGAATATATATTTACATTAAGTTCAAGAACTTTTTGAAGTAAATAGATATTATTAATAAGGACCATCCGACTGAATATACAGTCAAACATCTATCAGAGAGTTATCACCAGTGCAAGATCTTAATTTAGAGTAAAAAAGGTAACAAAATCGATAGAGATGTCAATTACAGAAGAAAAACCATTTCAAGAAAATAAGTTTACTAGGCAACTAGTTTTTACAGAAATATTCAAGCTACAAAAATTCTGATTTTTTTTATTTAATCCTCCACCTCCATCCAATCCCAATTAGTATCATCATAATCACCACCTCTTCCATTGTTTCCACAGTTGTAACTTTTGAATGTTGCACATCAGGTGACATATCAACAACATCTATAGGGATATCTTCTCTTGACCATCTAATGTCATCATTGGCTAATCTATTCGAGGGACTAATGTCTTCAATAGGCTCCCTCCAAAATGTTTCTACTATATTAGGACAATTTTCTTCCTCCAAGACATACAAATCAATAATAACTTTATTGATTACATAGTAAATATCCATCTCAATTAGATTCTCCACATAAAAAACTCGATGAACTTGAGATGCCAAAATGAATGGCTCATCCATACTACACGATCAATTGAAGTGCATACGGATCAACCCATACTCATATTTTTCACTATAAAACCAAGTATATCTAAATAGTACAGAACCAAAATTACAATAATAGTAAAGTTCCTTAAAATTTTCAATAGTACCATAATAGATTTCACGACCCAAAATTCAAAGGTCATGATAGTACTTGTTGCGGCATACCTTGATAAGTAAGACTATCATCCAACTGATACACAAAGGGGAAAAGATAGAAATACCCCCAAGGTAAGTCTTCTAGAATGAAGCCAAACCATACAAGTATAACAATTGTAGACAGAATATAAACCAAAATACCATACATTCTCAAAATCTGGTGTCAATAGTGTAAGAACATATCTAATACAACTTTAATCAAATGAAATACATAAGATGTCTAAAATACAAGAGAAACTTTGTCTCTGGAATGAAAGTAAAGACATAGTCTATAGAGAAAGGCAATAGAAGACATCTGGATGCTTGAAACTCACCCACTACCTTGAAAGCTCCAAATAGTCTCCCGAATCAACCAAGTTGGGGCGCACTCGAACTAGGACCTACATAAAAAAAGACAGTAGGTATGAGTATGATCCAGTTGTACTCAGTAGGTATCATAGGCCGATCGAGCAAAGTAGATATTAAAACATACAAAATACATACAAAGGGAACGTCGTCTGCAATTAGAAAATGGCCCACATTGCTTGCACTAACAATTCCATAATATCAATATTTAATACAACAATCACCATCAAGGAATACAAGTATACCATCATACCACATATAATCAAAGTAAAGGAGAACAACATATACAAGAAAATTACATACAAGTAAGGAAAGATATAATAATAAATAGATAGCAAGTCAAAACGGCATATACAATCATATCACAAACATAATGAAATAAATACAATAATAATGATGATGGTGATGATAATGATAATGAGGATGAAGCATGAGGTTATTGCACGGCCTCTGTATACACCTATAGAGCTAAAGCTACCTGACGTAGGATACATGGATGGTTCGTCAACCCATATACTACCCCATAGACACCTAAGAGCTAAAGATTCTCGAGATAGGACCCATGCGGGGTTCATCAATCCGTATACAACCAATATCCATGTCTCTTCTCCTGCATAATATTCGGAGAAGGTCTATAAGATCTAATATCCGATACCAATATCCAATACTCCTATCTGATACCTCTATTGGAAAAGGACTATAAAATTCGATGTTCCTAGTGTTTTCAGTCTTTAGTATTTCCTATGTTTTTGAGAGAACATACATAACATAAGACCCAAATCAAGTACACATACAACAACAAGAAGTATATATATAAAGCATTTAACAAACAAGTGAAATTATGCGTGTGAAGCCATGAGGATAATGATACGATGTTTACAACCAACTGAAATGCATATTTCCCCAACCAACCAGTATACCAATTATATGACCCAATTATCCACTCATTATTTTCAACCATTCATAAATTCCCGCATGATTCATATGCTAATAGAGTATGAATGCATCACATTTCATAATTGGTACCACAACAAGCTTTTTATCAAGAAAAACATAATTATTCTTATGTGTATAGGCTATTAATCATCACATTAGATCCCACACGATCACACATAGCACATAATATACCAAATCCACCAATTACATCATATATAAGCCCCCCACATAGGCACAACATAGTAAGATGGACATTTTTCAGGATTAGTTCCCATCCCCTTCACATGTACTTTGTATACAAATTAACTACTTAGCCCAGTCTGAAAGAGTTAAGTCATAACCTACATCAAGGATGAAAATCAATCCGCAACACTTCACCCATGACCTTACTTTGCATGGATGATCTCAAAATCAATTAAAACCAAGAAATATAGAATCTACGCATCAAAACAAAGCCAATAAAACCTATATTACCATTTGGTCCGGGGTCAAAATAGGCCCTCGAAATGTTTTTTTTTTAAAAAAAGGAAAAAATCATAAATTTATTTTAAAAATATGTTTTTCATAATTTTAGGAATCTACAAATGAAAACCCAAGAAAAATCAAGTTAAAAATCAAGCTAGGAACATTATTCAAGTAAAAAGAAGTGAAATTGGGGTTTAAAGTCAATCCCTAAGATTTTTGGGGTATTAAAAAGTTAAGTAAGCAATTCAACAAAAAAAGTGGTAAATTGATAAGAGAATAAAAAATAGATGTTAATCTAAATTCCCAAGAACCAAAAGCTTCACCTTTAAGATCTTACTCTATTTTATGGATTAACTCTCAAGAGGAAAGATGAATAATGTGCTAATTCGCGACCTAAGGGGTCTATTTATACCACTTTCAGGTAATCAGGTACTACAATCGCATACCCAGGTATGCAATCGCAAACCCTGGAAACAAGAGGAGGTATGATGACCACCAACACCCTTAGTAAGATCGCACTACCATATCTTCACACATTAGTGAAATCACCACTCAAGTGGTGCGATTGCAAATGCGCCAAAAATCAGCTTAAACTTGAAAATTCATAGTTTTTGCCAAGGCCCTGGGAATCATTTGGAGCCTGATATATACAAATGAACATTGTAACCATACTAAATTTGACTACGGACTCACTTGCATTATCAAAATTTTTAAAAGATATCATTTTCACAAAGTTGACCCCTGAAATTCAAAATCATAATTTTGTAAACCAAATGTTGAAATGAGATTTAAAATCCATAAAACCAAACCAAGTATGTTATCACCCAAAAATAACCTTTCTGGATATGGTGGCGCAGTTCGTTTAGCCACCCATTGAACAGATCAAAAGATAATCAAAGAAGTCCATAATAAGGGTCTCGAAGCCTCCAAAAATCACAATATTGCATAAATGACAACATAAAGTATCAAAAATCATGACAATCACCCCACCCCCCAGAAATATAAAAATTCAACTGTGCAGAGGGGTAAAATAGTTAAATCACACAAAACACATATTTCATCAAAATTTTAGGTCGTTATAATAGCAACCTCTCCATCAATGGGATTCTAATCTCATGCACTAGCAAAACTGTTGGTTGTCGTAACCAAAGAAACTCCATTATTTTTATTCTTCCATGTTAAATTTCATTTTAACATATGAAATTAGTATCCATTAATGAAGTATGCTTTATAAATTCTACTTTCCAAATTATGTAATGACCCTTCTGGTCATTTTCCATATTTCCACTTATCTTTACTGTTAGGTATTCTCTATAGCTGCCCAACTTATTTATGACTTGCTGGGACTGACCGTTTGGTTACTAGGCCGTTCGTTTGTTTTTAAAACCAATTTCATGTTTAGAGGTCTTCACCTATTCCAAATAGCCACCAGTGGAAACTTTAGTAAAATGATCTCGAATGAAAATTCGTACTATGGAATCAAATCAAAAGTATCGATTTTGGGCTAGGTAGACCATTGGTTTGGGTCCCAATACACCTGAAATCATTTTAAACTATCGGTTAGAAAGTGGAAAAAATGGTAAGTATGGGTGTGGGGCCCATATTTAGTCTAAGATACCTCTAATGGAGAATTCAACTTCACCAACACAACCGGAATGTTGAATTTAGTGGGGTTACATAGTTTATTTGCCAAAATCAAAGTCCGAATGAATTTTGAGTTCCAAAAATAAGTTTTTACTTTGCTGGTGCTGGTGCATTGAGATCGCGATGAGCCTTATGCAATCGCCCTAGCACTCTAGTGACCCCTAGGCTCGTGATAATAATATATCCATACCTATAGGAGATATATATAGACCCTATGACGTATTTGGTGCATTTTCCCTTCATATTTGAGACATAGAAACCAAAAATGAGTGTAGTAACTCAAAATTAATCAATGTGGGTGACTTAGGAGATTGATTATCATCTATTATCGCAAATATCATCCAATTTAAGGTATGATTTCATCAATTTTTTGGTGAATTTCTTAGTTCTTGACCCCAAACCCTTTAGCTTAGGGCTTGATTTTATGCCCAAATTAGCTTTATTTTCACCCATTTCTTGAGGGTTATGATTCCTTATTTATGTATGAACATTTGGTAGACCTCGGACATGCATTTTACATATGTGGGATCACTTGGGATTTTTGGTGTCGTGCAAAGCACAATGGTGCAATATGGGTATTGTTATTCTTGTATTGATGAGAAAACAATACTCAACATTATGCATTCAAACCCTCAACCATGGTTTTAAAAAACCACCATTAATGATTCATGAAAAATATCTAAAACACATGATTACTTTTGAGCTAACAATGAAGGAAGAGTCACATGCCCGAGTTATGAAATTCACGGAGAGATTTTGATCCTTTAGACTCTAGATGACCATGTTGAAAAAACCCTAGCCTAATCTTACAAAGAGTATTTTAGAGAGTGTTTCAATTTTCCAAAGTGTAGAATGAAAGCTAAATAAGTGTTAGGCGTGGGGTATTAAGGGATTGGGGTGGGAAATGTCTAGAATACCCTCAGCTTAAAAGCAATAAAAAGAATGCAGGTGGGTATGGTTGGACCCTTCAACTTGTAACCAAATCATACGAGTGGTACCCTCAATCCGTCACTTGATCAGATAGTTCGACACCACATTTTGTCCATCATACGACTTCCTTACCTAACTCGTATCATCACCATATGACTAGTATGTATGAGTCGTACCCTAGGTAGAACATCAAACACTAGTTAGTGGACAACATTTGGTTTGGACCCTGCCTCTCGTCACTTGAACATACGAATCAAATGGAGTCTTGTCGTATCTGGAATAGAACATGGAAAATAACACACTGTCCAACATAACACTAGGGTCCCTAGACCTGTAACCACACCATATGAGTCATGATGTAAGTTGTTTGATGATCAAAAAGTTCAAGAATCAAGAAATTTTGCAAGGGCCAAACTTCGGGGTATTTTAGTCTCACACTTTGGGTAATTTGTCCTTAAATGATGGGATGAGGAAATACAAGCACAATTAATCCTCAATTGTCTCTACTCTTAGTTTTAAGATGGCAAACAAAATACCAAGGAATTCACAATCCATCATCCACAAATATAGAAAACAAGATATTAGAACAACACATACCTTAAGCAAGATTTTTCGAAATCAGAAATAGGAATGGATACTTGGACTTTATGTACTCCTCAACTTCCCAAGTAGCTTCCTCGGAATTTTGGTTCGGCCATTGAAACTTCACTAATGCCACATCTTTTAGTCACAAACAATGAACTTGCCGATCAAAGATCCTCACTGGGACCTCCTCATGGGACAAAGAATCCAAAATACCAATGGTTCCAAGGGAAAAACCAACAAAGGATCACCCACACATTTTTGTAACATAGACACACGGAATACCGGATGAATGGAACTAATGCTAGAGGTAAAATCCAATTCATATGCAACATTCAACCCCTCTCAAAACCACATACGTTCCAACATACCGGGGGCTAAGCTTTCTTTTCTTTCCAAACCGCATAACTCCCTTTATGGGAGACACCTTTAAGAATACCCCATCTCCAACCTCAAACTCCAATCCCCTTTGCCTCACATCCTCATAGGACTTTTAGTGACTTTTGGTGGTCTTAATCCTATCCCAAATTACCTTCAACTTCTTTATATATTGGTGTACAAAATTCGGGCTAAACATCTCCGCTTCACCAACTTTGAATCACCCAATAGGAGACCTAAACCTCCTACCATACAATGCCTCAAACGGGGACATACCAATGCTAGAATGGTAACTATTGTTTTAACCAAATTCAATAAAAGGAACATGGTCAAACCAACTACCACCATAGTCAATCACACAGGTTTGCAACATGTTTCCTAAGTCTGAATAGTTCTTCCGGCCTGCCCATCCAACTGCGGGTGGAAAGTTGAACTAAGACACACTTTAGTCCCTAAACCAAGCTGAAAACAGTGCCAAAACTAAGATGAGAACTAAGTACCATGAGCCAAAATAACCGAGACCCACACATCATCCAACTTTACAATATCTTGAAGGAAAAACTTTGCATAATCCTCGACAGAATAAGTAGTCCTTATTGGTAAGAAATGGACAGACTTAGTCATCCTATCCACGATGACCCAAATGGAGTCACACTGATTCTACGACCGCAAATGGCCGATAACAAAATCCATATTAATTATCTCTCACTCTCATACCGGTTATTCAGTCTCTTGAAGTAGACACTGGACCTCATGTATTCCACCTTCACTTGATGACACACCATACACTTTTCCACAAAGTTGGCTACATCCCATTTCATATTATTCTACCAATACATATCCTTAAGATCATGATATATATTTGTTGAAATGGGATGAACCATATACCACAATTCATGAGCTTTGAATAAAATCCCACCACGTAACCTATCCACGTCGGAACACACAACCACCTTTGGTACCTCTAGATACCATCACCACTAATTTTGAAGGCTATAACCTTCTACTTACCCACATTATGCTTGATTTTCATCATGAGAGGATATAATACCTACTTCTATTTTATTTCTGAGATAAGAGATGATTGTGCCACCTGTTGCACAAACACACCACCATCCTTAGAGTTTGAGAGAGAAACTCCAAGGTTAGCCAAATAGTGAATGTCCATCACCAATTCTCGCTTACCTTCAACCACATGAGCTAGAATCTCCGTGGATAACCTGTTAAGAGGATAAAAAACTGCATTAGCTTTACTTGGATAGTAGTGAAGATTCATATCATAGTCCTTCAGCAACTCAAGACACCTCCTTTGCCTTATATTTAGCTCTTTTTGAGTGAATACATAATATATCCTCTTATAATAAGAAAAGAAATAATGTGGACCCCATACGAATAGTGAAGCCAAATTTTCAATGCCAATACCATGGCTAACAACTCAAAGTCATGAGTCGGATAGTTCTTCTCATGAAACTTTAATTGTGTAGAGGTATAAGCAACCATCTTACCATGCTGCATAAAAAAATAGCCTAAACTAACCTGGATGCATCACAATAGACCACAAATACCTCTATATTCTCAAGTAGAGTCAAAACTGGAGTTGAAGTCAACTTATCTCTTAGATTCTCATAGCTACCCTTACAAGCATCTGACCACAAGAGCTTCACCTTCTTTTAACTCAACATAGTCAATATAGCAAAAGTAGAAGAAAAACTCTCCATAAACCTCCTATAATACCTGGACAAACCCAAGAAGCTCTAAATATCAATTGGAGTCATGGGTCTAGGCCACTTCTTAACCACAACAAATTTCTGAGAATCCATCATAATCCCTTCACTAGACATGATATGACCCAAAAATGTTATGACATTCAACTAAAATTCACATTCAGAGCACTTAGCATACAACTGCTAATTTTTCAAAGTCTACAACACAAGATAGAAGTGATTTACATGATCCTCCTTACTCTTAGAGTACACCAAAATGTCATCAATGAAAAAAATCATAAATAGATCTAAAAACTGATGGAAGACCCTATTTATCAAATCCATGAATGTCTCAGGGGCATCGGTCAAGCCAAACAACATCATAAATAACTCGAAATACCCACAACATGTACAAAAATTTATCTTAGGGATATACACCTCCCTAAGCTTTAACAGATGATGTTTGTACCGAGGATTGATCTTAGAGAAGAATTAGAAACCCTAAATTTGATCAATGCGATCATTTATTCTCAGAAGAGGGAACTTATTCTTTAACGTCACCTTATTTAATTACCGATAATGAATATACATCTGAAGAGAACCATTATTTTTATGCATGAATAACATTGGTTCACCCCACGTGGATACACTAGGATAAATGAAACCTTTATCTAAGAGGTCCTTTAGTTGCTTCTTAAGCTCTTTCAACTCAGCTGGAGCCATTTTTTATGGGGGATAGAAATTGCACGAGTGTTTGAAATGAGATAAATACCACAATCAATCTCCATATCAGGAGGAACACCAGGAAGGTCATCAGGAAAGACCTCAGGGAACTCATTTACCACAAGAATAGAGTGTAAAGAAGGACCTTCCGAGTTAGATTCTTTAACTTGGACCAGAAGATGGAGACAACCTTTAGAAATTAATCTCCGAGCTTTAAGATATGATATGAATTCTCCCTTAGGATCTAGGGAACCACCATTCTACTTAATAAATGACTCATTTAGGAATTTAAACATGACCTTATGGGTCAGACATTCTAAAGATATATAGCACGAATGCAACCGGTCCATTTCTAGAACAACATCAAAGTCAACCATATCTAACTCTATTAAGTCAACTTGAGTTTCTTTACTACTAACAGAAACTACACACCCCCTATAAACTATTATGAAAACCACTGAGTCTCTAACTGAGGTAGAAACGGAAAAGGGTCCGACAAACACTCAGGACCAAAACCAAAATCTACAGCCACAAATGAGGTCACATAAGAGAGAGGACCCTAGATCAAGTAAATAGTACATATCTCTAGAAATGAGTTTCAACATACTAGTAACAATATCTGAAGATGCCTCAAACTCCTAAAAAGTAGTGAGAGCATAAAGACGATTTTGACCAGTGTCAGAGCCTATAGTAGCACCCTTTGGTGCAGGAGATAATAGAGAGGCAACAGGATCCTTGTTTTCCCCAGAAGCAACTTTAGAGAGAAAATACCGCTGTATATGCCTGATATGACCATACATTAAACATCAGTTCCTTCTCTTGTCGCACTAACCATGATGATACTGACCACAAAATCTGTAGAAAGGGGAGGGTGGTGCTAATTGGGCCCTATTGGCCTAAGATTGGGCACTTTGTTCCCTAAAAGCTTCACTACCTTGAAAGCGTTGGTCTCTAGATAGCTTTGGGTAGGGAGCACTAGCCGTCTAATAGGAGTTAGGACTCCCCCACCTCTTTTTATTAGACCATCTTTCACTATGCTGTTGGCTCCCACCTGGTTCTAAATACCAAAATTTCTTTCTCTACCTCTCACCAGTTTTAGCCTACTTCTTTTTCTCCTCCCCGACCTGCTTCTTATACATAGCCAATCTAGAGATATCCATGTCATTGATCAACAAGGCAGCTTTAGTCTCAAGAATCAACTCATGAGATAATCCCAAAGCAAACTTTCTTATTTGGGACCTTATAATAGATACCAATTTTGAAGCATACTAGGACGTTGATGGAATTTGAAAGTATACTCCTTCACTGTCATCCTTCCTTGCTTTAAGTAAACAAATTCCTTTGCTTTCCCTCCCTCAACTCTTGAGAAAAGTAGTGATCCACAAACGAACTAGAGAAATCATCCCACAAAGAAGAACCAACATCCTTACCTCTTGACTCTTTCTCTTCATACTATTAGTACGCCATATCTTTTAGTTAATATGCAGCTAATCTGCATTTTCAAACTTTGAAGCATGCATAAACCCGATGATTTTCTCCATGTCATCAATGAAGCTTTAAGGGTCCTCCTCAATGTTTTTACAAGTAAATATTAGAGGATGCATCCTTATAAATTGGCCCACTCTAGTATCCTTTGATGAACCCATTAGAGCAACGAAACCCAACTGTTGTGACTGAGATGTCACTAACTGAGTCAACAGGGTGATAAATAATCAAAACTCTGCATTAGTAACCTCCCTTGGAGGTAACTAAGTATAGGTGTCACCTTTCGGAGTAGTGTTAGTAGGATAGGAAGGACCCCATAGGGACAGTCAGAGGCTATGACCCTTGACCAGTTCTGGACCCCTGAAGTTGGAAGAGCTTCATCCATATTGTCCTCCAATGGAATAAAAGAGTTTGCATGAACATCAGATCTTCTTGGGGGTAAGATTTGAAAGACAAGCAAACGTAAATCAGATGAATCCAAGACCTTAGACTCTATAGCTCGAAATTAAGACAACAAGAAAGGGAAACATTCCTAAATATCTCATAGCCTCCCTCTTACAAATATGGTGCGCTACATACCCATAAAAGAGCTCTACTTGACATGACTTAGTTAGACACCCATCGACTCCAAACCTAGGCTCTAATACCAATTTTTTTACGACCCAAACTAGAGCCTAGCCGTGATGGGTATCCTAAGTTCCACATGGACCGCAAATCACCCCCTACACCTAACCTAGTTAACACAACAACCTCAGAGTCAGATAAATTTTGAACATATAACGTGATAAAAGTTTAATTATATAAAGACATTAAAGTATAATCATAACCAATACTAACGAGTATTAATATCAATGCCAATACAATTACAAATTGTGATACCACTACCGACACCACCTATACCAATAGTAGTCTGACAATGCGTATAATCAAATTCAAAAAGTATTTGATCGGGATATGCCCCCGACCATAGCCAAAACTAAGTCTAAACAAAGTATGAAAAATAAAATATAAATACTATTAAATAAAGCTTTCTGAAGTATGAAAGCTCACCACTTCACGATAAACTCACGAACTACTCGAACACCCTATCACTATATTAGAAAAATAAAAGAAGTTTTAAGACCTGCATTACATGAGGATACATCATTTGGAGACGGTTAGCGGTTGGAGCACTAGAATGTAACTCAGGGATAGAGGAATACAATAATTTAATCATTCAAAAACCAAGTCAAATCATTATATGCAATCATACTCACACACACATATAGATAGAAATACCATATAGTATAAAGGGAACAAAGTTTAGCATGGGTTTAAAAACATTAACTTAGGTTGTGTACCCAAAAAATCATATAACAAGGCACCCACGGGCTATATGGATCCATCTCTCCCATAACTAAAAGGGCCCCAGTGCGTGTTGCCACATGAACCAGAGAACATCCATATTCGTATATTCCTTTATGAGGGACTCGAACATCCCGATATAATCAAGGTGACTTAAGTACTAATGTATACAATATCGGGGACTTGACCATACCATTCATATATTAATTCGGGGGACTCTAACCTCCCGGTCATATAGACACCCACACCGGCTAGTGCGGTTTCTAGTGGTAGTCTTTAGGACTCCAGTTTGACACCCATCCTACACATACTACTTTAAATCCCAATTAAATATTCATTACATAGACACAACCATTAACCGTTCTTAGCCAAGGCTTGTCTTAACTTTTCTTTCTCCTTGAAATACACTTTTTGGACATCCACAACAGAGTGTTTCTTGATAACATTCTTATTTTTTGATTTACATATTCTGATCAGGCTCTAATTTTTTTATATTCTACAAAAGATTAGGGAAAATCATGATCAATAATAGCTTCAGTAAGCTTTTCATGAGAAATTGATTGATCTATTTTTCTTGATTGTATGTTACCTTGCTGATCCATATACATCCGACCCAAATCATGGTATTTGATCATTTTGTATTTAAGTATGTGTCGTTTTAAATGTGATGTTCCATAGTTCTTCCCATTAGGTTCCCGAGTAGAACCAACCTTATATGGTTCCTTACAACCTCTGTATACTGCCCTTTCCACTCTATCTTTACCTCTACCAATCTTTCTCGTATATGTCCAAATAGATGATTTTAATTGCCTCATTTTCTTCTGCACAGGTTCTTCAGATTCATTCATTTCTAGTTCTACACTATCCTCATCCTCATGTGCACTATGTTCATAATCATTATCCATTAATTTTCCTGTAATAAGATAAACATGTTAAAAGATAATTTCAGACTTCAACAACTAATTAGTGAATCAATTAGAAGTAATCAATTAGACTTAAAAAGATAATATATTTGTTACAACTTACGGCTGTAACTCAGTAAGATAGTAAGATGTAGCTAATACTTTTCTTCAGCTAAATTCCATACAAAACCACACAAAGATTGATAACGCAACACGTTACAACTTAAGAGCTGTAACAAATTAAATACTAGAGCACCCAACTCATGAGTTGTAGCAACTTAAAGACTAGAACTTAGATAAACTGTCAAAGGTCTCTATACTCTAGCAGATCCCACCGTTAAAGTCTCTAACATATGACATATCCTAGACATACTTCAACTTAAAACGGATAATAGACAACCAATATATCAATCATATTGACTAATTCTGAATCATCATCTTAATTAATTTCTCAGATTTCCCTAAAAAATATTGGTCATACATAATTAACATCATAATAGAGTTGAGTTAGCGAGGTGCTCAATTTTATAGATCGGTCCCTCCACTGCAGGTCACAGCTGTGTATTTTTCCTACCTCAATGAAAGAGAGATCACGGTCTACACTCTTTAGTCCCCGTCCCCACTTTGTAAGACTATACTAGCTATGTTGTTGTTATTATAGACCATCCGAATATAATTAACTGGAAAAAGACAGCAATAAAGAAGATAACGACCATCTCATATTCTCATAAAGTAATACCAAGACTAATAGTACACTATAGTGCAAAAGGATAGGCAAGATAATGCCTACTTTAACTAGGATTGAGACCTATCTGTTGTTTACTGCAAAGAAAGGACTAAGGAGTGAAATTTAAAGATGAAATGCACAATAAATTATAAAAATAAAGGTAATTAATCACTCAATGGATAGAACTTTGGTATTGTACTTTCATGTCAATTCATTACAAACATCAACTTGTCACAAGTAACTACAGTGTACAGATAATATAAAAATGTAATCCCCAATCCACAAATAGCTGGAGAACATTTTATTTTCCTACTATGTGAGATAAAAATTCACAGTAGATATAGCAACTGAAAACCTAACTGTTAGCGTCTTCCTGAAATGCAGGAGTAAACTTCAAATATTGGTAGTCCAAAAGAGCTTGTGATTTACAGAACAATGAGATACATAATAGAGTACATAATCAAAATGTCAAACAACCGAAGGGTAGCCCAGGTCATGACGTGGGTGTAATGCAAGAATCTCACCCCGAATATCATTAGAACTTTAATTACAATATAAGACAAAAAATTAACTTGATCATAAATGATTATTGTAGAGAAAAATCATGCTAACGAAAAGTGAAAGAACATTATAATTAGTTCATCTAACAAGTTCCTGACTGGCGAATACAGAGTACTTAAACTATAGAAGAATCAAGACTTTTTCTTAGGGAATCTGAATCAGATGAACTTATAATAAACTGATTTTTTTTTTAGGCATCAAAGATATTAACTTCAATCAGGACATATAGTACAAAAAAAGGACTCTAAATCTAGAAACTTTAAAGTAAAGATTATGACTTTATGGGATTTTGGGATTTTTTAAAATACTTTTTAGCTATTTTTTTCAATATTTTGATCCAGAACCAAGCAGACTACTTGGTGTATCCCTAATAACACTAGAAATCACAGAAGCGCAAGTACAAAAATACTCCAACAAGCTATTAGTACAATTGCAAAAGCAAGAACAACTTCACAAACACAACCAATATGTTTTCATCTTTTTAAGTCTTACCTGAATCCATGTGGACAAACTCAGTTTTGCGGTCAAGAGTTGTGCAACCACACTACCACTGGTCACGAATTGAGAAAGAAATTTCAAAGAAAACAAATGAAGAAAACCCTAGTCCTAATTGTGAAATATTCAAATATACTGTAGTCTGTACGTTCTTGAACTTAATCTATAAAGGGTTACCATCTCTCAGCCTTACTGTTGCTGGTTAGTGATTAATAATTGAATATTATTTGACTTCTTATTTTTGTTTAATAGTTTATGGTCTTAGGGATTAAGTGTAGAATTAAGTTGGGTTGGGCTTGGGGTTGGGCCTTAGAGTTGGTCTGTAATATATTTACTGTATTATACTAGAATTAATTTAAAATATTTATAACTATTTTTGAAATTTTAGTTCACGGGCTAGCCTCTGAGGCAGGCGGGTTAGGCCTCTGAGGCCTACGGGTCAAGTGGGGCTGGGCTTATAAGCCTCGTTGCTAAAAGGGCTGTATAAAATGTAACCCAACCTCACTAAATAAAAGGGTTGGGTTGGGCTGGCCTTACGAGCCAAGCCCACATTTAATACAATGATCACCATCAAGGAATACAAGTATACGACCATACCAAGTAAAATCAAAGTAAAGGAGATTAACAGATACGAGAAAATTACATACAAGTAAGGAAAGATAAAATAATAGATAGATACCAAGTCAACATGGCATATACAATCACATAAAAAGCATAAGGAAATAAATGCAATAATAATGATGATGATGATGATAATGATGATGAGGGTGAAACATGATGTTGTCGTACGACCTCTGTATACACCTACGGAGCTAAAGCTACCTGACATAGGACACACAGATGGTTCGTTAGCCCATATGCTATCCTATAGACACCTACAGAGCTAAAGCTTCTCGAGATAGGACCCATGCGGGGTTCGTCAACCCGTATACAACCAAAATCCATGAATCTTCTCCTGCATAATATAGGGCGAAGGTCTATAAGATCTAATATCCGATACCAATATCCATGACTCCTATCTGACACCTCCACCAGAGAGGGTCTATAAAATTCGATGTTCTTTGTGTTTTCAGTCTTTAGTATTTCCTATGTTTTCGAGAGAACATACATAACATAAGACCCGAATCAAGTACACATACAACAACAACAAGTATATATATAAAGCATACAACAAACAAGTGAAATTATGCATGTGATGCCATGAGGATGATGATACAATGTTTACAACCAACTAAAATGCATTTTTTCACATCCAACCAGTATACCAATAATGTGAGCCAATTATCCACTCATTATTTCCAGCCATTCATAAATTCCCGCATGATTCATATGCCAATAGAGTATGGATGTGTCACATTTCATAATTGGTACCATAACAAGCTTTTTTCCAAGCAAAACAAAAATTTTCTTACGTGTATAGGATATCAATCATCACATAGGACCCCACATGATCACACATAGCACATAATATACCAAATCCACCAATTACATCATATATAGGCCCCCACATAGGTACAACATAGTAAGATAGACATTTTTAGGATTAATTCCCATTCCCTTAACATGTACTTTGTATACAAATTAACTACCTAGTCCAGTCTGAAAGAGTTAAGTTATAACCTACACCAAGGATGAAAATCAATCCGCAACACTTCAACCCATGACCTTACTTTGCATGGATGATCTCAAAATCAATTAAAACCAAGAAATATAGAATCTACTCATCAAAACAAAGCCAACAATACCCATATTGCCATTTGGTTCGGGGTCAACATGGACCCCCAAAATAGTTTTTTTTTTAAAAAGGGCCAAATCATAACTTTATTCCAAAAATATGTTTTACATAATTTTAGGAATCTTCAAATGAAAACCCAAGTAAAATCGAGTTAAAAATGAGGTTCAAATTGAAGAAAGACTATTTTAAAACTTTACTGGGTAAATCCTTTTGAAATCAGTTTTAAAATTAAGAATCAAAGTTGTTTTGAAGATTTAATTGTGGAAAAACTAGTAATTATAGAATTAGGAACATTATTCAAGTAAAAAGGAGTGAAATTGGGGTTTAAAGTCAGGCCCTTTTGATTTTTGGGGTATTGAAAAATTAATTAAGCAATTCAATAAAGAAAAGGGTGAATTCTTACCTAAATTCTTACCCACGTGGATCAGAGATCACCCCCTTTACCTAACCTAGTCAACACAATAACCTCAGAGTTGGATGAATTCCGAATATATAAGATGATATGAGTTTAATTATATAAGGACACCAAAGTATAATCATTACCAATACTAACGAGTATTGGCGTTAATGCAAATACCAATACCAATTCTGACACCACTACCGCCGCTGCCTATACCAACAATAGTCTAACAATGCTTCTTACCAAATCCAAAGAGTATCCAGTCGGGACATCCCCCCCGACCATAGCAAAAACTAAGTCTAAACAAAGTATGATACATATAATATAAAGACTATGAAATCATGGCTTACAAAATATGAAAGCTTACTACTTCACGGTCAACTGACGAACCACTTGAACATGAAATCACTACACAGGAAAAGTAGAATAAGCTTTGGGACCTACCTCACGTGGGGATACAACATTCGAAGAGAGTTAGTGATTGGAACATTAGCATATAACTTAGGGATAGAGGAATAAAACAATGTCATCATTCAAAACCAAGTCAAATCCTCATATGAAATCACACATATGTATATAGATATACCATGCTGAGAAAAAGGTAATAAGGTTTAGCATGGGTTTAAAAACCTTAACCTGGGCTATGTAGCCTAACCGTCATATGACATGGAACCCATGGGCTATATAGGAAGAATTTTCCCCTCGCTGGAAGGCCCACAGTGCGTGTAGCCACATGAACCAGAGAATATCCATATTCGTATATGCCTTTATAGGGGACTCGAACCTCCCAGCATAATCAAGGTGACTTAAGAACCAATGTATAAAATATGGGGGACTCAAACCTCCCATCATATATTCATATAGGGGGACTCATACCTGCCGGTCATATAGACACCTGCACTGGCTAACATAGTTTCTAGTGTTAGTCCTTCAGACTCCACTTGCATGGCCCACCTACACATCCCACTTTAAACCTAATAAAAATATTCATTACACATACATAACCATTAATCCAATTACTTACCAGAGGAATTCCATTGGTATCATTATACTAACCCTATTTGCAAGCGAACACATGCCATAACCATTATTAATCAACTTTGGGACTCGAACCCATTGTCTAAACAAAGACATCAATTCAATTCAACATTTAGGGATTCAAACCCATTTAGCAATTTAAACCAATTTATGGCCAACAAGGCTTTCATAAAACCATTTACCAACTACTTATATTGTTAGGTCAATGTCTTAGTTCAAAACATAATCCAACTTGTGACATGATCATTCTCATAGGTAATTTCGCAAAAAGATTGAGGGCATACCATTATAAAACCATTATTTAAGCCAAAAACCATCAAGTTAGGGTTAACCATGACCCCTTAGTTTAAACCACAATTCCCAAGCACCCAAATAAGAAAAACCATTATCAAAACATGAATAATCACATTTAAACCATGAGAAAACAATACTTAACATTATGCATTCAAACCCTCAACCATGGTTTTAAAAATCACCTGTAATGATTCATGAAAAATGTTTAAAACACATGATTGTTTTTGAACTAACAATGAAGGAAGAGTCACATGCCTGGGTTATGAAGATTCACGGAGAGATTTTGATCCTTAAGCCTTTAGATAATCATGTTGAAAAAACCCTAGCCCAATCTTATAGAGAGTTTTTTACAGAGTGTTTCAATCTTCTAAAGTGTAGAATGAAAGCCAAATAAGTGTTAGACGTGGGGTCTTAAGGGATTGAGGTTGGAAATGTCTAGAATTGCCTAAGTTGTAAAAGAATGCATGTGGGTACGGTTGGACCCTTGAACTCGTAACCACATCATACGAGGGGTACCCTTAATTTGTCACTTGATCAGAAAGTTGGAGACCACATTCTATCCATCATACGACTTCCTTACCTAACTCTTATCATCACCATATGACTAGTATGGTGTGAGTCGTACCCTAGGTAGAACATCAAAGGCTAGTCAGTGGATGATAACGCCCAAACTACAGCTCTCATAAGAGTGTAAGCGGTCGCTGTCAAATATAGAACCCAACTGGGTTGGGTGTCGAATCCCACAGGGAATACTCGATCACTAAGTATACAACTATTAGTAGACTTTTGGTAAAGAATTCTGCGGAAAAAGAGAGGATTTTATGTGTGAAGTAAAAGTATCAAAATAGCAAAGTAAAAACGGAATGTTTGGTAGGTTATAATCAATTAGAATTTTAAGTTAGGGTTATGTCCACCTTATGAGTTTTACGTATCTATTGGCTATGAGTTATGCGGAATTCAGACATGCATGCGCTTATAGAGTTTCATATTCTATGGTAAATCCTAGTGTCTTTCGACCATCAAGGATTATTTCACTTTAACTCTTTCGAGCTTAAAGCGTATAACTAATGGTACGAATTCTCCAAGAGGTTAATCCAGTTACGGCACTAACTTTTAAACAGGGGTTGGAAGCCCTATTTCCTTGTCACTCTCTCTTTTCCAGGCATGTAACTTTTCTTTCGAACAAGTTAATGCTATACTGGCGTATTCTATATGTTTGCAACCACAAGAATTCAATTAAGATGAAGAGAGTAATGATATAAGCAACATACGTATCAAGAATTCACAAACTCATAGTAATAGATAGTATCTCATAAGGCTTCCATAACCCTAACAAAGAAGTTTAGCTACTCATGAGTGCAACGAAAATCACAATCGACATCATCATCATACCAAAATCTAGAATAATCTTCGCAATGGATGATCTTAACGTCAACTAGAGTTGGACATTTTTTTCTTCCTCTATCCGTGCCTCAAGTGAGACATGGTTCTCTATTAGTAACTTACAGAATCTATAAATTGTTGAATACTAAAAGTCGAATGGAAGAGTAGTAATGTAATCGGAAAGTATTAATAAGAATGGGGAGGAATGAATGGATGCTGAAAAGTTCAGCAAAATAGGGTTTTTATAACACCCATATCCTATTCCTACTAAGCTACTGCATACTTGTCCTAATCCTAATAGGTTACTGCATCCTTGTCCTAATCCTACTATGTTACTGCTGATCCCCAAGTCTTTGGAAATATTGTTTTTGCCCGGGACAAGTTTTCCATGCATCACTTTCAGTCCATAGGCTTCCAAAAGCTGCCTTTCTTCTTACGTGAAGCTTCCTTTGGCGTCAACCAGTCCATAAAATGCTGAAATCTTCATAATTTATACCTGAAAACTTGCTAATCACGTTGGTTAGCTCACTTACAGGAAAAAGGACTAAAAGTGCAGGAATTATATATTTTGTCCTCAAAACTTAGCTAAAATATGGGTAAATTAAGGTGCTTTAGGCATGTAAATACGCCTAACATCAGTGGACAACATATGGTTTGGACCCTACCTCTTGTCACTTGAACATACGACTTAAATGGAGTCTTCTCGTATCTAGAATAGACCATGGACAATATCACACTATCCAACATATGACCAGGGTCCCTAGTCCCGTAACCACACCATATGAGTCATAGTGTAAGTTGTATGATGATCAAAAAGTTCAAGAATCAAGAAATTTTACAAGGGCCAAAGTTCGGGGTGTTTTAGTCTCCTACCTTTGGATAATTCGTCCTCAAATGATGGGATGAGGAAATACAAGAACAATTAATCCTCAATTGTCTCTACTCTTATCCTTAAGAAAGAAAACAAAATACCAAGGAATTCATAATCCATCATCAACAAATATAGAAAACAAGATATTAAGAACAACACATACCTTAAGCATGATTTTTTGAAATAAGAAATAGGAATGGATATTGGACTTTATGTACTCATCGACTTTCCAAGTAGCTTCCTCAAAATTTTAGTTCGGCCATAGAACCTTCGCTGATGCTGCGTCTTTGGTTCACAACCAATGAACTTGCCGATCCAAGATGCTCACTAGGACCTCCTCATGGGATAAAGAATTCAAAATACCAATGATTTCCAAGGGAAAAACCAACAAAGGATCACCCACACATTTTTACAATATAGACACATGGAATACCGGATGAATGGAAATAATGCTAGAGGGAAAATCCAATTCATATGCAATATTCAACCCTTCTCAAAACAATGTACGATCCAAATTGGGGCTAAGCTTCTTCTTCTTTCCAAACTGCATAACTCCCTTCATGGGAGACAACTTCAAGAATACCCAATCTCCAACCTCAAACTTCAAGTCCCTTTGCCTCAAATCCATATAGGAATTTTGGAGACTTTCGGTGGTTTTAAGCCTATCCCAAATTAGCTTCACCTTCTCCATAGCTTGATGAACAAAATTCGGGCAAAACATCTCCACTTTACCAACTTTAAACCACCTAATAGGATACCTACACCTCCTACCTTACAATGTCTCAAACGGGGACATACCAATGCTAGAATGGTAACTGTTGTTATAAGTAAATTCTATCAAAAGAATATGGTCAAACCAACTACCACCATAGTCAACCACATAGGCTCGCAACATGTTTTCCAAAGTATGAATAGTTCTTACGACTTGCCCATCCAAATATGGGTGGAAAGCTGTACTAAGACTCACTTTAGTCCCTAAACTGCGCTGAAAATAACGCTAGAAATACAACGAGAACTTAGTACCATGATACAAAATAATAGAGACTAACACACCATCCAACTTTACAAAATCTTGAAGGAAGAACTTCACATAATCCTCAGCAGAATAAGTTGTCCTTACTGGCAAGAAGTGGGCAGACTTAGTCATCCTATCCACGATGACCCAAATGGAGTCACACTGATTCTACAACCGAAGATGGCCAATAACAAAATCTATATTAATTATCTCTCACTTCCACACCAGTAGTTCATTATCTTGAAGTAGACCACCGAACCTCATGTGTTCCACCTTCACTTGATGGCACACCATATACTTTGCCACAAAGTCGGTTACATCTCATTTCATATTATTCTATCAATACATATCCTTAACATCATTATTTATCTTTGTTGAACCGGGATGAACCGTATACCACGATTCATGAGTTTCAGCTAAAATCCTACCTCTCAACCTATCAAAGTCGGGAACATACAACCACCTTTGGTACCTTTAGATACCATCACCACCAATTTTGAAGACCATCACCTTCTTCTTACCAACATCATCCCTAATTTTTGTCAAGAGAGAATCTAATACCTACTTCTCTTTTTTTCTAAGCTAAGAGATGATTGCGCCACCTATTGCATAAACACACTACAATCCTTAGAGTCTAAGAGACGAACTCCTAGGTTAGCCAAACAATGAATGTCATTCACCAATTCTCGCTTATCTTCAACCGCATGAGCTAGAATCTCCATGGATAACCTGCTAAGAGCATAAAAAACTTCATTAGCTTTATTTTGATGGTAGTAAAGACATATCATAGTCTTTCAGCAACTCAAGACACCTCTTTTTCCTTAGATTAAGAACTTTCTGAGTGAACATATACTGTATCCTCTTATAATAATAAAAGAAATCAATGTGGACCCCATACGAATAGTTATGCTAAATTTTCAATGCCAATACCATGGCTAAAAACTCCAATCATGAGTCAGGTAGTTCTTCTCATGAAACTTTAACTGTGTAGAGGTATAAGCAACCGCCTTACCATGTTGCATCAAAACAAAACCCAAACTAATTCAGGATGTAACGCAATAGACCACAAATCCCTTTATACCCTCAGGTAGAGTTAGGACCAGAGTTGACGTCAACTTATCTTTTAGATTCTCATAGATACCATTTCAGGCATTCGACCACAAGAACTTTACCTTCTTCTCAACTTAGTCAATAGAGCAACAATAAAAGAAAAGCTCTCCACAAACCTCCTATAATAACTAGATAAACCCAAGAAGCTCCAAATATCAGTTGGAGTCATAGGTCTAGGTCACCTCTTAACCATAACAACTTTCTGAGGATCCACCATAATCCCTTCACTAGACATGGCATGACCCAAAAAAGTTATGACATTCAACCAGGATTTACATTTATTGTACTTAGCAAACAACTGCTAATCTTTCAAAGTATGCAACATAAGACAGAGGTGATTTACATGATCCTCCTTACTCTTAGAGTACACAAAAATGTCATCAATGAAAAAAAATCAAAAATAGATCCAAAAATTGATGAAAGGCCCTATTTGTCAAATCTATGAATATCGCAGGGCATCGGTCAAGCCAAAAAACATTATGAATAACTCAAAAATCCCATAATGGGTATGAAAAGTTATCGTAATGATATACACCTCCCTAATCTTTAACTGATGATGTCTATACAAAAGATTGATCTTAGAGAAGAATTTGGTAACCTGAAGCTGATCAAAGAGATCATCAATTCTCGAAAAAGGGTACTTATTCTTTACCGTCACCTTATTTAATTATCGATAATCAATACACACCTGAAGAGAACCATCCTTTTTACGCATAAGTAACACCAGTGCACCCCATATGGACATACTAGGATAAATGAAACCCTTATTTAAGAGGTCCTTTAGTTGCTTATTAAGCCCTTCAACTCAGTTGGAGCCATTTTATAGGACGGATAAAAATAGCACGTGTGATCGAAATTAGATCAATACCACAATCAATCTCCCTATCGGGAGGAACACCAGGAAGGTCATCAGCAAAGACCTCACGAAACTTATTTACCGTAAGAATAGAGTATAAAGAAGGACCTTCCAAGTTAGATTCTGTAACCTGGACCAGACGATGGAGACAACCTTTACGAATTAATCTCCGAGCTCTAAGATATGATATGAATTTTCCCTTAGAAGCTAGGGAACCACTATTCCACTTAATAAATGGCTAATTCAGGAATTTAAACATGACCTTATGAGTTTGACAATCTAAGGATGCATAGCACGAATTCAACCGGTCCATTCCTAGAATAATATCAAAGTCAATGATATCTAACTCTATTAAGTCTACTAGAGTTTCTTTACTACCAACAGATGCAACATACCCCATATAGACTCTTATGAAACCACAAAATCTCCTACCGAGGTAGAAAGAGAAAAAGGTCTGACAAACACTCAGGATTAAAACCAAAATCTATAGCCACAAATGAGGTCACATAAGAGAGAGAGGACCCTAGATTGAGTAAATAGTACACATCTCCATAAAAGAGTTTTAAGATACCAGTAATAATATCAAAAGATGCCTCAAACTCCTGAAAAATAGTGAGAGCATAAAGAAGGTTTCGACCAATGTCAGAGCCTTTAGTGGCACCTTTTGGTGTAGGAGATAATGAAGAGGCAACAAGAACCTTGTTTCCCCCAAAAACAACTCTAGAGAGATAATCTTGCTGTATATGACTGATTTAAGCATACATAAAATATCGGTTCCTCCCCTTCTCACACTAACCACGATGATATTGACCACAAAATCTGTAGGGAGGAGAGAGTGGTGCTGATTGGGCCCTGTTGGCCTGAGATTGGGCACTTTGTTCACTAAAAACATAACCACCTTGAAAGCGTTGGTCTCTAGATGGCTTTGGGTAGGGAGCAGTAGCTATCTAAAAGGAGTTAGGACTCCCCCATCTCTTCTTCTTTGACCATTTTAAACTATGCTGTTGCCTCCCACCCTATTCCAAATACAAAAATTTCTTACTCCACCTCTCACCAATTTCAGCCTGCTTCTTTTTCTCCTCGTCGACCTACTTCATATACATAACCAATCTAGAGATGTCCATGTCCTTGTTTAACAAGGCAGCCTCACTCTCAAGAATCAACTCATGAGATAATCCTGAAGAAAACTTTCTTATCTGGGCCCTTATAATAGATATAAATTTTGAAGCATACTAGGATAGTTGATGGAATTTCAAAGTATACTCCTTTACTGTCATCCTTCCTTCCTTCAAGTAGGCAAATTCCTTTGCTTTGACCTCCCTCAACTCTTGAGGAAAGAAGTAATCCAGAAACATACTAGAGAAATCATCCCATAAGGCAGAACTAACATCCTTACCTATTGACTTTCTCTTTGTACCATTGGCATGCCACAATTTTTAGTTAATATGCAAAAAACTCCACACCTTCAACCTTCAAAGCATGCATAAACCCGATGATATTCTCCATCTCATCAATGAAGTTTTATGGGTCCTCAATCTTTGTACAAGTAAACATTGGTGGATGCAACCTCATAAATTGGCCCAATCTAGTGGCCTTAGATGAACCCATTGCAGTAGCAGAACCCAACTGTTATGATTAAGATGTCAATAACTGAGTCAATAGGGTGATGGAGAATCAAAACTCTGCATTAGTGACCTCCCTGGGAGGCAACTGAGTATAGTTGTCACCCTCGATGGTAGTGTTAGTGGGATGGGAGGGACCCCATAGGGATAGTTAGATACAACGAACCTTGACCAGGTCTGGACCCTAGAAGTTTGAAGAGCTCCATCCATATTGTCCTCCAATGGAACAAAAGAGTTTGCATGAACATCAGATCTTCTTGGAGGTATGATTTGAAGGACAAGCAAATGTAAATCAAAAAAATCCAAGACCTTAGATTCTATAGCTCGAAATTAAGACAACAAGAAAGGAAAACATTCCTAAATATGTCATAGCCTCCCTCTTACAAATGTGGTATGCCACATACCCATAAAAGAGACTCATCCTCATGTGCCCTATGTTTATCATCATTATCCATTAATTTTCTTGTAATAAGATAAATATGTCAAAAGATAATTTCAGACTTCAAAAACTAATTAGTGTAATCAATTAGAAATAATCAATCAGACTTAAAAAGATAATATATTTGTTACAACTTATGGCTGTAACTCAGTAAGATAGTAAGACGTAACTAATACTTTTCTTCAGCTAAATTCCATACAAAACCACACAAAGATTGATAACGCAAGTTACAACTTAAGAGTTGTAACAAATTAAAGACTAGAGCACCAAACTCATGAGTTTTATGATGATAGGCGTATTTACACGCCTAAAGTACCTTAATTTACCCATATGTTAGCTAAGTTTTGACGACAAAATACATAATTCATGCACTTTTAGTCCTCTTTCCTATAAGTGAGCTAACAAACGTGATTAGTAAGTTTTCAGGTATAATCGATGAAGATTTCAGAATTTTTTGGATAACTTAACGCCAAAGGAAGCTTCACGAGAGAAGGAAAGGAGAGCTTGGACGCCTAGGGACTAAAAGTGATGCATGGAAAACCTGTACCGGGCAAAAACAACATTTCCAAAGACTTTAGGGATCAGCAGTAACATAGTAGGATTAGGATAATGATGCAGTAACTTATTAGGATTAGGATAAGTACGCAGTAGCCTAGTAGGAATAGGATATGGGTATTATAAATACCCTATTTTGCTGAAGTTTTTCATACTTCATACTTCATTCAACACTTTCAATTCATTCTCTTTCAATTAATTCTTATTACTTTCTCTTCATCGACTTCTAAATTTTCATAACAAGAGAAACGCTACTTGCAAGGAATTCACTCCACAAGCACTACCAAAGCATACTTCACGTTAGACTCTTATTTTGGTATGATAATAATGTCTATTGTGATTTCCGTTGCACTCATGAGTAGCTAAACTTCTCTATTGGGGTTATGGAAGCCTTATGAGACACAATCTATTGCTATGAGTTTGTGAATTCTTGACACGTATGCTGCTTATATCATTATTCTCTTCATCTTAATCTAAATTCTTGTGGTTGCAAACATATAAAATACGCCAGTATAGCATTAACTTGTTCGAAAGAAAAGTTACATGTCTGGAAAAGAGATAATGTCAAGGTAATAGGGCACCATCCCCTGTTAAAAAGTTAGTACCATAACTGGATTAACCTCTTGGAGAATCTGTACCATTAGATACGCTTTAAGCTCGAAAGAGTTAAAGTGAAATAATCCTTGATGGTCGAAAGACGCCTGGATTTACCATAGAATACGATTCTCTATAAGTGCATGCATGTATGAATTCCGCATAACTCATAGTCAATAGATACGTATAACTCATAAGGTGTACATAACCCTAACTCTCAATTCTCATTGATCAAAATCAACCAAGAAATCCATTTTACTATTCTATTTTCCATTCTTACGTTACTATTTTGATACTCTTAAATTCACGCTACAATCCCCCCTTTTTCTTACTAAACTTTCACCAAAAGTCTAATAATCTTTGCTTACTTAGTGACCAAGTATTCCCTGTGGGATTCGACACCCAAACTAGTTGGGTTCTATATATGACAACGACCGCTTACACTCTTACGAGAGCTGTAGTTTGAGCTGTAATTTGATGTATTAAAGCGCTTAGGAACATAGTCACTATTTCTAGCCAAAATAGTCCTACCCTTCCCTTAGCCTACATTACAACCTGTAAAAGACCTATTTGATCCTAAGCTTAGCATTCTGATATTAGTAGAGCATTACACTAAGGACAAGCCTATGGTCAGCAGTTGCAACATATGAATTCTTTGTGAGAATGAGAGCAAGGAAAATCTTATACCTATGTTTCGAAAAATGCAATACCTGTGAGTGATTATGGGTGATAATTTATGTGAGACACACATGGTTGATGATTTTTGGGTAGTCGTGTATGATTTTGTGCCTTAACTTGTGGATACGAATTAACCATCATCACGAGTCTATGTTAAAGGTTGAATTGTTTTTAGTAGTGATCAGAAACAATTCAACCTTCAAAGACTTGGGGATCAGCAGTAACTTAGTAGGATTAGGACAAGTATGCAGTATCCCAGTAGGACTAGGACAAGGATAAAAACCCTATTTCAATAGGACTAGGATATGGATGTTATATAAACCCTATTTTGCTGAAACTTTTCAGCATTCTCTTCTTATCCCCCTTTCTATTCCTTCCCATTCAATTCAATCCATCCATCTATCCACCTATCCATTCAATTCATTCCTCCCTATTCTTTCTTATTACTTACGATTTCTTCTAGTCCATTCATTAATACATTGTTGACATTATTTTTCATCTATTCGACTTTTAATTTTCCCAACAAGAGAAACACTACTAGCAAGGAAATCACGCCATAAGTGACGCCAATACATACTCATCGTGATATTGTTATTACTTTGGTATGATGATGATATCCTCGTTGTTTTCCTTCACAATTATGAGTAGCTAAACTTCTCTGTTAGGGTTATGGAAGCCTTATGAGATACTATCTATTGCTATGAGTTTGTGAATTCTTGATACGTATGCTGCTTATATCATTACTCTCTTCATCTTAATTTAAATTCTTGTGGTTGCAAACATATAGAATACGCCAGTATAACATTAACTTGTTTGAAAGAAAAGTTACATATTTGGAAAAGAGAGAATGAAAAGGAAATAGGGCTACCAACCCCTGTTTAAAAGTTAGTGCCGTAACTGGATTAACCTCTTAGAGAATTCGTACCATTAGATACACTTTAAGCTAAAAAGAGTTAAAGTGAGATAATCTGTGATGGTCGAAAGACGCTAGGATTTACCATAAAATACGAATCTCTATAAGCACATGCATGTTTGAATTCCGCATAACTCATAGTTAATAGATACGTAAAACTCATAAGGTGGACATAACCCTAACTTACAATTCTCATTGATTAAAATCTTACTAAACATTCCGTTTTTACTTTGCTATTTTGATAATTTTACTTCACGCATAAAATCCCCCCTTTTTCTGCAGAACTTTCACCAAAAGTCTACTAATCGTTTCATACTTAGTGACCGAGTATTCCCTGTGGGATTCGACACCCAACCCAGTTGGGTTCTATATTTGACAACAACCGCTTACACTCTTACGAGAGTTGTAGTTTGAGCGTTATCATTGTAGCAACTTAAAGACTAGAACTTAGTTAAACTGTCAAAGGTCTCTACACTCTAACAGATCCCACCGTTAAAGTCTCTAACATATGACATATCCTAGACATACTTCAACTTAAAACTGATAATAGATAACTAATATATCTATCATATTGACTAATTCTGAATCATCATCTTAATTAATTTCTCAAATTTCCCTAAAAAATATTCGTCATACAGAGTTGAGTTAAAAATATGGAATGGCGATTTGGAAGTTATGATTAATTTGGAGTATGAATAACTACCCGTCTTTAAGTTTGGTTTATGTAGTTGAGACTGAGCGATTCAGTCTCGGTATTAAGATTTTATCTTGGTGTTGTAGATCTTGCATACGAATTTCATTTTGACTATCTTAGATCAAATTTCATTTATAGGCTGGTTGAGCCTACTTCGTGGTTGCCTATTGGGTCTTCTATACTTCGAATGGATTATAGTTGCTAAGTGCTTAGATGATGGGCCATAGAACCAATATTGGTTCATTTAGATTTGGCCTCAAGTTTTTAGTCCTCCTTGAGAATTTTGGATGATATACTCAGTGAGGGTGACATACTTGAGTTGGATTTAGTATGGTTTATCCTTGGCTAAGGGTCCATCCTAGAGTGAATCATCCAGTAATGAGTTGTCATGCCTTGATCTTTTGAATTTTAATTTGATTTTCATTCATACTGGTTATAGCATTAGTATAGGTTGCATGCCTTGACTATCTTCATTTGTGTGAGCATATAGCGACATATGGTCTTATTCTCGTGTCTTTTATTTGGACTTTTAGCAGATCAACTATATCTTTTTGAGTTCTCAATGATGAGATTTTATGGATAAGACTCAGGTGTTTTTCTATTGGTTTAGAGTGGACAATAGGTGTAAGTGGTAAAGGAAGGTTAGATTTGGATTTAGATTTAGTAATATTACTCATGTCTTGGGTTGTCTTTGGCTTTGATGGGCCTTTTCAGTCTAGTTAGAGGCTAGTTAGTGGTTAAAGTGGAGTTTTGGCTATTTGGAAGTGAAGTGAGGGTGCTGGTTGACAAAGAGATACCTATGGTGAAATCTCTTAAAGCTTTCCCTCTTCGTGAAGGTTATCTAGGAAGTCATACTCAGATCATATAAGCTTAGTACCTCATCCCTTTAAGCTTTTAAGATTCTTTCTATCCATTGACTTTCAGGGACAAAAGTTGTTTTAGTGGTGGATATTGTAACGATCCTTCTGGTTATTTTCCATATTTTTGCTTATCTTTTCTATTAGGATTTCTCTATAGCTACCCCAAGTCATTTATGACTTGCTGGCATTGACCGTTCGATTATCGAGCAGTTTGTTTGTTTTTAGACCCAATTCTCTGTTTAGAAGTCTGGACTGGATCCAAATGGCCACCGAGCTAAAGCTTTATTAAAAGGATCTTGGATGAAAATTTCAACAGCTCTAATAGATCTGGAATATCGATTTTAGGCTAGGTAGACCTTTGGTTTGGGTCCCAATGCACCCCAACTCATTTTAACTTATTTGTTGAAAAGTGGAAAAATGGTAGGTATAGGTGTGGGTCCCACATTTTGTCTAAAAGACCTCTAATGGAAAATCTAACTTCACCTATGCATTCAGAACATCAAATTTGGCAGGGATACAAAATTCATTTGTAAAAATCAAAGTCTGAATGAATTCCAAGGGTCAAAAACAAGTTTTGACTTTGTTGGTGCTGGTGCATGGCAATCGCGATGAGGCTTATGGAAATCTCCCTAGATCAATAGCGAACCCTAGGATCGTGATAGCAATATCTCCTTACCTGTAGGGTCTATATATAGACACCAAGATGTGGTTGGGGTATTTTACCTTTATCTTTGAGACCTAGAAACCACAAAATGAGTGTGGTAACTCAAAATTGATCATTGTGGTTGACTTGAGAGCTTGATTATCATCTATTATCGCTAATATCATCCGAATTAAGGCAATATTTCATCAATTTCTTTGTGAATTTCTTAGTTCTTGACCTAAAACCCCAATTTAGCTTAGGACTTGATTTTAGCCCCAAATTAATTTTGTTTTCACCCATTTCTTGAGGGTTAATTTCCTTGTTCATGTATGAACATTGTGTTGACCTCAAAGTCATTTTTCATATGTGGGACCCACTTGGGGTTTTTGGTGTCACTTTTTGACCCGAAGTACAATGATGCAATGTGGGTATTGTTTTTCTTATATTGATGAGTAGATTATGATTTTGATAGTGTGATGGAATTTTGAGAATTGTGAAGTAAAGATGGATGTTGGTAAATGATGGGTGGTTTTGCGATTCGGCTTTGAGATAGGCTTATACCTACTCTTCTTCGACAATGATGTGTGTTATATATGGCATGTGAATGTGAATGTTAGGCTTGAATATGAGTAGAATAACTTTGTCTTGATTATTGATGTTTATGGATTCGATGGGGGTTTTTGGACCCATAAGATGGTATGTTTATGACCCTTTTTGAATCCTATTGCTTTCCCCTTATATTGGATAAAATAGTAGTATGGAAATGGCATAATTCTAGGTTTGGGATGTGGTTTATGTGTTGGAATCATAGTTAGCATGATTAACCTTAGTTGGGCTAGCCTAGTGATCTTGAAACCTGAATTTGAGTAGGATTGACTTGAATGCCCTTGTTTCTAGACAAAATTCCTATCTTAGGATTGGTAACAACTTACTTAAAATCTAGAATTATACTAGATACCTTAGCCTTTTTTGGGGCATAGATTACCTAAATATGGAAATTATGGATTAGAAGTGGGTTCGTCCGGCCCACTTAGGCTAAGACAAGTGTTAGCCCTTGTGGACTTAGTTGCGAATATTAGACCTAGTAGAGACTAATGAGACTTATTTATTATATTTGCATGGTGAATTAATGAATAATCATGTATTTTCCCCAAATAATGATTATTGTCTTATGGCCATGATTTCCTTTATAGTTATGATATTGGGCCTTTAGAGGTGTTATTCTTCATAGATGTAATATTTGGCCTATAGAGTTGATATTCCTCTTAGAAGAGATATTTGTCCCATAAAGATGCTATTTCCTCTTAGATATGATTATTGGTCCTATAGAGATAATTTTCCTTTTAGTTATGATTATTGGGCCTATAGAGATGATTTTCCTTTAGTTATGATTATTGGGCCTCTAGATATATTTTCCTCTTAGTTATGATTATTGGGCCTTTAGAGATGATTTTCCCCTTAGTTATGACTTTTGGGCCTATAGAGATGAATTTGCTCTTAGTTATGACTAGTGGGCCAATAGAGATGATTTCTTCTTAGTTATGATTATTGGGCATAGATGATATTCCTCTTAGATATGATAATTGGACTAGAGAGGTGATATTCCTCAGAACTATGATGTATGACCTATAGATATGAGATGTCTTATAGATATGAAATGCTTATTGTATTATGCCTTCTAGATGTGAGATGCCTTATATGTTTGAGATGCCTCCTAGATGCGAGATGCTACCTATATGTGAGATGATTATAGATATGCTACCTCTTATAAATATGATTATCAATATGAGTTTCGAATATGTATATGGGCCTACAACCATGATTATGATATTATGATTATTTCAAATATATTATTGGGCCAAAGGCCGTGTTATGATATGAGTTTGACATTCAGGAAGTAATTATCATGGTAAAAGATGCAGTTGTAGTTTATGAATATATCTATATATCTTTACACATCTCCCCAGTATGGGATAGAGGAAGATGTGGTATATTGCTTATGATTTCATTGATTGAATACTGGTGATGGCATGCATAGATTTAGTATATTCATGATTATTATATTGGTAATTGGTGTGATTCTAGTTGAAAACAATCCTATTACTATTTTCCTAAATAAGGGTTAAACTCATTTTTCACCTTAAAAATGGATTTCTCTATAATAATAATTACCTAACTTAATGTATAATTTATATAAATAAAAGGGTTTAGTAATTATATTTTAAAGAGTTGACTGAGGCGGATTCCAGTCCATGATTTGACACTATATACTTACTCTGATCATGAGATATTTTCACTCTTTCTACATTTTACAATATTTAGTCCCAAAGATCACTCTAGGCAATAGACTTACGAATTTACACTCTTAGCCATGACTTGAGTCCATGCACCTATCATATATATATATATATTGATAATTGTGATGATATTGATATTGAGAAGGATGGAAGATACTGTGATGATGATATTGATACCCGACAAGGTCGGAGGATACTGTAATGATGATATTAATACACGACAAGGCCAAAGGATGTTGTTATGATGATATTGATACCCAACAAGGTCGGAGGTAGATCATGATGATGATTCTCATGATGATAGTTATGACGGAGATGGTTATGATGATGAGATTATGATATTGATTATGTACCTTGAATTCATTCTTGCATGCACATCTCCTATCACCAGTATGCACCAATGTCTAACAATCGGTATGGAACAGTTGCATAGATATGTGTGATGACTATGCCTTCTTTTGTTGTATACTGATTGAATTTTTTAAGCCTAGGGTGGTAGGGTAACTATAAGCTTGGTTAGGTATTTGGTTGTTCGAATTAGCCCGTTACTCACGTTGTTATTTATATTGTTATTATCCTTATTATAATCATTATTATGGCTAGTTTATGACAGATTGGTCATTGATTCAATATTGATAAGTGGTGATTTTACCACTCTATTGTACTCAACTATTGTGCACACTACTATGATTTGAAGAAATAAGTGAGACAAAGTGGTGATTAAATATACCAATATCCATATTATGCAGGCATACTGGTTAGGAGAATGAAAAATATGGATTTGAGATGAAATGGACCAAAAAAAGGAAAAGTAGTGCATCTGGAAGACCTGAAGCAGGAACAAGCCTCAGTTACCATGATCGTGGTCTGAGGGCCACAATCGCATCCATTCAAGGTAGGTCAATATACTACGATTGGGAGTTTTGATTGTGGTAGCGGTAGCCGTGATCGCGAATAATCGTTTACGATTACAAAAAAGTGGGATTATGCCCAGGGCATATTTGTAAATTCACATAGTCATCCCCAATTCCCTTAAAAAGTTCAAACCCTATCTCACTAAAAGAAAGCCCAATTTTTTTAGGACTTTTTTCCACCATCTAGTTTCCAATTTGAAGAGAATATTTTGTTGTACTAATTTTGGGGCGAAGAATACATTAGAATAGCTTCCAAGTGAAGGATTAGCAATTTCCATTGAAGATTTATTGAATCTTAAAGTTTGAATTTGCATCTTTTTTATCTTTTATTAATCAAATTGATGGAGATTTTGGGTATATCTTTGCTTATTATTCCTATATGTAGCTAGTTCTCCCTGTTGGGGTTATGTTTGAATGGGGTGAAAGTATGTGTGGGTTATGATTTTAATCTTCAAATATTAGTGTATGTTGTTGGCATTTAGTTCAGTGATAGGTTAGTCATTCCATCCATCAATCTATAACCTGCAGATCAGTGCAGAGATATCTATAACCTATCTTCGAGAGGCTACAAGAATATTATAGGAAATTCACTTCTTGAATACTTATTGTGTGTCCGCATTGCTATAAATCTCAAAAACATTCTTTAACTCTATTCTTTCCCTGATGAACAATGCAAGATGGGCGATGTTTTCAACAGATGCAGATGAGACTTTGGCACATTTTCCTAGAGTTTTGACACAGTGTTGGACTAGAGAGTCAGAGATGGATATCAAAGATCTTCAGCATCAACCAAAAGATTAGGGGACAATTTGGGCTCCAATTGAGCTCGTGATTGCTTGAACCCTTCAAAGTTCAACAGTATGGATCGTGGTCACGGTGTAGACCCCTCTCAACCATGGACGCCATTTGAATCATTGAGTAGTTTTTAGACTAGAGTTGGGTTTATTGGTGTTTATCAGGGTTTGTTATTAGTTTCTGAGTACAAGATTTAGTTTCTTAAAAGGGCCAGACATGTTATTATACTAAATCCTTCTGAGCAGGATAGGATCATAAAGTTATTACAGGACTAGCATTTCTACCTCATTTGGCGTCGGAGCATATGATAATAGTTGGGTCCTTTTTCTCTCAAGTTATGAATTATGCGAGGGCCATACGGAGAGCATTTACATAGAAGCGGCGAAAAGAGGCCATGATTTTGGTATTGTGCTATTGGTATTTTATTTGGGAGTGAGGATTCTTATGGTAGAGATTTTGGTATTGCGCTATTGGTATTTTATTTGGAAGTGAGGATTCTTACGGTAGAGTTCAGCTTCCCTTACAGACTATTAGCTCTCTGTGGGTGTATTTTAGACTTTGATTAGTTCTCAAATTAGCCATGATGATCATAGTGGGAACAAATCCTATTAGACCTTGTAGAGTTTTTTGTATGGATCTTCAGGCCCTAATGACTATTTTAGATTATGTGGGGAAGTATACAAAAGTATTCTAGGAACTTGTTTTAGTTATGTCGTGATAGGAAACCAACTCAGAGAGTTCCCCGGATGTGATTTAGTTGATCGGACAAAGTTAGTAGGTATTTCCCGCCAGCCTAGAGTTTTCGAGATAAGCTATGACTGCGAGAAGGATGGACATTATACAAAAGGTTTCTCTCAGCATTTTTGGCCAACAATTTGGGCTCCATTTGTGTTCTCACCATATTAGAGCTTCAAGAGTTTGCTACATCTATAAGTAGATCGACTATTAGTTTAGAGAATACGATGATGTGGGATTGCTAGTCTTTATGATTATTCAGATTAGCCTCACGATGATTGTTACATTTTCAGTTAGAGATAGTATGCGTGGCACCTCCATTTATAATTTAGCAGGTAGGTTTGAGTTTGGACTCATTTAGATTTATTCTCCCTATGCTTGTCAGAGATATGATTGCAGATTTCAGCATTATAGGTGTGCTTCTACTCAGTACCTATTATGCTGGTCCGTACCTAGTTTTGAAGAAGGCTGGTAATGTTGCATATGAATTAGAGTTTCCTACTAGTTTAAATTTCATTCATTCGATATTTCATGTTTTGATGTTGAGAAAGTGTGTGGGTGAATCTTCGATGGTTATTCCCTTGGAAGAGATGGGTATTTCAAATTCCTTGTTTAACGAGGAGGCCTCAATCAAGATTTTATATTGGAAAATCCATCCGTTTTAAACCAAGGATGTGTATTCGGTAAAGGATTTTTGGTGGAATCAAAAGGTTAAAGAAGCTACTTGGGAAGCCACTAAGGACATCAAATCCAAGGACCCATTCTTGTTCCCCATTTTGAAAAATTATTCTTGCCTAAAGTGTATTCCTTAACTTTTTTCGTTTTTATCTATATTAAAGGTAAGTGTTATTATGTTTGGAGTTAAGTTATTTTAATACATGCCTTGTCCTATCATTCGAGGATGAAAGATCCTAAGGAGGGGAGTATGTAATGCCCTAGGTTTTTGGTCCTTGAAAATTTTAGAAATTTTATGCTCACTGTCCTGACCATGACTTCCCCTACGAGACGTAGGGAGTCTTGATGAGTCCTAGGGATCCAATCATAACCAAATCTATAAGTGTGTGACTAAGTTCTGTTCTGAGTACGAATGGCTCACGAAGAGTCCTAAAGACTCGTTGGGTGTGAATCATAGGATGACTAGTGTTTACCCTAAATGGGATCTGTGTTGACTACAACTAGACCCTACAAGTCATAAGGTCCATTTTGAGTCATAGTAGTTGAGTCATAGGGTCAACAAATTATGCGTGACCTAGATACTGTATTGGTTACTACTCATGGTGACAAGTTGAAATAAGTCCCTAAGAGTTGTATAGTGACCCATTGTCACTGACGACTAAATTTTACTTACAAATTGAGGGTACTTTGGACAATTCCCTCCTTACCAGATTTAAATCCCATGTTAATAAGGAACTTAAGAGTGGTTATTTTTTATTCATAACGTACTCAAACACTTCCAAAGCTCTCTCAACCTCTTAAGCAGCCACACTTAGGGTTTCTAAGAAATAGGTCATCCAAGGGATCAAGGGTTGAATTCTTTTTGATAAAACTTGGTATTCCAGGCATATTACTCTTCCGTAATTGCTAATTTATTAAAAACATATGTTTTAATGTGTTGTTCATAGGATATTGATATTGGTTTTGAAAACATGGGTTTAGGTTTTGGAATAACTATTGTTTATGTAATGTCTCATGTTTTCCAAAATAACTATTGTTTATGTAATGTCTCATGTTTGGCCTTGTATGGTTTATGTTTTAATGGCGCTTTTAAAATCAAATTGATACATGGGAATGGTAAATAAAGTAAGGGATTATGATTTCCCTAAACTTGTGACTTTAGAAGTGGTTATGACCTGACCTCAACCCCATATTATGTAATTAGGTTTGGATATAAAAATATGCATAGTGAACTACTCTTGAACTTTTGCATAATGTGAAAGGTTAATGAACCATATGAATTTTTAATTAAATCTTATAGGGTTATGTAATTTCTCAAGGTATTGTATAATTGAACCTAATGGGATTATAATTTCTCCCAAGTGATGGTAATTTGCGTGTCATGTTGATGTTACCTTGCAAGTTTAGTTGGTATGACGATACCAACAATGTATACCTAAATATGTATTATGGTTCAATGAAGGGGAATGCGTGATAATTATTTTAATTAGGTTTTAATGATGGTTGTGTAGCTAAGTCATGAAAGTGGAGGTCCCAAAAGGTCGATACAGGAAATTATTATTGCCAATACGGGGGTCTAAATGATTGGGTTGTTTAAATCCCCCTTATTATTATCATATAATTAGGAGGTCTGGATCATCCATATTATATTACATGATTTGATGCTTATGTCACCTTGATACGCCAAGAGGTTTGAGTCCCCCATAGTGCATATGTATACCCTCTAGTTTATGCTACCATATGCATTCAGACCAACCAATTGGTGGAGAGTTAGGCCCATATAGCCCATGGGTCCCTTCTTATATTATGACGGTTGAGTTATACAATCTAGGCTAATGGTTTAAATTGCATGCTAAGCCTTATTTCCCTATCCCGATATATATATATATATATATATATATATATATATATATATATATATATGAATTTGGACATGTTCATTGGTTTTGAATGATTTTGAATTGTTCACGACATTATCTTATCCTTATCCCTAAGTTACATGCTAGTTTTTTCCCCACAAACCATCTCTAGATGCTATATCCCCATGTGATGTAGATTCCAGAGATACCTCTACTTCTTCCAGCATAGGGTTAAGTGGATTAGCTTGGTTCGTTGGTTCGTTGTGGTGAAGTGATGAGCTTTTATTCTACTGAAAACTTGACATTACATCAGTTATTACTATTGACTAGAATTAAGAGTTTTCATTATCATGATCATTATAATTTTTATTGTCATCATTTAGAGTCGGGGACATGTCCCGACTAAGCCTGGTTTTTGGTTTTTATATTAAAAGGATTTACTAGATTGCTGTGGACTAGGGTGATGTTGGTTGATTGTTTTGGCCGATCAATGTTTATCCATTACAGACATACCCTTCATTCGTTAAAGCTTATATTGTGCTATCTTATTATATATTCAAAATTCATCCGACATTAGGGATAATCTATTATTTGGTTAAGTGCATAGGGGTGGTCTCCGGTCCCCGATGGAATTGAGATACCTATCACATCCAGGCCCTGGTTTGGGTCATGAAAAATATGGTATCAAAGACTAGGTTTGGTGTCACTGGGTGTCTAATAAAGTCGTGTCAGGTAAAGTCTCTTTTATGGGTATATAGCTCACCACACTTATATACGAGAGGCTATGAGGCATTTAAGAATGCTTCCCATTTTTCTTATTCTATTTCAAAGGTTAGAGTCTAAGGTCTTGAATCTCCTCTAACCTCTGTATGTTCTCTTTTTAGGTCATGGCTCCCAGAAGATCTGATGTTTGTGGAAACTTTTCTGTCCCATCCAAGGACAATGTAGATGGAGCTCATCCTACTCCAGGAGTTCAGACTCGGTCAAGGGTTTCTACTTTTGATTGTCTTGATGGAGATCCCCCGGTTCCCCCGGTCCCTCTCCAGGCACCTCAAGCTAGAGTCACTAATGTTGAGTTTTCCTAGTCGACTGATTTACTTATCTAGTTGGTAGCTTCCTAGACTGAGCGTGTTGCTTCTGTTGATCCATCCTCTGAGGTCACTAGAGTTGGCTAATTTATAAGGTTGAGTCCTTCTTTTTTCACTGGCTCTAAATTTAAGGAAGATCCTCAAAATGTCATTGATGATATAGAAAAAAAACTTCCATGTGATACATGCTACTAATTTGAAATGTGTAGAGTTCACAACTTATCATTTGAAAGATGTAGTCTACCAATGGTATGAAGAGTGGGAGCAGCTTAGGGGCGATGATGCCGAGTCCAATTTTTGGGATAACCTTTCTAGAGATTTTCTTAATCCCTTCTTTCCTACTGAGTTGAGAGAGGTAAAGGCTAAGGAAATTTTGAATTTGAAGTAAGGCAAGATGATAGTAAAGAGTATACCTTGAAGTTTCATCAGATGTCACGTTATGTTAATGAGTTTGTGTCTAGCATTAGGGCTAGAATAAGGAAGTTTACCTTAAAGTTGTCCAGCGAGTTGATCTTGGAGAGTAAGGCTGGCTTGTTGAATAAGGATATGGACTTCTTTAGACTTGTGGTGTATATGTAACAAGTGAAAGAGAAAAAAATAGGCAGAGATGAGTGGAAGGAAGAATAAAAAGTTTCGATATTTGGATCATGGTAGAGCCAATAATAGAGTGGTAAAAATAGTAGAAAATGGTCTAAGAAGAAGTGGGGCAATTCTGATTCATACTCTACAAGTTCTCCTTAGCTAAAGCCATCGGGTGATTGTCGTTCTTAGTATGATAGTGGGTTTTGAGCACCAGAAGTGTAGCTTCAGGAAAGTGGGGTTCAGTCAACTCTATTATAGCCTCCTCGTAGATTCTGTGGTCAGGTACACTAAGGTGTTTGTGATGAAAGGAGGAACAAATATTTTAAATGTGGTTAGATTGGTCATATGCATAGGGATTGTCTTTCTAGGGATGCTTCTGGTGAAAAAAACATTCCTGTTGCTACTTCATCAGCTCCTGCACCAAAGGGTGTGATGTTGGGCATATTTGTACGTCTAAGCACCATAACTTACCCATGTTTTAGCTAGGTTTTGAGTATAAAATACATAATTCTTGCACTTTTAGTCTATTTTCCATTAATTGAGCTGACCTATGTGATTAGCATGCTTTTCAGGTACTAATGAGGAAGATTTCAGCACTTTGGGGACCTGTGGACTGTGGACAGCAAAGGAAAATTTCATATAAAATGGAAGGCAGCTTTTGCACTGAATGTGATGCATGAGAACTTTTTCCCGAGCAAACTCAGTATTTTTAAATAGTTAAGGATGCAGTAGCAACTCATTAGAGAAGGATATTATTAAAAGCTTTATTGCTGAATTTTTAGGGATTATTCATGATTCAATATTGAGATTCAGTAATATTTTGGAACAGAGAAGAAACATGGGTTAGCTTGAGCAATGGAGAGAGAGAAATGAGTTTTCTCACTTATCATCGCTAGTCATCTTCATCACCAAGATCATTCTAAGTTTTGGTATTATGAATATTTCTATGTGGATTTCGGTTTTATTCATGAGTAGCTAAGCTTATTTGTTAGGGTTATGGAAACCTTGTAGTATACTCTCTATTTCTATGGGTTTTTGAATTTATGATGTGTCATGCCATTTATATCATTACTCTCTTCATTTTGATTGAATTCTCGTGGTTGCAAACAAAGGGATTACACCATTATAGCAATAACTTGTTCGGTAGAAAAGTTACTGTTTGGAAAAGAGAGTGTGACAAGAAAATAGGGTTTTCAACCTCTATTTACACGTTAATGCTCTAGCAGGATTAACGTCTTGGAGAGTTCGTACCATTTGTTGTACAGGTTAGATTCGAAAGAACTAAGGTGAATAAATCCTTGATGGTTGAAAAACACTTGGATTTAGAATTAGAATACGTCTCTCTATAAGTGCATCCATGAATAAAATCCGTATTACTCATAGTTAATAGAGAAGTAGAAGCTACAAGGTGGACATAACCCTAACTTGTCATTCTCTGTGATCAAATATAAATACACATATCATCTCATTGTTACACTGATAATATTATTGTGAACTAAGACCAAACCCCCTTATCTTGGAACCTTCGATCAACAGACTAATAATAATCTCAATACTTAGTGACCATAGTATTCCCTGTGGGATTCGACACCCAACCTAGTTGGGTTCTATATATGATTGCGACCGCTTACACTTTTTGACGAGATTTATAGTTTGGGCGTATCAAATTTTGGTGCCGTTGTCGGGGAATACGGTTGTCAACTAAGTTTGTGATAGTTAATAGACCCTTTGGTCAAAGATTCTCCAATTTTACATTTTGTTTGTTGTTTTTGTTTTGTTCAGGTTTGGTGGAGTGCATGCCAAATACATGAAGTTCTGGTAAGCCATTATTACCTATAAATCCTAAACCACATCTCATTGGCAGAATGGATGCACAACGAGACATTGAAAGGATGGCCACTCAACGGGAGCAGGCTAGATTTGCTACATTGGCAGTTGCACAAGTAAATCAACAGAATGCTGATAACCCAGGTTGGGTACGAAATCTTGAGGATAAAGACCTGGGTGATGATGAGTTATTAAACCCAAGGCGTGCAGATGATGTGGCTGCACCAGTGAATAGCAATGTCAACAGAGATCGCCAAGCTAGAATGAGACCTGAACGCCGAGCTATGCATGTTGCTTTTGATGATGATGATGACGACTTGGATAGGGATGGTGCCACAGGGGCTATTATTCTTCCGCCATTGGCCCCCAGATCAAAGTTCAATATCACTAGCACCATGATCTAGCTACTGCAACTCAAAGGGTTATTTGGTGGACTTGCAGTCGACGATCCGAATATGCATCTGATTAATTTTATCTCAACATGCAAATCGTTTGACAATCCAGGGGTTGGACAGAATGCAATCCGGCTGCGCTTATTTTGATTGTCTCTATCTGGAGAGGCAACTCTATGGTTAAACGGGCTAACTCCTGACTCTATTACCAATTGGAGGCAACTAAAAGAAGCTTTCCTAGAAAAGTTCTTTTTGATATCCAAGAGAGCACAATTAAGAGATGAGATAAGCAATTTCAGATAGCTTCCAACTGAAGCTCTCCACGAGACATGGGAGAGGTTCAAGAAGAAACTTATGCGGTGGCCAAATGATCAGATGACCAATGTCCACTTGATAGAAATATTATATAGGGTTTTGAACTCGGTGACTAAGCCAGTGGAAGATAATGCTGTGGGTGGGTCATTCATGGACCTTACATTTATTGAGGCATGTGATAAGCTTGATCGTATGAAAAAGTAGAGTAGAGCTTGGCATACCAGGGATTCTGAGGTATCAAGCTCTACTGTATCTATTGGCATGATGGAAAAATAGAGACGAAGAAAAGAGGAATGTGAATAGGATATGACTCACATGAAAACACAGATGGACCTTCTTAGCAAGCATCTATTATCAGGGAAGACAGAAAAGTTTAAGGCTGTTGTATCACAGGGAAGAGATGACTCCGATTCTGAGGAGGAAGCAAATTACTTTAATAATAGGAGCGGTTTGTATGTCCCTCCTAGAAATTGTGAAGCTGCTGCATCTAGCTCTGGGAAGATGTCCATGGAGCACACGATTGCTAAGCTGTTGAAAGGAGTGGAGGCAACCAACACGGGAGTAACTGAGGTAAAAAACGATTTTTCCTCAATAAATCAATTGGTTGACTCGCATTCCACTTCAATAAAATAGCTGGAACAACAAATGAGTCAACTATCAGCGGCATTCAATCAAAGAAAAGCTGGCACTTTACCGAGTGACACTGTCCAAAATCCAAGGAAAGATGGATCATGTTTGGCTATTACCACCAGGAGTGGTAAGGTGTTGGAAAATCCATGCAAGGGCAAGCCTGTGGCTGACAATATAGAAGAGAATGTTATTGAAGAAGATTATGATGATACTATAGAAGTTGAAAATCAAGATGAGAACACTCATGATACTACACCTAGATGCCAACAGTTTGGAAGAATTGATAATGGGAAGCACAATAAAAAGGAAGTGGTGGAGAAAACTTTCCCAAATCCACCACCACCTTTTCCTTAGAGACTGAAGAAGAAGGCTGGTGACACCAGGTTCAGTAAGTTCATGACCATGCTGAAGCAGCTAACTATAAATGTTCCGTTAGTGGAGGCACTGGAGCAAATACCAGGATATGCCAAATTCATGAAGGACCTTCTGACAAATAAAAGGGTAGCGAGCTATGAACTGGCAGATAATTTTCATCATTGCAGTGCAATTGCCACGAGGTCTTTAGTATAGAAGAAGGAAGATCCGGGTGCTTTCACTATTCCTTGCACAGTTGGATCTTTAGATTTTTCTAAGGCATTATCTGATTTGGGTGCTAGCATTAATTTGATGCCACTAGCCATCTATAGACAGTTGGGGTTGGGTGATCCTAGACCAACCAGCATGCGGCTTGTAATGGCAGATACGTCGGTAAAACGACCTGTTGGTATCTTATATGATGTATTAGTAAAGGTGTCTACCTTCATTTTTCTAGCAGACTTTGTTATTTTTGATTGGGAGGTGGATTTCAAGGTTCCCATAATCTTGGGTCGACCTTTTCTCGCAACAGGAAGTGTGCTTATTGATTTATGAGTAAATGAGCTTTTATTTTGGATGAATGACAAAGTGGTACGTTTTGATGTATGCAAATCAATAAAGCAACCCAAAGATATGAATGTGTTCTCTATAGCTGATGTTTACTATGAGGATTAGAAGGAATTATCTTTAGACAAGCAGCTTACTGTTGAGCCATTAGCTACTGTACTTTTGAATTTTGAGCGTGAGGATATTGAAGAGTATGAAGGAACTATCTATGCTTTGACAGGAATAGGGTCGTATTCATATGCCCCCAAGTCGCTGGACGTTGACCTTAAACATCGACCTTCACCACCGGTGAAGCCATCCATTGAAAAGCCACCTATCCTAGAATTGAAAGAGCTACCCAGTCATCTACGGTACGCATTCTTGGGTAGTGGAAATACACTGCCGATTATTGTTGCTGCCGATTTAGGTGAACAATAAGTACAGGTTCTAATCTCTGTTCTGAAGAGGTACAAGAGAGCTATTAGTTGGACTATTGCTGATATAATTGGTATCCTTCCTGGCATATGTATGCACAAGATTCAGCTCGAGGAAGATTGCGTACCCACTATTGAGCATCAGCGTCGTCTGAACCTATCTATGCAAGAGGAGGTGAAGAAAGAAATCATTAAGTGGTTAGATGCAGGGGTGGTGTATCCAATCTCAGACAGTAAATGGGTGAGTCCTGTACAATGTGTGCCCAAGAAAGGGGGCATGATAGTAGTAGCGAATGAAAAGAATGAGCTAATTTCACTCAGGCCTGTCACTGGGTGGAGGGTGTGTATGGACTACCGGAAGATAAACTCGTGGACATTAAAGGACCACTTCCCAATGCCATTCATTGATCAAATACTGGATTGATTAGCAGTAAAGGGATGGTTCTATTTCTTGGATGGTTATTCCGGATATAATTAGATTTGCATTGCTCCTGAAAATCAGGAGAAATCCACTTTTACATGCCCATATGGTACTTTTGCATTCAAACGAATGCCATTTGGGTTATGTAATGCAGCTACCACTTTTCAGCGGTGTATGATGTCTATTTTCTCTGACATGGTTGAAGACACCTTAGAGGTGTTTATGGATGACTTTTCGGTTGTAGGTGAGTCATTTGAATCATGCTTGGCAAATTTGAGTATGGATTTGCAGAGATATGTTGAATTCAATCTGGTGCTAAATTGGGAGAAGAGCCATTTTATGGTTAAGGAAGGCATTGTTCTAGGGCATAAAGTCTCTGAAAAGGGAATTGAAGTTGATCGAGCCAAGATTGAAGTTATCGAGAGACTACCACCTCCAATTTCTGTGAAGGGGGTTCGTAGTTTTCTCAGTCATGCTGGTTTTTATTGGAGGTTTATTAAAGACTTCTCCAAAATTGTAAATCCATTATGTAAACTTTTGGAGAAAGAACCAAAGTTTCACTTTGGTGCAGATTGCTTGAAGGCATTTGAATGCCTCAAGGGGAAGCTAGTTAAAGCCCCTATTATTGTAGCACCTGATTGGTCTCTACCTTTTGTAGTTATGTGTGATGTAAGTGGTGTAGCTTTAGGTGCTGTACTTGGTCAAAAAAGAGAAAAGCTATTTCATCCAATCTACTATGCGAGCAAGGCCTTGAATGGAGAACAGAAGAACTATACCGTCACTGAACAAGAGCTTCTAGCAGTTGTTTACGCATTCAAAAAGTTCCGTACTTACTTATTGGGAACCAAGGTAGTGGTTCATACAGATCATGCAGCTCTAAGATATCTAATGGCAAAGAAGGATGCTAAGCCAAGGCTAATTAGGTGGGTGCTACTGCTTCAAGAATTCGATTTCGAGGTAAAGGATAAAAAGGTTATGAAAACCTAGTATCTGATCATCTATCTAGACTTGAGAGTGAGCGCACAGTGTAGACCGACCTTGATATTGATGATGCATTCCCCGATGAAGAAATTTTATCAACTATGGTGGAAAACTTACCGTGGTATGTAGATTATGCCAAATATATGGTGAGTGAAGTGCTTCCTGAACATCTCTCCTTTCATCAAAATAAAAAGTTCATGCATGATGTGAAACATTACTTCTGGGATGAGCCTTATCTTTTTCGACGATGTGCTGATGGTATTACTAGGCGGTGCAACCCAGATGTAGAGGTGCCTAGCATACTGGAAGCAAGCCATGCTTCCCAAGTTGGAGGTCACCATGCAGGTGATCGGACGTCCAAGAAAGTACTGCAAAGTGGCTACTATTGGCCTTCATTATTTAAAGATGCCTTCGATTTTGTAAGAAGATGTGATCAGTGTCAGCGGCAAGGTTCTATTTCAAAGCACCATGAGATGCCCATGTCCAAAATGCTTGAAGTAGATTTATTCAATGTCTGGGGTATTGATTTCATGGGCCCATTTGTGAGCTCATTTGGGATGAAATATATCCTAGTTGCTATGGATTATGTATCCAAAAGGGTCAAAGCAGTCACACTAGCTGATAATGAAGGTAAGAGTGTTGTGGAATTCTTAAAGATAAATATCTTCTCTCGTTTTGGGGTACCTCGTACCATCATAAGCGATGGAGGATCACATTTCTACAACAAGCTGTTCAGAGTCGTATTGGCAAAGTATGGGGTTAAGCAACATAAGGTAGCTACACCGTACTACCCACAAACTAGTGGGCAGGTGGAGGTGTCAAATCGATAAATCAAGCTGATCCTTGCTAAGACTGTGAATACCAGCAGGAAAGATTGGTCCAGGAAACTGGACGATGCCTTATGGGCATATATGACCGCGTTTAAAACACCAATTGGCATGTCACCATACCAACTAGTTTATGGAAAGGCTTGTCACTTGCCAATTGAGTTAGAACATAAAGCAATGTGGGCACTGAAGCAGCTTAACCTGAAATGGGATGATACCATAGATATGAGATTGGGACAGCTGAACGAGATGGATGAATTCTATGTAAATGCATACGAAAGAGAAGATCTTTACAAGGAAAGGATGAAAAAGTGCCATGATCAGAGGATTATCCAACGAAGCTTTCAAAAAGGCGATTTGGTACTCCTTTTCAACTCCAAACTAAAGTTGTTTCCAGGTAAGTTGAAGTCTAAATGGTTTGGTCCATTCAGAATTAACCAAGTTTACTCATCTGGAGTAGTGGAGTTAGAAAACGATGATGGTAGTGTCTTTAAAGTGAATGGCCAAAGAGTGAAGCTATATATTGGTCCAACCGACCCCATAAAATGTATAGCCACCATATATCTTGATGAAGTCTGAGTAATCAAGATAACTATATCGTGCCGCGATAATAAATAAAGCACTACATAGGAGGCAACCCATTATTTTTAATCATTTTTTTTTACTAGGAGTTTGTTTTTGGTAAATAAAAATTCAAAAAGAAGAGTCGAGCCACGACCAAAACTAAGGCGCTAGGTGGGAGGCAACCCATCCTTCTAATCATTTTTGTTGTTTTTGATTAAGTGTCGGTGCATGACGTACAAAGGAGAAGATTAGTCCCAAGTTGTATTTGGAAGTGAGTCATGTTAATGGTGGTAAGTCTAGGAATGATGGAACAATAAAGGTAAGTGGGAGTGGTCAAATGTGTAAGGCTCAAAGATGGGTTAGGCGCCGCCTATGCCAACATAGGCAATAGGCTAGGCGCCGCCTATGCCAACATAGGCAATAGGCTAGGCGTCGCCTATGCCATTGCCTATACTCACTGCCTCACATAGGCAATAGGCTAGGCGCCACCTATGCCAACATAGGCAATAGGCTAGGTGCCACCTATGCCAACATAGACAATAGGCTAGGCACTGCCTATGCCATTGCCTATGCTCACTGCCTCACATAGGCGATGGGATAGGCGCCGCCTATGCCAACATAGGCAATAGGTTAGGCACCGCCTACTTATGCTTAGGCAATGCTATTGGCACCGCCTATCAACATAATTTTTGCCCACTAACCCGTTTGTGAATGGACCAACCCGACCCATGGCTCTTCCTTTAAATATATCCTCTACCTTTGAACACCACTCAATTATTTTTTTAAACCTAGGCGCCGCCCAAGCACCCTTTCCCTCTCCAAGCTTTTCTCTTTTCTCATCTAATCCTGCAGGCTTACCTTCCCGATTCATCACCAAGTAAGTTGTTTTTTCATGTTCCGTAGTTGTTTCAGTGCTACGCTTATAATGGTTAACTAGATTTTGTAGTAGTGCTTGGTGATAAGAGTATGGTTAGTTTATTATGATTCTTGAAAAAATGCATCTCATTGAGTAAAAGGATTCTTGTGGGTATTCTTGATTTTACTCTGGCATGTAGTGATTGGTATTCACTGTCATAATTTTTTTTTATTATTATGGAGTGAAATTTTGAAGTTAATGCATAATTTTGGGAGTTGTAAGCTTGACTATATGAGTGACTCATTCATCGATGCAATGGTCATGGTTAACCATAAGTTTAAGATTATGTAATTGTTTCTATGCTATAGCATGATAAGATTTCTATGTGGTAGTCTTGCTCAAAGATTGCATTACTCCAATGAAATAAAGTTGGAAATCATAGTCATGATTACACGACCATTGTGTGCTGCTTCTCTATATCAAACTGAGAAATTGTTATGTAAAGTGAAGGGGTGAAAGTGTGACTGCGCTAATAATGTTGTTGGCACATACCATCTAAATGTATGTTGATGAAGTCTGAGTAATCGACATCACTCACTTAATTAGTTTGTGCAAACATATTAAGTGTGGGGCGGTGCCATTACTATTTTCTTTTTCGATTATAGTGAATTTTATGAAGTGAGACTAACATGACCCTATTATGATCTCAGGTAACATGGCTCCGAAAGGACGACAGGGAAAGGAGAAAGCATCCACCTCTCAAAAAGGTCACAAAAGGTCAAGAAAGGACCAGGCTGATTCCTCCTCTCATCAAGTGCCTCGACGCACTTTTGGGATTAAATGGGTTCTGGAGGAGGAAGGGAAGGAATGGTATAGAAAAAATAAGGTGAAGAAGTATGTACATGTGGATTTGATGCAGAAGGAAATTTTAGCAAACCACTGCCCTCGCATTTTGGCAAAGATTATGGCACTAAATCTTGACTTTATCTTCCGAGACATGGGCGAATGTAATCTTGATTTTACTCGAGAGTTTTATGCCAACTGGTCCCCAAGGACTATGGGAAATGAAGTAAAGATTCGGGGGCAAGTCTTGAAATTGAACGCTGATTTCTTTAACTCTTTCCTGGGTACTCCAAGTGTGGATCCATCACCACTCAAGGAGCTCTACAACAGACCTCCCTACAGAGCCATCAGACATACGTTGTGTGGATCAAGGTCCATGAACTGGTGGACTCGTAACAAAGATAATGGTCGTCACAATACTTACCCATATACTTGTTTGAACAGAGAAGCTCGCATATGGTTAAGAATAGTCAACTCCTGCTTGATTCCTAGGACACAATACACGAAGGTCATGCATGATTGAGTCTTCTTGGTATATGCTCTAATGAAAAATGTTCCCATCCACATTGGTGTAGTTATACGAATGTCGATGCGAAAAGCACGGGTGCACAAAAGCTCCCATTTTAGTTTCAGCAATTTGTTGACTGCAATCTTAAGAAAAGAGCACATTGAGGAGGAGCCAGCAGACCATAAGTTGCCATATAAGCCGAAGAGGGTAGATATCACGATAATCAAGGATCCAGAAACTGGTCAAGGCATCAACTTTATCATTGCTGAGAGACATGCTCGAGATGAGAGTTTTTTTACCATCTGTATGGCATGACTAGGTTCACTATGATGAATGGGGTTCGTGTGCCAACTGATGCAGAGCTTTGGCAGTTGGACTATGACTACCCACTTAATTACCATGCTCGGGCTATGTGTGGAGTGGGGGTAAATTTTGAGGAACCTCTAGATGATGATGTACCGACAGACGATGATCACCGACTGCTAGACTCTGATGTGGAGGATAACTCTGATAATGAAGACTCTGATGATAATTCTGACGAAGGGGGTATGACCCCTGATGTAGAGGAGGACTCTGACTAACCAGGTTTTTGCTTATTTATTTACACTGAGGGTAGTATGTTCCATCTAAGTATGGGGTACGGGTTTATGTTGCGGATTGCCTTGTCTGCTGTATTTCGTACTGCTTGCTTGCATTTATTCTATAGTTGTTTTGATTTAGTCATAGTTAGTTTGTTGTAATTAGTCAGATTTTTGCATGAAATTGTTCTTATAGACGGCATGGCATTATAACAGGAGTTTGTGCTAAACCACTACTATTGAAACATTTAGGCTCTAAGTGTGACTCATTCTGTGATGATTGCTTGTGGTTTAATTCATTTATCTATTGGGTCAAGAATCTATAATGCTCCTAATTTAGTTGGCCATGTGCCATGTGTGTGTAAGGTTATTGTATATTCTTTGTTGCGACTAATGCTAGAACTTGCCTAGTGTGTGTGTGAAGCGAAATAAAGGTTGTGAGTTTAGGAGATGATTTAGGCATTTCTTTGACAGCCCTGATTTTGTTTACCTTTTTTTTACCTACCTTTGTACATTGTCCTAGTGAGCACCCTTGGAGCCTTTAGCTATTTTCTTTGGCAACCTCATATGTAGCCTAATCCATTTTTTTTAAAGACCATAATTTGATCCAAAAGCTCCTAAGCGCTTTAAATTGTAGAATTAAGTTGAGTAAAGAGTGTGGCAAAATAAAAGGAAAATAGTGAAAGTGATGCCCCAAAGTTTAGTTATTGGTACATGAAAATATTGTGATCGAGGGTGGCTATCATAGGGATGCTTAGTAAAAAAAGTAAAAAAAAAAAATAATAAATGAAGAGAAAAATAAAAAAAAAGAGTTGTATATTCCCATCATTGTGCTTCTGATTGAGTAACAAAATGGGTGAATAAGGGGGTGGTAGATGAAAGGAAGGTATAGTGGTTGTTAAAGGTTAGTGTAAATGGCATAATGTAGTGTATTAAAGCGCTTAGGCAACGTAGTCACCATTTCTGGCCAAAATAGTCCTACCTGTCCCTTTAGCCTACATTACAACCCGTAAAGACCTATTTGATCCTAACCTTAGCATTCTGATATTAGTAGAGCATTACACTAAGGGCAAGCATATGGTCATCAGTTGTAATCTAAGTATTCCTTGTGAGAGTGAGAGCAAGCAGGTTCTTATACCCATATTATTGAAAAATGTAAAACTATGAGTGATTATGGGTAACATTTTGTGTGAGCGCACATGGTTGATGATTGTTGGGTGGTTTTATCTTATTTCTTTTGGCTTAACTTGTGTATACGAATTAACCAACTTAATGAGTCTATGTTGGAGGGTAAGTTGTTTCTAGTAATGATCAAGAAATCTACTCTTTGTTAATAATTGCCGTGCATGTCTTGTTGAAAATTTTTTGTTGCTCTTCTGAATGTTAGTTAGGTATTTGCATGGATGTACTATTTTGTTCGAGGAAAAACAAAGCTTTAAGTGTGGGGTGGTGATGTTGGGCATAGTTATACGTCTAAGCACCATAACTTACCCATGTTTTAGCTAGGTTTTGAGGATAAGATACATAATTCTTGCACTTGTAGTCTATTTTCCATTAAGTGAGCTGACCTATGTGATTAGTATGCTTTTCAGGTACTAATGAGGAAGATTTCAGCACTTTGGGGACCTGTGGACAACAAAGGAAAACTTCACATAAAAGGGAAGGTAGCTTTTGGACTGAATGTGATGCATGAGAACTTTTTCCCAGGCAAAATCAGTATTTTTAAATAGTTAAGGATGCAATAGCAACTCATTAGAGAAGGATATTATTAAAAGCTTTATTGCTGAATTTTTAGGGATTATTCATGATTCAATATTGAGATTCTGTAATATTTTGGAACGGAGAAGAAACACGGCTTAGCTTGAGCAACGGAGAGAGAGAAACACATTTTCTCTCTTATCATCGCTAGTCATCTTCATCACCAAGATCATTCTAAGGTTTGGTATGATGAATATTTCTATGTTGATTTCGGTTTTATTCATGAGTAGCTAAGCTTATTTGTTAGGGTTATGGAAACCTTGTAGTATACTCTCTATTGCTATGGGTTTTTAAATTTATGATGTGTCATGCCATTTATATCATTACTCTCTTCATTTTTATTGAATTCTCGTGGTTGCAAACATAGGGAATACGCCATTATAGCAATAACTTGTTTGGTAGAAAAGTTACTATTTGGAAAAGAGAGTGTGACAAAAAAATAGGGTTTTCAACCTCTATTTACACGTTAATGCCCTAGCAGGATTAACGTCTTGGAGAGTTCGTACCATTTGTTGTACACGTTAGATTCAAAAGAACTAAGGTGAATAAATCCTTGATGGTTGAAAAACACTTGGATTCAGAATTAGAATACGTCTCTCTATAAGTGCATGCATGCATAAAATCCGTATTACTCATAGTTAATAGGGAAGTAGAAGCTACAAGGTAGACATAACCCTAACTTGTCATTCTCTGTGATCAAATATAATTACACATATCATCTCATTGTTACACTGATAATATTATTGTGAACTAAGACCAAACCCCCTTATCTTGGAACCTTCGATCAGCAGTCTAATAATAATCGCAATACTCAGTGACCATAGTATTCCCTGTGGGATTCAACACCCAACCCAGTTGGGTTCTATATTTGACAACGACCGCTTACACTTTCTGATGAGAGTTGTAATTTGGGCGTATCAAGGTGCTAATTTTATTTTTGGCTCTGGCACTGGTTAGAACCATCTGTATTTTCTTGGAACCCACCTGGATTTTGAGGCATTCCTCGATGTTGTTACTGGTATGCTTAAACTCTTTTCTTGTGATGTATATTATCTACTTGATCCTAGGTATACCCTCTCTTATGTAATTCCTTATGTGGTTATACATTTTGGTTTTGAACCTGAGTGTATTTCAGACCTCTTTGCTGTGTTCACCTCTGTAGGTGACTTTATTATGACTAGAAGGGTTCATAGGGGTTGTGTGATGTCGTTCTATTGTAGGGAGACCTTGGTAAACCTGATAGAGTTGGACATGTTAGACTTTGATATGATTTTAGAGATAGATTAGTTGTATTCAAGCTATGCGTCTATTGATTATTGGACTTAAAGGATCAGTTTCCATTTCCCTAATGTGATGTGATTGAATTGGAAGGTAGCTTCCTAGTACCTAAGGGAAAGTTTATTTCATATCTAAGAGCCCATATATTGGTTTCTAAAGGGTGCCTCTATCACCTAGTGTATGTTAAAGATTCTAAATCTAAAGGTCCTTCTTTGCAAATTGCCCTATGTTTTGTAAATTTCTTGAAGTGTTCCCTAATGATCTTCCTGGTATTCCTCCCGATAGGGAAATTGATTTTGCAATTGATCTTTTTCCAAACACTCATTCTATTTCTATCCCTCCCTATACTGTCGCTTTGTCTTAGTTGAAGGAACTCAAGGAAAAGTTAAAAGATCTTCTAGCTAAGGGTTTTATCTGCCCAGTGTGTCTCTGAGGGGCACTCCTTTTCTTTTCATCCGTAAGAAGAATAGGTCCTTTTGGATGTGTATTGATTACCACTAATTGAATAACGTGACCGTGAAAAATAAGTAACCCCTATCAACGATTGATGATCTGTTCGATTGTCTTTAGGGTGATAAGTTTTTTTCAAAATTAACCTTCTATCAAGTTATCATAAGTTGAAGATTAGGGAGGTGGATGTCCCTAAGACTGCTTTTCGTACATGGTATGGTCATTTTGAGATTTTGGTGATGTCATTTGGATTGACTAATGCTCCTACAACATTTATGGATCTTATGAACTGAGACATATTCGTCACTGTGTTTATTAATAACATCTTAATTTATCCTAAGAGTGAGGCTGATCATGCCGATCACCTTGATGATAGGCGAATTTACACGCCTATAACACTAGATTTTGCCTATATTTTAGCCAAGTTTTGAGAACAAATTATATATTTCATGCACTTTTAGTCCTTTTTCCTGTAAGTGAGCTAACGAACATGATTAGCTAGTTTTCAGGTATAAATAATGCAGAATTCAGCACTTTATGGATAGCTTGACGCCAAAGAAAGCTTCACGAAAGAAGGAAGGGAAAGTTTACACGCCAAGGACCAAAAGTGGCGCATGGAAAATCTGTCCCGGGCAAAAACAACAATTTTGAAGACTTTGGGGACTAGCAGTAATTTATTAGGATTAGGATAATGATACATTAACCTAGTAGGATTGGGTTAAGTAATTCATTAGCTTAGTAGGAATAGGATATGGGTATTATAAATACCCTATTTTGCTAGAGATTTTAAATCATCTTTCAATATTTCTATTATTCAATCTTCTACTTCTAAGACATTCTTCTATAATTCTACAACTCTTCTAATCCTTTCATTAATTCTACTTTTTATTATTCTTCTATTCATCTAATCAATTCTTATTTTTCCACAACAAGAGAAACGTTACTTTGCAAGGGAGTTCACGCCTAACGCCTACCACACTCTACTACACGAGATCTTTATTGTGGTACAATGATAACCTTCTATCAAGTTATCATAAGTTGAAGATTAGGGAGGTGGATGTCCCTAAGACTGCTTTTCGTACATGGTATGGTCATTCTGAGATTTTGGTGATGTCATTTGGATTGACTAATGCTCCTACAACATTTATGGATCTTATGAACTGAGACATATTCGTCACTGTGTTTATTAATAACATCTTAATTTATCCTAAGAGTGAGGCTGATCATGCCGATCACCTTGATGATAGGCGAATTTACACGCCTATAGCACTAGATTTTGCCTATATTTTAGCCAAGTTTGGCGAACAAATTATATATTTCATGCACTTTTAGTCCTTTTTCCTGTAAGTGAGCTAACGAACATGATTAGCTAGTTTTCAGGTATAAATGATGCAGAATTCAGCATTTTATGGATAGCTTGACGCCAAAGAAAGCTTCACGAAAGAAGGAAGGGAAAGTTTACACGCCAAGAACCAAAAGTGGCGCATGGAAAATCTGTCCCGGGCAAAAACAACAATTCTGAAGACTTTGGGGACTAGCAGTAATTTATTAGGATTAGGATAATGATACATTAACCTAGTAGGATTAGGTTAAGTAATTCATTAGCTTAGTAGGAATAGGATATGGGTATTATAAATACCCTATTTTGCTAGAGATTTTAAATCATCTTTCAATCTTTCTATTATTCAATCTTCCACTTCTAAGACATTCTTCTATAATTCTACAACTCTTCTAATCCTTCAATTAATTCTACTTTTTATTCTTCTTCTATTCATCTAATCAATTCTTATTTTTCCACAACAAGAGAAACGTTACTTTGCAAGGGAGTTCACGCCTAACGCCTACCACACTCTACTGCACGAGATCTTTATTGTGGTACAATGATAATATCTATTGTGATTTCCTTCGCACTCATGGGTTACTAAACTTCTCTTTTGCGGTTATGGAAGCTTTATGAGATACTATCTATTGCTATGAGTTTGTGAATTCGTGACACGGATGCTGCTTATATCATTATTCTCTTCATCTTAATGCAAATTCTTGTGGCTGCAGACGCATAGAATAACGCCAGTATAGCATTAACTTGTTCGAAAGAAAAGTTATATGTCTGGAAAAGAGATAATGTCAAGGTAATAGGGTCCCATCCCCTATTAAAAAGTTAGTGCTGTAACTGGATTAACCTCTTGGAGAATTTGTACCATTAGATACGCTTTAAGCTCGAAAGAGTTAAAGTGAAATAGTCCTTGTTTAGGTCGAAAGACGTTTGGATTTACCATCGAATACAATTCTCTATAAGCACATACATGTCTGATTTCCGCACAACTCATAGCCAATAGAGACGTACAACTCATAAGGTGGACATAACCCCAACTTCTCAATTCTCATTGTTTAACATCTTACTAAACATTCTTTCTTTTTACTTTGCTATTTTCTGTTTTACTCTACTATTTTGTTTACATTACTTGCACGACAAAACTCCCCCTTTTTACGAGACTTGCACTAAAAGTCTAGTAATCTTTGCTTACTTGTTGACCAAGCTATTTCCTGTGGGATCGATACCCAACCCAGTTGGGTTCTATATTTGAGTACAACCACTTTACACTCCTACGAGAGCTGTAGATTGAGCGTTATCAAAAATTGGCGCCGTTGCCGGGGAATACGAGTGTCAATTAAGTTTGTGATAATTACTAGACCCTTTGGTCAAAGAATCTCGTACTTTTACTTTTACTTTTTGTTTTTGTTCTTTGCAGGTTTTTATTCAGTGCATGCCCCATACTCGAAGTTCTGGTCAACCGTTATTACCTATCAATCCTGAACCACAACATATTGGCAGAATGGAGGCACAACACGAAATTGAAAGGATGGCTGCTCAATAGGAACAGGTGAGACTAGCTGCTCTAGCCGCCGCTCAAGTGAATCAACAGAATATTGATAACCCCGGGCGAGCAATAAATCCTGACGACGAGGACCTAGGTGATGACGAGTTACTAAACTCTAGGCATGCTGCTGAGATCGCAACACCTACCAATAGAATAGATCGTCAAGCTAGGTTTAGACCTGAACGCCGAGCTATGCAACCAGCTTTCGACGAGGATGATGATGATCTTGATGAAGCTGGTGCCACAGGAGCCATTATTCTGCCACCCTTGGCACCTGGAGCAAAGTTCAATATCACTAGCACTATGATTCAGCTTTTACAACTCAAGGGATTATTTGGTAGACTAGTAGGCGATGATCCAAATATGCATCTGATCAACTTTATTTCTATATGCAAGTCGTTTGACAATCCTGGCATTGGTCAGAATGCAATTCGATTACATCTATTTCTATTGTCTCTGTCTGGGGAGGCAACTCTATGGTTAAATGGGCTGACTCCTGATTCCATTACAAATTGGAGGCAATTGAAAGACACTTTCCTAGAAAGATTCTTTTCGCCATCCAAAAGAGCACAATTAAGAGATAAAATCAGTAACTTTCGGCAGCTTCCAATCGAAGCACTACACGAAACATGGGAGAGGTTGAAGACGAAGCTTATGAGGTGTCCAAACTATCACATGACCAATGTCCACTTGATGGAGATATTATACAGAGCTTTGAATTCGGTGACTAAGCCAGTGGTTGATAATGCGGCTGGAGGATCATTCATGGACCTCACCTTTGGTCAGGCAAGCAATATGCTAGATCGGATGACGAAGCAAAGTAGATCTTGGCATACCAGGGATTCTGAGGTAGCAAGCCCCACTTTATCTATTGGCATGACTGTAGACCAAAGGATAAGAGAAAAAGAACGCGACCAAGATATGGCACACATTAAAACACAAGTGGATCTTCTTACAAAGCATCTATTATCAGGGAAGACCGAAAAAGTCAAAGTTGTTGCGTCAAAAGGAAGAAACGAATCTGATTCGGAAGAAGAAGCCAACTAATTGAACAATCAGGGGGGTTTCCGAGGCAATGCCCAAGGAAACCAAGGTCGGAACTATTATGATAGATCTGGAATCAAGGACCGTGATCAAGGTAGTTGTAAGGATAAGACTGACAGGAGTGGTCTGTACGTTCCTCCAGGAAGACGTGACGCCACTGCGTCTGGTTCCGAAAGTATGGAAGATATGATGGCTAAACTATTAAAAGGAGTGGAAGCAGCCAGCGCGGGAGTAACGAAGGTAATAAATGATTTGTCCTCAATGAAGCAATTGGTTGACTCGCATTCCACTTCAATCAAGCAAATAGAGCAGCAATTGAGCCAACTTTCAGCAGCACTCAATCAAAGAAAGGCTGGCACCTTACCTAGCGACACTGTGCAAAACCCAAGGAATGTTGGGTCATGCATGGCCATCACTACCCGAAGTGGTAAGGTGCTGGAAACTTCATCAAAAGGTAAGTATGTGGTTGACGAAGTAGCGGACGTTGATGACAAGGAAAAAAGAGAATATTCCGCAGAAGCTACCCACAACGTCCATGACGTTACACCAAGTATGTTGCAGCCTGAAAAGGCTGAAAAACGGAAGCAAGAGGAGAAGAAAGCCGTGGAGAAAACAATTCCTTATCCACCACCACCTTTTCCTCAAAGATTGAAGAAGATTGTGGATGATACAAAGTTCAGCAAATTCATGAATATGTTAAAGCAGCTGACCATTAATGTTCCGTTGGTAGAGGCACTAGAACAAATGCTAGGGAATGCGAAATTCATGAAGGACCTTTTAACAAAGAAATGGGCAGTAAGCTATGAGCCGGCTGATAATGTTCATCATTGCAGTGCTATTGCTACCCAATCACTAGTTCAGAAAAAGACCGACCCTGGTACCTTCACTATTCCTTGCACGGTTGGATCTATGAATTTTGCTAAGGCATTGTGCGATCTGGGTGCTAGCATCAATTTGATGCCACTATCCGTCTACAGGAAGTTGGGGTTAGGCGATCCGACACCAACCAATATGAGGCTCGTGATGGCTGATAGGTCGGTAAAACGACCTGTGGGTATCTTGAATGATGTGTTGGTGAAGGTTTCTTCATTCATCTTTCCTGTAGACTTTGTTATTCTGGATTGTGAGGTGGATTCTGAAGTTTCTATAATCTTTGGACGTCCTTTCCTTGCAAAAGAAAGTGTGCTTATTCACATGAGAGCTAATGAGCTTTTATTTCGATTGAATGACGAAGTGGTCCACTTTGATATATGCAAAGCAATGAAGCAGCCCAGCAATATGGATGTGTTCTTCGTAGCTTATGAGGATAAGAAAGCATTATCTATAAAGAAACAGCTTACTGTTGAGCCATTGTCTGCTGCGCTACTGAATGTTGAGCATGAGGATAATGAAGATTATAAAGAAACTATGTGTGCTCTAACAGAAATAGGGTCCTATTATCATACTCCTGAACAGCCGGACCTTGATCTTAAGAATCAACCGTCACCAATATCGAAGACTTCCATTGAAGAGCCACCAATCCTAGAATCAAAAGAGCTCCCCGATTATCTAAGGTACGAGTTCTTGGAAAGAGGAAATATACTTCCGGTAAGTATGGCGGATGATTTAAGTGAACAGCACGTAGAGGCTCTCATCTCTGCTCTGAAGAGATACAGGAGAACCATGGGTTGGACTATTGATGATATAATTGGTATCCCTCCCGGGATAGGCATGCACAAGGGTCATCTCGAAGAAGATTGCATGCCTACAAGTAAGCCTCATTGTCGTCTGAATCCATTTAGAAAATGATCCACCATCTATCTCGATAAAGTCTAAGTAATTGAGATAGCTATGTCGTGCCGCGACAATAAATAAAGCGCTTGGTGGGAGGCAACCCATCGTTTTTCATTTTTTTTTCTTTCTTTTGTTCTACTAATTATTTTCTTTTGATAAATAAAAATTCAAAAAGAGGAGTCATGCCACGACCAAAACTAACGCTCTTGATGGGAGGCAACCCATCGTTCTAATCGTTTTTGTTGTTTTTGAGTAAATGTAGGTACAAGAGACGTAAACGAGGAGATTGGTTTCACATTTTGATTTGGAAGTATTGCATGTTAAAGGTGGTAAGTTAGGAGTAAAGAAGCAAAAGGCAATGGATTGAGCTTTGCTCATGAAAATATAGGCATCGAACAAGGCTAGGCCTAGGTGAAACTAGGCCACGAACAAGGCAAGGCCCATACTATGGCCTAAGGTCTCGGAATCTAGTGTGCCATAGCATAGGCGCCGCCCATGCCCAAGTATGCCATAGCATAGGCGCCGCCTATGCCAATACCTTTTGTTTCTGAATCTCATATGCCATGGCATAGGAGCCGCCTATGCCCAATAATGCCATGGAATAGGCGCCGCCTATGCTCAACAATGCTTTGCAAAAGGCGCCGCCTATGCCAAGCATAGGCAAAGCAAAAGGCGCCGCCTATGGTCACTTTTGGTCTCCAAATCCTATTTTAAATGGGTCAAAAACCGACCCAAGCTTTTCCTATAAATAAGAGACTTAGTCTTAGACCAGAAACACATTGAAAACCTAGAATAAGCGCCGCCCATAGTCTCCAAATCCTCTCAAAAATTTTCCTTTTTCTCTCTTAATTCACAAGAACATCATCCAAAGGCATCAATCAAGTACAATGGCACCCAAAGCAAGACAAGGCAAAGATAAGGCTACCACTTCACAAAAAGGCAAGAAAAGAGGCCGAAAAGAGAAAGGAGAATCATCATCGATGCAATTACCACGCCGCATGTTCGGAATTAAATGGTTTTTAGAGGAGGAAGCAAAGGAATAGTATAGGAACAACAAAGAGAAAAAATATGTTCACGTGGACTTGATAAATAAGGAAAGCCTAGCAAAGAAGGAACCACGCATGTTGGCCAAGATCATGGTGTTACATCTTGATTTCATTTTCCAAGACATGGGAGAATGCAATCTCGATTTAACAAGAGAATTCTATACCAACTGGTCGCCGAAAACCATAGGAAGCGAGGTCAAGATTCGGGGCCAAGTTTTAAAACTCAATGCGGATTTCTTCAACTCCTTTCTTGGCTTGCCTTCAGTCGATCCATCACCATTCAAAGAGCTGTACAGTAGACCTCCATATAGAGCCATTCGACACACACTATGTGGAACAAGATCCATGGCACGGTGGAGTAGACACAAAGACACCGGTCGACACAACACCTTCCCATATGCTCCTATGAATGAGGAAGCAAGGATATGGTTGCACATAGTCAACTCTTGCCTCATTCCAGGGACTCAGTACACAAAGATTACACGAGATAGAGTGTTCTTGGTATACGCATTGATGACGAATGTCCCTATCAACATTGGAGAAATTATTCGATCCTCAATGCGGAAAGCTAGGCTACACAAGAGGTCCCACTTCAGTTTTGGCAACCTGTTGACTGCAATATTGAGGAAGGAGGACATCGAAGAGGAACCTGCTGATCATAAACTTCCACACAACCCAAAGAAGGTTGACCTCACAATGGTCAAAGATGCTGAATCAACACATGGCGTCAACCTGACATGCTCGGGATGAGAGTTTCTTTCGCCATCTTTATGGCATGACTCAGTTTACAATAATGAGCGGAGGTCATGTTCCAACTGCTGCAGATCTCCCACAGCTGGATCATGACTATCCAATGAATGTGCATGCAAGGGAGATGTGTGGAGTAAGTACATATTTTAAGGAACCTCTTGATGACGATGTGCCAATCGATGAAGATCGACGAATGCCAGACTCCGACGTGGAGGAGAATTCTAATGACGACGACTCCTATGATGATTCCGACGAAGGGGGTATGACCCCCGATATAGAGGAGGAGTCCGACTGACCAGGTTCTTCGTATTTATTTTCCACTGAGGGCAGTGTGTCCCGTCTAAGTGTGGGTGGTGGTATTTGCATGCTATACTTCTCTATCTGCATTTGCATTTATGTTTGTTTTCTTTTTCTTTTTAGTAGTTAATTTTTTTATTAGTTAATTTGTTTTAGTAGTTATTTTTTTTTATTAGTTAAATTTTTTTTTTTACTTAACTTCGCATGAAATTATTCTAATAGGAAGCATGAGATTATAACAAGAGTTTGTGCTAAAATCAGGACTATTGAGAAATTTAGGCTCTAATTGTGACTCACTATGTGATATTGTGTGGTTCAATTCCTTCATCTGTTGGGTCGATATTCTATACTACTCCCAATAAAGTCGACCATGTGCCTTGTGTGTGTGAGATAATAGTACATTCTGTGCTTGTGGCTGATGCTAGAACTTGCTTGGTATGTATGCAAAGCGAAAATACAGAGTGTAAGTTTAGGAGATGATTTAGGCATTTCTTTGGCAACCTATACTTGTTTACCTTCTTTTTACCTACCCATGGACATTATCCTAGTCAACCCCCTTTTGAGCCTTTAGCCTATTTTCTTTGACAACCTCATATGTAAGCCTACTCCATTTTTTTTCAAGACCATAATTTGATCCAAATTCCTAAGTGCTTTAAAGTGTAAAGTCATGTGACAAAATAAGAGGAAATTGGGTGAGTATGATGCTTTAGAAAGTAATGTTGCTTGAATTTGCTGTGAAAAAGAATTGCTATCATAAGAGGTATGTTATGAAAAGAAAAAGGAAAGAAAAAAATAAAACTGAAAAGTTAGTTATGTTCAAAATTGAAAAACAAAAGAGGAGAAAAGGGGTGGTAGAATAAAAGAAAGTAGAAAGGTTGTTTGAAAGAAAAGTGTTAATGATACAACGTGATGTATTAAAGCGCTTAGGAACATAGTCACTATTTCTGGCCGAAATAGTCCTACCCGTCCCTTAGCCTACATTACAACCATCAAAAGACCTATTTGATCCTAAGCTTAGCATTCTGACATTTAGTGGAGCATTACACTAAGGGCAAGCCTATGGACATCAGTTGCAGCATATGAATTATTTGTGAGAGCGAGAGCAAGGATACTTTTATACCCATGTTTGAAAAATATGCTATACTTATGAGTGATTACGGGTAATATATTGTGAGACACACATGGTTGATGAGTTTTGGGTAGTTGTGTATGATTCTTTGTGCCTTAACTTTTGAATATGAGTTGGCCACCATCACGAGTCTATGCTAGAGGTTAAATTGTTTCTACTAATGATCGGAAAACTACTCTTTGTTAATGATTGACATGCTTGTCTTGACGAATATTTTGGGTTGTTACTGTGAAACCCTAAGTTGATCTTTAGATGGACATGATAGTTTGTTCGAGGATGAACAGAGCTTCAAGTGTGGGGTGTTGATGATAGGCAAATTTACACGCCTATAGCACTAGATTTTGCCCATATTTTAGCCAAGTGTTGAGAACAAATTATATATTTCATGCACTTTTAATCCTTTTTCCTGTAAGTGAGCTAACGAGCATGATTAGCAAGTTTTCAGGTATAAATGATGCAAAATTCAGCATTTTATGGATAACTTGACGCCAAAGAAAGCTTCACGAAAGAAGGAAGGGAAAGTTTACACGCCAAGGACCAAAAGTGGCACATGGAAAATCTGTCCCGGGCAAAAACAACAATTTTAAAGACTTTGGGGACTAGCAGTAATTTATTAGGATTAGGATAATGATACATTAACCTAGTAGGATTGGGTTAAGTAATTCATTAGCTTAGTAGTAATAGGATATGGGTATTACAAATACCCTATTTTGCTAGAGATTTTAAATCATCTTTCAATCTTTCTATTATTCAATCTTCTACTTCTAAGACATTCTTCTATAATTTTACAACTCTTCTAATCCTTCCATTAATTCTACTTTTTATTCTTCTTCTATTCATCTAATCAATTCTTATTTTTCCACAACAAGAGAAACGTTACTTTGCAAGGGAGTTCACGCCTAACGCCTACCACACTCTACTACACGAGATCTTTATTATGGTACAATGATAATGTCTATTGTGATTTCCTTCGCACTCATGGGTAACTAAACTTCTCTATTGGGGTTATGGAAGCCTTATGAGATACTATCTATTGCTATGAGTTTGTGAATTCATGACACGGATGCTGCTTATATCATTATTCTCTTCATCTTAATGCATATTCTTGTGGCTGCAGATGCATAGAATAACGCCAGTATAGCATTAACTTGTTCAAAAGAAAAGTTATATGTCTGGAAAAGAGATTATGTCAAGGTAATAGGGTCTCATCCCCTATTAAAAAGTTAGTGCCATAACTGGATTAACCTTTTGGAGAATTTGTACCATTAGATACGCTTTAAGCTCGAAAAAGTTAAAGTGAAATAGTCCTTGTTTAGGTCGAAAGACTCTTGGATTTTCCATCGAATACAATTCTCTATAAGCACATACATGTCTGTATTCCGCACAACTCATAGCCAATAGAGACGTACAACTCATAAGGTGGACATAACCCCAACTTCTCAATTCTCATTGTTTAACATCTTACTAAACATTCTTTCTTTTTACTTTGCTATTTTCTGTTTTACTCTACTATTTTGTTTACATTACTTGCATGACAAAACTCCCCCCTTTTTACGAGACTTGCACTAAAAGTCTAGTAATCTTTGCTTACTTGTTGACCAAGCTATTCCCTGTGGGATCGATACCCAACCCAGTTGGGTTCTATATTTGACTACGACCACTTTACACTCCTACGTGAGCTATAGATTGAGCGTTATCACACCTCTTCCTTGTGTTACAAACCCTTAAATATCAGTGGTTGTATGCAAAATTTTCAAAGTGTGAGTTCTAGTTAAATGTTATGACTTATCTGGGACATGTTGTTTTTAGTGAAGGGATCATGGTAGATCCACAAATGGTTGCAGTTGTTACGAAGTGTCCTAGGCCTATGACTCCAACTTATATTAGGAGATTCTTGGGTTTAGCTAGCTATTATAGAAGGGTTTTGGAAAGTGCTCTTCTATTGCTGCCCCATTGACTAAGTTAACTTAGAAGAATGTGAAATTCTTATGGTCTGATGCTTATAAGGGTAGTTTTGAGAAACTGAAGAATAACTTAACTTTTGCTCCAGTTTTGACTTTACTCAAGGACACTGATGACTTTGTTGTCTATTGTGATGTGTCTTTTATTGGACTAGGGTATTTGTTGATATACCATAGAAAGGTGGTGTCTTATGCCCGACTCGTGATTTACAATTATTAGCTATAGTGGTTGCATTAAAGATCTGGTGATATTATTTGTATGGGGTCCATTTTGATATTTATTTTGATCATTGGAGCCTTCAATACATGTTCACTCAGAACAAGATAAATCTTAGGCAAAAGAGAAGGCTTGAGTTTCCCAAGGACTATGATTTAAGTCTTCACTATCATCCAGGTAATGATAACGTGGTTGCTGATACTCTTAGCTGGTTGTCCATGGGAATATTATCTCATGTGGACAAAAAAAATATGGTTTGGTGAAGGATATTCACCATTTGGCTAATCAAGGAGTTCATCTCTTAGATTTTGAGGATGGTGGTATGATCATTTAAAAGATGGCTAAGTCATCCCTTGGTGTTGAGGTAAAGGAGAAGAAAATGTTAGATCCTATTTTAATGCAAATTAAGAATAATATAGGTAGGCAGAAGGTGATGATTTTTGAGATCGGTGGTTATGGTATCTTGAGGTGCCAATCGTTTATATGTTCCCGATGTGGATGAGTTACGAGGAATAATTTTGGCCGAAGCTCATGAGTCATGTTATACTATTTATCCTGGTTTAATAAAAATGTATCATGACCTTAAGGAGATTTATTGGTGGAATAACATAAAGAGGCATGTGGCCAATTTTATGGCTAAATGCTTGGTGTATCAGAAAGTGAAGGTAGAGTATTTGTGGCTCGGTGTTTCATGTTTGGATGTTGAGAAAGTGTGTAGGTGATCTTTCAATAGTTATTCCCTTGGCGGAGGAGGGTATTCTGGTTTCCTTACCTATGAGGAAGTGTTAGTCCGGATTTTGGATTGGCATGTCCATCATTTATGGACCAAGGATGTGGCTTCGGTAAAGGTTCCTTAGAGGAACCAAAAGTTTAAAGAAGCTACTTGGGAAGTCGAGGAGGACATGCATTCCAAGTACTTATTCTTGTTCCCCATTTTGGAAAATTGTGCCTGACGTATGTATATTCCTTAACGTTTTTGTAATCTATTTTGTGAAAGGTAAGTGTGATTATGTTTTGAGTTAATCCGTGCTAGCAAATACCATGTTCTATCATTTAAGGACAAATGATCTTGGGGGAGGGGGAGTATATAATGCCCCATGTTTTTGAACCTTAAAATTTTTTAAAATTTTATCCTCACTGTCATGACTAGGACTTCCCCTACAAGTCGTAGGGAGTCTTGACGGGTCATAGGAACGCAATCATAAACAAATCAGTAAGTGTTTGACTAAGTGCTGCTCTGAGTACGAGTGGATCACTAAGAGTCATAAAGACTTATTATGAATTGTTGGGTGCAAATTGTTGGATGTCCACTATTTACCCCAAATGGATTCTCTATTGACTACAAATGGACCTTATAAGTCATAAGGTCTAATTATGAGTCATATTAGTTAAGTCGTAAGGTCAATAGATTGTGAGTGCCCTAGAGACTGTCTTGGATATGACTCATGGTAACTAGTTTAATGAGTCCCTATGGGTCATATCGTGACACATAGTCACTGATTACTAAATTTTAGTTTTAAATTTAGTGTACTTTGGACAATTCCCTCCTTACCCAATTAAAACCCCACATTCATATGGCACTTAAGAGGGGTTATTTCTCATTCGTAACATACTCAAACACTTCCAAAGCTATCTCATGTCTCTCAAGCAGCCATACTTAGGATTTCCAAGAAGTAGGTCATCCAAGGGCTCAAGGGTTGAATTCTTTTCATGAAACTTGGGATTTCAGGCATATTACTATTCCCTAATTGCTAATTTGTCAAAATCCTATGTTTTAAAGTGTTGTTCATACGGTATTGATGTTGATTTTAAAAACATAGGTTAAGAGTTTTTGAATAACTATTGTTTATGGCATGTATTATGGTTTTCACTATATGGTTTATGTTTTAATGGTGGTTTTAAAATTAAATTAATGCATAGGAATGGTGAATAAATTAAGAAATTGTGGTTTCCCCAAACTTGCAACTTTGGAAGTGGTTATGATTTGACCTCATCCACCTTATTATGGAATTTGTTTTTAATATGAAAAATAAGCACATTGAACTAATCTTGAACTATTGCATAATGTGAAAGGTTAATGAATCATAATGCTTTTTAATTTAACCTTATGGGGTTGTGTAATTCCCCAAGCTAATGTGTAATTAAATCAAATGGGAGTGTGATTTCCCCCAAGTGATGGTAATTGGAGTGGCATGTTGATGTTACCTTGCAAGTGTAGTTGGCATGACGATACCAACAATGTATGCATAAATGTGTATCATAGTTCAATGAAAGGGAATATGTGATAATTATTTTAATTATGCTTTACTGAGGGTTTTGTAGCTGAGTCATAAAAGTGGAGTTCTCAAGGGGTCGATACTAGAAATCATAGTTGCCGACATGGGGGTCTAAATGACTATGTCGTTTAGTCTCCCTTATTATTATCATATGAATTAGAGGTTCGAGTCCCCCATATTATTACAAAATTTGGTGCTTATATTACCTTGATATGCTGGGAGGTTTGAGTCCCCCATAGTGCATATGTATAGCCTATGGTTCGTGTTGCCACACACATTGGGCCCTACCAGTTGGGGGAGAGTTAGGCCCATAGAACCTGTGAATGCCTTCTTATGTTATGAAGGTTGAGCTACACAATCCAGGCTAAATTTTTAAAATTCATACTAAGCCTTGTTTACCTCTCCCGACATATGATATATATATATATGCATTTGATTATGTGCATTAATTTTGAATCATTATGAATTGTTGATCACGATATTATGTTGTCTTTATCATTTAGTTACATGTTAGTGTTCGCCCCACTAAATATCTTCAGATTCTGTATCCCCACGCGATGTAGGTATGAGAGATACCTCTACTTTTCCTTTGCAGAGTTAAGTGGATCGACTTGGTTTGTTGGTTCATTATGGTGAAGTGGTGAGAGTCCATTCTCCAGAAGACTTGGACATTTTAGACGTTATTACAATAAATTAGAATTAAGATTTTTCATTATCATTAACAGTAACATTTTCATTGTCATCTATCAGAGTTGGGGACATGTCCTAAACAAGACTGGGTTTTGGTTCTTACGTTAGAAGGCTTTGTTGGATTACTGTGGACTTGAGTGATGTTGGTCAATTGTTTAGGCCGGTTGATGGTTATCAGTGTCATTCTTTATATCTTATCTTGTGCTATTTTTTTTATATATTCCAAATTCATTCGACACTGGGGATACTGTGTTGTTTGGTTAGGTGCATAGGGTGGTCTCCGATCCCCGGTGGACTTGAGATACCCATCACAGCCGGCCCCAAGTTTGGGTCGTGACATTTTATTTCCTAAATTTATCTTTTATTATGTGTATTGGGGATTTATACCCATTGATGATTATATGACTTGATGATTTGATAATGGTTATTGTGTGCCTTATTATTAAATTCATGATTGTGTTACTACGTGGTTTATTTCTCTTAGTAGTGGATGGAGTAGATCTGTATTGATATTTTTTACCTATGGGTGTTGCTTTTAGGTTCAAGTCCCATTTATGTTGGCATGCTGAGTTTTATTATTTTCCCTCTTGGTTAGCTATTTTAGATTATTTCGTGAATGAATTGTGCTATCGACGGCTAGTTGACCTTTTATGGTTATATATGACTCTAGAGTTAGAAATTTAGTTATATTGCTTGTTATTAAGTTTGGGATTTTTCGACTTACCTCTTGGGTTGCGAAGGCTTCTATGTTGGCTATACTTTTCTATTTAGCCTATTTTTTAGCTTGACCAATTTTGGGTCCGTTCATCATCTTTGGCTATTTCATCGCCTGATAGTTGTTTTGATATTGATGTTGAGATATTGTAGATTCATCTCCTAGATTTGTTCAGTTTGTTCAATTGTGTTAGTTTGCCCTTGTTATTAGTGTGGATATTGGATACTCCTTCCTTGCTGTGATATGGTTTTGTCTTAAGTTGATTTTGAATGTTGGAGGCAAGTAGCCTTTTCTATGGTCGTTTCTTAAGTTGTCTAGGTGGAAAATTCTTTATCTTGAGCTGTTGATTTTTTGATGGTGGTCTTGACTTTGACCTTGGTTTCAAGATTTGTATATTTCCTCTTTGATGATGTGATTCTTGGGTAGATTTAAGAAATCCTCATTTCAGATTTTGTTTGGCCTAATGAGGCTTGGTGGAGTGTTAATCCTTGATGATGAGGCCTGTGACTATTCTTTGTTGAGATGGAGTATTAGACTGGTTAGTTTCTACATCAGTTGCGCCTTTCTTGAGTTGCTAAAATTTTGCCATTTCTAGTGTGTTTTTCATCTTTGAGTATATTTTGATAGTTTATGCCCTCTAGTAGCTATGGAGTGGGTTATTTGCATTTTCAGCCGGTGATTTAGCCTTGGCATATTTTCAGTTTTATGGCTATATTTCATACCCTCTAGCTGATATAGAGTTGGTTGCTTATATTTTTAGTCAGTGATTAACCCTGTGGTGATGTTTTGTTCTTTAAATATGTCTGAACTATGGATTGTTATGCTTTATCTTGGATATGACATATTTGGATACTAAAGTCGATTTTAATGGTTGACAATGATATAGGTTTATTGGTTCAGTTTTGACTTAATGTCTTGGAATGACAATTTGGAAATTATGATTGATTTGGAGCATGGATACCAACCCATCTTCAAGTTTGATTTGGGTAGTTAAGACCGGGCAATTCTTCCTCAGTATTAAGATTTTAGCTTGGTGTTGTAGATCTTGCATGCAACTTTTGTTTTGGACTTGTCTTAGTTCAGATTTCATTTATAAGATGGTTGCAGCTACTCCGTGGTTGCTTATTAGGTCTTCTCGACTTTGGGTGGATTATAGTTGCTATGATACGTGTTTAGATTATGGCCAATGGACCCGATATTGGTTCTTTTAGCTTTGGCCTCGAGTTTTCATTCTTCTTTGAGAATGTAGAATGACATACTTAGTGGAAGTAACATACTTGAGTTGGATTCAGTATGGGTTTAGTTGATAGGACATCCTGGAGAGAATCATCCGATTATGAGTTGTTATGCCTTGATCTATTGTATTTTAGTTTGATTTTCATCCAGACTGGTTGTAGCATTAACATAGGCTGCAAGCCTTGACTCTCTCCATTTGTGTGCCCAAATAGAGCCTTATGGACTTATTCTCATTTCAGCCATTTGGACTTTCAGAGGATCAACTGTAGCTCTTTGAGTTCTCAGTTATGAGGTTTCGTGAATAGGACTTAGGTGATTTTCCTTCTTATTTTTAGTGGACAACAGGTGTAAATGGTGAAGGAAGTTTAGATTCGGATTTGTAGTCAATGATATGACTCATGTCTTTTGTTGTCTGGCTTGTATGGGACTTTGTTAGTTTATGCGGGTATCAAGATGGATCAATGTGTTCTTGTTTAGATTTTCATGCATCGGACTTTTCAGTCCAGTTGGAGTCCAGTTAGTGGTTGAAGTAGAGTTTAGGCTCTTTGGAAGTTAAGTGAGGGTGCTGGTTGAAAAAAGGGATATTTATGGTGAAATCCCTTAAAGTTTTTCCTTCTTGGTGGAGGTTGTCTGGAAAGTGATGCTTGGAGCATACGGGCTCAGTACCACATCCCTTCGAGATTTTGAGATTCTTTCTATCCGTTGACTATCGGAGATGAAAGTCCTTTTAGTAGTGGATATTTGTAATACCCCAGATTTTGGTCCTTGAAAATTTCTTAACCTATGGGCTAACTGCCAAGATTACGACTCTCCATATGAGTCATAGAGTGTTATTACAGGTTGTAGGACCCTAACCATAGCCTAACCAATATGGAGTGGCAAATTTTTTTTTATGATTATGATTGGCTCATAACGAGTTGTAAAGACTCTATCCGAGTCGTATAGTCCTATCTGTAGCCAAACTAGTATAGTGCCTAATTGATTCATCATTGAATACAGTTAAACCTAATGAGTAATAATGTCTGAGAATGAGTCGTATGGTACAACTCGTAGTTAGACTAGTGTTGGTGCCCTATGGATACTGTCTAGACTACGACTGAAGGTCATAAGTCGTAAGGTAATCCTACAAGTCTTAAGGTCACCCATAGCGACTGGGCAATAATTTTTCAGTGTTTTCATTATGGTCACTTTGGACATTTCCACTTTTTTCCAATCGTGATCCATGACTTAAAACCCCTTTAGAGTATCATTAGCACTATGAAACAACTCAAAATAACTTCTCAACCTCTCTCAAATCCGCAAGGTCAAGAACACTTAGGGTTTTCAAGAAGTTTGTCAATTAGGGCTCTCAATGGTGATTTTTCTCCATAGTTGTGATACTTTTAAACTTGTTACTCTTCCCCAAATCTTATCTTATGAAAAGAATGTGTTTTAAATAGTTTAAATTATATGGAATTGAATGTGGGTTTTGGAATGGATGATTCTTGAATTATATTCCCATGGTTTTCATGAGTTATTCATGCTTTGAATCGAATAATTTTAGACTAATGGGGTGCATGGGTGTAGGAATTTCAATGGGGTTTGAGGTAATGCCCCAGATTGATGTTTTGACCTTGGAAATTGGTTTTGAACAATTGTATTTCCTCAACCCACTTGAGTAAATAGTTTTGAATTGTGGAATTATCTGTTTGTTGAACTTACACACCTATACTATTGCATTGTATAAATGGTTAAACAATGAACATAGAATTTGAAAGCCTTGTTGGCTATGTTTTGATTTAATGAACAAAGGGAGTCGAGGCATTCCCCCAATTTTATTTGATTACCAAAGGAGGTCAAGGAATTTCTCCAACTTGATTCAATGAACAAATGGGGTTGAGGCATTCCCCCAAGTTAATGGAATTATAATGGCATAATAATAAGCTTGCAAGTATATGGTATGATGATACATGTGGTGTGCCTTAATGCATAATTCCATATCTAAAGAATGGGTTATGCGAAACTTATTTTAATTGTGCTTAATGGTGGTTATGTATATACGCTATGAAGGTGTGGGTTTTGAATGCCTTGTACTGGAAATTTATGTTTTTGATGTGAGGGTTAGTCTTAATGACTTATGCACAGTTCACACAATTAATATATGTATTTGTATCTTGGATTGACGTAGGGTCGGTGCATTCCCTAGTCTTCTTTAATACCTTCAATTCGTAAGGCTAACATATACTGGGGCCCTTTCAGGGAAAGCTGAACCCATGTAGCCTATAGGTGCCTGTTTATGATGGTTGAGCTACACAGTCTAGGATATGGTTTTACTGTCGTGCTAAACCTTGTTACCTACCCTAAAATCTAATATATGTATGTATATATATATATGAATATGTACAGTGAGTTTGAAATTGAAAATTTAACTGACATTAATTTACTCTTATCTTGAGTTACATGCTAGTGTTCTTCCCACTAACCATCTCTAGACGCTGTATCCCTACGAGATGCAAGGTTCGAAGTCACTTCTGCTTTTCTTGCACAGTGATACGCGATATGAGAGTAGGTCATTGCGATGAAATATCGAGCTTCTATTCTTTAGAAGACTTGATCATTCCATCAGATTTCCTTCCAAAAATTAGAATTAAAGGCTTCATATTTATATTGTCATTGTGATTGTCAGGGTTAGGGGTGTGTCCCAACATAGGTTGATTTCTAGTATAGAGGCTTTGCGGATATTAGCTTGGATTGGGTATTGATGTTGACACTCATAGATGTCTTTGTAATTGTTATTCCCTATCCTATTATATGTTTGAAATTTAGTCATTATCAGGTGTGCTATCTTCTGTAATCTAGGAAAAAGGAGTGGTCTTCAATCCTGAGTGGATTTGAGATACTCATCATGGCCAATCCCTAGTATGGGTAATGAAAAAGTTGGTATCAGAGTCTAGGTTCATGGTCAATTGGGTATCCACAAAGCCGTGTCAAGAAGAGTCTCTTTAATGGGTGTGTAGCGCACCCCACTTATGATGGAGAGGCTATGAGGAATTTAGGAATCTTTTCCTTCTTGTGTTCTACTTTTGGCTATAGAGTCTAAGGTCTTTAAACTCCTTTAATCTCCATTTGTTCACATTTTAGATCATGCCTCCCCGAAGATCTGATGCTCGTGGAACTTTTGCTATCCTACTTGTGGACAATGTGGGTGAAACTCATCTTGCTTATGTAGTTCAGACCCAGTCTAGGGCTCCAGCTCTTGATTGTACTACCCCATGTGGAGTTTCACTGATCTTTACTAGTCCTCCTCGGGTTGATAATGATCATGTCCACCCTAAGGAGAAATTTCTAATGCCGAGTTTAATCGATCTATTCATTTGTTAACCCAGTTAGTGACATCTAAGTCATGTAGGTTGGGTCTTGCTAGCACTGTTGTGAGTATTTTTGAGTTACTCGAGTCAAATAGTTTGTGAGTCTCAATTCTTCAACCGATACTGGCTCTAATATTAAGGAGGATCCTAAAGGATTCATAGATAAGATGGAGAAGATCTTCTGAGTTATGAATGCTTTTGACTCTAAGGGTATGGAATTTGTTGCATATCAGATCAGTGGTATGAGGAGTGGGACTAGTCTAGGGGTGATGATGCCAAGTTGGCACTATGGGATGAGTTTTAGGGTGCCTTCATAGATTGTTTCTTTTCTTAGGAGTTGAGAGATGCTAAAGCTAATGAGTTTATGAATCTAAAATAGGGTAGGATGACTGTTAAAAAGTATTTTCTAAAATTTCATCATTTGTCCCGTTATGCTCCTAAGCTGGTGTCTAACATGAGGGCTAGGATAAGTTTATCTTGGGATTTTGTACATGAGTGATAGACCATGTTGTTTAATAGTGATATGGATATCTCTAGACTTGTGGTGTATATACAACAGGTCAAAGATAAAAAGAAGAAACATGCCAATATAGGGGAAAGGAAAAGTAAGAGGTCCAGGTATTTTGAGCAGGGTGGAGGCCTGCAAAATATTGGTAGATATGGAAGGCAATAGTCCAAGAAGAAGTGGGGAAATTCTGGTTCTTATTCTTGGCTAGTGCTCCATATCCTAAGCCATTTGGTGATCACCTCTTTTAGAGTAACAGTGGGTTTAAGGAGGCACAAGGTGCTTAATCTCAGGCTAGTGGGGACCAGTCAGCTCTATCGTATCCTCCTTGCAGAGGTCAGTTGAACCATGGGTTTTGTAATAAGGGGAGAAATAAGTGTTTCAAATATGGCCATCCTAGCTATATTCAGAGGAACTGTCCCTCTGAAAGTGTTGCTACTGGGGCTAATAAGGTCTCGGTTGCTGTTTCTTCAATTCTTGCACCAAAGGGTGCTATTTCTTGCTTTGGCAATGGTCAGGATCATTTGTATACTATTTCTACCCATAAAGACTATGAGGCGAATCTTGATGTTGTTACTAGTACGCTAAAACTTTTCTCTCGTGATGTGTATTGTTTTCAAGATCCTGAGTCTATCCTTTCTTATGTGATCTCTTATGTGGCTATTCATTATTGTTTTTATCCTAAGTGTATTCTTGATTCTTATTTTGTGTCTACCCCAGTGACTAACTCTATAGTGGCTTGGAGTGTATATAGGGGTTGTATGGTATCTATCTTTGATAGGGAGATGTCGGTGGATTTGATAGTGTTAGAGATGTTAGATTTTAATGTTATTTTGGGGGATCAATTGGCTCCATTCGTGCTATGCATCTCTAGATTGTAGGACCCGAAGGTTCAGTTTCCGATTCCCTGATGAACCGGTGATAAAGTGGGAGGGGAGTTCCCTAGTACCTACGGGGAAGTTCATCTCTTATCTAAGAACCCAAATATTTATTTCTAAAAGGGTGTCTATGTCACCAGGTTAGGGTTAAAGATTCTAATTCAGTATGGTTATTTCAAGTTTTTAGTGATGTCATTTGGATTGACTAATGCCCCAGTGACATTTATGGATCTTATGAACCCCCAATATGGTGAGAGACATCCTCATCTATTTCTCTATTACCCTGGATCATAAATCAGAGATACTTAAAACTATCCCTCTTGCAAACCGCCTGAGAATTCAACTTTACTACCACCTCCTACTCTTGCCTCGAGTCACTAAACACTTACTCCAAGTACTCTGTCTTGGTCCTACTCAACCTAAAAACTTATGACTCCAGTGTTTGTCTCTAAACCTCCAACTTATCATTAACCCCTTGTCACGACTCATCAATCAAAACTATATCATCTGTGGAAAGCATAAACCAAGGAACCTCGCCTTGTATATTCCGCGTCAACACATCCATCACAGAAGAGAGTAAAACGAACTAAGAGTTGATCCCTGGTGTAACCCTGTCAAAATCGTGAAATGCTCCAAATCTCCCCCTACTGTCCTTACTCGCTTGTTTGATCTTTCATATATGTCCTTAATCGCTCTGATATACACCACTCGGACCCTCTCGCCTCCAAGTATATCCACGAGACCTCCTTATGAACCTTGTCATACGCTTTTTCCAAGTCAATAATTTGAATAAATATAATACTGATAAAGTTTACAACATCACAATATCAAAGAAAGAATTTGAATTACATATCATGACTCTCACTGACTATCAATGAAGCCTTGACTATATAGACTAAAATAGCTGCGACATGCCTCCAACTACCACTAATGAATAAATATAGATAATCAAAATAACAACATATGAACTGCAATGGACCTGAGTTCCTAAACTAAAAGGACTTGTCACCTATTGGCTAAAAGTTGAGAAATATCTGATTATGATGTGTCGGCTACAACTGATAACTACATTATGAAATAATGTATCCACACAGACGTATATGTAGCTAGTACTTATGGAATATACTGAGTAAGTGGGGGTGAATGCAATAAGTAAACTTGGATAGATACATAATCTTAAAACATGCACACTAAGTGCAAGTAGACTCACCAAGAGACTCAAATAAACTGAAAGATGAAATATCTTAAAACATAAGTAATAAACATAATCTGAGAAGTTGGTGAATGACCACAATCAGTTTCTTATATCCTTACTTTTGTAAAATAAGTAGAATTGAAGCTATGAAGTGGTAACACATGAATAATGTATACAAATCTCATGTAAAGATGAACATGCTGTAAAACTGAACTAAGGATCATGTATGCATATTGGCATGAAAATATGAACATGTAAAACTGAGAATGTAAGACCAAACATAAACATGTACTGAAATAATCTGAAATTTGAATGATTGAATCACTGTTATCTGCATACAGGATAACTGAAATTTGTATAATAGAATAACTGATATCATTATACTTGGTTATACAAACCTATATGGACATACTCTAAATACTGAATAGAGACTGTGAAATCTATCATTTAACCGGCATGCCCCAATCTGAGCTAATCAGGGTCCAACCTATAATCCAAGTTGGAAGGGTGTCACTACCTTGCCACTGGTACTGATACATGGCTATATAGATCCACTAATTGTGAATCCCGAAGGTCTAGGGAGTCAGTCCCAAATTGGAAGGTGACCCTTAAGAGAGTGTTAGTCCTAAACTGGATGGTGACATCTCATGATCCTACGCTGGCTACGTAGTTTTGAAACATAGGGACTACTGCTAAGGACCCAGTCCAAATTGGTGGGTGAGCCCCCATCCCTAGGTTCGCTCAGGGCAAAATCCTACTCCTAACCGAAAGACACAGAACCACAAGCTGGTGCATTCATTGATAAATAATAAGCTCAGGTCATGGTATTCTGAAAATAACGGTGCATGCATAATCTTGAAGAAATCATGAACATGTGAACTGATATTTTTAACATGAAATAACAAGTTAGTCCAAATCATGGGAACACCCAATACCTTGCATGTTTTCATTTTCAAGTAACAAGTTAGTCCAAATCATGGGAACACATGTTGACATGTCTTGAATTCAAATTACTAAGAAACACATGGATTAAGTTAATAAGTTGCATAGATAATTTCATAAAATATAATAAAATTCATACTTCACACAAAAAGAGGGTTTTGGGGCTTAATGGGTAAAAGGGACCCATTGTTGAATAACCCACATACCTCTATTAGATAACTTCTTGAAGAAAGCTTGAAATTGGAACTTGAATCCTTGAGTTCTTGAGGGAAGAAACTTGAATTTTGTTCTTGGTAAGAAGGGAAGGGATTAGAGCCATGTATTGAATTTTTAGGGTTAAGAGAGTGGAAATAACGTGCTTTAAAACCCCTTAATTTGTTAAAGAATGATTATAAATGCTTTAGGGGTATGAAAAGACCTCAACTCCCTTAAATTAAATGAAAATAGAGTAACCTTGGCACTTTTCTTTTGCTGGGAGGCGCACCGCCAAAGCATACCCAAGGGTGTGTAGCGCATACAAAAATCACACCTAAGGGTGTGCGGAAAACATCAAAAGAATACCTCATCCAGTGGTTATTGGAGTTTTTCATGAGATGCATGGCCTTATCATGGTCATAACTTTTTTCTTGGATATCGGATTGAGGTGAAATTGGTATCGTTGAAAATTTAATTCTATTACATATAATTTGTAAGGTCTTGAGATGCAAAATTACACATATGTAAAAAGTTATACAGGCTCAAAGCTGACCTTTGTAGAGTCGAATACTAAAATTTTGGCCGAATCAAATGCTCTTAGCTCAACTTTACTCTAAATGATTCCTATGAACATTTTTCCACCGCACAAGCACTCTTCACCTTGTAATCATTTGTGCTCTAATGATGAATAGGAACTTTTTGAAGTCTTAGAAGTATGGAATAAGGAACACATGGCATGTATGATAATGAAGGATGTAGCTAAGCCTAAACATTAAAACTCCAATGATGAAACTAATTTCTGAGCTAGCTTGACTTTATTAATTGTAAGGAGATGATTCATGCTGAGAGTTTATAACTCACTTGAAATGTTCATGGTATGTGATAATGCTCAAACTACACTCTTGAATGGGTGTAAGCGATCATTGTCAATATAAAACCCAACTAGGTTGGGGTCGAATCCCATAGGGAATAGGGTGTGAACTTTGATTTGTTTACAAAATACTTTACTAGTAGTTTACTGTTTCCGAAAATAGGGGTTTAAGTTTCACAGAGAGTCAATTGTTACTTTCAATATTTTAGTGTTTGTAACCAAGATAAATGGGAGATTAGAGTTATGTTCACCCTTGATTTTAGGAATTGACAGATACTGGGTAATTGTTAAGACTCTTGAAGTAAGTAGAAATAGTAGAATATCAAACCCTAACCCATGGATCCCATAACTCGGGCTAATGGAATTAGTGGCTCATGATTTGATGAATGAAATAACAAGTTGGATTCATGATAATATGGATAGATTTTCTAATGGATGAAACCCAACAAGTATTTATTCAATTCAAATACAAGATAAAAACTCATAATAATTGGTAACTGTTTGGAAAGAAAACATGAAAAATATCTGATGAAAAAGATGAAGAAATTTTACGTGTCACCCTTCAAGTTAATTTTCTGATAGCTTTTCAATCCTCAAAATCCAAAAAAAGAGATCCTTTAAAAAACCTAAAACAAGTCTTTAAATAGTTAATTCTAAATAAGGAAACAAAAATTAAGATTTTAGTTTTATCTTCGGAATAGTCGACGGAGATCTTGATGGCGTGTCAGACGTTTGATGATATGTACAAGATATCATCAAAGTTTCCAGTGAATTTTTATCTTATGAGTCTTCTGAAGGAAAATCTGACGGCGTGTCAATTAAGTGACGATGCATGAAAAAATATCATCAAATGTTCATTGGAAATCATCATGTTCTACTTCGAGTTGGCGACAATTTTGATGCCTTATCACAGTTGTGATGATGCTTCAAAAAGGTCATCATATGTCACTTCAATTCTTCAGATTTTATCTACGCTTAACATTGGCTTTGACAGCCTTTCACATATCTGAAGGAGCTTCAGAAATATCATCAGCTTTACTTCAGCTTATTTGCACCAGATTCTAACTGATTTTTTCTTCTTTCCTTTTGTTTCCTCTCCAATCACTCACATCTGCATTAACATAATAAAAACAATCAAAACTAATAAAAGTTTCTTTAGACTTTGCAATTATTCTGAGTTAAAAGCCTCAAATGTGTTAGCATCTGCTTACACATCAACACCCTCAACTTAAAACAATTGCTTGTCCTCAAGCAACCAAAACATAACTAGGAGTATACAAAGTACAATTCGGCAGCTAACTACTCTTATTAGGTCAAAATACATACACCATATCCATGATTAATCAAAGTAAAATCAACTGTGTCTAGTATTTGAAAATGACCATGTAACTCACAAGTATCTTTATAAGGAAAAAATCTCAGCTATAACAACCTAGCACATACCGAAATTATATTATCCGAACAAAGCAATTATTAACAACATACCTAGTGTGCCTTCACAACAAAGGAATCCATTTTTCACTCAGATTCACATGTATAAACATAAGGATAAACATACGAATCTCTCTCCAAATGAAGTTCCAAAATTATGCATCAAATGCCATAGGCTTGCCCTTATAGTCAGTACCTAAGTTTTCACACAAGTCAGTTAGGATCATTATAGGGCTTTTCTTAAGCTTATAACATAGGCTAGGGTCTGGTATGATATTCTTGGGTATTTCATAGTGATTACAACTCCTTGGCACTACATCCAATCTTGGAGTTTCAACTTTTGACCTTCTTTTCCTCCATCTTTTATTTGTCAAGCATGCCTAAGATGGGTGTTGTCTATTCAAGCATTAGATTAAATTTTTTAGTTTTTCTCTTTTCCTATTTTCTTTGTCACTGCACCCAACTTGTTATTCAGTTTCCTTATTTTACTTCTCTTCATACTCATATTACATCACGTACCCCTATAGTAGCCACCCTCAACTTAAGTTATTTGCCTAAGTCAAGGTGCACAGTGTCCAAGGAGGGCCAGGGCCAAAACAGGTTCATTGTGATGTAATGGGAAAGTGAAAGGTGTACAAGAAAGAACTTGGCAATTTAGGCTCAAAAAAGGATCAAGGGATATTATTCACAAGTGGATGCTCATTTAAGCTAAAATGGGTAAACATGCAAAAATGGCCTATGATCCTTTCCTAATGCCTATCCTATGACTATGGCATGACTAACTGGGCTAGTTTTAGATTCAACGTACAATGGAAACTGAGTAAGACCTTACACGCACATGGCAAACAAGTATATCGTATATCACTACTCATCCGTTCATGCATTTGTTTTCTACAAGTTATTCATTTGCCATATTAATGCCACAAACAGATACATAATGGTCACAATGGATGCAATCCACACAGTACACAACCGATCAGACCACTAGAGAGGTACTCAAAAATCAAAAAATAAGATAACTACCTCAAGTACTTGTACTACTCCTAATTATCTAAAAAATATGTTACAACAATAGTTTCCCTACACCTTTAACTTAAAATCAAGAAATAAAAAACATTAAGGTTTAGGATATACCTGAAAACAGTAAAGCCTGTAGATCCTGGGTCTCTAACCCTGATACTACATCATCTGTTGTCTCCCTCCCACTCGTAGCATCTGCCTTTATAGTGGATGGAGCCTGGCTCGATGAAGCCCCTATAGCCCTAGGTCTGATGGCTTCTTCCCATTTCTTTGTGTGAGCCAGAGACTTCAATCTTTCCTTTTTAAAGTCTTTCTTCTCTACCTTCTTCTTTGCTTTCTTTTTAGCTTTTCTCTCCTCTTCACTCTTTGTCTTCTCTCTCTTGTTCTTGCCTTTCTTTTCCCCCTTTTTCTTCTTTTTCTTTGGGGAATCCGCAGTAAGATTAAGGATAGGAATTTCTTCCTCTACATCATGTGTGGCTGATCCTATTGGCACCATAATTTGGTGCTACTCCAGCATCCCAACCTCAGCCTTCACCTTGTCCAATGCAACCGTGAAAGTGGCAAGATCAACACATGTCATCTCTCTTGCCCGGGTATCAAATCTATTCTCTAGATTTGCCATCCGCCTGGAAAAGTCATGAAAGGTTCAAGTGCAGCCTTGATTCTTTTATCCACTGTAGCAGCAAACTGTTTAATGAAGGCCTGCAGTTGTACCTCGCACCAATTTTCTTGCCTAGCCACCTTCCTAATATTAATCGGCTGAAATGTAGAACCTATTGTTGCTGAAGGAACTGGGGGTAGTCAACTCACTTTGACGCACTGATCCTGCCTGAGCTGAATATGCTGGTGGTGGTGGTATAGCTTTAGAGCTTTGCACTGGTGCTGAAACAGTCTCAGTGACTGGAGGATCTGCTGCGCCAACTGTATCTCAATCAAGTCGCAAGGCTGACTGAATTTCATCTTTTCTGACAGGGTTGTGGATCTTCTTGGAATGTAACTCAATATCAATACCTGAAATCTTAGGTACATTAGCTGCTTCACACAACCTAGTAATTAGACATGTGAATAAATATGCAGTATCGGGTCTTGCGAGCAGAATATTGATCTCTTCTGCTATAATTTCTCCGTAATCCAAGAGAGTTCTATCTATCAAGCTTGCAACCTATATTGCTCGATCATCCCCTAATATGTTGTCTCCCTTGGTGGGTATCAAATGAATTCACACTAAACCCCACCAAAATCTTACCTCTAAATTTAGAGATGCTTTGGTTATATTTTCTGTAGGATTATTCAGCCACTCAGGTTCCCCATCTTCTATAAGAGTCGCTAGCCATTTGCTCTAATTTTCCCAGTTCTTCAACCGAGCATAGAAGATAGGTTACGTGGATCTTGGGACAAAGGGTGGCCCATGAAGAAACTTTTTTATGGTGGCGTCTGATACATCCACCCTCACTCCTCGTACTACAACTTTGGTTAGTAGAGGCTTATCTGAAGTTCTATCCCCTTCTTTGCACATATTTTCCACTGTAGCCTGGTAGTTCACGTAGAACTCCCAGACTAGCGAAGGACAGTAAACACCGCTTCCCCTAGTAGTCCACTCCAGGCCATAATCCTTGAGTTTTTGCATCACCTCATGGTATCTGATCAACCTTGTAGTGATAATCTTCTTCTCATCTAAAATTAGCCTTCGAGCAGTTCTTCGATCTGTTATGCGAAGTCCATCCCAAAATATTGTTTCAACTCCAGGGATTTTCCATCTCAAATAGTTCCTAATCTTGGGGATTTTGCATTTAACCAAAGTTCCCCGTACTGGAGAATCCTTATCACCTTGCTGCTCCGATGATGGTGATTCAGAATTAGTTTCTTCAGCTGCAGGCTGCTCAGAACCCTAATTTTTATATTCTTGTTTGGTGTCCTCTTACTCCTGCTTAGTGTGTTCTGATCCTTGTTCCTCTAATACTTACTCAGATGAGGTTGTTACCTCAGTATCATTAGTATTCTCCACCTCAATAGGAATAGGTGGAGGTGGTGTCGTTGGACCAACCCTCTTTCTAGTCCATCTGAGCAGCGGTTTGTCGTCTTCATAATCAAGTCCCCATTGACAAGTCGCCGAGGTACACTCTCTATAGCCGCTTTCTTTGGTGTAGTTGGATTCTTTTTCTTGGGTGCCATGATCAGTTCTCGAATCAACATATAAATCCTCAATTAGTGTCCATAATCAAACAAGAGAAGAAAAGGATCACCTCAATTTAACCTCAGTACTATTTTTAGTTCGAAGGTTTGAAGGCCTTTCTGATTTGCCGTCACAAGTGTGACGGATCTTCAAAGGTGTCATCAACCTCATCCAGAATCTACAATATTTCCCAAATTTTGAAGGCCTTTTTATAAAGCCGTCACATAGGTGCAAGGCCGTAAGAGTTGTCGTCAGACAAAATTACCACTACCAATTCCTTTTTACTTGATTTTTCATCTACCATTATTCTCAATTTTAACTTAGGTCATGTGATTCAACTAAAATTTAAATTAAATTGCACCGCATGACCCTACAAACCCTAGTTTTCAAAGGAGCTTGAAACATGTTGATGGGTTCAGCTCATTCCTTTGAAACCAAGGTTTCTTGTAGTTCACAATTTCTCCAAAGAAAGATGAAGTTAAAGTTTTTCTCATACCTGAATGTCGACTCTTAGTTGATGTACTTCGAGCACTTATAATTCTGAGTGAGAGAAGACTGTAATAAGAGAGAGGGAAATTCTCTTGACTTAACTCTCAAGCTTTAACTTACAAGGAAAGTATTAAAATTTTGCCTTAGATGGAAATACCTTTGAAAAATGAAGGGAAATAATTCACTATGGAAAGAAAATCAAAACTGAAAAAAAATACCTGTAGTACGTGGGAACGTGAACAACTGTTTCTGGGCCGGGCAAGCTCAAATTTTTAAACTGGGACTAACTCATCTAACGGTAGTTTTTACGCCCCGTCAGAGATCATACGACGCTTCAAAATTGCCATCATCCTTTACAGTATAAGGCTTTGACTTGATTGTTTTAATGACGTTTCTCACATCTTGTCATACTTGTGACAGCCCATCAAAATTAACGTCAACCTTCTCAAGATGACTGTAACCAGTTCACCTCCATTATGCAACTCTTAGCTACAAAAATTAACAACACTAGTGCAACAAAATTAAAACTACGCCTGATTTAATGTCACGACACAACTTGGTTATCTCGAATACTCAGACTTTGTCAAGATACCGTATCGATACCTCATTACTATTTTCCTAGAATACATCCACAACCGAAAAGATATTCATCTCTTTCTCTTGCTTCATAGGAGGATGCATGTTGAATCTGGCCTCCATTTTTCCATACCTGAACCTTAGCTCATTGAGCTCCATATTAACTAGTACTCTTCCCACGGCTAATAGTGGTCTACCCAAAATGATGTGTACCTTAAAATCAACATCACAATCTAATATCACAAAATCTGCTGGCCGAATAAAGTCATCCATCTTTACCGACACATCATGCAATATACGAACTGGTTATTTCACCGATCTATCTGCCATCACAAGACGCATCGTTGTGGGGGTAGGTTCCCCCAATCTAAGTTTCTTGTAGATATCAAGTGGCATTAGATTAATACTTGTTCCAAAGTCACATAAAGCTTTGAAGAACTTCATGGACCCAACTGTGTACGGTATAGTATATGCTCCAGGGTCAGGATTTTTATGCACTAAGGATTGTGAAGAAACAGTACTACAGTGGTGGATGTTGTCCACTGCCTCAAAACTTATCTTCCGCTTTTTTGTTAACAATTCCTTCATAAATGTAATATAGTTTGGCATTTGCTCAAGTGCCTCTATCAATGGTACATTCACTATCAGTTGTTTCAGTATTGCCATGAATTTGCTAAATTTTTCGTTATCTGATTTCTTCCTCAATCTCTGAGATAAGGGAGGTGGTGTTCTTGGTATTTCTTTCAATAGAACTTCCCCTTTCTTTTTGTCTTTTTTCTTTGAAATATCAACAAAACCATCTAGCTTCTCAGACTACACTAGATTTCTTCCTTATGATTCATCAACACTTACCTCATTCCCCACAAATTTTCCCACAGGAGGGCCACATAATATCTTACCACTTCGAGTAGTAATCATAATATAAGATCCATCAATCCACGGGTTTTGAACCATTTCACTAGATAAAGTACCAGCTTTTCTCTGGTTTAGTGTAGTAGAAAGTTGGCTCATCTATTGCTCTAACTGCTTAATAGAAGCAAAGTGTGAGCTAACCAACTGACTCAGGGTAGAAAACTCACTCTTCATAGTAGTTACCCCTGAGTTGGTAGCTTCAACTCCCTTTAACAGCTTTTCCATAATGTCCTCTATTGAAATCTTTCAAGAAATAGTTGTTGCAGTATCCTGACTTCCAGGAGGAACATACAAACCACTCCTGTCATTATTGTTTCTACAGTGTCCCTGCTTTTTATCTTTATAATCAGGCTTGTCATAGATTTCCTTGGAAACTTCTTTGATTACTCACATAGTTTGCCTCTACATCAGCACCTGCAGAAATAGTACCCTGAGATTCCAACGCTTTAACCATTTCAGTCTTACCGGATAACAAGTGCTTGGGTAGCAAGTCCATCTGCGTCTTCAAATGGGCCATGTCCTAATCTCGCTCCCCATCCCTTCTACGCTGCTCCGTAGTTATACCAACAGTAACAGTCGGGCTAGCCACCACAAAATCCCTAGTGTGCCAAGCCTGACACTGTTTGGTCACTCTATTCAGCATGTCAGAAGCATCTAGAAAATGGAGGTCAATAAACGAACCATCTGCAGCATTGTCAATAGTTAGATTTGTCACAGAGTTAAAATCTCGATACAAAGTCTCCATCAAGTGCAAGTCTATTATGTTGTGGTTCGGACATTGTGCACGTTTCTTCTTAAATCTTTTCTAGGTTTTGTGCAATGCTTTAGTCGGGAGCTGTCTAAAGTTACTAATTTCATCCCTTAACTGTACCCTTCTGGAGGGTGGAAAGAACCGTTCTAGGAACACATCTTTCAACTGTCTTCAGTTGGTTATAGAATCAGGCTCTAGTTTATTCAACCATATTGTTGCCTCTCCAGACAGAGACAACGAAAACAACCTCAACCTGATTGTATTTTGGCTCACTCCCGGATTGTCAAAGGATTTTCAAATGGTGTGAAGTTCACCAAATGCATGTTCGGATCATCACCAGGAAAGCCTCCAAATAAATCCCTCAGATTCAGGAGTTGGATCATGGTACTTTTTATGCTGAATTTTGCACCCGGTGCCAATGGTGGAGGAATGATAGCGCCTATTACACCAGCCCCATCCATTACTTCATCATCTTCATCAGCCTCATATTGAATAGGTTGTTGACCATATCTTCCTTAGATTAGATGATTTCTATTAACATTTTGCTGCACTAGTGTAGCAACCTGCTTAGCTCTCCTTGGGTTTTGAGGATTCAGCAATTCCTCATCACCCAAGTCTTCATCATCAGGGTTCTAGTGATGTTTTTATTAGCCTAAATTCTGCACATTCACCTGAGCCCTGGCCAAAGCAGCTAGTCTCTCTGCTTTCTGTTGTTCAGCCATTCTCCCTATCAGCTAAGGTTTTGAGTTGATTGGTAATAGCAGTTCTCCAAAATATCTTATTTTGGCATAAACAACACAACACTTAAAATAGACAAAAACAACAAATAAACATAAATCAAGGAAGCTTAGCTATCATAAAAGTTTCGCGCACAAACTTTTAGTCTACAACCGTATTCCCCAGCAACGATGCCATTTTTGATAACGCTCAAACTACACTCTTGAACGGGTGGAAGCGATCGTTGTCAATATAAAATCCAACTAGGTTGGGGTAGAATCCCACAGGGAATAGGGTGTGAACTTCGATTTGTTTATGAAATACTTTACTGGTAGTTTACTCTTTTCGAAAATAGGGGTTTAAGTTTCACAGAGAGTCAATTGTCACTTTTAATATTTTAGTGTTTGTAACCAAGAAAAATGGGAGACCAGAGTTATATTCACCATAGATTTTGGGAATTGACAGATACTAGGTAATTCTTAAGACTCTTGAAGTAAGTAGAAATAGCAGAATATCAAACCCTAATCCATGGATCCCATAACTCGGGCTAATGGAATTAGCGGCTCATGATTTCATGAACGAAATAACAAGTTGGATTCATGATAATATGGATAGATTTTCTAATGGATGAAACCTAACAAGTATTTATTTAATTCAATCACAGGATAAAACCCCACAATAATTGATAAGTGTTTGGAAAGAAAACAAGAAAAATATCTGATGAAAAAGATAAAGCAATTTTACGTGCCACCCTCCGAGTTAAATGCCTGATAGCTTCTCAATCCTCAAAATCCAAAAAAAGAGATCCTTTAAAAAACCTAAAACAAGTTTTTAAATAGTTAATTATAAATAAGGAAACAAAAATTAAGATTTTAGTTTTCTCTTTGGAATAGTCGACGACAATCTTGACGGCGTGTCATACATCTGACGATGTGTGCAAGATATCGTCAAAGTTTCTAGTGAATTTTATCTTTTGATTCTTCTGATAGTAAATATGAGGGCGTGTCAGTTAAGTGATGGCACGTGAAAAAATGTCGTCACATCTTCATTGGAAATCAACATGTTTTGCTTTGAGTTGACGACATTTTTGATGCCTTATCATAGTTGTGACGACGCTTCAAAAAGGCCATCACATATCACTTCAATTCTTCATATTCTGTATATGCTTGACGCTCACTTGGACAACCTTTCACATATCTGACGGCACTTCAAAAATGTCATCAACTTTACTTCAGCTTATTTGCACTAGATTCTAACTGATTTGTTCTTCTTTCCTTTTGTTTCCTCCCCTATCACTTACATCTACATTAACACAATAAAAAAAATCAAAACTAACAAAAGTTACTTAAGACTTTGCAATTATTCCGAGTTGAAAGCCTCAAATGTGTTAGCATCTGCTCACACATCAGTATGATCACAAATATAGAACTGCGAAGTGATAAATGATGCAACAAAATTCCAAAAGTTACTATGGAAGGAATAAAGCACATAACTTCTCATTAGGAATTATTCCTCAACAAAACACATATAGAAATCAAAAGAAAAGGGTTTTATGGCATCGCCAAGTACATTATGTAAGCATGAATCATGAGATTAAGGGACCAACGTCGTACAATGGGTATCACAATGTCAGAGATGGTATACTTGGAAAATTGGGATCATTCACTGAAAACTTTTGAATTGAATTATGACTAAATATCTGAATCATAGATAAGATGCATGGACTGAACTGAATTCACAATTTTCATGGATGTGAATGAATTGCCTTATAGAATAACCACATTCATGAAACTGTGGATAATAAGATGAGATGGAAAGATGGAAATATATAGGAGCTTATCTGTCTGATTGCTAATATGAATTGTTGGCCATACAGACTAACTCATACTGAAAGTTCATACTTAAATTGAGTATTTTTTTCAACACTCTTGCTACGAAGTTCTAATAACATCAGGGAGCAAAGAATTATTGACCATGATCTGAGTATGATATCTAAATATGAAATCTCAATATGGCTATAACTCTACAACATGGAACATAGGCCTACCAAAAATAATTTAGGATGGAAAAAACTTAATTATCTAAGATTCAAAATTAGATTCTAACACTTAACATAAATATTCCTAAATCTTTAACAAACTATACTAACTCTATTCTTGAACACTCCCTTAATATTTACTATCCTTATCTTTCTTTAGCTTCAAAAATCATCATCATATTTTTACACCCTTCTTGACTATGTTGCCCAACTAAGCACATAATCTACCACTTTTCCTTCATTGCCTTTTAATATCACATCTCGAAACTTATATTTTTCATTAAACCATGAGAATTACCATTACACCAACATACCCAACATCATCAACCTATAACCCATAACTTAGCTAGTAAGAGCATCATATACTATATAGCCTTATTCATACTTAGAAACTCAAAGGTACTATCTAAGCACACATATTGTTAAAACATAGAAATAATACAATCCCATATCACCTAGGATACACTTATAGCTCATACACATATCAACATACTTTATTTCAAATCAATAAACTTAAATTCTTGCAAACACCATTCCAATCCTACTGACTCACCTTTCATACAACTAGCCCTACGGATACAAAATCTAGTAAATCTAGATAAATACTATTCCCATTTTACTGCTGTTAAACTTCTAGGTTCACACTTCTAACTGTCTATCATATGCTATCATAGGATTCTGAGAAGGTCTGAGGGAACATCTGACGTCAGCTCAATGCATAATTTTTCATGATCATGAATGAAATCTTTCATACATTGGAGCATAAAGGAACTCGTGGGATACTTTTTGAGCCAACATGAAATCCTATAGTTAACTACAGGGACTGTTTGAGAATACTCTATCGATAAGAACTTAAACTTTAATATTTTTGTTACCTCAAAAAAAGGTAGAGTTTGCATTAATAGAGCAAAATAAAAGTCTGTATAAGTATCATAGAGAATATCTTTACAGCATGATCTAAGATATAAAAGAAGGGAAACATTTCTTAAATGCCTTGTAGCTTCTCAAAGAAAAGTATAGGCATCTCCGTATCGTTCCACAAGACTCTACTAGACACAACTTCATAGACATCCTAAGACTCTTGAACCTTGTGCTCTGATACCAAGTTTCCCTTGACTCGAGACTACTCCCTAGTCGTAACACTGTTCTTGGAACCTCAAGTGATCCCAAGATAACCCATGAACTAGTATACAACTTGAGATATTGATTTAAATTATATAAAAACATAAATTGCTAAGTGGAAACATAATCATGACATAATCTAAGTAAATATAACACTAATAAAGTTTACAACATAACAAAATCAAAAAAAGAATTTGAATTACATATCATGACTCTGACTGGCTATCTATGAAGCCTCTACTATAATGACTATAGATAGCTGGGACATGCCTCCAACTACAACTAATCAATAAATATGGATAAAAAAAAATTACCACACATAAAGTGTAATGGATTGGAGTTCCCAAAATAAGAGGTCTTGTCACCATCCTGAAAGCTGAGAACTATCTGATTATGACGTGTGGGCTACAATTGGTACCTACATTATGAAATAATGTTTCCACACAAACTTATATATGGTCAGTACTTTTGTAATGCACTGAGTAAGTGGGGATGAATACAATAAGTAAGACTGAATAGATACATAATATTAAAACATGCATGCTAAGTGTAAGTAGACTCACCAAGACACTGAAATAAACTGAAAGCTGAAGTATCTTAAAACATGAGTAACAAACATAATCTGATAAGCTGGTGAATCACTACACTCAGTTTCTTAAATCTTTACTTTTATAAAATAAGTAGAACTGAAGCTGGGAAGTGGTAAAACATAAATACTATATTTAAATCTCATGTAAAGCTGAACATGCTATAAAACTGAACTGAGGATCATGTATGAAAACTGAGCATGAAAACATAAACATGTAAAACTAAGAATGAAAGACTAACCACAAACATGTACTGAAATAATCTAAAATCTAGATAACCAAATCACTGTTATCTACATACTGGATAACTAAAATTTGCATAATTGAATAAATGATATCTATATACTTGGCCATGCAAACCTGAATTGACATACTCTAAATACAGAAGTACGACTATGAGAGCTATTATGTAACCGACATGCCCCAATATGAGCTAATTTAGGACCAACCTATAACCCCAGTTGTAAGAGTGTTAGTACCTTTCCATAGTTGCTAATACATGGTTGTATGGATACATTAATCATGAGTCCCAAAGGACTAGGGAGTCAATTCAAAACTTTCAAGTGACCCTAAGAGAGTGTCAGTCTTAAACTGGCTAGTGACATCTCATAATCCTATGCTGGCTCCATAGTTCTAGAACTTAGGGAATACTACTAAGGACCCAGTCCTAACTGGAAGGTAAGCCCCCATCCCTAGGTTTTCTCGATGCTAAATACTACTCTCAACTGAAAGACATTGAAACTCAACTGGTGCATGCATTGATAAATGATAAGCTTAGATCATGGTATTCTTAAAATAAAAGTGCATGCATATCTTGAAGATATCATGAACATATGAACTGATATTTTTAAAATAAAATAATACTGATGAGTTTATTATAAAAATAATGATATTAACATGGTGATAAAATCATAATTCATACCAGCTTTGTTACTTGAAAATAAAAATTTATAAGGTATTGGGTGTTCATAACCCTCCAACACTGAATGATCATAAAATACATAAACAATGCTTAAAATAGTGGTATAAATTATAATTGAAAGACCCAATACAGAAGACATTTCAATAATTGGGCTCAATGGGTTAAATGGACCAATTAATAAATACCCCTCATACCTCAATTAAATGACTTCTTGAAAAAAACTTGAAATTGGAACTTGAATCCTTGAGTTCTTGAGGGATGAAACTTAAATTTTGTTCTTGGGAAGAGGGGAAGGTTTTGAGCCATTTATTGAATGTTTAGGGTTAATAGAGTGGAAATAACATGTTTGAAAAACCCTTAATTTATTTAAGAATGATTAGAAATGATTTAGAGGTGTTAGAAGACCTAAATGCCCTTAAATTATGCTAAAATGGAGCAACCTTAGTACTTTGCTTTTGCTGGGAGGCGCACAACCAAGGTACACTTGAGGGTGTGTGACATATGATAAAAAAACACCTGATGGTGTGAGGCGCACACCAAAAGTACACCTCATCTAGGGGCTATTGGCGTTTGTCACGTGCATGACCTTAATATGGTTATAACTTTTCCCTCAAATATTGGATTGAGGCAAAATTGATATCATTGGAAGATAATTAAATTATCGATAATTTAGTGGGTTTCGAGATATAAAATTCTACATATGTAAAAATTTATACCCATTTAAATTTGACCCATGTATAACTAAACAACAAAATTTGGTCGAATCAGAGGCTTTTAGCTCAACTTTAATCTAAGTGATTCGTATGAACATTTTTCCACCTAATAAGAACTCTTCAATATAAGCTTATAATAATTACACATGTACTCAAATATAAATCATGGGATTAGAGTTTACACATATAGGAACGATTGTTTGATTTCTAGCTAAGAAATGTAGGGTGTTACAATTCTGGTTAAATGTTATTACCTTTATGAGTCATATTGTTTCCATGAAGGTATCATAGTGTATCCATAGAAAGTTATGTTGGTTAGGAAGTGTCCTAAACCCATGACACCAACCAACATTCAGAACTTCTTGGGTTTAGCTGGGTATTATAGAGGGTTTGTGGAGAGATTTTCTACTGTTATTGTCCTGTTGACTAGGTTGACTCAAAAAAGGTAAAGTTTCTATGTTCTAACACTTGGGACGGTAGATTTAAGAAGGTGAAATATTATTTAACTTCTGCTCTAGTTTTAACCGTACCCGAGGGTACTGATGGCTTTATCATTTATTGTGATGTGCCCTATATGGGATTGGGTTATGTATTGATGAAACACGGTAATGTCATGGAATATGATACTATGCAAATAAAGGTTCATGAGAAGAACTATCTAACTCATGACTTGGAGTTTTTTGCGGTGGTATTTGTTTTGAAAATTTGGTGCCATTATTTAGTAATACCCCAATTTTTCCAAATCAGAATGCTACACGGTGCTTATGACCCCGAAGGACCACAAGATAACCCATGAATCATATCTGTACCTTTACACTGCAGAATATACTTGTAAAATATGGAAAACATGAACAATAAGACATAAGGTTTAACTAAATAAAGAAACTCTCAAAATATGACATCCATGTGGGTAGCAAACACCCAAAACAACTGAATCTAAACTGAATCTGAATACTAAATATGAAAACCTAGTACTGTATGAATAAGGAGTTAAAGGAATATGTCTCCAACTAACTCCATAAACTGAAAACTAACTAAATTAATAAATGAATAAATCAAGTATTATCGTCCTCAAATAAAAAGGACTCACTGTAACTCTGTATACTGAATGATACTGCTACTACTGGTCTGGAAATCGTGTCTCTGAACCTATGGTGTAACATGAAAAGAAAGCACCATAGCACAAATGCGTCAATACAACTGGAGCACTGAGTATACGAGTGAGGTAGGCTAATGCGAAGGGTTTACATGCATGAATAATTCTTACTAAATGACCAATATAAATGTAAGAGTGAAAACATACATACATTGTAACTGAGATCGTGAGTACGTGATAGCTACATCTGTACGCTAATACATGGCTGAAAATATAGTTCTGATAGCATGAGGGACTATATCTGACAGTCCTGAATTTGATAGAACTGTCTGAGTTCCATGCTATAACTGAGATTTGACTATATCTAACAGTCCATGTATACAAATATCTGAAGAACTATCTGACTTCTTTTACTAAGACTGAGTCTGAAACTATGGGAGGTAGTTGTTTAACCGACATGCCCCATGTATGCTAAAGTAGCTGAACTGGGGCCCAATCACTGCCCTAATTGGAAAGGTGTCAATACCATGCCACGGGTAAAGACATGCTATGAGTGACCCTCAAAGGTAGCAGTGTCCCCAAAAGAGAATGATGGATGTCCGCCCCATCAACCCTTAAGATGGAAGTGTTGATGTCTCAACCTATGCTGGCTACATAGTTCTGGAATGCAAGGATTGCTTCTAAGAATCACACCTTCATATGAAGCCAGTGAGTTCCCATCCTTGGGTTCGCTCTGTGCTAACTCCTATTCCCATCTGAAGAGACTGAACATGAGTTAACTAACTATACATGAATTGGGTTTACTGAATTTCCATTGACTGATAGAATAATACTGATAACTGACTCAGATCATGAGATTTCTGAGGTTTTCTGAGTCACATGACTGACTGAATTCTATAGAACATTGCTTGACTAAATATATCATGACAACATGACTTGGCTCTAGGAACACAGCTATAGTTTTGGGTACGAATACCCCTAGACTTGATAGAAGGAAACTGACACACATGACATGACTTGATCATAAGATTTGAGTCCACAATTCATAATATCAGAAGTGATAACGCTCAATCTACAGCTCTCGTAGGAGTGTAAAGCGGTCGTTAGCAAATATAGAACCCAACCTGGGTTGGGTGTCGATCCCACAGGGAATAGCTTGGCCAACAAGTAAGTAAAATTACTAAACTTTTGGTGTAAGTCTCGTAAGAAGGGGGGATTCTTGTTGTGTAAGTAATGTAAACAAAAGCTGAAAATAATAAAGTAAAAAGAGAGAGATTGTTACGTTGGTTGTAAACAATGAGAATTGAAGCGTTGGGGTTATGTCCACCTTCTGAGGTATACATCTCTATTGGCTATGAGTGTGTAGAATTCTGACATGCAATTGCTTATAGAGAATTGTAGTCGATGGTAAATCCAAGCGTCTCTCGACCTAAACAAGGACTATTTCACTTTAACTCTCTCGAGCTTAAAGCGTGTCTAGCGGTACGAATCTCCAAGAGGTTAGTCCAGTTACGACACTAGCTTTTTAATAGGAAAGGGTGTCCTACTACCTTGACATTATCTCTTTTCCAGACAAATTACCTTTCTCTTAAACAAGTTAAATGTTAGACTGGCGTATTCTTGCGTTTGCAACCGCAAAGAATGTGGATTAAGATGAAGAGAATAATGATATAAGCAATATACATGTCTCGAACTCACAAACTCACAGCAATAGATAGTAACTCATTCGGCTTCCATAACCCCAACAGAGAAGTTTAGTTACCCATGAATGCGAAGGAGATCACGATTGACATTGTTATTATATCATGATATTGAGTAATGGAGTGTAGATCAAGTGATAGGCGTGAGGCATGTCTCCTTAGCTTGGTAACAATTCTCTTGTTGTGGAATTTAAGAATAAAAAAGTAGATTAGAAGTGTTTGTAGTGGAAGATGAGAGGGATGGAAGAAAATTAATTGTTGAATAGAAGATTGTTCTCTCCACTAAGGGAGGAATGTCTCTCCACTAAGGGAGGACTTGAATAAAAATCACTAGCATGATAGGGTATTTATTATACTCCTATCCTACTCCTACTATGCTAATGAAATAAATAACCAAATCCTACTAGGCCTATGGAACACTTAACCCAAATGTACTATGTTAAGGTAACATTATCATAATCCAAATAAACTAATGAAATACATAACCTAATTGTACTAGGTTAATGTATCTTTGTCAAAATCCAGCTTTGTGTCTGTAAGTCCCTAAAGTCTTCAGAATTGCTGTTTTAGCTCGGGACAGATTTTCCATGCAACAGTTTTGGTCCTTTAGGCATCCAGCTTCCTTCTCCTTCGTTCGTGAGCTTTCTTTTGCGTCAAGTAAGCCATAAAATGCTGAATTTTGCATCATTTATACCTGAAACTTTACTAATCATGTTCGTTAGCTCATTTATAGGAAAAAGGACTAAAAGTGCATGAAATATATAATTTGTTCTCAAAACTAGGCTAAAATATAGGCAAAATATATTGATATAGGCGTGTAAATCCGCCTATCATCAACACCCCACACTTAGAGCTTTGTTCGTTCTCGAACAACATATCATGTCCTTCTAAACATCAACTTAGGGTTTTTACAATAATAACACAAAACATTTATCAAGACAAGCACAACAACTATCAACAATGAGTAGCTTTTTGATTATAAGTAGAAACAATTTAACCTCTAGTATAGACTCGTGATGGTGATCAACTCACATGCAAACATTAAGGTGCATAGAATCATATACAACTATCCAAAGCTCATACCTGTAGGCATGCAATCTTTTTCGAGATGCCTCATACATTTCTTTAGAGAGTCACCAATTATATCATCAATAGTCCACCCCATATCTCTCTTATATCTCTTCAGAGAAGAGATGAGAGCCTCTACATGCTGTTCACTTAAATCATCTGCAATCTCTGGAAGTATATTTCTACTTTCCAAGAACACATACCTTAGATAATCGGGGAGCTCTTGAGATTCTAGCATTGGTGGCTCGTCAATGGGAGTCTTCGTTGTTGGTTGATTCTTGAGATCACAATCTGGTTGCTTAGGATTATAAGACTCTATTTTGGTTAGATCACCCATAAGTTCTTCGTAATCTTCATTATCTTCATGCTCAACATTCAGTGGCGCAGCAGACAATGGCTCAACAGTAGGCTGTTTCTCTATAGATAATGCTTTCATATCCTCTTGATGAACATCAGCTATAGATAACTCATTCATATCGTTGGGCTGCTTCATGGCTTTGCATATATCAAATCGTACTACTTCATCATTAATTCGAAACAAAAGCTCATTATCTTTCATGTCAATAAGCACACTTCCGGTTGCAAGGAAAGGACGTCCTAGGATTATGGGAACTTCAGAATCCTCCTTACAATCTAGAATAACGAAGTCTGCAGGAAAGATGAATGAAGAAACTTTCACCAACACATCATTCAAGATACCCACAGGTCTTTTTACTGACCTATCAGCCATCACGAGCCTCATATTGGTTGGTGTCGGATCCCCTAGCCCCAACTTCTTGTAGATCGATAATGGAATCAAGTTGATGCTGGATCCTAAATCGCACAATGCTTTGGCAAAATTCAAAGATCCGACGGTGCAAGGAATAGTGAAAGCTCCGGGGTCGGCCTTCTTCTGAACTATCGATCGGGTAGCAATTGCACTACAATGATGTACATCATCCTTCAGCTCATAACTTGCTGCCCTCTTCTTTGTCAAAAGATCTTTCATAAACTTCGCATATCCAGACATTTGTTCAAGTGCCTCCACTAATGGAACATTGATGGTCAGCTGCTTTAACATAGTCATAAATTTGTTGAACTTAGTGTCATCCGCCACCTTCTTCAATCTTTGGGGAAAAGGTGGTGGTGGGTATGGAAGTGTTCTCTCTGTGGCTTTTTTCTCCTCTTGCTTCTGTTTTCCACTTTTTCAGTTTGGACGTCGTTGGGAGTGACGTTAGTAACGTCATCTGCGGACTCCTTATGTTTCGCGTTGTTATTCTTGTCCACAACTTCGTCAACCACTTGCTTGTATTTTGCTGAAGTTTCCAGCACCTTACCACTTCTGGTAGTGATGGCCATGCATGACCCATCATTCCTTGGGTTTTGCACAGTATCGCTAGGTAAAGTGTCGGCCTTTCTTTGATTGAGTGCTTCTGAAAGTTGGCTCAATTTCTGCTCTATTCGCTTGATAGAAGTGGAATGTGAATCAACTAATTGTTTCATGGAGGACAAATAATTGATTACCTCTGTTACTCCCGCCCTCGTTGCTTCCACTCCTTTCAATAATTTAGCCATCATGTCTTCCATACTTCCAGAATTAGATATGGTGGTCTCACGTCTACCAGGGGGAACGTACAAACCACTCTTTTCATTGTTTTTCTTCCAACTACCTTGGTCTTTGTTTCCAGATTTATCATAATAGTTCCAACCTTGGTTTCCTTGGGCATTCCTGCGGAAACCCCCCTGATTGTTCAAGTAGTTGGCCTCCTCTTCAGAATCAGATTCGTCTCTTCCTTTTGACGCAATAGCTTTCACTTTTTTGGTCTTCCCTGATAATAAATGCTTTGTAAGAAGATCCATTTGTTTTTTCAAATGCGCCATATCTTGATCACGTTCTTCTTCTCTTCTTCTTTGGTTTGCAGTCATACCAATAGATAAAGTGGGGCTTGCTACCTCAGAATCCCTGGTATGCCAAGCTCTACTTTGTTTCGTCATGCGATCTAGCATATTGCTTGCTTGACCAAAGGGGAGGTCCATGAAAGAACCTCCAGCTGCATTATCCACCACTGGTTTAGTTATTGAATTCAAGGCTCTATACAAGATCTCCATTAGGTGAACATTAGTCATGTGATGGTTTGGGCATCTCGCTAGCTTTGTCTTGAACCTCTCCCATGTTTCATGAAGAGCTTCAGTGGGAAGCTGGCAGAAGTTGCTGATTTCATCTCTCAATTGTGCTCTTTTGGATGGCGGAAAGAATCTTTCTAGGAAAGCATCTCTCAATTGCCTCCAATTTGTAATTGAATCAGGAGTCAGCCCATTCAACCATAGTGTTGCCTCCCCAGACAGAGATAATGGAAATAGACATAATCGAATAGTATTCTGACCAACACCAGGATTGTCAAAAGACTTGCATGTAGAAATAAAGTTGATGAGATGCATATTCGGATCATCGCCTGCTAGTCCACCAAATAATCCCTTGAGTTGCAATAACTGAATCATGGTGCTTGTGATGTTGAACTTGGCTCCGGGCACTAATGGTGGTGGAATTATAGCTCCAGTGGCTCCGGCACCATCAAGATCATCATCATCATCGTCGAAAGCTGGCTGCAAAGGTTGGCGATCATACCTATACCGATCTTGTCGACCTCTTCTGTTGGCAGGTGTTGCAGTTTCAGCGACATGCCTTGGGTTTATCAACTTGTCATTACCTAAATCCTTATCGTCAGGATTTGTTGCTCGCCCAGGATTATCAATATTTTGTTGTTGGACTTGAGCAGTGGCAAGAGCAGCTAATCTTGCTTGCTCGAGTTGAGCAGCCATCCTGTCGATTTCAGCTTGTGCTTTCATTCTTCTAATTTGTTGTGGTTCAGGATTAATTGGTAATAACGGTTGACCAGAACTTCTAGTATGGGGCATGCACTAAAGTAAAAACCTGCAATAAACAAAAACAAAAACTAAACGTAATAGTACGAGAATCTTTGACCAAAGGGTCTATTAATTATCATGAACTTGATTGACACTCGTATTCCTCGGGAACGGCGCCAATTTTTGATAACGCTCAATCTACAACTCTTGTAGGAGTGTAAAGCGGTCGTTAGCAAATATAGAACCCAACTTGGGTTGGGTGTCGATCCCACAGGGAATAGCTTGGCCAACAAGTAAGTAAAATTACTAAACTTTTGGTGCAAGTCTCGTAAGAAGGGGGGGACTCTTGTTGTGAAAGTAATGTAAACAAAAGCTGAAAATAATAAAGTAAAAAGAGAGAGATTGTTACGTTGGTTGTAAACAATTAGAATTGAAGCGTTGGGGTTATGTCCACCTTCTGAGGTATACGTCTCTATTGGCTATGAGTGTGTAGAATTCTGACATGCAATTACTTATTGAGAATTGTAGTCGATGGTAAATCCAAGCGTCTCTCGACCTAAACAAGGACTATTTCACTTTAACTCTCTCGAGCTTAAAGCGTGTCTAACGGTACCGAATCTCCAAGAGGTTAGTCCAGTTATGGCACTAGCTTTTTAATAGGAAAGGGTGTCCTACTACCTTGACATTATCTCTTTTCCAGACAAATAACCTTTCTCTCGAACAAGTTAAATGTTAGACTGGCGTATTCTTGCGTTTGCAACCGCAAAGAATGTAGATTAAGATGAAGAGAATAATGATATAAGCAATATACGTGTCTCAAACTCACAAACTCACAGCAATATATAGTAACTCATTCGGCTTCCATAACCTCAACAGAGAAGTTTAGTTACCCATGAATGCGAAGGAGATCACGATTGACTTTGTTATTATATCACGATATTGAGTAATGGCGTGTAGATCAAGTGATAGGCGTGAGGCGTGTTTCCTTAGCTTGGTAACGATTCTCTTGTTGTGGAATTTAAGAATAGAAAAGTAGATTAGAAGTGTTTGTAGTGGAAGATGAGAGGGATGAAAGAAAATTAATTGTTGAATAGAAGATTGTTCTCTCCACTAAGGGAGGAATGTCTCTCCACTAAGGGAGGACTTAAATAAAAATCTCTAGCATGATAGGGTATTTATAATACTCCTATCCTACTCCTACTATGCTAATGAAATAAATAACCAAATCCTACTAGGCCTATGGAACACTTAACCCAAATGTACTAGGTTAAGGTAACATTATCATAATCCAAATAAACTAATGAAATACATAACCTAATTGTACTAGGTTAATGTATCTTTGTCAAAATCCAGCTTTGTGTCTGTAAGTCCCCAAAGTCTTCAGAATTATTGTTTTAGCCCGGGACAGGTTTTCCATGCAGTAGTTTTGGTCCTTTAGGCGTCCAGCTTCCTTCTCCTTCGTTCGTGAGCTTTCTTTTGCGTCAAGTAAGCCATAAAATGCTGAATTTTGCATCATTTATACCTGAAACTTTACTAATCATGTTCGTTAGCTCATTTATAGGAAAAAGGACTAAAAGTGCATGAAATATATAATTCTTTCTCAAAACTAGGCTAAAATATGGGCAAAATATATTGATATAGGCGTGTAAATCCGCCTATCATCAAGAAGTAAGGGATAGTGTAATTCATGAGTCTATTCAACATCTCAAACATGATAAGGAAAGCATGGATACATTTTGTGTACATGTTTTATAATTCCATTATCACACATTCTTCACACCACAACAATAGCAATATATAAATAGCATGAAATTCATATTGAGTGTATAGCTAATATGGACTTGTCATTTATGTATCATAAAATCGTGTAAATATGGACTTCTAGCATTCTGGGCATTTTAATAAACAGCTTGCATGCACACCTTAGGAATAGGTTTTCTCAACAAATCTTAATCATCTTGAACCACCCAATTTCATGGGTTTTAACCACAAACATGCATACTTCATGGAAATCATCTTAAAATAATATTTTTAAGTTTAAACAATGGACATTGACATGAACAACATCACATAGCAACAAGGAAATCAAAGATTCTCATTTAAAATCATGGTTCTTGAACTCTATGAATGAAAGGGGTCCATAGATGAGCACTATGCATACCTAACTCAAGGTTCTTAATGTTTTTGAACTGAAATGATTTGAAATCCTTTGATTCTTGAAGAAGATTGAGTCTTAATCTTGAAGATTTAATTTAGGGATAAACCCTAGTGGTTGTTTGTGAAATAAAAGTGAGCAAAATAGATGAATTCGAACTTATCTGGGTATATATAGGTGGGTGATAAGTGACCGAAATATCCCTATTAAAATAACCTAGAAATAAGCTGAACGTGGTGTATGACAGTCTGATTGAGTTTTCATTAGACTCCTGGTGGACCGTCATTCAGCCCGTCAAATGTGGACTAAAAATAGGCTTTACTGGATAAGGGTTGATGGACTGAATGATAGTACATCACAACTTTGATGGTCTTTCAACTCGTTCGTCAGTCCTTATCCAGAATATTACTTAACTGGCATGGCTTTGACGGTCTAAGTGGTGGTCTATCACTAAGTTGATGGTCCATCAGGCCTTAATCAGAATAGGACCCTTATGCCTTGAAAGTGATGGTCCGAGTGTTTCTCCGTCACTAATATGACGGTCCTCCAACTGGGTCATCGCACCTGGGCGATTCTGACCGTTCCGAGTAAAACGTGCATAACTCCTTCGTCTGATATCAGATTTGGATAAAATTGGTATCGTTGGAAAGCCAACTCAATTTCTCATGTGATAGAAAGTAAAAATCTCAAAAATACTGCATGTACAAAAATAGATTTGCATTTCAAATTAAGTCCTAGCATTCTTGAGATGATTTCTAGCTAGAAAAAGATACGGGTATTACATACTTGTATGGGGTTCATGTTGACATATTTTCAGACTATTATAGTTTTTAGTATGTGTTCACTTACAAGGAGTTTAATCTCAGGCATAGGAGATATCTTGAGTGCTCAACGAATATGATATGAGTCTTTATTATTATCCAAGTAAAGCTAATATGGTTGCTGATGCTCGTAGAAGGTTATCTATAGATATTTTGTCTCATGTTAATGGGGATAAGCGAGGGTTAGTGAAGGATATTCACTTTTTGGATAATCTTAGAGTTTATCTTTTGGACTTTGAGGATGGTCGTTAATTATTTAAGAGGTGGTGAAGTTCTCTCTAGGTGCCAAGGTGAAGAGAAACAGGTTTTGGATCCTATTTTGATGAGAATCAAGGATGATATTGGTCACCATAAGGTGATAGATTTTGAGATTGGTGGTGATGTTATCTTGAGGTACCAAGGTAGATTGTGTGTTCCCAATGTTGATGAGCTGGGAGAGAAGATATTTGTTGAGGCTCAGGAGTCGAGGTACACTGTTTATCTTGGTTCGATAAAGATTTACCATGATTTGAAAGAGATTAATTGGTGGAATAACATGAAAGAAAATATGGCCAATTTTATGGCTAAGTGCATGGTGTGTCAACAAGTGAAGGTGAAGCACTTGAGGCCTAATAGGTTGACTCAAGAGGTTGAGTTGCTTGTGTGGAAATGGGAAGCGATTAATACGGATTTTATTATCGATCATTCGTGGTCTCTTCATCAGTTTGATTAAATTTGGGTCATTATGGATAAAATGACTAAGTCTACTCATTTTCTGCCAGTGAAGACTAGTTATTTAGTAGAGGATTATGCCAAAATCTTTTTTAAGGAAATTGTCAAGTTTCATGGTGTGCTTATCTCTATTATATCTAATCATGGTTTGCATTTCTCATCTAATTTTAGCATTATTTTTAGAGATTTTTGGGTTCTAAGATGAACTTTAGAATCACTCCTCATCCTCAAATGTATGGTCAAGTAGAGCAGACGGTTCAGTCTTTGGAATATATCCTATGGTCTTATGTGCTAGATTTTGTTGGAAGTTGGGGTAGATCAGTTGCCTCTGATAGTGTTTGCATATAATAATAGTATTCACTCTAGTGTTGGGATGGATTCTTTTGAAGACCTTTTATGGTAGGAGGTGTAGGTCTTCTATTGGGTGGATTGAGGTTGGTGAGAATAGGTTATTTGATGCCAACTTGGTTCACCAAGCTATGGAAAAGGAAAAGGTAATCTGGGATAGACTTAAGGCCTCCTAAAGTCACCAAAAGTCCTATGTAGATCTGACGTAGAGGGAGTTGGAGTTTAATGTGAATGATTTGGTGTTCTTGATGGTATCTCCCATAAAGGGAGTTATGATTTTGGAAAGAAAGAGAAGCTCAGTCCTCGGTATATTAGTCCTTTTTAGATTTTGAGGTGAGTAGGGCATGTGGCTTATGTGTTGGAGTTTCCATCTAGGCTGGATTCCATACATCTGGTTTTTAATGATTCGATAATGAAGAAGTGTGTGGGTGATCCTATCTTGGTTGTTCCTTTAGAAAGTGTTGGCATTTCAGATTTCTTTCTTATAAAGAAGTCCCTATAAAGATCATAAATAAGAAAGTCCATTATCTAAAGATCAAGGATATGGCTTTGGTGAACATTATATGGAGGAATCGTAAGGCCGAAGATGCTACCTGGGAAGCTGAAGAGGACATGAAGTCAAAATATCCATTCGAGTTACCCTTTCTGAATAATCATGCTTAAGGTATGCATTAATATGAATATCTTTGTTTTCTGAATTTGTTAAAGGAAATTGTGATTTCCTTGACATCTTTGTTTTTGTCTTTGTTAAATGTAAGTGTGGGTGTGACTTTTTATGCTAAATCATGCCAAAGGATGCCTTAGCCCATCATTCTAGGATGAATGATCCTAAGGGTGGAGAATGTAATACTTGAGATTTTGGTCCTTGAAAATTTCTTGACCTATGGGCTTACTGCCCAGATTATGATTCTTCCTATGAGTCGTAGGAACTCATTATGGGTTGTAGGATCCTAATTTTAGCCTGAACAGTGTGGATAGTCCAAGTTTCTATTATTATTATGATTGGATCATAACGAGTCGAAAATACTCAATATGAGTGTATAGTCCTATCTTATGCTAAACCATTGTAGTGCCTAATTAATTCTGCCTTGACTAAAGTTGAACCTAATGAGTCATAATGTGTGAGTACGAGTTGTATGATATGAGTCATAGTCAGACCAGTGTTGGTGCCCCAAGGACACTTTCCAAACAATCATTGGAGGTCATGGGTCGTAAAAGGTGACCCTACGAGTCATAAGGTCACCCGTAGCGATTGGGCGACAATTTTTTAGTGTTTTTATTAAGGGTACTTTGGATATTTCCCCTCTTCCCCAATTATGACCCATGACTTCCAAACCCATTAGGGTATTATTATCACTCTAAAACAAATCAAAATAACTTCTCAACCTCTCTCAAATCCACAAGTTCAAGAAAACATAGGATTTGCAAGAAGTTGGTCAATTAGGGCTCTTAAGGGTGATATCTCTCCATAATTGTGATACTCTCTGGCATGTTACTCTTTCCCAAATCTTATTTTATAAAAAATATAAGTTTTAAATTATATGGAATTGAATGTGGGTTTTAATATGGTTGAGGTTTTTGGAATGGGTGATTCTTGAATTGTTTTCCCATTGTTTTGAGGAGTTGTTCATGATTTGAATTGAATGTTTTTGAACTAATGGGGTGCTGGGTGTGGGAATTGGAATAGGGGTTTAGGTAATCCCCCAAATTGATATTTTGAACTTGGAAATTAGTTTTGAATAATTCTATTCCCCCAACCCACTTTTGTAAATGATGTTGAATTTTAGAATTGTCTCTTGGTTTGACTTACACACCTATAATATTGGATTTCACAAATGGTTAAACAATGAACATGGATTTTGAAAGCCTTGTTGGCTATGTTTTGGTTTAATGAGTAGAGGGGGTCAAGGCATTCCCCCAATTTGATTTGACAACTAAAGCAGTTCGAGATATTCCTCCAACTTGATTCAATTAACAAAATTGGTTGAGGCATTCCCCCAAGTTAATGGAATTGTAATGACATAATTATAAGTTTGAAAGCATATGGTATGACAATATTTGTGGTGTGCCTTAATGCATAACTCTGTGGCTAATGAATGGGTTATGTGAAACTTGTTTTAATTGGGCTTAATGAGGGTTATATAGCTAATCTGTGAAGGTGTGGGTCTTGAATAACTTGTATTGCAAACTCATGTTTGTCAACGTGAGGGTTGGTATTGATCACTTATGCATAATTCACACTATTTATATATATGTATTTATATCTTGGATTTATGTGGTGTCGGGGCATTCCCTGGTCCTCCCTGATAATTTTAGTTTATGCAGCTAGCATGCACTGGGACCTTTTCAGTAGGGGGAGCTGAACCCATATAGCTTGTGGGTTCCTATTTATAATGGTTGAGTTACATAGTCTAGGATAATGTCTTACTATCATCTTAAACCTTGTTCCATACAACAACATCTATTATATATATGGATGCATGTATGTGATTATGTGCAGTGAGTTTAAATTAAACTTGTGACCGACATTAATTTACCTTTATCCTAAGATACATTCTAGTGCTCACCCTACTAATATTCCATGGGCGATATATCCCCACGCGATGCAGGGTACGAAGGAGCTTCTACTTTTTTCTGAACAATGATAGTCAATCTTAGAGTAAGTCACCGCGGAGAAGTGGTGAGATTCAATTCTATGGAAGACTTGATTATTCCATCAGTTTTTCTTCCACAAATTAGAATTGAAGACTTCATATTCAAATTTTTATTTTAATTGTCATTGTCATTGTCAGGGTAGGGTGCATTTCCCAACATAAGTTGTTTTTTGGTATAAGGGCTTTGCGGATATTACTGTTGATTGGGTACTGATGTTGACACTCTTAGATATCTTCGAATTTATTACTATCTATCTTATTATATGTTTGAAATTCAGCTATTGTCTGTGCGTTATGTTCTAGTAGCTAGGCAGAGAGGGTGGTCTTCGGTCCTCTGTAAAATTAAGATACCTATAATGGCCAGGCCCTAGTTTCGGTCATGATAATATTATAATGAAACTTTTGGTCATTTTAAATGTTCTTTCTTATCTTTACCATTAGGGCTTCACTATAGCTATTATAAGTCATTTGTGACATACTGGGACTAATTGTTCGGTTATTGGGGAGTTCATTTGGTTTTAGAACCAATTCCCTGTTTAGAAGTCTTCGCTGTTTCCAAATGGTCACCAAGAAAAATCTTTAGTAAAACAATCTCAGATGAAAATTCTGATTGCTCTAGCAGAGCTAGAATTTTGATTTTAGGCTAGGTGGACCTTTGGTTCAGGTCCTAATGCACCCAAACTCATTTCAACCTATTAGTTGGAAAGTGGAAAAATGGTAAGTATAGATGTGGGGCATATATTTGATCTAGGAGACCTCCAATGGAAAATCCAACTTCACCAATGCGTCCAAAATATTTAATTAGTGAGGTTACATAGTTCATTTGCAAAAATTGAAGTTCGAATGAGTTTTGAGGGTCAAAAACAAGTTTCAACTTTGCTGGTACTGGTTCATGGAGATTGTGCTAAGGGTTAAGAAGATTTCCCTAGAGCTTTAGCGATTCTTAGGATTTCTATAGCAATATCTCCTTACCTGTAGGGGATATATATAGACCACAAGACTTGTTTTGGGGTATTTTCACTTCATCTATGTGACCTAGAAACCCCAAAATGAGTTTGGTAACTCAAAATTGATCATTATGGGTGACTTGGGAGGTTGGTTATCATCTATTATTGCTATAATAATCCAAATTAAGGTAATATATCATCAATTTCTTGGTGAATTTCTTAGTTCTTGACCCAAAACCCTAATTTAGCTTCGGGCTTGATTTTAGTCCCGAATTAGCTTTATGTTTACCCATTTCTTGAAGGTTATGACTCCTTGTTTATATATGAACATTAGGTTGACCTCAAAAATGTATTTTCCTTACGTATGACACACTTGGGATTTTTGGTGTTATTTTTAGACCCGAAGCACAATGGTGAAATATGGATATCTTTATTCTTGTATTGATGAGTAGATTATGATTTGATAGTGTGGTGGTATTTTAGGAATTGTGAAGTAAAGATGGACAATGGTGAATGATGGGTGGTTTTTGGTTTGGCTTTGAAGTAGGCTTCTACCTACACTTCTTCAATATGATATGTGTTATATATGACATGTGAATGTGAATGTTAGGCTTAAGTATGAGTAGAATAAATTTTTCTTGATTATTTATGTTTGTGGATTAAATGAGGGTTTTGTACCCATAATATGGTATGTTTAGGACCCTTTTTGAATCCTATTTCCTCACCCCTAGATTTTATTGAATGGTAGTATGGATATGATATAATGCTAAATTTGGGATGTGGTTTATGTGTTGGAATCATAGTTAATATTATTAACCTTAGTTGGGCTAGCCCATTTATCTTTCAACTATGATTTAAGCAGGATTGACATGAATGCCCTTGATTTTAGACAAAATTCCTATCTTAGGATTGATTACGACTTACTTGACATCTATATTTGAACTAGATACCTTAGCGTAGTTTTGGACATCGATTGCCTAAATATGAAAATTGAGAATTAGAAGAGGGTTCGTCCAGCCCACTTAGGCCAAGACTTGTGTTAGCCCTTATGGATTTAGTTATATATGCTAGGTCTAGTTGAGACTAATGAGCCTTGTTTATGAGATTTTCTTGGTGAATTGATGGATAATGATCTATTTTTCCCTGGATAATGATTAATGGCTTATCGCCCTGATTTTCTTTATATTTCTGATATTAGGCCTTTAAAGGTGTTATTTCTCATAGATGTATTATTTGTCCTATAGAGTTGATGTTCCTTTTAGGAGTGATATTTGGCCCACAGAGATGTTATTTCCTCTTAGATATGATTATTGGGCCTATAGAGACGATTTTCCTCTTCGTTATAATTATCAGGCCGATAGAGATGATATTTCTCTTAGATATGATAATTGGCCTAGAGAGGGGATATTCCTCATAGTCATGATGTAAGACATATAGATATCATATGTCTTATAGATGTGGAATTCTTATTGATATTAGGTCTCCTAGATGTGAGATGCCTTATATACTTGAGATGCCTCCTAGAAGTGAGATGTATCCTATATGTGAGATGATTATAGATATGCTATGACTTATAAATATGATTATCAATATGAGTTCCAGATATGTATATGGGACAAAGGCCTTGATTATGATGTTGTGATTATTATGGACATATTATTGGGCCAAAGGTCGTGTTATTACATGAGTTGGACATTCAGGAAGTAGTTATCCTTTTAAAAGATGCGGTAGTAGTTTATGAATAAATGTATATGCATTTACATACAAATCTCTCTGGTATGGGATGGAGGAAGATGTAGTATGTTGCTTATGATTTTATTGATTGAATACTGGTGATGGCATGCATATATTCATTATATTCATGATTATTATATCGGTAATTGATACGAGTCTAGCTGAAATATGATCCTATTACTATTTTCCGAAATAAGTGTTAAAACCCATTTTCACATTTAAAAATGGATTTCCTTACAATAATAATTGCCTAACTTAATGGATAACTTATATAAATAAAAGGGGTTAGTAATTATGTTTTAAAGAGTTGAGAGAGGCAGATTACAATCCATGATTTGACACAATTACTTACTCTGATCGGGAGGATTTTGATACTTTCTACATCCTTACAATGATTTAATCTCGAAGATCACTCTAGCGAAAAAACTTATGAATTTACACTCTTTTAGCCATGACTTTAGTCCGTGCACCTATCATATATATATATATATATGTATATATTGATGATTGTGATGATATTTATACCCAACAAGGCCAAAAAATAATGTGATGATGATATTGATATCCGACAAGGTCAGAGGATACTGTAATGATGATGTTGATATTTGGCAAGGCCTAAGGATGTTGTGTTGATGATATTAATATCTAGTAAGACTGGAGGTTTATTATGATGATGATGGTCATGATGATGATAGTTATGATGGAGATGGCTATGATTATGAGATTGTGATATTGATTGAGTACCTTGCTTTCATTCTTGCATGCGCATCCCCTATCCCCGGTATGCACCTATGTCTATTAATTGGTATGGGACGGTTGCATAGATATAGGTGATGACTATGCCTTGTGTTATTGTATGCTAATTGAACTTTTCGAGCCTGGGGCAGTGGGGTACGCATATGCTCAGTTAGGTATTTAATTGTTCAGATTAGCCAGTTACTTGCGCTGTTATTTATATTGTTATTATAATTATTATGGTTAGTTTATGATAGATTGGTCACTGATTCAGTATCAAGACTTGAGGTTTGTTTACAGCCTTTTCTATCTTACGATTTGCATATTATACACATTAATTTTTTATTTAGAGATATGGATCAGGAAACTTGAGTATGTTACTACTAAATCCTGATAGGATTATAATGAGATATAATGACCTAGGCTGTGCTTCGAGATGTCCTATCCATCTATCCATGTATCCATCTATCCATGTATCCTTCTATACATCTATCCATCCATCCATCCAACCATCCATCCATCCATCCATCCATCCATCCGTCTACTTGATAGAATAGATAGATAGAAAGATAGATAGATAGATAGATATAAAGTTCAAAATATAAAGACTTACTTGATAGAATCCTCTACTTGTTCATCTCCAGTATTGAATATAACATAAAGATGTGCTTCACTTGATAATTTTTCATCAATCTTCGAAGCCTTCCCTTTTGTTTTCGTCTCTTTTTAAATTGGATGAGCTATCTTAGGGATATAATTGGTACATCATCTTGCTCTTGTTCGTCATCCTCATCATCCTCGGTTTGGTACCTATGGAATCTTGTTTTCACTTTATTATGTAGTTATCTCGAAAAAAAGGTAGAGGAACTTTTTAAACTCATCAAACTTCTATCTAAATTATTTATCGCAATTTATATGACGCGAGAAATCAAAATATTTATGATTAATGATAAACTTCGAGAGATAGAAGGAAACAATCTTCAGAAAGGACAATATCATTTTCAGCAAACACTTTGGAGTATTACACATTCTTAACTCAAAGAGAAGACAGATTAACAACTAAGAAATCAGTGACTTCAATTTTCAGAAATGACATACTGGTAAACCAATGGTTCAACAAATGTTTGGCACTTTAAGAAAAGACATTTTCAGACATTTTTTTTTGAACCAAAAATGGAGGTCAATTTATTAGTATGAAACAGATACATGTTGATCTAATTTTACTATCAACACATGACTAGGATGCTATACTTTTTTTATAATAGATATGTACATTTCGGAAAAGGTCGCCGACATTCTAGTAGCCAACACTACAAACTCTTAGTCATAATAACTTCAAAGAGAGTTAGTAAAAAAAATAAAGAAAAACTCTTAAGGAAATAAGTAATTATATTAAAACAACCCTAATTTTCTTACTCTAACTTCAACAAGATTATCATGCTTGACAAATTTATGTTGTCAATGAATTATTATAACACCCCAAAAATTCAAGCTAAGATTAGAATCATGCTTCAAGTACATGTAAAATCAAAATTCATATTTTGATAGTATTCAAAGTGATTTAGACATGTATTAAGGCCAAAAGTAACTCCTAGATCATAGCCAAGTCAAAGCTTCACTTATCGATTGATTTCTCATGAAGTATCTTGGTATATTCAACTTCGAACGACTATAAGTTATTTATTATGAAGTATTTTTTTATATAAAAATCAATAAAATTATATATATTTGTATTATATTTACAACTCATTTAGTTTTACCTAATATAATATCAGAGTAAGAAGTTATAGCCAATTTATTAAAGCACTATCAAAGTTATCAATGACAATGACTCAGACACGATGAGTCATCGAGAGACACTATGAGTTGTCGTTAGACCCTACGAGTTACAGGGTGACTCTTAGTGACTATAGAAGGAAGTGAAATATGATTCCCAAATGTTAAATCAGGCCACAACTCGTCCCCAGACCCTATGGATTATCACCAAAGTCATTGGGACTTAAACCAACAAATTGTTAGATAATTTTAAAAGGGTTGTTTAGTCTTTTCCCACTGTTTTAACCCGAAAATTACATTGTTTCACCTATCACAAGATATATAAATCTATTTAATCACCCCAAATCCCTCATTATTTTCTCCAAACTCATTCTAAGTCAGAAAATCAAGTGATTCAACTCTCAAGAAAACCTAATCCTAGGGTTTTCCTCAAAGCCAAATTCCCAAAGCATCAGTAAAAAATTTCATGAATCTACGTAAGTGGTTATCCAATAAGGGATTCTTTTCACCCTTATGCCCCAAACCTAGTTTTGAAATATGAATTTCAATAATAATTTTTATGAACTCATGATCTAAGGTTATTTTTTAATTATTCCAAATTCTTTAAAATTCAATTCTATCATGTTATTTATTAATATATTTACCTTTCAAAGTTGCTATGCATTATTCGTATGACTTTAACTTAGTTGATTTAATACGTGATGGATTATATATGTTTTATAGATTTCAACCTCTTACATAATGAACTATGATTGATTTAATAGATATCAGTCTATATTAGTTTGCCATGACATATTTTCCCATAAATTCTGTACGTTCATAGAATTGTCACTTTATGGCTCCTTAGTATACTTATGTTTAGCATTGTCGGACTTATACATTTACAAATTCATTCCTTAAGTTGGGTGTTTGATGAATAAGTCATGAATACATGTTTCCCCATGGAAGTTAGTGTTTTACATCTGTAAACCATGAACCCTTATTATATTGAATAATTCATGATTTTGTAATGGTGTCAAGTAATTTAACATTCTATTATCATTATACAATTGTCATGAGTAGTTTCGTTCTTCAACGATGACGGGTTATGAACAATCAATGTAGGATTTCATGCATTATCTATTGAAACTAAGTCTTTTAGTTTCATGGATTAGAATACTTTCAAATCAAATCCTTATCTTCTAGTACTAGAACATCAATATTATTGAGCTATTCAATATAACAACTTAAATTTAGTTGGGAGTAGTACTTAACACCGAGTGGACACCGGGATGAAGGCTTACCCATCAATTAGGCTGAGACCTTTAGTAAAAGTCCCTAAGTCCCAGGACTATGGTTCTATCATAGGTTCTAAAGGGTCATCCGTCAGGCCAGGCTTGACACCTTAGTCCTTTTAGACATAAATTTAGTGGTACCACATCAAATCAACCTTCATACCAAGACAAGGTATATTGGTCCTTTTTTGATAGGAATTATACATCAAACTCCATATTTAGCTCGCATGGTTATATGTCGGTTAATAGTAGCTCCCGTAGTTCAAACTCAGTTCCTGCATGACATAATATTGATCAGTTAGATGTTTATTTACATGGTCATATCATCAGTTCACATCCCATAGTTTCAAACCCAGTATTTACATAAGACCCTCAATTAAGTTCGACTTGCTTTTATACTATGACTTTTCAGACTATTACTACCCACTAGTATATATGTATTTTATATAGGGTCATTTTACTAAAGTTTAGCTCCATTCATTCAGTTTGCACTAAAGTCCATCTTTTAATTTTTAGTTAGCATTCAGTACAATTTTACATCATATTCAACATTAACATGAGATTAAATGTAATAGTTATGCTCCTACTGCTTCCTAGTTTAAAGAAATGTTTTAGCTCATGAATTAGAGATCTCACTATGACTCATAGTTTTTGCATATACATATTTTAAATGCATATTTTAATAAATGGCTTATGTTCTTATTTTAAAGCATGTTGTAACGTTTTCATGACTAGTGCATATTCACATACTTAGTATATTCCAAAGTATTGATCGTATACCTCTTCTACTTATATTTTTCATGTGATGTAGATTCAAGTGCTTACCATTAAGATCATAGTTAGGCAAATTATAATATTCAGACAACAGGTGATGAGTTCTTTTATTTCGAGGATTTAAGTGAGTTGTATTTGAAGAATTTCATTTTCTTATTTGTATGTATTGATTAGAGATAGTTGGGGTCATGTCCTAGCTTCCCATAGTCAATATTAGTAGAGGCTTCATAGATAGTTAGTTCGAGTTATTGTACATAGTTCAGCTCCTTTTTTCTTTATTTTCATATTATACTGTAGTAAACTTTTAATAGTAACATATTAAAACAACTTATATCATGAGTATGCTTCCACTCAGTCAATTTAGCTTTCATATATGTTTTAATTAGTTACTCATGAATTATGCCAATACCATGGGTTAGCTTGGGATCACTTATGATTCTAAGAACCATGTTACCACTAGGGGTAGTATTAGGTTGTGACACTTATAGACATTTGAGAAAGCCGAGATAGTCAGACAACTATTATCCATACGTAAAAAAACTCTGGTTTAACCAACACTACCTAGCTTAATAGCACATGCATCAGAAAAGCCAACATCAATGTCAAGGGGGATATGGAGTATAGTAAACAATTCCACCATGGCTACAATTAGAATTTAGTCATAGAAATCAATTATCACAAAATAAAAAGAAGCAGCACTACCATGCAACAAGAATTCCAACATCAATGACAAGAGAAATATAGTGTAGGGTAAATTATTTTACTCCAGATACAAACAAAATTATTTCACCATAGATACTCAAAAAAATAAGACGCACAGAAAACACTCTTGAGAAACCATAGCCAAAACCAATATATGAAACTTTAATAAAATAGATTCCACATTTAAGCTGACGCACAAAATAAACCAATAACTTAGCTAAAATTAGTAACTTTAAGGAAAGAAATGTCCCTCTAAATAAACTGACAACCTAGCCAAAACAAGTAACATAAAAACAAGGAAAATAAGTAACATAAATTAAAAAGATGTCATACTAAATAAACCTAAAACTTAGCCAATGTTTGGTCATTAACATCTGTCACACTAAGAAACCAGTTCACAATTAACTATTTTGAATAAACAATGACCATTTTCTACAAAGAAGCTGATACAGTTTAATCTAATTTATAAACTTTCAAGAAGGGCAACACATATCAATAAACAAAAATATTCAATTTTAACTCACACTACACTAACATAGTAAATCATGAATAAAAAATTCAAGGTCAACAAAAAGAGAAATCTGCTTTACAATAACCAATTTCACCCATGTTGCCAGTAAAAATTCAGTCACACAAATCTATTATCAAATACTAAAGAGAAATATAGTAAAAAAACTACTAGATTTATTAATATCCACTACAATAGAAAATCTAACATCCATTTCCATGTTGAACAATCAACCAAAAAGATTCAATCAACAACAAATTAAGACCAACACAATAGGAAAAATTCAACAATTAAACCAAACCTAACAGAACAATTAAGAATACAAATGAAACCTAATTTAGTAGCACATGTAACAACAAAATTCCACATTTATACCGTACCTAAAAACAAAAAATTAACACCAACACACAACACCAACTAAATTGTACATATAACAAAAAATCCAATAATTTTTCCACACCTACCAACAACAAATTAATACCAACACACATCACGAACTAAAATGTACACACAACGAAAAAATCAACAATTTACCACCCTAATAGCAATAAATTAACACAAACGCATAACAACTAAATTTAAATAGAAAAATTCATCAATGCCACTAACCCCCTGTAATGACCCTCTAGGTCATTTTCAATATTTCTACTTATTTTTACCAACCAGATCTTTTCTATAGTTGCCTCAAGTTATTTATGACTTGTTGGGACTGGAAGTGTAGTTATCAGGCAATTCGTATGGTTTTTAGAGCCAATCCCCTATTTTGAAGCATTCTGATATGAATTGAACCAGGTCCTTATCGTAATGGGCATCCCAAGTCCAACAAGGATAGGGGACCACCCCTGATACCTAACCCAACCTCAAAACACAAACCCTGAGTTAGATAAATTCTGAACATATAACAAGATAGAGTTATGTACCATTCAAGACTCTAGGATAGGTCCATGACTATGACCAATCCAAGTAAGGCAAACCGTCCAATACCAAAACAACAACTATAATATAAATCAATTTATAACTATTCCATAACATAATAAGATATAACAATCACAAATCAAATAGAGTCAATTAGTATCAACCATAATACCAATGCCATGGATGACACCAATACCGATACCACCCATACAAAGACATAGTAGTCCTATAAAGCTTCTATCCAAAAATAAAACTATATCTGGTCGGGACATGCCCCTGACTATAGCATAAACCAAAGTCTATGAAATGGCCAAAGTATGTAAAAAAAACCATAACATAAAATGGATCCATTCGGAGTATGGAAGCTCATTACTTCAATCCAACACAAGTTGATCCCGAATTTGATCACTGAGTAGAAGGAGTATAACGGCTGGTTCCTATGTCTCATGGGGATACGACGCCCAAAGTTGGGTAAGTGGATGATCACTAGCATGGACTTAGGATAAGAATAGAATAGTTCCAACCTTTAAAATCAAGTGAACAACCATATGCATGCACAACCATATATATATATATAAAATCAATGCCGAGAAAGTTAATTTGGTTGAGAATGCCTTTCTCGGCTATATTGGGTTGAGTATGTGTAGCTAAACTATTCTAGAATAACCCATGGACTGTATAGAGCCAGTGCTACCCCCTGCACGGACCCCAATGTGTGTAGCTACATGAACCCGTAACACCCTAAAAATAGATCTCGAGACGTTACATATGCTTAGGACCACAAGTAATCCTAAGCTAACCCTTTTTTACTGGCATAACTTATGAGAAACTGAATAAAATACATAAATCTGAACACAATAAGTGGAAGATAACTCTTTTCTGAATATGATCAATACAACTATAGGAAAATACTTACAACTCTACATTAGGTAAAACCAAACCTAAAATAAAGATACACAACTCTACTGACTGTCTATAAAGCCTTTACTAATACTAACTATAGGTAGGCGGGACATAACCTCCAACTATCCCTAATAAATACAACTAAATAAAAGAGATAATAGAAAATTATACTTGACTTAAGACCTCAAATCAAAAGAACCCATCACCTGATGATTGGAAGCTGCAAACTATCTGAGTGTGAATATGCATACTATAACTTGTACCTACATTATGAGATAATATAGCACATAGACATATATGTTGATCACTACTTTGAGGATGTACTAAGTATGTGAGGGTGAAATGCATAAGTAAAATAATATCATTACCGTTTGAAAAAAATCATGCATGCTAAATGTAAATGACTCACATAAGCTGGAATATCTAAAAATATTGAAATCTGAAATAATAAGAAGCAAACCATACTTTATAAGTCAAGTGAGTCATAATATTTTATTCTGAAGGTTGTACTTGTATTATCTCTTTAAATTGTACTGTGTAAGTGTAGAAAGGACTCACTCTTAAATCTAAAATCTAAAAGCAGAAATCTGAAGCTACTATATTTCTTTAAAACATAATCTGAGTAAAACTTGTGAGCCTTTACACTTAGTTTTCTAAAATCTTTTCTAGTAGGGAAGTACTCTAAAATAACTTTCTATAATGGAAATACTTCATATCAAGAATTTAAAAATCTTAAAACTATATCTTTCAATTCATATGCTTTTATCTAAAGGTTTTAAGTCAATAGACTGTTTCAAGAGTAGGGGACATCTTTTAAAACATAGGGATTATAGAACATTGGGAGTTTCTTCTAATTGACATAAACCATGTGAGCTATCATAGAGTCCAACGTCTTTCCTACATTGGGAAGAGCTGCTCTACCCTTGCCATCAGAAGAGAACCTTAACTTAAGTGATCACTATCTTAGTCATCCACATAGAAGTGGGAATAAACTTAATCCTACGGTGGTGCATAGTTTGGGGGCTTGAGACCTTGGAATCATACCCAACTCGGTGCTAAATACTACACCCATACTTAGGCCCAGAACTTTAGAAAATCCACCTTAAAATAGCATATGAGTTTAGAATCACAACAAATTATGCTTCTCTTTCTTTAAATCACAACTTTATGAATGATGTGGATTCCTTATCTTAGCTTAGGACCCACAAGGTCAAATCTTCCTTAAAAATCAAAATACTTTCTTATCAAATCATGCTAAAAATATAATCTTCCTGAAACATCAAAGCGCAATCTTAGGGCTTAAAGCCCATGCTTCAAACTAATGTTTAAACACCAAAAGGTTTATGCTTGATAATGTAATTATTGGTAAATCAATTCAAAATATGGAAATTTTAGCAATAAGCATGAAAATATAAACATACTTATGTAATATCATAGCAAAATATCATACTAAATATGCTTCTTGAAAATATTTCAACAATATCAAAATAATAAAATCAACAATCAGAAAATCATTCATAAACTTACCTGGAAAATCTAAAAAATCACATTACTTGCATAAATATTTGAAAATGGTCATGCAATTGAAGGATTAAATCACTTATAACTTTATAAACTCAAAACAAGAAAATTTGGGCATAAACCCCAACTTTCAAGTCATGTAATCTTTGATAAAATTTATGTTTTTGGGCACAAGAATGAAAGAATTATTCTTGTTCAAATCTGACAAACCTTAATAGTCCTGGTTGGATATAGAGAATTTGGACTTGAAATCCTAGGAGATGATCTTGAATGCTTTCTTCAGATTCTTGAATGTGATACTTAATTCTTGGCTTGATTCTTGAAGAGGATGACTTGAATTTTATATTTATTGGATTGGAAACTTTGAATTCTTGACCATATTTAAGAAATTAGATGGAGTTCTTGGATGGGGATTTAGAGTTTGTTCTTGAGGGAATCTTGGAGTGAAATTATGATTAAAGGGGCATATAATGCTCCTTAAGGCTTTAATTCTCTGTCATGGATGAGTATGGATGAAGGAAAGGACTTTTTGCCTTAAAAACATGAAAACAGAACCTGGAAATTAGGGGCATGTGATAGAGCGTGCGTCGCATGCTAATCGTGAGATGCTATTGCCTCGCTTACGAAAATGGCCATAACATTTTGCTCGGGTATCTGATTTTGGCAAAACTTGTATCATTGGAAAGATAATTTAATTATCTATAATTTGTTAGGTCTTAAGATAAAAAATTTTCATGTATTTAAAAAGTTATGCATGTTTAAATTAGACTCTTTTAGAAACGAATATCAAATTTCGGACTAATCAAAGGATCTTAGCTGAACTTGGCTCTAAATAATTTCTATGATCATTTTTTACCTCATGAGCATTTCACACATTAGTATCATGATCATGAAACTTATATTCACATGACAATTACTTGGTTTATATCCTATATATGTAAGAACGACGATTCATGGACTAGCCTAAAAATATAGGGTGTTACATTATCTCCCCCTTGGGAATAATCGTCCTCAAATGTTTCTAATGAAGGTGAAAACATTGAGAAATCTGAGTCTACAAGTTATAATGCACTACTAAAATAAACTGAATTACTGAATCTTAAATATAATGTGCTACTTAACAGATCTACGAGTGCATGAATTCTCTTGAAAATAACAATATGGTTCAGATGGAAACGAGAGTGTCAACTTATGAGTAAGCATTAATTTAGGCTGGATCTAATTTTTCTAGAAAAGAGGATAGGTTTATGAGATGAAAACTCAGGTTATTACATCACCCTCCCTGGAATCGTTCATCCCTAAATAATGTTGATTTTGATGAAATATTAGGAAAATACTGAGATGATACGCAGGATACTTACAAATTGAGTCACAACTTAATAGATGAATCTAAAAAATGATGCTTGGACTGAAATGAATTCCCAATGTACATGGATGGAATAGATTATCTCTTAAAATGTTTATACATATAAGACTTTGAATAGTGGGACTGGGTGAAAAGGAGTAAAACCACTCGAACTTGTCTACCTTACTGCTAACTGAATTGTAGGCTATGCTGGCTGAATTATAGTGGAAACTTATACTTAACTAGAGTAACTCTTCAACACTCTTTCTAAAAAAGTTCTAGTAACATTAGGGAGTAGAGAATCTTTGGCATGATCTGGGCAAGACATCTGAATAACAAATCACAACATTAATACAACTCTAGAGCTTAGAACATAGGCCTATAAATCGTATGCTAGGCTAGACTTACTAGATGTTACGCAATGCAACTCTTTATCTTCAAAATTATCAACACTTCTCAAATATTCCCTCAACTATACTATTCCCCTGAATTACCATCTTCGTTGATTCAACTCCTAATTCTCACATGGCCATTCATAAATCCATCTACTAATGTCAAAATTAAACTAAGTCCTCTCACCATAATAAAGCCTAACTCAAGGTCACAAGGTATAACATGCCACACCAAAATACTGGTCTAAACTATGTGATTCAATATTCTATAGCTTTTTAGGGCTAACACCAGAATCATAACATGCCTTACCATTTCAATGACTAACTTAAAACTCTTACTATGGATTCACTAGTGTCTATTGCTTTCATCCACTTACACCCAACATGACATACAAGCCTTTCACTAAAATCACATATGAACTTCAAGGCAAAACCGCATAAAGGCATACTTCTCATATTCTCTAAACCTCTATCACTACAACTTTCATGCACTATTCTTAAGAAAACATACCTAGAATTATCAATTAACTATGATAAGTTCCAAAGATTTACCTCAATATTCCTTCATCCTTTAACCTTAGATAGAAAAGCATAATTGATCTTACTTAATGAAGGTCGTCGACTCCCTCTCATCTAAACTATTTCTTATCCATTATAATCAACACTATCTCAACATAGGAATAGGTCATTGAAGGTCTAACACATAAGGAATTAAAGCACAAAAGAATATAATACATAATTTTAACACTTAACTAAGGCCTGAGGAATAGAATATCAAAGGCATGGATTCATTAAAGAGATCTAAGATGAGGACATACATGATATAAAGTGAATTTCACTAGTATCATGAGTTCTAAAAACTAGTTATACTCGAAAACATGAGTTTATACTTATTATAAGCTATTCAACATAAAATTAGATTCCATAGATTTCTAAGGGATAAATTGAATCATAGAGTGAATCTGTTACTTCCTTACTAAAAGTTTAGAATGAATCTTGAATAAACATGATAAATATATACATTGTCCCATAAATATGCTATAATAGGAGATGGAAAAATAAGAGAACGTGTTGTGGATCGTGTGTCACACACCCTGAAGCACCGAAATAGAGTGTGCATTGCATGCTCTATCACATGCTCACAGGGGTAGACTGGATAGTGTGATGCATTCTAATCAAATGTATTTACTAGTTTGGACATCCAAACATACGCTAAATGGGGTCCAAAAATTCCAAACTATAATGCCCCGCACTTTCCTAAGTTAGAAAATGAACCATTGTTCATATATGTGAAAACCTTAATTTTGTAAGCCATGTTTGGGCACCTAAATTACCAAGAGTACCCTATTTATAAAAGATCTTATGATTTGTTAAGTGTGTTTATATGAGTCACTTAAGGTAATAAAAGCTAAGAGTTTTGAAATCCATCAAGTTTTAGCATTTGAATTTGTAAGAATCATCTTTGATTGAGTATAACATGATAAATATATGGTATTTCTACATATTTCTACCCAAAAAATAATAGAGAATCTAATTAGCTTTCCAACGATACAAATTTCACCAAAATCCAACACCCGAGCTAGGAGTTATGGCTTTGCAAAGTAGAGTGTGTTGCCTAACCAATCGCACATGGCCACTGAAAATCATATGCGGTGCCTATGTAAATATAGGCGATATCATATGCGGAGACTATGTAAATATAGGCGATAGCATATGCCGCGCATATCTTATGGTTTCAAGTGTCTTAAACACTCCATTTTTTGGGGTTATTTTGAGGGCAATTATGTCTTTTGGCACTCCTTACACACCCCTAAACTTAACCTTATAAATTTAATAGATTCTAAACACATCATAACCCTATTATCAGTCTATGTTCATCATCCAAGAGCACTAAAGGAGAAAAACAACTAGGGTTACACAATCAACATTGAGGGTCCAATCTTTCAATGAATCCATTACCATAAAGGTATGTGGGGTTATGAACAAGAACAACCTTTCATTCTTGTTCATAAAGTTTGCATTATTTTACAAAGATACATGATTTTTACATATTTTATCATGAATTTGAAGTGTTAAATCTGATCCTATATTGTTGTTCAAGATACTATGATTATTTTGAATGTTTAGAAAATAAACTCCATGAGTTTGAGATTATTGTTATGATTAAAGGCTGAAATTTTTCAGATTTCCTTATAAATTATGCATGCTTGTGATATAAAGCATAAATGCTGAAATGTTTTGATTAAGTATCGCTATAAGGGTCATTAACCTACATTAAGATTGTTGTTTTGAGAATATATGTGCTACATGCACCCATGTTTAGACTATTTTTGATGAAGTATTGAAAGATTTGACCTTTTGGTCACAACAGAGTTAAAATCCACTTTATGAAATAAGTTATGGATTTTATCATTTATTTAACATAAGAAATGTGAGATTACCCTTAAAGTGGATTTTTCTTGAGATTTTTAAGCATAGTATTGGGAGTAGTATTTAGCATCGAGTTGGGCATGTTACTACGGTTTTATACCCTAGAACTACGGCCCCCCGTAGGTTGAGACATTGTATTCCACTATATGTTGAAAATATGGACAGTGATCACTGAGATGAGATTGTTCTACACCGATGGCAAGGGTAGGAAAGCCCTAACCTTATGGGAGAAAGTCGTGGGACATCATGGGTGCTCACATAGTGTACATGTCCATTAGAAGAACCTCCCAAAGAGTTGTTCCTCATTCTTAGATTGATTTTACTGATTTAAAAGAGATTTGAAATGCAGATTTATGATGTATTCAATATTCCAGATTTCACTAAGATTTCTTGATGAAAGAATAAGAAAAGAATCTTGATGTTTGGATTAAGTGTAATGGCTCATGATATCCATATTGGCATGTTTTACCATTCATTGTGTATGATTTCAGATTTTACATTTCTTTCAAACTTTATGAGCCATTTACAAATGTCCTGCAAAACTTGGAAAGAAAACTTATGACATGATCATTAAATATGTATATATACATATATATATATATATATTCATATAAATGTATTTATTTCATGCACCTCCATGTACTCCCTATATATTCCATGGTACTGACCCACATGTTCGCATTTGGGCTACATTTTCCCTATAATTATGTTCAGGTTCTCATTCCTAGGTTTGACCGTGATTATTCGAGCACGTTTATCTACATCCTCTGCACTGGTGAGTTCTCATGATCTGAGGACTAGGTTTTCAAATTTCCTCATTTACTTTGAGTCGTTTAATTTATTTCTTGAGTTTGGGTCAGTTGGGGTTTGTCCCAATGGCTCATGGATATACAGTTTTGTAGACGCTTGTGAGACTAGATGGATAGATTGATCAGATTTGTCAAATATGTTGTATTTTTTTACTTTTCATATTTCATTCGTATTTTAGTATGATATTATGTAGGATTTTTATATGTTTTGATTATGATGACTTTGATTATAAGTGTTGAATGGTAGAAAAATGGCTAAAAGGGTTAGCTTGGCGCTACTTGTAGCCTTAAGTGCCATGTGATGCCCCGGGGCCCATTTTTGGGGTGTTACAAACTTGGTATCAGAGCCTAAGGTTATTGGAGTCCTGGGTTATCTGACAAGTCATGTTAAGTCGAGTCTTGATCATCGGTGTGTAGCACACCATATCTATGAGCTATAGGCTACGAAACATATTAGAAAAAAAAGAGGTCGTTTTATTCTTTCAGAAGCCTATCGTGCTTACAGTTGTTCCCTTTCAACTATTAATTCATGCACTTTTTTTTCAGAATATGCCTCCTCTTCGAGTTAGAAGAAATAATAAGAGTCAATAACCATAGCCTGTTGATCCTCTGAATGAGAATGTATCCCACGCTGTGTTTAGGGAATCCTTTTAGGCACTTGCCCAAGCTGTTATCGCCAATGTTCAGGCCAACCAGGCCTTAGCTCCACAACAATAGGGAAGTGACTTAGCTTCCACAAGAATCCATGACTTTATGTGAATGAATCCGCTAGAGTTTTATGGGTCAAAGGTAGGTGAGGATTCGCAGTTGTATCTGGATGAGATACGGAAAATCACACAGGTAATGCATGTGTCTGAGGAGGACAGTGTTGAGTTAGCATCCTAAAGATTAAAAAACCTTGTGTATAAGTAGGTGGTTCTATGGAGAAAGGGTAGAGTAGAGGGTGCTGCTCCTAAGACTTGGCAGGAGTTCCAGGATGCATTCCTAGATAAATTCTTTCTGTTGGAGTTGAGAGAGACAAAAGTAGAGGAGTTCATAAACTTACAACAAGGCTCCATGACTATTAAGGAGTATTTCTTGATGTTCAATCAGTTAGCAAAATATGCCCCAAATTTGATAGTCGATAACCGAGTCAGTATAGGTAAGTTCTTGACAAGGCTGTCAAGATATGTGGTTAAGGAGTATAGATAAGCTATGCTTAATAGTGAGATAAATCTTTCCATACTGATGACCCATGCCCAACAGATCGAATTAGATATGATAAAAGAGAGGGATAGAGTAAGGGGGAAAAAGAGAGCGAGATTTAAGCAACCTACTTATGGTCAGAATACATCATAAGGATAATATCACCCTCAGTTTCAGAGCCGCTCATCTATACCATCACCATCGTAGCTAGAGCTCCAGCACTAAGTGGTAGGCAAGAATAGGGAAATAGGTCCTCTATGTCGGATCTTAGAATATTGTGAGTAACCAGCCTAACCATCCACCATGCACCAGATGTGGTGGGGATCACGGGGGTAAGTGTTTGTGGAGTCGGAAGGGCTGCTATGGATGTTGTTAGAAGGGCCATAGTTTTAGAGATTATTCTCATACCAAACAGGGGAGTCATGATGTTTGCCTCCAGACTCAGACTGCTAGTGCTCCAACTCCTGTAGCTCATCCAGCTCCTACTCATGGTTCTTCTTCCAGCACTGCTGGTGGTCAAAACCAAAATAGATTCTATGCTTTACCTTCTCATCAGGAATTGAAGGACTCCCCCGATGTTGTATTGGTATGCTTTTTGTGTTTCAGTTTGATGTTTATACGTTGTTGGACCCTGGGTCCAGTTTTTCATACGTGACACCTCTGGTTGCTGTAAATTTTGAAGTGAGTACCGAGATTATCTCTTAGCCCATCCTAGTTTCTACCCATGTGGGTGAGTCCATTGTTGCTCGAAAAGTGTACAAAAAGTGTCCTGTTTCTATTCTTCATAGATTTATGTTTGCTGATCTGATAGAGTTAGACATGGTAGATTTTGATGTTATTCTGGGTATAGACTTGCTTCACTCTTGTTATGCATCCATAGATTGTTGTACACGTGTAGTCAAATTTTAGTTCCCTGGTCAGTCCGTTATAGAATGGTCTGGTAATTCTGTATCTCCTAAGAGTCATTTTATCTCATATCTCAAGGCTAGAAAGCTTATTTCCAAAGGGTGCATTTATCACCTAGTCAGATTTAAAGACACTAAGTATGAGACTCTAACACTCCAATCAGTTGATGTTGTTAATATGTTTCCTAATGTTCTTTTAAAAGATCATCCAGGGGTACCTCCCGATAGAGAGATAGAATTCGGGATTGATCTTTTTCCCGATACTTAGCCCATTTCCATTCCTCCATATCGTATGGCCTCCGCAGAACTTAAGGAGTTGAAAGAGCAACTCAAATATCTCTTAGATAAAGGTTTTATAAGACCAAGTGTGTCTCCTTGGGGTGCACCTATCCTATTTGTGTGAAAGAAAGATGGCTCTTTGCTCATGTACATTGACTATCGCCACCTTAACAAAGTCACTATCAAAAAAAAGTTTCCATTTCCAAGAATAGATGATTTGTTGGATCAATTACAAGGTCAAAGTTGCTTCTCAAAGATAGACCTTCGCTCTGGCTATCATCCACTCTGAGATAGGGAATGTGATATCCCAAAGACAGCCTTCCAAACATGTTATGGGCATTTTAAGTTTCTTGTTATGTCCTTCGGGCTAACTAATGCCCCACCAGCTTTCATGGACCTCATGAATTAAGTGTTCAGGCCATATCTTGATATGTTTGTTATAGTGTTTATAGATGACATTCTGGTACACTTCCATAGTGAGAATAAACATGCATATCATCTCCGTATAGTCTTGAAAACCCTTAGAGATCATCACCTATTCACTAAATTTAGCAAGTGTGAATTTTGGTTAAGGTCAGTTTCTTTTCTGGGTCATATTATTTCTTCTGAAGGTGTTAGAGTTGATCCCCAGAAAATATAAGCTATGAGAAACTGGCCTAGACCTATCTCTGCATCTGACGTTAGAAGTTTCTTGGGTCTAGATGGATATTATCTCTTTTTTTAAAAAGGTTTCTCTTCTATAGCATCTCCTATGACTCAGTTGACCCAAAAGAAAGTGAAGTTCTTGTTGTTCGATTCTTGTGAGAATAGTTTTTAGGAGTTGAAGACTCGACTCACTATAATAACTGTTTTGACTCTGCCTGATGTTATTTGCGATTTTATGGTATATTGTGATGCTTCTAGAGTTGGTTTGGGTTGTGTACTGATGCAGAGAGGTAAGGTTATAGCCTATGCCTCTAGACAGCTGAAATCCCATGGGAAGAATTAACCCACCCATGATCTTGAGTTAGTTGTTGTTGTGTTTGGTCTAAAAATTTGGAGACACTACTTGTATGGTGTTTATGTTAATGTTTTCACTGATTTTAAGAGTCTTCAGTATGTTTTTACCCAAAGAGAGTTGAATCTTAGGTAGAGAAGGTGGTTAGAGTTATTGAAAAACTATGATACAAGTGTGTTGTATCACCAAGGAAAGGCCAATATAATGGCGGATGCCCTTAGCAGGATGTCTATGTGTAGTATTTCGCATATTGGAGAGGGTAAGAAGGAGTTGGCTTGTGATGTGCATCGGTTGGCTAGGTTGGGAGTTAGGTTTCTTGACTCCGCTGAAGGGGGTATGATAGTACAGATTTGCTCCTAATCCTCCTTGGTTTCGTAAGTAAAGGAGAGGTAAATCTTAGTGCTAGTTTGGTAAGACTGAAAGAATCAGTCAAGGACCAAAAGGTGAAAATTTTCTCCCAATAGGGGGATGGTGTATTGAGATTGCAGGATACATTATGTGTTCCGGATGTCAAGGATCTGAGACAGAGAATTATGGCTGAAGAGCACAATGTGCGATATTCTTTTCATCCTGGTGCAACCAAGATGTATCGCGACTTACGGGAAATCTATTGGTGAAGTGGCATGAAGAAAGATATAGTAGCATTTGTGGCTAAGTGTGTAACGTGCCAACAGGTTAAGTTAGAACACCAAAGACCTGGTGGTATGATGCAGGAGTTCGGTATTCCCACTTGGAAGTGGAAAGAGATAAACATGGATTTTGTGATTGGTTTACCTCATTCACGACGCCATCTTGATTCCATTTGGGTTGTTGTGGATAGATTGACTAAGTCTGTGCATTTTTTGCCTGTGCATACTTCTTATACGGGTGAGGATTATGCTAGATTGTACATCCAAGAATTAGTCAGATTGTATGGAGTTCCCTTTTCCATCACTTCAAGTAGGGGTACTCAGTTCACTTTGCAGTTTTGGAGAACTTTTCAGAAGGGTCTTGGTACCCAAGTGCATTTGAGTTCTGCTTTCCATCCGCAGATAGATGGTTAGGCTGAGAGGACTATCTAGACCTTACAGGATATGTTGAGAGCGTGTGATGTTTGCTTTAAGGGGAGTTGGCCTGAGCATTTACCATTTATAGAGTTTGCTTACAATAATAATTTTTACTCTAGCATTGGTATGTCTCCTTTTGAGACTTTGTATAGAAGGAAATATAGGTCACCCATAGGTTGGTTTGAAGTGGGTGAAGTGGTCGTGAGTGGTCCTGATTTGGTCTTTAAAGCTACAAAAAAAGTCAAAGTGATTAGAGATAGATTAAAAATCGCACAGAGTCGTCAGAAGTCGTATGATAATGTGAGGATAAGAGAGATTGAATTTGAAGTTGGTGACTCGGTGTATTTTAAGATTTCACCCACAAAGGGAGAGAAGAGATTCAAAAAGAATGGGAAACTTAGTCGCCATTATGTTGGCCCCTACAGAGTTCTTAGCCGTGTCTGTAAGGTAGCGTACGAGGTTGAGTTGCCTTCAAAGTTATCTTCCGTTCACTTTGTCTTCCATGTATCCATGCTTAGTAAAAACCTCGGTGATTGTGTTATTGTAGATCCATCAGAAAACCCTGATATGCAAGATAGTCTTTCTTTTGAGGAAGTTTCTATTGAGATTTTAGATCACCAAGTCCGATGACTAAGGAACAAAGAAGTTCCCTTTGTCAAGGTGTTGTGGCAAAACAAATCCGTTGAGGCTACAACATGGGAAGATGAGGTGGATATGCGATCCAAGTACCCACACCTATTTTCCATAAGCTCCGATCAAGCCGAAGGAACCAGTATGCTTTAAATCATTCCTTTTCTATGCAGAATTGTGGTAGTTCAATAGTTATTTTATACAATTCAGTTGTGATTTCGTGAGTGATACACCCCTTGGTGTGTTTGAAATGCAGAATGAAATAAAGGCAAGATTAGCAAGTTGCTTCAGCTGTGTACCCTTCATTTTCTCTTTAATCTTAGTATACCCAGCGTCATTCAAGGACGAATGTCCCCAAGGGGGAGATATTGTAATGCCCCGCACTTTTCTAGGCTAGAGAACGAATCGTTGTTCGTATATGTGAAAACCCCAATTTCGTAAGCCATATTTGGGGACCTTAATTACTAAGAGTACCCTAGTTATAAGAGATCTTATGATGTGTTAAGTGTGGTTATATGAGTCACTTAAGGTAGTACAAGCTCAGAGGTTCGAAATCCATCAAGTTTTAGTGTTTGAATTCGCAAGGGTCATCTTTGAATGAGGATAACTTGATAAATATGTGGTATTTCTGCATATTACTACACACAAAATTATAGATAATTGAATTAGCTTTCCAACATTACAATTTTACCAAAATCCGACACCCGATCTAGGAGTTATGGCTTTGTGAAGTAGAGTGCATCGCCTAACCTATCGCACATGGCCACTAGAGAGCATATGCGATAGCATATGGAGCGCCTATGTAAATATAAGAGATATCATATGCGGCTCCTATGTAAATATTGGTGATATCATATGCGGGGCCTATGTAAATATATGTGATATCATATGCGGCGCATATCTTATGGTTTCAAGTGACTTAAACACTCCGTTTTTGGGTTATTTTGAGGGCAATTAAGTATTTTGGCACTCCTTACACACCCCTAAACTTAACCTTACAAATTTAATATATTCTAAACACATCATAACCCTATTATGAATCTAAGTTCATCATCCAAGAGCACTACAGAAGAAAAACAAGTAGGGTTACACAATCAACATTGAGGGTCCAATCTTTCAATGAATCCGTTACCATAACGGTATGTGGGGTTATGAACAAGAACACCCTTTCATTCTTGTGCCCAAAGTTTGCATTATTTTACAAAGATACATGATTTTTACATGTTTTATCATGAATTTGAAGTGATAAATCTGATCCTATGTTGTTATTCAAGATGCTATGATTATTTTGATTGTTTTGAAAATAAACTCCATGAGTTTGAGATTATTGTTATGATTAAAGGCTGAAATTTTTCAGATTTCCGTATAAATTATGCATGCTTGTAATATAAATCATTAATGTTGAAATGTTTTGATTAAGTATCGCTATAAGGGTCATTAAACCACCTTGAGACTGTTATTTTGAGAATTTATGTGCTACATGCACCCATGTTTAGAATATTTTTGATGAAGTATAGAAAGATTTTACATTTTGGTTACAACACAGTTAAAATTCACTTTATAAAACGATTAACGGATTTTATCATTTATTTGGATTTTTCTTGAGATTTTTCAGCTTAGTATTTGGAGTAGTATTTAGCACCAAGTGGGGCTTATTACTACAGTTTCATACCCCAGAACTACGTGCCACCATGGGTTGAGACATTGACTTCCACTATATGTGGAAAATTGAGATAGTGATCACTGAGATGAGATTATTCTACAACGATGGAAAGGGTAGGACAGCCCTAATCTTATGGGGGTAAGTCGTGGGACATCGTGGGTGCTCACATGGTGTACATTTCGATTAGAAGAACCTCCTAAAGAGTCGTCCCTCATTCTTATATTGATTTTACTAATTTAAAAGACATTTGAAATGCAGATTTATGATGTATTCAATATTCCAGATTTCACTAAGATTGCTTGATAAGAGAATAATAAAAAAATCTTGATATTTTGATTAAGTGTAATGGTTCATGATATCCATATTGACATGTTTTTCATTCATTGTGTATGATTTCAAATTTTAGATCTCTTTCAAGCTTTATGAGCCATTTACAAATGTCCTGCATGATTTGGAAGGAAAACTTATGACATGATCATTAAATATATATATATGCGTATAAATATGGTTATTTCATGCACCCGCATATACTTGCTACATATTCCAGAGTACTGATCCACATGTTCACATTTGGGCTACATTTTCCCTATAATTAGGTTCAGGTGCTCATTCCCAGGTTTGACCGTGATTATTCGAGCACGTTGATCTACATCCTCTACAGTGGTGAGTCCTCATGGTTGGAGGAGTAGTTATTCAGATTTCCTTATTTACTTTGATTTATTCAGTTTATTTCCTGAGTTTAGGTCAGTTGGGGTTTGTCCCAATGGCTCATGGATATATAGTTTAGTAGAGGCTTGTCAGACTAGATGGATAGATTGATCAGATTTGTCAGAGATATTGTATTTTGTTAATTTCTGTATTTTATTCGTATTGCAGTATGATATTATTAAGGATGTTTTTATTATGATAACTTTGATTATAAGTGTTGAATGGTAGAAAATGGCTAAAAGGGTTAGCTTGGGGTTACTTGTAGCCTTAAGTACCATGTGATGCCTTGGGGACCATTTTTAGGGCATTACAAACTTGGTATCAGAGACTAAGGTTAGTGGAGTCCTTGGGAGTTTGACAAGCCATGTTAAGTAGAGTGTTGATCATCGGTGTGTAGTGTGCTACATCTAAGAGCAAGTGTCTATGAAATATTTAAAAAAAAAAGGATCGTTTCATTCTTTCAAAAGTCTATCGTGTTTACAGTTGTTCCCTTTCAACTATTAATTCGTGCTCTCTTCTTCCAGAATATGCCTCCTCACCGAGCTAGAAGAAATAACGTGAGTCAACAACCTCATCCTGCTGATCCCCTGAATGAGAATGTATTCCACACTGAGTTCAGGGCAGCCTTTCAGGCACTTGCCCTAGCTATTACCGCCAACGTTCAAGCCAACCAGGCCCCGGCTCCATAATAACAGAGAGGTGACATAGCTGTTGCATGAATCCGTGACTTTATGTGGATGAATCCGCCAGAGTTTTATGGGTCGAAGGTAGGTGAGGATTTATAGTTGTATGTGGATGAGATAAGGAAGATCATACACGTAATGCATGTGTCTGAAGAGGAGAGTGTTGAGTTAACATCCTACAGATTGAAAGACCTTACGTATGACTGGGTAGTTGAATGGAGAAAGGGTAGGGTAGAGGGTGTTGCTCCTATGACTTGGCAAGAGTTCCAGCATACATTCCTAGATAAATTCTTTCTTCTAGAGTTGAGAGCGGTGAAAGTAGAGGAGTTCATGAACTTACGTCAAGGCTCCATGACTGTTTAGGAGCATTGCTTAAAGTTCTATCAGTTAGCAAAATATGCCCCAAATCTGATAGCCAACAATTGAGCAAGTATGGGTAAGTTCTTGACAGGGGTGTCAAGCTATGTGGTTAAGTAGTATAGATCAACTATGCTTAATAGTGAGAAAGATCTTTCCAGACTAATGACCCATGCCCAAAAGATCGAATCAAATCAAATAAAAGAGAGAGGTAGAGTAAGGGGGAATAAGAGAGCCAGATTCGAGAAACCTACTTATGGTCAGAACACATCATAAGGATAATATCACCCTCAGTTTCAGAGCCGCTCATCTATGCCATCACCACTGTCAGCTAGTTGTCCAGCACTTAGAGGTAGGCAAGAATAGGGAAATAGGTCCTCTATGTTCGGATCTTAGAATATTGTGAGTAACCGGCCTAACCATCCACCATGCACCAAATGTGGTGGGGATCATGGGGGTAAGTGTTTGTGGGGTCAAAAGGGCTGCTATGGATGTGGTCAGAAGGGCCTTAGTTTTAGAGATTATCCTCATACCAGACAGGGGAACCGTGATGTTTGCCTCCAGACTTAGCCTGCTAGTGGTCCAGCTCCTGTAGCTCGTCCAACTCCTACTCATGGTGCTTCTTCCAGCACTGTTGGCGGTCAGCGCCAAAATAGATTCTATTCTTTGCCTTCCTATCAGGAGCAGGTGCACTCCCCTGATGTTGTTACTGGTATGCTTTGTGTGTTTCAGTTTGATGTTTATGCGTTGTTGGACCCTAAGTCCAGTTTTTCATATGTGACACCTCTGGTTGCTGTAAATTTTGAAGTGAGTCCCGAGATTGTGTCTAATCCCATCCTAGTTTCAACCCTTATGGGTGAGTCCAATGTTGCTCGAAAAGTGTACAAAAAGTGTCCTGTTTCTATTCTTTATAGAGTTATGTTTGCTGATCTGATAGAGTTAGACATGGTAGATTTTGATATTATTCTGGGTATAGACTGGCTTTACTCTTGTTATGCATCCATAGATTGTTGTACACGTGTAGTAAAATTTTAGTTCCCTGGTTAGTCCGTTATAGAATGGTCTGGTAATTCTGTATCTTCTAAGAGTCATTTTATCTCATATCTCAAGGCTAGAAAGCTTATTTCCAAAGGGTGCATTTATCACCTAGTCAGATTTAAAGACACTAAGTATGAGACTCCAACTCTCCAGTCAGTTGATGTTGTTAATATATTTCCTGATGTTCTTCCAAAAGATCTTCCAGGGGTACCTCCCGATAGAGAGATAGAATTCGGGATTCATCTTCTTCTCGATACTCAGCCCATTTCCATTCCTCCATATCGTATGGCACTCACAAAACTTAAGGAGTTGATAGAGGTACTCAAAGATCTCTTAGATAAAGGTTTTAAAAGACTAAGTGTGTATCCTTGGGGTGCACTTGTCCTATTCGTCCGAAAGAAAGATGGCTCTTTGTACATGCACATTGACTATCTCCAGCTTAACAAAGTCACTATCAAAAACAAATATCCCCTTCCATGAATAGATGATTTGTTTGAATAATTACAAGGTGCAAGTTACTTCTCAAAGAAAGACCTTCACTCTGGATATCATCAACTCAGAGTTAGGGAATGTGATATCCCAAAGATAGCTTTCCGAACACGTTATGGTCATTTTGAGATTCTTGTTATGTCCTTCATGCTAACTAATGCCCCAGCAGCTTTCATGGAACTCATGAATCGAGTGTTCAGGCCATATCTTGATATGTTTGTCATAGTAATTATAGACGACATTCTGGTAAACTTCTGTAGTGAGAATGAACATGCAGATCATCTCAGTATCGTCTTGCAAATCCTTCAAGATCATTACTTGTTCGCCAAATTTAGCAAGTGTGAATTTTGGCTAAGGTCAGTTGCTTTTTTGGATCATATTATTTCTTTCGAATGTGTTAGAGTTGATCCCCAGAAAATAGAAGCTGTTAGAAACTGTCCTAGACCTATCTCTCCGTTCGACATTAGAAGTTGAATCTTAGGCAGAGAAGGTGGTTAGAGTTATTGAAAGACTGAGATATGAGTGTGTTGTGTCACTCGGGAAAGGCCAATGTAGTGGCGGATTTCCTTAGAAGGATGTCTATGGGTAGTGTTTTGCATATTGGAGAGGGTAAGAAGGAGTTGGCTCGTGATGTGCATCAGTTGGATAGGTTTGGAGTTAGGATTCTTGACTCCGCTAAAGGGAGTATGTTAGTACAAAGTAGCTCCGAATCCTCCTTGGTTTCAGGAGTAAAGGAGAAGCAAAACTTAGATGCTAAGGTGGAGGTTTTCTCCCTGTGGGGGGGGGGGATTGTGTGCTGAGATTGCTGGATACATTATGTGTTTTGGATGTCGAGGATTTGAGATAGAGAATTATGGCTAAAGCGCACGGTGCGTGATATTCTTCTCATCCTGGTGCCACCAAGATATACCGCGACTTTTGGGAAATCTATTGGTGGAGTGGCATAAAGAAGGATATAGCAGCATTTATGGCTAAGTGTGCAACGTGCCAATAGGTTAAGGTAGAACACCAAAGACCTGGTGGTATGATGCAGTAGGTTGGTATTCCCACTTGGAAGTGGGAAGAGATAAACATGGATTTTATGACTGGTTTACCTCTTTCCCGACGCCATCATGATTCCATTTAGGTTATTGTGGATAGATTTACTAAGTGTGCGCACTTCTTGCCTATGCATACTTCTTATACTAATGAGGATTACGCTAGATTGTACATCCAGGAATTAGTCAGATTGCATAGACTTCCCTTGTCCATCACTTCAGATAGGGGTACTCAAATCACTTAGCAGTTTTGGAGAACTTTTCAGAAGGGGCTTGGTACCCAAGTGCATTTGTATTCTGCTTTGCATCCACAGATAGATGGTCACGCTGAGAGGACCATCCAGACCTTAGAGGATATGTTGAGATTGTGTGCTATTTACTGTAAGAGAAGTTGGGATGAGTATTTACCGTTGATAGAGTTTACTTATAATAACAGTTTTCGCTCTATCATTGGTATGGCTCTATTTAAGGCTTTGTATGGGAGGAAATATAGGTCACCCATAGGTTGGTTTGAAGTGGTCTTTGAAGCTATGGAAAAAGTCAAAGTTCTTAGAGAAAGATTAAAAATCACATAGAGTCGTCAGAAGTTGTATGCTAATGTGAGGAGAAGAGAACTTGAATTTGAAGTTGGTGACTTCATGTATTTGAAGATTTTACTCATGAAGGGTGTGAAGAGATTCGGAAAGAAGGGGAAACATAGTCCCCGTTATGTTGGCCCCTATAGATTTCTTAACTATGTTGGTAAGGTAGTGTATGAGGTTGAGTTGCCTTCAGAGTTATCTTTTGTTCACTCTGTTTTCCATGTATCCATGCTTAGAAAACACATTGGTGATTGTGTTATTGTAGATTCTTCAGAATTACCTGATGTGCAAGATAGTCTTTCTTTTGAGAAAGTTCTTGTTGAGATTTTAGATCACCAAGTCCGAAGACTAAGTAACAAAGAAAATCCCGTGGTCATGGTGTTGTGGCGAAACCAATCCGTTGAGGGTGCAACATGGTAACATGAGGCAGATATTCAATCCAAGTACCCGGACCTATTTTTCAAAAGCTCCGATCAAGACGAAGGTACCATTCTTCTTGAAATCATTCCTTTTCTATGCAGAATTGCGGTAGGTCAGCAGTTATTTTATACTATTCAGCTGTGATTTTATTAGTGATGAACCCCTTGTTGTGTCCAAAATATAGAATGAAATAGAGGAAAGATTAGCAAGTTGCTTCAGCTGTGTACCATTCATTTTCTCTTTACTCTTAGTATACCCAGCGTCATTCGAGGACGAATGTCCCCAAGGGGGAGATATTGTAATGCCCCACACTTTCCAAAGCTAGAAAATGAACAGTTGTTCGTATATATGAAAACCCCAATTTTGTAAGCCATATTTGGGCACCTAAATTACCAAGAGTAACCTAGTTATAAGAGATCTTATGATGTGTTAAGTGTGGTTATATGAGTCACTTAAGGTAGTACAAGCTAAGAGTTTTGAAATCCATCAAGTTTTGGTGTTTGAATTCGTAAGGGTCATCTTTGAATGAGTATAACTTGATAAATATGTGGTATTTCTCAATATTTCTACCCACAAAATTATAGAGAATCGAATTAGCTTTCCAAATATACTAATTTCACCAAAATCCGACACTCGATCTAGGAGTTGTGACTTTGCAAAGTAGAGTGCGTCTCCTAACCCATCGCACATGGCCATTGAAAAGCATATGCGGTGCCTATGTAAATATAGCCGATATCGTATGCGGCGCTTATGTAAATATAGGCGATATCATATGCGGTGCCTATGTAAATATATGCGATATCATATGCGGCGCATATCTTATGGTTTCAAGTGACTTAAACTCCATTTTTGGGTTATTTTGAGGAAAAGTAAGTCTTTTGGCACTCCTTACACACCCCTAAACTTAACCTTATGAATTTAATAGATTCTAAACACATCATAACCCTATTATCACTCTAATTTCATCTTCCAAGAGCACTAAAGGAGAAAAATAACTAGGGTTACACAATCAACAATGAGGGTCCAATCTTTCAAAGAATCCGTTACCATGAAGGTATGTGGGGTTATGAACAAGATCACCCTTTCGTTCTTGTGGCCAAAGTTTGCATTATTTTACAAAGATACATGATTTTTACATGTTTTTTCATGAATTTGAAGTGATAAATCTGATCCTATGTTGTTGTTCAAGCTACTATGATTATTTTGAATGTTTAGAAAATAAACTCCATGAGTTTGACATATTCTTATGATTAAAGGCTTAAATTTTTCAGATTTTCGTATAAATTATGCATGCTTATGATATAAAGCCTAAATGTTGAAATGTTTTGATTTAGTATCGCTATAAGGGTCATTGACCCACATTGAGATTGTTGTTTTAAGAATTGATGTGCTACATACACCCATGTTTAGACTACTTTTGATTAAGTATAGAAAGATTTGACCTTTTGGTCACAACTGAGTTAAAATTCACTTTATGAAATAAGTTAAGGATTTTATCATTGATTTAACTTAAGAAATATGAGATTACCCTTAAAGTGGAATTTTGTTGAGAGTTTTGAGCATAGTATTGGGAGTAGTATTTAGCACCGAGTTGGGCATGTTACTACAGTTTCATACCACATAACTATGTGCCGCCGTAGGTTGAGACATAGACTTCCAGTATATGTGGAAAACTGAAATAGTGATCATTGAGATGAGATTGTTCTACACCGATGGCAAGAGTAGGACAACCCTAACCTTATGGGGGAAAGTCATGGGACATCATGGGTTCTCACATGCTGTACATGTAGGTTAGAAAAACCTCCCAAGGAGTCATCCCTCATTCTTAGATTGATTTTACTGATTTAAAAGAGATTTGAAATGCAGATTTATGATGTATTCAATATTCCAGATTTCACTAAAATTGTTTGATAAGAGAATAAGAAAAGAATCTTGATATTTGGATTAAGTGTAATGGCTCATGATATCCAGATTGGCATGTTTTACCATTCATTGTGTATGATTTCAGATTTTAGATTTCGTTCAGGCTTTATGAGCCATTTACAAATGTCCTGCATGATTTGGAAAGAAAACTTATGACATGATCATTAAATATATATATATATATATATATTCATATAAATATGTTTATTTCATGCACCCCCATGTACTCGGTACATATTCCATGGTACTGACCCACATGTTCGCATGTGGGCTACATTTTTCCTATAATGTAGGTTCAAGTGCTCATTCCCAGGTTTGACCGTGATTATTCGAGCACGTTAATCTACATCCTCTACAGTGCTGAGTCCTCATGGTCCAAGGACTAGTTATTCAGATTTCCTTATTTACTTTGAGTGTTTAGTTTATTTCCTGAGTTCGGGTCAGTTGGGGTATGTTCCAATGACTCATGGATATATAGTTTAGTAGAGGCTTTTCAGACTAGATGTATAGATTGATCAGATTTGTCAGAGATGTCGTATTTTGTTACTTTCCGTATTTCATTCGTATTGCAGTATGATATTATGAAGGATGTTTAGATGCTTTGATTATGATGACTTTGATTATAAGTGTTGAATGGTAGAAAAACAGCTAAAAGGGTTAGCTTGGGGCTACTTGTAGCCTTAAGTACCGTGTGACGCTTCGGGGCCCATTTTTGGGGCGTTGCAAAAACTCACCCAAGATGTACTATAGAATTCCCCGATCATGATTCAACTTAAAAAGTAACTATCAGAGGTCGGGAAGGTCATAAATAAATTCTTCAAAGTTTGAAGCCTTTATAAAAGACTAAGTCCTAACACTTAGCTATTAATTTTCTAAGTATAACCTTTTTAAGAGAAAAAGGGAATTGGAATAAGCTAGGATCTTACAGAGTCTTATAATATCTCCCCCTTTGATTAAAGACATCCTTCTAAACTCATGGATCTACATCATATTCCTAGGACTGATTCAGAATATCTTTTATCTAACGGACTACACATAAACTCTATATGCATACACACACTTACTAACTTCATTCTTTAACACCCATTCATGTACCTGTCTTAACTTTCTCTATCATTGATAATCATCATCATAGACTTACACCCTCTTAATTCAAAAAAAACATACTTGACTCACTAAAATTATAATCATAGGCTAACAAGATCATACCTCTATACTTAAATTTTTCCAAAATCGTAAGAATCGAAATCATACTTAAAATACTCAACACCATCTATCCATAACTCCTTAACTTTGCTATGTAGAATACCATGTACTAGACAACTATGATTCTTCTACTTAAAAACTCAAGGGTACTACTAATCACGCACATTACATAATAAACTTAGAAAATAATCCAACCTTATATCACCTTGGGCACACCTCTACCTCATACCTGCAACATCAAACTTAATCTCAAATTAATAAACTTACATTCTTGCATTCACTATTTCAAGCCTATTGGTTCACCTCCATGTAACTAGCATCACTAACCAAGCAATCATTATTTCCACCTTGATGATCATCTACTATTCAAACCTTGTGTCTAGTGCTAGGCATGATTAACAACACAACCTCATATACTATTTTCAATTGGAAACTATAAAATAAAACATCAAGAAACCCTAGTCCGTTAAAATCATAGAAGAACCACAATTGAACAAGGTTATATGGATAATCTTATTATAATCCATTAACTGGTCATCCTTATATACATCATTACTATTTACCCATATATACACCTAAACTTCTTTCATAGTTCTATGAGTTTCAACAAAATTTTTTTTTTTTGCAACCTCAAAGGAAGCCTAAACTGACTATACTAAACCACCAAGTACTTTCATTAAAAATCTTTACATTTCTAACAAAATAAATACCATCAATGATTCCTTCCGTCCTTTAAGAAAACAATAATTCACCATAACTAATAACTCCTTCTTCACCCTCTACCAAACTAACACACAAGGACATATCATGTTAACACATCTTGATAATATGCATAAGCTTATACCTATACTTTCTACCAATCGTCATTTCCACTTTTCTTTTCAATATACTTCTATACCCATACTTTAAAACTATAGAAAGATTCTACTATTCATATATAATAATATTTAAGTTCGTGATATCTCTCAAATGTACAATACATTTAACAGTTTAGGTTTATACTATCTCCTCTCATGAGCATTATCTATATAAAAAAGGCTAACAGGAAATTTGAATACTTATCTTAGTCTATCTCAACTGTACAATTCATAAGGATGAGGGTATAACTTTCAACTTGAGGGACATATGACACACTAGAGAGCTCCTCTCAAGCCCTTTATATGACTTCTGAAACTTCTTCTAGCAAATCTGAGAGCATTATCTGGGGAGGTAATTAGAACTTGCTTATCGGGTTATCTCAAGAATAAGTCATAGATGAGGAATTTTAGGGTAACATGCGAATAGAAACGAGATTCTTAGAGAACAACTTTACAACACGATCTATAGTAGCAAAGAAAGGAAACTTTTTTAAATGCCTCATAACCTCTCAAAGAAAAGTACAGATGTCTTCGTACCATTCTGTAAGACTCTACTAGACATGGCTTCACAGAAACCCTAGGACACTTGAACCTTATGCTCTGATACCATGTTTATAATACCCTAAAATATGTCTCAAGACATCACACAGTGCTTAGGACAACAAGTGATCCAACGCTAACCCTTTCTACTGACAAGACTTATGAGCAACTGAATAAACTACATAAATCTGAATATAATAAGCAAAAAATAACTCTTTTCTGAATATCATCCATACAACTATAGAAAAATACTTAAAACTCTTCTTTAGGTAAAACCAAAATTGATATAAAGATATACAACTCCACTGACAGTCAATGAAGCCTCTAGTAATACTAACTATAGATAGCCAGGAGATGACCCCCAGCTATCCCAAATCAATACGACTGAATAAAAGAGACAATAGAAAATTATACTTAACTTGAGTCCTCGAATCAAAGGAACCCATCACCTGCTGATTGGAAGCTCTAAACTGTCTGAGTCTGAATGTGCGTACTATAACTTATACCTACATTATGACACAATATAGCACATAGACATATATATGGATCAGTACTTTGAGGATGTACTGAGTATATGGGGGTGAAATGCAAATGTAAAATAATATTATTTAAGTTTGAAAATAAATCATGCATGATAAATAAAAATGACTAACTTAAGCTGGAATATTTGAAAATACTGAAATCTAAAATAATAAGAAACAAATCATACTTTATAACTCTAATGAGTCATAACATTTAGTTCTAAAGGCTGCACTTGTATTCTCTCCTTAAATTGTACCTTCTAAGTGTTGAAAGGACTCACTCTTAAATATGAAATCTGAAATTTGAAATCTGAAATCTGAAATCTAAAGCTACTATCTTTCTTTAAAACATAATCTGAGTAAAAATTATGAGCCTTTACACTTATGTTTCTAAAAAGCTTTTATAGTAGGGAAATACTCTAAAACAACTTTCTAAAAGGGAAATACTTCATCTCAAAACTTTAAAAATCTTAAAATCATATGCTTTAATCTGAAGGTTTTAAGTCGATAGACTATTTCAAGAGTTGGGCACATCTTTTGAAACTTAGGAATTATAGAAATTGCGGAGTTTCTTCTAACAGACATAAACCATGTGAGCTGTCATAGATTCTAACGTCTTGCCCACATTTGGGAGAGCTTCTCTACCCTTGCCATCGGAATAGAACCTTAACTTAAGTGATCAATATCTTAGTCATCCATGTAGAAGTCGAAATAAACTTAATCCTACCGTGGCGCATAATTCAGGGGAATGAGACCTTGGAATCATACCCAACTCAGTGCTAAATACTATGCCATACTCAGGCTCAGAACTTTAGAAAATCCACCTTAAAATAGCATATAGGTTTATAATCACAACAAATTATGTTTCTCTTTCTTTAAATCACAACTTTATGAACGATGTGGATTCCTTATCTTAGCTTAGGACCTAAAAGGTCAAATCTTCCTTCGAAATCAGAATACTTTCTTATCAAAACATGCTAAAAATGTAATCTTGTTGAAACATCAAAAGGAGATCTTAGGGCTTAAAACCCATGCTTCAAACTCATGTTAAAACACCAAAAAGTTCATGCTTGATAATATAATTATTGGTTAATCAACTCAAAATCTGGAAATTTCAGCAAAAAGAATGAAAATATAAACATACTCATGTAATATCATGGAAAAACATCATAGTCAAAATGTTTCTTGAAAATATTTCAACAATTTCAAAATAATAAAATCAAGAATGACAATATCATTCCTAAAATTACTTGGAAAATCTGAAAAATTACATTAGTTGCATAAATATAAGAAAGTAGTCGCGCAATTCAAGGCTTAAATCACTTATAACTTTATAAACTCAAAACAAGAAAATTTGGGCATAAACCCCAACTTGCAATTCATGTAATCTTTAATAAAATTCAAGTTTTTGGGAACAAGAACGAAAGAATTCTTCTTGTTCAAACCCCACATACCTTAATTGTCTTGGTTGGATATATAGATTTTGGATTTGAAATCCTAGGAGATAATCTTGAATATTTCCTTGAGATTCTTGAATGTGATTCTTGGCATGATTCTTGAACAGGATAACTTGAATTTTATGTTTCTTGGATTAGAAACTTTGAATTCTTGACCATCTTTAAGAAATTGGATGGAGTTCTTGGATGGGGATTTAGGGTTTGTTCTTGTGGGAGGCTTGGAGAGAAATTATGATTAAAGGTGCATATAATTCTCCGTATGTCTTTAGTTATCTATTATGGACGAGTTGGACGAAGGAAAGGACCTTTTTTTCCCTTAAAAACATAAAAATAGCTATATGGCTGAGATGGAAATGAGAGTGTAAACTTATGAGTAAGCATTAATTTAGACTGGATTTGATTTTGCTAAAAAAGAGGATAGGTTTATGAGATGAAAACTCGGGGTATTACATCACCCCCCTTGGGATCGTTCGTCCCTGAATGATACTAATTTTGTTGAAATACTAGGAAAAAACTGAGATGATACACAGGATACTTACGAATTGAGTCATGACTTAATAGCAGAATCTGAAACATGATGCTTGGACTGAACTGAATTCCCAATGTACATGGATGGAATAGATTATTTCTTGAAATGGTCATACGCATGAGACTTCGGATAGTGGGACTAGGTAAAAGGTGTAAAACCATATGAACTTGTCGGCCTTACTGCTAACTGAATTGCTAGCTATGCTGATTGAATTATATTGGAAACTTATACTTAACTAGAGTAGCTCTTCAACACTCTTTCAAAAGAAGTTCTAGTAACATTAGGGAATAGAGAATCTTAGGAATAATCTAGACAAGACATCTGAATAAGGAATCACAACATTGATACAACTCTATATCTTGGAACATAGGCCTATAAATTGTATGTTGGGATAGAGTTACTATGTCTTACACAATGCAACTCCTTATCTTCAAAATTAGCAACACTTCCCAAATATTCCCTCAACTATACTATTCTCCTTAATTACCATGTTCATTGATCCAACTCCGAATTCACACATGTCCATTCATAAATCCATCTACTAATGTCTAAATTAAACTAAGTCCTCTCACTATGATCAAGCCTAACTCGAGGTCACAAGGTACAACATGCCACACCACAATACTAGTCTAAACTATATGATTCAATATTCTATATCTTTTTAGAGCTCACACCCTAAGCATAACATGCCTTCAGCTTCAATGACTAACTCAAACACTTACTATGGATTCACTAGTGCATATTTCTTTCATCCACTTACACCCAACATGACATTCAAGACTATCATTAAAATCACATATGAACTTCAAGGCAAAACCTCATAAAGGCATACTTCTTATGTTCTCTAAACCTCTATCACTATACCTTTCATGCACTATTCTTAAGAAGACATACCTAGAATTCTCAACTAACTACGACATGCACCAAAGATTTACCTTAATATTCCTTTATCCTTTAGCCTTCGATAGAAAAACATAATTGATCTTTCTTAATGAAGGTCATCGACTCCCTCTCATCTAAACCATTGCTTATTTATTATCATCGCCACTATCTTAACATAGGAAGAGGTCACGGAAGGGCTAACACATAAGGACTTGAAGCGAAAAAGAATACTATACATAAGTTTGACACTTAACTGAGATCTGAGGAATAGAATGTCAAAGGCATGGATTCATTAAAGAGATCTAAGATGAGGACATACATGACATAATGTGAATTTCACTAGTATCATGAGTTATAAAAACTGGTTTTACTCTAAAACATGAATTCATACTTATCATAAGCTATTCAACATAATAATGGAGTCCCTAGATTTCTGAGGGGTAACTAGAATCATAGAGTGAATCTGTTACTTACTAAAAGTTGAGAATGAATCTTGAATGCACATGAAGCATATATGCATTGGCCTTTAAATACGCTGTAATAGGAGCTAGAAAATATAAGGGAGCATGTTGTGGATTATGCGTCCCATGCTCTGGAGCACCAAAATAGAGTTTGCGTCGCATGCTCTATCGTATGCTCACAAGGGTGGACTGGAACATGTGTCGCACACTAATCGTACACAACTACTGGTTTTGATATCCAAACATGCCCTAAATGGTGTTTGAAAATTCTGAAACTTATCCAAGATGTACTATTGATTCCCCCGATCATAAATCAACTTAAAAGTTAACCATCCGAGGTCAGGAAGGTTGTAAATAATTTATTCAAAATTTAAGGGATTTAAAAAAGACTAAGTCCTATCACTTAACTGAAAATTTTCTAAGTGTGAGACCACTTTAGGAGCAATAGGTAACTGGAATAAGCTAGGATCTTATAATATCTCCTCCTTAGATTAAATTCATCCTTCTAAACTTATGGATCATTACACATTTCTAGGATGAGTCAGAATATCATTGCTCTATTGGTCTACACATAAATGCTACGTGCATACACTAATCCACTCACACTTACAGACTACATTGTTGGATACTCATTCATGTACCATCCTTAACTTTCTCTATCTTTGATAATCATCATCACAGATTTACACCCTCTTAATTCAAAAAAAAAAACATACTCGCCTCACTAAACACATAATCATAGGCTAGCAAAATCATACCTTTATACTTATATTTTTCTTAAATCGTAAGAATCAAAATCTTACTTAAAAGACTCAACACCATATATCCATAACTCTTTAACTTGGCTATCTAGAATCCCATGTAATAGACAACTATGCTTCTTCTACTTAAAAACACAAGGGTACAACTAACCACGCATAATATGTAATAAACTTAGAAAATAATACGACCTTATATCACCTTGGGCAAACCTCTACCTCATCCCTGTAACATCAAACTCAATCTCAAATCAATAAACTTACATCCTTGCATTCACTGTTTCAAGCCTATTCGTTCACCTCCATGTAACTAACATCACTAACCAAACAATCGTTATATCCACCTTGATGATCATCTACTATTCAAACATTGTGTCTAGTGCTAGGCATGTTTAACAACACAACCTCATATACTATTTTCACTTGGAAACTATAAAATAAAACATCAAGAAACACTAGTCCGCTAGAATCTCATAAAAACCACAATTAATCAAGATTATATGACCTACCTTATTATAGTCCTTTCACACGTCATCCTTTTACACATCATTACTATTTACCCATTTATACACCTAAACTTCTTTCATAGTTCTATAAGTTTCAACTAAACTCCCTTTTTTTGCAACCTCAAGGGAAACCTAAATTGACAATACTAAACCATAAAGTACTTTCATTAATAATCTATACTGTTCTAACACAATAAATACCATTAATGACTCCTTCTGTACTTCAAGAAAACAACAACTCACCATAACTAATAACTCCTTCACCCTCCACCAAACTAACACACAAGGATATCTCATCTTAACACTTCTTAATAACATGCATAAGCTTATATCTATACGTTCTACCAATCGTCATTCCCACTTTTCTTGTCACTACTCTTATATACCCATACTTTAAAGCTATAGCAAGGTTCTACTATTCATACATCATAACATTAAAGTTCATGATATCCCTCGAATGCACACTATATTTAACCATCTAGGTTTATACTATCTCCTCTCTTGAGCAATATCTATATGAAAAGGGGTAACAGGCAATCTAAATACTTATCTAAGTCTGTCTCAACTGAACAACTCATAAAGATGAGGGGATAACTTTCAACTTAAGTGACTTATGACACACTAGAGAGCTTCTCTCATGCCCCTTGTATGACTTCTAAAACTTTTGGTAGCAAATCTGAGAGCATTATCTAGATAAGAAATTAGAACTTATTAATTGGGTTATCTTAAGAACAAATCATAGATGAGGAATTTAGGGGCAGCACACGAATAGATAGGAGATTTCGATAGAACAACTTTACTGCATGATCTAGAGTAGGAAAGAAAGGAAACTTTTCTTAAATGCCTCGTAGCCTCTCAAAGAAAAGTACAAACATCTCCGCACCATTCCACAAGACTCTACTAGGCATGGCTTTACAGACACCCTAGGACACTTGAACCTTGTGCTCTGATACCAAGTTTGTAACACCCCAAAATTGGGTCCCGAGATGTCACACGATGCTTAGGACCACAAGTGATCCTAAGCTAACCCTTTCTACTGGCATAACTTATGAGCAGCTGAATAAAATCCATAAATCTGAACACAATAAGTGAAAGATAACGATTTGTTGAATATGATCAATACAAATATAGGAAAAGATTACAACTTCATTTTAGGCTAAACCAAAACTGAAATAAAGATACACAAATCTACTGACTATCTATAAAGCCTCTACTAATACTGACTATAGGTAGCTGAGGCATGACTCCCAGCTATCCCTAATCAATATGACTAAATAAAAGAGACAATATAAAATCATACTTAACTTGAGTCCTCGAATCAAAAGAACCCATCACCTGCTGATTAAAAGCTGCAAACTGTTTGAGTCGTAATGCGCATACTATAACTTATACCTATATTATGAGACAATATAGCACATAGACATATATGTAGATCAGTACTTTGAGGATGTACTGAGTATATAGGGATGAAATGCAGAAGTAAAATAATATCATTACAGTTTGAAAAGAAATCATGCATGCTAACTGTAAATGGCTCACGTAAGCAGAAATATTTGAAAATACTGAAATCTAAAATAATAAGGAGAAACTTATACATTTCAAGTCTAGTGAGTCATAACATTTAGTTCTAAAGATTTTACTTGTATTCTCTCTTTAAATTGTACTGTCTAAGTGTAGAAAGGACTCACTCTTAAATCTGAAATCTGAAAGTTAAAATCTGAAGCTACTATCTTTCTTTAAAACATAATATGAGTAAAATTTGTGAGAATTTACACATATTTTTCTTAAAACGTTTCTAGTAGGGAAGTACTCTAAAACAACTTTCTATAAGGGAAATACTTCATCTCAAGACTTTAAAGATCTTAAAACAATAGTTTCAAATCATATGCTTTTATCTTAAGGTTTTAAGTCAATAAAATATTTCAAGAGTAGGGGACATCTTTTGAAACTTAGGGATTATAGAACTTTGAGACTTTCTTCTAACAAACATAAACCATGTGAGCTTTCATGGAGTCGAATGTCTTTCCCACATTAGGAAGAGCTGCTCTACCCTTTCCATTTGAATAGAACCTTAACTTAAGTGGTCACTTCCTTAGTCATCCAGGTAAAATTAAGAATAAACTTAATCCTATGGTGGCGCGTAGTTCTGGGGCATGAGACCTTGGAATCATACCCAACTAGGTGCTAAATACTACTCCCATACTTAGACTTATAACTTTAGAAAATTCATCTTAAAATAGCGTAAGGGTTTATAATCAAAACAAATTATGCTTCTCTTTCTTTAAAGCAAAACTTTATGAATGATGTAGATTCCTTATCTTAGCTTAAGACCTAAAAGGTCAAATCTTTCTTGAAAATCTGAATACTTTCTTATCAAAGCATGCTAAAAATATAATCTTCTTGAAACATCAAAGCACAATCTTAGGGCTTAAAGCCCATGCGTCAAACTCATGTTAAAACACCAAAAGGTTCATGCTTGATAATTTAATTATTGGTAAATCAACTCAAAATATAGAAATTTCAGCAATAGGCATGAAAATATAAACATACTCATGTAATATCATAGCAAAACATCATACTCAATATGCTTCTTAAAAATGCTTCAACAATATCAAATTAATATAATCAAAAATTACAATATCATTCTTATACTTACTTGAAAAATATAAAAAATCACATTACTTGCATAAATATATGAAAATAGTCATGCAATTCAAGGCTTAAATCACTTATAACTTTATAAACTCAAAACAAGAAAATTTGGACATAAACCCCAACTTGAAAGTCATGCAATCTTTAATAAAATTAAAGTATTTAGACACAAGAACGAAAGAATTATTCTTGTTCAAACCCCACATACCTTAATAGTCTTGGTTCGATGTAGAGAATTTGGCTTTGAAATCCTAGGAGATGATCTTGAACGCTTTCTTGAGATTCTTGAATGTGATACTTAATTCTTGGCTTGATTCTTGAAGAGGATGACTTGAATTTTAGGTTTGTTAGATTTAAAACTTTGAATTCTTGACCATCTTTAAGAAATTTGATGGAGTTCTTGGATGAGGATTTAGGGTTTGTTCTTGAGGGAGGCTTGGAGAGAAATTATGATTAAAGAGGCATATAATGCTCCCTAAGGCTTCAATTCTCTATTATGGATGCGTTTGGTGAAGCAAAGAACCTTTTTGCCCTTACAAATGCAAAAAAAGAACCTGGAAATAGGGGGCGTGCGATAGAGCATGCATCGCATGCTAATCACGCGATGCTACTGCCTCACTCACGAAAAAGACCATAACTTTTCGCTTGGGTATCTGATTTTAGCGAAATTGGTGTCGTTGGAAATGTAATTCAGTTATCTACAATGTTGTTGGTCTTAAGATGAAAAATTCCATTGATGTAAAAAGTTATACATTTTTAAAGTAGACCCTTGTAGAATTAAATATCGGATTTTTGACTAATCAAAGGATCTTAGCTCAACTTGGCTCTAAATGATTTCTATGAAAGTTTGTAACCTCATGAGCATTTCACACACTAGTTTAAAGATCATGAAACTTATATTCATATGGGAATCACTTTTTTTATAGCCTATACATGCAAGAACTATGGTTCATAGACTAGCCCAAAAATACGGGGGATTAAAGAATCGAAGATACCATAGGAGTAGGGCATTCTTGTGTACCCTTCACTCTCCTTGATACATATACATAAGTATAAATTAGGGGATTCCCATGTATCCCTCAAGTATGTGGTCATCTTGACCAATTTTTATATCGGCAAACATTAGTTTCCAGTGTCCCTCTATTGGACTTACACCTTAACTATTATCTATCACAACCCGTTATTATTGCCCAATTAAAATGATTCACATAAAACCAAAACCCCATTCAATTTATTATAAACCAAGGCTATAAGTAGTGGTATCTTCATACCAACTATATATTGGAAGAAATGTCCTTAGCCAAACTTTTTAAAGAAAGGATTCCCATGTACCCATAGATAACATTATTAAGTTTGCTTGGGAGATTCCTATGTACACAGCAAGTATATTCACTTAATAGTTTGCTTAGGAGATTCCCTTGTACCGCATAAGTCTTTCAATTAAACCAAAACATGACAACCAAGACCTTACCATTTAACCATTTAAAATCATCCAAACTTGTTTAATTTCCATTATGAAAATATACCATGCAAATTTTTTAATAAAAGTCCAACTATCTAACAAAAGCATTATTATAGGCATTTTATTAAACATGTTAACTACAAATAGTTTCCAAAACCAAAGCTAAGTACCAATTAACCATTTTCATGCAATCAATATGTTCATCCCACCATTAAAACATGAAAAAACATAATTAAGACATGGACAAACGATAACCAACCATTTACAACCAAAACCCCCAATACCATACCATAATTATGTCATGAAAGCCACACATTAAATCATGCCTTTAGTTGAACTAACAATGAGGTAGGAGTAACGTACCCTAGATTACGAAGAAGACAGAGAAAAATCACCTTTATGAGCCTTAATCGACCACCATGGAGGAAACCCTAGCCTTTGCTTAACCGAAAAGCTTGAGAGAGTTTAGAGAGAGTTTTTTAGTGTTTAGGATTATAATATATAACAATTCGAAGAAAAAAAATTGAATCTAAATTTAATAATTTCGAGAAGTATAACTCGAAGTTTATGAAGAGCTACGAGGTGCACATATTTTAATTAAAATTCTAGTCTATGTACAATTATTTGTCACCAAAATTATTGCTTGTTATTATATATTAATAAAATGATATATTTTTAACTTAGTTATTAATATTGTAAATAGGTGAGGACCATTTTTTATTTTTCTTAAAAAAATAAAGTGCTAAGTGGGAACAAATATAGAAATCTCTAGCATTTCACTTATGATTTTCCAGAAACAAAGAAATGTACAATAGTACTTGGTCGTAAATCCTCTTTTCTTTCTTTCCTCTTACAACAAGAATCAATAATAGATAATTTTTCCTCTTTTGCCTTCTACTAAGGAATAATGATACTACTAGTATTTATATTCACTCTTTTATTTTCTCTTCCTCTTTTTTAAACACCAAGGAATCCATTTCAAAAATATAGTCAAGGTAAACAACAAGAGGTAAATTTTCTATTCCCTCTTTGAATATGATTATTCATAAGTAATTTGGGATGATTAATTGGAATTTTAATTATATTGAAATGGGTCATGCAACTAGGGTTCATAAATAAAAAAGGGAAAAAAGATGAAGTTGTGATAAAAAAATGGAATTTTAGACAATTCCTACCAATTGAACTGATTTAGTATTGAATTACCAAAGTTGGAGAATTAAGGAATTCACTCCGAATGATTGTTAAGAATCTTGACCAACTTAGGTAGAAGTAAAGGGGATTGAAATAGCTTGGTGTGTTAATCTATAGGTTATTAAGGAGATATATGTATTGTGTAGGTAGTAAGTGGTGGTTTATAGTTGCCTTTCCAATTAGAGGTGAAAGCTTATGATTAGTCGTATAGAGATTATATCCCCATGAATTGAGTTATCTAGAGATCGTGATATTACCACTAGAATGGAATGTACTAAAGGTATGTGAAGCTAAACCATCCTTGATCGTTGAGGCACAACCTATAGTTATTTATTTCTCCTAGAAGAGTCAATATAACCTATTTTATATATAAAAACTGATCTCCCACCTTCTATACATCTAACACGTGATCATATGCTTAATGCCGCCACAATATTCACGTTCCCTTCCCTTTTTAAATTACTTGTCTCTATCCTTCATAAGTCTTTATTGAAGTCGTAATATTCATTTTACTCTTGTCAAGTATCTATAGAGAATTACATGATTGAATTGGTGTGTATTTTCATATGATATCTATCACACACTGTATGTTTAGAATAAATGGCCATAGTATAGTCACACTTGTATATTGAATAACATAGCAATATAGCCATATAATAATGTAAAGAACTAGTGTTTGAACAACTCAATACTAGTAAATGAATTAGTTATACATGGAAAGCATTGCTTTAATGACTAAAGAATATTTATCGTGATACATTTGCATAGGAATATAAGACACTACTTGATAAAGTTAACGAAAGAAGGGTATACATATGTTTGGCTTGACATATTGCTCGATGTGATTCTTTGCATAGGATCAAGAACAAACCATTATAGTGTGTCCAAGTATTTTGGCGTACCCGCCCTTGTAGCACTATTTTCATTTAGAGTCAACTGAGATAACTCTGACTTGAGCTAATATTTAGCATATATGGCCTGCGAGAATACCCTTATAGTGAGCTCCTAAAGAGGTTCATACCCTACGATAGACTGTGATCCAGTAACAAAGCATACATAGACATAAGGCAATATTGCCATACATTTGACACAGAATGCCTTTGGTAGGCCATCTATGATATTTTGTATTTGATATAGGCATAGGAAATCACCTAGGAAAATTGTTAGGTGTCTTATAATAATAACTCTGAGAGAATATGTATAAAATAATAAGGTTTCCTACACAAGTCAGATTATGGTTTTCAATAATATTAATTCATAATTGTTGATTCTTGATACTTGAGCTATGACATGTCCATTAGACTATTATATTAGCTATTGTTTATTGTAGTGTGTCATTTGTTAATATGCTCATAAGTCCTTCATATTGATAGCTAATCGATATGAGCATCCATACTTATTACATGTTATTCTGTCTACTTTACATGCCAGTAAATATTTTATATGTACTGGTGTCCATTTGTTTGGGGCACTATATTTATATAAATATAGGATCAGGTATTCCAATAAGCACACTTCCATACTAGTAACTCGTCCCATGTTCTACAAAGTCATTGGTGAGCTTCTCTCTCATCTGAAGCTGATAGATGTCTAATACTCTTCAGTCATATTTATAGTTATACTTTGGATATGTTAGGGGCCCTATTCCAGCAATACTCTATTTTATGGATAAAGATTCTATTAAATGCTTCATAGACAGTGTTAAATTATCTCTTTTGGTTATAGTTTTACTTGTCTAGAATAATTGGATTTATTAGGCTAAAATTATGCATTTTTCTCAGCCATTTAATTGGTTAGGAATAGTAATACTTCTATGTAAAATATATGTAAATGTTATAGTATATTCTCATACGGTTCATGTGTACTTTGTTTAGGGTTAGGGGCCTGACAAAAATGGTATCAAAGCCAAGGTTTCATTATTTGAGGGAGTCTACGGAGCGTGTCTAGTAGAGCCTAACTTATGAATGTGTTTGCACCACATTTATAATGGAGGAGCTTCTTAGGCATTAGGAACTTTATCCTTCTTTCATGATTTAGATTGTACAACAGAGCTAAGTCATACAAAGTTACTTGTAATTCACACTCTGCATAATGGCCATAAAGATTCCATTTATTTAACATAATCCCAAATTCGATCAAAAGGTCAAATGTTAGTATTGCCAATAAGGGGGTTTTTGGTTAATAATCACAGACTATATAGAAAAAAAAACTTAAGCTTAAAATAGCTCATTAAGTATGATCATTCATATCTACTATTATTTACAAAACAATGCATATAGAAACTCATGTACTTTTTTATAGTTAATGTTGAATTTGTGTTACTCTCTGCTATGCCTAAGTAGGACTAAGGGGGTAATCACTTATATGATCTCACAATTAAGTATTATTAACTTGTAGAGACAGAATATGGCATTAATTAATGTAGCTTTGTAGGAGACTACCACCAATTTCTACGTATGAAGATGCTTCTACTAATTCCTCTCGTTCTTATCTTATCAAGTCCTAAGAAAGACCTTATCACCCTTTTGATGGTATTTTTACAACCTTCAAGATTTTGTATGTGTTAGAATGAAAGTAGTCAGACATACTTGTTATAAGTTGAAGTAGTGGCAGTAGCTTGGATTGTTACCGTTATAAAGTATAGACATCCCTAATCAACCGACAAGGCCTATATGAATGTATGATTTATCAGATATCATCCCAATCATATACATAAGATAATTTCTATAGAACTCATGTATTTGATTACCCAAACGTGACAATGACCTATGCGAGATCTTTTTTATTAATATGATTAGGAATAAGTGTTTTAATTATTTTGTAAGAATATATGTTTAAGAGTCATGCCCTATTATGACTTGTAGTTGGGTTAAATAATATTAGTATGCGATCAAAGATTAGAACCAAAAAAATATGGACGGATTAGCCATCAGTTAAAATTTATTGGTATGCCTAGATTATTAGACTTAATATCACTTAATAGGATGTGAGAGGGCACTGTTAAATTTTGATATATAATAAGGTGACAATTAGCTAACTCAGATTAAGTATGAGATAGAATAGAACTCTCAAATATGAATTTATTTGAGATACACAGGTTATAGATAGCTCGATCGAGGGGGAAAAGGTTGGACTAATCTTATTATTTAGACGACTATGATAGTCCTTCCAAGTATGATTGGATCTTAAGAAAATGGCCAAAGGTGTCTAATTCCTAAGGAGACTTCATAAGTATGTGATAAATAGAAGTTCTCACGTCATAGTAACTTTGACACCCAATTTGTTACCCTATCCATCAAAATTTATTGGAGCTACTAGATATCTTTTTCAATAATATACTTTACATCAATGTAGATAAAAATTATTTTAACCCCCAATTTGTTCAAATGAAGGGGTAGAAACATCGGTTATATAACTCATAACTGATAGCATGATTCTTGCACTTAAACCTCAACTGGATGACTCCGCTGGATGTCCATGGTTTAAGGGGCACGAAATGCCTATAAAATAAGACATAATGAAAATATGTATATATGTATAGATGTATATATATATATATATGTATAGTAGCTTACTTTCTTGTAATATTATGCTTGTTACATGTATTATAACTTATTTTCTTACATATCACTTGTTTTCATAATTTTACTTAGTTAATATGTTATGTAAAGTTATGTGCCCTCTAAAGATTATTTTGTTTATATGTTCTTTGTATCATAGCTCCTTTGGGTTTAGGTTACATGTTGTCTCAATAATTGTTTATGTGACATGTATATTCTAGACCATTTGTCCTTATGCTATGTTTTCCGTAAATTAATTGTCTATATGCTACATATTTTATAAAGAATGTGTTCACATGCTATATGTTTCATAAAATATTGATCCATATATTAGACGTTTCTCAGAATATTTTCTTATATGCTACTTGTATCCCTAACTATTTTCTAATATGTTGTATGTTAAATGAACCCTAATTTCATGTTACATATTCTTAAAAGTAAGTGCTATGTGTCGATCTATATGATTAGGTGTTTTATAAATAATTTTCCTATATGTTATTTATTTTGTGTAATGTTTGATAACATGGTATATACATAAACATCAGAGGACTTTATTTGTATACCTCATGGATTTTATTACTTACATGTTATAGACATAATGGGTCCATATATTTTTACTGACATTCCTTTTAACTTATCTATTTAAATATTTTTTAAAAGTTCATACGATTAAAATATCAATGATAAAAATTTAAATTAAACTGCTCATATAACATTTGGTGAATAGTTTAGAGGTTGTACAACTATCTATTTAAATGTTATAGTTCATATGTTCAAAAGTCATAAATAAGTTATTTACATGTTGTATGGTTGTACCATTTTAAGATATAAAACATAAGGGTTTTCATAGTTTACTTTCCTATTTGATTATGTGATAAATGTCATGTCATAGTCCACTGATCTATACGTTATATGCATTAAAAATTATTATATAAATTATAGGATTTATGAGAAGGGGAGCCTTGGAGTAACTAGAAAAATTGCTGCCATGTGACTAGGAGGTCATGGGTTCAAGCCTTGGAAATAGCCTCTGGTAGAAATGCATGGTAAGGCTGCATACGACACACCTTTGTGATGGGGCGCTTCCCGGGACACTGCGCATAGGTAGCTTTAGTGCAATGGGATACCCTTTTTTAATTATAGGCTTTATGAGTTATAAGCTGGTACATTACCTTCTTCATGGCATAGTTGCTTAGATATTATGCATCTCACAACTCGCTTGTTTAGAGATGTTAAAAGTTTATTGTCTCACATAATATTCATAATATATATATTCAATTTAAAGTTGTTAGAATGTCATCGATTTGAAAAGTAGAAGTTAAATTAAAGGCATGAATATAATTGATACATATCGGTAAGTATGGCCTTGCTCTGAGATGAATTTTATATTAATCGAAACATCTATTTATTTGTTTTTTCTATTGTTTTAATTACTTTTTTTCTTTTTATTTTTCTTCTCAGAATATGTGGTATGTCTCCACTTAGCTTTTTCCATCTCTATATGGTATCCTTTCATATTAACGCTAATGCAAATTGCATAATCATAGCTATAGCCAAATTTTCTTACTTACATGTTATATACTGTCATAGTTTAAAAATCTATATACTAGGTATTTTTTATGTGATATTATATCACAATTACTTTACTTATATGCTATTGGTCACTTGGGTTTAAAATCCTATGTCTTCAGTAATGCTAGAGTTCACCTGCGTATATGATTATGTGATAATTGTGTCATAACCCATCAATTTACATGTTGTATGTTATATTGTCCATCTGCTTACATGTATAGTTTATGAACTTATCTATCATAGAATTTCATAGCTTAACTGTATATATATTGCACGTCATATATTCTCGTCTAGTTTGTAAGTTATACATGTATCAGGTTGGCATGTTCATAGCACCTTTGGTGTCTGACACTTTTTTGTAATTATATGTCCTTTGTACTTATTTGCTTAAATATAATAATTTTTACGTATACTTATTTTCTTAAATAATATATATACCTACTTAAGTAGAGATGAGTGAGTTAAATTAATCCCTACATAAAGGGTAATAAAATGATTTATTTGACTTTTTCTCAAAGTATAGTCAAAATACTTGAGTCATCAAGACCCTTAACAGCTAACAAGTATTCTTCTTAAACTTTCATATTATTACTTCTTGATGTGTGTGTGTGTGTATATATATATATATATATATATATATATATATATATATTTGATATTATCCACAAAAGGTGTCACCTAATTCAGCAGAAAAATCAGAAGTGATAAGTTCAGCTCTATAAATATGGGCCCATAACCATTCATTTAGCTATTATTTGATTAGATATTTGATTTGTGCCAATGATTTTAAAGTTCTATATGGATGGAATATCTGGAGGTAAGATATAAGGTAAATTATAATGTTGGTTATATTTATGATTTGACTATAAGGATAATTGGAGCCTTGTGTATTACCAGTTGAGAAGTATAATATTTGTTGTGACACTCTGTGATGTGTATTTATGTGTATTTTTATGAGATGACATATTTTTGATAGGCCTATTTATAGAGGAAACTCTGGCAAAATTTATGAAAAATGTAAGTGTTAGCCAAATTTATAGACCTTACGATGGGTAAAGTAAATTGGAAGTTAGGTAGATGATCTCATGAATGTATTAAATCTTTAAGAATCATTCAAGGGAGAATTATCCTAAGTGGGGAGATTGTAACACCTCTAGAAAAAAATTAAATTTAAATTTAACACTTTAGAGGAGTATAACTGGGAGTTTATGAAGAGCTACGAGGTGTGCATATTTTAATAAAAATTATAGTATATGTACAATTATTTGTCACCATAATTATTGCTTGTTATTATAGAATAATAAAATGATGTCTTTTTAACATAGTTATTAATATTGTAAATAGGTGGGGGGCACTTTTTTTTTTATTTTTTTAAAAGAAGCGCTAAGTGGGAAAAAAGCTTGAAATCTCTAGCATTTTACTTATGCTTTTCCAGAAACAAAGAAATGTACAGTAGTACATGTCCCTAAATCCTCTTTTCTCTCTTTCCGCTTTCACCAAGCATCAATAATAGATAATTGAATTTTTTTGTCTTTTGCGTTCAATTAAGGAACAATGATACTACTAGTATTTATATTCACTCTTTCATTTTCTCTTCTTTTTCTTTCAATATTAGGGAATCAATTTCAAAATTATAGTTAAGGTGAATACCAAGAGGTAAATTCTCTATTCCCTCTCTTGAATTTAATAAGTGATAAGTAATTTGAGACGATTAACTAGAATTTTTCTTTGATTGAAATGGGTCTTGAACTAGGGTCCATGAACAAAAAAATGGGGGAAATGATAAAGTTGTGATAAAAAGAATGGAATTTTAGACAATTCTTACCAATTGAACAAATTTAGTACTGAATTACCTATGTTGGACAGTTAAGGAATTCACTCTGAATGATTGTTAAGAAACTTGACCAACTAATGCTGAAGTAAAGGGGATTGAAATAGCATGGTGTGCCAATCTATAGGTTATTAATGAGATATATGTATTATGTATGTATTAATTGGTGGTTGATTGTTTCTTGACAATTAGAGGTGGAAGCTTATGGCTAGTCGCATAGATATTACATCCCCACGAATTGAGTTGTCCAAATCTCGTGATATTACCTCTAGCTAGGAAAGTACTAAAGTTATGTAAAGCTAAACCCTCCTTCGCTGTTAAGGCACAAACTATAGTTATTTATTTCTCCCAACAGAGTTGATATAACCTATTTGATACACAAGAAATGATCTCCCACCTTCTATACGTCTAATACTTGATCATATGCTTAATGCCGCCATAATATTCATGTTTCTTTCCCATTTTAAATTATTTGTCTCCATCCTTCGTGCGTCTATTTATTGAACTCACAATATTCATTTTACTCTTGTTGAGTATCTGTAGAGCATTACATAATTATATTGGTGTGTATTTTCATATAATATCTATCAAACAGTACATGTTTAGAATAAATGGACATAGTATAGTCGCACTTGTATATTGAATCACATAGCAATAAAGCCATAGAATAATATAAAGAACAAGTGTTTGAACAACTCAATACTAGTAAATGAATTAGTTATACATGAAAAGCATTGCTCTAATAACTGAACAATATTTAACGTGATACACTTTCATAGGACTATAAGACACTACTTGATAAAGTTAACGACGAGGAGGTATACATAGTTTTGGCTTGGCATATCGCTCAACATGATTCTATGCACAAGATCTAGACCAAACCGTTATAGTGAGCCCAAACATTGTGGCGTACCCACCCTTGTGGCATTATTTGCATTTGGAGTCGGTTGGGTTGGCCATGACTCGAGACAATATATGGCATATATGGCCTACAGGCAGACCCTTATATAAGGAGGGGAGTATCCTAAAATAGATTGCGATCCAGTAATAAAGAATACATAGACATGAGGCAACATTGCCATACATTTGACACAGAAAACCTTTGGTAGGCCATCCATGATTATTTGTATTGGATATACGCATAGGATATCATCTAGGCAAATTGTTAGGTGTCTTATAATGATGAGTAACTCTGAGAACACATGAATAATATAATAAGGTTTCCTACATAAGTCATATTATGGTTTCTGATAATATAAATTCATAATTGCTAATTCTTGATACTTGAGCTATGACATGTTAGTTAGACTAGTATATTAGATATTTTTTCTTATAGTATATCAGTTGTTCATATGTTCATAAGTCCTTCATATTGATATCTAATCCATATGGGCATCCATACATGTTACCTGTTATTCTTTCTGCTTTACACGCTAGTACATGTTTTATATGTACTGACCTTCCTTCGTTTGGGGCATTACATTTCTATAAATATAGGATCAGGTATGCCATGAAGTCTACCATACTAGGCACTCACCCATGTTCCACAAAGACGTTGGCAAGATTCTCTCTCATCTGGAACTTATAGATGTCTAATACTCTTTAGTCACGCTTGTAGTTAAACTTTGTATATGTTAGGGGCCCTGTTTTAACCATACTCCATTGTATGGTTATAGATTCTATTAAAGGCTTCATAGACAGTGTTAAATTGTCTCATGTGGTTTCAGTTTCACTTTTCTATAACAGTCGGATTGATTAGGCTAAAATTGTGCATTTTTATCGGTCATCATAATTGGTTAGGAATAGTAACCTTTGTACGTGGAATACATTTAAATGGTATAGTATATTCTCATACGGTTCTTGTCCACTCTGTCTAGGCTTAGGGGCATGAAAATATGGTAAATAAAATCCCATTAGTGTTTTAAGTTGTGGGGTCATAAAAGGGTAAGAAGGGAAATATCTAGAATACCCCCAACATTAACTGTATAAAATTCCCATAGGAGGGTACAACCCATCCAAACCGTAACATACCATATGAGTTTAACCCACCACTCGTAATTGTACCCCAACACTATCTAACATATGACCACCAAGGCCAATTCGTATCCAACTATATGACAAGTACCTTGGAACCGTACCTTAAGTAGAATAGAATCACCTAGGCTAGACATAGGGCATTATACGATTGACATCATACCACTAGTACCCTAACATATGACTAGTATAATCTATTTGTACCTTAGACAGTAACCAACCAAACCACACTAATTAATATACGACCAAGACCCCCTAACCGTACCCTATCGTACGACAACTACCCCAAGTCGTATGATATCCAGAAGACTCACAACCAAGAAATTTTCTAAGGACTAGAACCCAGGGTATTTCAGTTCTCCCCCACTTGGATTATTTGTCCTCCAATAATGGAAAAGGAAGTATAAGCATTATTTAGATCTCAACACCTCCATTGCAACCTTTAAATAAGTTAGAATACAAAGATTCAAGGAATTAATACTTTCTTTAACTAAGTTAGGAAATAAAGATGTGATAAAGAGAACACATTTTAAGCATGAATATACGGATTGGAAAACAAATAAGGATACTTGGAATTCATTTCCTATTACGCTTCCCAAGGAGCCTCTTCCGCCTTGTAATTCCTCATAGAACCTTTACTGAGGTCACATCCTTGGTCTACAACCGATGAAACTGACGATCCAATATATCAATTGGGATTTATTTTTAAGATAGAGAATTTGAAATATCCAACCCTTTCAAAAGAACAACCAAGAAAGGATCACCTACACATATCCACAACATAGAGTTATGGAACATCGGATGAATGGAGCTCAGACTAGAAGGAAACTACATTTCATATGCAACATTGCCAACCTTCCTTAAGATTATATAAGGACCAACATAGTGGGGACTGAGCTTCTCCTTCTTCCTAAACCGCATAACTCCCTTCCTGAGAGATACCTTTAGGAATACTAAGTCCTTCCACATTACATCCGTATAGGAATTTTGGCAACTTTGGGTAACTTTAAGACTATATCGAATCACCTTCACCTTTTCCATAGCCTTGTAAACCAATTCAGAGCCAAACATATCCGTTTCACTAACCTTGAACCATCGAATAGGAGATCTACACCTCCTACTATACAGTTGCTCAAAAAGGGCCATCCCAATACTAGAGTGATAACTATTATTATAAGCAATATCTACAAGATGTAGATGCTCAACCCAACTATGACCATAGTCAAACACACACACATGGAGCATATCCTTAAATATTTAAATAGTCCTCTCCACTTGCCCATCCATCTACGGGTTGAAAGCGGTACTCAAACTAACCTTAGTCCCCAACCCTTTTTGAAATGATTGCCAAAAGAGAGATCAGACTTGCATACCATGATCATAGATGATAGAAATAGGTACCCCATGCATCTTTGCAATTTCATGGAGGTACAACCTCGCAGAATCCTAAGCCAAAAAGTTTGTCATCAATGGCAAAAAATGAGCTGACTTTTTCAACCTATCCATGATGACCAAAACAAAATCAAACTGGTTCTGAGATCGAGGAAGACCGGTAACAAAATCCATGTTGATCACTTCCCATTTTCATTCAGTAAATTCAATCTCTTGATAAAAACCTTCGGTTTTCGTGTGCTCAACTTTCAATTGCTGACATACTATGCACTTGGCCACAAAATCAGCCATATTCTTCTTTATACCATTTACCCAATGCATCTCCTCAAGGTCATGATACATTTTCGTCGAACGAAAATGATCAACGTAGCACGAATCATGCGCCTCAACCAATTTCTGTTTTTGTAAACAATCAACATCAGGAACACCCAACCTCCCTTTGTATCGTAAGGTACCATCACGACTAAACTCAAATACTATCACCTTCTACCCGCCAACGACACCCTTGAGTTTTATCAAGAGAGGATCTAATATTTGTTTATTCTTGATCTCTACACCAAGAGACCACCACACTACTTCCTATACCAACATACCACCATCCTCGGAGTCTAAGAGATGAACTCCAGGGTTAGCCAGATGGTGAATATCCTTCACCAACTCCTACTTCTCCTTATCCACATGAGGCATAATCCCCATGGAAAACCTACTAAGAGCACTAACAACCATGTTAGCTTTAGCTGGATGGTAGAGAAGACTCATATCATAACCCTTGAGAAGCTCAAGCTGTCTCCTTTGCCTAAGGTTAAGTTATTTCAGAGTGAACACATACTGTAGGCCTTTATGATTTAAGAGGATATCCAAGTTCACCACATATAATTAATGCCGCCAGATTTTCAATGAAAATACCACAACTAACAATTCCATATCATAAGTAGGATAGTTCCTCTCATGCACCTTCAACTATGCAGAAGCAAAGGCTATCACCTTTCCATGATGCATTAGAACACAACCAAGTCCCACCCGGGATGCATCACAGTAAAATACAAACCCTTTAGTGCCTTTTGGAAAAGTAAACATCGAGGCCAAAGTTAGATTATCCTTCAGCTTCTCAAAACTTCCCACACAAGAATCCGACTAAGAGAACCATACTTATTTTGAGTCAAGTTAGTTAACGGGGCAGCTATAGAAGAGAAACTCTCTACAAACCTCTTGTAGTAACTAGTCAAACCCAAGAAGCTCCGAATATTGGTTGGAGTCATGGGTCTAGGCCATTTATTAATCACTGCAACCTTTTGCGGCATGATACCTTTACTAGAAATAATATGCCAAGAAAAGTGGCAGCGTTCAACCAAAATTCACATTTTAAAGACTTGATATACAACTGCTCTTTCAATGTCTGTAACACAGCACGAAGGTGATTGGAATTATCCACCTCACTCTTAGAATACACCAGGATGTCTTCTCTGAACACAATGACAAACATGTTTAAAAACTGATGAAAGACCTAATTCATGAAGTCCATAAACACTGTCATAGCATTGCTCATACCAAAAGACATAACCAGATACTCAAAATGACCATACCAGGTATGAAAAGTTGTCTTAGGAACATCTACCTCCTTAATCATACAATGATACCTAGACCAAAGGTCAATTTTGGTGAAAAACTTAGCACCCTACAACTGATCAAACAAGTCATCTATCCTTGGAAGACGATACTCATTCTTTACTATTACCTTATTCAACCACCGATAGTCAATACACATTAAAAAGGAACCATTCTTTTTATGTATGAATAACACCGATGCGCACCTGGGGGATACACTAGGATGGATGAAACCCTTATCCAAAAGATCCTTAAATGTCTCCTTAAGCTCTTTAAACTCATCTAGAGCCTTTATATAAGGGGGAATAGAAATTAGATGATTGTACAAAACCAAATCGATTCCAAACACAATTTCCCTACCAGAGCAACACCAGAAAGGTCATCAGGAAAGACCTTAGGAAATTCATTCACTGCCGAAATAGAATGCCAAGAAGGACCTTCCGAGTTAGAATCTTTAACCTAGATTTGATGATAGAGACAACCCTAGGAGATTAATCTCTGAACCCTAATATATGATATAAACTTCACTTTAGGAGCTAGGGAACCACCCTCCAACTCAATAACTGACTCAGCAGGGAACCTTAATATAACCTTATGGGTATGATAATCTAAGGACACATGGCACGACTGCAACCAATCCATTCCTAGAATGACATCAAAATCCATCATATCCAATTAAAAAAAATCCACCAAAGTCCCCTTATTACCAAGAGATACCACACACCTTCTATAGACTCTTTTACCAACCATAAAGTCACCTATTGGGGTAGAAGTAGAAAAAGTATCTGAAATAACCACGAGACCAAAACAAAAATGCACAGCCACAAATGGGGTCATATAATGGAAAATGGACCCCAAATCAAGTAAGTAATAAACGTCATGGGAGAAAAGTTTTAACATACCAATCAAAACATTAGCCGATACCTCAGAATCTTGTCGAGTAGTAAGAATATATAAAATGTTCCTACCAGGTATGAAACCACATGGTGCACCCTTTGTTGCTGGAACTGAAGATGAACCAATTAAAACCTTATTCGCCCCGAAGCAACCTTACCAATAGGTAGTTTCTAAGCATATGGCTTGGCTAACTATATTTGAAGCACCTATCCCTCTTCTTATCTCAAAAACCTTAATGTAAATGACCACAGAACCTATAAAGAGAATACGATAAATCCAATTTTGCCCCATTAGCCTGACATTGATTGCCTTATGCCCTGAAGTTATCGCCACCCTGCTGACATCTATCTCCCAAAGACTTCAGGTTAGGAACACTAGCTATGAAGAAGGGACAAGAACTCCACTACTTTTTCTTTGGCCACTTACCACTATCCCTACCACTTTGCTGATAGCTATCACCCTGCACAGAGAACATAGACTTCTTACCCTTCCTCTCCCTTATCTCAGCCTAGTTATTCTTCTCCTTCTCCTCCACCTATTTTATATGAAAAAAAACCTATACATATCTATGTCCTTGATCTGCAAGGCAATCTTACTTTTAAGGATCAACTCATGAGACAAATCGAGGCAAATATTCTCATCCTGGCTCTTATATCCGACACTATCTCCGAAGCATACCGTGACAACTGGTTAAACTTTAAGGTGTACTCCTGGACCATCAACTTCCTCATCTTTAAATTTACAAATTCCTCCTCTTTTGCTTCTCTCAACCCATGAGAAAAGAAGTGGTCCAGAAATGTATTTAAATAAGTCTCTGACAATAATGACTCATCAACATCACCTCTTTCTCGATCCCACTACTTGTACTATTGGGACGCCACATACTTTTGCTAGTAAGTAGCAAACTCTACCCTTTTTATATTCGTAGTATGCATAACCTTAAAAATCTTTTCTATCTCATCTAGAAAATGCTGAGGATCCTCCTCCACCTTAACACTAGTAAAAGTCAGAGAACTCAACCTCATGAACTAGACAATCCTTATTGCCTCAGAAGATGGAGTAGCAGATATAATATGCTCTATTTGAGAAGCTACAAACTGAGAAATCATATGAATCAACTGACAAAACTTCATATTTGTTACATCGGCCTGAGAAAGACCATATGGACCCAGTGGAACTCCAGAAAAATTAGTAATTGGACCCCTAGGCTGACTATGGATCCCATGAGTAGAGCAATTCCTATGAACATCCTCCCTATTTAGGACAAAGGAGTTTCCATGTGTATTATATCATTGAGGCATGATCTAAAAAGTGAAAAAACAAAAATTAGAGAGGATATTTGGACCCTAGACTTTATAGCTTCAAATCAGAACACAAGCAAGAGAAAAATTCCTAAATGCCTTGTAGCCTCTCTTTTATGAATGTGGCGTGCTACACACCCTTAAAAGAGACTCTACTCAACACGACCTTGTCGACTCTCAATTAATCATAAACCTAGGGCTTTAATACAAACTCGACATGACCTAAACCAGGGCCTTGTTGTAATGAGCAACCCAAGTCCAACGAGGACCGAAGACCACCCCCGATACACAACCCAACCTCCTAATTCTTATCCTTAGTTGAATGAATTCCAAAACAAGACAAAGTTATATACCACTCAAGACTCTGGTATAGGTACAAGACAATGACTAGCCCGAATAAGTCAAACCATCCAATACCGAACCAACAACAATAACATACACTAATTCATAACCATTCCATAACATAATAAGATGGAACAATCACAAATCAAATATAGTCAATCGGTATCAACCATAATACCAATGCCAAGGCTGACACCAATACTGACACCACCCATACCAACCCATAGTAGTCCCACAAAGCCTCTATCCAAAAGGAAAATAATATCCGGTCGGGACATACCCTCGAACATAGCCAAAACCAAAGTCTATGAAATAAGCAAAGTATATAAAGCAAACCATAACATAAAATAGAGCCTTCTAGATTATGGAAGCTCATCACTTCAATCCAACACAAGTTGATCCCATATCTGATTACTGAGTAGAAGGACTAGAATATGGTTCATGCATCACATGGGGATATAATGCCAGAAGAATGGGTAGATGGTGGATGCTATCATGTACTCAGGATAAGGATATAAGAATGCCAACCTTTAAAACCAAGTGAACAACCATTTGCATACACAACCACATATATATATACATTTATAATCTATGCCAAGAAAGGGAACTGGGTTTAGCATGCCTTTAAAACCATTAACCTGGGTATATGTAGCTTAACCATCCTAGAATTACCCACGAGCTATATGGGTCTAATATTACCTCTTGAATGGGCCACGATATATGTAGCCACACAAACTAGAGATACTATAGGAGTATGAAGTACTTATGTACCCTTCACTTTTCATGATACATAAATACAAGTGTAACTTAGGGTATTCCCATGTACCCCACAAGTAATTGATCGTTATGACAAATCCTCATGTTGGCAAACATGATTTTTCTGTGTTCGTCAGTTGGAATCACACCTTTATGGCTAGCTATAACGACCCGCCATTATTTCCTAATTGAAACCATTCATACACAACAAAAGAACCATTCCATTTATTATTAACTGAGGCTATAAGTAGTGGTATCATTATACCGACTACAACTTGCAAGAAATGTCATTATCTAACCTTTTCAAAGAAGGGATTCTCATGTACCCTTAGATTAATCACTAAATTTTCTTGGGAGATTCCTATGAACCCTGCAAGTATATTCATAACTTAGTTTGCTTGGGGGATTCCTTTATACCCCACATGGTTTTCAAATAAACCAAACCATGAACACCAAATCCTTACCATTTAATATTATCCAAACCAATTTAAATTCCAATACCATATTATACCATCCAAAGTTTTTAATAAAAGTCAAACTATAAAATAAAAGCATTCTCATAGGCATTTTATCAAATATGTTGAGGGCATATAGTTTCCAAAACCAAATCTAAGTACCAATTAACCATTCCCATGCAATCCATATGTTTAATCTACCATTAAACCATGAAAACCCATAATTAAGACCTTAGAAAATCATAACTGATACGCCTAAATTATAGCTCTCGTTAGAAAGTGTAAGCAGTCGCTGTCAAATATAGAACCCAACTGGTTTGGGTGTCAAATCCCACAGGGAATTCTTGGTCACTAAGTGTTGCCATTATTAGTAGACTGTTGGTCGAAAATTCCACGGAAAAGCGGGGTTTGGTTTAGGCGTGAATTAATACTATCAAAGTAACATTGGAATGCTAAGTGTGTTAAGATTTAATAACAGAGAATGATAAGTTAGGGTTATGTCCACCTTGTAAGTTCAACTTTTCTATTAACTATGAGTAATACGGAATTTAGACATGCATGCACTTATAGAGATTCGTATTCTAATGCTAAATCCAAGTGTTTTTCAACCATCAAGGATTTATTTCACTTTAGCTCTCTCGAGCCTAAAGTGTTTAACGAATGGTACAAATTCTCTAAGAAAGTTAATCCGGTTAAGGCATTAACGTTTAAACAGGGGTTGGAAACCCTATTTTCTTGTCACACTCTCTTTTCCAAACATGTATCTTTTCTATCGAACAAGTTAATGATATACTGGCATATTCCCTATGTTTGCAACCATAAGAATTCAATTAAAATGAAGAGAGTAATGATATAAGTAGCATACACATCAAGAATTCACACACTGATAGCAATAGATAGTATCTTACAAGACTTTCATAACCCTAATAGAGAAGTTAGCTATTCATGAGTACAACGGAAATCAAAATAGACATAATCATCATACCACAACCTAGAACAATCTTGGCGATGGAAGTGATTTTAGCGTTAAATAGTGTGTGACATTTTTCTCTCTCTAGCCGTTCCCCAGTGTAAGTCGTGTTTCTCTGTTCTAAAACTTTACAGAATCTGAAAACTGAATAATGAATGAATTCTGCTGAAAACTTCAGCAATAGGGTTTTTATAACATCCTTTTCTATTGAGTTTCTACTGCATCCTTAAATATTTAAAAATGCTGAGTTTGCTCGGGAAAAAGTTCCTATGGATCACATTTAGTCCAAAAGCTGCCTTCCCTCTTATGTGAAGTTTTCCTTTGCTGCCCACAGGCCCAGAAAGTGCTGAAATCTTCATCAGTAGTACCTGAAAACATGATAATCGCATTGGTTTGCTCACTTAAAGGAAAATGGACTAAAAGTGCAAGAATTATATATTTTATCCTCAAAACATGGCTAAAACATGGGTAAATTATGGTGCTTAGAGGTATAAATACGCCCAACATCACCACCCCACACTTAAAGCTTTTTTCGTCCTCGAATAAAATATGACATCCATGCAAACTCCTAACTAGAATTTCACAATAGAAACACAAAATTTATCCTCAAGACATGCACGACAATTATTAACAAAAAGTAGTTTTCTTTATCACTACTAGAAACAACTCAACCTCCAACAAAGACTCATTAGGATGGTCAATTTGTATCTACAAGTTAATCCACAAAGAATCATATAAAAAACTACCCAACAATCGTCAACCTTGTGTGTCTCACACAAGATATCACCCATAATCTCTCATAGTTTTGCATTTTTTGAAACATGGGTATAAGACTCTCCTTGCTCTCACACTCACAAAGAATTCTTATATTGCAACTGATGACCATAGGCTTGCCCTTAGTGTAATGCTCTACTAATATCAAACAGCTAAGTTTAGGATCAAATAGGTCTTTACAGGTTGTAATGTAGGTTAAGGGACAGGTAGGACTATTTTGGCCAGAAATAGTGACTATGTTCCCTAAGCGCTTTAATACACTACACTATGCCATTTACACTATCTTTTAACAATCACTCTACCTTCCTTTCATCTACCAACCCCTTTTCACCCATTTTGTTATTCAATCATAAACACAACTATCTTTTTGTTTTTCTAATTTTTTTTCTTTTTTCTCTTTTTTTTACTAAGCATCCCTATGATAGCCACTCTTGGTCACAATATTTTCAATTACCAATACACCCTGAGGCATCACTTTCACCATTCTCCTCTTATTTTGCCACATGATTCTACAATTTAAAGCGCTTAGGAGTTTGGATCAAATTATGGTCTTAAAAAAATGGATTAGGCTATATGTGAGGCTGCCAAAGAAAATAGCTAAAGGCTCAAAGGGGGTTCACTAGGACAATGTACAAAGGTAGGTAAAAAGAAGGTAAACAATTTAAGGGCCGCCAAAGAAATGCCTAAATCATCTCCTACACTTACAATCTTTAATTTGCTTCACATACACACCAGGCAAGTTCTAGTATCAGTCACAACAAAGAAAATACAATAACCTCACCCACACAAGGCATATGGTCAACTTAATTGGGAGCATTATAGATTCTTGACCCAACAGATGAATGAATTAAACCACACAGTGAGTCACAACTTAGAGCCTAAGTGTCTCAATAACAATGATTTAGCACAAACTCTTGTTATAATACCATGCCGTCTATTAGAACAATTTTATGCAAAGACTAAAATCTAACTAACTAACTATGACTAATTCAAATAAACAAGAATAAATATAGGAAACCAGTACAATACAACAGACATATACCCGCCCCCACACACTTAGATGGGACACATTGCCTTCAATGGAAATAAATAAGGAAAACCTAATTAGTCGGACTCCTCTTCTATGTTTGGGTTCATACCCCCTGCGTTGGAATCATCATCAGAGTCGTCATCATCAGAGTTGTCCTCCATATCTGATTCTGGCAGTCGGCGTTCCCTTCCTCCTCTAGAACCCACTTGATTCGAAAAGTGCATCGAGGCACTTGCAGAGAAGAGGACTCAGCCTGGTATTTTCTTGACCTTTTTTGACCTTTCTGTGAGGTGGACACTTTTTTCTTTTCCTTGTCGTCCTTTTGGGGCTATTCTACCTAAGATTACAATATAGTCATGTTAGTTTCATCTTGGAAGATTTACTATATTCGGAAAACAAAATCGTGATGGTACCACCCCATACTTAATTTGTTTGCATAATGTTATTAATCATGTAATCTTGACTATCCTTTCCGACTTTATTTCATTGGATTAATGCAATCTCTAAACAAGACTACCACATAGAAATCGTCTCAGGTTATTGCATAGAAATAAACACATTATCTTATGCTTGTGGTCAATTATGGTCAACACCTTTGATGAACAAGTCATTCAAATGTTCAAGCTTTCAACTTTAAAAATTACGCATTAACTTCACAATTTCGACTCCATAAAAATATGACAGTGTATAACAATTAAGTGCAAGTCGGAACAAAGTCAAGAACACCCACACGCATTCTTTCACTCAACTAGATGTATCATAATGACCCAACCATATTCTTATCACCAAACACCACTTCAAAATCTAATAAATCATTATAAATGTAGCATTTTAACAACTACGGAATATAAAAGAATAACTTACTTGGTGATGGTTCGGAACGATGAGCTTGCAAGATTAGATAAGCAAAAAGAAAAACTTTGAGAAAATTTGGAAGCTTGGGCGGTGCCTATCTTGAGAAAACAATGGAATTATGTTCTAAGATTGGGGATCTATTTAATAAATAAGACATGGGTCGGGTTTGATCCATGTACAATCGGGTTAGGAGGCAAAAAGGCATAAGTAGGCGGCGCCTATTGCTTTGCCTATGCTTAGCATAGGTGGCGCCTTTGTCAATGCCTAGTTGGGCATAGGCGGCGCCTTTGTCAATGCCTAGTTGAGACAGTGAGCATAGTCAATAGCTTAGGCGGCGCCTATGGTATTGCCTAGATTTGCATAGGCGGCGCCTATAGCATTTCCTAGATTTGCATAGGCAATGCCTTGTCTGTTGCCTATGTGAGGCAGTGAGCATAGGCAATGGTATAGGCCTTTCCTTTTCCATTGCCTAGATTGGCATAGGCATTTCCTTGTCCATTGCCTAGATTAGAATAGGCATTACCTTGTCTATTGCTTAGATTAGCATAGGCAATGCCTAGCCGATAGCCTTTTCTCCATCATTCGTAACTTACCACCTTTCGCATGGCTTAACTTCAAATCAAAATTTGGGACCAATCTCCTCCTTTGTACGTCTTGCACCTAAATTTAATCAAAAACAACAAAAGCCATTAGAAGGATGGGTTGCCTCGCACTAAGCGCCTTTGTTTTAGTCGTGGCTCGACTATTCTTTTTGAACTTTTATTTATCTAAAACAAAATCCTAAAGAACAAAACGATTAAAAACGATGGGTTGCCTCCCATGTAGCGCTTGATTTATTGCTGCGGCATGACATGGTTATCTTAATTACTCAGACTTCATCAAGATATATGGACCATCATTTTCTGAATGGATTCAGACGATGTTGATTCTTAATAGTGGGTACACAATCTTCCTCTAGCTGAATCTTATGCATACATATGCCAGGAGGGATACCAATTATATCATCAATAGTCCAACCAATAGCTCTCTTGTAACTCTTCAGAACAGAGATGAGAGCCTCTACTTGTTGTTCACCTAAATGAGCCACAACAATAACCGGAAGTGTATTTCCACTTCCCCAAAATGCATACTTTAGGTGACTGGGGAGCTCTTTCAATTCTAGCACTGGTGGCTCCTCAATGGATAGTTTCGCTGGTGGTGAAGTTCGATTCTTAAGGTCAAGGTCCAGCTTCTTAGGGGCATGAGAATAGGACCCCATTCCTCTTAGAGCACCAATAGTTTCTTCATACTCTTCAACCTCCTCACGCTCATAATTCAAAAGCACAGCCGCCAATGGCTCAATAGTAAGCTGCTTCTCTACAGATAATTCTTTCTCATCCTCATAATAAACATCAGCTACAGAGAACACATTCATATATTTGGGCTGCTTCATTGCTTTGCATACATCAAAATGGACCACTTCGTCATTCATCCAAAATAAAAGCTCATTTGCTTGTAAATTAATAAGCACACTGCCTGTTGCAAGGAAAGGACGACCCAAGATTATGGGAATTTCAGAATCCACCTCGCAGTCCAAAATAACAAAGTATGCAGGAAAAATGAAGGTAGAAACCTTCACTAATACATCATGTAAGATACCAACAGATTATTTTACCGACCTGTCTGCCATTACCAGCCGTATATTAGTTGGTGTAGAATCGCCCAACCCCAACTGTCTGTAAATGGATAGCAGCATCAAATTAATGCTAGCCCCTAAATCGCATAACACCTTAGCAAAATCCAAAGATCCAATCGTGTAAGGAATAGTGAAAGCACCAGGATCTTCCATCTTCTGTACTAAATACCTCATGGCAATTGCACTGCAATGATGAACATTATCTGCAAGTTCATAGCTGGCTTCCCTTTTCTTTGTCAAAAGGTCCTTCATGAATTTGGCTTATCCTAGCATCTGTTCCAGTTCCTCCACCAAAGGCACATTAATAGTCAGTTGCTTCAACATGGTCATGAATTTACTGAACCTTGTATCATCAGCCTTCTTCTTCAGTCTCTAAGGAAAAGGTTGTGGTGGATTCGGAAGAGTCTTTTCCACCACTTTCTTTTGATTTTTCTTCCGATTATCAATCTTTTAAAGATGGTGAAATCTTGGTGTAGTGTCATGAACATTCTCATTCTGATTTTCAGATTCTACAGGATCATCAAAATCTGATTCAATAACATGCTCTTCTGTATTATCAACCACCTACTTGCCTTTGGATGGATTTTCCAACACCTTACCACTCCTGATAGTGATAGCCATACATGATCCATATCTTATTGGATATTACACAGTGTCACTAGGTAAAGTGCCAGCTTTTCGTTGATTGAATGCCACCGATAGTTGACTCATTTGTTGTTCCAGTTGTTTTATTGAAGTGGAATGCGAGTCAACCAATTGCTTCATTGTGGACAAATTATTTTTTACCTCAACTAATCCTGTGTTGGTTCCTTCCACTCCCTTCAATAGCTTAGCCATCATGTCCTCCATAGACATCTTTCCAGAATAAGATACAGCAGCTTCACGACTTCCAGGAGGAACATACAAACCACTCCTGTCAGTCTTATTCTTCCAACTCCCTTGATCGCGGTCCTTGTATCAAGATTTTTCATAATAGTTCCGACCTTGGATTCCTTGGGCATTGCCTCGGAAACCCCCTTGATTATTCAAGTAATTAGCTTCCTCCTCAGAATCAGAGTCATCTCTTCCCTATGATACAACAACTTTGACCTTTTCTGTCTTCCCTAATAATAAATGCTTGGTAAGAAGGTCCATCTACATTTTCATGTGAGCCATATCCTGGTCACGTTCCTCTTCTCTTTGCCTCTATTCTGCTGTCATGCCAGTAGATACAGTAAAGCTTGCTACCTCAGAATCCCTGGTATGACATGCTCTACTCTGCTTTGTCATATGATCAAGCATATCAATTCCCTCAACAAAATTAAGGTCCATGAATGACCCACCCGCAGCATTATCAACTACTTGCTTAGTCACCGAGTTCAAAGACCTGTATAATATCTCCATCAAGTGGACATTGGTCATCTGATGATTTGAGCACCGCGTAAGCTTCTTCATGAACCTCTACCATGTCTCGTGGAGAGCTTCAGTTGGTAGCTGTCTGAAATTGCTTATCTTATCTCTTAACTGTTCTCTCTTGGATGGCTAAAAGAACTTTTCTAGGAAAGCTTCTTTCAGTTGCCTCGAATTAGTGATAGAGTCAGGAGTTTGCCCGTTTAACCATAGAGTTGCCTCTCTAGATAGAGATAATGGAAATAAATGTAGCCGGATTGCGTTCTGTCCAACCCCTAGATTGTCAAACGAATTGCATGTTGAGATAAAATTTATCAGATACATATTTGGATCGTCGCCTGCAAGTCCACCAAATAATCCTTTGAGCTGCAATAGTTGGATCATGGTGCTAGTGATATTGAACTTGGCTCCAGGTGCCAAGGGCGGAGGAATAATAGCCCCTGTGGCACCAGCCCCATCCAAATTGTCATCATCATCATCAAAAGGAACCTGCACAGCTCGACGTTCAGGTCTCATTCTAGCTTGACGATCTCTCCTGTTCAAAGGTGCTGCCACCTCATCTGCACGCCTTGGATTCAGTAACTCATCATTACCCAAGTCCTCTTCATCAAAATTTGTTGCCCGACCTGGGTTATCAATATTCTGTTGATGCACTTGAGCAGCTGCCAATGCAACTAATCTGCCCTTCTCCTGTTGAGCAGCCATCCGTTCAATGTTTCGTTGCGCATCCATTCTGCCAATAAGATATGGTTCAGGATTTAGAGGTAATAATGGCTGACCAGAACTTCGTGTATTTGGTATGCACTTTACCAAACCTGAACAAAAAAAAAACAACAAACAAAAAGTAAAATTCGAGAATCTTTGAACAAAGGTTCTATTAACTATCACAAACTTAGTTGACAACCATATTCCCCGGCAACGGCGCCAAAATTTGATACGCCCAAATTACAACTCTCGTTAGAAAGTGTAAGCGGTCGCTGTCAAATATAGAACCCAACTGGGTTGGGTGTCCAATCTCACAGGGAATACTTGGTCACTAAGTGTTGCAATTATTAGTAGACTGTTGGTCGAAAATTCCACAAAAAAAGGGGGTTTGGTTTAGGCGTGAATTAATACTATCAAAGTAACGTAGGATTGCTAAGTGTATTAAGATTTAATAACAGAGAATGATAAGTTAGGGTTATGTCCACCTTGTAAGTTCTACTTTTCTATTAACTATGAGTAATGCGGAATTTAGACATGCATAGACTTATAGAGATTCGTATTCTAATGCTAAATCCAAGTTTTTTTCAACCATCAAGGATTTATTTCACTTTAGCTCTCTCGAGCCTAAAGTGTTTAACGAAGGGTACAAATTCTCCAAGAAAGTTAATCTGGTTAAGGCATTAACATGTATCAGGGGTTGGAAACCCTATTTTCTTGTCAAACTCTCTTTTCCAAACATGTAACTTTTCTGTCAAACAAGTTAATGATATACTGGCATATTGCCTATGTTTGCAACCATAAGAATTCAATTAAAATGAAGAGAGTAATGATATAAGTAGCATACACATCAAGAATTCACACACTCATAGCAGTAGATAGTATCTTACAAGGTTTCCATAACCCTAACAGAGAAGTTTAGCTACTCATGAGTACAACGGAAATTAAAATAGACATAATCATCATACCACAACCTAGAACAATCTTGGCGATGGAAGTAATTTTAGCATCAAATAGAGTGTGACATTTTTCTCTCTCTAGTCGTTCCCTAGTGTAAGCCGTGTTTCTCTATTGTAAAACTTTACAGAATCTAAAAACTGAATAATGAATGAATTCTGCTAAAAACTTCAGCAATAGGGTTTTTATAACATCCTTTCTATTGCGTTTCTACTGCATCCTTAAGTATTTAAAAATGTTGAGTTTGCCCGGGAAAAAGTTCCCATGCATCACATTTAGTCCAAAAGCTGCCTTCCCTCTTATGTGAAGTATTCCTTTGCTGCCCACAGGTCCACAAAGTGCTGAAATCTTCATCATTAGTACCTGAAAACATGCTAATCACATTGGTTAGCTCACTTAATGGAAAATGGACTAAAAGTGCAAGAATTATATATTTTATCCTCAAAACTTTGCTAAAACATGAGTAAATTATTGTTCTTAGACGTATAAATATGCCCAACATCAATAACCAACCATTTACAACCAAAAAACCTAATATAAATTTGTAAAACCAGAACCATACCATAATTATGACATGAAAACCATAAATTAAATCACGGTTTTACATAAATTAACGATCAGTGAGGAGTAAAATCCCTTAGATTACAAATAAGTTGAGAAGAAATCATCCTTTAGAGCCTTAATTGACAACCTTGGAGGAAAACCATAGCCTTTACTTAACCCAAGATCTTGAGAGAGTTTAGACAGTGTTTTTAAGATTAGAATAATAGGGTAAATGAAGTATCATTAGTGTTTTAAGTTGTGGGGTCATAAGTGGTTCAGAGGAAAAATATCCAGAATACCCAAAACTTAAGCTGTATATAATTCTTGCAAGATGGTACAACCACCCCCTCCCAAATTGTACCATACCATATGAGTGGTACACACCACTATGACCCATGGCCTCACCTTTAACCCCAACACTGGCCAACATACGGCCACCAAGGCTAACTCGTATCTAACCATAACACAAGTACCCTAAAACCATACCTTAGGTAGAATAGAATCACCTAGTCTATACATAGGGCAACATAGGGTATCGTACAATTGACATCATACCACTAGTACCCTTACATATGACTAGTATAATCTATTTGTACCTTGGACAAAAACCAACCAAACTACACTAATTAACATATGGCCAAGACCCCATAAGTATACCTTATCATATGACAAGTACCCTAAGATGTATGATGTCCAAAAGACTCAAAACCAAAAAATTTTCTAAGGACTATAACCCAGGGTGTTTGACATTCACTGGTTCAAATTGACTATCGATTGAAAACTTTATTCAAACAACCTAGAATGCCAATTCTGAATATTCCAACAACTCTTGATTATCAATTTTAGGTTAGAAGGATCCCTGGTTATGGTTTTGAGGCTCCTAGACTTATTTTGAGCTATTGGCTAACTGTGAAAAAAAATGGCAAGTGGGAATGGGACCCACTTTTTATTGAAATGACATTGGATGGAAATTATTATTCCATTAAGTATAAAACATCAAATTTGATAGGGTAGCATAGTTTGTTTGCATATATCAGATTTTTAATCAATCTTGAGAGGTTGATCGAGACTTGAAAATATTCCAAGTCTCAGCTGATGTTGGTGTATCTCTTAAGTGATACCTTTGATTGCTTAATTTATCTTCCAAAGACCATCAAGCATTTCTTAAGTAATGACTTTGATCGCTTAAGAAATTTTCCAAGTCCCCAATAGTGTAATGACCTAAATTTTTGATAAAATATATGAATTATGCATTTTTGTGTGATTTGATTATTTTACCCTCCTCGTAGGTTCATTATGGTAATTTTAGGGTATGGAGATGATTGGGATGGTCTCGATGCATTTTGGTGCCATTTATGTAATTTTGTGATTTTTGGTAGCTTTGAATGCTTTATAGTTCATTTTTTTGATATATTTTGATACGTACGACGGATGACACAACAGACTGTGTAAGCAGATCTGAAAAATCAATTACAGGGTGGTAACATGGATGGTATGATTTTATGATCTTTAAATCTCATTTCAATCCTCAATTTTAAAAGTTGTAATTTTGGAATTTGAGGGTTAACTTTGTGAAAACGACATCTTTTCAAAAATCTGGTATCGCCATTGAGTCTAGAAAATCATATTTGATATGGTAGCATAGTTTTTTTGCATCCACAGAATTTCAAATGAATCTCAAGGGGCCCGTAGAGAAATAGATTGAGCACCAAGTCCCCAGCTGGAGCATTACTTAGCTGGTGCACCCGTAATTGCGATGCTCTTATCAAGATTGTGATCGGTCCTATAGTCTAGATTTTGCAATCATAATATCCTTTTCTCAATTGTGATACGCTTGATAGTCTAAGTACCGTGATCACGACCCTTGTTCGCTATTGCGAAGCTTGGGTATATATATACCTGGTTTTCGCTATTTTTTTGGTAATTTTTAGACTTGGAGCTTAGGGTTTTGTGATATTGAGCTATTTCATCCACTTTTAAGCTTGGGAAAGCTCCATAACACCCATTTCAATAATGTTCTTCAATATTTACCATCTAATTCTTGTTTTAAACTTGAATAAAGTATGAAATTTGGAGATTTTGGTCCATAAGGCTTAAAAAATTATAATTCTCAAATTTATACCCCAATATTTACCTTTTCACTTGTATGAGTTTCTAACCTCATAAATATCAGTTTTTTTCTTAATTTTATTTTTAAAACAACTTCGATTCTTGATTTTAAATAGATTTGAGGGATTTTTACCGGTAAAGCTTGAATATTGTTTTTTTCAATTTGGAACTCTTTTTAACTTATTTTTCTTGGGTTTTCAGATGTAGACTCCTTTAAATATGTAGAATATGTTTTTGAATTAAAATTATAATTATTCCCTTCTTAGTTGAAAACTCGTCTTGAGGGTCCTTTTTGAACCCCACTTAAAACTAGGCAATATAGGTATTGTTGGATTTAATTTGATGCACAAATTCTTTATTTTTGTGTTTTAGTTGATTCCGGGTCAATTCACGAGGACTAAGATAATGGATTGAAGGATTTTGTTCTAATATTTGGCATTCGAGGTAGGTTATGGCTTAGTCTTATGCCCGTGTAGGGGCCTATATGTAATGTTATGTGGTGATTTTGGAATATTATGTGCTATGTGTGACCGTGTAAGGTTCTAGGTGATATTGATAGTCTTGTATACATGAAGATAATTGTATCTTATTTGATAAAAAGAATGTTGTGGTACAAAATATGTGTTGTGATTTATTCATACTCTATTGGTATATGAATCATGTTGGATTTCATGGATGGTTGGAAATATTGAGTTGATATTTGGCTTATTTGATGGTATATTAGTTAGTTTTGAAGATACTCATTATGGTTTGGTTGTGGAAATACTGATTTTGGTTGGTTGTAAGTATTATATCCTTATACATATTCATGAATCATTGGTACTACAAAGGAGATCCTGAGAAACACTGGCAACACCTTTTTCTAATTGAAAATGTGGTATCTTATAAAACCCTCCTAGAGGGAGTTCCAACGAGGCGATATGTATATATGTGGATTGTATACAGGTTGACGACCCCCCATGGGTCCTACATCTTGTGGATTTAGATCTGTAGGTATATGTGTAGGTTGTGCGACAATCTCAAAGGTTGTGCGACGGTCTCTATTCTTGTGATGTATTTAATTTATTATTCTTGTCATCATCATCATCACTCATTTTGTATTTACTTTATTATTCTTGTTATGTGATTGTATATTCTGGTTGACTTATTACCAATCCATTATTCTATCTTTTCTTACTAGTACTTATGTTCTTGTATATGTTGTCTCTTTTCCTTGCTTATATATGGTATACCTGTATACTTGTATTTACTTATGATATTTTACTGATTTTTATATAGATATTGTTGAACTATTAGTGCAAACGGTGTGAACTACCACTGTAGGACATTTTCTAATTGTAGGCAACGTGCCCTTAGTGTGTATTTGTACGCTTTTCTTTCTTCATTTCTCGGTCAGCCTATGATACCTACTGAGTACAAGTGGACCATAATCACTCTAACTGCTCCCTTCCGGTGCAGTTCCTAGTTTGAGTGCACCACATAGTGATTGATTTGGGTGACTTCAGATTTACGCAAGGTATCGGTTGGATTTTCATGCATCTGGAGTCCATTTTTATCTTTCTGTATAAACTATATCTTTACTAGTATTCAAAGACAGAGTTGTTCTTGTTGGATTTCTTATTTATTTGATTCACGGATTATATTCGTAATTCATACGCGGTGACACCAGTTTTTGGTATTTGGTATTGTTGAGTATGTTTTTTTCCACATTTGTTATAATTGTATGGTTTGGCTTTATTCTAGAAGCCTTTCCTTTGGGTCATTTTTGTCTTTTCTCCTTCATGTATTGATTTGGATGATAGTCTTACTTGTTAAGGTTCTCCATGACAACTGCCATCATGACCTTTGTATTTTGGGTCATGATATGCAGGTATAAATTCTATGATGCGCTTAGTTTCTTAAGCGATTGGCGTGGTAGAGTCAGGTATCGTGTAAGTGGAGGCATTTTTTCTTATATGACATCTTTTGAGAGTGACTAAAATTGCATAAGCACCACTAGATGTCTTAGGTGATAGTCGCTTAAGCGACCAGGTGTCCACTTAAGCGACACCCGTAGGCCTAGTAAGGTATAAATATTTTCACCATTTCTACCATTCTCTAGAGTTTTGAACCCTAAAAAGTGGGATACCTTGGGCCCAGTATAGTTTATCTATGCATCTCTTCTTTAAATTTGTGGTAAGTTTCCATCTATTTAGGATTAAATCCTCTATCTTTTCCTAAAATCCCTAGAATCTTCGTGACTTAATTATAGCACCAATAGAGCTCAGAATTTACCAATTTTTTTAGGATAAATGTTCCTTGATTATAGAGGGATGTTGTGTTAGTTTTGATAGTTCGATTCCATAAATGGCCCCCACATGGGATTTTTACGTAATTTTGGACCCGAATCATAATAGTACAATCTGGGTATCATTATTTTCAAATTGATGAGTAGATTGTAATTTTGATAATGTGGCACCTTACAGAATCTTCTAAAAAAAGAAAAATCAGTGGTTTATCATCATCATAGATTAAGCTATTTTGTAGTATAATTATGATAATATGCTAGATATGGGATGGAATTTAGGTGTTGAAGGTAGGTTTGTCAATATTTGGGTTAGTTGGACTATTTAGGCTATCTTAAAATTGTTAATTAGACCTAATTAGATTTGTTACTTATGTCTTATGTGAAGTTGGTTTCGTGGTTCATGTTTTGGAAGAAAATGCCTTAGTTGATTAATCTTGGATGAATTACATTAGTCACTCATGTTTAGGTTGAAATTTACCATAGTTGATCAAGTTAGATAAATTTTCCTTAGTTGTTATTACTTTTAGGTGGATTGGATTATTTACCCACGGTTGGGAGGAATTGCTATCCTTGGGACAATTATGGCGTCTTCAACATCTAGAAATAAATTAATACACCTTATCCTAGTTCAGGTAGAATTTGTCTAAAATGGATTTTTAGGGTTAGAAGTTGCCCCCTCTACCCTACGTTAGGCCAAGACTCATGTTAGAGTGGTAGACTTATTTTTGTATAATATACCCTTATTAATGTTTGGTTTAGGACTTGAGAAGATTTAATTTATGTAATGAGCATGTTAGTTGTATATTGAATGATTGATGTAATTTCGGGTATTGCTAATTATATATGTCATATGTGCATGATTAATGATATGACTTTTAAATATGATTAGTGACTTTTAAATATAAATAATGGCTTATGGATATAATTAGTGGATTATGGATATGATCATCAACACAATTTATGGATATGACTATTGACATAGCCTATGGGCAAGGTTATTAGCATGACTTAATATATGTTGTGTTGGTATGATTTATGGGTGTGGGTACCGATATTACTTATGGTTGTGATCTTTGGTTAGGTTTATAGATATGACAAAAAGGGATGGTCCATAGTTGTAGTTCATTGGTATAGGTTATTCATTTAGTTTATCAACATGTCTTATTGAGATTGCTCATTGATATAGTTTATAAATATGAGTTTTGGTTTAAGTCTGGCAGTTGATGATGATATTGATAATATGAATTTTGGTTCAAGTCCAACAAATTATGATAATAATGATGATACTATTGAGTTTTGGTTCAAGTGAAGCATTAGGGATTTTGTATAAAATGATGAGCTTCAGATGGATTCTTGGTTATGGTATGATAATTTGGTAATTTATGGTTATTCAGTTACTTAGTTTCATTAATTGTACCATAAGGATTATGAGGGCCTGCGTTGGGTTATTTATTTTTCCTCACTTATTGTCTTTTGGAGGCCAATCTTGTAGTTATAATTTTATGATCTTTATGCTACCATTTTTGTGTATTTAATCATTTATGTACAACAGTGTAAGAGCTTATTTCTAGGTTTGCCCCTTTTTACTCGGCTTAGCTTATTTTATCTTGTATCTTATCGTATTTATATTATGATTTATCCTAGTCGATCAATGATGCCTACTGAGTACTCGTGATTTTGGTACTCATACTACACTTTTGTACCTTTTTGGTGCAGATTCGAGTACTAGTTGCTGCCATTGATTCGTCACTCGTGCCGGGTTGATTTTGGAGATTGGGTAAGCTCTTGAAGTTAAAGTTACCCTTTTTTTGTTCCACTTATCTGTGTCTAGTCTTTCATCTTTGAAATGGATTGTATTTGACTATTTAGTACTCATAGTTCATTTGTAGTAGCTCTTCTGCTGACATTACTTAGTGTTGGGATGGTTGTTGATTTCCTATATGTCTATTAGAGTATTATGATTGTATTATTTCTATTTCAGTCTTTCATTTCAATGTTTTGACTTTTACGCCATTTTCCACCAAGATAGACCACTGCATCTGGTTCTGGGCTTTGGTCTGGCTTACTGGCAGAATAAAGTAGGAACCATCATGACTCGTTAATCGAGTAATGACACCCCCAAACAAACAAAGTAAGATTCACTTATAGTGACAACCTAACAACACATGCAATAACAAAATCTGACAATTACACAAACCCCATAGCTCAATATTTAAAGAGAAAATCTATATTAAAGAAAAATACCTTAAAAAATCAAACTTATTGAAGAAATCCATGATTTATCACGTCCAACTCCAGTCACACACAAATTTTGCTAAATGTTGAGAGATTAAGTTAAAATCAGCTCTAGAACCAACTATAATAACCAAATCACCAACTAAAATCACACAAACCCTCGAGAATTGAAAGAGGTTTTCATATTTTAACTTATAATAGCCAAATGTGAGTAAAGATTATCTCAAATCTGAGAACATTAGATCAAATTTGCAGCGAAGCTCGAGTTAGAGAAGAGAGAAGTTTGGTTTGACCTCAGGAGTAAACTTTGTCAAATGAGTGTAAAATGACATTTCTTTCTATGTACTATGTGTTCTAAAATGTGTCTGAAGAAATAAAGAAAAATTGAACAAAAATATATTATTATTTCGGTGTGAAGAAAATTATTGAGGGAAAATATGTAGGGAAATGTGATGGATAAATGAATAGTTCTAAGAATTAAAAATTTTCAAACAACCATTACAATTGAAGGGTATACCACAACAATTCTATAAACTGTTGCTATAGGTAGGCATATTGCAATGGTTCTATTCCAATGACAACAGTCATATAATTATGCCATGTTAGTACCGACAAAAACATGTGGCAGCTCTCATAACCATTGCAATATACTATTTTTAGCAATAGTTTTGAAATGTTAATAGCATATTTCTTCTGGTAAGCCTATTTTCCAGCTGTGTAAGTCTTATTGTGCTAAATAGAGTAACCAATCAATTAATTTGATGTCAAATGCTTCATATTAAATCATGATTTGTAATAAAAAAAATTATTTAACTATGATTAGTTTTTGATTTCTAAGTTCAATGGCAATCTTAATGAATTACATAGTAATTACATGATCAACTAAGTGTATAACCTATTGTAGCAGATTATAACCCGTTGCAATAGATGTCTCTATTTGTTAGATAATTTCCAATAGATAGGTCATCTATTACAATAGGTTAGTCATCTATTGCAATAAATATCTATATCTGTTTAACAATTTCCAACAGACGAGTCATTTGTTACAATAGGTTAGTCATCTGTTGCAACAAATGTCTATATTTGTTTTCTTATTTCCGATTGATAAGCGATCTATTTCAATATGTTAGTCATCTATTGCAATAGTTGTCTATATCTGTTTGATTATATTCAACAGATGAGTGATCTATTGAATTGTAACAAATCTCTATATCTATTTAATAATTTTTAATAGATGAGTCATCCGTTGCAACAAATAATGCATCTGTTGCATCAAAATATCTATATCTGTTTGATAATTTCTAATAGACGAGTCATTTGTTGTCAGGACATGATTTAAGAGTCATGATGACACCTACTTTATCGCACCAGTAGGTAAGCCAATTCATAGCCTGGGGCTATAAGCAATGGGCTAACTTGGTTGAAAATGGCCTAAAAGCTGAGAATAAACATTTTTAGAGTTAAAACAGCAATAAAACAGTCATAACAATCTAATTAATAGATGAAAGAGCAACAACCATCCCAAGACTCAGTAATGTCGGTACAAGAACTACTACAAAGGAACCATATGTATTGAATAGTCAAATACAATCTCTCTAAAAAAATGAAAGAATAGATAGATAAATAGAAGAAAAAAAGGGAACTGCGACTGTAATAACTCACCCAATCTCTAAATTTAACCCTGCAAAAGCGTCATATCAGCGACGACAACTAGTACTCAGATCTGTACCAAAAAGGTACAGAAGTCTTGTATGAGTACCAAAACCATGGGTAATCAGTAGGCATCATCGTTCGACTAAGCTAAATCATGATATAAGTACATGGGCCAAAATTTGTGCTTTCATCCAACACTGCAGAATTGGACTTCCGAGTAGAGAATATGAAGAAAGTCAAAGTAAAATGGATAGGTTTGGAAGATAAGCTTGTTCTATTCCAATGGATGGCCAAAATTATTGCTTCAGCTCGGCTAAAAGCCCCATGGGTAGTTGGTGGTGTTTGAGGATTATTGTCAATTAAGAAGAACAACCTGAACTTTTAGGCCAAGTCTTGGTCGACCCTAGTTAGGTGGTTCCAAATTTATTGGACAACATTGTGGGTTTTACAAGGCAATGCTAATCATAAGTATAATATTAGACTATGAAATCGATATAGCTAAGTGGATAGCTCGTGAGATCAAGGATAGGGCTACTATCACTGATACATCACGAGACTTCCCATGTTTGTTAACTTAAATTTACTTAGTGGAGGGAGTTCCATAGCTCCCAGATATTGATCAATTTTAAGGCTGAGGACCATAATTAATTTACAATTAATCAGAGATATAACCAACTATATCTCGAAGATGGAAAAGTTGGGCGTGTTAATATTCAGTGAAACATAAGGAGCAAGAGGAGATGACACTATAGGGTTTATCGATATGATGACACCTCAACTGACATCGACTAGTTCGGACCCTAGTTTTTTTATAAGCAGGTACATACAATACTCCCACTCCACCACCTACTGCGGAACTATGACTATTAATATCTAAGTTAGTTCCATCCATCTATGTATTGGTGTCGCAGTCGTTATTGATTGAGGTTATGCAGAGGTTGAGTATTATAGAGAAAAAGGTGTGATATATAGAGGGAGAATTAAAAACATGGGTTGAGAAGAGGGTTAATGAGAAAATGATAACAATGCAGGAAAGGATTGATGGGTTTTGGAGGAGGATGACTTGGCAAATTAAAGGTATCCAACCCCTATATTTAGTAAAAGTATAGGCTGAGTTGGCCGACCTGCAAAAATCAATAGATGAGTTTCATGATAGACCAATCCTCTTGATGTCTATTATTGATGAGACCCATAGAGAGGATGTGGTCAAAAACCTTTGGATTGCTGATAAGAAGAGTAAGAGACATAGAACTGAGTAAGAAAACATCAAGGCAGTGAAATTAACGAGTGTGCAGGAAGAGTTAGAACGACAGGCTAGGGTCCAAGAGATAGTGGCAGAGGCTGGTACTTTGAGACCCTCTGATACTACTAAAATTAGCAGTAGTACAGCCCCATCACCTGATTCACTACAGGGCACACCGGTCATCATTGGTTCCATAATTGCTGAGGATGTCCTGGTAGTTGTTGGTCCCACTACTGATGAGAATGGGGCTCAATTTGAGGGCCCCTATGCTGATGATGTCTGCTTCAGTTCCTAAGGCACCTAGGTATGTCTTCGACCCTTTGTTTGGAATTTGTAGATACACTGGGGATAGTGCACAAGTATTTAGTTAGGGGTGGGGGTGTAGCACATAGCCGTCAGTGGTTCTTGTTTCCATGTTTCTTTTCCCGTCGACTACAATTTGAATGCGAAACTGGCATGTCTAGTTTAAATATATGTTTTGTTTTATTTTATGTTTCATTTTATGTGTATGATGTTTAATAAGGAAGAAAGTTGTATCTAATGTAGTTAATATGTTTTGACTGATGTTTAGTGCTGAAACTGTTTTGTTTAAAGGGTACCCCTCCTAAAACTTTGATAACTATGTGATGTGTGCATGTGTGTGTCATGACCCAAAAATGAGGGTCATGATAGCACTTGTCGAGGTGTACCTTGACAAATAATCCTATCATCCAAACTGATACAAAAAGAGGAAAAAATAGAAATATTTCAAGGTAAGGCTTCTAGAATGAAGCCGAGCTATATAAGTAATCGTAACAATGCAGGAAAAACTTATCAAAAATACCAATAATACCCAAAACCAAGTGTAAATAGTGTAAAAACTACTAATACAACCCAGGAGTCAAATACATCAGAAAATCACCACAAAGGAAAAATATCTATCTTAGAATACTAATAAACACATAACTACTATAGAAAGATAGAGGTGAACTCCGGATGAATAAATGTCCAACCGCTACCTTGGAATCTCCAACAATCACCTGAGTCAAGAAAGATGAGGTGCACTCGACCTAGTACCTGCACCGAAAGAGCGCAGTAGGATTGAGTACGGTCTACCTGTACTCTGTAGTTTCATAGTCTGACCAAGAAAAATAGGAAATAAAGCATATAAAATATACACAAAGGGCACGTCACCTGCAATTAAAAAATGTCCCACAACAGTATCCCACACCGCTTGCACTAATAATTCTAACATATCACATACACACCAACATAGAACACGAGTATGCATTATATAGGAAATATGTAGATCAAAGGGGAACATGCATATACAAGATCATCAAATACAAGTAAATAAATATAAGACAATTACATAGATGGCAAGTCAATATGGCAATACAACATAATATAAAAACAATAAAGTAAGTGCAATGTACATGATGATGATGATGATGATGAGGCATGAGATTATCGCATAATCCCTGTATACACCCATGAAAGTATACACCTACGAAGCTAAGGCTTCCCGACGTAGGACCCATGAGGGGTTAGTCAACCCATATACAATCCACATAACTCATATATCCTTTTGAACACATCCCTAGAAAATGGTTTTATAATGTGTTACAATATCTCCTCTCTAGCACACCTCTATGGGAGGGTTTTTAAAAAGGTATTGCCAATGTTACTAAGGTGTTGCCACGGTGGTACCAATATTTCATGAATGAGTATGAAATAGGATATAAGCACACAACCAATCATAATTAGTATTTCGACAACCAAACACATGATATATATCCACAACCAACCACAATGATATATTTTCACAACCACGTAAGATAATATCCACTTATTATTTTCGTTCATCCATGAATTTCCACATGTGTCATATGCCAATAAAGTATGAATATAATAACGATACACCAATGGTACAACATTAAGAATTTTAACAACACAATAAAATTATTCATATGCATTTAAGACATGCATTTAAGGCATACAATTATTCATTATCACATAGGACCCCACACGATTACACATATCACATAATATCTTAATTTTGATGATTACATCACACATAGGCCCCCACATGGGAAAAACACATAGATAGGCATTTTTTATGATTCGTTCCCATTTTTAACATGCATTTTGTACCATCATTTACTACCCAACCCAGACTGAAAGAGTTAAGCCACAACTTACCTGAAAAACCAAAATTGGTCTGCTACACTTTGAAGTCACGACCTTATTTTTCACGAATAATCTCGAACTCTAATAAAAACATCAAATATGAAATCTAGGAATCAAACCAATGAAACCCACATTGACTACTTTTAGTTCGAGGTCAAAACTAACCCTAGGAATGGATTTCCGAAAAAGAAGACCAAAATCAAAATTTTACTTCAAAATAATATTACCCATAATTTTAGGAACCTACAAATGAAAACTCAAGTTAAATCAAGTAAAAAATGAGGTTCATATCAATGAAAAACTATTTTTGAGCTTAACTGGATAAAATTTTTGAAATTCTGGTTAAAATCAAAAATCGGGTTAGGTTTGAAGGTTAAATTGATGAAAGTAATTATAAGATAAAGACATTATTCAAATCAAAAAGAGTGAAATTTGGGCTTCAAATCAAGCCCTAAGATTTTTGGGGTTTAGAGAAATTTATCAAGAAATTACTAAGAAAAGAGTGAATTCTTACCTTAAATTCATAATAAAATAAGGAGATAGATGTTAATCTAGCTTTTGAAGCTACCAAAAACTTCACTTTCATGCTCTCATACTATTTTAAGATTTAACTTGATCTTGGGTGTGTTTATACGCCTAAGCACCATAATTTATCCATATTTTAGCTATGTTTAGAGAACAAAGTGTCTAGTTTATTATGTTTTTACTCTACTTCTATGTAATTGAGCTAACCAATGTGATTAGCATAATTTCAGGTATTAATGAGGCTGATGGAGACATTATGGGACTATGGAATGCGGATGGCATATGACACAAGAGAGAGTAGCAACCTGGACCAAATGTGGTGCCTATAACTACAATCTGGACCAAATATGATGCATGAGAACTTTCTCCTTGCCAATTTGCCATTTATAAAAAGTTGCGGACTTAGAAGGAAATTATGAGATAGAAGGCTATTAAAAGACTTGTTGCTGAATTTTTATTGATGATTCACATTCTGTATTATTTTGAAAACAAGAGAAAGCGGCTTAGCTTGAGGAGAGAGAGAGAAAAACATTTTTCTCTCTTATTTTCTCTATTCATCTTCTCCACTAAGATCGTTCTAAGTTTTGGTATGATCTATTGTGATTTCCATTTTATTCATGAGTAGCTAAGTTTATTTGTTAGGGTTATGAAAACATTATAGTATACTCTTTATTGCTATGGGTTTTTGAATTTATGATGTGTTAAACCACTTATATCATTGCTCTCTTCGTTATGATTGAATTCTCGTGGTTCCAAACATAGGGAATGTGCCATTATAGCAATAACTTGTTCGATAGAAAAGTTACTATTTGGAAAAGAGAGTAGTGACAACAAAATAGGGTTTCCAACCTCTATTTTACACGTTAATGCCTTAGAAGGATTAACTACTTGGAGAGTTCGTATGATTGGTTGTACACTTTGGATTCGAGAGAACTAAGGTGAATAAATCCTTGATGGTTGATAAACACTTGTATTTAGAATTAGAATACATCTCTCTATAAGTGCATGATTGAATAAATCCTTATTACTCATAGTTAATAAAGAAGTAAAAGCTACAAGGTGGACATAACCCTAACTTGTCATTCTCTGTGATCAAATATTAATACATATATTGCTTCATTGTTATATTGTAACTATCATTTCAAATTTAAACCAAAACCCCCCATTCTGGAACCTCTGACCAACAGTCCAGTAACAACTACAATACTTAGTAACACAGTATTCCATGTGGGATTCGACACCCAACTTGGTTGGGTTCTATATTTGATAGTGACCGCTTACTCTCTCGTAAGAGAGGTGTAATTTGGGCGTATCATAACCCTCAAGAGGAAAGATGAAAAATAAGCAAAATGGAACCGAAAACTATTTTAATAATGCTGAAAATCTGCAATAACAAGGAAAAGCTATTTTTTTTTAATTTTTAAGTCCTACCCGAACTTTGATGGGGTGTCTAGGATTCCTTCGGAGTCCGATATATGCAAAAAAAAATATATAACCACTCTAAATTCGAGATTTCAAACGTGCTGGAGAAATCATCTTTTCAAAAGAATAGCATTTTCAAAAAGTTAACCCCCGAATCCGAAAATTGCAATTTTTTAAACTGAGGGTTGAAATGAGAATTAAAAGCCGTAAAATCACACCAAACATATTACCACCCTAAATTGATATTTTGGATCTGCTAGCCAAGTCATATTTTTCATTCGAGGACGTTATGACAAAATGTGGGTCCCACGCCTATATTTTCAATTTTTCAATCAATAAGTCAAAATGAGCTAGAGTGCACCGGGACCTAAACCAAAGGTCTACCTAACCTAAAATCAATATTCTAGAGCTGCTGGCATAATCCGTTCGGTCATCCATCCCACGGATCAAAATATATCCTCATAAGTACAAAATAAGGCTCTCAAAGCCATCAAAAACCATAATATCGCATAAATGATACCACAATGCATAAAAAATTGTGGCAATGTCCCCCATACCCAGAATTACCATAATGCAACAATGGGGAGGGGTGAAATAGTTGAATAACATAGAAACACATATTTTATCAAAAATTTGTTCGTTACATAATCACTATTAAAAATCTAGTTCGTCCTTGAACTTATGACAAAAGAAATACCTGAATCAATAAAGAAATAGGGATAAGAACTACGTATATCATACTCAACTTCCCAGGTGGGATAAATCCCTTATACAACAACTTCTACAACTTATTCTTCTATTCCTTCAACTCTGCTAGGGCCATCCTATAAGGAGGAATAGAAATAGGCTTAGTTCCAGACTTAACTTTATTAGTGAAATAAATATCTCAATCTGGAGGCATACTAGGCAAGCGAATAGGGAACACATCCATAAACTCATGGAAAATATGGACAGAATCCATGATAGGAGTCAAAACAACACTAATTTCACGAATATCACCTAAGTAAGATAAGCGTCCCCTCTCAATCAATTTATGAGCCTGGACATAAGATATAATCCTCTTAGGACCCAAATGAAGTGCACCCTTCCAACCTATCCTTGGCGCACCCAACAAAGCTAAAGTCACAGACTTGGCAAAATAATCTAAGACAGCATGACAAGGAGCCAACGAATCCATGCCTAAAATAATATCAAAATTGATCATTTCTAATACAAGAAAATCTTCAAAAATCTTATGCCCGGCAAAAGTCATGATACAAGAACAGTTCACCAAGTCAACCTCTAAAGAATCACCTATCGGGGTAGATACATGAATAGGTATGCCAAGAAACTCACTAACAGAATCAAAACCCAAAGAAAAATATACAGACACATAGGAGAGAGCTAATCCGGGATCAAACAATATAGATGCAGGTTTGAAAAAACAAGGACAATACCTATAATTACAATATCCGAAACATTTATCTCAAGTCTAGCAGTATAGCATAACACTGACCATGGCCACCAACTGCCTGGGTGGACCCACGACCACCACCATAGGCTCTGCCATCTTTACCTCTCGTACCTCTAGTAAAATCCCTACCTCTCACACCTAAAATAAGAGTAGCCTAAATCACCCAACAGGGACAGTCCCTGGACACACGGCCAATATCATCACACATATAGCAAACTCAATGACAAACCTTAATAGGAGAAGGTACAACTGGGCCTGAATAGCCACCTAAACTGCTAAACTAAAAGATCCACCTTCTAAATTCGGTAAAACTGCCACTGACCTACCATGGTATCTAATGAGAACCTCTAAAATCTCTACCTTAAGAGGTTTGACTCCTGAATACACCAAAACATCATTTCTTCCTTACACCTCCCTTAGATGCACTAAGAATACCCTCTGTCGTCTTAGCATGATCCACTACACTCTTGAAAGAAACCCCAAACATAACAATCTGAGATATAGCCAACTAAAGAGAAAAATCCAAATCCTTCATGAACTTTCAAATCTTCATAGACTTAGTGGAAATGCAATAATAGGAATATCTGGACAAAGCATAGAAGTATATCTCATACTCAACAACTGTCATGGATCCCTGCTACAAATAATCAAACTCGTCCTGCATTTGATCCCTCAAACTTTAAGGCACAAATCTTTCCAAAATGGCATCAGTAAAGTAATCCTAGGACAACTTATGTGCATCAATTGGCTTACAATCGACAAATAATAACCACTAATCTCTCCCAGTATCTCTAAACTATTAGTAGTATAATCCACACTATCTGCACATGAAGAGTGAAACACAACTCAGAATACAACGTATGAAAGAACTTTGCATGATAAAAAATAAAATGAGAGAAGTTTCCTAAAGACAATCTATAGCCTCTCAAAGATAGATACGGACGTCTATGTACTGATCTAGGAGACTCTATCAGACATCTTGTTCTTACACCATTGAGACTAATGAAACCTAGCAGCTCTGGTACCAATTTGGTACATCCCTAAAATAAGGGTCATGATGGCACTTGTCGCGGCGTACATTGACAAGTAAGACTATCACATAAACTGATATAGAGGAAAAGACAAAAATATCCCAAGGTAAGGCTTCTAGGATGATGCCAAATGATATAAGTAATCATAAAAATGCAGAAAGAACTTATCCAAAATACCAATCATGCCAAAAACTAGGTGTCAATAGTGTAAGAACTACTAATACAATTCAGGAGTCAAATACATCAAAAAAATAACCACAAGTAAATAATATTTGTCTCCGAATACTAATAAAGAGATAAATATTATAGAAAGATAGAGGTAAACTCTGGACATATCAATGTCTAACTGCTACCTTAGAAGCTCTAACAATAGCTCGAGTCAAGCAAGCTGAGGCGCACTCGAGATAGGACCTGCACTAAAAGGGCACAGTAGGCATGAGTACTATCCTTTTATTCAGTAGGTATCATAGGACGACCAAGCAAAGTAGTAAATAAATCATATAAAACATACACTAAGGGTACGTCACCTGCAATAAAAAAAATATCCCACAATAATATCCCACACCACTTGCATTAATAGTTCTAATATACCATATACACACTAAGATAGAACACGAGTATGCATTATATCACATATAGGTAGAACAAGGGGGAACATGCATATATAAGATAATAAAATACAAGTAAAAAAAGATAAGATAATTACATAGATGACAAGTCAATACGGCAATATAACACAATATAAACACAATAAAGTAAGTGCAATGTATATCATGATGATGCACGAGGTCATTGCATAACCTCCAAGATCATCACACAATCCTTGCATATACCTATGGAGATAAATATTCCCGACGTAGGACCCATGAAGGGTTCATCAACCTATATACAAACCACATATCTCATATCTTTTTATGTCACATCCCTCAGAAAGGGTTTTATCAGGTATTACAATATCTCTTCCCCGGCATATTCCTCAGAGCGGGTTTTAAAAATGGCATTGCCAATATTACTGTCATGACCCGAGCCTAGGCCCTAGCCATGACGAGCATCCCGAACTATGAAGGTCCGAAACACCCATTCTCTATCTGGTTATCATGCACAACATTCGTAATCATAATAAAATGTGGAATTGAAACTGAGTACGGAATACATGGTCAAGTTCTGCAACATTTTTGAATAATACTATCTGACATCAGGCTGCGAAATCTCTACTAAGAACACAAACATCTGTCTGAAAGGAAACTGGGACAAGGCCCCTAGTAAACCAAAAACATAATAAATAAGATAATGTCTGAAATAATTAGGCCTTCCGAATAATAGAAGGCTCACCACTGCGAGATCAATTCTGCAAATCTGAAAATGTCTATTGAGTAGCTGGACCCCTAGACTGTGCCTCAGGACCTGGAAGAGGGGGGGGGGGTCTCAGCACAAAAGTACTGGCACGTGAAGCAATCCAAAAATAGTATAATGGAATATACATATATATATATATATTAAGTGAAAGCAATTTTTCATCAAGACATTATGTATAAAACTATTTCCGAAAAATACATGGGCACTTTCTGAAAACATGTAACCTGCCTGTTCATTTCAAATTAGGATCTGTGTTTTACTTCTGAGTTAGGTGGTATTCCCCTATAAGTCTGATATTCCACGGGCTGTATGGAATCTGCCATTGACTCGGCGGTGAAGCCCCCAACCCAAGTGTGCCACAAGGGTTGGAGTGTTTAAGTCTGATACGCCACAGGACATTTAAGTCAGCGCATAATAGTATACCCGGGTCGGCAAACCACGGTTTTAGGCAATGAGTCGCTTGAACTCAAGCCCTCTTCGGGGAACCACCTAACATCTCTGTATGCCTATTTTTAACCTTTTTTATACATGCAATATTCTGAATGTCTGAAATATTTGTTAGTCTGAGTCTGATATGGCGTTAGTCTGAATTGGTATTGTCATACCAAGACATTGCAAGTCATGATTTTTCGGAGCCATAATATATTAAGAAAGAGCTTTCATTCAAAACATAGTTTAGACCACCAAAACATGTAACTGATGTAAGGGATTTCATATTCCGAAACTTAAAGTTCAATTCATGCAGAAATTTCATCAAACACCTCGTGGTCAAATGTGTTTAGCAAGTTCATGTATTCAAAATTGAAACACATTCATTCATATATGTATATAAACTATCAAATCGCTTTGGAGATGGTCAAAAGACCAAAACAATGATGTTAAAACATCTTATACATAAATATATATACATAATTTAAAACCCCATTCTAAAACATGATTTTTTTATATGCCCATGAGAATTTAGGAAAAGTCCCGCGTACCTTGTTCTCCACGAATTTTGGGTGTCTATCGAAGCCTACATCAAGTGGATTCTAAAGCTGTAATTTGTTTCACGAACCCGCGGTTAAATCTTGAGTTGCTTGGGTTTTAATGTTAAAACCCAAGGGAGAGGTCTTGAGCAAATTTGAAGAATATAATGATATTTTGGCTCTTTAGGGATTTAATCCCGTGTTTAAGTTGATAGGAGAATGAGTATTTACGGAAATGCCATTAAAATCTGGATGGACTGAACATTTTGGCCGGGTGCGATCCAGCAGGCGGCGCGGGCTAATCGCGCGTTGCCACTGGATCGAAATCCAAAAGAGGCCTTAGGCTCGTCCAAAAATTTTGAATTTTCTCTGAGACGTACTACAACCTTGCCCCATCGTAACGCAACCAAAAAATCCAAAAATGAAGGTCGGGAAGGTAGAGAAGTTGTATCCCGAAGGTTGCCAGCTAAGATTGAGTCTAAGTCATTTCAACACTTAGAAGAATTTAAAACTTAAGTCTAAAGCTCAGAAATTACAGTCTAATACATGCAGGACTTTTACGGGGCGTTACATTATCCCCCCCTAGGGATCATTCGTCCCCGAATGATGATGCAGGAATAGTCACCCAAGATTTCAATCAGATTCATACATAGAAGGAAACATAAAGCAAAAATTGTACCTTCCAATTCGTTATTTGCTGGTTTAAATAGGCTTGGGTTTCTCACTTTCATGTCATGCTCCGACTCCCAAGTTGCTTCTTCAACTTTCTGATTTCGCCATAACACTTTAACTGAGACTATCTCCTTACTCCTCAATTTTCTCACTTGTCGATCAAGGATTTCCACGGGCTCTTCCTGGTAAGACAAGGAATCGTCCACCTTGATCTCATCAATGGGCACCACCGAAGTGTGATCTCCGATGCACTTCTTCAACATGGATATGTGGAATACTGGATGAACAGAACCCAAACTTGCAGGCAATTCTAATTCATATGCAACTCCACCTATTCTACTTACAATCTGATATGGGCCTATATAGCGAGGACTTAGCTTACCCCGCTTCCCGAAACTCATAACTCCCTTCATGGGAGAAACTTTGAGGAAAACCCAATCTCCAATCTCAAACTCTAACTCTCTTCTTCTGACGTCAGCATAGGATTTCTGACGACTCTGAGCTGTCTTAAGTCGTTCCCTAATGAGTTTCACATCCTCTATTGCCTGATGAACAAGATCAGGCCCGTACATCTGCATCTCACCTACTTCATACCAGCCTATTGGATACCTACGTCTCCTACCATACAATGCCTCAAAAGGTGCCATCTTAATACTAGAGTGGAAACTGTTGTTATAGGCAAACTCTATCAGTAGCAAGTGATCAACCCAACAACCTTTAAAGTCAATCACACAGGCCCTCAAAATGTTCTCCAGGGTCTGGATGGTGCGTTCAGCTTGCCCATCAGTCTGAGGGTGGAATGTTGTACTTAAGTTCCCCTGGGTACCTAAACATTTCTGAAACGATCTCCAAAACTGAGAAGAAAACTGCGTACCTCGGTCGGATATAATGGAGACAGGCACTCCATGCAAACGGACAATTTATGTAATGAACAACTTAGCATAATCTTCCCCCAAATAGTTAGTCCTGACAGGCAGAAAGTGAGCTGACTTGGTCAGCCTATCTACAATTACCCATATAGAGTCATACTGATTTCGGGACTTCGGAAGTACTGTAATAAAGTCCATATTGATCATTTCTCACTTCCACAAGGGCAACTCTATTTCTTGGGAAGTACCTCGTGGCCTCAAATGTTCTACTTTCACTTGTTGGCAATTCAAGCACTTAGAAACAAAGTTAGCCATATCTCGCTTCATATTATTCCACCAAAACATAGATTTCAAATCATGGTACATCTTAGTAGAACCTGGATGGACAACATACCTCGACGTGTGAGCTTCATCAAGAATTCTTTCTCGAAGCCCATCGACATTCGGAACACATAATTTATCCTGAAACCTCAGAACGCCATCACCACCAATTTCAAAAGACATCACGTTTTGTTGACCCACATCTTTCTTGATTTGCATCAAGATGGAATCTTCAACCTGCTTCTCCTTCACTTCAGCACAAAGGGATGAATTAGCTAACTCATGAACAATCACCCCTCTGTCTTCAGAATCTAACAGTCGCACTCCCAGATTCGCAAGGCGGTGAATGTCCTTCACCATCTCTTTCTTTTCTTCTTCTACATGAGAAAGGCTGCCCATAGACAACCTGCTGAGGGCGTTGGCTACAACATTTTCCTTGCCCGGATGGTAACGCAGGCTCATATCATAGTCTTTCAGAAGTTACAACCACCGCCTCTGCCTAAGATTCAGTTCTTTCTGCGAGAAAACATACTGCAGACTCTTGTGATCAGTGAAGATATCAATATGAACATCGTACAAGTAGTGCTGCCAAATCTTAAGGGCAAGCACCACAGCCGCTAACTCCAAATCATGAGTAGGGTAGTTCCGCTCGCGCACCTTCAACTGCCTAGATGCATAAGCTACCACCTTACCATGTTGCATCAAAACGCAGCCAAGTCCCATACGGGACGCATCACAGTAAACAACAAAACCATCAACACCCTCGGGAAGAGTCAAAATAGGTGTAGTGGTCAGTCTGTCTTTCAACTTCTCAAAACTATTTTCACATAAATCAGACCACACAAAATTTACCTTTTTCTGAGTTAGTTTAGTGAGTGGGGCTGCTATGGATGAAAAACTCTCTACGAACCTTCTGTAATAACCTGCCAAACCAAGAAGCTCCGAATATCGGTTAGAGTCGTGGGTCTGGGCCATTTTCTCACTGCCTCAACTTTTTGGGGGTTCACTCTAATCCCGTCACTGGACACAATATGCCCTAAGAAGGCAATAGCATCTAACCAGAACTCACACTTGGAAAATTTGGCTTACAACCGATGATCCTTAAGGGTCTAAAGAATGATTCGGAGGTGATCGGCATGATCCTTTTTATTCTTAGAATAAATCAGAATATCATCAATAAACACAATGATAAACGAGTCAATAAACTGACAGAAAACTCTGTTCATAAGATCCATGAAAGCTGTAGGGGCATTAGTTAACCCGAAGGACATGACAAGAAACTCATAGTGACCATATCGGGTTCGGAAAGCTGTTTTGGGAATGTCTGACTCCCTAACTTTCTACTGATGATAGCTCGAACGAAGGTCTATTTTTGAAAAACATCTAGCACCCTGAAGCTATTCAAAAAAAATCATCAATCCTAGGAAGAGGATATTTGTTTTTAATTGTGACCTTATTGAACTGACGGTAATCTATGCACATATGAAGGGAATCGTCTTTCTTACGCATGAAAAGTACAGGTGCACCCCAAGGAGATACACTGGGGCGTATAAATCCCTTATCTAGGAGGTTTTCTAGCTGCTCTTTCAACTCTTTTAGCTCTGCGGGAGCCATTCTATATGGCGTAATAGAAATGGGACGGGTATCTGGCAACACATCAATACCAAACTCTATCTCCCTATCAGGGGGTATCCCTGGGAGATCTTCGAGAAAGGCTTCTGGAAATTCATTCACCACAGGAACAAATTGAAGAAGAGGATTTTCAACTTTAGAGTCCTTGACTCGAATAAGGTGATACAAGAAACCCTTAGAAATGAGTTTTCGGGCTCTGAGTAAGATATCAAGTGCCCTTTGGGTGCTAAAGAATGTCCCTCCCATTCTATCATTGGTTCATTCAGAAAGGAAAAGGTAACTCTACGGGTCCTACAATCTAATATGGCATAGCATGAATGGAGCCAATCCATCCCTAAGATAGCATCAAATGCAAGCATGTCCAACTCTATAAGGTCTACCACCGTATCCCGACTACCAACAATCACCACACAACCCCTATATACCCTTCTAGCAATAACAGAATCCCCCACAGAGGTAGAAACAGAAAAGGGTTCAAAAATCACACTGGGCTCAAAACCAAAACCAACATCCACATAAGGGGTCACATAGGATAAGGTAGATCCGGGATCAAGTAACTCACAGACATCACGAGAAAAGATTTGTAACATTCCGGTAACAACATCTGGGGAAGCTTCTGCCTCCTGGTAGTTGGTCAAGGCATATAACCGGTTGTGACTATTCCCGGCAGCTGATGTGGCTCCCTTCTGAGATGGGGGTGGCACTGTGGAATTGCCGTGAAACTTCGCACCACCAACACTCCTCCTAGCAGATGGACATTCCCTCTGAAAGTGGCCTGACTGACCACATGAATAACATACAATTATGCCCAACTAACATTTCCCCAGATGATTCCTACCACAATTTTCACATCGTGGGTAAGTGTGATGCTGCTGAGCCACACTACCCGGCGACTGAGTATCTGGTGCTCTAGATCCATGAGGAGTCTGAAAGCTCTGAGTCTGTCTGTCTGTAGGGGGTCTGGGCACTGGGGCGCTGCCTGCTGACTATGTATTATTCCAAAACCTTGTCTTCTTCGACCACCTATTTCCCCAGTTACCACTCTGTGGCTGACTCTGTTGCTGGTCCATAGATTTGACTCTCTTGGCCTGTCTGTCCTTCTCTCTAGATTCAGCGATCTTTCTCTTCTTCTCTTCCACCTGCTACATATGGACTGTCAGTCTAGCAAAGTCTAACTCCCTATTCAACATTGCCCCCTGGCACTCAAGTACCAGGTTATCAATATTGCCCCCTCTCACATTACTAGTCAATTCTGGTGCATAGCGGGCTAGTTGATTAAACTTCAAAGTGTACTCCTGTACACTCATACTGCCCTGCTTCAGATTCATGAACTCTTCTACTTTGGCCTCCTTCAACTCCAGAGGAAAGAATCTGTCAAGGAAAGCTTCTACAAACTCACCCCAAACTGTAGGCTCAGCACTCTCACCTTTTGCATCTTCCCGGTCTGCATACCACTGATTTGCAACATCCTTAAGCTGATAAGTTGCCAATTCCACTCCTTCAATCTCATCTACATGCATTACCTTAAAGATCTTCTCCATCTAATCCACGAACTCCTGTGGATCTTCCTCCACCTTTGTACCAGCGAACTTAGGTGGATTCATCTTCATGTAATGCCCGACTCTAGTAGCCTCAGACATAACGGATGTAGACCCAACATCTTCCGATCGTTCAGCCTAGTTATCTACCAGCTGTGTCAGCATATGGATAGACCATCTGAACTCTGCATTTGAGATATCTCTCTGAATAGTTGGTGGATGGTTGACATTAGTTTGCGGAGCCTGAGGTGGACTGGTTGGGACTGGAGGGAATCCTAGAGTAGGGACAGGTTCTGGTGTGGAAGCTCTATTACGGGTCCGCATCCCATAGGTGGGATAGACCATATCTACCTGAGCACTCTAATCGATATTGCGATGGGGAGGCATAGTCGTGTTTCTGAAATACAAGAGATCATTAATTAGGGGACAGTTTAGACTCTGAAGCACGAACTAAATCACAAACATTCCTAAATGCCTAGTAGCCTCCTGTTTATAAGTGTGGCGCGCTACACACCCATAAACAGAACACTACTCAACGCGATTTCGCAGACACCCTAGGACCATGAACCGTGCTCTAATACCAAGTTTGTCAGGACCCGATCCTAGGCCCTAGCCGTGACGAGCATCCCGAACCATGAAGGCCCGGAACACCTATTCTCTATCTGGTTATCATGCAAACCATTCGTAATCATAATAAAATGTGGAATTGAAACTGAGTACGAAATACATGGTCAAGTTCTGCAACATTTCTGAATAATACTATCTGACATCAGTCTGCAAAATCTCTACTAAGAACACAAATATTTGTCTGAAAAAAAACTGGGACAAGGCCCCCAGTAAACCAAAAACATAATAAATAAGATAATGTCTGACATAATTAGGCCTTCCGAATAATAGAAGACTCACCACTGCGAGATCAAGTCTGCAAATCCGAGAATGTCTACTGAGTAGCTGGACCCCTAGACTGTGCCTCAGGACCTGGAAGGGGGGGGGGGGGTCAGCACAAAAGTACTGGCACGTGAAGCAATCCAAAAATAGTATAATGGAAAATACATATATATATATATTAATTGAAAGTAATTTTTCATCAAGACATTATGTATAAAACTATTTCCGAAAAAATACATAGGCACTTTCTGAAAACATGTAACCTGCCTCTTCATTTCAAATCAGGATCTGTGTTTTACTTCTGAGTTAGGTGGTATTCCTCTACAAGTTTGATATTCCACGGGCTGTATGGAATCCGCCATTGACTTGGCGGAGAAGCCCCCAACCCAAGTGTGCCGCAAGGTTTGGAGTGTCTGAGTTTGATACGCCACAGGACATTTAAGTCAGCGCATAATAGTATACCCGGGTCGGCAAACCACAGTTTTAGGAAATGAGTCGCTTGAACTCAAGCCCTCTTCGGGGAACCACCTAACATCTCTGTATGCCCATTTTTAACCTTTTCTGTACATGCAACATTTTGAATGTCTAAAATCATGAAAGTCTGAAATATCTGTTAGTCTGAGTCTGATATGGCGTTAGTCTGAATTGGTATCGTCATACCAAGACATTGCAAGTCATGATTTTTCTGAGCCATAATGTATTAAGCAAGAGCTTTCATTCAAAACATAGTTTAGACCACCAAAACATGTAACTAATGTAAAGGATTTCAAATTCCGAAACTTAAAGTTCAGTTCATGCAGAAATTTCATCAAACACCTGGTGGTCAAATGTCTTTAGTAAGTTCATGTATTCAAAATTGAAACACATTCATTCATATATGTATATAAACTGTCAAATCGCTTTGGAGATGGTGAAAAAAACAAAACAATGATGTTAAAACATCTTATACATAAATATATATACATAATTTAAAACCCCATTCTAAAACATGATTTTTTTCTATGCCCATGAGAATTTAGGAAAAGTCCCGCGTACCTTGTTCTCCACAAATTTTGGGTGTCTATCGAAGCCTACGTCGAGAGGATTCAAAATCTTTAATTTGTTTCATGAACCCGCGGTTAAATCTTGAGTTGCTTGGGTTTTAATGTTGAAACCCTAGGGAGAGTTATTGAGCAAATTTGAAGAATATAATGATATTTTGGCTCTTTAGGGATTTAATCCAGTGTTTAAGTTGATAGGAGAATGAGTATTTACGGAAATGCCATTAAAATCCAGATGAACTGAACATTTTGGCCTGGTGCGATCCAGCAGGCGGCACGGGCTAATCGCGCACTGCCACTGTATTGAAATCCAAACGATGCCTTAGGCTCATCCAAAAATTCTTAATTTTCTATGACACGTACTACAACCTTGCCCCATCGTAACGCAATAAAAAAATTGAAAAATAAAGGTTGGGAAGGTCGAGAAGTTGTATCCCGAAGGTTGCCAGCTAAGAATGAGTCTAAGTCATTTCAACACTTAGAAGAAGTTAAAACTTATTTCTAAAGCTCAGAAATTACAGTCTAATACAAGCATGACTTTTACGGGGCGTTACAATTACTCAGGTGTTTCCATGATGGAACCAATTTTTTATGAATGAGTATGATGTAAAGATGTAATGGTCACAATAAATCATAATTAGTATTTATCCAACCAACCACATGATATATATCCACAACCAACTATAATGATATATTTTCATAATCATGTGCGACTATATCAACTCATTTTTTTTTGTTTATCCATAAATTTTCACATGTCTCATATGCCAATAAAGTATGAATATATTTACAATACACCAATGGTACCACATTAATCATTTTAACAACATAATATAATTATTCACATATATTTAAGGCTATCAATAACACATGGGACCCTACACGGTACACATATCACATAATATCTTAATTTTGATGATTACATCACATATAGGCCCCCACGTGGGCACAACACATAGATAGCCATTTTTCATGATTAGGTCTTACCCTTAACATGCATTTTCTACCATCATTTACTACTCGTCCTAGTTTGAAAGAGTTATGCCATAACCTACCTTAAACGCCAAAATTGGTTTGCTACACTTCGAACTTCCGACCTTAATTTTCACTAACAATCTTGAACTCCAATAAAATCATCAAATATAAAATCTATGCATTATAAAAAATCAATGACAACATATTGACTACTTTTGGTTCGAAGACAAAATGGACCCCCTGAATGGGTTTTTGACAAAGAAGGGTAAAATCAAAACTTTACTTCAAAAACATGTTTTACCTACTTTTACGAAGCTACATCTGAAAACCAAAGTTAAATTGATTGAAAAATTAGGTTCAAATAAAAGAAAAATTATTTTTGAGCTTTACTAGGTAAAATCTTTGAAATCCTGGTTAAAATCATGAATCAGATATGTTTTAAAAGTTAAATTGATTAAAAACTAGTAATTATAAGATAAAAACATTATTCAAGTGAAAAAGGAGTGAAATTGGAGTTTAAAATCAAGCCCTGAGATTTTTGGGGTTTAGAGAAATTTATCAAGAAATTACTAACAAAAAAGTGAATTTTTATCTTGAATCCATAATAAAATCAAGAGATAGATGTTAATCTAGCTTTCCAAGCTCCCACAAAATAGACCCAAAAACTATTTTAATAGTGTAGAAACTATGCACTAATAAGAAAAAACTATTTTTTTTAAATTTTAAGTCCAACCAGGACTTCGATGTGGTGTCCGAGATTCATTCGGAGTATGATATTTTCAAACAAACTATGTAACCTTACCAATTTCGACGTTCCAAACACGTTGGTGAAGTCAGATTTTCAAAAAATATCATTTCCAAAAAGGTTACCCACAAAATTCGAAATCATAATTTTCCAAACCGAGGTTCAAAATATAATTTAAAAGACTAAAATTACACCAAATATCTTACCATCATAAAATGACATTTTGGATCTATTGGCGAAGTTAGATTTTCCATTCGAGGTTGTTTCGAACAAATGTCGTTCCCACACCCATATTTCTAAATTTCAAACTTTCCAACTAACAGGTTGAAATGAGCTCAGGTGCACCGGGACCCAAACTAAAGGTCTACCTTTCCTAAAATCATTATTTTGGGGTTGTTGGCACAGTCTGTTTGGCCATCCATCGCATGGATCCAAATATATCCTTATAAATAAACAATAAGGCTCTCCAAGACATCAAAAACAAAATACCACATAAATGCTACCAAAATTCATCAAAAATAGTGCCAATCACCCCCACACCCCTGATATACCATAATGCAACTACATGGAGGGATAAATAGTTAAATAACATCAAAACACATATTTCACATATTTTATCATAAAGCTAATCATTACTGTGTGTATCCATTGTGAATCTCATAATGGCATTAGAATTAGGAATGTAACATCTGGAAAACAATTGCATGAAACTAAATCAGAAATAACTAGAAATATGACCTTGTATATTGTGTGTGTGAGGCATTACCTAGTCTCTTTTGTGTGTGGAATCCAGAACTTTCTTGGTTAGTCTTGCCTAAGTCATAGGACGTCATTCAGGAAAGGATCATTAGCAATTTTTTAATACAGTCCACTTTAAACTAAATAACCAACCATAAGTGAATAAGAATCCCATGATCCCGATTTGAGCCTTAATGGACCTAAATTCTTGTTTACTCTGATTTACCTTCCCATTTTAATTGTAATGAACCTATTTTGGCCCTGTTCAAACTTGGACATTGTGCACCTCAACTCAAGAAAATTACCTAAATTGAGGGTGGCTATATAGAAAATACCTATGAAGAAGAAAACTAACCTAAAGAAACAAGATAGAGTCGATATAAGAAACAAATATCAAACTAAAATGCAAGAAGGTGAAGGATAGATAGTGAGACATAAACTATTATAAGCATTTTGGAACTAAAGTTTGTACTAAACACTAGAACCCCTAAAACACACAATAACAACACCAGACTCTTACGTAGTCACAAGAGGAAAATTAATCTCCTCAAGCACCAACATTTCTTAGCTAAAATGCAACCCAAGTGATTCCACACTTGACTTGCTCTACTTTTAGGTGGCTTTTCTAAGTCCTACAATAAGAATACTCCCAATGGTGTTTAAGAATATCTCTTGTCAAAATATCATCAAAAACTAATGAGAAAATAAGCCAAAAGAGTCTATTTTTCTTTTACATAAAATGACCAAACTACCCTTAATGAAAAGGGTCTCCTATGGTGTATAAAGGAAAGGCACAAAAAGTCCAAAACACCCTTTATGAGGGTGTCATGGAGTGTAAGGACTCCTTCTTCACACTTCAACAATTGCAATCCTTTGGAGCCTTGAATCGTCATCAAGGCAAGCCTCTAAGTGACCTTCCATACACAAAATTGCTTTATTGAGTGTCCGAAATGACTTCCCCGTGAACACTCTCGGGCCTTCAATGTGTCCAAAACTGGATTATCCATGTGTTAGCCTCGAATGATGGAATCAAAAGCTATGATAACCATTTGGCTCATATCATCCTCCCCTTCATAAAAAGGATTCGGCCTCAAATCTATACCATACCAAATCATAGAAATGACAAACAAGCACAACATCCTCATGACACGAGGGTTAGGGTTAGTACAATACATAATATCATCATGCTGAGGTGGTACACAGTTGAATATAACCAAGGATCCGCAGTGTTAATCATTAGAATTCTATTGAAGAATGCACAAAGGAGTTGGCTAAGAAAATCATCAAGAGGTAAGGAAACCACAAAGGACATTATGACATCACTAGATAAAAAAGGTAAGACTACCTTTATCTTAGGATCCATAAGACACAATTGCTTCATCACCACCTTTAAAGACCACATAATGAGTGGTGCCTCAATTGAAGTTAAAGTCCCTGAAAATCATATAGCAATGTTACTCAAATAAGTGGACCAACCAACAAATATCCTACCTCCACATAAAGTTAATCCAAAACTTTCATGGATGTCATCATAAGAAAAATGGTAGTATAAAAAGGAATCAAATGTAAAGGTATCATCCAAGGATCCACCATCTATGTGAATGCCATTTGGCTCAAAAGACTTAGCATGTAATGTACACAAGGATGAAATCAAAGCATTTAAGCACATACAAATTCTTCCTTTTAGGAAATTCATGCCAACACACAATGTAGGTTCAAAAAGATTAGGAACATCATAATATGAATAAATATGATAAAGAAAGGTACTAATGAAACTATTCTCATCAAAGATGTATTAATAAGTAGGAACATATAAAGAGACAAAGAGACATGGCGAGCACATATGAACACTCTTTTTTAAGCAACTTTTTTTAGGGAAGGAATTTTATCATTGGAGCCATGAAATTAGGGAAACTAGATAACCTATTATACAACATCCCAATCCAAGACATATAGTTCTCCCAAGGTTTTTGTTTCCATCTACGAATGATATCAAGTGCTTTCAGGAATCCCACAAGATAATTCAAATTAACCAACCCTATAAAGGTGAATAGAAGTACTTAACATCCTTGGACTCTTACACAAGAAAAAATTCAACTTGGCATCCATATGTTATGGTTCATATAACTTAAGTATAATACCCCACATGTTTCTAAGCTAGGAGACGAACCATTTTTCCTACATATGAAATCTTCTATACTGTGATTCGTACTTAAGTACATGACTTACAATGAGTATCCTAGTGATGATATAACTTATGATACATTAAGCATGTTCATATGAGTCACTTAGGGTAATACAAGGTAAGAGTTTTTGAATCCATCAAGTTTTAGTGTTTAATTTCATAAGGGTCATATTTGAATGAGTATAACTTGCTATTAATGTGGTATTTATTCATATTTATACCCACAAAATTATAGAGAATCGAATTAGATTTCCAACAATACCAATTTTGCCTTAATCCAATACTAGAGTAAAAAGTTATGCCCATTTTCGTGAAAGATAGTAAGGGTATGCGATTGGTTAGGCGGCACCCAACAAAACTTAGGCGATTTGTTCAGCGCCGCCCAACCTAGCTTGTGCGATTAGTTGGGCACCACCTAAGCCAGTTCCAAGTGCCAAAAATACTCCATTTTGAGTTATTTTGAGGGTAATTAAGTCTTTTAATACTCCTTACATATCCCTAAACTTAACCCTATGAAATATATAGCTCCTAATTAAATTACAAACCTAGTAACCTCTTAAGTTCATCATCCAAGAGCACTAAAAGAAAATGTTCAACGTGATCCCCATGCTATTGTCTTGAATTGAAGATGTTGTATGAGATGTTCATGATATTATTGTGATATGGAATGGCCATGATATTGAAGCCATGCAAGTATATACATGTTGTGTGCATTCCCTATCATGTGACAGTTCGCTGAGAATCATTCTTATTATGAAATCCTTACTTATGATATTATGAATTATGGACTCTACTCCTATGATCAAGTCAGTCATGTGTGTCAGTTCCCTTCCATCGAGTCCTGGGGGTACTTGTGCCCGAAAACTATAGATGTGTGCCTAGAGCTAGTGTCATGTTTCACGACATCCTCAGTCAAGCTATACTACATAGATTTTAGTTAGTTATGTTACTCAGAAAATCTCAGAAATCTCAGTAGTTCATTAGTCCCAATAGTTTCATTACTCTCAGTCAGACCTCAGAACTCAAGTAGCTTTTCCGTCAGTTAACGGAACTCAGTTAATTCAGCTTAGTTCAGCTAAGAAAATATTATTAGCTCAGTTAATCAGTTTATAAATTTGTTCATTTCAGCGTAGTTTAATCTTTTTAGAGTCTTTCAGTTAGGAGTAGGGACTAGCACCGAGCGAGTGCGGGGACGGCGGTTTTCACATTATAAAGGTAGAGCCGTTAGCAGCAATTCCTATACTCCAGAACTGCATAGCCAACACAGGATAAGAGTCACCTATTAGGTTAAGTCTATACTTGACTATTATATTACCTTAGGCTTGATTTCCTGTTCAGGGTCACCTGTCAGAGAGGTTTGACGATAGTAGCGGTGTCTACCCGTGGCAGTGTATTGACACCCTTACAATCAGAAAAATGATTGGACCCCACCAGTTCATTATCTGGGCATGTTGGTTAGGCTACTACCTCCCACAGTCACAATTATAGTTACAGTTTCAGTATCTATCTTCAGAGTAGAAATCAGGAATCAAGACTGTCAGATTCAGTCATCGATCTCAGTACGGAACTCAGATAGTCTCATCGATTCCTGGACGATCCTGTCACATAGTATTGGTCCCATATTCAGATGCTTATTATTAGATCTAGAGGTCACCGGACAAAGATGCTTGATCTCAATCTTAGATTCAGTCGAGTATTCTCATTATCAGTTTTAGAGGTCACTCGTTAGCTAGGACTGATCTCAAACTTAGATGTTCAGATATAGTGTGGAACTCAGATAGTTTTCCCCATAATTAGGACTGTTATATATAGTCATCTAAGTTATCAGTTATTTAGTATCTCAGTATCACTAAACTTATGTTGTCAGAGTTCAAACTCAAGTAGTCAGTATCTCTACGAGTTCAATAGCAGTTACGTATGTATGTATTCTTATGTCCATATTAGTCAGCATTTTCATGCATATAAATCCCATGCATTTAGCTTACCCCCACGTATACTCAGTACTTTAGTTTTACTGATGCATTTGTGCTATGGTGCTTTCTTTTATGTTACACCATAGGTTCTGAGGTGCAGATTCCAGATCAGCAGTAGCAATTCAATAAGCAGTAAGTCCTCATCTTCTGAGGACATGATCGTTATATTCATTATTCCAGTATTTCAATTTAGGGAGTTAGTTGGAGACATGTTCCTTTAACTCCTTATTCAGACAGTTTAGAGGCTTTCAGACGATTATAGAGTTTTTATATTTAGACTTTAGTATTTTCAGTTTTGTTTTGGTACTGCGATATCACCTTATTTTAGATATTTTATTATTCAAGAGTGAACCTTATGCCCTCTTTGTTCATGTTTCCGCATGTTATATGTATATTATGTAGTTACATGTACAAATATCAGTCATGGGTTAGCTTGTTGTCCTCCGGGGTCATGAGCACCGTGTAGCATTCCAATTTAGAAAATTGGGGCATTGCATTAAGCATAAGTATGTAAAACATGGATGCAAGTATATAAGAAATTCCTTAGAGAGGCAATGACACATTTTCCCTAGGGTCCACAAGTATGAAACCAAGTAAAAAAAAAGGATATTATATGAATGGAATTCATCTAAAGTGTTCTCAAGAGGTAAATATCTCCTTGACCAACGAGTAGTGATACTTTAGTCAAGAATAGAAACACTTAAGGGTGAACTCTCTTTGTTTGTTTTATTTCTCCCCTTCTTTAGTGAATACTTAACTTTATTGAAAATTCCTCCTATGCATTATTTGGGTCTATCAAGTGGATTGTAAATCCCCAAGAAATACTTTCCATCATAGGGAAGGATACGAACTTCCACAATCAACCATTGGTTGTCACTTGACCAAGCATCAAGTTAGCTGTGTTACAATTTCCATATCTCAATAAGTCACTGGGGTCAAATGGGAGAAGTAGCCAGGAACATGGGTCAAGGCTATACTCATTTTTCCCTAAGGTTCCATCCTTGCAATTAGACATACCCTCTTTATCATTATTGGAAAAATCATGAGAAAAAAGAGGGCAGAGAAAGGTGACCCACAAGTCAACTTCAAATATAGTGTTCTTATATATACACTCACTACTATTTTCAAGACCTTCACTACGAGTATGCTCAACATAAGAAACACATAAAGAAAAAGTAGATGGAATTTCTAAGATTGCACCACTTTATCTTTCAAAAGAGCAATCCCTACATAGATAAAACCCATCATGAGCATAAAAGGGGTTATAACCAAAACCATTTTTGAAAAACCAAGTACCATTCGGGTTTGCCAAACTTTTAAGCAAATCAATATCATTGTGACCAGATTGATCATTCTTCATGACATTTTTATTTTCATAATTTCTATGAGCAACAATAAGTCTTTAAACACACAACATGCTCAAAGAATTATCTAAAATGTGATGATCAACTCTATTAACATCATCACTAACTTGAGACTCATGAAGAACACGACACACATGCTCAAGTATTGGACTACAATTAGGAGTAAGTTGATCATGATTTATACCTCCACTAGTTATGGGCAACCTCCATGATGACATAGACTCACCTTGGTTTTCACAAGGGTCAACTAGTGTGTGAATATTCACATCACTAGTCATTAGAACCTTCTTCAAGTTACAAATGCTAGCACTAGGTGGACCTAATTCATTCTTACGAGAAGAATCAATTTTGTCATCTATAGGATCAACTAGAGCTTGCTTACTTACAACAAGATCTGGATCTTCTTGCAACCTGGAAATGCTAAGAGTATCTTAAAGGGAAGACTCATGCCATTCTCCTCTAGGAAAGCCACCAACTACATCCACTTGGATACTACTAGCCATATCACAACATTCTGAGTTTATAGGAGTGTAGGAGATAATATTTTTACCTTGTAGATAACATAAGCTTCGTCCTTCACCTTAACGTGTGTCATGGAAGCTCACTTTATTCTTTGGGGAGCTATAATTACAAGGTAGTTTCCAATTAAGTGGAGCTTGTACAAGAGGAATTGGATTTGGTAGTCTAAGTGTGGATATCAATTGGCGTAGCTTTTAAGGCTCTGTTTGATATCTTTTCAAGTGGCATTGAAAGTATCACCCATCGTACCTAAGAAAGACAACAGAAAAGAAAAACAACAAACTAGTTAGCTTAATAGTATCCTCATACTCTCCTCTCTTTGGATACCTCACACTTGGTCTCACAAGTGTTATAAGTTGGCTTGTAATTCGTAAGGTTTTGAGTGTTGATTTCTACTCTTACCCATAATGGATTTGAATTTGAAGATTCAAAGAAATCTCGTTCAGACTTGATCCAAGAAACTAAAAATAATCACAAATGATAAACAGGCACACAAAGAAATGAATTCAAAACTAACTCTTAACCTAGTAGGTTATAACGAGTTTGTAAATTAGTACTAGAATCAAGAAATGAAACTAAAGAAACAATGAATTGAAACTAAGAATCTGAAAATTTGAGCTTAGGGTTGATTTTGAAAAGTGATGATGTGGCAACTTGTGGTTGGTCAAGATTTTTTTAAAATTTTTTGTTTTGCATCTTTGAATTTTTGATCAATCTTAACTAAAGGGGTATAGTTTCGGGTTTGAGGGAGCAAATTGAATAATTGGAGCCTTTTTCAAGTTCAAAATGGTCCCCCCTTGTACATTCCTTTGTACTTGAATATTCCTTTTGTTGCTTTCTTCTTTTGGATGACTTGGAATATTCATTGAGAAAATAAGAATTACACCCTCTCTCTTCTTATTTTTAGATCAAACAACCACTTTTGAATATTCTTCTTCAATAATATATGAAGAACATAAAGAACATTCAAAAGTTTGACCAAGGTTGACCCTCAAGAAAATGACCTCCAAATTTGATGATTCTTGAAGATTCAAGATCACTTTGACAAACTAAGCATAAATATCACAATTACAACTACAAAACACCACAATCACCTCTACGAAAAATGAGATCCACCTCAAGTTATTCAAACTCAAGCTCAACAATGGTGGATAGATCAAAACAAGCCGAATTTGGCTCAAATTTTAGATCTAGACTCTATTAGTGCTAGGAAACAATGATCTAGCACCAGAAACTAACAAAACACATAAAAATTACCTAGATCAAAATCTCAAAAATCTATCAAAGTACAAAAATGTGAACAACAATTTTTTTGTGGATTTTAAGATTTTTAACATTCTTTTTGTGTTGATTTCTCAAGGTAACTAAAATCCTAGACATAGAATTGTAGGAACAATTCTTAAATGTGGCTCTTGATACCAATTGATATCAAAACTACCTATGAAGATGAAAACTAACCTAAAGAAATAAGATGAAGCCGAGATAAGAAACAAATATCAAACTAAAATGCAAGAAGGTTAAGGATAAATAGTGAGACATAAGCTATTATAAAATTTTATGAACTAAAGTGTGTATCAAACACTAGAACCCATAAAACCCACAATAAAAACGCTACACTCATACATAGACACAAGAGAAAAGTAAATTTCCTTAAGCACTACTGTTTCTAAGACAAAATGCAACCCAAGTAAATCCACAGTCGACTTGCCCTAGTTTCGGGTGGCTTTTCCAAGACCTACACTAATAATACTCCCAATGGAGTTCAAGAATATATCTTGTCAAAATATCATCAAATACTCATGAGAAAATAATCCTAAAGATTCTATTTATAGTTATTACATGAAATGACCAAACTAACCTTAATGAAAAGAGGTTCCTATGGAGTGTAAAGAAATGGCACACAAAGACCAAAACACCTTTAATGAGTGGTGGTCATGGAATTTAAGGACTTCTTCTTCAAACTTCAACACTTACAATCCTTTGGAGCCTTGGGTAGTCATCAAGGCAAGCCTCTAAGCAACCTTCCACACACAAAATTATTTTATTGATTTTCCAAAATGACTTCCCCATGCATACTCTCGGGCCTTCAATGTGTCCAAAACTAGATTCTTCATGTATTAGCCTCAAATGATGGCATCAAAATCTATGATGGCCATTTGGCTCGTATCAATATGGGTGCACAAAGAAAATTGGGTATACATAATGGGTGTGAATAGTAAACAAAAGTAGGGTTGAGTGCAATAGAAGAAGAGGAAAATTGAATAAATAAAAATTGAATTTTTTTTTATGAAAAATGAGGAAAAGAATTGAATAAAAGACTGTACCCAATCTCAACAAGTAGAAAAATAATAAAAAGGGAGAAATAAAGGAGAATTGATAGAAAAGTTGGAAAAGGAGTGGAACCCAAAGAAATCAGAGTTCCAAAGAGGCCAAGTCACTAAAAATGTCCCAAAATATATCATACCAGCCCCCAATCCAAATAATGTCCTATAGTGATCCTAATCCGATTGTCTAAAAACTAAGGTAAATAAAATAAGGGCTATCCTATGACATTCTTTGCACACTGTGGAACTTCTTTGTAAGTGAGAGTGCCTCTTGATCATCTCTGCATTTTCTCGACAAATCAAAATGAGTTAATGGGATTTATTTGACTAAGAGGGTACATAGGTCACATTGCTAGATTATTTGTCTATTCGAGTAGTGTAACCCAGGAATATGCCTAGTTGCTCGTTGATAATGTAATGCCATCACTTTATTCTTGTGTTTCATGATGTTGTACTATACTGTATACACAATTGAATTTTGAAAGTCTTAAATCAGGAGAGGGTAATGCAAGGTGAAGAAAATATGAGAATTGACTACCAAAGTTATTGTAGGATTTTCCTGTTTGAGTATCGTATTTGTTTTTGTGTTTTATGTTTTCCAGAGGGCATGCAAAAGTTCTAAGTTGAGGACATTGATGTGCCATTATTTGATGGCACATTCAATGCTTAAATTGGTGAAATTATGCATTGACTTAGGTCATTTTATTAGATATGATGTGGTTTTACATTTTTATAGGGAAAATGGGTTGAAAGTGGTGTTGGACTGAAAAGGAGAAAATAAAGATCCAAAAAAGATGAAGTACTGGTCAAGTTATGAGACATTAAGTTACCTTACGACTCGTAACTAACCTCATAAAGATACTAGTGAGCTAATCTGAGTTCTAGGAGTTACGTTATAGATGGCTACAAATGCAATGATAGACTATGACTCACAGTTTAAAGTCGTAAAGATATTAGTGTGTAAAATACCGAAGGCTAATGCTCTAGTGATGACATGTGAAGACCATGAGTCATAAGGATAGATTACGACTCATGGTAAGGAGTCATTAGGACACCAAAATCTAAAGCATTGAAGATGAAAGTTCACTAGAGTCACTACGATTATCATCATACGACTCGTATGGTGATATTATGATTCGCAACCAATAAAGCCTGAAGATAGAATCGACAGCAGGCAATGATTCACATCCAAATTTAGCGACTTATTGCTAGAGGCGTAACCACTGCCGACAAAGTTTCCCTAATTTGATTTGGCTAGGTTTCTTTTGCTCATTTATGTTACTATAAATATCCTAGGGTTATATCTTTTTTATGTTACAGACTTTTGGTAATTTTCTTCTTACTTTCACATACTTTGATCATTGATACTGTTGTTCTTGAGTTTTTGGCTTCATATTCAATTGGATATTTTAGATTTTACTCTTTCATAATTCTACAATTCATTACATCTTTTCTTCATTGATTATCATAATTATTGCATAAGCATGAGTGGCTAAATTCCTTAAATAGGGTTGTAGGAACCCTGGTGAATTAGCTACGTAATGGAAGTGGGAGATTTTCTATTCTGTTGTAGATGCATGTATTGCAATTTTTTTCATATTAATCATACCCCAAGCTACTGTAGAAGCTTGGGAATTTATTGTATTCTAGAACGTCCTCACAAGGGAGTTTGAGATTGGGACAAAAGGTTACCATAGTTATTCGAGGATATCAACCATTGTCTAATCAACTCTATGCTCAAAAGCTGAGAGATGCGCTGAGGTTATCAACAAGGGACAGCGAGGCAATACCCTAAGACTTACGAGGTAAATGGTGATATCTATCAACACATTCATAAGAGAATTGATAATACATATCTTATAAACTTTGAACGCAAAGCAGTGGGTTAGGTGTACAAACACGAGAAACTTATAGAGTTTAGAAGCTAGGGGGAACACAGTCCTAGTGTTCATCTTCTATTGTTACAAACTCAAGCATCCATGTTTGGATACTTGTTACTATTGATTTTTAAATCCCTTCATTTACTTCTATACATTTCTTATGGATTTTGTCAAGTTTGAGAGTCCATTCCACGTATTCCCTGTGGGTTCGACTCTGAACTTTTTTGGGTTACTATAATTGACATCGACCATAATATGCTTCTTTGGAGGTTAGTTTTTGGGTGACATCAACAGTCTCTCGAAAATATATACAGACCTCTACGTGTTGATCTGTGAAGCTCTATTAGACATCCTATTGAAACACTATTAAGACCAATGAACTTGACTCTAATACCAACTTGTCATGACCCATAAACCAAGGGTCATGATGACACTTGTCGCGACAAACCTTGACAAGTAATCCTATCATCTAAACTGATATGAGATGATGGATAATACCAAAACCTAAGAAAAGACTCTTTGAGCAGAGTAGAACCACACACATATATAGTAAAAGAGGAAATACATAGTCAATAATACCAAACCAAATGCCAAAAATAGGTTTCACAGTGTAAGAACATAACTAATACTACTCAAGATCAAAATACATAATGTCTCAAAATCTGAATACAAATAAAGACATAGTCTAAATAAAGAAAGGCAAGAGTCAACTTCTGACACATTAAATCTATTGCTACATCGAAAGTTCTTAAGATCACCCAAATCAACCACGTTGAGGTGTACTCGAACCTGCATCTACACCAAAACGATGCAGTAAGAGTGAGTACATGCTATTGGTACTCAATAGGTATTATAGAATGATTGAAATAAGTAGAAAATAAAGCATAGAAAATACACACTAAGGGCACATCACCCACAACCAGAAAATTTTCTAAATAGTAGCCCACACAATCTTTACTAATAGTTATATAATAATCACATACACCATAACAATTATGAGATACCATGACCCAAGGCTATTGCCTAGTCTCAAAACAGTGCTTACAATCACAAGTGACCACAAGCTAACCCATGAGCTTGTGGTACCTACGGTAAGCACTAAATAAAATTGCACTAATATAACGAATATATAAAATAAGATGATAAAATACTATAAAATAGGATACTGAAATACGAATTTAAAAAATGTCTCTGATAACAACTGACAAAACTAAAATGACTGACTGTTTGTCTAACTAAGTGTTTAAAAGCCTCTAAACTGACTGAAAAGTTGATGAGACAAACCCTGAACTAACTCAAACTGAGTGAGCATATGAAAATACTGAAGTGACTAAAATAAATAGATCCTATTCTCGATAGATGAGGACTCACCATTACTATTGCTAAATATGCTGAGTTGTCTAGGAGTGGTCGGGAAAATGAGCATCTGAACCTATGTTATAAGAAAACATAGAACAAAAAAGAGTATGTGATTAGTACTTTAAATGGACTGTCATATGAGATGAGAACTGGATGATATACATAAAGTAACCGAGCATAAATGCATGAACATGTAAACTATGAGAATGCAAGGCAAAGAATGAACATATTTCTGAAACAATCTGTAAGCAAGACTGAAATCTGTATCACTGAATAATCAATAGTCTAATCTATACAATTGATCAAGCAAACCTGAACTGAGATATACTGGAATACTAACTGAAACTGTGGGAGGTATCATATAGTCGGGATAAACCCTGTGAGATATCTGAGCTACATTGAGGAGGGTTGTTCTAACCTTGCCATCAGAGTAGAACCTAAACTGCCATGATCACTAAACTGAGCTCATATTGGTCAAGGGGAAACACTCTCTGGTGAGGTGCCTAAACTTAAACCTATGGTGGAACATAGTTTCTGGAGATGTAGGATTCGCTGAACCCATACTTTCCAATAGGTGCTAAATCCTACTCCCAACTAAAAGACACTAAAGTACTAAATAGTGTATGCATTGATAACTGATAACTGATAATATCAGATCATGGTATTCTAAAAAATACAGTGTATATAGATTCTGAGATAACATTAACATATAAATTAAAAGTGCTCAACATGATCATAGTGTTCTGAATATGATAATAAAACCATGGTCTGACTAAATTGTTACTTTAAAAATGGAAATCATGTAAAATAAATAGGTATTGGGTGTTCATAACCTGCTAGCACTGACAAAGCTTAAAAAACTATAGTATAGGATCATGGCTCAAACCTAAAAGCATGGAAATTTCATAAAAATGTGAAAATCATTAACTTGAAGATGGTAATGTCTTAAAGATAAGGAAAGCAATGTGATACATGACTAAATTCATAAATTAGAGGTTTAACATGAAATTCACTTGAATATGACATGGGAAATTGAAACTTGAAGCATGAGATAACCTAAATTTTCATGAAATCATCCTTGGGCATGATTAGGATCGAATTACTAAAGAGAGACATAATTTAAAATCATTTTGAACATGTGCAACTTCATAAAAGGGAAAACTTATATTTTTATTCAAAGTAAGGTTTTTGGGCTTCATAGGTGAAAAGGACCCATAGATGAACACCCACATACATTATCACCTAAATTCTTAAAGGTTTCTTATCTTGAAAGTTTGAACCTCTTGATTTCTTAAGAATGAAGCTTGAAATATTCTTGGGGAAGAAGGAGCTTAGAGAGAAATTTGGGTAAAAGAGGAAGATAAAGCCTTTTTGAAAGTCCCAATTCGTGTTATGGATGAAATAGGCTGAGGTAAATAAATCAAATGCCCCTTGGGTACTTGAACAACAACACTGTGTAGGACTGAGCTACGTGCCGCAAAGCTTACTCTACTAGAGAATGCAACATGCCATGGAGCTTACTCCACTAGTGAGAGTAATGCATCGTGGAGCTCCTCACTATGGGAGAGAGCAATGTGTCACGGCCCAATCGCATTGCTCCACTATTTTTCCATTCAAACCTTGTCCAAAAATCCTAAAACTCACCTGAGACATACTTTGAACAACCCCAATCATGAATAAACTCAAAAATCAACATCCTAAGGTTGAGAAGATTAAAAAAGTCATCGAAGTTTAGGGGTCTTAAAAAAGACTAAGTCCTCAACACTTAGTGAAAATTCCTAGGCTTGGACACCTTAACATACAGTTGTGAGCTGAATTGAGAGAAGATTAACATGGGGTATTAAAATATTGCTCCCCTGGGAATATTCATCCTTGAATGAGACTGATTTAGTTGAAAATACTGTGGAAACCAAGATCATATACTAAACATACACGACATGAAACATGATTACATAATTGAGTCTGAAATATGATACATGAACTGAACTGATTTGATGAATACATCCAGTGACGTGGGATTTGTAACATAGCTGAAACTAAGAATGGAAATTTATCAATCTAAGGAAATTCTTTACCTCAAGCTGGATCTGGGTTTGCAGAGAAAAGATGAGGATACTTGGTTCACATATGTTCATCTACTTGCCAAGTGGTGCCCTCAACCGAACAATTCCGCCAAAGAACTTTAACCAAGGGAACTTCTTTGTTTCTTAGTCAAAGGATATGACGATCAAGGATATCAACTGGGACTTTTTCATATGAAAGGCTATCCTTAACACACGTATCACTAAATGAATAACTACAGTAGAATCACTAATACACTTCTTTAATAAAGAAACATGAAACACTGGATGTATTGATGCCCAATCTAAAGGCAACTCTAGCTTATAAGCTGCCTACGTAAAATGACACAAGATCCTATATTAAAAAACATAGTGGGGTCTAAGCTTCCCATTCTTGCCAAATCTCTTCACAACTTTCATAGGTGAAATTTTAAAATAGACCAAATCACATCGCCTCCTTCTATTCAAATATACCTTCTACATCGCCTTAAATACTGAATCTGGACCTATTACTATAGCCTCACCTACTTCAAACCAACCAATAGGAGACTTACATTTCCTTTCATGAAGATCCTCAAATGAAGTCATCTGAATATTGGAGTAATAACTATTGTTATAAGTAAACTCAATCAAATGTAAGTAGTTCTCCAAACTACCTATAAAGTCAATCATGCATGCTCTCAACATATCCTCTAAGTTGTACTGAGATGAACTTAGGTACCAAGACCCTTCAGCAAAGCCTTCCAAAAGTTAGAGGTAAACTGAGTACCTCTATATAAAATGATATACAATGGAACCCCATTCAATTTAACTAACTATATGAGATAGATTCTAGCATATTCCTCATCTGAATATAATGTATGAACTGGCAAGAAATTAGCTGACTTCGTTATTCTATCCATAATGACCCAAATAAAATCTTGTTGATGATACGTATGAGGCAACCCTGTCATAAAATACACACTCACCACTTCTCACTTCTAAGTAGGGATTCTTAAATCATACAATGCACCACTAGGACTTTGGTGCTCACCTTGACCTACTATAAATTTTGGAACTTAGCCACAAACTCTGCAATATACTTCTTCGTACCACTCCACCAATAAATTCCATACCAATAACCGTATATCTTAGTGGATTCTAGATGAATAGAATATCTCTCACTCTGTGCTTATGAGAGTATTCTCTATCTTAATTCATCAACACGCAGAAGACATAACCTACCCTAACAATGAAGCACATCATCTCCCCCTTGGGAGAAAACCTCTAATTTTTGATCTCTAAATGCCTCCTTCAACTTTACCAAACTAGGATCCCCATCTTCTTGTTCTATCACTTTTACAACTAGTGAAGATTCCGAACCATCCTAAACCCATATACTACCATCAGCTTAATCAGCCAATCGAACAGCTAATCTAGTAAGCTGATAAACTTCCTAAACTAACTTCTTTTTATCCTAATTAACGTGAGCAACACTACCAATAAACAACCTATTAAGAGTATCTACCATTACATTGGCCTTGTCCGAATGATACAACACACTCATATCATAATCTTTTAACAACTAGAGCCACCTTCTTTGATGAAAATTCACATCTTTCTACTTAAACATGTACTATAACTCTTATGGTCAGTGAACACATCAACATGAACCCTATAAAGATAATGTCTCCAAATTTCCAAGGAAGAAATAATATTTGCTAACTTAAGATCATGGGTAGGTAATTCTTTTCATGGATTTTAAGCTCTCTAGAGGCGTAGGCTATGACGTTACGCATTTACATCAAAACACAACCAATACCAACTCTATACTCTTACTAAAACTGATGCCCATAATATTTGTCACCTTTTGAACCATGTAAAAAAAACCCGTGGATCTTCTTCAAACTTAAATCCTAAAAACAAAGGTGGATTCATCCAGGTGAAATCTCGAATCCTAACTACAATGGTATTAGATTGAGAAATAGCTTGTTGATTATTTGGAGAAGCTACAGAATAGGCTAAGGTAGTGACAGTAGCCCTGAATTTGGTGTGAGAAACATGCTCTTTCAGGGGATCTTCATGAACAGGTGGGGGCGCAGGCTGATCCCCATTCCTTTTTCCATTATTTCTTTTGGCGGCGTAGTCTATAGAGAAAAATAATGATAAGTTAGGAAAGAGTGTTTAAACAGAGCTCATGCTCCTTTACACAACACGAACACTAAAAGAAGGGAAACTTTCCAAAAACATTTTGTAGCCTCTTGTCCATAAGTGTGGCACGTTTCACAACCCTGCAGAAGACTTTACTCAATGCGACTTTCAGAATCCCTAGGTCACTTTAAAACCTTAGGCTCTGATACCAAGTTTTATCATGACTTGAGGCTACCCCCTAGTCGTGACAATAGTGCTTACAGTCACAAGTGACCACAAGCTAACCCATGAGCTGGTACCTTCTATGAGCACTGAATATAATAGAACTGAAATAACATATGCCAAAACTAAGATAATAAAATATTGTAAAACTATATACTAAAATACAAATTTAAAACATGTATGAAATATCTGATAACAATTAATAATATTGAAATGACTGACTAACTATCTAACTAAGTGTCTTAAAGCATCTAAGTTGACTAAAGAGTTGATGGGCAGACCCCAAACTAACTCCAGCTAACTTATTATATGAAAACACTAAACTAACTAAAATAAACAAATCTTATCCTTGATAGTTGAGGACTCATGTAAGACCCTGCAAAACCCTAGTCATTTCAGTCCTAATAGTATGGAAAAAAAGGTCCCAGACTTAGAAAATTTTAGCTAAGTATTTAAACTTAGTCTCATTTTTATCCTTGATATTTCAATGATTTTATCTTTTATCCTTACGACCTTAAAATGTCAATTTTTAATTTTATTAAAGATTAGGGATATCAATAGGTCACCTTGAGTGATTTTTAGATTTTTTAGACGTCATGAGAAGCTTGTTTGGATGTCTAAGTGTAATACCCCGATTGTTTCTTAAGCCTAAATCCATCTTTTGAGTGAATATAGATGACTTCCAAAGTAATTGTTTTTTATATCATGTAGTATTTACATAAATTATAATTTCGATCATGTGGAGAATTGGATAAGCTTTTTATCGACATAAGATTCACCCAAATCGAACACCCGGTAAGGGAGTTAGAGCCATTTTATAATACCCCGGACACTAACCAATAGTGCAACCATGAATCAAGCTCATGTGACATAAATTATAGTGATTTTATTGTTTTCTAATCAATGTTCATGTGCATTAAGGCCTCAAATAAGTCCTAGATATTAGGTGAATCAAAACATTCCTTACCGATTGAATTCTTGGGAAGAATTTTTCCATATCTAACTTCAAATGATCATATATATTGTTATACTATGAATAATTGGTCATATGACCTACCAAAAGATATATAATTTAATTATATTTCCAAAAATATCAATTTCATCAAAATATAATATCGGAAGAAAGAGTTATGATTATTTTACTCCAGTATGTCAGCCTGGAAACTCCGTGATAACCTTTTGTGATGACTTGTCACAAGCCTGACGGCTAGTCACATGATGTCATCACCTTAAGGTAGAAATTCACAAAGTCCAACCTTTTTTATGACATTTTATGATGGCTTGTCATAAAATGTCATCAACCTTAAGCCGAAAAGCATAAAATCCACCGTTTTTGTGACAACAATTCGATATGGCCTATCACGGGCCTGACAACTTGTAATGGATGTTGTCAGCTACTTTTTTTTTTAGAAATTAAGGGACGCTTTTACAATGGAATTTTGGTCATTTCCACCCATTTTGGTCCTATATATATATTCAAGTAAAGAAGAGAAGTTCATGTTCTCTCATTTCTCTTCCAAGAAAGATCTATAACTAGGGTTTCTTCCAAAATCCTAAATCAAATCTTCTACAGGAATATTGAAGAATCTTCCAAAGATTTCACCAAGTTGTTCAAGAATCAAGTTCTCCAAGTCAAAGGCATCAATAACGTAGCGCAAAAGTGTGAAGAAGAGTTTCCAATGAAGCTTGCTCATCTTAAAATCATATTACAAGGTGTGTGGGTTTTGAACAAGAACACTTCTTTCATTCTTGTGCCAAAAGATTTAATTTCTATTGAATTTAAGCATTTTTGCAAAGTGGGTTTACACCCAAATTACTTTATCAATGATTTATGAGATTTGAGCTATACAAGATTGACATACATGACTACTTCACTGTCTTATTTCTTAAATTGAGAATTTATTCCATGAGTTGTATATTGTTATCATGAAATGATGATTTCTATGTGATTTAAGATAAGTTCCATGATTTATGCTTTTCCATGAGAAGTTTGACTATTTAATATATATTTATATTGAGCTTGAGAGTCAAGAATGAGCTCTATGATGTTTTCTTGAAGTTTTTGATACTTAATATGATTTGATAAGCAAGTGTACTGGATGATGATAAACATTATTTTGAGACTGAGTCGAGTTAAGAATCCGCAAGTTGATTAGGATTCATAAATGAGATATGTATTTATATTTTGGACTTCATGATAGACCCTTAGTTAATTAAGGTGAATTTTCTAACGTGTTCTGAGCTTAAGTCTGGGAGTAGTATTTAGCACCGAGCGGGATGTGTGGGTTTAGCACATCCTACTTCCCCAGAACTATGTTCCACCGTAGGATTAAGATTAAGGGCCAAAGACCAAGACAGTGATCACTAAATTTAAGGTTTTACTCTAATGGCAAGGATATAACAGCTCTTCATAATATGGGTAAGACATTGGACTCCATTTAAGAGCACATGGTTTATGTAGTTATAAGAAACTCCCAAGTCCATAAGAGTTCAACTTTCATGAGTTACTGAGTCACTCTAAGTCATGCGTTAAAGAGTTTAAGTTGAGTATAATGATTTATGAGATATATAATGCATGCATTACTATTGATGATTTACAAGGAATATATTTAATTTAATTCAAGCAAAGAAAGTCGCTATCGTCTGCATGCATGATTTTCATAATTATATATGGTATTATTTATAATGTTGCACTGCACCACCCATATACTCAGTACATTCCTTAAAGTAATGAATCCCATTTATTTCTATGTGCTACAGTGTCTTGTAATATAGGTACAAATTATAGTGTAGATACCGCATTCAGTCAGTTCATCGCTCCTATCAGCAGGTGATGAGTCCTTTTGATTGGAGGGCTTGAGCTGGTTATACTGTTCTAGAAGTATTGTATTTTCTTGTTTTAGTCGTATTGAGCTTAGATAGTTGGGAGTCATGACCCAGCTATCTAAAGTTAGTACCAGTAGAGGCTTTATAGATAGGCAGAAGAAGTTGATGAATGCAGTTCCCATTTTATTCATAAAAGAAGAGTTGTAATTTTATAAATTTAGTTGGTATTAGATAGAGTTATCTTTTCTATTATCCTTTTTTTCTTGATATATGCATAATGTCCAGTTGCTCATGAGTTATCCTAGTAGAAGGGTTATCTTGGGGTCACTTGTGCCCCTAAGCATTGTGTGATAACTCGGGACCCAATCTAGGGGCGTAACAAACTGGGTTAGCTTGGCGTCACTTGTGCCCCTAAGCACCATGTAACGACTCAGGACATAATCTCGGGGGGTTACAAACTCTGTATCAAAGCACAGATTTCAAGTGTCCTAACGTGTCTTTGAAGTCATGTCGAGTAAAGTTTTGCAGAATGGTACGAAGATGTTTGTACTTTTCTTTGAGAGGCTATAAGGCACTTATAAAAGGTATCCATTCTTTCATGTCCTAGATCGTGCTATGGAAAGGTTCTTTGAGAAACTTATGCAGATTCTTATATTCCTCTATTCAGGGTATCCCCGCCTTATTTTTGAGGTATCAGAGACAGGTAAGCGTAACTCTTTCTAGATAGTACTTTCTTAAGTAGTCTCTACAGACAGTTATGGAGTTTTAAAGGTGCTAGAAAGTATCCTATTAATGTCTTATCATGCCTTTCTTACGAATAGTGTAAAAATCCCAAGTCAGTTGTGCTTCCAGATCCCTTTTCAGAGTCCATAATGATAATCTATACTTCTTTATCTATGTACGTTCTTTAGGTAACATTATTTGTATGTTTTAATTTCATTCCCTGACAATGCCCTTTGACTTGCAAGTGAGAAATTTCTAAAGTTTCACAAAGCGGCCTGAGAAGAGCTTGCCATTGTGTTATAAGTTTCCTAAGTTCAATGTTATGCCCTCTCCATTATGATTCATTCAGTTAAGACAGATTAATAAATATATTCTAAGATTATTGAATATTATATAGCGAGTTTCTACCTTTTGTAACCTTGTTATTATCATGATATTGGAACTGAAAGTCTAGTGAAGTTGTGTGGGGCTCTTCCAATTCACTAACATAATTGCTTTGTTATCCATCTTAAATTCTTTTTCAAAATGCAAAATCAAAGACTAGTGACGTCGGGTGAGGCCTCATTTTATTCACTTGCAACTCTTTGTGTATATTTTTTTCTTGTTTTGGTTGGAACTGGGTTTAGAGGTATAGTGGTAAGAAAGGTTGAAAGTGTGATTTATTGGAAGTATGTGTAGCCGAGCGTTTTGCATATGATCTAATTAGTGATGAGGTGATATTATTCTTGTGTGTCAGCTCATGAAAGAAAGAGAAGGAGTTATTGGTGGAGGTAAATAATAGTTTACTTAAGGTATGAAAAGAGTTGTTGACAGTGTGTTTCACAAGATAAGTATAGGATATAGATGAGGATACTTAGTGGATGGGTGTTGTTAACTTAGGTGCTCCTGAGATTGCAAGGGGCAGTTAAGTTAAGGCTTAGAAAGTTATAAACTAAGTTAAGTTGTGTATGAAGGATAGATAGTAATGATAGGTATAAGGTGTGTGTGTTGATGGATTATAAATGAGAGAGGCCATATGATTATGACCAATTATTATTATTAGGGGGTTTAAGTGGACTAGTGTTTATTGACATTTTGTTTTATAGTTTCCAAGTGAGAATTATGTGTGTGAGGTGGAGTTGTAAGTTATGCTGAGCATTAAGCATTAAGCTTGGATGATTGGTGGCTATGAAGGCAGATGTGATGATTTCTTAGTTAATGGTGCTAGTTATAGAGAAGTGATCTAATTGGCTGGGACAGTGTATGCAAGATCTTGAGTCTGATAAGCTTGTAATTAAGTTTGATTTTGTATTCTTGGTGAGAAATCTTACCCAAGGTGCTATGGGGCTGCTTTATTTTCTAGGGTCATTGTATGTGGCATAATTAGTAAGTGTCGTGGAGTTGCTAGGTGGAGGAAGACTAGTTAGGTAATGAACGATGTTCCTAATAATTAAGTCAAGGAGTATGATGGCTTTAGTGTAAGGGGGAGATAGTAGAACGAGTGACCAAGTTAGGTTGTCAGTTCTAGTGGGTGTGCTAGTAAGTTGTGGAACAACTCTGAGAAGGGATACTAATCGACCCATTTTATTTTAGTATTTTCAGTCATTCCAGCATTCATTCATGCTTTGTGTTTTGATTCTATGATCATGATTCATGTCCAGGCATGCCATAAAGAATCATGTCCTCACTTAGTTACCGATATACGGAGTGTCAAACCTTTCACCGGTTGGAATCACATTTCATAGTTACTAATTCCCAATTTAGGTCATGCAACACATGGCTTATGTACTCACATTTTATGATATGTTCAGTTCTAATGTTCAAGCGCTACTTTTAATGATCAACAAAGAAAAGAATTCAGATTTATATCGTGCATATCCATGGGCCATATTTCTTTGATGGGTTTATGATGTTAAATTCTCTATTCCTCAAGCCTCGGTTGAGTGTCAAGTTATTCATAGCATCTATTCATGTGTCATATCCTCATTCTCTAATCTTTTAGTTATCTTTCCTTACCCAATATAGTGGTGGTGAATAGTGTTTAGTCAAGAGAGAGGAGATATTTCCTTCTCAAAGATACAGGGTGGTATGCCTACTTTGTCTTGGCGATAATGTGAAGTCAGATTGAGGCTAAGTCTTTGATACATGCTATGGTTAGTTGAAGTTTAATGTGTTATGATTGAGAAGATTGTGGTGTGGTCATTTTGTGTAATTCTATGAGTTGGAAGGAATATTGGAGAGAAGCATTTGTGTAGGACTTGATTAACTAGGAGTATGTCAGGTCTGCTTGAGGTGAGTGCATGGAATTTTTTCTTGATAAGAGGTATATAAGGATGAATATAGGCTTGAATGTCGTGTGTGTGCATGCCGATGGGTGCCTTGTGCATTAGTAAATGGATAGTACAAGGTGGATTAGAGTTGTCAAAGTAGTAATGAGAATTGCTCTTGAAATAAGAGGTTGTAAGAATGTAGATGTGTGGGAGCTCATGGTTTAGAATGGGATTATCTTGCGAATCTTGTGGTTCTAGGTTAGGCATGAAGACGATGAGGGGGTTTGGTTCAAGGGTATATGAGTAGATGGAAGTATCGGTGTCATGTAAGGATTCTAAGTCGAATCGATCAAGTTTAGTATCGGAAGGGTATAGTATAGTCGAGAGAGTGTTTGAGAAGTGTCGTTGAGTTTGTGAGTAAGGAGTTGCCTTGCTTGAAGCTTAGTACTTTTATCCTAACTTATGATTCATAGGTTTAGGTTTCAAGTTATGGGATTATGGTAATTTTATGATCTCTGCTTCAGATGTCTTCCTTATATCTTACCTTAAGCTCTTTGCACCTTCAGACCATTAGAATTCTTTGGGAGGGTATTGAAGAAATCCTCTACTTAAGTATGAGTATCTAGTACGATTCAGTTTGCATAGTTAGCAACCCAGTTTTTAAAATTTGGCAGATAGATTTCTATGTTCTTCTATTTTTTTGAACTAGTCTGGTCTTACCACTCGAAGTTTCACAAGTACGGGCAATCCGGTAAGTAGTTGGTCGCACCCAAAATCTACGAATTAAGTTCAGTATGTATATCAGGCATCAATTTCAGATTCGAAAATATAATTGTGATTCAGTCTATAAGCATTCATTGAACAATCTTTATTTTCCAAGTATTCTAATCCAAACAATGTAATGCCCATTATGTAGTCTTATCCTTGTTTTTCATGACCTATGCCTGTATAAATTATCTCTTCGCCGTCTATGAGTACGATTGCACCCTTATCAATTCAAGTGAATTCTAAACTCTCAGCATGAGCTTGCTCTTTAATATAAGCAGAATGTAAATCAGCTCAAATTCAGTCAAGAATTACAGTTGGCCTCTATCTATTCTTTTCCAGTGTCGGATCCAGCGATTTAGCTATTCTCATCTTGAGTTTATACATTAAACGAAGTACTTCAAAGTTTAGAAAGATATAGATTCAGATTAGCAAGCTGTTTCAGCTGTGTATCTTGAATTTTCTCTGTATTCATAGCCAAAATAGAAACATTCGAGGACGAATGTTTCCAAGGGGGATATATTGTAATACCCTGATAGTTTCTTAAGCCTAAATACATCTTCTAAGTGAATATGGATGACTTCTAAAGTGATTTTTGTTTATATTGTGTTGTATTTACCTAAATTCCACTTTCTATCATATGGAGAATTGGATAACCTTTCCATCGACATAAGATTCACTCGGAACGGACACCTGGTGAGGGAGTTAGAGCCATTTTGTAATAGCCCGAGACTCTAACCAATAGTGCAACCATGAATCAAGATCATGCCAAATAAATTATAGTTCTTTGGTTGTTTTCGAATCAAGGGTGATGTGTATTAAGTCCTCAAAGATGTCCTAGAAATTAGGTGAATCAAAACATTCCTTACCGATTGAATTCTTGGGAAGGATTTTTCCATATCCAATGTGAAATGATCATATATCTTTCTAAACTGCCAATAATAGATCCCATGACCTACCAAAAGATAGATAATTAAATTGGCTTTCCAATGATACCAATTTTTTAAAAATCCGTTATCGAAGCAAGGAGTTATACATATTTTACTCCAGCATATCAGCCTGGAAACTCCGTGACGTCCTTTTGTGATGACTTGTCACAAGCGTGGCGGCTCGTCACAAAATGCCGTCACCTTAAGGTATAAAGTCACAAAATTCAACCTTTTGTGATGACCATTTTGTGAGGGCTTGTCACAAGTTTGACGGCTTGTCAAAAAATGTCGTCAACCTTAATCCGAAAATCATAAAATCTACCCTTTTTGTGAGGAAAATTCCTGACGGCCTATCACAGGCCTGACGACTTGTCACGGATGTGGTCGGCTATTTTTTTTCAGCAATTAAGAGACATTTTTGCACGGTCATTTTGGTTATTTCCTCCCATTTTGTTCCTATATATATATCAAAGTAGAGAAGAGAAGTTCATTTTCTCTCATTTCTCTTCCAAGAAAGATCTAGAACTAGGGTTTCTTCCAAAATCATAAATCAAATCTTCTACAAGAAAATTCAAGAATCTTTCAAAGATTTCACCAAGTTGTTCAAGAATCCAGTTCTCCAAATCAAAGGCATCAAGAACTTAGCTCAAAAGTGTGAAGAAGAGTTTCCAATCAAGCTTGCTCATCTTAAAATCATAATTCAAGGTATGTGGGGTTTCAACAAGAACACTTCTTTCATTCTTGTGCTCAAAGATTTAATTTCTATTAAATTTCATTATTTTTTCAAAGAGGGTTTACACCAAAATTACTTTATCAAGGATTTATGAGATTTGAGCTATACAAGATTGACATAAATGACTACTTCATTGTCTTATTTCTTCAATTGAGAATTTATTCCATGAGTTGTATATTGTTATCATGAAATGATGATTTCTATGTGATTTAAAATAAGTGTCATGATTTATGCTTTTCCATGAGAAGTTTGACTATTTAGTATATATTAATATTGAGCTTGATAGTCAAGAATAAGTTCTATGATGTTTTCTGGATGTTTTTGATAATTGATATGATTTGAAAAGCAAGTGTACTTGATGATGAGAAAGATTATTTTGAGATTGAGTCGAGTTAGGAATCCACAAGTTGATTATGATTCACAAATGATATATTTTGGTCTTCATGATAGACCCTTAGTTAATTAAGGTGTATTTCCTAACGTGTTCTGAGCTTAAGTCTGGGAGGAGTATGTAGCGCCGAGCAGGAAGTATGAGTTTAGCGCATCTTACTTCCCCAGAACTGCTATCCACCATGGGATTAAGATTAAGGTCCAAATTCCTAGACAATGATCACTAAAGTTAAGGTTCTACTCTGATGGCAAGGAAAGAACAGCTCTCCCTAATATGGGCAAGACGTTGGACTCCATGTTAGCACACATGGTTTATATCGGTTATAAGAATCTCCCAAGTCCATAATAGTTCAAGTTTCATGAGTTACTGAGTCATTCTAAGTCATGAGTTAAAGAGTTTGAGTTGAGTATAATGATTTATGAGGTATATAATGCTTGCATTACTATTGATGATTTAGAAGGAATATATTTCAGTTAATTCAAGCAAAGAAAGTCATTATCGTCTGCATGCATGATTTTATAATTATTTATGATATTATTTATAATGTTGCATTGCACCCCCACATACTCAGTACATTCCTTCAAGTGCTGACCCCTATATATATCTATGTGCTACAGTGTCTTATAATGCAGGTATAAATTGTAGCGTAGATACCGCATTCAGTCAGTTCGTCGCTCCCAGTTAGTAGGTGACGAGTCCTTTTGATTCAAGGGCTTGAGTTGGTCATACAGTTCTAGAAGTATTTTATTTTCTTAAATTAGTCATATTGAGCTTAGATATTTTGGATTCATGACCCATCTATCTAAAGTCATTACCAGTGGAGGCTTGGTAGACAGGCAATAAAAGTTGATGTATGCAGTTCTCATTTTGTTCATAAAAGTAGAGTTGTAATTTTGTAAATTTAGTTGGCATAAGACAGAGTTATCTTTTGTATTATCATTTTTTTTCTTGATATGTTCATATTGTCCAGTTCCTCATGAGTTATGCCAGTAGAAGGGTTAGCTTGGGGTCACTTGTGCCCCAAACCACCATGTGGCGACTTTGGACCCAATCTCAGGGTGTTACAAACTAAGTTAGCTTGGGGTCACTCTTACCCCAAATCACCGTGTGATGACTCGACACCCAATATCGGGGTGTTACACTAAGGTAGTGATTTGATGTGATCTCGATGCGTCACGTTGCCCATCATATTGTTAGTATCATCACTAGTGACTATGGTCATTACATAACCATTGATGTACTGCGTCGGCCATTGCATTGACTCCATCAACAAGATGTGTCGGCTACAACATCGCTGGGTAAAGTAAAGCCTTTAATGAAATTTTTGATGAGCTAATGCAATCACGACAGATCGCATTGGCCATCGCATTGATACCATCAACGCAACCTATCTCCAAATGCGTTACTAGACATATTTTCACTCATTTAATTATGACTTTCCTAGGGAAATTGAGTTATTTTTCCCCTCACTCAATTCATCCAAGAATTGTAATTAAACTCTCAAAAGGGAAAATTACATTCATTATTCATAAAATCCTCCCAAGAACAAAACCCTAGTCCATCAAACTCAAGATCAAGTTCCATGAAATTCCCAACAATCTTTAAGAAATTATTAATCAAGGTATGTTAGGTGTTCATCCTTGTATTTCCTTCCACCTTAGAGTTCAAGAACCCTTTTTTAAAATTACAAGTTATTTGATTTCATGATTTACATATTTGAATTAGATTGTGTTCATGTGTGTATTGCTGTTAGGTTTTCAAATCAAGATTTATCACAAGTTTCAAGTGAATTAATTAGCATGTATAGAGAATTATGTGATCCTCATGTTAAACCCTTGAATTACAAGTTGAATGTTATAGCCATGATGTTTGTATCTTGATGAAACCCATGTGCATTAATTATGGTCCCCAAGTGTTTGATAGAATGCCTATGTAAATTGAGTAGTAAATTTATGACATGGTATCATGTGATCCTATTTATGTACAAGTTCATGCCTCTTAAGTGTTTGACAAAATGTCTAAATGAATGCATGGTGAATAGGTAATTAATGTAATGTTTTCAAGATTTAGCCATGTTTTACTATTGATGCTATCGAGTCCTGGGGCTATTCTATATTAAAAATCTAGTTGTTTACCGAGAATGTTAGTAGCTACAGAATAGTCACAGTAGTGTCATGGTAGTACTTAGTCAGTTACAAAACTTAGTGAACTCAGTCGAGTTTAGTCAGTCAACACGATCAGTAATAGTTTAATCAAGACTAGTACAGTCTAGTGATCAGTTCAGTGTCTATTCAGTTGGGAGTAGGATTCAACATCGAGTGAACCCATAGATAGGCGCTCACCTGCATGTTTAGGGCGTGATCTTTAGTAGCAGCCCTTGCATTCCAAAATTACATAGCTAGCATAGGTTGAGATATCAACCTACTAGTTGAGGGTTGATAAAGTGTTTACCTGCCAGATGAAGGTAATACCCATCTCATTAGGGAACTTGCCAAATAAGGGTGACTTTTTGGCCCATTAATACCTGTGGCATGGTAAAAGCACCCTTCCAACTGGGGTTACAGGTTTGACCCCAAATCTGCTTAACATGGGTCATGTCGGTTAGATGATACCTCCCAGAATTTAAATTTTAGACTCATTATAGAGCTTCGTTCAGTTCTACCGAATTAGGACTATAAGAAATAGTTATCCAATTATCGGTAATACAGTTATTAGTAATCTTTGATATCCATCATTTAGTTATTAGAACTCAATACTTAGTATCAATATGATCTCACATACAGTATATATATATATATATATTCACAATATTGCATAATCAATATTTATAATAGTTTTAGTTATCCACGTACTCTTATTCAGTTATGTTCATATCATTCAGTTAGTTATTGTTCATGCATATGACGCCATTCATTTCAGCCTCACCTCATCTAACATACCAGTATATTTCGCGTACTAACACATACTCTTTATTTGTGCTATGATGTCTTATATCATAGGTTCGGACCCCCAGGTTCTTGATCGTACTTAGTAGCTTAGGCTATCAGTAGCAGTTATAGTTATGAGTCCTCACCTAGCAAGGATATTATTTTAGTTCAGTACTTATTTTAGTATTTTTAGAACCTTATGGCATTTTAGTTATATTTCTATATTTGTTATCATTATTATTATTCATTGCTCACAGCAGGTACTATTGATGGGTTAACTTGTGGTCCTTCGAGATTATAAGTCCTATGTGATGTCCAGGGTGTATACTCAAGGTGCCACACACTTTGTATAAGAGCATAAGGTTCAACAGAGTCCTAGTGAGTCTGAAATCCACATCTAGTAGAGTCTTGTGCATGGGTATGTAACACGCCACACTTATGGACAAGAGGCTATGAGGTATTTTTATGAAAAGTTTCCCTTCTTTTAGTATTCATAGCGTGCGAATAAGCATGAGCTCAATTTAAAATCTCTGTCTAATCCAATTTTCCCTTTTATTTATAGAATATTCCTCCAAAAAGACTAAAAGAAAAAGAATTAGAAACCAGGAAGCACCTCTACCTTTTCAGGCAGATCCCCTGGATGATCATATTTCTCACGCAGTATTCATAGCAAATTTCACCACACTAGCCCATTCTATTGCAGCCCAGAATGAATGTCCAACTGTTATTCAAGCCAACCCTATGGACGATACTATTGCAGTTAGAATTTGGTACTTTACCCGAATGAAACCTTCTCCATTCTCAGGGTCTGAATCTAAACAGGACCCACAGGAATTTATTAACATGGTGTAGAAAGTAATAGATATTATGGGGGTCACCTTTAGTGAGACTACTGAGCTAGCTACATATCAATTATAGGATATGGCTCATACATGATTTAAATAGTGAAAGGTATATAGGGTCATAGATACATGGCCTGTAGAATGGGAAGAGTTTGCTACTGCCTTTCCAGATAGGTTTTTCCCGTTAGAGTTGAGGGAAGCAATGGTGCTAGAATTTATTAATTTGAAGTAGGGCAACATGACAGTGAATTAGTATTCTCTCAAGTTTACTCAGTTGGCCAGATATGCTCCATATATGGTTGTTGATAGAAGATCTAAGATGAGTAAGTTCATGTCTGGTGTGTCTGATAGTGTGGTCAAGGAGTGTAGGACTGCAATGCTAATTAAAGATATAGACTTTGCTAGGTTGATGGTATATGATCAGTATATATAAAAACAAAAGACTAAGGAGAAAGAGAGGGAGAACAAGAAGGCTAGAACATCTAGCTTTAACTTCCCTAAGACTAAGTCAGAGGGTACAAATCATGCTCAGTTTTGGCTAAAATCTGCAAATCCAGCTCCATCCTCAGCCAGTGCTCCGGTTCCTAAATTCGGAAATGGTAATAAGGATAATGCGCTAGGCTCTTAGTCTCAGGGTAGTGTTAGCAATGCCCAAACAAATCCTCTTTGCCAGAAGTATTTTAGAAACCATCAACGTATCTACAGAGTTGGCCGTGATGTATGTTTTGGATATGGTAATCTAGGTCATAGAATCTAAGACTGTCCTTAGTAAGGTTCACATGGTCAGTACAATAGTTCCCCAGCTTAGATTGATCGCCCGAATAAGTAGGGTGCCACTTCCAGTGCCACCAGTGGGCAGTGCCCAAACAAACTCTATGCACTTTAGTCTCGTCAGGATTATGAAAGTTCTCCTAATTTGGTCACTGGTATGTTAAAAAATTATCATATACATACCTATGTTTTTCTAGATCTAGGAGATTCTTTGTCCTTTGTAACTCCTTATATAGTTGTTGACTTCAAAGCTAGTTCTGAAATCCTAGCAGAGCCCTTCTCAGTCTCTACCCTAGTGGGTAAGTCTATCATAGCCAGGTGAGTACACAGGAACTATCCGATTATGGTATCTCAGAAAGTTCCTTTGGCAGACTTAGTTGAGTTAGAGATGTTTGATTTTGACATAATTCTCGGAATAGATTGGCTTCATTCATGCTATTCTTCAGTTGACTGTAGAAATAGAGTTATCTATTTTCAGTTCCCAAATAAACCAATCCTAGAATAGAGGGCTAGTACTTCAGCAGTTAGGGGTCAATATGTTTCCTACCTTAGAGAGACAAAAATGATATCCAAGGGGTGTTTCTATCATCTCATTCGAGTTAAAGACTCTAGTTCCAAAACCTCTAATCTTTAGTCAGTTTTAGTAGAATCTGAATTTCTAGATTGGTTTCCCTAAGATCTTCCTGGAGTTCCTCCTGAGAGGACAATTAACTTTAGAATAGACCTTCTTATAGATACTCAGCCTATATCTATTCCTCCATACAAAATGGCTCCAACAAAACTTAAAAAACTAAAAGAGTAGTTGAATGACCTTTTAGATAAGGGATTTATCAGACCCAGTGTTTCCCCTTGGGTCACACCAGTTTTGTTCATCTGTAAGAAAGACGATTCTCTTAGAATATGTATTGACTACCATCAATTTAACAAAGTCAAACTCAAGAACAAGTATCTACTTCCCAAAATTGATGACTTGTTTGACCAACTTCAGGGTGCCAGTTACTTTTCTAAAATAGACCTCAGATCAGGCTATCATTAGCTAAGAGTCAGAGAGTGTGACATTTTAAAAAAAGCTTTCAAGGCTTGGTATGGTCACTTTAAATTTCTAGTCATGTTACTTGGTATTACTGATGACCCAACAACTTTCATGGACTTAATGAATCATATGTTCAAGTAGTACTTAGGCATGTGCATCATAGTCTTCATTGATGACATTCATGTCTACCCCATAGTGAAAATGATTATGCAGAACACCTAAGAATAGTATTACAGACCATCAGAACCCATCACTTGTTCACCAAATTAAGTAAATGCAAATTTTGTCTAAGGTTAGTATCTTTTCTTGGTCATATAGTTTTCGGTGATAGCATTAGAGTTGATCTTCAAAAGACTGAAGCAGTGAGAAACTAGCCTATACCCATCTCTCCATCATATATCAAGTATTTCTTGGGTTTGGTTGGCTATTATCGATAGGTTTTTGAAAGATTTTCATCATTTGCATTCCCCATGTCTAGGTTGACTCAGAAGAAAGTCAAGCTCCAGTGGTCAAATTCTTGTGAGAAGAGTTTTTAGGATTTGAAGACTCAACGTACTACAACCCCAGTTTTGACTTTACCACATAGTTCAGATGGGTTTGTTGTGTATTGTGATTATTCCAGAGTTGGTTTAGGGTGTGTTTTGATGCAGAGAGGTAAGATCATAGCTTATGCCTCTAGACAGCTTAAGCCCTATGAAAAGAACTACCCCACCCATGATATAGAGCTAGCAGCTATGGTGTTTCCCTTAAAAAATTGGAGGCACTATTTGTATAGGGTGATGTTGATATGTTCACAAACAATAAAAGTTTGCAGTATGTATTTTCTCGGAAAGACTTGAAATTGCATCAGAGAAGGTGGTTAAAGTTGTTGAAAGACTATGAAATGAGTGTACTATATTATTTGAGCAAGGCCAATGTAGTGGCTGATTCTCTCAGTAGATTGTCCATGGGTAGTGTTTCTCACATTGAGGATGGTAAGAAAAAGTTATTTTAAGAAGTTCTTCAGCTTGCTAGGTTGGTTGTTCATTTGGTTGATTCAACTGAGGGTAGTGTATGGGTGCAGAATAGTTTGGAATCTTCCTTGGTTTTTGAGGTGAAATAAAAGTAGGACAGGGATCCCAACTTAGTTAAGCTAAAAGAGTCAATAAGAGATCTGAAATTAGAGGTTTTCTCCCAAAGCAGGAGATGGCGTGTTGCGTTGTCAGGGTAGGTTATGTGTGCCTTGTATGGATGGCGTGAGGCAGCAGATTCTTACAGAAGCACATAGTGTATATTATTCAATTAACCCAGGGGCCACTAAGATGTACCATAATTTGCGTGAGTCTATTGCTGAAGTGGGATGAAGAGAGATATTCTAGAGATTGTAGCTATGTGCTCTACCTTCTAGCAGGTGAAGATTTTGCACCAAAAGCCTAGTGGTTCCATGCAAGAGTTCAGTATTCCCAAATGGAAGTGGGAAAAATTGAACATGGATTTTGTGATGGATTTACCTTATACTCATCGTCAGCATGACTCAATTTGGGTCATTATCGATAAGATGACCAAATCTTCTCATTTATTGCCAGTCCATAGGTCTTACTCAGCCAAGGATTATGCCAAGATCTTGGTTAGATTGCACGGAGTTTCGTTATCCCTAATTTCAGATGGAGGTATATAGTTTACCTCTCACTTTTGGAAAGCCTTCCAAAAGGGACTTGGTACCCAAGTTCACCTCAGTACAACCTTCCACCCTCAAACATATTGTCAAGAAGAAAGGTCCTTTCCGAACTTAGAAGATATGTTAAGAGCGTGTGTCATTGAATTTAAGTGTATTTGGGATAACCACTTACCTATGATTGAGTTCGCGTATAATAACAACTACAATTCAAATATTCAGATAGCTCCATTTGAGAATCTTTATGGGAGGATATATAGATCTCTCATTGGTTAGTTCAAAGTAGGTGAGGCCACAGTATTAGCACCTGACTTGGTATTTGATGCCTTAGAGAAGGTTCAGCTGATCAGGGAGAGGCTTAAGACAGCTTACAACTGACAGAAATCATATGCTGATGTAAGAAGAAAAAAGATCTTGAATTTGAGATTGGCAATTTTGTGTACTTGAAAATCTCTCCCATGAAGGGAGTGAAGAGTTTTGGCAAGAAGGGAAATCTCAGTCCCCAATATGTCAGTCCTTAAATAATTCTCAACCGTTTCATAAAGGTGATGTTGGGTGTATTTTTACCCCTAAATACCATAATTTACCCATATTTTAGGCTAAGTTTGGAGGATAAAATATATAATTCCTGCACTTTTAGTCCATTTTCCTGTAAGTGAGCTAACCTATGTGATTACCATGTTTTTCAGGTATTAATGAAGAAGATTTCAGCACTTTGTGGACCTTTGGGCAGCAAAGGAAAACTTCACATAAGAGGGAAGGTAGCATTTGGAAGCTTGTGGACTGAATGTGACGCATGGAGAATTGGTCCCGGGCAAAAGCAGTATTTTTAAGTACTTAGGGGTGCAGCAGTAACTTAGTAGGACAAGGATGTTATAAAAACCTTATTTGCTGAATTTTTCAGCATTCATTCGAGCATTGATCATTCAACACTATCATAATTCAGTTTACAGATTCTGTAAGACTAGAACACAGAGAAACACGCTACATACTTGGGAACGGCTAGAGAGGGCAAAACGTCAACCCTTGTTTGACGCCAAACTCATCCCCATCGTGAGATTATTCTAACTTTGGTATGATGATGATGATGTCTTCTTTGATTTCCGTTGTAATTATGAGCAGCTAAACTTCTCTGTTAGGGTTATGAAAACCTTGTGAGATACTATCTATTGCTATGAGTTTGTGAATTCTTGATGCGTATGCTACTTATATCATTACTCTCTTCGTTTTAATTTAATTCTCATGGTTGCAAACATAGAGAACATGCCATTATAGCATTAACTTGTTCGAGAGAAAAGTTACATGTTTGGAAAAGAGAGTGTGACAAGGAAATTGGGCTACCAACCCCTATTTACATGTTAATGCCTTAACCGGATTAATTTCTTGGAGAGTTCGTACCATTAGTTATACGCTTTAGGCTCGAGAGAGTTAAAGTGAAATAATCCTTAATGGTTGAGAAACACTAGGATTTACCATTAGAATACAAATCTCTATAAGTGCATGCATGTCTAAATTCCGCATTACTCATAGTTAATAGTTACGTAGAACTCATAAGGTGGACATAACCCTAACTTATTATTCTATGTGATTAAATCTTACTAAATAAAGTATTCCATCGTTACATTAATAATAGTAGTTCATGCCAAAATCAAATCCCTCCCTTTCCGTGGAATTTTCGACCAATAGTCTACTAATAATTGCAACACTTAGTGACCAAGTATTCCCTGTGGGATTCGACACCCAACCCAGTTGGGTTCTATATTTGACATCGACCGCTTACACTTTCGAACGAGAGCTGTAGTTTGGGCGTTATCAAAAGGTAGCTTACAAGCTTGGTTTGCCTTCAAACTTAGCTTTAGTGCACCCAGTGTTTCGCGTCTCCTTTCTAAGAAAATGTACTGGTGACCCAACAGTTGTAGTCCCTACAGGGTGTATAGATGTTCGGAACAGTCTCTCTTCTGAGGATTTCCAATTCAAAATCCTTGATCATCAAATTCACAAATTAAGGAACAAAGAAGTTTCTTTGGTGGAATCAGTCCATTGACGGAGCTACTTGGGAAGCTGTAACGCCCTGAGTATGCACCCTAGATGCTACATGGTGCTTACGATCTTGAGGGACCATAGGCTAACCCATAACTGATATCTAATGTGAGCACTGAATAATAATACTGTAATAATATGGAAAATAGGCTGCCATAAAGTTCATAATTTGAATGCTGATAAAGAAAAACAACTGTAATAAAATATGGTAAAACATCTAAAATCTGAAATACTGTCTGAACTACTCAGTCTAAAAAGCATCTAACTAAATTCTCTAAAAGAGAAATTGATGGGACAATCCCCTAACTAACTCCAATTACTGAAATACTGAAGCTACTAAAAATGCTAAAATAAAAGCATATCCTTGATTGATGAGGACTCATTGTTGAATCTACTGTTGCTATATGCATCTATCTATGCGCGGTCAGGAACCAAAGCGTCCAAACCTATGATTTGAGACATCATAGCACAAAGAAAAAGTATGTTTCACTACGTGGAATGTACTAGTATGCTAAATACAGTAAGGATGAATGCAAGGGTTCATATGCATGAACAATAACTAACTGAATGATATAGGGTAACTGAATATGAGTGTATACTGACAATAGAAATTGTTGTAAATACTGATTCTGCAATACAGTGCATATACGTGTATACTGTATCTGAGATTTTATTAAAGCTGATTACTAATTTCTGATACTGAGTAACTGATATCTGAGATTACTAATAACTAAATTACTGATAATTTGGTGACTTTTTCTGACAGTCCTAATTCAATAGAACTGAATTGAGTTCTATACTGAGGCTGAAATTGAAACTATAAGAGGTAGACATCTAACAGATATGCCCCAAAGGGTGTTAGTACCGTGCCACGGGTAAAGATAAGTTAAATATTTACCCTCATCTAGAAGGTACTCTAATAAGAATTGTGGTACCCTCAACTAGCAAATTAAAACACCTTATCAACCCTCAACTGGCAGAGGTACTGATCGTGTTGGCCGACTGAACTAGACTGAGTTTACTAAGTTCTATAATCAACTGCGTACTATTATTTAGTGACAAAACTTAGACTATTCTGTAACTACTGTAGCTATAAGTAAATAGCTAGATTTTTTATTATTAGTTACCCCCAGGACTCGATATCATGAAAAGTAAAGCATTACATGATCTTGAAAATCATAACAATGTTCACTTATTCATAATTCATTCATAGAGACATTTTAACAAACACTTGTAGGGTATAAGCTTATACATATGCTTGCACGCCATGATTTCTCCATTTAATTCACATAGGCCTTCTATCAAACACTTGGGGAGCATAACCTAATGCATATAATCATGGGTAATGTAGCGACTCAAACAAACATGCAAGTGTACATGATCGTACAATTAGTATAGTGACTTAGACAGTCGGATATTGTTCCCACGAGGACTAAACAACTAGAAATTTAACCAACTTTTCGATTTAGACAATGAGGTATTAAGTGTTCAAGGTATCAAGATGATTTGGAATTTAAGAATAAAAATTATACATTAATAAATAACAAATAGAAATTTGTGACAATCGCAAAGCAAGCAAGACTGTAAACAGTAATGATGAAAATTCTAGGGTTGAGGCATTTCGAACAATCATACAAATCTCTATTCTTATCGTTGTCTAATTGGTTATCGGGTTGTTGATTTGCAAGGTTTTTGCTACGATCTTGATCTTCTAACCTCAAATCTTCTATCTATTGAATATTACAACTACCACTCTCGCATAAATATAAGAATTCTTTTATATTCATAAAGTTGTCTTCTTGCAATTTTACTAAGCAAGGCTTCTAGGTATTTCGCTATCCTAGATGCTAATTCAAAGCCCTTATTTAATAAAATGATAAGAACATTGTTCCTTAATTTCTTTATTCTATCCTATGATTCTCCACCCAAATTCACATAGAAATATAGATTTATTCTAATGGTGGTCACCGATCAAAATAGTAAGCTCAAGAAATTATGAACAACCCAGATGATAATCCAAAAAGAAAATATGATAAAGAATATCAAAGAGTAAACATGTTCTTGGACTCGACCCCAGAACAAGGGTATTTAGCCACTCATTTTTGAATTAAACATAAAAAATAAGTAATTAATCATACCCAAAATTAATCTTGAAGTAAAGAATTTCAAAAGAAACAATAAGAACCCTAACAGAGAGAATTTTATGCTTTTCCGCCGCTGCTATGCTTGTAAAAAGTCCTTGGAATTATGCTCATGTGTTCCTTTTATACTTGGGAAATTTCACCAGATCAGGACTACTGATGCGACATTTCATGAATTGCATTGATAAGGATATCACATTGCATTGATGCACCGGAATTTCACTTAAAGAATCCGACAAAGTCTCAATTCAAAGGAAACGATGCCACGCGTTGACTTTGCATCGCGTCAGCGGAATTGCCATCTAAAAATTTAACAAAGTCACCAAATTCACTGATTGACACAACACATCAACTTTTTGTCAATGTTCTAGAATGTCCTTCTAAAATTTTTTCTAAGGCATAGAATTCACGGGCTGACGCGATGTGTCGACTTCGCATAACTAGAATTTCACCCCAAATGTTCGATTAAATCTTGTAAATCACTCTTTTTTCAGCTGCTTCCTTTTATTCCTGCTCTCATTCATCTACACATCTTCTTGGACTTGATAAAAAATTGTCTTTCACATCAACATGATTAATTCCACACCATCGATAAACAATTTCTTCATAATATGTGTCTAATTTTAGTCCGAGTCTCTTGGAAATTTACCTTGTATCGTTAATCACATTAGTTAGCAACAAAACACATTTTAGCTCAAATGAAATATAATTAACATAATTTTTTTCTCAAAATAAGTCAAAATATGGGTAGATAGCGGTGTTTATACATATAAATATGCCCAAGATCACCACCCTACACTTAAAACCTTTTTCATGCTCAAACAACTTCAAGCAACACAATCACTAAATCTTCTTATCACAACCTAAGAGTCATGCTAGCGTTGGGCATTTAAACAAACGTGTCAAGAATACTCTTTTGCACATGAACAATTTGCTTCAAACCTCATCATCTCAACAGTGACATTCAATTCTTTTGCAAACTTAATCAAACAACACAATAAGTAATTTGGACTTTCATCCACATGCACCCTCACAATAAGAAAGTTTTCCCTTATCACTCACAATTTTTCAATATTTATGATAAGGGGAATATTAAATTTAATCAGTAGTGTAATACTCCACTAATAGTCAGATGCTGAAATGTAGGATTAAGTAGGTCTTTCATGCCTGTAATGTAGGTTAAGGGATAGGGAGGAACTATTTAGGAAATAGTGACTAATCTCCTTAAGCGCTTTAATACATAACCATCTTTAATCGAAATCACATTTTGGTAAACAAATTTTTCCACTTCATGACATTCACACATTAATTTTTTCACCCTTATCTGTTTAAGCACATTAACAAAACTACGCTAGAAGTATTTTTCTTCTTACATCACATTTTCAATTTTTTACTCTTCTTCACACCCCAATTCTGGTTACACTCCTATATAGTAGCCACTCTCAACTAAAGTTGTTTGCCTTGATTGAGGTGCACATTGTCATCAATAGAATAGGGCCAAAATAGGTTCATTGTAACAAAAATTGTGCAACAAAAACTAAACTTTCTTACACATTTTCTCTAACTCCTAACCATCACACTTAAACAAAAAATGAATTCTTCTTTAGACCTTCACTTTCACCTTTCACCTTTTTCAATTTGATACTTCCTTCTTATTCAGTTATCTATACTAAATCAATTAGGAGCTATGGATCGAATTAAGGTCTATCAACCAAAAGGATTAGGCTACTTATGAGGCTACAAAATAAATTAGGCTATAGGCTCAACGGGGCTAACTAGGGCTATGCATAAGGGGTCGGTAAATGAAGTCCTTACAATTCGGTTGACAAAGAAATACCGAAATCACTTCCTACACCCAACACCTTTTATTTCGATTTTTAAACACACCGAGAAAGTTCTAGTCATTCCTATACATGTAGAATAGAAACAAATACTCACACATTCAGTGCATGCTAAGAATAAAGTCAGATCCTTAAGGTTCCAGATCTTGTTCTATGTCAAATTCAACATTAGCCAGTCAAATCGCACTATAGCTGTTGAGATTTCACATCTAAAAACACTCATTCTTTTGTTTCAAAACAATTGAATTTATTATAATAACAAAAAATATCTAGCCTAACACCATGAATTTCTCAAACGTCACAATCGGGATCTTATCACTTTAACAGCTTCTAAGGACAAACTCCCCTTAAGATGGTCGTCATCCCTCTATGATAGCAGAGGGTAATAACTATAATAAGTTATTTCTAATTTCCAAAAGGGCAACAATAATATAGTACATTGAAATTTGTCGAGGAGGGTAAAAAATAAATACTTTAAACTGAGTTTGCCAGAAAAGGCACCATCCAAACTAATAACTTACTAACTATTACAAACCTAGTGTTCCGAATAGCTAGAAATCATTCAAATAAAAAAAAATTATTCAACCAAACCATAAAATAGAAGAAAGAAGAAGAAATGAGAAATTTCACCCCACTCCACTCTTCTAATAAAGCACTGTCCTAGTGCTATCAAATAAGCATATGGCAAGGTGGCATCATACTCCCTGATCACTCGAATGGTACAATTATCGTCATGTCATCATCATCACCCTCATCATCCCAAAAATTATCCTTTATATCGCCATTATAGGAATACTCTTCCTCTTTAGACTCATCATCAGAATTGCTCAATCGCCTCTCCTCATCCATGGGGACATCATCACCTAGTGGTTCATCAAAATTAGGGCCTATCCTCAGTATGGGCCAGGCATGACGGTCGAGTGGATAGTCCAACTCCACAATATGAACCTCCTATTGGGTTACTGAATACCCTCCAATATTCAACTGTAGTATAGTAAGCCCATACATCCGGGCGGTGATCTCGTTATTCCGAGCCTAATGCTTGGGCATAGTCAAATTAACCCCATAAGGCACTGGCCCCTTAGTATAAGAGAAATCCAATGGTCTCATAACAACTAGTATTAGGTAATCCACCTCCTCCTCAGGTACCCCCTACTACCATAGAAATCAAGTTAACAACCCACCAAATCCATACCGATAACCACCCAAAAACCTAGCCTTCATTATGGTAGAGAAAATAATTGCACCGACATTCAAATCAATATCTTCACACATCAGGGCATAAATGATAAACAACCTATCGTGCTTCACCTCTGTCATATATGTCCCATGGACAAGGCAAGCATAAATAACTTTTTCCCAGAGTTAACCCTCCTTCTTTATATGAGTGAAGGGTAGTGATACATAAGTACCACCCTCCTTATTACGAATTCACTAGGCAGTCAAACGAGTACAACATAAGAGATGGAAAATGCATTGGTACGGTGGCTCAACTTTAATTCTTTTCAATGTCTTAGCATCTACCATAGGTGTACCTATTAGGTCATTCACAGTATTAGCAGTAAAAGTAACCACATGACCCTTTACCCCAACCTTTGTATCCTTGTTTTGCAGGTCCTAATTAGCATAAAACTCCCATACAAGACTTAGGTTGCTCTCAAATGGTTGTTCAAAGAGGAAATTCATGTGCATCGCCTTAATTATGTGCACCATACTTGGATATTCATTCATCCAGCTAACCCTATCAATGATTTGGTCATCTGAATACTTAGACTTCTGGTATTTGGAATACCATTTTCTCTCAGTTTTAGTAACTGCCAAAGTCCCATACCTCCTCAATTGACCTCGGGGAATATATGTGGCTAGGGGTACACGATTAGTATGTCAAATCCTGTTGTGCCTAGATTCAGATAATCCAGCCATAATCACAGCAGCCCACAAACATATTAAACAAACACCTTTTGAACTAAACCACTAAGTGTGCATTTCACCCCACACTTAGTTGCAAGCATAGGTACATAGTTACGTGAACAAAGGTACTTAGTCTTCCCCTGTTCAACATACAGTTACCAAAATTATTTTTCCAACATCAAACGAAAATTCATCTCTCAGTAGTGGTAAATTCAGAATCTCATCATAATAACTTAGTGGACTACAAACTTTTACAGCACACATAGCCTTTCATTAACATATTACCACCCTTTAAAAATTTTACCTATGTTCATTCAATATGTCAAACCTAACATCACGTCAATGGCACTCAATTCAGTAATTTATAGATACCACTAAGGTGGTGTGAGATCGAGATCCACCCTACACTTAGTTTTCATCATGTAACAAACATTAACACCCCAAATTTATTTAGATTCACAGTAGTATTCAGCTGAATAACTCATCATGTAGGAACAAGATCAACATAAAGTGCAATTTATTATTTCAACTAAAGCAAGCACACAAACAATCATATTCCATCCTAACTCATCATCAATCACATTAATAGACTAACAGTGCAACATAGATATTGTATCTTAACACCATTTTGGATATAAAAACTAACATGTCATCACCCCAAATTCTACCCAACGAGATTTCTAAATTAACACTCAGCTGAAACCCTCAATATATCCTATAAATCTTAAGTAATCTAAGTGCACACACTAGACATTTAACTTTTATGCATGCCTATTTCACATATCATAAATTATAAACATATTTACTCATGTCATCATGTAGTGTATTTAAAATCATAAGAAGTCTGAAGATTTACTTTAGTCTTGATTAAGAAAATGAAGATGAATTTTTGTTCTTAATACTAAAGAAGGACATCAATTAGGGAAAATGATATTTAAGGTTTGGGGGTTTAAGGGCAGCAGCGGCAAGATTTAGTAAGGGAAGAGAAAAATGAGTGAAAAGGTATTTATATATGGGGAGAGAGAGGATGGATCTGATTAGGGTTAACTTTATATGAACATTTGATGGAAATGCAAAACATCAATAATGACACTGAGAAGCAACGCGATGCATCGATTTCGCATCGTTACACTGGAAATTGCATCAAAAATTTATTCTAAGTGTTACTTGGATGAACTCTGATGTGGTGCGATGGAACGTGTTGTTAGTATTGACGTCAGTCTGATTCACTGGAACTATCCTTTAAAAAATTTTCTAAGTGTGGGAATGATACACATCGATGCGATGCGTCGACTTGGCATCGATCCATTAGATATTGTATCCAAAAAAATTTCTAAGGAAAATTTTTTCCCATTGTGGGGATTCCTTTCTTCCCCCTTACCTATTTAACCTATTTAACATAATCAAAGATTATAGATCTCTCATTTCTCAACTTTTTTACCTCCTACTAATTTCTCATTCCTGCACATTAACCAAAAATAACAAATTTTCATAAGAAAAAGTGGGTTGGCTCCCACTAAGCACCTTATTTTCGATCGTGGCACGACTCATCTTTTTATATTTTTTTATCTTTAACAACTAAAAAAGAAACTACCTATTAAACTACATTTGTGGGTTGCCTCCCACACAGCGCCTTCTTTTATGTTGTGGCACGACTTAGCTCAGTCTCACTCATCAACAAAAGTGATGAACACGTTGTTCTTATCTCTATGATCAGCCCAATAATGCTTCACACATTGTCCATTCACCAAAAATTTCTCAGTCTTCTCTTTGTACTATAGTTCAACTGCTCCATGAGGCATCATTTGTACTACCTCAAAAGGCCCAAACCACTCTGTCCGCAATTTACCATAAATAACTTTAACCTTGAATTGAATAGCAAACCAAGTTATCTGGGTTCATACAATTTTCCCTGAATTTTCCTATCATGTCATCTCTTGTTTTCTCCTTGTACAATTCTGCATTCTCATAAGCATTGAGACAAAATTCATCTAATTTAATAAGTTGCAACAATCTCTTCTCTCCCACAGCCTTCATCTCCAAATTTAATTTTTTAACGGCCTAATAAGCTTGATGTTCCAACTATACAGGCAAATGGCAAGCTTTACTATAACTAAATGATATGCCCATTAACCGTCTTCTACAGTATTTGCTTTATCTCTCGGTTGGACACCTCAACTTGACCACTTGTTTGTGGATGATGAGCATTAGCCACCTTATTCCTAATGCCATATTTAGCTAAGAGATTTTTACACCAAGTGTTAACAAAGCACGTACCTTTGTTACTGATTATAGCTCTTTAAGTGCCAAATCGAGAAAATATTTTCTTCTTTATGAAATTTAGCACTACTCTTGCATCATTAGTAGGACAAGCTGTATCTCCCACCCATTTAGATACATAATCAACCACCACTAAGATGTACAAGTTACCATTTGATGGTGGGAATGGTCCTATAAAATCAATCCCCCAAACATCAAATACTTTCACTTCAAGGATATTATTTAGGGGCATCTTGTGACCCTTTGAAATTGTACCTAACCTCTAGCATTGATCACAAATCTTTAAAAAAGATACTACATCTTGAAATAATGTTGGCCAAAATAAACTCAGTTGCAACACTTTTTGAGTTGTTCTCTCACCTCTATGGTGTCTATTATAAGGGGATGAATGACACTTTTGTAACACTTATGTGAATTCAGCTTCCAAAACACATCTTCGTATAGTACCATTTGGACCTTTCTTGTAAAAATATAGCTCTTCCCATATAAACGCACGAGAATCATGATGTAGTTTCTTCATATATTGAATTGCACTTTCAGGAAGGTAAAAGTTACTTGCCAATAAATTCACGATGTCCACATACCAAGGTACTTCAAACTCCTTTATAGACAATAGTTTTTCATCCATAAACTCCTATCTAATGAAATAAAAAGTTATTACTAACATGGTCATGAGTCTCTAACCTTGGCAAATGGTCTGCAACTTTATTTTCTGCTCCTTTTTGTTCATGAACCTACAAGTAAAACTCTAACAGTAATAAAATCCACTAGATCAATCAAGGATTTGTATCCTTTTTATTAAGAGATATTTGATAGACTCATGGTCTGTGTGAACAATAACCTTTGTGCCCACCAAGTATGCTATAAATTTATCAAATGCATAAAGAACCGCTAACATCTCCTTTTCAGTGACTGTACAATTCATTTGGACATCATTCAAGACTTTACTAGCATAGTAAATAGAGTAAACTACCTTGTCCTTTCTTTTCCCCAAAATAGCTCCTACAGCCACGTCACTAGCATCACAGATCAATTCAAATGGCAACTCCCTATCTGGAGAAATCAAAATTAGAGCTTGTATCAACTTCTTTTTTAGCTTCTCAAATGCTTCATAACAATCCACCCCAAAATCAAACTTGGCCTCTTTTTCTAACAATGTACACATCGAGCTTACAGTCTTCAAAAAGTCCTAACTAAAACGCTTGTAGAAACCTACATGCATCAAGAAACTTTGCACTCCCTTCACTATGATTGGATGTGGCAACTTTTCAATCACTTTAATTTTGGATCTATCTACTTCAAGTCCTCTACATGACACTTTATGGCCAAGGACTATTCCTTCCATCACCAAAAATGGCATTTTTCCCAGTTTAACACCAAATTTATCTCTTCACATTGATCTAGGACTCGATATGGATTCTACAAGTATTTATCAAAAGAGTCACCATAATAGAGAAGTCGTCCATAAATACCCTAACAAATTCTTCTACCATGTCATAGAATATTCCCATCATGCATCTCTAAAACATTGTAGGTGCATTGTGGAGGGAAAATGGCATGCTTCTTAATGCATAGGTACCATATGAGCAAGTAAAAGCCATTTTCTCTTGGTCCTCAGGAGCAATGGTGATATGATTATAACCTGAGTAAAAATCAAGAAACAATAATAGTCCTACCCTACCAACCTATCCAATATTTGATCAATGAAAGGAATGGGATAGTTGTTCTTCCTTGTGGCTTTATTCAATATCCGTTAGCCAATACAAATTCTCCATCCATTCACCATGTGAGTGGGAATTAACTCATTTTCTTCATTTGTAACCATGGTTGTCCCAACTTTATTTGGGACTCAATGTGTTAGGCTTACCCACTTGCTGTCTGAAATTGGATAAATAATCCCATTATTGAGCCACTTGATTACCTCTTTCTGTAACATATTTTTCATCACTGGATTCAACCTATATTATTGCTGAAACCTTGGTTTGAACCCTTCTTCTATGTGTATCTTATGCATGTAAGAAGCTGGATTTATCCCTGTAATGTCAGACATCTGCCACCTAATTACCTTCTTCATTCTTTTTAGGACTGTCATTGCATCACCTACCTATATATCATATAATCTTGCAGAAAATATAATAGGCGAGATATAATTGTCATAAAGGTAAACATATTTAAAGTGAGGGGGAAGAACCTTAAGCTCCAATTTTGGAGCATCATCAATTGAAGCTTTGGGGGATGGACAAATTTGCCTATTCAAGCGCTTTCAGTATCATCTTCCATACTTCTTCATCAATTAATGAATGTCCTATTTCTAGGAAAGGCCATCCCAAAATAAATGGAACAACAAGATCAACTTCAAATTCAAGAATTTCAAATTCCACCAGAAAGATTAGGGATACCACTTGCACTAAGATATCTTTGATAATACCATCAGGCCTAGCAAGGGACCTATCTACCAACTGCATAACAATAGTAGTGGGTTTGAACTTCCAAGACCCATATTTTAGTACCAAGATGTGGGCATAAGATTTATGCTAGCCCCCATGTCACACAATCCAGGAACACTGATGGTTCTCCCTATGGTGATCTACAAGGTGAAAATATCTAGTTCCTTTAGATTTGTGGGCAATTTGTTTGGAATCATGGACACGCACTCCTCAGGAAGTGCAATTGTAGCATGCTCGGTCAACTACTTCTTTTTTGCCTCTATATCCTTCAAGTACTTTACATATTTGGGAACACTCTGTAGAATATCTACAAGAGGAAGATTTAATTGAACCTACTTCAGAAGATCCAAAAATTTCTTATAACTATCCTCCTATTGATGCTTTCTTTCTCTTTGAGGGAATGGTAAAGGTAGAGTCTTCTTTTCCTTATGAGTTTAATCACTTGCAGCTTTTTTTTACCCCTTTCTCTTCATTGACCTTAGGATCATCATCAATGGTTGTAGGACTATCCTGCTCAGATACTGCCTCCTCTAACTACAACCCTCTCCTTATTGTCACTGTATTTACCTACTTTGGATTTTCCTCTATATTGCTAGGTAAGGCTCTTTGAGGTCTTGTATTCTATGCTCCTAGAATCTGACCAAATTGCAATTCCAAATTTCTAGTAACCTACTATTGAAGCTTTAACTATTCCGGAAACTACGCTTGATTAGATATAATCTTTTTCAACATCTCTTCCACATTACTTGTTTGAGTAGAAGATTGATTATTCTAGGCCTACTGTTTGTTTTGTTGCAATTGTCCCTTTTACTGATTAGTATTTTGTTCCTAATTTCCACCCTATGAGAAATTGGGATGGTTCCTCTAGTTTGTATTATACATGTTACTGAAATTCTATTATCCCTGTTGATTTTGCATTCCCCATCTAATTGACAGAATTTGGATTATCCATACAAGCATTTGTTGCATGCCCACTACTTCTACAAACCTCACACCAGGAATTTTCCTGTTAGATTGCATTAGATGTAGCTGCTACATGTGGAATTCCTAAATTAATGTTATTAAGCTGAGTAATCATATGATTTTACATTGCTACGATCTGTGCTTGTAATGCAATAAATTTTTCTACCTCCAATACCCGTTCAACCTTCTTAGGAGCTCTCCTTGAATCATCTTGAGTCAGGATTCCCTTGTGAAATCCTATTCAGCAATGTCTATAATTCATCATAAGTCTACTCAAGAGCTTGTCTACCTGTATCTGAATCTAAGAGAATCTGTGTATTCAGATCCAACCCCTCAATGAATGTATGAAAAAGTACATCGTTAGACTGATGATAGTGCGGGAAATTTTTTACCATACCCTTGAATCTCTACCAAGCTCCTTAAATCTCTCCCAAGCTTGGTAGATATTCTCTCTTTTTTTCTATTTAAAAATTAGAATCTTACCTCTCAAACGTGCAGTCTTCCCTAATGGAAAGAATCAAATAAGGAATTTCTGAGATAGATCTTCCCATAAAGTAATAGAGAGTGGTGGTTCGTCATGTAATCACCTTTTTGCTTCCCCAATTAGAGAAAAAGGGAAGAGTGTCAATCTCGCATAGGGAACTGAGCAAAGCTAAGGAATACTGCTACCTTAAGCTGTAACTAAGTTTGCGGAGAAGAGGTGAGGATATTTGGTCCGTATATCTGGTTCTACTTACCAAGTAGCTCCCTCAACAGACTGATTCTGCTTAAGAACTTTGCCCAAGGGAACTTCTTTGTTCCGCAGTCTACAAATTTGATGATCGAGGATCTGGATGGGAACCTCTTCAAAAGAGAGTTTATTCTAAATATCTATGACCTCTAAGGGAACTATGACTGCTGGGTCACCAATGTACGTTTTTAGAAGTGAGATGTGGAATACTGGGTGCACTTAAGCTAGATCTGAAGGAAACTCAAGCTCGTAAGCTATATTTCCAAAATGACTGAAATTTTTGTACAGAAAAAAATATTAGGGACTGAGCTTTCCCTTCTTGCCAAACCTCTTCACCGCCTTCATGGGAGAGATTTTTTAGTACAAAAAATTGCCGACCTCAAACTCCAGACCTTTTCTTCTCATATCTACATACAATTTCTATTATCTTTGGGCTACCCTAAGCCTTTCACTAATCAACAGAACCTTTTCTAAGGCACTAAACACTAAATTAGGCCGTACTACTGTGGCCTCACCTACCTCAAACCATCCAATTAAGGATCTATATCTCCTACCATAAAGATCCTCAAACGAAGCAATTTGAATACTAGAATGATAGTTGTTATTATATGAGAATTTGATCAAAGAAAAGTGGTCGTCCCCACTACCTTTAAAATCAACAATCCAGGCTCTTAACATATCTTCTAGAATTTAAATGGTCCTTTCTGTTTGACTATATGTTTGAGGGTGGAAGGCTGTGCTGTGCTGAACTTGGTACCAAGACCCTTTTGGACTACTTTCTAGAAATGAGACCTAAATTGGGTACCTCTATCTGAGATAATGGATACTGAAACTCTGTGTAACCTTACAAGCTCTCTGACATAGAGTTTGACGTAGTCCTCAGCTGAATAGGAGTTATGAACTGGAAAGAAATGAGCGGATTTGTTCATCTTATCCATGATAACCCCAATCAAATCATATTGACAACGAGTACAAGGCAAACCCATCAAAAAGTCCATATTCACTTCTTCAAATTTCTATGTGGGAATACTAAACTCCTATATGGACCCACTAGGCTTCTGGAGCTCAATCTTAACCTACAGACACATAGAGTTTTTAGCTATAAACTCTACAATATCCCTATTTATTCTACTCCACTAATAGAGTTCCTAAAATTTGGGGTACATCTTTATGGCACCTGGGTGAATAAAGTAATGTACACCATGCACTTCTGCAAGAATTCATTACCTTAAGTCTTCAATGCCTTGCATACATAGCCGACCCTGGCATTGCAACACACTATCTCCCTATTAGGAGAACTTTTACTTTCTGATCTCTGACTGAATCTTTTATCTTAATTAAACTGGGATCTCTGTCCTAGTTTTCCTTTTTTATACATACCAAAGATAATTCTGAGCTGTTTTGTACCCACATATTACCCTCTGCTTGTCAACTAAACCAACACCTAGCCAAAAAAGTTGATGAACTTCCTAAGCTAACTTATTCTTAGCATTTTCAACATGAGCAACACTACCCATAGACAACTTACTGAGAGCAGCTGCCACTATGTTAGCCTTGGCTAGATGATACGGAACACTCATGTTAAAATATTTTAATAACTCTAACCACCTTCTTTGATGTAAATTTAAATTTTTTAGAGAAAAGACATACTATAAGATTTTGTGATCTGTGAACACATCAACATGCACCCCGTACAAATAATGCCTTAAAATCTTTAAGAAAAACACAACAACTACTAACTCAAAATCATTTGTAGGGTAATTATTCTCATGGGGCTTAAGTTGTCTAAAGACATAGGCTATGACCTTCCCTTTCTTCATGAAGACACAACCCAAGCCTACACTGGTTGTATCACAGTACACAATGAACCCGTCTAAACCATCTGGTAATGTCTCGAGTCTTCAACTCCTGAAAACTCTTCTCACAGGAATCTGACCACTTAAACTTGACTTTTTTCTGAGTCAATCTGGACTTAAGATATGCAATAGATGAAAACCCTTCAACAAACTAATGGTAATAGCCAGCCAAGCCCAAGAAACTCCTGATATCTATCAGAGAAATGGGTCTATGCCAGTTTCTCATCACCTCGATTATTTGAGTATCAACTCTAATTCCATCACCAAAAATAATATGACCAAGTAATGCTACCGACCTTAGCCTAAATTCGCACTTATTAAATTTAGTAAACAACTAATGAGTTCTGAGAGTTCGAAGTATGATTCTGAGGTAAGTTGCATAATCATTCTTTCTACGGGAATAAACAAAAATATCATTGATAAAGACTATAATGAACATGTCCAAGTACTACTTGAACACGTGATTCATCAAGTCCATGAAGGCTGGTGGGGCATTTATATGACCAAACGACATGACTGGGAATTCAAAGTGACCATACCGAGTTTAAAAAGTTGTTTTCACAATGTCACATTCTCTGACTCTGAGCTGATGGTAGCCTGATCTGAGGTCTATCTCAGAAAAGTAACTGGTTCTCTGAAGTTGGTCGAACCAGTCATTGATTCTAGGATGTGGATGTTTATTTTTGACTGTGACTTTGTTCAACTAATGGTAGTCTATACATATTCCAAGGAAACTGTCTTTCTTACACTTGAATAAGACTAGTGAACCCCATGGTGATAAGTTGGGTCTGATGAACCCCTTATCTAAAAGGTCCTTTAATTTTTCATTAAACTCTCTGATTTCAGCTGGAGCCATTTTGTATGACAGAATAGATATAGGTTAAGTGTCTAAAAGAAGGTCTATTCCCAAGTAAATTTCCCTTTTGGAAGGAGCTCCAAGAAGATCTTCAGGAAACATATTCGAGAATTTATTTACTACTGGAACTGACTCAAGACTAGGAGTCTCTCAACTAGATTCTTTAACTCATACAAGATGATAGACACAACATTTGGATATCATTTTTCTCGCTCTAATGTATGAAATCAACTGACCCTAGAGCGCAATAGTACAACCTCTCCATTCAAGGACTGGTTTATTTGGAAACTAAAAAATAAACAATTTTGTTTCTACAATCAACTAAGGGATAGCATGAATGAAGCCAATCTATGTTGAGAATAACGTCGAAATCTATCATCTCTAATTCTACTAAGTCTGCTAAAGTTATTTTCTGAGATATCATAACCGAAATGTTCCTGTATACCCGCTGGGCTATGATAGACTGAACCACTAGAATAGAGACTGCAAAAAATTCTATTAAGGTTTTTCGTTTAACCTTAAATTCGACTACTATATAAGGACTTACAAAAGATAGGGAAGCTCCTAGATCTAATAAAGCATAAATATTTAAGTGGAAGATCTGTAATGTAGCAGTGACTATGCCAGGAGAACTTTCTTGATATTGTCAGGATTGAAATGCATAAAGCCTATTTGGGTGTTGCCCACTGGTGGCACTGGAAGCAGCACCCTACTTATTCGAGAGACTAAACTGAGCTTAAGGATGACTATACTGACCCTGAGAATCTAACTGAGGACAATTGCTGATTCTATGGCTTGGCTTGCCACACCTTAAAAAAACATCACTACCAGCCCTATAGATACCCTGATGGTTTCTATCATATTTCTAACAACGGGGATTTGTTCTAGCACTGCTAACACTACCTTGAGATCTTGGTGCCCTATCTTTGTTACCATTTTTAAATTTATGGACTAGAGCATTGGCTGAGAATGGGAGTTAGGAATTAAGGCCTTGGATGAAAATGGGAATGATTACTATCTTCTGACTTCGACTATGAGAAATTAAATCTACCTATTCTAGATATCTTGTTCTCCCTCTCCTTCTACTTATTCTTTTCTTCTTCTATCTATTGATAAGGGACCATAAGCCTGGATATGTCCATCTCCCCAGTAAACATTGCAGTTCTATACTCCTTAACCACACTCACTAACAACCCAAACACAAACTGGCTTAGTTTTGACCTATTATCTGTAAATACATAGGGAGCATACCTGGGTAACTGAGTAAACTTATGGTAATAATCTTTCACACTCATACTACTTTGCCTGAGATTGAAGAACTCTAACACCTTGGCTTCTCTCAGCTCTAAGGGAAAGAATCTATCTAGAAATGCAGTCGCAAACTCTTCCTACTTTATGGGCTCTGTATCTGTACCCTTATATAGTTTCCACTGCTTAAACCATGTATGAGTTACATCTTGTAGCTGGTAGGCAGCTAACTTAACACTATCACTGGAAGTCACTCCCATAATATCTGTGACTTTTTGAAACTGGTCGAGGAACTCCTGTGGGTCCTATTCAGACTTAGATCCTACAAATAAGGGAGGATTTTTTTGGGTGAAGTCCCAAATCCTAACTGCAGCAGTATTGGCCACTAGGTTACCTTGAATAGCTATTATTTGTTCGTTGTGACTACTACAGAATTTTCTAAAGTGGTGAACATAGCTCTGAATTCTAAATGAGAGACATGATCATCTAGGGGATCTGCCTAAATGGGTTGAGGTGCTGACTGGTTTCCTATTCTTCTTCTATTATTTTTTTTGGGTGGCATGTTCTATAAATAGAAGGAAGAAAATTATTAGACAAAGACATTAACTTGAGCTCATTTCACTCACACTACATGAATACTGAAAGAAGGGAAACCTTTTCTAAAACATCTCATAGCCTCTTGCCCATAAGTTTGGCAAACTACACACCCATACACAAGACTCTACTAGATGTAGCTTTCAAACTCCCAAGGACTCTGTAGGACCTTAAGCTCTGATACTAAGTTTGTAATGCCCCGAGTTTGCACCCTAGTTGCTATACAATGCTTATGATCCCGAGGGACCATATGTTAACCCATGACTGATTTCTGTTGTGATCACTAAATAATAGTATTGTAATAATTTGAAAAATTGGTTGAAATGCCATAAGGTTTATAATTTGAATACTGATAAAGAATAAAACTGTAATAACATCTGGTAAAACATTTGAAATCTAAAATACTGTTCTAACTAGTCTAGTTTGAAAAGCTTCTAACTAAATTGTCTAAAAGTAGAGTTGATGGGAAATGTTACAACTAACTCCGACTACTGAAAGACTAAATCTAAGGAAAATGCTAAAATAAAAGCATATCCTCGATAGATGAGGACTCACTACTGAATCTACTACTGCTATCTGAATTTGTCTATGCATGATCAACACCCTGAGCGTCTGAACCTATGATATGAGATATCATATTGCAAAGAGAAAGTATGCGTCAGTACATGGAATATACTGGTATGCTAGATGAGGTAACGTTTAATCAAAGGGTTCATATGCATGGACAATAACCAACTAAATAATATAGAGAAACTGAACATGAGAGTATGTGGATAATCTGAACTACTATAAATACTGAGCATGCAATACTGCACATATATATGTATACTGTATCTGAGCTGTTACTGATGCTGAGTACTAATTTTTGATACTATGTAACTTAAATCTGAGATTATTGATAATTGAATTACAGATAATTGGGTGACTATTTCTAATTTTCTTGATTCTATAGAACTTAATTGAGTTCTATACTGAGGCTAAAATTGAAACTGTGGGAGGTAGTCATCTAATCGACATGCCCTAAATAATATAACTGGGGTCCAACCTGTAACCCAGGTTGGAAGGGTATTAGTACTGTAACATAGGTAAAGACAAGATGAAGAGTTACCCTCATCTGGTAGGTACTCTAATGAGAACGGTGGTACCCTCAACTGCTAGGTTAAAACACATCATCAACCCTCAACTGGCAAGTTGATATCTCAACCTACACTGTTATGTAGTTCTAGAATACAAGGACTGCTTATAAGGATCACACCCTCTACTAGTAGGTGAGCCTCCATCCTTGGGTTCACTTGATGCTAAATCCTAGTCCCAACTAAATAGACCGTTGACTGATTACTAGATTGTACTAGATTTGACTAAACTATTACTGATTGTGTTGACAGACTAAACTAGACTGAGTTCACTAAGTTCTATTACCTTCTAAGTACTATTGTGTTGTCACATGAATGAGACTATTCTATAAATACTATAGCTCTAGGTAAACAACTTGATTTTTGGGTATTGGTTACCCCTCGGACTCAATAGCATGAAAATTAAAGCATAGCATGATCTTGGAAAGCATAACAATGTCCACTTGTTCATAAATCATTCATAGAGATATTTTATCAAACACTTGTTGGGTATAAGCTTATACATATGCTAGCTTGTCATGATTTCACCATTTAATTCACATAGGATTTATATCAAACAATTTGGGAGCACAACTTAAAGCATATAATCCTAGGTAACATGCAAATATTATAACTACAAACCCTAAACTTGCTAATTCAGGGATTATAACATGAGAATTACATAATTCAAATTAAATGCTATTTCAATTTCATGGAACCTTAAATTAATTATGGATTGAAACTTAATTAATGTCATGAACATGAATAGAATCCAATTGTAAGCATGTAAATCATGAATTAATAAGCTTTTAGTTTTTAAAGATGGATTCTTGGACTATATGGGTCAAAAGAACCCATATATTAACACCTAATATACCTGAGAAGCAAAGTTCTTGATGGTTCTTGGAGGAATTCTTGAGAATTATTCTTGATTCTTGAAGCTAGGGTTTTTTTCCTTTTGACAGAGAATGATTTTAATCTTGATTAAAATGAGTAAATAATGGCGTAATTACATTTTTAGGGATTAAATACCGTACCTGGACTGATTAAATATATGGGAAAAGATACATTTTCTCCTGGACAACACTTTTAATTTACGTTAAAATTTCTGATTTGGGCCCTTGGCGTGATGCAATGCTATCACGCTGTGTCACTAGAAATTAACAATTGGGAACTGGGTTTTCAACGCGATACGGTGGAATTATGTTGTCACACTGGAAATTGACAACTGAGAATTAGGACTCTGGTGCGACGCAGTGGAATCATGGAGCTATGCTGGATTTTGACAATTGCCATTTGGCCTATCTACGTGACGCGGTGATGTGTTAGTTGCCACACTACTTTATCAAAATTGGCCTAACTCGTCACCCGGGTATCGGATTTAGATGAACTTTATATCATTGGAAATTTTACTGAATTTCCTATGCAACGGTAAACTCTAAACTAAAAAATCCTGAGTACTTTAAAAATTTATATAGGACAACACACGTACTGAGAGTTAAATTAAGCTATGCAAATATGGGGTATTACAGAAGCATAAGCAGATATGCAAACCAAGTATCCTCATCTCTTCTTCGCAAACTTAGATTTAGATCAAGGTAACAGTATTTCTTAGATTTAATCAGTACCATGCTCTGATTTTCTTTAAAAACTTGGTATCAATTAGAATTGCATATCATCCTCATGATAGTCATGCATTCATAAATTAGTTCTGCCATGTAATCATGCTTCAATTATGCATGTTTAGTATGAAAACCTCAGTTTATAAGTAGTTTCAGTCTTTTAATCATGTTTCAGTGTTGCATGTTCACTATGTAAACCCAAGAGGGAGATATAGTAACACCCCACAAAATCCTAGTCATTTAAGTTCAAATTGCATGACAAAATATGTCCTAGACTTGGAAAATTTCAGACAAGTATTGACACTTAGTCTCATTTTTGACCTTGATATTTCAATGATCTTATTTTCAATCCTTATGACCATAAAATGTCAATTTTTGAGTCAATTCATGATCAGGGATGTCAATAGGTCACCTTGGGTGAGTTTCGGATTTTTCAGATGTTGTTAGAAGCTTGTTTGGATGTCTAAGGCAGTATGTCGACGTGATCTTAAAACGTTGCATTGGCCATCGCATCGACAGTATCTTTTCCTACGATAAGGGTCATCACATCACCACTAATGCAGCATGTCAGTCATCGCATCGACTTTAATGATTTACATGTTCGAACAGGATTGTGTTCATGTGTGTATCATTGTTAGGTTTTCAAATCAAGATTTATTACAAGTTTCAAGAGAATTAATTAGCAAGTACCTAGAAGTATGTAATCCTCACGTTAAACCCTTGAATTGCAAGTTAAATGTTGTAGCCATGATGCTTATATCTTGATAAAGCCCATGTGCATTAATTATGCTCCCCAAGTATTTAATAGAATGCCTATGTAAATTGAGTAGTAAATTCATGACATGTTATAATGTGGTCTCATTCATGTACAAGTTCATGCCTTTCAAGTGTTTGACAAAATGTCTAAATAAATGCATGGTGAATAGGTATTTAATGTAATGTTTTCAAGATTTTGTAATGTTTTACTATTGATGCTATCGAGTCCCGGGGGTATTCAATACCTGAAAATCTAGTTGCTTAACTAGAATTTCAGTAGCTACAGAATAACGAGGGTTTATAGAGAGAATTTTGGGTAAAAGAGGCAAATAATGCTCTTTTGGAAGTCCCAATTTATGTTATGGATGAAACAGGGTGCGTAAAATAACTCAAATGCCCCTTGGTCACTTAATCAACAACACTGTGTAGGAGTGAGCTATACACTGCATAGCTTACTCCACTTGAGAGTGAAATGTTTAATGGGGCTTACTCCACTGGAGAGAGCAACACGTTGAGGAGCTCTTAACTGTAGGAGAGAGCAACACATCGTATCCCAAAATCATTGTTCTACTATTTTGGACATCCAAACTTGTCCTAAACCTCATCCCAAAGTCCTAAAACTCACCGAGACATACTTTGAACAACCTCGATCATGAATCAAATCAAAAATCAATGTCCCATGGTCGGGAAGGTTAAAAAAATCATCGAAGTTTAGGGGTCTTGAAAATGACCAAGTCTTCAACACTTAGTGAAAATTCAAAGGCTTGGACCCCTTAACATGCCACTATGAGCTGAATTGAACTAAGTTTAATATAGGGTATTACACGAGAAAATAAACCAAGTATACAAATATTAGACATACAAGTACAAAGGTTGAAATACACATAGACAGATATACATCAAGGGAGTTAAAGTAACATAAATAAAGGTACAATGTAAATAAAATGTAATGGATATGATTATGATGATAATAATGATTATGTAGTGCATGAGGTTGTCACACAACCTCAGTATACACCTACAAAACTAAAGCTTCTCTATGTAGGACCCATGGGGGGTTTGTCAATCCATACACAACAAATATCCATATGTCCTCTCCAACACATTCTACGATAGTGGGTTTTTAAGATGTTACCTTTTCTGTTAGTAAAAGCTAGTTTTCCCATTATTTCTAATATTTCAACGGTGGTACCAATGTGTTATGAGTGAATATGATATGAGAATGTAATTCTCACAACCCCATAATTAAAAAATCCATAACCAACCAATAGACCAATCAAATGAGCTAATATCCACTCATGTATCCAACCATCCATGAATCCAACACAATCCATATGCCAATAGAATAAAATATATTAAAAGTCACATTGATACCACATTAGGATTTTTTATCAAATAAAATTATAATATATTTCTATGTACATAAGGCAAATAAAATCATATAGGACCCTACATGGTCACATATAAAAAATAGTGTTCCAAAACCACCAAATAACATCAATATATAGGCCCCTACATAGGCACAATACAATCCCACACGGGCACAATACAATAATATAGCCATTTTAATGATTACTTTCCACCCTTTAACATGATTTTGAACCAATATTAACATCAAATCCTAGATTGAAGAAAGTTAATCCATAACCTACTTGAAATGCTGGAAACTAATTTGTAAGCCTTCAATCCAAAGACTTACTCCCTCGAACAAACTCAGAATCAACAAAGACATAGAAATATAGAATCTATGCATAAAAAGAAAGCCAATCATATCCATATTGTCTATTTTTAAGTTGGGGTCAAAACGGATCCCTGAAATGGTTTTTTGAAAACGAAGGGTAAAATCATAATTTTATTTTTGAAATATGTTCCCCATACTCTTAGGAGTCTACAATAGAAAACCCATTCAAAAATGGGTTAAAACAAGGTTCGAATTGAAGAAAAACTAGTTACCAACTTTACTAGTTAAAATCCTTGAAATTCATGTTAAAATTGTGAAATTGTAGTTGTTTTTGAAGATCAAATTGAGAGAAAAGTTATAATCTTTAATACTAGAAACTCACACCTAAGTGACAAAGGGTTGAAATCAGGGTTTAAGTTTGAAAATACAATTTTTAGGTCTTTCGGGCCAAAATTCCTAATTTTTCACTTTTAAATCATATTAAAAACAAGTTTTAAATGATAAAATTGAGGGGGAGTAATTGAAATAGGTGTTTTGGATCTTTTTCAAGGATAGAAATAGAGGAAATTTCTCAAAATCATGAAACCCTAAGATCCCAGTCTCAAAAATATTGAAACATAGGTATCTATTATAACGAAGCATTGCATGCGCGACCATTAGGTCATTTAAGTGTCTGCCGCTTCAGCGGCCAGGCGATGTGTGCGTGATACCTCACTTGATGGAAGGTGTTGCATAAGTGATTCTGTTGTTGCATAAGCGAGTCCAATGATTGCGGCCAAGATATTGCGTAAGAGACAGTTGAGTCTAGTTTTCTAGTCGCGCAACCAACCATCCATTCATGAATGCGGGGCCATCAACTGGAGACTTGGAGATTCCAAGTCTCTGTAGACCCCTCCAAATTCATTTGAAATAGTGTGAAAGCAAACAAACTATACTACCCTATCAAATTCAATGATACTGGCTCAATGGCGATATTAGATTTTCAAAAGAATGTCATTTTCACCAAGTTGACCCCCGAAATCCAATTTCACAACTTTTTAAACTGAGGATCAAAATAAGATATAAAATCTATAAAACTAATCTAACCATGTTACCAACCTAAAATTGATGTTCCAGATCTACTGGTACCGTCCATTTTTCCATCCGATGCATAGATCAATAAATATTGATCAAAGTGAACTATAAGTCTTTTCAAGACAGCGAAAACCATAATATAACATAAAACACAAATATATGCATCAAGAATCATGCCAATTATCCCTACACCCTAAAAATATCACAAAGTAACTACGGGGAAGGAAAAATGGTCAAATAACACAACAATAAACATTTTAGATAGATCAACAAAATATCAGGTCATTACAACCTCGCCTAAGATGGATGTTCCAAAGTTGTTGGAGTTGTCAGAATTGGCATACAAGATTGTTTTACTAAAATATTTGTCCAGTAGCCAATTTGAACCTACGAAGACTTCAAAATAGGGAATTGGCTCTAAAAAACAAATGAACTGCCAAGTGACCAAACTATTAGTTCCAATAAATCATAAATGACTTGGGTAGCTATAGAAATGCTCTAAATGGAAAAAATAAGTAAAAATACAAAATATGTCCTAGAGGGTCGTTACAATATCCACTACTAAAGAACTTTCATCTGCAAAAGTAAAGGATTAAAATGTACCTAAAGCTTCAAATAGGTGAGGATCTATGTTCGCATCTTGCTCTTGATCTCTCAAGTAGCCTCCTCTACTGGGAAGTGCCTCCACTAAACCTTAACTACTGGAATCTATCGGGTGTGTAATAGCTTGACATCACTAGCCAATATGAGCATCAACTGCTCCACAAAGGTCAACGGTACATCCAACTAAACTTAGTAACATCTAAGCACATGCAAAAAGTGAGGAGTGTATTATAAAAACACAAGAGACCGGAAGGACGATAACAAAATTTGAGGCTAAGGTAAACTCATAAGCTACATCACCAATCGTGTAAAGAATATCAAAGGGTATAATATATCTGGGGCTAACCTTACCTTTCCTCTCAAAACTTATCACACCATTCATAGGTGATACATAGAGGAATACTTAATCACTAACTCCAAATTTTAAAGTGCGAAGTCTACAATCTGCATAAGACTTCTATCAACTTTGAGCTTCCTTTAACCTATCTCGAATCACCCTGAATCTATCTAACGAATCCTGAAGCAAGTCAGTACTGCAGGGCTAATTCTTAAAAGTCTTAAACCATCCAATTAGAGAATGACATCACCTATTATATAACGCCTCAAAAGTATCCATCTCAATACTTGAATGGTAGCTATTATTATAGCAAACTTTGCCAAAGCTAAATGCCGCTCCCATTAATATCTGAAATCTAAAATAGTAGTTAGAGCATATTATCATAAACCTGAATAGTCCACTATAACTATTCTTCAGTCTTAGGATGAAAGGTTATACTACGATCCACATGAGTACCTACCTCCTCTAAAATGCTCTCCAAATCCTAGAAGTGATCACTAAACCTCGGTCTATAATGATAAATATAGGCACTAATCTGCCATGGTTTCATAGAACTTTAGATGCTTAAAACTTGAAAATATGCAAGTACTTAGGTCCATTTTATTAGATTTGATATGTTTTTATGTTTGATTTGTAGAAAACTTGATTTTGGAGTTCAAAAAAGAAAAAGAGTTGAAGTGTACAATGGACCCCACTTACCAGACCACTTACATGATGTAAATGGAACTTACGGCCACCGTAGTGGCCACATAAGTATCAGAGGAAAAATGTTTTGAGGATTTGAAGTATAAATTTTGTTCAAAGAGTTACAAAGGTTTATTTACGGGGCATAAATACCACTTACGCCTCTCATAACTGCCATCATAGATGGCTTTCTTACAACATAGAGATTGGTTTAACACTTATGACTCACCTAGGGTTCGATAAGTAGTACTTATGACTCATAAGTGGGTTTGTAAGTTGTCACTAACTTAGTTTTCCTTTTTTTTTATTGAATTCAGTGGAATTTCTTGTAATCAGGAGTGGCTAAAACACCTAACTATGGTTATGGGAACCCTGATGGAATAATAAAGTAGAGGAAGTGCAAAGTTATTTTTGATCAATATTCTTACATGTAGTGTGATTTTCTTTGGTTTGATTCTTTTGTAAATGACAATAGAAGTCAATAACCTGCATGTACTTGATAATTACTTCAAAAAAGAGTTAACGATTGTGAAAACAAGATCACAATAGTAATTTAATCATCACCCAAGGCTAGCCCCTAGTCACGACAATAATTCTTACGGTCATGAGTGACCACAAGCTAACCTATGAGATAGTACCTGCTATGAGCACTAAACAATATAATGATAATAGACATAGAAATGTACGGAAAATAATTGATAAGGCCATAAGGTTTAAAATGCTGAATTTACAAGTCCAAAAACATATGTCAAGACTAATAAATCTAATAAAAACTAAATAACTGTCTGAAAAGCCTCTAACTGATCGACTAGAGTTGATGGGACAGGCCCCAACTAACTAACTGAAATAAAGCAAAAATAACTTAATAAACATAACAGGTCCTCAATATATAAAGAATCATCACTACTGCTGCTAAACCACTAGACGGTCATGAATATATGAGGAATCATCACTGTTGTTGCTGCTAAACCACTAGACGGTTATGAATATATGAGGAATCATCACTGTTGTTGCTGCTAAAGCACTAGACTTTCTAAGTGCGGTCAGGAAGCTGAGTGTCGGAACCTAAGATATAAGACATCATAGTGCGAAGAAAAGTATGCAATCATTACTTTTAATGTATCGATATATGAGATAAGGTTAGGCTAAAATGCATGGTTTGATTGTGCATAAAGTAATGACTGAATGAATAGTATGAGATAACTGAATATGCATAATGAAAATTGAAATACTGAGAATAAAAGACCAAGCATATAATATTTCTGAAATAATCTGTAAAATGAATTACTGAAATTTGATAACTGAATAACTAGAAGTCTACATGCTATGGTTAAGCAAACCTGAACTGAATTCTGTTCTAAACACTAGACTGAAACTATTGGAAGTATCATATAACAGACGTACCCAAATCTGAGTTAATTAGGGTCCAACCTATAATCCTAGTTGGAATAATGTTAGTATCGTGCTATGTGTACTAACACTGGCTATGTGGATCCACTAAACTAGTGTCCCGATGGATTAACGTGTAACCCTATACTGGCAGAAATTTCATGAGATTTGTGTCAACCCTAAACTAGCTGGAAGATATCTCAAACCTACGCTGGCGACGTAATTCTATAACTCAAGGATTTCTACTAAGGGTTAAAACCCTAAAAAGATAGGAATGCCCCCATCCCCGTGCTCGCTTGGTGCTGAATCCTACTCCCAACTGAATGACACTGTTTAATAGACTGAACTAAGCTTAAATGAACAAACCACTGATCATAACTGATTGAATGGTAATTCTCATCGTATATCTAAAATCATTCTAAAAATACTAAAATTACATAAACAGCTAAGTACTGGTTATTCATAACCTTCCAACACTGAATGGAAATAACAATATAGACATATAAAAGCTTTGAAACCATAGCAGGAAATCATTGCTCGAAATCCAACACTTAGGCATTTCATCAACACATGAGAGTCATGAACTTGAGCATGAATATGGGTAAATCACGTGATAATAACATAGTTACAATACTAAAACAATGAATTATGTTTTTCAATGATAACAGGTCAATATTCAAATTATGAAATGGCTCATTCTATCACAAATACATGTAATCATAACTTGAAATCAAATTATCAAGATGTTCGTGGGAATAATATAACTTAATCATGTAAAATTCATAATTTAAAATATATAAAAGGATTATTCGTCTCCATGGGTGAAAAGGGCCCATGGATGAACATCACACATACCTTAAACCCTTAAGATTGAAAGAGAAACACCAATCTTGATGCTTTCTTAAATGTTCTTCGGTTAGGGAACTTGAATTCTTGGCTTTCTTGGAGAGAAAGTAATAGAATCTGATGATCTTGGGGAAGGAGAGGGTTTGTGGTTGCAAAGAAATTGGAGAAGATGGTCAAATAATTCCCTAACTGAAGCTATGAGTCATGAATTTACAATTTGGGTTGAGGGTATAAAAAATAATTGCCCTTCAGACATTTAAATTCATAAATGGAATGCTAATTATATAGTCACCGCGATGCGATAAGGGATCCATCGATATAACCACTGCGATGCGACGCTATCACGTTGAGCTACTGGAATCGTGATCCAAACATGATCTAATCCTTGTCTGAAAAATCTGAAACTTCTTCGAGACATGATTCTTAAACCCCTAAACGTAAATCAATTCAAAAACCAACACCTTGGGGTCGAAAAGACAAATTTAAAAATCCTCGAAGTTAAAGGTCCTAAAAAATGACAAAGTCCCCAACACGATGTGAAATTTTTATGCTTTAAGCCTCTGATGCATGCAACTAGGAGTTGAATTGAACTAAGAATATTGGAGTGATAACTGTTATTTTAGGAAAAGTCAATGAAAGGTAAATGATCATCCAAACTACCCTTGAGATGAAAAAACACACGCCCTCAACATATCTTTTTGGGTTTGAATGGTCCTTTCTGCCTGACTATCTATTTGAGGATGAAAAGATATACTCTGATGAACTTGTATACCAATACCCTTTTAAAAAGCCTTCTAATAGAGAGAGGTTAATTGAATACCTCTATCTAAATGATAGAGAACAAGAATCCATGAAACCTAAACAACTCTATAATATAGAGCTTTGCGTAATCCTCGGCTAAATAAGAATTATGAATTGACAAAAAATGAGCTGATTTGGCCATTCTGTCTATAATAACACCTATGGAATCATATGATGATGAGCATGAGGCAAACCCATCATAAAATCCTTGTTCACCTTTTATCACTTCCAAGTGGGAATGCTGAACTCTTACAATGTGCCACTAGGCCTCTGGTCCACAACTTTAACGTACTGATAATTAGAACACTTAGCTACAAACTTTGCAATATCCCTCTTTATGCCACTCCACCAATAGATTTCCCATAAATCACTATACATCTTAGTGGCTCCTGGGTGTATAGAGTTATGCGTACCATTCACTTATGCTATAATACATTGTCTCAAACTATCAACATGACACACACAGCCTACCCAGAACTCGTAACACACCATCTTTCTCTTGGGAAAAAACCTTTTCTTTTTTATCTCTAACCGATTCCTTTAACTTAACTAGACTGGAATCCCTATCTTGCTTTACTATCACTTTGGAAGTCAAAGAAGATTTGCAACCATTCTATACCCATATACTAGCCTCAGCTAAATCAACCAACTAGACACCTAATCTAGCAAGCTGATGAACCTCTATGACTAACTTTTTCTTATCTTTCTCAAAAGAAGAAACACTACCCATAGACAATCTACTAAGAGACTACAACACAATTTTGAGATAGTTTGCATGATCTTTCTCACTACGAGAATAAATAAGAATATCATCAAGGAAGACTATGATAAAAATATCTAAGAACTATTTGAACACTCTATTCATTATGTCCATTAAAGATGTTAGGGCATTTGTTAGTGCAAAATACATAACTATAAATTCAAAATAACCATACTGAGTTCTGATCGATATCTTTGGAATGTCACATTCCCAGACTCTGAGTAGATAATAGCAATATCTGAGGTCTCTCATACAGATATAACTGTCACCTTGAAGTTAGTTGAACAAGTCAACAATCCTGGGGAGTTAATATTTATTCTTGATTTTGACTTTGTTCAACTGATAGTAATAGATGAATATTCAAAGAGAACCATCATTCTTACGCACGAAAAGGATGGGAACACCTTATGGGGAAACACTGGGCCTGATTAACCCCTTATCTAAGAAATATTTCAACTATTTTTCATCACCATAAGCTCATCCAGAGCCATTCTGTAGGGTGGAATAGTGATAGGCTAGGTTATGGAAGAAGATCTATTCTGAAGTCAATTATGGGAAATTGAAATTGAACAACCCTATTTATACAATCAACTATGGTATAACATAAGTGGAGACAATCCATTCCGATAATGACAATCAGTCATCTCTAACTCCATATGATCTACTGATATGTGAGCCTATGCTAACATATTTGAAGCTTTTAACTCAAAATAATTACAAGGTCTTGAGAAACTTTAGTTGTTTCTTGATTAGTTTACTTTGATTTTTGCAGTAAAAGATGATATGCAGGGGAACCAATAATAATGGAAGCAAAAAAGTTGAATTTTGAAGAAAATAAAGGACAAGTATGGCTGATGACATTCATGATAAGTCATCAGCCTGGTGATAAGCTATCAAGTCCATTGCCATCTTTAACCAGAGAATGGGAGTTGAAGAGAAGTTGTAACAACATTTTATAATAAGGCGTCATGATGGTGATAAGGTCTTAAGGATTCCGTTAGACTTAGGCAGAACATGGAAGCTGAGAAAAAGTCTTGACGACATTGGTGATAAGCTGTCAAAATATTGATAAGCCATTATCATCGTCATCAACCTTAGACAGTAAGAGCCAAAAGTGAAGACGATCTAGCGACATCCGTGATAAGTTGTCAGACTCCTGATAAGCTATCACGGATGTCGTCATCTATTCTGAGGAAAATCTGTAACCTTGATTGTGTTTCCATAATTATATTAAACTATTTAAAGCTTTGTTTTAGGGTTTTCTAAACAACCATTACTCATTATTATTTGACACTTTGAGTTTGGGAACATGCTTTGATATTTTTTCTCTCTACTTTTAGACTTAACAACACAACTATTTGGAGAAATTATTATTAGTATTGGGAGATTTTTCCTTTGTGATCTAATCTACTATTCACTGGTTTTCATTCGTCAGTTTAAGTTTATCTTTTAAATCATGAATTCAATTATGTGTTTCATTCTTTGCGTCATTAGAGGCTAAACTACATTAACCTAAATTATGGGATCTAGGGTTAGGTCTTGATAAGGTGCTAGGCATTTAAGATTTAATAGGTGGTAGGATTTCTTGATAATTTTGACGCTTTAATTAACATATGTTGGTTGCAAACAGTAGACACACCTTCTATAATTTTATTGACAAAGAAATCAAATATAGTAGGAAGTGAATTATCAACAGGGACTCAAAAATACTTCGTTTAATAATCAGCATTGTAAAAAGGTTGGATAACCTGAGGAAATATTTAGGCAGTGAATAAAAATTCCCTAAGTCCAAAAGGATTAGGAAATTAAATGCTTAAGTCGGTCGAGAGATATTTAAGCATAACATCAATAAAGATAGCTTTTTATCCTACCCACCATCGGAATCTTGAATCACCTTTAGCATCTGTCATGTACTATAAGCCCCAGTGAACATCATTCTTGTTATTTGATAAACTCTTGATTAAAAACATCAAAATTAAAGTGACAGACAATTATTCATGACACTTAACCCCCCCCCCCCAATTTAGGAAACATTAAACTATCAGTGAATTAAATCCAAATGACTTGGGTTCACACATTATTTCCTGTAGGATTTGACCCCAACCTAGTTGGGTTTTATGTTGACAACAATCGCTTACACCTATTCATGAGTGTAATTTGAGCGCTATAAAAAATGGCACCATTGTCGAGGAATAAATTCATAAACTAAAATTTTGTGTGTGCTAATTGACTATTCGTTAAGTTTCCTAGATTTACGTTTATTTGTTGTTTTTGTTTAATTGCAGGATCCTTTCTGTTTATGCAAAAAAAAGAAGTTTTAGAGAATCGTTATTACCAATTAATCCAGAACCATAGTTGATCAGGAGAATAGCAGAACAATAAGAGGCAGACAGACTGGCAACCTTGGCTAGGGCTCAGGTGAACGTACAAAATAAGGTTCAAAAAGTACATTATCCGAACACTGATAATGAATACCTAGGTGATGAGGAATTGTTGAATCCTCAAAACCCAAAGCAAGTAGAGCAAATTGCTACACCAGTACAGTGAAACTTTAATAGAAACAGCCCAGTCAGAGAATGGTATGGTCAATAGCCTATCCAATAGAAGGTTGATAACGATGATGAAGGAATGGATAGAGCAGGTTCAACGGTATCTAGCATCCCCCCACCGTTGGCACCTGGTGCAAAATTCATCATAACAAGTACCATGATTCAACTCCTGAATTTGAAGGGATTGTTTGGTGGCTTGGCTGGTGATGATCCAAACATGCACTTGGTGAACTTTATCACCATTTGCAAATCTTTTGATAATTCAAGAGTGAGCCAAAATGTGATTTGGTTTACATTGTTTCTATTGTCTCTATCTAGAGAGGTAACAATGTGGTTAAATGAGCTTTTTCCTGATTCCATCACCCACTTAAGGGAGTTGAAAGAAGCATTCCTAGAATGGTTTTTTCCACCCTCCAGGAGGGTACAGTTGAGAGACGATATCAACAACTTTAGATATCTCCCTACCTAAGCTTTTCATGAGACATAGGAGAGGTTCAAGAAGAAGCTGACACAGTGTCTGAACCATAATATGACGGACCTACACTTGATGGAGACTTTGTACAGGGTTCTCAACTCTGTAACAAAGTCAATTGTAGATAATGCTGCTGGTTGTTCATTTGTTGATCTATCTATTCAAGATGCCTTAGATATGCTGCATAGCATTACCAAACAGAGTCAGGCATGGCATGCCAGGGATTCTGTGGTATCTAGCCCAACTGTTTCTGTTGGTATGACTATAGAGAAGCGTAAAAGAGATGAGGAGTGCGACCAAGACATGGCCCACCTAAAAACACTGATGGACTTGTTGACCAAGCACTTACTATCAGTCAAGAATAAAAAGGTTGAAGATTTGGAAGCCCAGGGCACTGTTTCTACTAATTTAGATGAGAAGGCAAACTATGTAGGAAATCAGGGGGATTTCTGAGGCAGTACCCAAGGAAATCAAGTTCGGAACTTTTATGAAAAAACTGATTATAAGGATAGGAAGAAAAGACATTGAAGAAGAAATAATGATTGGAGTGGTTTATATGTTCCTCCTTGAAGTCGGGATATAACACCAACTAACTCTAGGAAAGAAGTCCATGGATGACATGATGGAAAAATTGTTGAAGGGGGTTGAAGCTACCAACTCAGGGGTAACTACTTTGAAGAGTGAATTCTCTACCCTGAGTCAACTGGTTATTTCACACTCCACTTCTCTTAAGAAGTTGGAGCAATAGATGAACCAACTTTCCACAACACTGAAATGGAGAAAAAGTGGTACTTTACCTAGTAATACGGTTTAGAATCTGCAAAATTATGGCTCATGTATGGCGATTACCACTAGGAGTGGTAAGATGTTACTTGGTCTATCTGTGGGCAAATCTTTAGATGGTGAAGTAGTTATTGATGAATTCGAAGAAAGAAATCCAGTGGAGTCTAAGAAGATAGATAGTTTGATTGATGTTGTAGATAAGGAAAAAGAGAAGAAAGAGAAAAGTGTTGAAAACTATTCCAAGACCACCACCTCCTTTTCCTCAATGATTGAAGAAAAGGGTTGAGGATACGAAATTCAACAAATTCATGTCAATGCTCAAGCAATTGACAATAAATGTTCCTTTGATTGAGGCACTTGAGCAAATGCCAGGATACACGAAGTTCATGAAAGACCTTGTTACCAATAAATGGAATGTTATCCATGAGCCAGAGTACAATCTTACCATTGTGGTGCTATCCCTACAAGGTCTTTACTGTAGAAAAAGACAAATCCGGGAGCATTTACCTTCCCCTGTAGTATTAGTTCCCTAAAATTCACAAAAGCACTGTGCGATCTGGGAGCCATTATAAACCAAATGCCACTGGCTGTGTACCAAAAATTGGGTTTGGGGGATCCTACCTCTACAAATATGCAGTTGGTAATAGTAGATAGGTCTGTGAAGTGGCCTATGGGCATACTACATGTGTTTTGTTAATGGTAGCTGATTTTATTTTGCCTTCTAATTTTTTGGTCCTAGATTGTGAGGTGGATTTAGAAGTGCCCATCATCTTGCGTAGGCCATTACTTGCAACTGAGAAAGTACTGGTAGACATAGAGTTGAATGAGCTAAAGTTCAAGTTTAATGAAAAACAAACACATTTCAAAATACACTCATCCTTGATTCAGCAAAAAGAGATGAGTACTTTCTCAATCGTTGAAGTCTTCTATGATGATAGTAAAAGGGAATCAATAGGTTGTCTTGGCGAAGTCTGAGTAGTCAAGATAACCAAGTCGTGCCGCGACAGTAAATCAGGCGCTTTTGGGAGGCAACCCAATGTTTTTATGTTTAAGCAAGTTTTTTTACTTTTATAATTAGGATGTAGTACAGATAAGGATATAAATAAGGATGTCAGTTGAAAGGTCATAATGACGTCTCTGATAAGCCATCACAACTGTGATAAGCTATCAGAAATGTCATCTGATAGGCCAAACTTGAGGCAGTTTTTTTTAGGGCTGACGACATCAGTGTTAAGATATCACACTTATTACAAGCCATCACAAGATGTCATCAAGAAGAATTTGAAAGCATTGCTTGACAATTTTGGGCCCAGTTCAGAAAATCCAACTCGGCCAACAGTCGAACCTTCTCACATTCCCTCTTATGTTATTTTTTTTCCTTCTTTATTTTATTTCTTTCTTTAATTAGTTTATTTACTTACTCATTCCAAATAATTTCCCAAAGTTAAACATGAAAAACAACTTCCCTTGAGTGTTGGTTTGCAATTCAAAATCAAGAATTTCTTTCTACTTCCTCTTGTGCGTGTAATCTCGCTGTGGACTCCCATTAGGTATGTTCTAAGTTTAATTTTACTATTCTTAAGGTAAGTGATTGAGTAATGAAAAAACAAGTTCCTAAGAGGCTTTAAACAACTTCAACTTTGTTAGGAAATAAAAATTCCACCTAGGGTTTGTTATGCAAGCCAAAGGCTTAACGTTCAGCTAGCAAATTAGAACTCGAGTGGATTTTGTGAAATAATGGGACCAAAAATTGAGTAGAGGTCAAAAGTAGGGTTCTGATAAAAGCTGAAGACATTCATGATAAGATATCACACCTGTAATGGCTTATTAGAAACTTCATCAAATGTTGCTGAGAATGAAGTGGATTCTATTTAGAGCTGACGACATTCGTGATAGGCTATCACAATTGTGATGGCTTATCAGAGATGTCTTAGGAATTTTATAAAGTGTTGTAGGTTTTTTTTTGAGGTTGATGAAAACTATCATAAGCTATCACAGACATGATGGCTTATCAAGAAATGTGATCATACTTGGAGCCTGAAGCATGAATGATCCTTCTCAATGAAGTGAAGCTTAAATGATTAATGTATTTGTTCGTATGCTTTTGAGGATTGACTGATGTTTTTCTATTGCTATAGGAACCTTATAATGGCACCCAAAGAAAAGATTCCTCAGCTTACCAAGAAGTATCAATAGAAAAGTGTACGCTTGAAAATCATCGATGAGGAGTCTGATTATAAAGAGAAAGAACCTCTACTCAAGAAATGAAAGAAGAAGCAAAGCCCTACAAAACCTCCACCACCCTCACCAGTTAAGGTGGAGGATAGTGATGACACTAAAGTAACAACACCTCTTGAGCATGACGTATCTGAACATTCTAAACATGAGCAATATGCGTCTAAAAATGTTGAGTCAAAAGAAGAAGAATAAGAAGTGTCTGAGTAGTTTGAGTCTGAGGAAATGCATCAGGATCCCCATCCATAGAACAACAAGATAATGAAGAGTCCCCAGATTTGGGAACACTTATCAAATGTAAGAACCCTAAAGTTCGAGACAATGCTAGATGGAAATCCCAAAGCAGAGGGCATCTTCACTGCTAGGCCTTGCAGAACTGATAGAACAAGAGCTAAAAGGCCGATTCAGGAAGGAAAATGGATTATAACCCAAGGGTTAAATAGGTACCCTGAAGTGGAACAGAAGTTCCAAGATTATGGATTGGGATGGACCACAAAAGGGGGAGGCTCATTTTTCCCTGCATTAGTTTGGGATTCTTACGCAAACTACCAAGCTCATTTAGAAAACATCGGTAGATCAAGAAAAAGAGTTGCAGACCATCTCTTATTGGATAAAGTTTAGGTAAGGGGCATAAGGCCTGATCTCTCAATCAGAATAATGAACAGGTTCTTGCATGGCCCCAACCTTACTCCTCAGGCCACTACACTATCAGTCTATGCTTGTATTAAGAATTAAACAAAACAATGCTATGGTTGGCCTACATCATAGCTAAAGGAGAACCAATGGTGACCAACCTAAATAAGAGAATCTATAAGTCCTCTTTGACTCAAGAGGGAAAGTCTTCGTGGGGTATAGTACGTATCTGGCTGATGCCCACTGATGGAGACAACATTATAGGTGATGATCGAGCTATCCTAGGAGCAAGCATGGTGTAGAATATCTCCCTAAATTTTGGGGAAATCGTTGCTGATGAAATGAAGATTAGAATGTCGAGAACCGAAACTGCTTATCCTTTTCCTTATTTTATCACAGAGTTATGCCGAGCTGCTAAAGTTCCAACTCCATATGGTATATTTAAAAACATCTAGGATTGAGACTTGATAGAGTTACAGATATTGGTGCAGCACCTCATGTGGAAGTTCAAGATTCTGAGGCAGTGCAACCAACTTTGTTAGCATAGGCAGGTTCAGTTCTTGAGAATGAATCCAACCCCTCAGCTCTTACAGCATTAGTAGGATTTGTATTTCAGCCAATCGAAATTAGAAAAGTAGCTAAAAAATCCAAATGGTGTGAGGCACAGCTTCATGCCTTTACCAAATAGTTTGTTCCTGTAGTAGATAAGAGAATTAAGGTTCTCCTTGAGCCTTTTATGACTTTGCCTGAACACGTTGTAGATTTGGAAATCTGATTTGATGCACGGGCAAAAGAAATGTCAGGGGATGATCTTGCTAAATTCAGAGTGGCATTAGACAAGGTAAAGGCGAATGTTAGGGTATTGCAGTAGCACCAATTTATGGTGCCGACAGGTCTGGCTGTGAATGAATCTGAGGAGGAAATTCCAATACTTGATCTCACTGGAGATTCACCAAAGTAAAAAAAAGGGAGGGATGATGTTAGGCGTATTTACACGCCTAAAGCACCTTAATTTACCCATATTTTAGCTAAGTTTTGAGGACAAAATATATAATTCCTGCACTTTTAGTCCTTTTTCCTGTAAGTAAGCTAACCAACGTGATTAGCAAGTGTTCAGGTATAAATGATGAAGATTTCAGCATTTTGTGGACTGTTGGACGCCAAAGGAAACTTCAACATAAGAAGGAAGGCAACTTCTGGAAACTGGTGGACTGAAAGTGATGCATGGAGAACTTGTCCCGGGCAAAAACAGTATTTCTAAAGACTTGGGGATCATCAGCAACTTAGTAGGATTAGGACAAGGATGCAGTAACTTAGTAGGACTAGGACAAGGATAAAAACCCTATTTTAGTAGGAATAGGATAAGGGTGTTATAAAAACCCTTATTTGCTGAATTTTTCAGCATTCATTCCACCCCATTTTTTCTCTTCTTCACCAATTCGTTTTCATACATTATTTTCCTCCATTCGACTTTTACTTTTATTCAAGTTACAGATTCTGTAAGTTTTAACAGAGAAAATACGGCTCTCTTGAAGCTCGATAGAAGCAAAATAGTTATTCTCTCTTGGACGTTAATTTCATCCCAACGTGAGATGATTCTAGCTTTGTGATATGATGATTATATCTATTGTGATTTCCGTTGCACCCATGAGTAGCTAAACTTCTCTGTTAGGGTTGATCTACCATGATCCCCTAACTAGAAATAATATGACTTAGAAAAGTGATAGTGTTCAACCAGAATTCACATTTAGAGAATTTGGCATACAACACGAGGTCATCTCAAAGCATAACATATATAATCATACTATAATTTTGAGACCTCATATAATAGAATAGGGATTTAAATACTATCATACTCGGGGTTTCTAATCCAAATATATATACATGAAATCATCGTGCATAATAATACAATCATAAGATATAAGAGGTCGAAGACATACCTCAAATCCCGATACTGGATCAAAGACCATTTTTTCATAAGCTAGTCATATTAATAATCACAACAATGATAACAACAATATTAATAACAGTATGAATAACCGGCTGCTTCAGACAACCAAATACCTAGTCAAGTCTATGCATACCCCCACCACTTTAGGCTTTGAAGGTCCAATTAATATACAAAAATATAAGACATATTTTCTTTATCCATATCTATACAACCGTTACATATTGGCTGATAGATATAGGTGCATACTAGTGATAGATAATGCCAATACATGATAAATGCAAAGTACTAATTAATATCACAAATCATCATAACTTTCCTCATCAGGACCATCATTATCTAAATCCACCTTTGGCCCTACCATATTTAAACATATTATCAAAATATCCTTTGGCGTTGTTGGGTATCAACATCATCATAATAGTATCCTCTGACCTTGTCAAGTATTAATATCATCACAATAGTATCCTTTGACCTTGCTGGGTATCAATATCATTACAATAGTATTCTCCAACCTTGACGAGTATAAATATCATCAAAATAATATCCTCCAGCCTTGTCAGTATCAATAGGATCACAATAGTATTATTCGACCTTGCCAGGTATCAATATCATCATAATTACCATAACCGAATAAGATACACTGAAGTACTCTTATACCTATACATATTACCATAGAACATCTATCTAGTCAATACTTCCCAACTACTCGTTATTAGTTAACCAATAGTCATTATAATAGAATTATTAGGTAACTAGTCATTACATAACTTCTAGTTATTAGCCTACATATTGTCCTTCACATAATCCTTTCTAACGGGATAGAAAATAACCACTAGTTATTAAATAGCCAATATCTGTCATCTAGTCAAGGTTCGTCAGTATACCAAAATCGTCATTTATCCATCATTCATTACTATCAACTAATCATTCTATATTCGGTAATCATTACAAGAAAACACATTACTACTTGTCACCTAACCATCTTTTATTAACTGATACCATTCATTAACTAAGTATCGTTATCTACCATGTTTCAACTAAGAAGGATTTAGTAACTAATACGTTAGATTCCTAGCCATCAAGTGCTATAGTCCCCTAACATACAACTAGTTACAACATAGCTTAACCGACTAACAAGAAGAGTAGTCATAAAATCATATTTAATCTATAACCACATTATTTATAATGGTAAATAATCATATTTGTACTAGATCTATATATGCCATCACCAGTATTCAATCAGTGGAATAACCAGCATTATACTATATATTTCTCTATCCTATACCGGAGAGATGTGTATACAAGCATATACATATTGATATTCATAAACTGTAATCATATCATTTATAATGATAAATAGTTCTCGACTATACAATCAATATCATAACATGACCCTTGGCCCAATTATTTATCTAAAATAATGCAACATCATAATCACGGCCTTAGGCCCATACAAATATCTGGGACTCATATCAATAATAATATTTATAAGTAGTAACATATCTCTAATCATCTCACATATAAGAGGTATGTCACATATAGAATGCCTAATATTAATAAGCATGTAATCATTTCTCACATCTAGGAGGCATAATATAGATAGACATGTAATCATCTCTCATACAAGAGGTATCTCATATCTTGGAGGCATAATATATATAGTCATGTAATCATCTATAGGATATCATATATCAATAGGTCATATATCATGACTACGAGTAATATCACTTCTCTATGTCAATTTACATATCCAAGAGGAACATCGTCTCTATATGTCCACCAATCATGACTAAAGGAAATAGCAACTCTATCGGCCAATCTTCAAGTCTAAGAGAAAATAGCATCTCTATATGGCAGTCATCAAGTCTAAGAGGAAATAACATCTATATAGGCTAGATAACATATCTAAGAGGAATATTATATCTAAATGACCAATATCATTTCCACAAGGAGTATAATAACCATATCTCAAAAGCTATAATTTGGGAACATCAATACAAGTTACCAAGTGAAAAAGAAACCTTATTATAAGGTTCATTAGCCTCATCTATGTATAACATCCACACTACATTCACAAGAATTAGCACAAGCTTCAGCCTAAGTGGGCCACAGCTCGAACAATCCCACTTCTAATCCACAATTTCCACAATTAGGCATATTATTTCCCAAACTAGGCTAAGGTATCAAGTTCATCTTCTAGATGTCAAGTAAGCCATTTTAAGCCTATGAAAGCAACTTCAACTAGAAACAAGGGTGCTTAAGTCAAATCTACCCAACTACTACACTAGCCCAATAAGTCTAAATATACAAATTATGCTTCAAATCCTAAAACAATATTCTAGACGTAGTTTTTTTTTCTTATCCAAGCTATAAATAATCTAAACTAAAGAGGGAAGGAAATAGGATACAAAAGGGTTATAAACATGCCATCTTACAGGTCCAAAACCCTCATCTAATTCCCGAACATCAATAATTAAGGCCAAGTTATCCTAGTCATAATCAATCCTAACATCCATATTCAAACGTAACATATATCATACATCATCTATGAAGAAAAGTGGACAGAAGCCTACTTCAAGGCCAAACCGCAAAACCTCACTTCATGCACTACATTTTCGTCTTCAATTTGAAATCCTCAAAATGCCACCACACTTTAAAAACCTCTAATAATACCCATATTGCATGATTATGCTTTGGTTCCAAAAACAACACCAAAACCTAAAATAGGTCCCACATATGGAAAACTAGTTTTCAAGACCAATCCAATGTTCACACATGAATAAGGAATCATAACCCTCAAAGAATGGGTGAAAATTAAGCATATTTGGGTTAAAATCAAGCCCTAAGCTAAATTGGGGTTTTGGGCCCAAACTAAGAAATTTAAGAATGAATTCAAGAAACTCTGACCTTAATCTTAAAGATAATCGTAATATAAGATGATAATTAAGCTCCCAAGTCACACACCCCCATGACAAATTTTTAGTTATTACACTCATTTTGGTGTTTCTAGGTCTAAATAGTGAAGGCGAAATGCCCCAAATACATCTTGGGGCCTTTATATAGACCCTATAGGTACTTATATATCACAATTGCAGTCCTACAGGCCACAATCATACTACTCACAGTCACACACTCTTAGCCACGATCACAGTTGAACCGAATGACAGCAAACTCAAAAATAAGTTTTTGACCCTTAGAACATTTTGGAATCCAAATAGTATGATCCAATCGTGAATTTTGAGTGTAAACCACAATTAAAATCAATTGGAATCATAAAAATTTTCATCAAAGATTTCTTAGGAAAAAAGTGGGGCCCATATCTATAGTTTCATCAATTCTCATAAAGTTTGCTCAATAGTCCAAAATAAATTTGGGAGAATTCAGACCATAACCAAGGGTATCCTTAGCCTAAAATCAACGTTCTGGATGAGATGGAGAAGTTATACTTTTAATTCAAGGTTGTTTTGACCAAATGTGGGTCCCACACATATTTTTCTATTTTTAACTATTTGACTAATAGGTCAAAATAAGCTCGGAAGCATTGGGACCCAAACCAAAGGTCTACCTAGAATAAAATCAATTTTTAAAATCTTTTGGTGTAGTCAAAATTTGCATCCAAGATCATTTTGCCAAAGTTTTTCCAGGTGTCTATTTGCAACCAACGAAGACTTTAAAATAGGAAATTGGCTTTAACAATTAAATGAACTGTTCGGTAACCAAATTGTCGGTCCCAACAATCCATAAATGACTTAGAATAGCTATTGAGAAGCTAAATTGTAAAGATAAGCATAAATATAAAAAATGACCCTTAGGGTCATTATAGGTTGGATTTTATCTATGTTTGTAAGATACTCTGTTTGCATGGTATGCTAGATGTTCCATGGTTTAATGGAAATTTCGATGCTTAGAAATGAAAAGTATGAGGTACTTAGATCCCTTTTGTTAGATATGATGTGTTTTTGTGTTTGTTTTGTAGGAAACTAGGTTTCAGAGCTGAAACGAAGAAAAAAAAGTTAAAATAAGTAGAGGACCCCACTTACAGGACTTAAGTTGAACTTACTGCCACCATAAGTGGCCATATAAGTATCAGAGGAAGAATGTTATGAGGATCTGAAGGCTAAAATTTATTATGAGAATTATGAAGGATCACTTACGGGGCGTAAGTACCACTTACACCCCTCTTACGTACCATTATAGGTGGTGCTCCTATAGCATGGATATTGGTCTAAAACTTATGACCCACCTAAGGATTCGTAAGTAGTACGTACTAAATTTAATTGGGTTCATAAGTGGCTACCGACTTCATTTTCCTTTTTCATTTTGGCTATTATTCTTAGGGTTATGTTGTATTCACTAAATACCCTTTTGATGTTTTTATATTAGTTTACGAACTATTTAAATTCACAACACAATACTGATTCTAAGGTTCGACTTTAGATATTGAAATCTTTGTTCTTGGTATTATGGTTGAATATTAATTTGAGATTTTGGGTTTTGTTCTTTAATTATTGTAAGATTTTTATTATACTTTCTTTATTAAATTCGAGTATTGTTCTTAAACTAATTCAAAATCCACTTGTTGTATGTGGTACTTACGACCCCTAGCAATGACACCAAAATTGATGTTACCTAACTTATAACACCTAAAATATAATGTAGTCTCTATAAAATAAATAAATTAACAACGGTTGGGGTCGAACCCAGAGGGAATAGGCCGAATATCTTTCACGAATTTGCTGAAGTAGGCAGAAAAAATTAGAAAAGTAAAGGGGGGAATTATGTTAGAGCAGTATATGATTATGCATTTCAATGCAAGGATGATATAGAGACAGTCATACTCAGAAATAAAGTTCCAATCAATGTTCATAAAATACTATAGGATTACCCTTATTATCTTTATCTTAGTTTTTTAAACAGTTGGACTAGGATCATTGTAGGACTCTATTCGACTTGTAACATAGGCTTGGGGGCTGGTATGGTATATTTGGTAACTAGTGACTCATCCTCTTTGACACTATAATTACATTTAGGGTCCACTTCCCAACGAATTTCCTTTTTCCTTATTTCCTCCTTTTTTCTCTTTTATTTCTTATTCAGTTTGGGTGTGATTTCTTTATTTTCTCTTTTTATTTTTCACTTTTCTTTCTTTTTGCTTTTCTCTTTTTCCACTTTTGATCTTTTACCACACCAAACCCTACTCTCTTTTCTCTTATTCTAACCCTTCTACATACCCAATTTCAACTATTGACCTCTATGATTGCCATCCTTAGCCTAGGTGATTTTCTTGAGTTGAGATGCACTATCAAAGCAGGGATTAAGGGTAAAAAAAGTTCATCATAATTGAATTAGGATGGTTATAAGGTTAAAAAATGAAAATAGGTTAATGTAGGCTTAAATTTAGGGATCAAGGGTTACTTATTCACATTTGGATAGTCATTTTTTCTAAGAGTAGACTAAATTCAAAAATGGCCTATGATCACATCCTATTCAACTATCCTATACCCTAGGCAAGACTTACCAGGAAAATTCTTGATTAAATGGTCAAAGGGAAGTAGGTAATTATCTCACACACAAATGGTACAAGGTCATATTACCAACTACTTCATATCCAATTCATGCAAATGCTAAGGTATAATTATTTTATCCTTAATCATAATTCCATAGAAAGATTCACAACAGTCACACATATATTTATATCACACAGTTAAAAAATCTTTTTGCGAGGTATCAATTTTTAGAGATACTTAAAAACAAATAGAATATAACTACTTATAGGTTCCTAATTTTTCTCCTAATTAAACACAAATAGAACATAACACATATATGGATAAAAACGTAAAATGACCTAAACATGCCATTCTACTAGGATAACAAAACTAAATGGAAAAAATTATGGCAAGAAAAAACCTTTGGCTATAGTACTCTCCACCCCCAATAAAGTCTATAAATTGTCCCTAGTGCAAAACTACAACATAAAATAAGGGAATATAGACATATCTAGGATACTTTATCTATCCATTCAAGACTCATCCCCATCTAGGCATATTGTAGCTCATCTTATAAAGGTGGTGGTGGGGCATGACTATTAGATGAACCCACTACTATCAAAGCTTGTTGTAACACTCCAATTTTCTAAATCGAAATGCTACACGGTGCTTATGACCCCTAAGGACCACAAGCTAACCCATGAATGATATCTATACCTGTATACTGCATAATATAACATACATAATGCGGAAACATGCATTGAAAGGCCATAAGGTTCAACTGAATAAACATCTAATAAGAATAATATATGAAAATGGTATAACAATACCAAAACAAATCTGAAATAACTATCTGACATGCTATAGCCTGGAAAGCCTCTAAAATTTCTGAATAAGGAGTTGATGGGATATGTCCCCAACTAACCCAACTACTGAAATAAACTAAAAACTAAAGTAGTAATGAAATCCTCGTGTCCTCAAAATATGAGGACTTACTTCTAACTCTGACTGCTAATACTGAAATCTACTACTGATCTGGAGCTCGTGCCTCTGAACCTATGGTGTAACATAAGAGAAAGAACCATAGTGATAATATATTAGTACAACTGAATGTACTAAGTATACGAGTAAGGTAGGTTAAATGCAAAGGGTTATATGCATCAACAATACCGACTGATATGAACGTGAGAATACATACATGCATATGTAACTATAACTGAACTTGTAGAGATACTGACTACTGATTGTAAATACTGACAACATAAGTGTATTGATACTGAGATACTAAATTGATGAACGACTATTTATGACAGTTTGAATTATGAAAAACTTGTCAGGTTAACTGTGTTTGATAGTTCTAAAGCTGAATACTGATATCCTAAATCTGATAACTCATAACATGGGTTCTAAAAATTGATATAACTAATAGCATAAGTAACCATATATGACAGTCCATAAATATAAAGGAAATATCTGAGTTCCGTTCTATTTCTGAGTTGACTGTATCTGACAGTCTTGAAATCTGAAGAACTATCTGAGTTCTTTTACAGAGACTGGGACTGAAATTGAGACTGTGGGAAGTAGTTGGTCAACCAACATGCCCCATGTGTGCCATTATAGCTAAGATGTGTTCCAATCTTTGCCCCAACTAGAGGGGTGTCAATACCGTACCACTGGTAAGGACAGTTGTGAGTGACCCTTAGCTGGGAGGTACTCAAAATGAGAGCGGTGGGAACCATGAACTGATAGGTTAAGCAACCTTATCAACCCTAATATGAAAGGTTAAGATATCTCAACCTATTCTGGCTACATAGTTCTGGAACGCAAAAAAGACTTCTAAAAATTACACCCTAAACTGGTAGGTGAGTTCCCATTCTTGGGTTTACTCGGTGCTAACTTCTACTTCCATCTAAAGAGACTAAACATGAATAACTGAACTAAACTGATTCTGAGTTTACTAAGTTCCATAGATGATGGAATATACTGATATATGAGGATTGACTGAGAGTAATATAGTTACTGAGAGTTTACTTGGAATACTATGGAATTTTACTTTCTATCTGAATAAGGCTGACTTTACTAGCTGATTAGGTTACTGAGGTTCTGAACTGAATACTACTGAGATATGACAACTAACTGATAATAATGGTCTTTTTGAGCACTGACTTTATGAAATTTTTGAGAGTACTATATTATGGAGATTACTGAAGTTACTGAGACCACTAGAATTTCTGAAGCTTCCGATATCACTAAGTACTGAGATTACTGAGATTAAGTATGATTTATTGAGATTAACTGGGTTACAGAACTTTCCTGAGTCACATCACTGACTGAGTTCTATGGAACATGGAATGACTAAGAGTATCATGAAACATGACATGGCTCTAGGCACACAGCTATAGTTTTTGGGTACGAATGCCCCCAGGACTCGATGGAAGGAAACTGACAAAACATGACTGACTTGATCATAAGATTGGAGTCCACAATTCACATTATCATAAATAGGGAATATTATACATCATGTAGTTCCTCAATATATTAAGCATGGTAGGGAGTGCATAGATATATTTCATATACATATTGTATATCTCCATTATCATACATGCTTCATACCAGAACAATGACAACACATGAAAAGTATGGAATTCATATTAAAGTATATAGCTAACATGGACTTGTCATTCAGACATCATGGAACCATATAAACATGAATTCTTAGCATCCTAAGCATTTTATCAAACACCTTGCATGCATTATTTAAGGCATAGGTGGGTTTCATAGTTACACCATATTAAACCACCTAAAGTTCATGGTTTTCGACCAATAAACATATATATTCCATAAAAACACATTTAGATATCATATTGAAACTTAAATAACAATCATCAACATGTACATGCTTATATCACCACAAAAAGTTCACAAAATAGCATTTCAAACACGGTTCTTGTGCTCTATGAACGAATTGGATCCATATATGAACACTACGCAATCCTTATATTAATAATCCATGAAGATTGTAGTGAAATTGGCTTGGAATTTGAAACCCCCAATTGAACCCTAGGCTTGTTCTTGGTTGTTCTTGAGAGAAAATCAATGAAAGCACTATACTTTGGGGAAGAATAGCGTTAATGCCATGTTTAGAAGCTTATATAGATGACCCAAATACCCATTTAGATGCATCACTTAATTTCTATGAAACTTATCCGATTTGGACCCCCGGTGCGACGTGAGACATCGCGTTTCCACGCATTTGTGACCTATAAACTTACCACAATGCACTGCAATCACAGAGAGACACTAGAAATTGACTAACGTCATTTTGGATTATGGCGCGATGTGCCACTGACTGAATTGACACTGTTGAAAATTTAAATCGCCATAACTTCTTCATTGGGTGTCCGTTTTAGGCGAATTTTTTATCGACGGAAAGCTTATTCAATTTTATACAATTTGGAGGGTATAAATCTGCCAATACAACCTATAAACCAAGTTATTCTTTTTTATAGTTATTCAAAAGTTCTTAGCTTGGCTTACTCTAAGTGACTCTTCTGAACATGCTTAACACATCATAAGCTCTATTATAACGAGGATACTTATCCTAATTCATGTAGTCAAATATGAATCACATGATAGGAGGTTTCCTGCGTAGAAACAATGGTTTATTTTCTAGCTTAGAAATATACGGGGTATTACACTTGTCTCTACTCCTCAACACACCAAGAAACCTTAGAATTGATGGTTGCCTTTTTAGAGCCTCATCAAAGACCATGGTGGATCCTATAGTTCCACCTCCTGACCTCTCTTGGTCATAACAAATGGGACCATATCCTCCTTATAAAGTACATTAAATATCATAAGTGGAGTTTGAGAAAATGGCTGTGTGAAATATGGAATAATAAAGGGAATGACTGGAACCTGGATCTCAGCTAATAATCTCACCTTGGGGCACAATATATCCATTTCCTCCCAGAAAATAGGTGAATCAAAAGTATGGACCTTCTACAATCGTGTAGTCATCCTAGCCTTAAATATATCAATATGAGCATAAATCTCCCTAGTATACTCTTCAATCTTCTCCTGTATCCTCACCTCAAATTAGGCCTTACCAGTCTCAAGAGTAGTTTGGATCCAAGGTTATATATATCTGTATAGTGCAGATAATTGACTCTCTGCCTAAGTTAGGTAGGTTATCACCTAGTCTTGTCTCTCAACTATGTACTATAGAAATTTTTTGTGTCACCCCAATCAAACCAGTAACTGTGGGTCGAGGAGGACAATAGATGTCCTAACTGGCTATGAAGTCAAAGTGAGGGCTTGTGCAGATGTGGTCATCACCCCCTCACTAACATTAGAATTCTCAAGCTCATATTTCTGCCCACCTATCTCATTATCCATAGTAACATTCGGCCTCTCAATAGGCTCGATCGTAATGGATGGTCCCTCAAATACACCAAAGTAGCATTAGGAGGTGGAGACACTCTCTGTGCAAGGAATGAGTTTATCGGATCCTTTATCAAATTGATGTTAGTTATGTGTATCGCCTAAATCCTATGATCAACCTCATGTATAAAAAGAACTTCGACCTCATCACATAGATGTTCAATAAAATAGGAAAAAGAAAGAGTGGTGCAATAAAAGAAAAATCCTCAATAGCAAAGGGAAAAGTAGCCCCTAAAGAGCAATCATGACTCAAAAAACTGGTCATCAATGCGTCCATATAGGCTTCGACGTTAATAGTTTAGCAGGATGAGACTATCATCTAGTCGCTAAAGAGTATTTGGGACAAACTTTTACTGCCCCGAGAAAAGATTTAGGGGCCATATTTCTTATTCAATTTGACGATCTTGGTGACCATAATTCTGGTCATTGAATAATTTTTGACACCAGCTATAAGTTGAGTATAGCGACCAAACTTTCACTTTTATTCAAGGACCAACAGTACAGTCCCAAATAAGTAAATCAATATAAATTAAGATGGTTATAATTATAGACAAAAAACTATTACAAATCATGATCAATATTAATTAGTGGCATTGTACTATGTATATCAATGACGAAAGTTAATCACAAAATGTTGTATATCAAATCTTAGAAAAAATCTATGTCACTAATATTCATGGATGGTAATATAAAAAATCATGAGACTCCTTGTAAAATAATAACTGATCTTTTTGTTCACAAAAAATTCCTTCTCTTACACTTCAACATCCATAACCAGTAATAATATTTACAATTTCATTTAGAAAAGACTAAAATATTCAACTAAAAAATGGATTAATGAACATAAATAAAGCACATGAATAATAACAACAACAAAAAAATCCAATTATCCTACATTCTAAGTTATGAGATAAACCTAAGAGCAATATGGAAAACTAGAGAAGTCATTAATTGCATAATGAATTAAAGGCCCTATTCCTATTTTACAAATATGTGCAAATGCTTTTGTCAAGTAATATAAACTTTGTACTCCTAGTTTCCTTGAGAAATTAGCTTCTATTAAAACCCAAAGAAACTACACGAGTCAACTAAATATTAGATTTCACAGGCCATGACTATTCAGATTGGCATATGCTTTTAGGATTTGTAGTGATAATTTAACTTACGTATTCTTCAGTGAAAATACATAGTTAACTAAGCATGATACAAACCCACATTCACTCATTTACCAAACACAAGCGAGGAAAGTCATAACACAATTCAGTTTTTGATGGTTTATTTGCCAATCTACAGTCTATCCTTTATCATTACAAAGAAGGGTAGAGCATTTATCAACTAAGATGCATAGAATAATCCTTTCCTATGCTACACCTACATCTAATTCCCTAAAAATACAAAATTTGGAGAATCCAACATGAACCAAACATTTTAGAGTATGAGCGACGTAGTTTATTGATGGCAATCTAAGCAAATCAGACCTACCTTCTTCCCGCTATTCATTACATCTCTCTAATTAGAAACCTAATGACAGAGAAGAAAAAGAATATAGATATCAGAATGGAATCATTTTATGCATAGATTGTACCTCAAAAAGCCTTTAATGGTGTTGCTATTTCTGTAAGCATGTCAATAATAATCATGGATACACCATCTATGTCTTTTTAAAATCCTATAAACCTAAAAACTTTTACAACAACAACAATAATGCAAATGCTCTTGCTGACATGTAAGATAGGTAATTAGCAACTAAGAAATTCATACATTGCAAGTTATATTTCAAAAAAAGGAATAGCCTAGAGACCCCTGTACTTGTTTAGGTTTGTTATATCGGTCCACAAAATTCCATATTACACTAAATGAAATCAATTTCAAACCAAAAGGTACCTAGAAAACACAATTATTTTTCAATCAAAATGGTAATTAGGCTAGCTTGCCATCACACAAACCAATCCAGGGGACAAATTGCTACTGCTATCAATTGGCGTGGATCAACTTTATCACCAAGGCATACAAATTAACATAGAGAGGTCCAATTGAGATCCCAACTTGAAATTACCAATTTTCTTCTCCTATACATTAAATAGTCTAGCAACAGTTTAGAACTGCCATAAGAAATAATCATTAAGAGCATAAATTTGAATATAAATAAAAATGCGAATAAAAATATTAAAAAGCAATAGATAAAATAATACCTTTGAAATATAACTTCAGGGTCGATTATTACAACAAGGGGTGGGCTTCATTCATCTCAGAGATAATAGGAAAAATTACCACAATTAGAGGACCATACTATTAGCTGGTAACAATTTCCACAATTACCATAAATTGAAAAAAAAATATAATAGTCATCAAGAAGTTATGGTTTTGGGTTAAGGTGAGCAAAAGTAAATTGTACATCCTATTTATGTATATCAACAACTTATATGTGATGATATACAACGGCTCCATGCAAGTTTCATGTGAATTTATTCATTTTAACAAAATAGGGAGTATGCTCGTGCTTCAAATATTGATCAAACAAGAAAATACATTCCTTAAAAATTTGAAATTTAAGGTAAGTTGTTACCTACTTGGTATCGATAGAGGGATAGTCATTCAGAGTAGTCTAATGCTGGAACTTCAGAATTGGAGTACTTAGCTAAAACCAAATATTGTAATTACTTTATTTCGTTTATCTCATTTTTCCATATTAGACAAATGATTCTTCAAAGATTGATTCTCTTTCCTAGTTGAATATAGCTCCCAGACAATAATTCAACCTTTGAGGTAGTTCCACCTTTTAAATATTTTCCCTTAAGTAAAGACATTATTAAAGACAATCTACTGACAAAATATCATGTATCCAAATATGTAACATTTAATATGTTAATGAATAAAGAGATACTTCACCTCGGTTGTTCTTTCACTGTTTTGAGTAAGATATACCTTGAACGTTATGAAATAGAGCATATATACCCTTTGTTTGTGTTTGGTATCCAACCAAATACCCCTACATGTCTACCTATATGCTTACATATACTCTTCCTTTTAGCGAACTAACATTAGTCCTTTTAATGGACTAGTGGTAGTAAATCAAAAGAAAGGGTATAGGTGATCTTATAGTTAGATCAGAAGGGTAGTTTTGAAACCAATAACAAACAAAGGGTATAACTGAGCTTATGGGAAAGGTAGTTTTGATACCAATAATAGATTAAAGGTATATGATCTCTGTTTTGCATATTTCGAAAATAGTTTGGCCCCTTTCTATTAAAAAATACATTAATAGTGGTATAAACAGGAAAGAAGAAAATAATAATTAATTAAAATTGCTACTTAAAACACCAAACTAAAATCAACTAGTGGAATATATAATACATAGTTTTAAAGAGAGTTTTGTGATCAGTTTACTTTAATCTGATAAAGAACATAGAGAAATGATCTTGAGGTAAAGAAAAGAAAAACTTAAAAGCAATCATGAATTAATAACCTTCAAAGTTTTAGAACAAAAAAGGAAAGAAAAATAAAAAAATGGTATTTCAAATGACTTATCTCATCCAAAGATATTATTGCCTTTATAAATATATAGATATTCTGATTGTTCAGTTAGAAGTGTACTTGTGCCAATTGTGAACTCAGTGATTGTAATGACTTACAATAATTGGAACTTGTAAGTGAATGTTAGAAAAATTAGTTCTTGTAAAGAAGATATTTTACTATTTAACGGGCTCTAATACCAATATAACGACAATATCATTATACTTACCAAACCTCAATATAACAATATAATCAATACTTTGAAAAAGCATCAAATATTCCAATGAGGACTAACAAAAGGCAAAAAATAATATGAATTCACCTTTAAAATATAAATTAACTACAAGAACTTAATTAGATCCATTGATAAAATAACAACTCAAGAATATACAATTTGAACAACGCATACATAACTTTATTCCAAATCAAGAATAAAGTTACTACTTAAATCGGACAAACCCTTCTCAATAAACTTCAAAACAAAAGGCTATACTACTATTTTTTAGAAATCACCCTTTTTAGAGCACTAAAGTGATAGTTAAAGAAAATATAAAAAATACTCCCAAATGGAACAAGACAAATTCAAAAACTTACGAAATACTTATCAAAAATAGATAATCTATCAACATTTAAAACTAATTTAACCAAAATATTCCAAAACAAACACTTACAGCATACAAAGAACACATATACCTATAAGAAATTATCAAAATTCATAAATCTGAAATAGGATCTCCAGCTTAAAAACACCATATATGTAAATAAAATCTCTAAAATAATTAAGAAGAACAACTCAATTACCAATATTCAACCAGAGAGAAAGAAAGTACAAAATAAATAAAATTTTGATTTTCTTAAAGCAGATAAGGGAGCACAAATTTATTCTTCTAGAATAAGTTGTAAGCAACAAGTTGTGAGCAATATGAGTGAGCATGAAATAGATGAGGGATTTATTAAGCGATGAAACTTAAGGCTTTTAATTTTAGAGAGATTGAGAAAGGAGGGAGGGGAAAGGGAATTTGAGAGATAAAAGAAACGGACTTTTAGAGAGATATTGATCTATTTTAGTGAGATTTCAACTGTTTCATTTGTTTCATTTGCATGCCTCTGACTCTTACTCATTATTTAGGGACCAAATAATAGTTTTGTCCATGAACTAGAGTTATTTTCTACAAATATATAACTAATAAATTAGAAATTAGACACCAGATAATATTACCGTCCTTAATAGTATACTTTTAGGGGCCATATTTAAAACTTGTCCCTAAATCATGGTCTCTAATAATGCTTTCTCTTGTAGTGGTGGTCTCACCGAAAGCTCTAATATGGATCTCTAGCTTGATTATCCATGCAAAATATATGCTGTAGCAAGACATCAAGATGTAAATCAAGGATGCTCTATCCCATGTCGGTATTTTATCTAAAGAAGTTAAACTCACTCTATGACATACCACGGTTCACCTGAACTTCCCCACAAAATGCAGTACATTCTTCTTTATCTCTTTCTTGACCTCAATCCATAGGGAACCAGTACCCGAATCAGAAATTTGAGTTGATATCCACCTAGCCAAATCAAGTCTCTTTCACTAGTGCACTCGATCCCTCATAGCATGCCCATACTATGCTAGTCTCATGAAAAAGTCAAACTCTCTATGACCGTTGGTCCTACATAATCTGCTCTAAATAATATTTGGTGAATTGTTGCCTTAGAAATATCTACCCACACCCCTCAGACCAAAGTCTGGGTCACCTGTAGCTTCTCAAACTCTCTACCCTTAGGTGGGGTAATCATATAGATAGTAGAGGTATATAAAACATAAAACTCCCAACTAGAGTGGGGCTTATGAACTTTGGGGTTGTCACCCACCCCTACTGATAGCTATCAACAGAGGTCCGCAAGTCTTACGCTTCTTCTAGCCCTAATAAATCAACTTGAACCTCTATTGCAATACTCATCTTCGAACGATATTTCTCTATTATAAAGATATCTCTCTTATAAATATATTGCAGCCTTTTTCACACACCGTCTAGCTGAAATTTCAACAATAGGCACAGTTGAGAGATGTGTGGAATCAGATGTTAGGGCAGTAGGTGGTGGAATAAAGAGAAAAGTATCTTGTACAGATGATTGAGTATCATGTACCGATAATGAAGATATTTGCTAGGAACCTAGTCTATACCTTTCTCAAATTACGGGGCAGCAAAATCAACTACTAACTCACTATTAGATGCAACCACTGACCCCTCCTCAAAATGGTTGTCGGTTACATCCTCCTTATCTCTAAAAGAAGACCCTGGCTCAATACCTACCTACTCATCTGAACCATAAGTTGAATAACCCATTTTCTCAAATTGGATAGATTGTGGTGATGTCTAATTTAGTTTTTTAATCTAATATCCAATCCTAAAAACTTGGTTGATGGGGTCTAGGCCCCAGTTTGTGCTGGTGTGGGATAGAGTCCAACTAAACAATAGTTGGTGCGGGCTTGGGGCTATCAAAATAGGAGATAGTACAGGCTAAGTATCCGATATGGCTAAAATTACTGTAGTTATAGCCTATCTATATGAGTGGCCCTAAGTTTGTCATGGGCCCACTAGGGGTGTTTTCTTTCTGCATGGGGTACTGCTCTAAGGATTCACTCCTCTCAAGAGACTCATTATAGAGTCTAAACTAAAATCCCCACTTTTGTGTATCTTTAGGTGTCATCATACCTTTAATTTCTGATGTTGGAAGTAGAAGTTGATTAATCTTAATAAAATCTTTAGTTTTGTTATTTGTGCATGCATGTGAGTAGAGAGCAGATGGATCTCTTTGCCTTTATAGTGAGAAGAGAAAGGTGGATAGGTTGAATTTTAGTAGGAAGTTTAAAAATAGAAGTAGTGGGGGTAGAGGATTGGGTTTAGGATATGAAGGTTGAGGGTCTGGTCAAATCGAGTAGGGTCACTTGGGCCTGACCCTAATTTCAAAAATTTAACACCTCATTTTTTGTCAGCTTACAAGGCTACGTATAGTTCGTAAGTGGTACATTCAACAACTGTAAGTGATCTTGACATTTATTTTTATCAGATTTTGACGACCCTCATTAGTAGGGCCGTAAGCTGTACTTATTATCCCATAAGTAGGTCCATAAGTACAACTTCAGAAACCAAAAAATCCTCTAATAACGAATGTGCCCATCAATATTGTTGCAGTTATATACGCGTCAATGCATAAAGCAAGGGTCAACAACAAGTACCACTTCAGTTTTGGCAACTTGTTGACTACAATTTTAAGAAAAGAGCACATTGAGGAGGAGCCAGTAGACCATAAATTTCCATAAAATCCAAAGAAGGTGGATCTCACAAAAATCAAAGATCCAAAAACTAGTCAAGGCATCAACCTTACCACTGCTGAAAGACATGCTCGAGATATGTGTTTTTTCCGCCATCTGTATGGCATGACTAGGTTCATTATGATGAATGGGGGTCGGGTGCCTAGTGATGCAGAGCTTCGGCAACTTAACTATGACTATCTGCTTAATAATCATGCTTGGGCCACATGTAGAGTGGGGGTAAATTTTAAAGAACCTCTAGATGATGATATGCCGACAAACGATGATCACCGACTGCTAGACTTTGATATAGAGGACAAATCTAGTTATGAAGACTCTAATGATGATTTTGAAGCTGGGGGTATGACCCCGGATGTAGAGAAAGAGTTCGACTAACTAGGTTTTTTCTTATTTATTTACATTGAGGGTAGTGTGTTCCTTCTTAGTGTAGGCTGAGGGTACAAGCACGCCTTGATTGCCTTGTCTGCTATATTGCCTACTACTTGCATGCATTGTTTGTCTGCTACAGTTGTTTGAGTTGTAGTTAGTTAGTCGTGATTAGTCACTTTTCTCAATGATGAATGGATGACGACTGTCTTAAGAGAGAATTAGTCAGATTGTTGTATAAAATTATTCTTATAGACGTCATGGCATTATAACATGAGTTTGTGCTGAATCACTACTATTGAAATACTTAGGCTCTAAGTTGTGACTCGTGCTATGATAATTGGTTGTGGTTTAATTCATTTATGTTTTGGGTCAAGAATCTATAATTCTCCTAATTAGGTTGACCATGTGCCATGTGTATGTAAGGTTATTGTGTATTCTTTGTTGTGACTGATGCTAGAACTTTCCTAGTGTGTGTGTGAAGCGAAATAAAGATTATGGGTTTAGGAGATGATTTAGGAATTTCTTTGGAAGCCCTTATTTTTATCTTCTCTTTACTTACCTTTGTACATTGTCCTATTTGAAAACCCATTGAGCCTTTAGCTATTTTCTTTGACAACCTCATATGTAGCCTAATCCATTTTTGTTGAAGACCATAATTTGATCCAAAAGCTCCTAAGCGCTTTAAATTGTAGAATCAAGTTGAGTTCAGAGTTTGGCAAAATAAGAGAAAAAAGGTGAAAGTGATGCCCCAAAGTTTAGTTATTGGTATATGAAAATATTGTGATTGGGAGTGACAAGGTGCTACACTAAAAGTGATGAATTTGTAACAAAACATGTTACGATGAACCTGTTTTGGCCCTAATCCTTTCTTGGACATTATGCACCTCGACTAAGGCAAATAGCCTAAGATGGGGGTGGCTATCATTGGGGTGCATAACAAGAAATTGATGCAAAATAAAAAGAGCTGAATACTCTCTTCATAGTGTTTTTGATTGAGAAATAAAATATAGCAAAAATAAAAGAGGTTGGTAGGTGAAAGGAAGGTAGATTGGTTGTTAAAAGTTGGTCTAAATGGCTTAGTGTAGTGTATTAAAGCTCTTAGGGAACATAGTCACTATTTTTGGCCAAAATAGTCCTACCCATCCTTTTAGCCTACATTACAACCCGTAAAAGACCTATTTGATCCTAACCTTAGCATTCTAATATTAGTGGAGCATTACACTAAGGGCAAGCATATGGTCACCAGTTGTAATCTATGAATTCTTTGTAAGAGTGAGAGCAAGCAAGTTGATTCCTATACCTATATTTTTGAAGAATGCAAATCTATGAGTGATTATGAGTAACTTTCTTGTGTGAGCGCACATGGTTGATTATTTGCGGGTAGTTTTATAGGATTTCTGTGCTTAACTTGTGTAGATGAATTAACCAAATTAATGAGTCAATGTTGGATGGTGAGTTGTTTCTAGTAATGATCCAAAAATCTACTCTTTGTTAATATTTGTTGTGTATATCTTGTTGAGCATTTTGTGTTGCCCTTGTGAAGTTTAGTTAGGTATTTGCATGGATGTATGATTTTGTTCAAGGAAAAACAAAGCTTTAATTGTGGGGTGGTGATGTTGGGCGTATTTATACATCTAAGTACCATACCTTACCTACGTTTTAGCTAAGTTTTGAGGATAAAATACATAATTCATGCACTTTTAGTCTATTTTTGGTTAAGTGAGCTGAACTATGTGATTAGCATACTTTTCAGGTACTAATGAGGAAGATTACGGAACTTTAGGGACCTATGGATAGCAGAGGAAACTTCACATAAAAAGGAAAGTAGCTTTTGGACTGAATGTGATAGATGGGAACTTTTTCCTGAGCAAACCCGATATTTTTAAATAGTTGAGGAATCAGTAGCAATTTATTAGAGAAGGATGTTATTAAAATCCTCATGGCTGAATTTTTATGAGTATCGTATTATTTTGAAACAAGAAAAGGCGGCTTAGCTAAGGGTGAGAGTGAAAATTGTTTTCTCCTCTTGCTTTCTCTATTTTGTGAACACTAAGATCATCCCTAATATTGGGTATAATGAACATTATTATGGTTATTTCCTATTGGTTCATGAGTAGCTAATCTTATTTGTTAGGGTTATGGAAACCTTGTAGTATACTCTCTATTGCTATGGGTTTTTGAATTTATGATGTGTTGATCCACTTATATCATTACTCTCTTCGTTATGATTGAATTCACGTGGTTGCAAACATAGGGAATGTGCCATTATACCAATAACTTGTTTGATAGAAAAGTTAATGTTTGGAAAAGAGAGTAGTGACAATAAAATAGGGTTTCGAACCTCTATTTTACAAGTTAATGCCTTAATAGGATTGATGATTTGGAGAGTTCGTATTATAGGTTGTACACTTTTGATTCGAGAGAACTAAAGTTAATTAATCCTTGATGGTTGAGAAACACTTGGATTTAGAATTCGAATACATCTCTCTATAAGTGCATGCATGTATAAATCCTTAATACTCATACTTAATAGAGAAGTAAAAGCTACAAGGTGGACATAACCCTAACCTGTTATTTTCTGTAATCAAATATTAATACACATATTGCTTCATTGTTATATTATAACAATCACTTCAGATCAAAATGAAAAACCCATATTCAAGAACCTCTGACCAACATTCCAGTAATATCTATAATAATTAGTAATACAGTATTCCCTATGGGATTCGGCACCTAACCTAGTTGGGTTCTATATTTGACAGGGACCGCTTACTCTCTCGTAAGAGAGGTGTAATTTGGGCGTATCACTCCACAGTCGATTAGTTAGAGGCTTTTCAAACATTCAGATAGGCAGTTAGTTTTTATCTTCTTTATCAGTCTTGACAAATGTTTATTGACTTGTGAATTTAGTTGTATTTTTAGTATATTAAACTTTATGTCCTTATTAGTTATTTTTCATAAATATCTAAGTCTATTGTTAGTATATTGTTCAGTGCTCACAATAGGTACCAACTCATGGGTTAGATTGTGGTCACTTATTAACCTAAGCACTATTTTTGTAACTAAGAGCTAGCCTCGGGATGTGACAGAACTTGTTATCAGAGCCTAAGGTTTTACAGTGTCCTAGGGAGTCTAAAAGTTGCATTGTGTAGAGTCTTGTGCAAGGGTGTGAAGCGTGCCACACTTATGGACAGGAGGCTACGACATGTTTAAGGAAATGTTTCCCTTCTTTGAGTATTCATGTCATGCTAAAGATCATGAGTTCTATTTAAATCTCTTTTTGAAAAATCCTTTATTTCGTTACAGAATATGCCTCCTAGAAAGAACAGTGAAAGAAGGAATGGGAATCAACCTGCACCTCCGCCTATTTAGGAAGATCCCCTAAATGAGCATGTTTCTCACGTTTAATTTAGGGTTTATTTCACTACCTTAGATCACTCAGTAGCTTCTAGGAATAGTCAAAAGGTTGTTCCCCATCCAATTTACTTACCAATACAGCTGCAGCTAGGAGTCGTGATTTCACCTGAATGAATCCCCCTTTGTTTTTGAGATCCATGTCTTAGGAGGATCCTCATGAGTTTCTTTATATGGTTCAAAAGGTGAATGATATCATGGTTGTCACCTTAAGTGAGATTGAAGAATTGGCTACTTACCAGTTGTAGGATGTAGCTCAATCCTGGTTTAAACAGTGGAAGGAGGATAGGGGTGCCGAGGTAGGCCATTAGAGTGGGAGGTGTTTTCCATGGCCTTCTTAGACAAACTCTTTCCATTAGAGTTGAGGAAAGATAAGGTTCTGGAGTTCATTAATTTGATGTAGGGTAATATGAGTGTGAATGAATACACATTTAAGTTTACTTAGTTGGCGAGGTATGCTCCTTTGATAGTTGCTGATTATAGGTATTGAATGAGTAAGTTTGTTTTTGTTGTAGCTGATAGTGTGGTAAAGGAGTGTAGGAATGCTATATATTTAAGGATATGGACCTATCTATACTTATGTTACATGCTCAGTAGATTGAGGAATAAAAGCTTAAAGATAAAGAGAGAGAATAAGAGGGCTAAAATATATAGCTTTACTATTCTCAACAAAGGTTCGGGGGTGGTAACCTTTTTTAGTTTCATCAAAATGTTTCATCCCAAGTTTCGTCTTCAGCTAGTGTGCCAGTGCCAAAAATTAGTAATGACAGTTGGGATAGGGCACCAGGCTACATGTCCCAAGGTAGTGTGAACACTGGTCGTACTAATCCTCTTTGCCAATAATATAGAAAAAATCATTAGGGTATGTGTATAGATGGCTTTGATAAGTGTTTTGGATATGGAAAGCAAGGCCTCAGAGTCAAAGAATGTCTACAGGTAGGTTATTAGAGTTGGTACAGTCGTCCTATAGTTCCAATCGATCGCTAGACTCAGTAGGGCGCTACTTCTAGTGCCACCAATGGACAATGCCAGAATAGGCTGATATGGTTACAGGTATGTTATAGGTTTTTCATCTTTATGTTTATGCTTTGCTAGACCCTAGATTCTTACTTTTTTTTTGTATCCCCCTAAATAGCTATTAGTTTTGGTGTCAATCCTGAATTATTAGTAGAGTCTTCGTCTATGTCTACCCTAGAGAGCAAATCTATCATAGCTAGACAGGTATACAGAAATATCCCAGTTACACTATCTCAGAAAGTTATGTCAGGAGATTATGTAAAGTTAAAGATGACTGATTTTGATAGCATTCTAAGAAATTATTGGCTATACTTATATTTGGCCTTAGTTGACTGTAGAAATAGGGTCTTTTAGTTTTAGTTTCCCAATGAACCAATTATTGAATGGAGGGGTAGTACTTCAGTGCTATGGGGTCGAATTTTTTCATATCTTAGAGTGATAAAAATGATATCCAAGGGCTACAGTTCTAAAACCCCCAGTCTCGAGTCAGTTTTAATAGTAAGGAATTTCTAGATGTGTTTCTTAAAGATCTCCCTGGAGTCCCTCCCTAAAGGGAAATTGACTTTGGAAGAGATCTATTTTTAGATACACAGCCTATCACTATTTTTCCCTATAGAATAGCTCAGGCTGAGCTTAGGGAGCTAATAGAATAGTTGAAAGATCTCTTATATTAGAGGTTCATCAGGTCCAGTGTTTCCCCATGGGGTGCTCCAATCCTTTTCATGTGTAATAAAGATGGTTCCCTTAGAATGTGCATCGATTACTATCAGTTACACAAAGTCACAATAAAGAATAAATATCCATCCCTAGGATTAATGACTTGGTCCACCAACTTCAGGGTGCTAGTTATTTCTACAAGATAGACCTCAGATCCGACTATCATAACCTCAGAGTCAAGGAATGTGAAATTTCAAAAACTGCCTTCAGAACTCGGTATGGTCACTTCAAAATTCTAGTTATGTATTTTGGACTAAAGAATGCCCCAACAGATTTCATGGACTTGATGAGTAGAGTGTTCTAATACTAATTGAACATGTTTGTCATAGTATTCCTTGATGCTATTTTTGTCTATTCCCGTAGTGAATATGATCATGCAGTCTATCTCAGGATTGTTTTGCAGGATCTTAGAGCCCATTAGTTATTCACAAAAATTAGTAAGTACCAGTTTTGGCTAAGATCAGTAGCTTTTCTTAGACATATTGTTTCCGATAATGGCATTTAAGTTAACTCTCAAAAGACCAAAGTCATGAGAAACTGGCCCAGGCCCATTTCTCTATTAGATATCAGGAGTTTCTCGGGTTTGGCTATCTATTACATGTTGTTTTTTTGAAGGGTTTTCATCTATTACATCCCATATGTCTTAATTGACTCAGACGAAAATCAAGTTCTAGTGGTCAGATTATTGCGAGAAGAATTTTTAAGAGTTGAAGACTCGACTCACCTCAGCCTCATTCTTTACTTTGCTAATAGTTCAGATTGGTTTATTGTTTACTGTGATACTTCTAGGGTTGGTATTGTTTGTGTATTAATATAGACGGGTAAGGTGATAGCCTATGTATTCAGAAAACATAAACCCCATGAAAAGAATTACCCTACGTACGATCTAGAATAGGTAGCTATTATTTTTTCCTAGAAAATATAGAGGCATTATATTTATTGAGTTCATGTAGATGTTTTCACGGATCGTAAAATTTTGCAGTATGTGTTTTCACAGAAAGATTTAAATCTTTGTCAGAGAAGGTGGCTTGATATATTAAAAGATTATAATGTGAGTATGTTGTATCATCCGGGAAAAGACAATATTGTGGCAAATGCCCTTAGTAGATAGTCTATAGGTAGCGTTGCTCATGTTGAGAATGATAAGAGAAAATCAGTCAGAGAGGTTCATTAACTTTCTAGATTAGGTGTTTGGTTGGTTAATTCAGCTGAGGGTAGTATCTAGGTTTAGAATGGTTCAGAATCTTCTTTGGTTATCGAAGTAAAAGAAAATCAAGATAGGGATTCCATTATGGTTAAGTTGAAGGAATCTGTTAGAAAGCATAAAGTAGAGGTTTTATCCCAAGGGGAAGATGGTGTGTTGCAATGTTAGGGTAGGCTATGTGTTTCAAGTGTTGATGGTTTGAGACAATGTATTTTGGCAGAATCGCATAGTGCGTGTTACTATTTACACCAAGGAGCCACTAAGATGTACCGTGATTTATGGGAAATATGTTGGTGGAGTGGTATGAAGAGGAATATTAAAGAGTTTGTAGCTAAGTGTTATAATTATCAGCATCTTAAGGTTAAGCACTAAAGGAGTAGTAGCACAGTACAAGAGTTCAACATTCCCACTTGGAAGTGGGAAATTGTGAATATGGATTTTGTGATGGGTTTGCCTCGTACACATTGTCAGCATGAGTTGATATGGGTTATTGTAGATAGAATGACCAAATTTTCTTAATTCTTGCCAGTTCATACTTCTTATTCATCCAAGGACTACACCAAGATCTATATTCGGGAGTTGATTTGGTTGCATGGAGTCCCATTCTCTTTCATTTTAGATTGAGGTACTTAGTTTACCTCTTACTTTTGGAAGGCTTTTCAGAAGGATCTTGGTACCCAAGATCATCTCAATACAACTTTTTATTCTCAGTTAGATGGTCAGGCAGAGGGGACTAATTAGACCCTAAAGGATGTATTAAGGGAGTGTATGTTTTTTATTTCAATGGTAGTTGGGATGATCACTTGCCTTTGATATAGTTTTCCTATAATAACAATTATCACTCCAGTATTTAGAGGGATCTATTTAAGGATCTCTATGGGTGGAGATGTAGAACTCTTATTGGTTGGTTTAAGATAGGTGAGGCATCTTTTATAGGACCATATTTGGTATTTGATGCAATAGAGAAGGGTCAATTGATGAAGGAGAGGGTTAAGACAACCTAAAGCCATTAGAAATCCTATGTAGATTTTAGGAGAAGGGAATTTGAGTTTGAAGTTGGGGATTTGGTGTATTTGAAAATCTCAGCCATGAAAAGAGTGAAAAGATTTGGCAATAAAATGAAAGCTTAGTCCCCGATATTTTGGCCCTTATAAAATTTTGAGTCATTTTGGAAAGGTAGCTTATGAGCTTGAGTTACCTATAGATTTGGGATCAGTGCATCCAAATTTCATGTTTCTTTATTAAAGAAGAGTATTGGTGATCCAACAATTATTGTTCTAAGAAAATGTGTATGGTCAGGGCAGCCTTTCTGATGTAGAAATCCCAATCGATATCCTTGACCATCAAATTCGTAGGCTAAGGAAGAAAGAAGTTCCCTTAGTTAAAGTTTTTTGGTGGAATCAGATCTTTGAGGGAGCCACTTGGGAAGCAGGAGCTGATATGTATACCAAGTACATTTATCTTTTCTCCGCAAACTCAGACTCAACTCAAGGTAAAAGTTTTCCTTAGATTGTTTCATTTACATTCTAAGTTCTAGCTATGTGATCATACCTATGTCATTACATATATTCACAAATTATGTTAAGTTATGTATCATGCTTCATACTCAGTCATGTAATCATCTTTCCAGTTGTACATGTTTAGTATGAGATCTAAGTTGCCTTAGTTCAGAACTCACAGCCTAATAAGTCTCATTCTAGGATGTAAGCTCCCACGGGGGAGATATTGTAATTCCCTATAACATTTTTAGTTAAGTTCAACACCTGGTTGCATGCATAAGAGGCTTAAATCCTAAAAATTTCACCAAGTGTTAGGGACAGTTATTTTTTTAGGACCTTTAACTTCGACTATTTTTAAATTGGTCTTTATGACCCTGAGATTTTGGTTTTTGAGTTAATTGATGTTTAGGGGTTTAAGAAACATGTCTCCAAGAAGTTTTGGATTTTTCAGATGAGGATTGGATCATGTTTAGATCACGTTCCAGTAGCTCATCCCGATAGCGTCACATCGCAGTGGTTATAACGATGGAGTCCTCATCGCATCGCGGTTACAATATAATTAGTATTCCAGTTACAAACTTAAATATTTAAGGGGTGATTATGTCTTATCCCTCAACCCAATTCGTAAATTCATGACTTAAAGCTTCAGTTAGGGCATTATTTGCCCATCTTCTCCAATTCTGTCTAAAAAACAAACCCTCTCCTCCCCCAAGATCATCAGATTCCATTACTTTCTCTTCAAGAAAACCAAGAATTAAAGTTCCCCAACCTAAGAACATTCAAGAAAGCATCAAGACTAGAGTTTCTATTTCAAGCTTAAGGGTTTAAGGTATTTGTAATGTTCATCCATGGGACCTTTTCACCCATGGGAGTACAATAGTCTTTTTTTTATATTTTAAATTATGAATTTTACATGATTAAGTTAACTTATACCTATGAACATCTTGATAATTTGATTTCGAGTTATGATTACACGTGTTTGCGACGGGAATGGGCCATTACATGTTTTGAATATTGATCTCTCATCAAGTTAAAAACTTTATTCATGGTTATAGTATTGTAACTATGTTATTATCACATGATTTACCTATTTCCATTCTTAAGTGTAAGACTCTCATGTGTTGATGAAATGCCTGTGTTGGATTTTGAAAAATGATTCCCTACTATGGTTTCAAAACTTTTATATGTCCGTATTGTTATTTCCTTTCAGTGATGAAGGGTTATAAATACCTAATGCATAGCTGTTTACATAATTTCAATATTTTTAAAATAATTTCAGATATACCATGAGCATCATCATTCAGTCAGTTATTATGATCAGTGGTTTGTTCATTTACGCTTAGTTCAATCCATTAAACAGGGATTGGGGCATTCTAGTCTGTTTAGGGTTTGACCCTTAGTAGCAATCCATGAGTTACAGAATTACGTAGCCATCATAGGTTTGAGATATTTTCCATCCAGAATAGGGTTGACACATACCTCATGAAATTACTAACAGTATAGGGTTACTCTTTAATCCATCAGGACACCAGTTTAGTGTATCTACTCAGCTAGTGTTAGTACCCATGGCACGGTACTAACTCCCTTCCAACTACAATTATAGGTTGGACTTTAATTTTCTTACATTGGGGCATATCAGTTAGATGATACCTCCAACAGTCTCAGTTCATTGTTCAGTACAGAATTTAGTTTAAGTTATCTTGACCATAGCATGCAGACTTCTAGTTATTCAGTTATTAAATTTTAGAAATTCGATTAACAGATTATTTCAGAAACATTATATGCTTGGCCTTGCATTCTTAGTATTTCAGTTTTCACGCATGCTTACTCAGTTATCTCATGTTATTCACTTAGTCATTACATAATACACACTTAACCCATGTATTTCAGCCTAACCTCATCTCATATACGAGTACATTAAAGGTAATGATCGCATACTTATCTACGAACTATGATGTATTTTATCATAGGTTCAGACGATTAGTTTCCCGACCAAATTTACACAGTCTAGTGCTATAGCAGCAACAACAGTGATGATTCCTCATATATTGAAGACCTGTTATGTTTATTAAGTTATTTTTTCTTTTCTTTTCTGTAAGTTAGTTGGAGTTAGTTAGGGCTTATCCCATAAAATCCACATTCGATCAGTTAGAGGATTTTCAGACCATCATTTTGTTTTTATCAGCTTTATCAGTCTTGACAACTATTTTTAGACTTGTGAATTCAGCTATATTTTCAGTATTTTCAACCTTATGGACTTATCAGTTATTTTTCATGCATATCTAAGTCTATTATAATTATATTGATTAGTGCTTATAGTAGGTACCAGCTCATGGTTTAGCTTGTGGTCACTTATGACCATAAACATCATTGTCACGCCTAGTGGCTAAGGTCGAGTTATGAAAAAACTTGCTATCAAAACCTAAGGTTTTACAGTATCCTAGGGAGTCTAAAAGACGTGGTGAGTAGAATCTTGTGCATGGGTGTGAAACATGTCACACTTATGGACAGAAGGCTACAATATATTTTAGAAAAAGTTTCCTTTCTTTTAGTATTCATGTTATGTGAAAGATCATAAGATCTATTTAAAATCTCTTTCTACTCATCCTTTATTCTGCTACATACCATGCCTCACAGAAAGAACAACTGAAAAAGGAATGAAAATCAGCCCATTCCTCCGCCTGTTCAGGAAGAACCCCTAAATGAGTATGTTTCTCATGATGAATTCAAGGCATTGTTCACTATATGAGATCACTTAGTATCTGATCCGAATAAACTACAGGTTATTTCCCCTATAAATCTAGTGACCAATGCAGCTGCAACTAGGATTTGAGATTTCACTAGAATAAATCCCACTTTGTTTTTGGGATCTAAGTTTGAGGAGGATCCGTAAGAGTTTCTTTATATATTTCATAAGGTGACTGATATCATAAGTGTCACCTCAAGTGAGAGAACAGAGTTGGCTTCTTACTACTTGCATGATATTGCTCACACATGGTTTAAGCATTAAAGAGAGGATAGGGGTGCTGAGGTAGGGCTTATATAGTTGGAGGAGTTTTCCACGACCTTCTTAGACAAATTCTTTCCATTAGAGTTAAGGGAAACTAAGGTGATAGAGTTCAATACTTTAAAGAAGGGTAATATGATTGTGAATACTCGCTTAAGTTTACTTAGTTGGCAAGGTATACTCCTTCGATAATGGATGATAATAGGTCTAGAATGAGTAAGTTTATTTCTATTAAAGCTAATAGTGTAGTAAAGGAGTGTTGGACTGCTAGGTTGATTAAGGATATGGACCTATCTAGGAGTATTGTTCTTGCTCAAAAAATTAAGCAATAGAAGAATAAGAAGAAAGAGAGAAAGAATAAGAGGGCCACAATAGGTAGCATTAAATTTTCTCAGCCAAGGTTAGAGGGTGGTAATCACTCTCAATTCTTCTATAAATTTTCAGCCCCAGCTCTGTCTTCAGCTAGTGTGTCTATTCCAAAGTTCAAGAATGGCAGTCAAGATAGGGTGCCAGGCTATAAGTCCTAGGGAAGTGTGAACATTGGTCATATTAATCCACTTTGCCAGAATGTGGTGGGATTCATCAGGGTGTGTGTAGAGCTGGCTTTGATGTTTATTTTGGGTATGGAAAGCCAAGCCACATATTCAAATAATGTCGACTGGTAGGTCATCAGAGTGAGCACAGTCGTACTCCAGTTCTAGCCGATCATCCTACTCAGTAGGGTGCTACTTCCAGTGCCACTGGTGGAAAGCGCCAGAATAGGTTGTATGCACTTCAGTCCTGACAGGATCAGGACAATTCTCATGATGTGGTTATGGGTATGTTTCAAGTCCTTCATAGGTGTAACCGATCATTGTCAATATAATACCCAACTAGGTTGGGGTCGAATCCTACAGGGAATAAGGTGTGAACCCAAGTTATTTGCGATTTAATTCACTGATAGTTTAATGTTTCTTGAAATAGGGGGTTTAAGTGTCACGAATAATTGCTTGTCACTTTAATTTCGATGTTTGTAATCAAGAGTTTATGAAATAACAAAAATTATGTTCACTAGGGCTTACGGTACATGACAGATGCTAAAGGTGATTCAAGATTCTCATAGTGGGCAGGATAACAAGTTATCTTTATCGATGCTATGGTCAAATGTCTCTCGACCTACTTAAGCATTTAATTTCCTAATCCTCTCGAACCTAGGGAATTTGTATAATCAGCCAAATTTTACCTCAGGTTAACCAACCTTGTTACAACACTTATTATTAAACGAAGTATTTTCGAGTCCCTGTTGATAATTTACTTCCTACTACATTTGATTTCTTTCTCAAGCAAATCAAAGCAGGTGTGTCTACTGTTTGCAACCAACAGACGTTAATTAAAGCATCAGAATCATCAAGAAATCCTACCATCTATTGAATCTTGAATACCTAGCACCTTATCAAGACCTAACCCTAGAACCCATAATTCAGGTTAATGGAGTTTAGCCTCTCATGACGCAAATAACAAAACTTATAATTGAATTCATGATTTGAAAGATAAATTTACAATGATGAATAAAAACCAGTGAACTATAGATTAGATCACAAAGGACAAATCTCCCAATACTAATAATAATCTTTCAAAATAGTTATGTTGTTAAGTCTAGAAGTAGAGGGATAAAATATCAAAGTATGTTCCCAAACTCAAAGTGTCGAATAATAATGAATAATGGTTGTTTAGAAAACCCTAAAACAAAGCTTTAAATAGTTTAACCTAATTATGGAAACAAAATCAAGGTTATAGCTTTTCCTCGGAATAGATGATGACATCCGTGATAGCCTATCAGGAGTCTAATGACTTATCACGGATGTCGTCAGCTCCTCTTCACTTTTGGCTGTTGTTGTCTAATGCTGACAACAATGACGATGGCTTGTCAATATTTTAACGGCTTATCACTAATATCATCAAGACTTCTTCTCAGCTTCCATGTTCTACCTAAGTCTGACGGTATCCTTAACACCTTATCACCATCCTGACACCTTATCACAAAATGTTCCAACTACTTCTCTTCAACATCCATTCTCAAGTTAAAGTTGACGAGGGCCTTGATAGCTTATCACCAGGCTGACTACTTATCATGAATGTCATCAGCCACATTTGTCCTTTATTTGCTTCAGAATTCAACCTTTTTGCTTCCATTATTGTTAGTTCCCCTGCATCTCATCTGTTACTGGAAAAATCAAAGTAAACTAATCAAAAAACAACGAAAGTTGCTCAAGAACTTGCTATTATTTAGAGTTGAAAGCTTCAAATGTGTTAGTATATGCTCACACATCAACACCTTCAACTTAAACAATTGTTTGTCCTCAAGCAACCATAACATAATTAAGAGAATACAAAGTAAAATCTGGCATCTAACAACTTATATTAGTTCAGAATTTATTCACCATCTCCAAGGTCAGTCAATTTAAAACTCGCTATTAATGTTTTGAAGAACAACCATGCAACTCTAAGCATCAAAATGCAGCAAAAATTCAGCAATAACAACCGTTCCATACCAAAATCACACTATCCAAAAAAGTCAGTGACTAGCAATATACCCAGTGTGCCCTCAAAACAAAGAAATCCCTTTTTCACTCATATCACAATTCACATACATAACATAGGGATAATCACAAGACACACTCTCAGAATGAAATTCCAAATATTGCATGTCAAATGACATAGGCTTGCCCTTATAGTCAGTACTCGAGTCTTCGGACAGGTCAGTTACGATCAGTATAAGGATTTTCTTAAGCTTGTAACATAGGACAGGGGCTGGTATAATATTCGTGGATATTTTAGAGTGACTATGCCTCCTTGATACTACACTTAACTCTTGGGGTTTTAAATCTCAACTTTCTATTCTTCCACTCTTTTATTGAGTACAAAAGCTCAATATGGATGCAGCTTTCCAATTATCATATTATCTTTTTATCATCTTTTACACACCTTTTTATTTTCTTATCCTTTTTCACCGCACCTAACTTTTTATTCTTTCATATTATTCTTATGATCTTCATACTTATTTCGCATCACACACCCTTATGATAGCCACCCTCAACTTAGGTTATTTTCCTAAGTCACGGTGCATAGTCTCCAAGGAGGACCAGGGCCAAAACAGGTTTATTGTGATGTAAACGGGAAGGTGAGAAGTTTCGTAGAAAGAAATAGACTAATTAGGCTCCAAATAGGGATAAAAAGATATTATGCACATAGGGAAGGTCATTTTGGCTAAAGTGGGCTAAAATAAAAAATGACCTATGATCCTTTCCTAAATCCTATCCTATGACCATGGCAAGACTAACAGGGCAAGTTCTAGATTCATCACGCAACAGGAACTGAGTAAGATCTTACACACATATGTCATACAAGTATCTCGCATATCACTATTTGTTCGGTTCATGCACTTGTTTAACAAAGGTTTTTTAATTGCCAGACTAATGCCACAAAAAGATACACCGTGGTCACAAATGGATGCAATTCACATAGTAAATAATATATCAGACCAATGGAGAGGTACTCAAAATTCACAAAACAAGCTAACTTCCTCAAATACCTGTATTACTCCTAATATTCTACCAAATTTTTTTTCTTTTACAACAACATTCTACCCTACACCCTCAACTTGAATTTGACAATAAAATGAACTCAAGGTTTAGGGAATACCTGGAGTGAATCAAGAGTGAAGCTTATGGATCTCCGACCCTGCTACTGCACCATCTGCTATTTTTTCTCCCTCAGGAGCACCTGGCCTTGCAGTGGTTGGATCCCCGCTAGATGAGGCACCTGTAGCCCTATCTTGGATGGATGCCTCCCATTTCTCATTATTCTTTAGGTACTCCATTTTTGCTTTCTTCAATTCCTTATTTTCGACCTTCTTTTTTGCATTTTTTCACTCTTATTTCTTCCTCATTGTTCGGTTCTTCTCTCTTATCGTTGCCCTTCTTATCCCTTGATAACGTTCAAACTACATCTCTCGTAAGAGTGTAAGCGGTCGTTGTCAAATATAGAACCCAACTGGGTTGGGTGTCAAATCCCACAGGGTTTACTTGGTCACTAAGTATGCAATGATTAGTAGACTGTTGATCGAAAATTCTATGAAAAAAGGGGGCATTTAATGGTAGCGTGAATTAAGAGTATCAAAGTAACAAAGAAAAACGGAATGTTTAGTAAGTTTTAATCAATGAGAATTGTAAGTTAGGGTTATGTCCACCTTATGAGTTTTACGTATCTATTGGCTATGAGTTATGCGGAATTCAGACATGCATGCGCTTATAGATTTTCGTATTCTATGGTAAATCCTAGTGTCTTTCGACCATCAAGGATTATTTCACTTTAACTCTTTCGAGCTTAAAGCGTATAACTAATGGTACGAATTCTCCAAGAGGTTAATCCAGTTACGGCACTAACTTTTAAACAGGGGTTGGTAGCCCTATTTCCTTGTCACTCTCTCTTTTCTAGACATGTAACTTTTCTTTCGAATAAGTTAATGCTATACTGGCATATTCTATATGTTTACAACCACAAGAATTCAATTAAGATGAAAAGAGTAGTGATATAAGCAGCATACGTATCAAGAATTCACAAACTCATAGCAATAGATAGTATCTCATAAGGCTTCCATAACCCTAACAGAGAAGTTTAGCTACTCATGAGTGCAACGGAAATCACAATAGATATAATCATCATATCACAAAACTAGAATAATCTCACGTTGGGATGAAATTAACGTCCAAGAGAGAATAACATTTTTGCTTCTATCAGAGCTTCAAGAGAGCCGTGTTTTCTCTGTTAAAACTTACAGAATTTGTAACTTGAATAAAAGTAAAAGTCAAATGGAGGAAAATAATGTCTGAAAATGAATTGGTGAAGAAGAGAAAGAATGGGGCGGAATGAATGCTGAAAAATACAGCAAATAAGGGTTTTTATAACACCCTTATCCTATTCCTACTAAAATAGAGTTTTTATCCTTGTCCTAGTCCTACTAAGTTACTGCATCCTTGTCCTAATCCTACTAAGTTACTGCTGATCCCCAAGTCTTTAGAAATACTGTTTTTGCCCGGGACAAGTTCTCCATGCATCACTTTCAGTCCACCAGCTTCCAGAAGCTGCCTTCCTTCTTACGTTGAAGTTTCCTTTGGAGTCCAACAGTCCACAAAATGCTGAAATCTTCATCATTTATACCTGAACACTTGCTAATCACGTTGGTTAGCTTACTTACAGGAAAAAGGACTAAAAGTGCAGGAATTATATATTTTGTCCTCAAAACTTAGCTAAAATATGGGTAAATTAAGGTGCTTTAGGCGTGTAAATACGCCTAACATCAACACCCCACACTTAAAGCTTTGTTCGTCCTCGAACAAAATATCATGTCCATATAAACATCTACTTAGGGTTTCACAGTAACAACACAAAATATTCATCAAGACAGGCGCGACAATTATTAACAAAGAGTAGTTTTCTGATCACTACTAGAAACAATTCAACCTCCAACCTAGACTCGTGATGATGGTTAATTCAGATCCAAAATTTAAAGCACAAACAATCATACACAACTACCCGAAACTCATCAACCATGTGTGTCTCACAATATATCACCTATAATCACTCACAAGTATTTTATTTTTCGAAACATGGGTATAAGATTTTCCTTGCTCTCACTCTCACAAAGAATTCATATGTTGCAACTGATCTCCATAGGGTTGCCCTTAGTATAATGCTCTACTAATATCATAATGCTAAGTTTAGGATCATATAGGTCTTTACATGGTTGTAATGTAGGCTAAGAGATAGGTAGGACTATTTTGGCCAGAAATACTGACTATGTTCCCTAGGCGCTTTAATCCACTACATTGTGTCATTAACGCTCTTTTTTTAAACAATCCTGCTACCTTTCTTTCATGTAACACCCCTTTTCACCTTATTTTGTTATTTAAACATAAAAACAATTATCTTTTTAGTTTTCAATTTTTTTTTTATAACACACCACTATGATAGCCATTCTTTTTCACAACTATTTCAAGTACCAATACACTCTGATGCATCACTCTCTCCCAATTTCCTCTTATTTTGTCACATGACTTTACAATTTAAAGCGCTTAGAAATTTGGATCAAATTATGGTCTTGAAAAAAAATGGATCAGGCTACATATGAGGCTGTCAAAGAAAATGGCTTAAAGGCTCAAAGGGGGTTATCTAGGATCATGTCCACGGGTAGGTAAAAAGAAGGTAAACAAGTATAGGTTGCCAAAGAAATGCCTAAATCATCTCCGAAACTCACACTTTTTATTTCGCTTTACATACATACCAGGCAAGTTCTAGCATCATCCACAAACATAGAATATACTATCATCTCACACACACAAGGCACATGGTCGACTTTATTGGGAGTAGTATAGACTCTTGACCCAACAGATGAAGGAATTAAACCACACACTTATCACATAGTGAGTCACACTTAGAGCCTAAACATCTCAATAGTAATGATTTTAGCACAACTCTTATCATAATACCATGCCGCCTATCAGAATAATTTCATGCACTTTATGCAAAATCTAAAAAAAAAGTCCTTAAAGAGAAAAAAATTCAAAAAAATTTAAAAATTTCAAAAAAACTTAACTTTGAAAAAATTTAAATACTACTAAAAATCAAACAAATGAACATGAATAAATGCAGGTAAGCAAAGAAATACAGCATACAAATACCAGCACCCTACACTTAGATGGGACACACTGCCCTCAGTGGAAAATAAATAAGAAGAACCTAATTAGTTGGACTCATCCTCTATGTCTGGGGTCATGCCCCCTGCATTGGAATCATCATCAGAGTTGTTATCCTCAGAGTTTTCTCAAATTGTATCCCACTTGATGCCAAAAGTGCGTAGAGGTATTTGTAGCGAGGAGGATTCAGCTTGCTCTTTTCTTCGTCTTTTCTTACCTTTCTGTGAGGTGGGCGCTTTTTGTATTCCTTGTCGTCCTTTTGAGGCCATTCTACCTGATATCCTAATAGAGTCATTTTAGCTTTATCTCGGAGGATTCAATCGACTAACAGACAATAGTGGCGCCACCCCACACTTAATTTGTTGACACAAACTAATTAAGTGAATGATGTTGATTACTCAGACTTCATCGACATACATTTAGGGGATATGTTCCAATAATATGTTTAGCACAATCATACTTTCATGTCATCTTACTATCCTTTCCAACTCTATTATATGTAATCTTGACTATACTTTCATGTGTGGATTAATACACCTTTTGAACAAGACTACTACATAGAGATCGTATCAAGTTATGGCATAGAAATAATCAAAACATCTCATGCTTGTATTCAAGCATGATCTTTATCTCGATGAGCTATTCTTCAAACATTCAAGCATTCAACTTTTAAGAGTGCGCAATTAGCTTCACCATTTCGATTTCTCAAAAAGAGGACAGTGTATAACAATCAAATACAAGTCGGTACTAAGTCCATAATACCCATACGTATTCTTTCACTCAACTAGATGTATCATACAAATCAACACATTCTAATTACCAACACCACTTTAAGATCTAAAATACCATGATAAGTGTAAGATTGTAACAACTTCGGAATATAAACGAAGAACTGACTTGGTGTTGAACTCGGGAGATGATCTTGCAAGGTTAGATGAGCAAAAATAAAAGTTTTGAGAGATTTGGGAGGCAAAGGTGGCTCCTAATGCTTTTCCTAGTTGAGCATAGGAGGCGCCTATGCTATGGCATTGTAGATTCAGAGACCAAAGGCATTGTCATAGGCGGCGCCTATGCTATGGCTTTGTTGGACCAAAGGCTTTGGCATAGGCGGCGCCTATGCTATGGCATTGTTGGACCAAAGGCTTTGGCATAGGCGGCACCTACTCTATGGCATTCTAGATTCAGAGACCAAAGGCCATAGCATAGGCCTTGCCTTGTCCATTGCCTAGATTTACATAGGTCTTGCCTTGTCTATTGCCTAGATTTGTATAGGCAATGCCTAATCGAAAGCCTTTTGCTCCTTCATTACTCACTTACCACCTTTAACATTTATCACTTTCAAATCAAAAATTGAGACCAAGCTCCCCCTTTATACGTCTTGCACCTACACTTACTCAAAAACAACAAAAACGATTAGAATGATGGGTTACCTCCCATCAAGCTCCTTAGTTTTGGTCGTGGCTCGACTACAAAAACAAACTCCTAGTAAAACAAAACAATTAAAGACGATGGGTTGCCTCCCATCTAGCGCTTGATTTATTGTCGCGGCACGACATAGTTAACTCGATTACTTAGACTTCATCGAGATATATGGTGCATCATTTTCTGAATGAATTCAGACGACGCTGATGCTTACTTATAGGCATGCAATCTTCCTCGAGATGACTCTTGTCCATACATATCCCATGAGGTATACTAATTATATCATCAATATTCTAACCCATAGCTCTCTTGTACCTCTTCAGAGCAGAGATAAGAGACTCTACGTGTTGTTCACCTAAATCAGCCACAACACTTACTGGAAGTGTATTTCTACTTCCCAAGAATGCATACTTTAGGTGATTTGGGAGCTCTTCCGATTTTAGCACTGGTGGATCTTCAACGGGCGTCTTAGTTGTTGGTGAAGGTCGATGCTTATGATCAAGGTCCAGCTTCTTAGAAGCATGAGAATAGGACCCTATTCCTGTTAGAGCACAAATAGTTTCTTCATGATCCTCAACATCTTCACTCTCGAAATTCAAAAGCACAGCAGACAATGGCTCATCAGTAAACTGCTTCTCTACAGATAATTCTTTTTCATCCTCATAATAAGCATCATCTACAGAGAACACATTCATATCACTGGGCTACTTCATTGCTTTGCATATATCAAAATGGACCACTTCGTCATTCAATCGAAATAAAAGCTCATTAGCTCTCAAATCAATAAGCACACTTCCAGTTGCGAGAAAAGGGCATCCCAAGATTATGGGAACTTCAAAATCCACCTCGCAATCTAAAATAACAAAGTCTGCAGGAAAGATGAAGGTGGAAACCTTCACCAACACATCATTTAAGATACCCATAGGTCGTTTTACCGACCTATCTGCCATCATGAGCCGCATATTGGTTGGTGTAGGGTCACCCAACCCCAACTTTATGTAAATGGATAGCGGCATCAAATTGATGATAGCTCCCAAATCGCAAAACGCCTTAGCAAAATTCATAGATCCAATCGTGCAAGGAATAGTGAAAGCACCAGGATTTGCCTTCTTCTGAACTAACGATCTCGTGGCAATCGCACTGCAATGATGAACATCATCTGCTAGCTCATAGCTTACTGCCCGCTTCTTTGTCAAAAGGTCCTTCATGAATTTAGCGTATTCGGGCATCTATTCTAGCGTTTCCTCCAAAAGAACATTAATAGTCAGCTCCTTCAACATAGCCATGAATTTACTGAACCTGGCATCAGCAGCATTCTTTTTGAAGCTCTGCAGAAAAGGTGGTGGTAGAAAAGAAATCGTTTTCTCCACAAATTCCTTTTTCTCTTACTTCTGATTATCACTCTTTTCAGGCTGTAGACATCTAGGAGTGACGTCAGTAACACTCTCTTCAGCTTCTTCGACCTCTTCGTATTCTGCATTAATAACCTTATCTGCTATATCATCAACCACCTGCTTGCCTTTGGATAGATTTTCTAACGCCTTACCACTCCTGGTAGTAATAGCCATCCATGATCCGTCGTTCCTTAGATTTTGCACAGTGTTGCTAGGTAAAGTGCCAGCTTTTCGTTGATTGAATGTCGCTGAATGTTGACTCAATTGCTGCTCTAGTTGTTTTATTGCAGTAGAATGCGAGTCAACCAATTGATTTATTGAAGACTAATCATTCTTCACCTCTGTTACGCCAATGTTGGTCGCCTCCACTCCTTTCAACAGCATAGCCATCATGTCCTCCATGGACATCTTTCCAGAAGCAGATGCAGCGGCCTCACGGCTTCCAGGAGGAACATACAAACCACTCCTGTTAGTCTTATTCTTCCAACTACCTTGATTGTGGTCCTTGTATCCAGATTTATCATAATAGTTCCGACCTTGGTTTCCTAGGGCATTGCCTCAAAAATCCTCCTTATTATTCAAGTAGTTAGCTTCTTCCTCAGAATCAGATTCATCTCTTTCTTGCGACACAACAGCCTTGACTTTTTTGGTCTTCCCTGATAATAAGTCCTTGGTGAGAAGATCCAACTGTGTTTTCATGTGAGCCATATCTTGGTCACGTTTCTCTTGCCTACGCCTCTGTTTTGCAGTCATGCCAATAGATATAGTAGAGCTTGGTACCTCAGAATCCCTCGTATGCCAAGCTCTACTTTGCTTTGTCATACGATCTAGCATATCACTTGCCTGAATAAAGGTGAGGTCCATAAATGATCTTCCAGCCGCATTATCCACCACTGGCTTAGTTACCGAATTTAAGGATCCATATAATATCTCCATCAAGTGAACATTGGTCATATGATGGTTTTGGCACCTCATAAGCTTCTTCTTGAATCTCTACCATGTTTTGTAGAGGGCTTCAGTTGGAAGCTGATGAAAGTTGCTAATTTCATCTCTCAATTGTACTCTCTTGGATGGCAGAAAGAATCTTTCTAGGAAAGCGTCTTTCAATTGCCTCCAATTAGTGATAGAATCAGGAGTCAGCCCGTTCAACCATAGAGTTGCCTCCCTAGATAGAGACAATGGAAATAAGCACAGCCGGATTGCATTCTGTCCAACTCCTGAATTGTCAAATTCCTTGAATGTTGAGATAAAGTTAATCAGATGCATATTCGGATCGTCTCCTGCAAGTCCACCAAATAACCCTTTGAGTTGCAATAGCTGAATCATGGTGCTAGTGATATTGAACTTGTCTCCGGGTGCCAAGGGCGGAGGAATAATAGCTTCTATGGCACCAGCTTCATCCAAATCGTCATCATCATCATCAAAGGGAATCTATATAGCTCGGCATTCAGGATTAAATCTTACTTGACGATCTCTTCTGTTTGTCGGTGTTGCCTCCTCAGCATCACGCCTAGGGTTTAGTAACTCGTCATCACCTAGATCCTCATCATCACGATTTGCTGCTCGACCAAGGTTATCAATATTCTATTGATGCACTTGGGCAGAGGCCAACGCAGCTAGTCTAGCCTGCTCCTGTTGAGCAGCCCTTCTTTCAATATTACGTTGTGCATCTATCCTTCCAATAAGTTGCAGTTCAGGGTTGATGGGTAATAATGGTTGTCCCGAACTTTGAGTATTTGCCATGCACTAAACAAAAACCTGCTGAAAACTAAAACAACAACTAAAAGTAAAGTACGAGAATCTTTGACCAAAAAGTCTAGTAATTATCACAAACTTAGTTGACAACCGTATTCCCCGGCAACGGTGCCAAAATTTGATAACACTCAAACTACAGCTCTCGTAACAGTGTAAGCGGTCGTTGTCAAATATAGAACCCAACTGGGTTGGGTGTCGAATCCCACAGGGAATACTCATCACTAAGTATGCAACGATTAGTAGACTGTTGATCGAAAATTCTACGAAGAAAGGGGGCATTTAATTGTAGCGTGAATTAAGAGTATCAAAGTAACAAAGAAAAATGGAATGTTTAGTATGTTTTAATCAATGAGAATTGTAAGTTAGGGTTATGTCCACCTTATGAGTTTTACGTATCTATTGGCTATGAGTTATGCGGAACTCAGACATGCATGCGCTTATAGAGTATCGTATTTTATGGTAAATCCTAGTGTCTTTCAACCATCAAGGATTGTTTCACTTTAACTCTTTCGAGTTTAAAGCGTATAACTAATGGTATGAATTCTCCAAGAGGTTAATCCAGTTATGGCACTAACTTTTAAATAGGGGTTGGTAGCCCTATTTCCTTGTCACTCTCTCTTTTCCAGACATGTAACTTTTCTTTCAAACAAGTTAATGCTATACTGGCGTATTCTATATGTTTGCAACCACAAGAATTTAATTAAGATGAAGAGAGTAATGATATAAGCAGCATACGTATCAAGAATTCACAAACTCATAGCAATAGATAGTATGTCATAAGGCTTTCATTACCAAAGGTGGCAGTGGTTAAGAAGTATCCTAGACCTATGACTCAAACTGATATTCAGAGCTTCTTAGGATTGGCTGGATACTATAAGAGGTTTATGAAGAGTTTCTCGACTATAGCTTCCCCGTTGACTAACTTGACTAAGAAGAAGATGAAGGTCTCTTTGTTGGATACGTGTGAGTATAGTTTCAAGAGGCTAAAAAATAAGCTAACTTCTGCTAAGATTTTGACTTTGCCTGAAGGTAATGATGGTTTGTGGTTTATTATGATGCATCTTATGTGGGACTTAGTTGTATTTTGATACCACATGGTAAGGTGATTGCCGATACTTCTAGACAGTTGAAGGTACATAAGAGGATCTATCATTCTCATGATCTGGAGTTGTTAGCTATTGTTATTGCATTGAAAATCTGGAAACACTATTTGTATGGAGTGCATGTGGACATTTTTTATGATCATAAGTGTCTACAGTATGTTTTCTTTAGGAAGGATCTTAACCTCAAATAGAGAAGATGGCTTGAGCTTCTCAAGGACTATGACATGAGTCTTCACTATTATTTATGTAAGTCTAATGTTTTTGTTGATGCTCTTAGTAGATTGTCCATGGGGATTTTAGCTCATATGGAAAAGGAGAAATTAGATTTGGTGAAGGATATTCATCGCTTAGCTATTCTTAGAGTTTGTCACTTAGATTTCGAGAATAGTGGTATGTTGGTATAGGCAGTGGTTCGATAGTCTCTTGGTGCAGAGATCAAGGAGAAGAAAATTCTAGATCCTATATTGATGAAAATCAAGGGTTATGTAGGTGGCAAAGAGGTAATAGTATTTGAGATTAACGGTGATGGTACTTTGCGGTACCAAGGGATGTTATGTCTTTCTGATGTTGATGGTTCGTGAGAAAGGGTATTGACTGAGGCGAATAAATAGTGCTATATTGTTCATCTCGGTTCAACAAAAATATATCATGATCTCAAGGAGATATATTAGTGAAATGTTATAAAGAAGGATATGGCTAGTTTTGTAGCCAAATGGTTGGTGTGTCAACAAGGAAAAGTTGAGCACATGAGGCTTGGAGGCTTGTATCAGGAGATTGAATCACCGGAATGGAAATAAGAGTGGATCATCATGGATTTCATTACCGGTCTTCCTCAGTGTTAGAACTAATTTGATTTAGTATGGGTCATCATGGATAGGGTGACAAAGTTAGCTCACTTCTTTCAAGTAAGGAATAACTTTTCAGTTGAGGATTATGCTAGGGTGTATCTTCCTGATATTGTGAAGACACATCCAATACCTATTTTAATCATCTATAATAGTGGTATACAATTTTCATCTCACTTTTTGCGGTCATTTCAGAAGGGGTTGGGTACTAAGGTTAGTCTAAGTACTTCATTCCACCCGTAGATGGATGGGCAAGCAGAAAGGTCTATTCAAAAATTGGAAGATATGTTTCGTGCATGTGTGATTGATTATAGTGGTAATTAGGTTGAGCATGCACCTCTTTTAGAGTTTGCTAACAACAATTGTTATTATTCTAGTATTGGTATAGCCCCATATGAGGCATTGTATGGTAGGAGATTAGATCACCTATTGGGTTGTTTAAGCTTTGTGAGGTGGATATGTTTGTCCCAAATTTGGTTTATCAGACTATGGAGAAGGTAAAGGTGATTAAGGAGAGGCTTAAGGATACCTAAAGTCACCAAAAGTCTTGTGCGGATATAAGGCATAGGGACTTAGAGCTTAAGGTTAGGGATAGGTTGTTCCTAAAGGTTTCTTCTATGAAGGGAGTAGTGTAGTTTGGAAAGAATGGGAAGCTCAGTCCCTGGTATGTTGATCTTTATATGGTTTAAAGGAAGATTGGTAATCTTGCATATAAATTAGAGTTGCCTTCTAGTTTGAGCTACATCCATCAAATATTTCATGTCTCTATGTTAAGAAAGTGTATAGGTGATCCTTCATTGGTTGTACCATTGGAAGGTTTGGGTATCTCAAATTCTCTATCTTGTGAAGAGATCCCAGTTGAAATCATGGATCAGCAGGTTCATTGGTTGTGGACAAAGGATGTGCCCTTGTTTAAGTATCTATGGAGAAACCACAAGGTGGAAGAGGGTACTTGGGAAGCGGAAGAGGACATGAAGTCAAAGTTTCCGCACTTTATTTTCGCTTGGTTATGGTTTCAGTTATAAATGCTTGGTTATGGTTTCCCCATGTTTTAATTATGGATATACATTCTTTAATGGTGGTTTGGACATTTGGTTTCATAGGACTGGGTAATTAATACTTGGTTTTGGCTTTGGAAACACTATGCCTCCAATATGTTTGATAAAATGCTTATGAGAATGCTTTTACTTCATTGTTGGACTTTTAATGTAATTATTGCATGGTATAACTTGGTAATGGAACAGTAAATGGTATAAATTGTTTAAATAGTTTGGAATAGTTAAATTGTAAGGTCTTGGTGGTTTTGGTTAGTCAAATTGAAAGCCTTGTGGGGTACAAGGGAATCCCTAAGTAAACTTAATAATGAAACACTTGTGCGGTACACGGATCTCCCAAAGTAAACTTAATAATGAAACCTATTGGTACAAAGGAATCCCTTAACCTTAAAAGGTTGGCTAAAGACATTTCTTGGAATCTATAGTCGGTATACGATCCCACTAATTATAGCTTGTGTTAATAATAAATGGAAATAGGGTCTTACTTATGAGGTAATGGTTTTAATTGGGAAATAATTATGAGGTGTTATATCTAACCGTGAAGATGTGAGTCCAATAGATGGACAATAGAAGCTCATGTTTGCTGGCATAAAGATTTGGTCATGATGAACATATGGGGTACATGGGAATCCCTTAAGTTACAATCGTATATATGTATCATGGAGAGAGAAGGGTACTTGGGAACCCTCTACTCCTATGGTATCTACGGTTCATATGTCTATAAACATCAAAGCTTTTTGAGGGGGTTACACTGGACCCATATAGCTGGTGAGTGGTTTTAGGACAGTTAAGCTACACATACCAGGTTAATGGTTTTAAATACATGATAAACCCAGTTCCCTCTTTCTAGAATGGTTACATAAATATTAGTATGTATGGTAGAGAATGCATATGGTTGTTTTATTTGGATTTAAAGGTTGGCATTATCTTATCCTTATCCTGAGTACTTGCAAGCGTTCACCCGCTAACTCATCTTCAGGCGGCTATATCCCCACATGATGCAAGAATCGGCCATTCTATTTCTCCTGCTTAGTGATTGAATTCGGGATCATCTATTGGAATGAAGTGGTGAGCTTCTATGTTTTGGAAGGCTTTATTTAATATCATGGATATCTTTACATACTTTGGTTATTTTATAGACATTGGTTTTGGCAATGGTTGGGGTATTTCCTAACCGAATATTATTTTTCTTTCTGTTAGAGGCTTTGTGGAACTACTATGGGTTAGAATGGGTGGTGGCACTATTGGTATTAGCCTTAGTATTGTCATTGGTATTGGGGATAATACCTTGTGACTAAATTTATGATTGTTCCATTCTTTTATATTATGTTATGTACAGGAACTTGGTTAGTATTTATCAGTTTTGCTGTGGTTGTTGGTTGGTATTGGATGGTTGAACGTTCTTGGGTTGGTCACGGTTATAGACCTATCCTAGAGTCTGGAATTGTAATCAATGCTATCTTATATAAGTTCAAATTCATCTGAATCAGGGTATGCATATTTAGAGGTTGGGGTGGGTAACGGGGGTTGTCTTTGGTCCTTATTGGACCTGGGATGCCTATTACGACAATGCCATAGTTTGGGTCGCATAATTTAGCAGATTCTTCAAGCTTTATTTGGTTTCAAAGTAGTCTAGCTTTACCCAACCCTCTTCATATATTGAGCTATTTTGTAGTATGATTATAATATTATTCAAGATATGGGATAGGTATTGAGTGTTGGAGGTATGATTGAAAATATTTGGGTTAGTTGGACTATTTATGCTATCTTTAAATTGTAATTTAGGCGTACTTGACATAGTTTCTCATGTTTTTGGATGAATTACTATCTTAGGGATAATTATGGCTTATTTCACATCTAGAAATGAATTTAGAAGCCTTAGCCTAGTCAGGGGTAGAATTTACTTAAAAATAAATTTTAGGGATTAGAAGTGGGCCCCTTCATCCCACCTTCGACAAAGACTTATTTTATCTTTTACAGACCTATTTACGCATATTTTACCCTTATTAGTTATTCTCTTGGGACTTTGATGGGGTTGAATATTTAATAAGTATGCTAATTTGGTAATAGGAGTTGATGCTACTTCCGGGTAAAACCCTATGGTATATTGGTATAGTTTACTTTTATTGTTTTATGGTGTGGCATATGGTTATGGTCTATTTATATGAGTTTTTAGTTCAAGTATAGAAATTGATGATGATATTGACACTATGAGTTTTTGTTAAAGTATGACAAAGGATGTAATAATGTTGATACTATTAAGGATGATATGATGATGGTTATATAAGTTTTGGTTCGATTCTTGCATTGGGAGTTGGGAATGATATAATTTGGTATAGATTGGTGATGGTTATAGCTGATACATGGTAGAGTTATAGATCTTTGATTGTTTATTTCAATTGATTGTACCTTCTAGGATTATGGGGGTCTGTGTTGGGACATTTACTTTTTTACACTTATAGGCTTATGGGTGCCAATTTTGTTGCTATAGATATGTGTTCTTTACTGTGCTATTCTGGAGGTATTTATTTATTCATGTACGGCAGTGTTGGAGGTTCTTTCTAGGTTTTCCCAATTACCTTGACTTATTTTAATTCATCTTGTATCTTATTGTATTTATATCATAATTTAGCTCACTCGGCCGATGATGCTGATCTTAGGTGGATTTATGCACCTAAGTGTTGTTATACACACTTAATTAGCCTACTTTTGAGGGTAGCTCATGTGCGAAATAGGTTAATCTTGGTATAAATGATCATCTAAGTGCTAACATATACGTTGATAGTGGTTAAGGTGTTTTCAAAACAATTTTGGATTCAAAATGTACATTTATAGTTCAAAAAGAAAACAAGTATTCTTAGCCTAAGGTATGTGTTGTTCTAGTTCTTCTCGATGGATTCTATAGTGTTTTAAACTCTAATTCATGGTGTTTTATATTATTGGAAGCTTGGAGAGATGATTAACTTGATGGTGGGATGATATACTAGCTATTTTTTGAAGAGAAAAATCTACCACAGAATAAGGAATGAAAGTCCTAACGCATAGGATAAACTACGACCATAGCTGGACTTTATAAACATAGGGGCGTGCCACACCCCCTAGCCACCACTATAAGGGTATTCCACATCCTTGGTTGCAAACCAAAATTTAAATTCCAGTAGACCTTCATGTTTTTGGTGTGCCACTCTGCCTATGCTGCGTAATAGGGGCGTGGCACATTGGCAATGAAAAATAGGCCAATGTTTGCCAAGTATAAATAGGACAATCCAACCTTATAGTAAACATCTTGGACCACTTGTGGGTGAGAGAATACACTGGATAAGGCTTAAATTAGGTTTCTTAATCCTTTATGTTAGCTTTCTTTGGGATTATTACATGAATTCTATTATTAAGATTCTTTGTAAGTCCATGATTGGCTAAACACCCTCATCTAGGCTTAAGGCTAAGAACATGATTACTTTTCTATTAATTGAGATGGTTTATGTTATTATAATTAGTGGTTTTTCATAAATCATTGTTCTAACTATTCTACGGATTGACGAACCTTAGGATAAATGCATAATTCTATTGTGACCCTGAAAAGAGGAATGATATAATAGAACTTGGAATACAAGGGATGGGATAATAATCATTCAATGAATTGAAGTTATGATTTACATTTAGTATAGGAATATACCAAATGTGCCCTATTTTTTTTATAAATGGGAAGAAATACGAAGACATTTATCTTAGTTCTTGCATCCCCGATCAATGATTTTGATATGAGGATATGTTAGATAGTTGATTTTAGGTTGGGAAGACCAAGATCATGTTATAAACCCCATGAACCAACATCAAGATAATTAACTAAACCAAAAAAATTTATATAGCTAAGTAGGATTTTTCTAGTGCCTTAACCCTAGTTTTTCCCCATTATTGTTCAAGTTCTTTACTTTATTCCATTGTTTACGATTACGTTTAGTTTTAATCTCCAAACGTCTTAAGTTGCTTTAGTACATATTTAATCTGCATAGTGAGGCTAGAATACGATAGTTGTTTAACAAAATTCCCTGTGGGATCGATACTTGGCTTCATAAGGACATTTTACTACTTGGTTGAATATGTACACTTACGTGTGTGCTTAGGCACTACAAGTTTTTTGCGCCATTGTTGGCGAATTGTATATTGGAAATTGCCTTAGTTTTAGAGTTGCATTTTGATTTCATATGTTTTAATTACTTTATCTTAGCTTCTAAATAAGAAGGAATATGTTTGTGAAGCAAGTAAGCTAGTAAGGGACAGGGAGTTAGTTGATCCTTATCTCGAACTTCAGCCACACTTACACTAGTTGAGGAGAAATGTAGTACTTTTACAGGGTACCACAAATTCAGCAAGAGGAAAATAATCCTATACCTATGGCTAAAGATTCACCAGCCTGCAGGATAGTGAGTGAAGTGGCAATCCCTCTCGCAATGAATATTACCTACTGTATCTGTAGATTTGCAGCTGGAGGTAGATTTGATTTAAAGAAGAACATTGTGCAACTGTTGCCTAATAGTAGGCAATTTATTGATTTTTCACATGAAGATCCAAAGGTTCACTTGTAAAAATTATTGGATATTAGTGACATGTTCATCCCCACTGGAGTCTCTACTAATTATATGCGGCTCACTCTCTTCCCCTTCTCAATTTTGGGGGAAGCAAAGAAGTGGTTGAGCACTGCACCAACAACTTCTATTACTACTTAGGATGATCTTGCTAAAAAATTCCTTATTTGTTTCTTCCCATTTGGCAAGACTGCAAGGTTGCATAATGAGATTTAAGCTTTAAGCAGTAGCCAGAGGAAAATATGTATTATGCTTGGGAGAGGTTTAAATCTTTCCTCAGGGACCATCCACATCACCAATTGTCCAATGAGGTATTATCACATACTTTTTTAGAAGCTCTTGATCATAATATATAAAGTTTTGTTAGATTCAGCTGCATGTGGTCAAGCACTGGAGAAAACATATGATGAGTCCTATACCTTGTTGAAACAAATTGACAAGGGAATCCTGACTTAGGATGGTAACATCTCTACAGGTGTAGTTAAAAAGACTATATGGATGATAAATGATAATAATGTCATAGCCTTAGCCACCCAATTATCTTTTCTTCAAAACCACATGATGACATAGTTTAGCAGATTCAATGTGAATTTGGCTCCGACTTAGGTAAATGCAGTTCAATAGACCCCATCATTGTGTGTGAGATTTGTGGAAAAAGTGGTCACTCTGAAGACTTGTGTGGAGAAAATCTGAAGTCTGTGAACTTTGTGGACAATGCAAAGAAACCAACTTATGGTGATGGCTACACTTACAAGTGCCAGAGTTAACCCAATCATGAGTTGGGGGATAATTAGACTAAATAGTTTCAGCAACAACAAGATATGTAGGACAATAATATTGGAGAGATATTGAAGAAGATCTTGGCCAACCAAGAGCAGATGGTTGCTAAAATAAAAAATCAACAAATTTCTCAAAAGAACTTAGAGGCATTGTTAAGGAAGTTAACTCAGGCATAGAATACCATGGCCCAAGGTAAATTTCAAAGTGACACAAAAAATCCAAAACAAGTCATGGAAATCAACTAGAGGTGTGGTAGAGATCTTATTAATAGGCCTCCTTAAAAAATAAGGAGGTATAGGTGGAGCTAGTGTTGTAGTAGGTAGAGAAGTGAGCTAAAGTTGATGGTGTTGAGATTTTAGAGAATTCTAAGTACCCAAAGACCAAAGCAACTGAGAATGTTCCATAAAGGCCATTACCACCATTCCCTCAAAGACTCAAAAATGCCAAGGTGGATGCATGTTTTAAGAAGTTCTTTGACATATTCAGAGAATTTCACATTAATTTTCATTTTTTAGATGTTTTGTAAGTTATGCCTAAGTATGATAAGTACTTAAAGGATGTGATGACTAACAAAACAAACTTGCAGGACTTTTAGACAGTGGTGCTTAAAAAAGTGTATAGTTCAGTGGTGATATGGAAGATGCCAACAAAATTGAAGGACCTGAGGAGTTTCACCCTCCCTATACAAATTAGTGATAGTTATGTAGTCCACGTCTTTAGTGATTTTAGGGGCTAGTATAAACTTGACGTCCCTAATAGTGTTCAATACTCTGGGTTTAGAGAAGTCGAGGCCATGTTCTGTGGTACTCCAAATGGTGGATAAAACTAGAGTTCATCCCAAAGAAATATATTATCCTTGCCAAATTTATTGTTCTTGATTATGATGTATATTATAAGTTAACGATAATATTGGGATATCTATTCTTAGATATTGGAGGAGCACCGATTCATGTGTGAGAGTCCACTCACAAGATGAGATTGGATGATGAAGAGGTGGCCTTCAAAGTCTACAATCCACCTTCCTTGTACAAGTATTTATGAATGATAACAGCAATGGAAGTTAACAAGTATGGGGTGGTAGAGTCCAAACTTCAATTACCTCTCCAAACAATCTCATATAGTTGTTTGAGCCACCATTTGAGCCCAAAAGGGATAAGTTAAAAGAAGATCATCAAAAGGTTATTATTCGGAAAAATGATGACCTTGAGAGTACACACTCAAAAGGGTATAAATGAGTGATAAGATGGCCTCTGAGTAGGAGAAAAATGATAAAAGACAACGGTTGAGGTGTAGTGATGTGGGTCGTGATGCGATACTAAATCAGGCACTGCGTAGGAAGCAACTAAAGTAGAGGTAGGTATTTATTTCTTTGTTTAGGTTTATTTTACTTTTTTTTTGTTTTTATTTTGAGTCACAGGTTGAAAGAAAGTTTGAGTACTGAAAATTTTAGCTAAGAAGCATAGAAAAGACTGGGTGTGGGGTCCACCCGACCTTATTGATGATTATAAATACTACTAGCTAGTCCTAGTGTCCCCAGGGAATATTTATATCTTTGCTTTTGAGTATACTTTAAGGACAAAGTATGTTTTTAAGTTTAGGGTGGGGAAACTTCCCATGGTTTAGGGTGAAGTGATGCTATAGGATTTTAATTCTTAGTTGCTTTCTTGTTTTTGGTTAAATTTGAAAAAATTACACAAAGATTTTTTCTTTGTTTATTTTAATTTTGGGAGATAGTCTAGTACGTGCACACTTCACCCACCCCGTGGTTGTTCTTTTTGGTTATTTTACATAGGGGCGCCCTTTGAACCTAGTACCCTTTTTTCATTTTAGGATTAAATTTTAAAAAAAATTATTTTAGGAATAAGTGAGATGTTCTTGCTTATTGCTACGTATGATTGCATGAGTGAGATGTTCTTGAGCTTACAATTGTATGTGACATGCCTAATATGAAACTTATAATCTGTGTTGTTGTTTTAGTGATATCTTGAGTGTCTTTCTTGTTGTAGTAGTAATGTAAATTCTTTCTTACATGATGATTAAGGTAAAGAGTTGTTCAAGGAGAACAAGGCTTTAAGTGTAGGGTGATGATCTTAGGTGGATTTATGCACTTAAGTTTTGTTATATACGCTTAATTAGCCTAGTTTTGAAGATGTCTCATATGCATAGTGGATTAATATTTTTATAATTTATATTAGAGTGTTAAGTTATGCATTGATAGTCGTTAAGGTGTCTTCAAAACAAGTTTGGATCCAAAATGTACATTTAAAGTTTAAAGGAGAACTAGTATTCTCAGCTTAAGCTATGTGTTGTTTTAGTTCTTCTCGATGAATTCTATGGTGTTGTAAACTCTAAATAGTGAATTATTTATGTTTTAGGAAGCTTGGTGAGATGATTAACTTTATTTTGGGATAATAGACTGGCTGTTTTTCAAAAGGAAAAGCTACCACTAAGCAAGAATGAAAGGCCTAATACATTGGGATAAACAATGACCAAATTTTGATTTAATAGACTTAGGGGTGTGCCATGCCCCTTAGCCATGGATATTAGGCACTGAAATACCCTTGGTTTCAAACTAAAATGTAAATTCCAGTAGCCCTCAAAATTTATGCGTGCCATGCTGCCTAAGTTGTGCGATAAGGGCGTGGCACGTTCACAAAGAAAAATCGTTCAATATTGGCCAAGTATAAATAGGACACTCTAAACTTATGGTAAACATCTAGGACGACTTGTGGGTGATAGAATACACTGGAGAAGGCTTCAATTAGGGTTTTTAATCCTTCACTTTAGTTTGCTCTTAGATTATTGCATGAATCTTATTATTAAGATTCTTTGTTAGTCCATGTGTGGTTAAAAACTCTCATCTGCATTTAAGGCTAAGAACATAAATACTTTTGCTATTAATTGAGTTGGTTTATGTTATTATCATTAGTGGTTGTTCATGTATCCTTGTTTTAACTAATCTACAGATTCACGACCGTTAGGATAAATGCATAAGTCTATTGCGAACCTGGAAGGAGGAATGATAGAGTAAAACGTGGGATACATGGGATGGGATCATAATTATTCAATGAATTGATGTTATGATTTTTGTTAAGGATATGAATATACCTGAATCGCCCTGTTTGGTTTATAAACAAGAAGAAATATAAAGGCGTTCAGCTTATTTCTTGTATCCCCTCTCAATGATATAGTTGTGAGTCTAAGATAGTTGATTTTGGGTTCAAAAGACCAAGATCATATTATAAACCCCATAAATAATTAACCAAGATAATTAACTAGTCCAAAAAATGTATACAGCTAAGTAGGATTGTTCGTAGTACCTTAACCCTGGGCTTCTCCTCATCATTGTTCAGGTCCTTTATTTTAACGTAATGCTTACAATCACTTTTTAGTTTTAATCTCCCCAAAGTTTTAAGTTACTTTAGCACTTTAATCTCCATAGTGAGGCTGGAATAGGATAGTTGGTTAACACAAGTCCCAGAGGGATTGATATTTGGCTTTCATAAGGCCATTTTACTACTTGGTTGACCATGAACACTTGCGTGTGAGCTTGGATGCAATACCTACTGAGTACCCATGGTTTTGGTACTCATACTTTGCTTTTTACCTTTTTAGTGCAAATCCAAGTACTAGTTTCCATCGTTGACATGATGCTTGTGCAGGGTTGATTTTGGAGATTGGGTGAGTTCTTTGAGTTGGAGCTCCCCTCTTACATTCTATTTATCTATGTCTAGTCTTTCATTTTTGAGACATATGGAATATGAATATTCAGTCCTTATGGTTCATTTGTAGTAGCCCTTGAAAAAATATTTCTGAGTCTTGGGATGGTTATTGCTCTTTTATGTATCTATTAGACAATTATGACTGTATTATTGTTGTACTTAACTTTAAAAATGCTGATTCCCACCTTTTTGGTCATTTTCCACAAAGTTAGCCCATCACTTATCGATCTATACTATAGTTTGTCTTACCTACTAGTGGGATATATTCGGTGGCAACATGGCTCATAAATCACGTTGTGACAAATTGGTATTAGAGGCTAGCTTTCATTGATATTATTGGTACAAGAGCAAGTGTCTTGTAGAGTCCCGTAGATTACAACGATGATATTCATTTCTTATCTTTGGGACACTATAGGACATTCTTAGGAGTTCTTCATTTCTTTCACTCATTTTGTGCTAAGAGTCTGATCTGGTTTCTAAAGCATTCTTTTGGTTTCACTCTTTAGCAGATGGCTAGTACACGTGCTACTATTGAATAATAAAAGGGTCTTGAGACTGATCCTAGGGATTCTATCACTATTCATGGATAAATGATAGGTCGTGGAAATCCTAGGGATATATACCTAACTAGGGGCCAAGAGAAAAGTCCTTAACCAAACCGTATTCCTACCCCGAGCTAGATATTCTTCCACCCCATCCACTGGTGGGCCAGGGACCATCCCAAACTCCATTGGTGTTTATTTCCTCTTCACTGCTAAAGGATACTTTGGTTCAGCTTTTGGGATTGATTGGTGGTGCACTGTCTGATGGATAACAGTCTACGAATCAGACTAGTACTGAGGAAAGGGCACAACTTGTAGGTACAACTCATAGAGTTGAGGTTCCTTCTGCACTGGTAATTTCTTAGTCGATGTTGAAATTCATTATCTATGTCATTATGTGTATCTACTCTCATGGGTGATTCTTTAGTTAGGGATCGAGTTTATAGATCATGTATCATGACAACTTGAGAGTTTTATACACAGAGAAATCTTATTGTATTGGCTATGGTGGATTTTTATGTTCTTCTAGGCATGGACTTTTTATCCCACTGTCATGCAATCCTAGATTATTTTTCCAAGACCATTACCTTAGCCATGCCTCACATACCCACGGTCATGTGGCAAGGAACGGTTAGCTGCGAGCCTATCGGGATTATATCTTATATTCATGTTAGGGGACTTATTTTTAGGATTTCTATGTATTATCTCGCTCATTTTGTGACGTTAGTGTGGGGAGTCCGTCACTTGACTCTATTCCTGTAGTTCATGAGTTTTTGGATATTTTCCCTACTGATCTACCTAGTCTTTCTCCTAAACATGATATTAAATTTGTTTTTGATCTTTAGTTGGGAACCCAACCTATTTCTGTATCACCTTACCATATGTGTAACACCTTATATTTTCCTAGCATAATATAAGTCCCAATACATGAGTATTCGTATATGAAAATTTTGAAATACTCATTATTTCTTAGTTTAGAGCCTACCATTGCATAGGAAATTCAATTAGCTTTCCAACAAAATAAAATTCCCCCAAATCCGATAACCGGGTAAGAAGTTATGGAAATTTTATGTTTCTGTTACAAAAACACATCATTTTAACCTATAGCACGTCACGGAGCAGACCAATCTCCCATTTGACAAAATCCAGTAAGGGTTAATAATCCTAGTGCGTCGCTCCATAGTTCAATGTCTTTTTTGTCATTATCTAGTGGATCTCCATGATCATGGCGTGTTGCGGAGATGGCCGAAATGGCATCCACAGGATTACCGTGATGGTGGCATGTCATGGCATTTGTCCAGGTCCCAGTTGTCCCTTTTCCAGTGGCTTGGGGCGATAGTAGCGCATCGCGCCAAGGCTAAAATCAGGATTTCAATTTCCAGGTTATGTTTTAAAATTCATTTAAGGATACTTGGATCTTTTTCCGAAGTCCTAAACATTCCCTAACCATGAAATTTAACCCTTAATTTACCAAATACTCATCATTATTCACTTTCTCTCAAATTAAAAATTCCCTCTTTCAAGAACAATAAACCCTAGCTCTCAAGAATCCAGGTCAAATCTAAAGAACACTCCATCAATCCTTCCAAATTCGTTATCTCAGGTATGTTACATGTTCATCCATGGAGTCCAAGCAACCTTTTTAAATTATAAAATTGTGATATTTTCAAGTTATGGTGTTTTAAATTGGGACTTCACCCATCAATCTCCATGAACTATGATTCTATACCATGTTACCATGAAATTATTGTTATTATTCAATCCACCATGTTTTCATATTATTATTTATTAAATTAAACCATAATATAATGCTATTATGATGAATCCATGCTATTTCTACAAGTTCCATAAAAAGGCCTTCAAGAGTGATTTATTTAATAAGAGCCTTCATGTTTTGGCCTTCAAGCTTTATTGTCTTTTCAGTATTGTTGTTTTGAGTCCTAGGGGTATCGAATACCCAAAAACCATAGCTGTGTATTTAGTCTAGGCTTAGTACATTACTGAATAGTCTTCAGATTATATTATGAGGATTATCAAAATTATCAAATATCAGTTATTCAACTCAGAACAGTCTAGTATCTCAGTATCTTTCAGTTGGGAGTAGGATTTAGTACCAAGCCAGTGTAGGGATGGAGGCTTCCCCATCAGATAGGAAGAGTTATTAGTAGCAGTCCCTATACTTCAGAACTACGTAGCCAGCAAAGGATATAAGTAGTCACCTATCAGACTAGGCTTAACTATCTCACAAGGGTCACCCATCAGTTCAGGCTTGACACCTTTAGTCTTTTGGACATTTATCAGTTTAGTGGATCCACATAGCCATCGTTAGAACCCATGGCACGGTATTAACACCCTTCCAACTAGGGTTATAGGTTGGACCCTGATTATCTCAAATTAGGGAATGTCGGTTAGATGATACCTCTCACAGTCTCTAATATAGTCTCAGTTACAGTCCCAGCTCAGTTATTCAGTCGTAGTGTTGTTTGACCAAAGCATACAGATTTCAGTTATCTTAGTATATCAGTTTAAATATTTTACTTAGTTCATGTTATATGCTTGGTCATGCATCCATAATATTTATAGATTTTCCTGTATTTTTAGTATCTACAAATTCCATGCTCTTTATTCAGTACTCCATGCTTTACATGTATGTCAAGCTAATTATTATCATTTCTATTCATAAGACCAAGCACATCAGCCTACCTCATTTATCATACTAGTACATTCAAAGTACTGATTGCATACCTTTATTTCGGGCTATGATGTCTCATATCATTGGTGCTAACGCTTAGTTCTCGAATTACACCTAGATTCTCAGATTATCAACAGTACAGTAGTAATGGTGACTCCTCATCATTCAAGGAAAGATCATATTACTTTATGTCTTTATGTCAGTAGTTAGTAGAATTAGTTGGGGCCGGTACCATCAACTCGTAGTACCCAGTTAGAGGCTTTTCAGATACTATAGTCAGCTATTCAGACTATTCAGACTTTAGTATTTTGATTAGATTCATAATTCAATAGTTATTTCAATATTAAACCTTATGGAATTTCAGTTATTCTTCCGCATTCACGATTATATTATTCAGTCACAGCATGTACAACTCATAGGTTAGACTATGGTATCTCAGGACCGTAAGCACCATGTTATGACTTGGGGGTAATCTGAGGCCATTATAAAATTGGTATCAGAGCCTAATGTTATAAAGTGTCCTAGGAATTCTGAAAGCCACTTCAAGTAGAGTCTTATGCATAGGTGTGTAGCGCGCCATACTTATAGACGAGAGGCTACAAGGAATGTAGAAAAAAGTTTCTCTTCTCTTAAGTATTCATGTCGTGTGATTGAGGATGAGCTTAAGTTAAAACCTCAATCTAATCTATTTCTTCCTTTCATTTACAAAACACGCCTCTCAAGAAGAACAAAAGAAAAATAGGAACTCAGCCAGCCCATCCAGGTAGATCCTTTTGATGAGTATGTCTCTCACACAGAATTAAGGGTTGCGTTCACTACTCTATCAAACTCCATAGCAGCACAGAATAAATAGCCAGCCTATCTAGTGGCCAATACTACAACAACTAAACTTTGGGATTTCACCCTAGTGAAACCTGCTTATTTCATGATCCAAGTCTAAAAAGGATCCACAGGAATTCATAGATATGGTTCAGAAGGTAATGGATGCTATGAGGGCGACGTCTAGTAAGAGTGCCGAGTTGGCTGTATATCAATTGTAGGATGTATCCCACACTTGGTTTAAGTACTAAGAAGTTGATAGAGGTGTTGATTCATGGTCTGTATAATAGGAAAAGTTTTCCATGACTTTCTTGGACAAATTCTCTCCATTAGAGTTGAGGGAGGCTTAAGTGTTAGAATTTATTAATTTGAGGCAAGGCAGCATGAGTGTGAGGGTGTATTCTCTCAAGCTCACTCAATTAGCTAGATGTGTTTCTCATATGGTAGCTGACAGTAGGTCCAAGATGAGTAAGTTTATATATGGTGTGTCTGATAGTGTGTTCAAGGAGTGTAGGACCGCAATGCTAATTAGTAAGATAGATTTGTCTATGGTAATGGTCCATGCTTAATAGATATAAGATAAAAAGATTAAGAAGAGGGAGAGAGGAAAAAAGAGATCTAGGATAGATAGTTTTAATTTTAATCTGCCAAAGTAAGTAGGTGGTAATTGTTCTCAATTTTATTAGAGGTCTTCAGGCCCAGTACGTTCTTCAGCCAGTGCCCCAGTACCCAAATTCAGAAATGACAATAGGGATAGGGCACCAGGCTCTATGTCCCAGGTCAATGTTAGAATTACTCATACCAATCCTTTATGTCAGAAGTATGGCAGACACCATCAGGGTGAGCGTAGAGCGGGTAGTGATGTGTGGTTTAGGTATGGAAAGCTAGGACATCGGATTCGGGAGTGTTGGGTAGTTTCTCATAAAGGTGGGGATGCACGCCAACAGGGCCAGTCCCACCAGTTATCAGTTGTATTCAGTCGCCCAACTCAGTAGGGTGTCGCTTCCAGTGCTACCAGTGGTCAACATTCGAACAGATTATATTCTCTTCAATCTTGCTAAGATCAGGAAAATTCTCCTGATGTAGTTATTAGTACGTTGCAGGTCTTTCACTTACATGTTAATTCTTTACTAGACCCTGGAGCTTCTCTTTCTTTTGAAACTCCATACATAGTTGTCAATTTTGGAGTCAGTCCCAAAACTCTCACATATCCCTTTTCAGTGTCTACTCTGGTAGGCATTTACATTATAGCCAGACAGGTATACTGGAACTATCCGGTCACAATATCTCAAAAAGTTACCTCAATTGATCTCATGGCGTTGAGATGATGGATTTTGATGTCATTCTCGACATGGATTGGCTCCACACATGCTATGCCTCAGTTGATTATAGAAATAGAATGGTTCATTTTTAGTTCCCAAATAAACCAGTCCTTTAATGGAGGGGTAGTACTACAGCTCTTAAAGGTCAGTTGATTTTATACGTTAGAGCAAGAAATATGATATCCAAGGGGGGTGTCTACCATCTTTTACAAGTCAAATACACTAAATCATAAACTGCTACTCTTGAGTTAGTCCCAGTAGTAAGTGAATTCTCAAATATATTTCCTGAAGTTCCTCTAGAAAGGGAAATCGACTTTAGAATACACATTCTCCCAGATACTCAGCCTATATCTATTCCGCCATACAAAATGGCTCCAGCCAAACTCAAAGAATTGAAAGAGCAGTTGAAGGATCTCTTAGATAAGGGGTTAATCAGACCCAATATCTCTCCGTGGGGCACACCTATTTTATTCGTGGGTAAGAAAGATGGTTCTCTCGGAATGTGCATAGACTATAGTTAGTTGTAAAAAGGTCATAGTCAAGAATAAATATCCACTTCCTAGAATCGATTATTTGGTCGACCAATATCAGGGTGCCAGTTAATTTTCCAAGATAGACCTCAGATCAGGCTATTATCAGCTTAGAGTCAGAGAATGTGATATTCTGAAAATTGCTTTTCAAACTTGGTATGGTCACTTCAAATTTCTAGTAATGTTCTTTGGTTTAGAAATTCCCCAGTAGCCTTCATGGACTTGATGAAATAGGTGTTCAAGTAGTACTTGGACATGTTCATCATAGTATTCACTGATGATATTCTTGTTTACTCCCATAGCAAAAACAATCATGTAGACCATCTCAGAATAGTGTTGTAAACTCTTAGAGCCCATCAGAGCGTGTGTTGTTAATTTCAAGGGTAGTTGGGATGACCATTTGCCTTTGATTGATTTCTTTTACAATAAAAACTTTTTTTCCAGTATCTGTATGGCTCTATTTAAAGCTCTCCATAGTAGGAGATATAGATCTCCAATTGGTTGGTTTGAAGTATGTCACGCCACAGTAGTAGGGCCTGACTTGGTGTTTGATACGTTAGAGAAGGTTCAGTTGATCATAGAAATGGTTAGGGATTCCCAGAGCTGACAGAAAATGTATGCCGATATGAGAAGAAAGGATCTCAAGTTTGAGGTTGGTAATCTTGTGTTCTTGAAAATCTCTCCCATGAAGGGAGTGAGGAAATTCGGCATGAAAGGGAAACTCAGTCCATGATATAATGATCCCTTCAGAATTCTTAGACATTTTAGAAAGGTAGCTTACGAGCTAGAGTTTCCTTTAGATTTATCCTCGGTACACCCAATGTTCCATGTCTCATTGTTGAAAAATTTTATTGGTGATCCAGTTGTAGTTGTTCCCACAAAAGTGTAGATATTCAGAACAGTCTTTCCTTTGAGAAAGTTTTAGTCAAAATTCTTGATCATCAAGTTCATAGACTAAGAAACAAAGAAGTTCCACTAGTCAAAGTTCTTTGGTGGAATCAGTCCGTTGAGGGAGCCACTTGGGTAGCAGAATCAGATATGCGTACTAAGTACCCTCATCTTTTCTCCACAAATCTAGATTTAGTATAAGGTACCAATCTTCTTAAGATTTTTTGTTCTTTGTCATGCTCAGTTTCAGCCGCACATCGTGTTCATGTCAATTGTGCATTCATGAATCAATTTAGTCATGCATTCCATGCATCCAACATGCATATTCAGTGTGTAAGCTCAGTCCATCAATTCCCTCATCTTAACTAGTTTAGTTCAGGGACAAATGATCCCAAGGGGGAGATATTGTAACACCTCATATTTTCCTAGAATAATCTAAGTCCAACTACATGAGTATTTGTTTATGAAACTTTTGAAATACTCATTATTTCTTTGTTTATAGCCTACCATTGCATAGGAAATTCAATTGGTTTTCTAATAATTTAAAATTTGCCCAAATCCGATAAACGGGTAAAAAGTTATGGGAATTTTAAGTTTCACTTGGAAAACCCCATCATTTTAACCTCTAGCGCATTGTGGAGCAAGCCAATCTCCCATTTGAAAAAATCCTAAAAGGGTCCGCAATCCTGGCACATTGCTCCATAGGTCAATTTCCTGTTTGTCAATTTCTAGTGGGTCTCTACGATCAGGGTGCATCACGGGGATGGCCAAAATGGCATCCACAGGCTTACTGCGATGGTGGCACATCACAACATTTGTCTCAGTCCCAGTTGTCCCTTTTCCGGTGGCTTGGAGCGATAGTGGCGCATTGCGCCAAGGCCTAAAATCAGGATTTCAATTTCCATGTTATGCTTTTTAAAATTGTTTAAGGGTAGTTTGGTCTTTTTCCTAAGTCCCAAACTCACACTAAACACAAAATTTAACTCCTAATTAACCTAAATACTCATCATTATTCACTTTTTCTCAAATTAAAAATCCTCTCTTTCAAGAACAAGAAACCCTAACTCTCAAGAATCAAGGTCAAATCTCAAAAACTCTCCATCAATCCTTCCAAATTCATTATCTATGGTATGTTATATGTTCATCCATAGATCCCTTTCATCCATGGAGTCCAAGCAACCTTTTTAAATTATAAAATTGTGATCTTTTCAAGTTATTGTGTTTTAAATTGGGATTTCACCCATGAATCTCCATGAACTATGATTGTATACCATGTTACCATGAAATTATTGTTATTATTCAATCCTTTATGTTTTGATATTATTATTTATTGAATTAAACCATGATATAATTTTATTATGATGAATCCATGCTATTTTTAAAAATTCCATGACATCCCTATGATCTTTTAAAAACTATGAACTACAAGTGCTTGATAAAATAACTACAATAGTGATTTATTTAATAAGAGCCTTGATGTTTTGTCCTTTAAGCTTTAGTGTCTTTTCAGTATTGTTGTTTTGAGTCCTGGGGGTATCGAATACCCAAAAACTATAGTTGTTATTTATTCTATCCTCAGTACATTACATAATGATCTTTAGAATGTATTATGAGCATTATCAAAATAGTTAGATATTAGTTATTCAACTCAGAACAATCTAGTATCTCAGTTTCTTTCAGTTGGGAGTAGGATTTAACACTGAGTGAGTATAGGGATGGAGGCTTCCCCGTCAGATAGGCAGAGTCTTTAGTACCAGTTGCTATACTTCAGAACTATGTAGTCAGCGTAGGATATGAATAGTTACCCATCAGAGTAGGCTTGACTATCTTGCAGGGGTCACCAGTCAGTTCAAAATTAACAACTTTAGTATTTTGGACACTATATCAATTTAATGGATCCAAACAGCCATCGTTAGTACCCGTGGCATGGTATTAACACCCTTCTTACTAGGGTTGCAGGTTCGACCCCAATTAGTTTAAATTGGGGAATGTCGGTTAGATGATACCTCCCATAGTCTTAGATATAGTCTTAGTTACAGTCATAACTCAGTTATTCTATCTTAGTGTTATTTGACTAAAGCATACATCTTTCAATTATATTAGTATATTAGTTTAGAGATTTTACTCGGTTCATGTTATAGTTTAATCATGCATCAACAGTATTTACATATTTTTCTTTATTTTTAGTATCTATAGATTCCATGCTCTTTATTCAGTACTCCATGCTTTACATGTATGTCCAGTTAGTTATTATCATTTCTATTCATCAGACCATGCATATTAGCCTAACTTATTTAGTATACTAGTACATTCAAAGTACTGATCGCATACCTTTCTTTCGTGCTATGATGTCTCATATCATAGGTGCTAACGCTCAGTTCCGGGATTGCACCTACATTCTCAGATTATCAGTAGTACAGTAGCATGGTGAGTTCTTATCATTCGAGGAAAGATTATATTACTTCATGTCTTTATCTCAGTAGTTAGTAGAGTTAGTTAGGGCCTATCTCATCAACTTATAGTGTCCAGTTTAGTGGCTTTTCAGACACTACAGTTAGCTATTCAGACTTCAGTATTTTTATTAGATTCATAATTTAGTACTTATTTCATTATTAAAACATTATGGAAATTCAGTTATTTATATGCATTCATGATTATATTATTCAGTGCTCACAACAGGTACCAGCTCATGGGTAATGTAATACCCCAGAAAATTTTTTCGTTGAAATTTTATACGTAAACATTTTGGGATCCTATCTTCGATAATGATTTATAATTTTTCTTTATGTCATTTCTTGGATTTTTACCCACCACTTCGTAGACCGTCGAATAATCTTTCCAACGATATGTGGATCACCCAAAACGGATACTCGAGCGATGAGTTACGACCACTCCAATCAAACTACGACCATTCCGATCAAACTATGAATAGTAAAACATGTAGGGAAAAAGTACTAAGGCCAGGCATATTTTTTCTCCAAGTTTAAATGATCATATGACCTTTAACATAATGAACTATGTGAGTTGCTATATATCAACAGATAGCCCTAAGAGTCTTCTTTTCAATGAAATTGGTTTCATCCAATTTGGACATCGAAGTAAAAAGTTATCGCCAATTTACTTCAGCCTATCGGATAGATCACTAAAGGGTATATTTGACATTAATTGATTTTTAAAGGTATTTTGGTCATTTCCCATTATTTTAACCCTCTATATATACCCCCTTTGAGCTGAATTGTCATTCATTTTCTCTCATTTCTCTTATGTCGCTCTCTCAAAATATATGCATATAAATATATAGAATAAGAGGAGTTAGGGTTAGGGTTCCAATTGGGGAAAAATTGATTCAAGGCTTCGCTTCACGAATTGCTTCCGTCAATCTCTTCGGCTACGAAATCTAAGGTATGCAAGTGTTTATCTATGGGCTCTTTTCATCCATAGATCCCACAAATCCTTTTTCAAAGGCTCAAGATACATATGTATATATATATATGATTATACTTTCTAAAATTTTATTACGTATGTGTGTAGTATTCACATGATGGTTGAGATATATGTGTGGGATGATTATGTATGGACCCAAAGCATGCTCCCCACGTGTTCGATTGATGATTGTATGAATAAATGAGGCCATTTGATTTGCTAAGTTTGAATTTCTCAATTATTTATTGTGTATGATGGCCTATGGGCATGTTGTGTATGAGTTATCTATTTTGTGTTACTTTATCCTATTGCGTACTGGGGTACGTATGCCTAAAATAGTCTGCTGGTCTAGAGCCGAATCGATTTCACGGTAATCTCAATCAAGCGATGAATAATGAACTCCCAGTTAGTTTCAAAACTTGTGGAAAACTCAGTAATATCGGAAATCATTCTATATCGAATACTCGGGCCATGAAGCTCTTAAATCTTACATATCAATTCACTCTGTTATAGACCTCTGTACGTTTTGTTAGAGAGTAAGCTTATCTTAAAAGTAAGTGGCATTTAAAAATACTCCGTCAGAGAATGGAATCAAGAAAACTCTGTCATATTAATAAAGTATAATGATTTGAGAACAGATTCAGTTCAATTGAGTACAGTTAAGAACTGGTCAAGTGTCTTTTAGTTGGAAGTAGGATTCAGCACCGAGCGATCAAAGGATGGGAACATTCCTGCGAGTAGAGGGTTTGATTCCTGGTAGCAATCCTTATGCTCCAGAACTACGTCGCCCACATTGGTTGAGATATCTATCCTTCTAGTAGAGGGTTAGATGAGGTGGTTGTCCTGCGAGAAGAGGTTCCCACCATTCTTATTTGAGGTCTTGATAGTAGAGGGTCCTATGCAGTTGTCTTTACTAGTGACACGGTATTGACACCCTTCTAGCTGTAGTATAGGTTGGATCCCACTTATGGTAAGTAGGGCATCTCGGTTAAATGATCACTCCCATAGTTTCAGTAATAGTCTCAAAAAAAAACTCAGTTAAGTGCAGAAGTTGAGGCTGTCAGATAAAGACCTCCCAGTATTGCCATCATTATCATTGAGTAGAGATACTTCCTGCGAGATAAGGGTTGCTCTCAAACTTATTTACCTATTATCATTATCATTGAGTAGAGAGACTTCCTGCGAGATGAGGGTTGCTCTCGGACTTATTTACCCATTATCATTATCATTGAGTATAGAGAGATGAGGGTTGATCTCAGATTCAGTTGTTCAGTGTTCCAAAGTTGGTAAATTTGAATATCAAATATCAGTAATATCAGTTATCCAATTTCTCAATATGGATAAGTACAGATTTCAGCTCTAGTAGCTTCAGATACTCAGTATCTCATTGTCAGTATTATTATTTTTTGGGTGTCAGTGTTCAAACTGTAACATTCGGTGTCATGATGATTTCAGTTGTTCTTTATGCATCCATATGTGTATTGTTGATCAGACATGTTTCAAAATTGGTATTTGCAGAGCTTCTATATATGTTTATTCCAGTGAATACATATTTTTTAGATTGTTATGTTTATGCATAAACCTTATATTTCACCTTACCCTATCATTGCATACTCAGTACATTCTTTTTCTGATGCATTCGCGCTACGGTGTTTTCCCCACCATAGGTTCAGAAGAGCGAGATTCAGAGTATATTTAGCTGTCAGATCTTATAGCAGTGGGTGCAGCAGTGAGTCCTCATCATCCGAGGATATTCTATTTTAGTGTTTTGATATTTTAGTAGAGGGAGTTAGTTGGGGAATTGTCCCATCAACTCCACAGTTCAAACAGTGTAGAGGCTTTTCAGATAGATGTATTAGTGTGTGGTGTAAGGCATTGTATATTTCTAGATGTTTAAACCTTATGGCAAGATTTAGCCAGTTTCCGCATTTATCATATTATATTATGCAGTGAACAAATATAGATATCAGTGAAGGGTTAGCTTGTGGTCCCTCGGGGTCACGAGCACTGTGTGGCATTCTGGTTCATGGGAATAGAGGCGTTAAGAACTTGGTGTCAGAGCCTAAGGTTCAACAGTGTCCTAGGGAGTCTAAAAAGACGCATCTAGTAGAGTCTTGTACAAGAGTATTTTGCATGCCACATTCATGTACGGGAGGCTATGGGATATTTAGAAGAGTTTTCCTTCTTTCATGAACCAGATCGTGCTATAGCAATATTTTTCAAGAGAGTTATATAGACTCATGTAATGTTCTACTTATGCCAGATTTACCTTACTCTTAAGGTAATAGAAGTAGTGAAACCAAAGTCTTTTGGATAGAACTTTTTCTGACGGTCCCCACAGATAGTTTTGGGACTGTGTTCTCTAAAATGAGCAGAGTATGCCTTATCGAGTTAGTTGTTTATATGGTGAATGAATAGGCTTGAAATCATATATATAAGAATCTATATGTGGAAGTTGGGAATTATATGTGTTGACTGATAGAGATATAGCTGCGATTCCCATGGTGTGGAGAAGTATAAGTTTAAGAGATGTGTTATTTGAAGGCTAGAATAAGAATAGTATGTTTATTAAAGATTTGTGGATATTCATGTTATGTTTTAGAAGGTAAGCTTAAATCTTTGAAGAATGTAAGTCTGTGTACTCCAAACTAAGTATTAAGATGTGAATATGGTATTAGTATCCTATGAAGAAATCAAAGCAGATGATGTGTTCAGTGAGACCAGAAAGTATCGAAAAGAGTGTATGTATGTGTTGATGATTATAGAGACTATTGAAAGATAAGAATTGTATTCTAAGAAATAGCACTGGTATTAGCATCAGTAGTGAATTCATGCTTTTAGGAGCAGTTCTCCGGGATGAGTTAAGTTATCACTTATGTGTATCATTGTGCCCTAGACTCTAGAGTAAATTGATTTCCGTTCAGTTTGGAGTTTAGTCAAGTGTTCACAAGTGTAGGTGATGACTAAATGGTAAGAGAAGGTGATAGAGGAAGTGATAAAGTTAAACCTGTATGAATTGTTTTCTCATCTTTTCTTCTAACCCTGTTATTGGAAATTCTGAGCATGTCATTATTCTGAAGTGGAATATCCTAGTGGTTATGAATATAACTCAGTTCTTGCATTGTGTATCATGCATATAATTTACTTCATAGGTGCCCTGTATGCCACTTCGATATTGTTGTAAAGTAATTGTAAAGGGGCGTGGTGTCCCAAGGGGGAGATACCCCATATAGTTGCATATTCAGATTTTTATCATAAGTATTACATCAGTTGTCATTACATATTCAAGTACATGTTCATACATCTGTTTAACTGTGTTCTCATGCATCAGACACGCATGCATATTGTGAGAAATTCGAGTGATTAAGAAATACAATTGTGTGACTCAGAAAGTAGTACAGTGAAATGGTTATGCATTAGATTCGTATGTTACGTGGTAGTAGAAAGAGCTCAGTTGGTCAGTGTATTCGGTTATGTGTTCATGTATGAAGTATCCATTGGTAGTAATGAAAGACTCAATTTGACAGTCATGTATTCCTGAAAGTATCTCATTTACATACTTTTGTATTAGATATGCATACTTACCATAAGAATCCAACTTAATTATTCATTGATTCAGTGTGTATTCCAAGCATTAGGCATACATGTTTGGTGTAAGCACCCAGTTTATCAGTAGTTCCGGTCGTATAGATAAGTTTCAGATGTTCATGTTCCTTAAGTAAGTTCAGTCGATTGGTACTCTTATCCTATCAATCGACATTCGAGGACGAATTTTTACAAGGTGGAGATGATGTAATACCCCTAAAAAATTTTAGTTGAAATTTTATGCGTAAACGTGTTGGGATCCTATCTTTAAGAATGATTTATAATTTTTCGGTGTGTTATTTCTTGGATTTCGACCCAACATTTCGTAGAGAATCGAATAATCTTTCCAATGATATGTGTATCACCCAAAATGGACATTCGAGCGATGAGTTACAACAATTTCGATCAAACTACGACCATTCCGATCGAACTGTGAAAAGTAAAACGTGCAGGAAAAAAAGTACTGAGGCCAGGCGTATTTTTTCTCCAAATTTAAATGATCATAACTCCTTGTACATATTGAACTGTGTGAGCTGCTATATATCAACGGAAATCCCTGAGAGTCGTCTTTTCAATTAAATTGGTTTCATTCAATTTGGACATCGGAGTAAAAAGTTATGGCCAATTTACTTCAGCCTATCGGATAGATCACTGAAGGGCAGATTTGATATTAATTGATTTTTAAAGGTATTTTGGTCATTTCCCATTATTGTAACCCTCTATATATACCCCCTTTGAGCTGAGAATTGTCATGAATTTTCTCTCATTTCTTTTATATCTCTCTCTCAAAATATATGTATATATATATATATAGAAGAAGAAGAAGAAGAGTTAGGTTTAGGGTTCCAATTGGGGGAAAATCGATTCAAGGCTTTGCTTCGTGAATTGCTTCAGTCAATCTCTTTGGCTACGAAATCTAAGGTATGCAAGTATATATCTATGGGCATCTTTCGTCCATAGAGCCGACAAATCCTTTTTCAAAGGCTCAAGATACATGTGTGTATATATATATATATATATAATTATACTTTCTAAATTTTCATTGTGTATGTGTGTAGTATTCACGTGATGGTTGAGATATATGTGTGGGATGATTATGTGTTTTGGTTGAAGTATATGTGTGTAGTATTTGTGTGATGGTTGGTGATTATGTTATTGAAGTTGATGATATCCAAGAAGGGATCTTTGTATGTTTGTGGAAACTATGGTGGTGTGTGATGAATCCACCTATGCCTAAGAAGTGCATGTAAGGTGTTTGTGCAAATACATAAGAGACTAGAGATTTTATTTTTATAAAATAATAGGTCCAAAATTAATTGATTATGAATATATGATGATTTAAAATGTTAAGCCTTGATTTATACTATTATTCCATTATTTCTTTGTTATGACTTGATAATTGTTATTGGAAATTATATATCCCTATTATTGATTGATATGTCAAATATTTTCTAAATGTGAGTTGGATTGTGAATTGAGAAATATGGATGCTGAAGTTGAAGGATTATGGTGTTGTGGTGCATAAAATTGTGCATTAAACCTATGCCCTAAATGGTTCATGTAAGGTGATTGCTAAAATGCCTATGTGAAGAAGAATTAAGTATTTGACATGTTTGTTATCCAAATTATGATTTCATGCCATATCCATATGCTTAACTTATGTCTACCATATGTTTGAAAAAATATTTAAAAAAATAGGAAATTATGCATTGTGGTTCATTAGGTCTTAAAAGATAAATTAATGCTTTATTCCTATGGATAGTTGATTTCCTTGAATTTGTGGTGCATTGTGGGTGTATGATGGAATGCCATGATGAATTATTGAGGTAAATATGATTTTTGTGCATAGTATTTGCTATGGACCCAAAGCATTCTCCCCACGTGTTCAATGGGATGCTTATATGAAGAAATGAGGCCACTTGATTTGCTAAGTGTGAAGTCCTCAATTATGTGTTGCGTATGATGGCCTATGGGCACGTTGTGTATAAGTTATCTATCTTGTTACTTTATGCTATTGTATGCTGGGGGTACGTATGCCCAAAATAGTCTATTGGTCTAGAGCCGAGTCAGTTTCAGGTAATCTCAATCGAGCGATGAACAATGAACACGCAGTTAGTTTCAAAACTTGTGGAAAACTCAGTAATCTCGGAAATCATTCTATATCAAATACTCGGGACATGAAGCTCTGAAATCTTACATAACAATTCACTCCGTTACAGACCTCTGTACATTTTGTGAGATAGTAAGTTTATCTTAAAAGTAAGTGGCATTTAGAAATACTCCGTCAGAGTACGGAATCAAGAGAACTCTGTTATATTGATAAAGTATCATGATGTGAGAACAGACTCAGTTGATTTGAGTACAGTTAAGAACCGGTTAAGTATCTATCAATTGGGAGTAGTATTCAGCACCGAGCGAGCTAAGGATGGGAATATTCCTGAGAGTAGAGAGTTCGATTCCTGGTAGCAATCCTTATGTTCCAGAACTACGTTGCTAGCATAGGTTGAGACATCTATCCTGCGAGTATAGGGTTAGATGAGGTGGTTATCCTGCGAGTAGAGGGTGATGATAGGCAAATTTACGTGCCTATATCAATATATTTTACCCATATTTTAGCCTAGTTTTGAGAACTAATTATATATTTCATGCACTTTTAGTCCTTTTTCCTGTAAATGAGCTGACAAACATGATTAGGAAGGTTTCAGGTATAAATGATGCAAAATACAGCATTTTACGGCTTACTTGACGCAAAAGAAAGCTCACAAACGAAGTAGAAAGGAGCTGGACGCCTAAGGACCAAATCTGCTGCATGGAAAATCTGTCCCGGGCTAAAACAGCATTTCTGAAGACTTTGGGGACTTACAGACACAAAGCTGGATTTTTACAAAGATACATTAACCTAGTATAATTAGGTTATGTGTTTCACTAATCTATTTGGATTATGATATTGTAACCTTACCCTAGTACATTTGGGTCAAGGATTTCATTAGTATATTAGGATTTGGTTATTTATTTCATTAGCTTAGTAGGAGTAGGATAGGAGTATTATAAATACCCTATCATGCTAGAGATTTTTATTCATCTTCTAACATTCATTCTTCATTCTTCACTTAATTCAACAATTAATTTTCTTCCATCCCTCTCATATTCCACCACAAACACTTCTAATCTACTCTTCTATTCATCTATTCCACAACAAGAGAATCGTTACTCGCTACGGAATCACCAAAACCACACGCCTAACACCTTTTTCACACGCCATCCACCATGCAAAACGTGATATCCTTCGCATTCATGGGTAACTAAACCTCTTAGTTGGGGTTATGGAAGCCGAATGAGTTACTATCTATAGCTGTGAGTTTGTGAGTTCAAGACAAGTATATTGCTTATATCATTACGCTCTTCATCTTAATCTACATTCTTGTGGCTGCAGACGCATAGAATAACGCCAGTCTAACATTTAACTTGTTCGAGAGAAAGGTTAATTGTCTGGAAAAGAGATAATGTCAAGGTAGTAGGACACCCTTTCCTATTAAAAAGCTAGTGCCGTAACTGGACTAACCTCTTGGAGAATTCGTACCGTTAGACACGCTTTAAGATCGAGAGAGTTAAAGTGAAATAGTCCTTGTTTAGGTCGAGAGACACTTGGATTTACCATCGACTACAATTCTCTATAAGCAATTGCATGTCAAGACTCTACACACTCATAGCCAATAGAGACGTATACCTCTGAAGGTGGACATAACCCCAACGCCTCAATTCCCATTGTTCACAACCCACATAACAATCTTTCTCTTTTACTTTGTTATTTTCAGCTTTTATTACTTTGGTTACTTATTACAATCCCCCCATTCTTACGAGACTTGCACCAAAAGTTTAGTAATTTTGCTTACTTGTTGGCCAAGCTATTCCCTGTGGGATCGACACCCAACCCAGGTTGGGTTCTATATTTGCTAACGACCGCTTTACACTCTTACGAGAGCTGTAGATTGAGCGTTATCAGAGGGTCCAACCGTTCTCATTTAAGGTCCTGTTAGTAGAGGGTCCTATGAAGTTATCTTTACTATTGGGGTGGGATTGACACTCTTTCAGCTGGGGTACAGGTTGGATCCGACTTATGGTAAGTCAGGCATGTCAGTTAAATGATCACTCCTATAGTTTTAGTAACAGTTCAGAAAAGAACTCAGTTAATGTCAAGAAGTTGAGGCTGTCAAATACAGGCCTCCTAGTATTGTTATCATTATCATTGAGTAGATAAACTTCCTGCGAGATGAGGGTTGCTCTCGAACTTATTTACCTATTATCATTATCATTGAGTAGAGAGACTTCCTGCAAGATGAGGGTTGCTCTCAAACTTATTTACCCATTATCTTTATCATTGAGTATAGAGACTTTCTGCTAGATAAGGGTTGATCTCAGATTCAGTTGTTCAGTGTTCCAGAGTTGGTGAATTTGAATATCAAATATCAGTAATATCAGTTATCCATTTTCTCAATATGGATAAGTACAGATTTCAGCTCTAGTAGCTTCAGATACTCAGTATCTTAATGTCAGTATTAATATTTTTGGGTGTCAGTGTTCAAAATGTAACATTCGGTGTCATGATGATTTCAGTTGCTCTTTATGCATCCATGTGTGTATTGTTGATCATCCATGTCTCAAAATTGGTAACTGCAGAGTTTCTATATATATTTATTCCAGCGAATACATATTATTTAGATTGTTATGTTTTTGCATAAACCTTATATTTCACCTTACCCTATCCTTGTATACTCGGTACATTCTTTGTACTGACGCATTCGTGCAATGGTGTTTTCCCCACCATAGGTTCAGAAGAGCGAGATTCAGAGTATATTTAGCTGTCAGATCTTATAGCAGTGGGTGCAGCAGTGAGTCCTCATCATCCGAGGATATTCTATTTCAGTTTTTTGATAATTTTAGTAGATGGAGTTATTTGGGGAATTGTCCCTTCAAATCCACAGTTCAGACAGTGTAGAGGTTTTTCATATAGATGTATTAGTGTGTGGTTTAAGGTATTGTATATTTCTAGATGAATAAACCTTATGGAAAGATTTGGCCAGTTTCCATATTTATATTTTTATATTATACAGTGAACAGATATGAATATCAGTGAAGGGTTAGCTTATGGTCCCTCGGGGTCACGAGCACCGTGTGGCATTCCGGTTCATTGAAATCGGGGTGTTACAGGTAAGCTTATGATCTCTCGGGACCGTAAGCACCATGTAATGATTAGGGGGTTGTCTTCGGTCATTATAATATGGCTCCTACCGAGCTTAAGGAGATAAATTCTCTATGTCAGGATATTCTTAGTAAGGGCTTAATTAGATCAAGTGTGTCTCTATGGGGAGCTCATGTGTTGTTTGTTATGAATAAGGATGGTTCTATGCATATGTGTATTGATTACAGGCAACTTCATGAGGTGACATTGTTGAACCGGTATTTATCCCTCATAGTAACAATGTTCTCTAAGATTGATTTGAACTCTGGTTACCATCAGCTGAGGATTCGAGCGAAGGATATCTCAAAGACAGCCTTTAGGATCTCTTATGACCATTACTAGTTTCTAGTGATATTTTTTGGTTTGACTAACACCCTAGATGCATTTATGGATATGATGAACTGTATGTTAAGGACTTATTTAGATTATTTTGTCTTTGTGTTCATCGATGACAAACTTATGTATTCAATGAGTAGAGAGAAACATATGCAATATCTAAGTATTGTGCTCCAGACGTTAATAGACCATACAATTTTTGCCAAATTCACTAAGTGTGAGTTTTTGATTGAGTTTGTGACAATTCTTGGGCATGTGGTGTCTAAGGATGGGATTATGGTAGGCCCATCTAAGATTGAGGCTATTCATGATTGGGCCAGACTTACTTCTCCGGCAAAGTTTCGTAGCTTCATTGGATTGATCGATTTCTATAGATGGTTCATTAATATTTTTCTACTATTACAACATCGATGACAGGTTCTTTTTTATGGACCGAGGAGTGTGGGTCGAGATTTGTAAAGCTCAAAGGGCTTCTTGCTTCAGCTCCTATTTGGCTTTTCTTGTTGAGGGTTTGGGATTCATCGTATATTTTGATGATTTTTGTGCTGTTATAGGTTGTGTATTAATGTAGCAGGACTGTGTTATTACTTAAGATAAAATTGAGGGTGCACAAAAACAACTACCCCATTCATGATTTAAAGTTTGTGCCGGTAGTCTCCACGCTTCAGATTTTGAGACATTATCTTTATGGCTGGCATTATGAGATCCTTACGGATCATTATAGTCTCTATCATCTTATAACACAGAGAGAGCCTAATTCTTTAAAGCATAGATTGATGTAGTTGCTAATAGATTATGACATCTCTATCTTGTATCCTGCGGGCAAGGCAAATGTGGTAGCGGATGGCTTGAGTCCGAAGGCAATGAGTATGGGTAGTTTGGTTTGTATTTCAGTTTCTCAGAGGTTGCTGGCATAGGAAATTTAGTCCTTAGCTAACTTAATGGTGCGAATTGATATCTCAACCCTAGGAGGATTCTTGCTAGTGTTGAGAAAAGGTCCTCGTTATTTGAGCGGATCCAGAATCATCAGTTTGAGAATATAAGGCTTTGCATCATTCGTGATCATGTGTTGAGTGGTTAGTCCAAGAGTTATACCATATACTCTGAGGGTTTCTTGAGATTTGATAACCGCATTTCAGTTCTGTGGGTTGATGACTTGATTTAGTTGATTTTGCATGAGGCTCACAACTTCTAATGTTCTATCCACTCGGGTATAGCCAAGATATATAGAGATTTGAGGTAGCATTATTCATGGAATAGTACGAAGAGAGATATGGAAAACTTTATACCTTGTTGCCTATGTTGCCAATATGTGAAGGTCGAGCATCAGAGACTTAATGGCTTGATTTAGAGATTTTCCATTCCTGAGTAGAAATGGGAGCGGATTACCAACTTTTTATTATTCTGATGGTATCTGGGACATTGTGGATTCGTTGACCAAGTTAGCATACTTGATTCCTATTCAGAAGTCCTTTAGTGCTGGGAGGATGTGCCACGGCCAAATTTCCTCAGGTCATGATGGCGCCTACCATAACCCACCAGTAGGCAAGCCAACCTGCATTCCAAAATGGCTAGTAACGGACTAGTCAATTATATAAGGAAAAGAATGTGGAATATATGAAATAAAGATCAATACATAAAAGAATTCCAAAATCTGGTGGTATCAGTGCAAGAGCTTCTAATATAAAAAAAGTACAAAAGTGAAATATCAAAAGATATACATTGATACAACTAATCTCCAAATACAACTTAGAGACTAGTCTAATACATAAGAAAGAGATAACTGATCCTCTGGACATAAGAAGCTCATTCTAAGTCTCTGAACTAAGGTTGCTCCGCACGATGCCACATCAACAGCTATAACCCATACTACAATGTGCAGGCTGCAAAATTGTAGTATGAGTACCAAACGAATGGTACTCAAAGATAAAGTAGATATATACAACATATAAACGAAATAGAAACTACACCAAGAGTCCAGAAATCATATGACAAGTCAATGAGAGAATAAGGAACAACTATCATGTTTATGTCCAAGATTCCAACATAATAAAACTAAGGAAGTATCAAGGTGAACTATCCTATTCTAGATATATTCAATATACGTCAATGCTATACCCTATATCCCAGGCCAATATATGAATAAAGAGCGAAATAAAAGTATATAAAGTAATAGATAAGGTGAAGAAATGACTATACAACATAAACAACGAAGGAAGGGATATATGGTGGTGTCATATATTCATATAGATAGATATATATATATATAGGTATATATACATATAAAAATGAGGTCATCTCAAAGCATAACCTATATCATCATATTCTCATTTTGAGACTTCATTATAATAGAATAGAGATTTAAATACTATCATACTCGGGATTTCTAAACCACATGGCTGGACATGAAATAATCATGAATAATAATGCAATCATAAGACAGGAGAGGCCGAAGACTTACCTCAAATACCGATATCGGATCAAAGACCAATCAATCATAAGCTATCCATAATAATGATCATAACAATGATAACAACAATATCAATAATTGCATGAATAACATGCTACTCCAAAAAACCTAATACCTATCCAAGCCAATGTATACCCCTACCACTCTAGGCTTGAAAGGTCCAATCAATCTACAGTAATACAAGGGATATTCTTCACTTATATCTGTACAATTGTCCCATACCAGCGAATAAACATAGGTGCATACTGGTGATTGGCAATGCGTATGCAGGAATAAATGTAAATGTAACTCCCCAAAACTGGTACCCAAAATGTTACACGATGCTCATTACCCCAAAGGACCACAACCTAACCCATGACTGATAGATGTACCTGTATACTGCATGATATATTGTATAAATACTGAAACATGAACTGAAAGGCCATAAGGTTTAAATCTATAACATAACTGATAAATCATGACATATGGATGGGGTATGAAATACCCAAAACACTGAAATAACAGTCTGAACATAATAGTCTGAAAAATCTCTAACTAACTGAACTGTGTGAATAAGGAGTTGATGGGATATGTCTCCAAATAACTCTAACTAATGAATTAATTAATGAGATGATAAAATAATTATAATGTCATTGAAAGATGAGGAATCACGGCTACTCTAACTGCTGAGATAGGGATGTTACTAATTCCCTGGATCTCATGTCTCGAAACCTATGGTATAAGACACCATAGCACAAATGTGTCAGTACTTTGAATATACTGGTATACATATGAGGTAGGCTGAATGCATGGGGTTTATATTCATTAAAAATACTGACAAAATAAGGGATATGAATGTGAAAATACATACATTTATACATAGTAACTATATCTGAGATCGTGATAATATGAATTTACCTATAACTAACGTGAATGATAACTGAGTGCTGATGGCTGATATAACTGATAACATGAGTGACTATATCTGACAGTCCTAAATCTAATGGAAATAGCTTAGTTTCGTACTGTTTTGAGTTGACTATATCTAATAGTCCTGAATTCTGTAGAACTATCAGAGTTCTATTACTAAGCCTAAATGGTTGTCTCTGACAGTCCTGATTCTAAAACTAAAACTATAGGAAGTAGTTATCTAACTGACATGCCCCTAATATACCATTATGGCTGAGTTGGGGTCTAATCTGTAACCCCAATTGGAAAGGTGTCAATACCGCACCACTGGTTAGGACAATTTGTGAGTAACCCTCATATAATAGGTAAATCTAGTAAGAATGATGGGAACCCTCATAAAACAGGTTAAGCCACCTCATCTACCCTCATATAGCAGGCTATGATGTCTCAACCTATGCTGGCTACGTAGTTCTGGAATGCAAGGATTGCTTCTAAGAACACACCCTTATATAACAGGTGAGTTCCCATATTTGGGTTCACTCGGTGCTAATTTCTACTCCCATATGAATAGACACTGAACATGATTAACTGAACTGGACTAGACTGAATTCATGGATTTTCATATGCTGGCGGAATACAATTGAGATTACTGAATTACTGAGCTTTCCTGAGTCACATAACTGACTGAGTTCTATGGATCATGGCTTGACTAAGGATATCGTAAAAATATGACACAGACTCTAGTCACACAACAATATTTTTTGTGTACAAGTACCCCCAGGACTCGATGGATGGAAACGTACAAAACATGACATTCTTGAATACATGACTAACATCAACAATCCATAATACAATAATTGAAGATATTTCGTGGGCATTTGGTTATCATAGCTTGGTACGTGAAGAAGATAGTATGTATACATAGCATAATTTCATAAGGCTAACTCATGAGAAATCCAACAAACCAATTTCAATACATAAGAATAACATGGAAGTCATTTTGGATCACAAGTTAGCTATAGTGCCTAATCTCTATCTTCCTAGGCATTTTATCAAATACCTTGCATGCACCCTTAGGGCATAGGAATAATCATCAAATTGACACATTATAAATAACTTAATTTATGGATTTCACTCACTTGCTAATGTAGTTTCATGAAAACTACAAAAATATGCCAACTTGGTAATCTTATAACAAGATAAACATGGTCACAACTAACCCACGGCATAAATATCATGATTCATAATTTAAAATAGGATTCTTCATCTGTATGGATGAAATGAATCCATAAATCATCACAACGCATACCTTATTTCTTGATTTAGTGAAGATTGACGGAGAGACTTTCTTGAAATTAAATCCACAATTAAAACCTTAGCTTGTTCTTGAGAGAAAATTGAGAGAAACTGGTATATCTTGTGTTCCAAATAGCTTAATATCGTGTTAAAGGGCTTAAATAGGGGTGGCAAGTTGACTCTTTTAACCTTAGATGCGTCTTTTAATTCTTGTGAAAATTTCCCAAACTGGAACCTTGGCACGACGCAGCGCTATTGCACTGTGTCACTAGAATTTGACGATTGAGAAATTGAGGGATGGCGCGACGCAGAGCCATCACATTGCCACTTCATTTGCAACCTAGAAGTTTGCACGACGCTCTACTATCGCGGATCCCTACAAAAATTTGACAATTGCCATTTTCTCCTGTGGCGTGGCGCGCCACTGACTAATATGGCGCTATTTTATGATGGGAACTTGAAATAGTCATAACTTCTTACCCAGTTATTGGATTTAGGCAAATCTTATATCGATGGAAAGCTTATTGAATTTCCTAAATAAAAAAAAGTGAAAATATTAAAAATTCTACATGTACAAAAGTGGATTCATCTTCCAAAGTAACTTTCTAACATTCTTAGGACAATTATAAGCCAGATTGAAATACAAGGTATTATAATATCTCCCCCTTGAGAATATTTGTCCTCAAATAAGACTGAGTGAGAGGGGAGAAGATAAAATGACATGCACACTGAACATGAACAACTGGAACATGCTCTCAGGACTGACATGACTGATAACTGAAAAGTATATATATATCATACTGAACATGCATATTTGATGCATGTGTAACTGATTCATGAATACATGACTAAGTGTTATGATAACTGAGTTTCTCACTAGGAGAATACATGTATGATGCATGAACACATGACTAATATGATGCATGAATATATGACTGAATATGCAATGGTACTTATTACCAAGTTTAAACATGGAATTCTAAACATGAGATTGATACCAGGTTGTAAGTCAAATCTGGACATGAAAACTGAAAAGATTAAAGAGAACTGTTACCTTGAGCTTGATCTGATTCAGCAGAGAAGAGGTGAGGATACTTGTTATACATGTATTCTTCTTCTTCCTATGTATCTCCCTTAACGGACTGATTCTGCCAAAGAAATTTGACTAGAGGGACTTAGTTGTCCCTCAGTTTACGAGTCTGTTAGTTAAGAATTTCGACTGGAATCTCCTTAAAAGAGCAGTTGTTCTGAACATCTATGCTCTGAATAGGGACTAAAACTGCTATATCACCTACACACTTCAAAGATTCATGGAAGACTGGATGAACTACTGCTAGATTTGAAGGCAATTCGAGCTCATAAGCTACCTTACTAAAGAGACTGAGTATTTTGAAGGGACCAAAATATCGGGGACTGAGCTTTCCCTTCTTGTCAAATTTATTCACTCCCCTCATGGTAGAGATCTTTAGATAGATACAGTCACCAATCTCAAAATCGAGATCCTTTTTATGCACATATGCATAAGACTTCTGCATCTCTGAGCAGCCCAAAGTCTTTCTCTGATCAACTGAACTTTTTTTAAAGCATCGAATACTAAGTCAGGACCTATAATTGAGGCCTCACTAACTTCAAATCAACCGATTGTAGATCTGGATCTCCTACCCTTGCAATCAATTTCACAAGCCCTTAGCATATCTTCTAGGGTTTGAATGGTCCTTTCTACTTGACCATCTGTCTGAGGATGAAAGTTTGTACTGAGATAAACTTGGGTACCAAGACCCATTCGGAACAATTTCTAGAAATAAAAGGTGAAGTAGGTACCTCTATCTAAAATAATGGACAATGGAATACCATGTAATCTGACCAACTCCCTGATGTAGAGTTTGGCGTAATCCTCAACTGAATAAGAGGTATGGACTAGAAGGAAATAAGCTTATTTGGTCATCCTATCTACAATGACCCAAAATGAATCATACTGATGAAAAGTTAGAGGCAAACTCGTCACAAAGTCTATCTTCATTTCTTCCCACTTCCAAGAAGAAATACTAAACTCCTGTATAGGTCCAATAGGCTTTTAATGCTCTATCTTAACCTGCTGACATATAGAGCACTTAGCCATAAACCGTAAAATATCCCTCTTCACCCCACTCCATAATAGATATCCTGCAAGTTGTGGTACATCTTTGTGGCCCCTAGATTAATAGAGTAGTGTACACCATGTTCTTCTGTAAGAATTTACTTCCTTAAGTCATCTACAACTGGAACAGATACATGACCCTGACAACGAAGAACACTATCTCCCCCTTGGGAGAAAACCTCCATTTTTTATCCTTAACTAACTCTTTCAACTTGACTAAATTGGGATCTCTATCTTGATTTTCTTTCACCTCAGAAACTAGACATGATTCTAAACTATTCTGAACCCAAATATCACCCTCCGTTGTATCGACTAAGCGAATGCCTAGTCTGGAAAGTTGATGGACTTTATGAGTTAACATCTTCTTATTGTCCTCAACATGACCAACACTATCCATAGACAATCTACTGAGAGAATCAGCCACTACATTGGCATTGCCCAGATGATAACGGACACTCATGTCATAATCTTTCAAGACTTCTAACCACCTTCTCTGATGAATATTGAGATATTTCTGAGAAAAGACATACTGAAGGTCTTTATGATCACTGAACACATCTACATGAAATCCGTACACGTAATGCCTCCAAATATTTAACGCAAAAACCATGACTGCTAAATCAAGATCATGAGTAGGATAATTCTTCTTATGGGGTTTAAGCTATATGGAGGCATAGGCTATGACCTTACCATGTTGTATGAGGACACAACCCAAACCTACTCAGGATGCATCACAATGTACGACAAACCCATCCGGACCATCTGGAAGAGCTAATACTGGAGCTGAGGTGAGTCGAATCTTCAATTCCTAAAACTCTTCTCACAAGGATCTGACCACTTAAACTTGACTTTCTTCTGAGTCAATATGGACATAGGGGATTTAATAGAATAAAATACCTCAACAAACCGTCTGTAATAACCAGCCAAACCCAAGAAACTCCTAATATCTGAGTTAGAGACAAGTCTGGGCCAGTTTCTTACGAATTTGTTCTTTTGAGTTTCTTACTACTCTAATTCCATCACCGGAAATGATATGGTCAAGGAATGCTACTGAACTTAGCCAAAATTTGCACTTATTAAATTTGGTGAACAACTAATCATTTGAGAGTCTGAAGTATGATTCTGTGATGGTCTGCATGATCACGATCACTGTGAGAATAGACAGAATGTCATCTATGAAGACTAAGATGAATATGTCCAAGTATTGCTTGAACACCCGGTTCATCAAGTCCATTAAAGCTTCTGGGGAATTGGTAAGACGAAAGGACATAACTAAGAATTCGAAATAACTATACTGAAAATGAAAGCCTGTCTTTGGAATGTCACATTCTTTGACTTTGAGTTAATGGTAGCCTGATCTGAGGTCTATCTTAGAGAAATAGCTAGCACCCTGAAGTTGGTAAAACAAGTCATCCGTTCTGGGAAGTGGATACTTGTTCTTGACCGTGACTTTATTGAGCTGGCAGTAATTAATGAACATTCTGAGAAAGTTATATATCTTGCGCACGAATAAGACTGGTGCACCCCACGGGGATATGCTGGTTCTAATGAATCCCTTATCTAAGAAATCCTTCAACTGCTCTTTTAGTTCTTTGAGTTCTGCTGATGCCATTCTGCATGGCGAAATAGATATGGGCTGAGTATCTAGAAAAAAGTCAATGCCAAAGTCTATTTCCCTTTTGGGAGGAATTCTTGAAAGATCTTCGGGAAGGATATCTGAATATTCATTCAGTACTGGGACTGGGACTGATTCTAGATTAGGAGTTTCAGAACTAGTGTCCTTAACTCGAACAAGATGATAGACACATCCTTTAGATATCATTTTCTATGCTCGAAGGTAGGAAATAAGTTGTTCTCTGAAAATTGATACACCACCTTTCCACTCTAGGAAGGGTTCATTTGGAAACTAGAACTGGACTATTTTGTTTATGCATTTGACCGTGGCATAGCAGAAATAAAGCCAATCCATGCTAAAAATAACATCAAAATCAGTCATCTTTAATTTGACTAAGTCTGCTGAAGTGACTTTCTAAAATATCATAACTGGGCAGTTCCTATATACTCGCCGGGCTATGATGGTTTTATCCACTAGGGTATACTCTAAAAAGGGCTCTGCTAGAATTTTGGGACTGATTCCAAAAACAACTGCTATATATGGAGTAAGAATAGACAAGAAGGCTCCTGGATCTAGAAAATCATAAACATGCACATGAAAGATCTACAATGTACCAGTAACTATATCAGGAGAATTTTGCTGATCTTGCCGAGACTGGAGAGGATAGAGTGGCACCCTGTTGGTTTGGGAAACTGGACTGAGCTGAGGAACGATTCTTCAGACCCTAAGGATCTGGCTAAGGACAGTCTCTGACTCTTTCACCTAGTTTGCCACACCCAAAACAAATACCACTACCATCTTTGCAAACACCCTGATGGTGCTTACTGCAAGTCTTCCAAACAGGATAGGTACGGGCACTGCTAATACTGCCCTAAGACATTGAGCCTAGCGCTCTATCTTTGTTACCATCCCTAAACTTAGGAACTGGAGCACTGGATGAGGAACGAGCTAGAATTAATGAATTAGGATGAAATTGAGAATGGTTTTCTCATTCTGATTCGGGCTGAGCAACGCTGAAACTACCTGTCCTTGCTCTCTTATTCTGCCTCTCTCTTATCTTAACCTTTTGATCTTCTATCTGCTTAGCATGAGTCATAAGCCTGGCTAAATTCATGTCAGTATTCAATCTTGCAGACCTACACTCATTGACCACACTATCATTCACCCCAGAAACAAACTTACTCATCTTGGCCCTACTATCTACAACCACATGAGGACCATATCTTGCTAATTGAGTAAACTTAAGAGAATACTCTTTCACCGTCATGTTGCCATGCCTGAGGTTGATGAATTCTAACACCTTAGCCTTTCTCAACTCTTGGGGAAAGAATCTATCTAAGAATGCGGTGACAAACTCCTCCCAATCAATAGGCCCTACATTATTTGGCCTTTCTGACTTCCACTATTAAAACCAAGTTTGGGCAACATCCTGGAACTAGTATGCAGCTAGCTCAGTAGTCTCAATAGGAGTAACCCCCATGATGTCAAAAATCTTCTGAACACGATCGATGAATTCCTGAGGGTCCTCATCTGACATAGATCCGAGAAAGGATGGAGGATTCATTCGGGTAAAGTCCCGAATCCTGGCTGCATCTGAATTGGCCACTGGGTTAGCCAGAACGACAGCTGGTCTTTCATTCTAAGTAGTAACTGACTGAGCAAGAGCAATGAATGCAGCTCTAAACTCTACATTAAAAACTTTTTCGCCCAAAAGTTCTTCAAGCTGAGGGGTTAACTGATTCCCGTTTCTTCTTTTAGGAGGCATGTTCTGTAGCAAAAAGGGAGAAATAGATTAGACTGAGAGATTGGCTTAAGATTATACTCGCTGGCATGACATGAATACTTAAAAAAGGGAAATTGTTCCTACAACATCTAATAACCTCCTGTACATAAATGTGGCACGCAACACACCCATACACAAGCCTCTTCTAGATTCGGCTTTCAGACTTCCTAGGACTCTATTAAACCTTAGGCTCTGATACCAAGTTTATAACGCCCCAAATCTGGTGGCCGAAATGCTACACGGTGCTCATGACCCTAAATGACCACAAACTAACCCATGATTGATATTTGCACCTGTATACTGCATGATACACTGTATAAATACAGAAATATAAATTGAAAGGCCATAAGGTTCAAATCTGTAACATAATTGATAAATCATAACATATGGATAGGGTATGAAATACCCAAAACACTGAAATAACTGTCTGAACATAATAGTCTGAAAACCCTCTAACAGACTGAACTTTCTGAATAAGGAGTTGATGGGACATGTCCCCAACTAACTCCAACTAATAAATTAATTAATGAGATGAAAAAATAATGATAATGTCCTTGAAAGATGAGGACTCAGTGCTATTCTGACTGCTGAGACTGGGATGCTAATTATTCTCTAGAGCTCGTGTCTCGTAACCTATCATTAAGACACCATAGCATAAATGCGTCAGTACTTTGAATGTACTGGTATATATGTGAGGTAGGCTGAATGCATGGGGTTTATATGCATAAAAATACTGACTAACTGACTAATATGAATGTGAGATTACATGCATAAATACATAATAACTATATCTAAGATCATGATAACATGAATTTACCGATAACTAAAATGACTGATAACTGAGTTCTGATAGCTGATATAACTGATAACATGAGTGACTGTATCTGACAGTCCTGAATCTGATGGAACTAGCTGAGTTTCGTACTGTTCTGAGTTGACTGTATCTGACAGACCTGAATTCTGTAGAACTATCTGAGTTCTATTACTAAGACTAAATGACTATATCTAACAGTCGTGATTCTGTAACTGAAATTGTGGGAAGTAGTAATCTAACCGACATTCCCTTAATACGCCATTATGGCTGAGTAGGGGTCCAATTTGTAACCCCAATTGGAAGGGTGTCAATATCGCACCACTGGTAAGGACAATCTATGAGTAACCCTCGTATAACAGGTAACTTAAGCGAGAACGGTGGGAACCCTCATATAATTGGTTAATCCACCTCATTTACCTTCATATAGCAGGCTATGATGTCTCAACCTGTGCTGGCTATGTAGTTCTAGAATGCAAGGATTGCTTCTAAGAATCACACCCTCATATAACAGGTGAATTCCCATCCTTGGGTTCACTCGGTGCTAATTCCTACTCCCATCTGAATAGACACTAAACATGATTAATTGAACTAGACTAGACAGAATTCATGGAGTTCCGTTAGATGGCGGAATACTATTAAGATTACTGAATTACTTAGCTTTCTTGAGTCACATAACTGACTGAGTTCTATAGATCCTGGCTTGATTGAGAATATAGTGAAAAAATGACACATACTCTAGGTACACAACTATATTTTTTGGGTACAAGTACCTGCAGGACTGAATGGAAGGAAACTAACAAGGCATGACATTCTTGAATACACAACTAACATCAACAATCCATAATACAATAATTAAAGATATTTCATAGGGATTTGGTTATCATAGATTGGTATGTGAATAAGATAGCATGTATACATAGAATAATTTCATAAGGGTAACTCATGAGAAATCGAACAAACCAATTTCAATACATAAGAATAACATGGAAGTCATTTTGGATCACAATTTAACTATAGTGCATAATTTCTATCTTCCTAGGCATTTTATCGAACACCTTGCATACACCCTTAGGGCATAGGTATAATCATCAAATCGACACATTATAAATAACTCAATTTATGGGTTTCACTCACTTGCTAATGTAGTTTCATGAAAATCACATAAATATGTCAACTTGGGAATCATACCACAAGATAAACATGGTCATTACCAACCCATGACATAAATATCATGATTCATAATTTAAAATAGGGTTCTTGAGCTTTATGGACGAAAGGAATCCATAAATAAACACAACACATACCTTAGTTCTTGATTTACCGAAGATTGACGGAGATACTTTCTTCAAATTGAATCTCTAATTGAAACCATAGCTTGTTCTTCAAAGAAAATTGAGAGAAACTAGTATATCTTGGGTTCCAAATAGCGGAATCTCATGTTAAAGAGCTTAAATAGGGGTGCGAAATTGACCTTTTTAACTGTGGATGCGTATTTTAATTTCCATAAAAATTTTCCAAACTGGACCCCTGGCGCAACGCGGAACTATCGCACCATGTCACTGGAATTTGACAACAGGGAAATTGAGGGATGGCGCGATGCGGAGCCATCGCGTTGCCACTTTATTTGTGACCTAGAATTTGACAATTGCCATTTTCTCCTGTGGCGCAGCACGCCACTAACTAATATGCCACTGTTTTACGATGGGAACTTGGAATGCTCATAACTTCTTACCTGGTTATCGAATTTAGGTGAATCTTATATCGATGGTAAGCTTATTGAATTTCCCACATGACAAAAAGTGAAAATCTTAAAAATTCCACGTGTACAAAAGTGGATTCATCTTCCAAAGTATGTTTCTAACATTCTTGGGACGATTTCAAGCTAGGTAGAAATACGGGGTACAACAGTAAAGTACACAGTCAAAATAGAAAATCATCATAACTATCCTTATCAGAACCATCATCATCATAAGCAACCTCCGGCCCTGACAGATCTCAATATATCATCAATATATCCTCTGGCCTTACCGGGTATAAACATCATCACATCAGTATCCTCCATCCTTATCAGGTATCAATATAATCACTATAGTATCCTCCGTCCTTGTCGGGTATCAATATCATCACAATAGTATCCTCCGGCCTTGTCGGGTATCAATATCATCACAATAGTATCCTCCGGCCTTGTCGTGTATAAATAGCATCACAATAGTATCCTCCGGCCTTGCCGAGTATCAATATCATCACAATTACCATAACCAAATCAGATAAACTAAAATACTCATAGCCATAGACATATCACCATAGAATATCTATCTAGTTAATACTTCCCATCTACTCGTTATTTGTTAACCAACACTCATTATAATAGAATCATTAGTTCACTAGTCATCACATAACCTCTAGTTATTAGCCTAAACATTATCCTTCACATAATCCTCACTCACGGGATAGCAACTAACCACTAGTTATTAAATAGACAATATCTATCATCTAGTCAAGGTTCTTCACTAAACCAAAACTGCTATTTATCCACCATTCATTATTATCAACTAATCATCCTATATCCGTTAATCATTACTATACAAAACATTACTACTTGTCACCTAACCATCTTTTATTAAATGACACCATTCATTAAGTAACCATCGTTAGCTACCATGTTTCAACTAAGCAAGATTCATACACTAATTCCTTAGATTCCTAGCCATCAAGTGCTATAGTCCACTAATAGACAACTAGTTACCACTTAGCTTAACCTTTTAACAAGAAGAGCAGTCATAGGATCACATTAAATGTATAACACATTATTTATAATGGTAAATAATAATGAACGTACCAGAACTATGGATGCCGTCACCAGTATTCAATCAGTTGAATAATAAGCATCATACCACATCTTTCTTTGTCTCATACCGGAGAGATGTGTATATAAACATATACATATACATATTCATAAATTGTAATCAAATCATTTATAATGATAAACAGTTCTCGCCTATTCAATTAATATTATAACATGACCCTTGGCCCATTAATTTACCCTAAATAATCACAATATCATAATCACGGCCTTAGGCCCATACACATATTAGGGACACATATCAACAATCATATTTAGAAGCCATAACATATCTCTAATCATCTCACATATATGAGGCATCTCACATATAGGAGGCATAATATCAATAAGCATGTAATTATATCTCACACAAAAGGCATCTCACATCTATGAGGCATAATATAGATAGAGATGTAATTATCTCTCACACAAGAGGCATCTCATAGCTAGGAGGCAAATATATACATAAAAATTTCATCATCTATAGGATATCGTATATCAATGCGTCAAACATCATGACTATGAGGAATATCACTTCTCTAGACCAATTTACATATCAATGAGGAACATCATGTCTATAGGTCCAACAATCATGACTAAGGAAAATAGCAACTCTATTGGCCAACCATCAAGTCTAGGAGAAAATAGCATCTCGATAGGCCAATCATCAAGTCTAAGAGAAAATGGCATCTCTATAGGCCACATAACATATCTAGGAGTAATATCATCTCTAAATGCCCAATATCACTTTCAAAATGAGTATCATAACCATAAATCAAGAGCCATAATTCGGGAACATCAATACAAGTTACCAAGTTACGAAGCAACCGTATTCTAAGGTTTACTAGACTTATCTATGTCTAACATCTGCACTAAGTCCAAAAGACTAAACACAAGCTTAGGCCTAAGTGGGCCCAACAATCCCACTTCTAATCCACAATTTCAATAATTAGCATACTATGCCCCAAACTAGGCTAAGGAATCTAGTTCATCTTCTAGATGTCAAGTAAGTCATATTCAAGCCTACGATAGCAACTTCGACTAGAAACAAGGGTACTCAAGCCAACTCTACCCAACTTATGATTTCAAAACTACCACACTAGCCCAATAAGGTTAAATATACAAATCATGCTTCAAATGTTAAAACCATATGCAAAACAAAGAATTATATAATATCCATGCTATAACCAATCTAAACTTAATAGGAAAGACAATAGGATACAAAAGGATTGTAAATGCCATCTTACGGGTCCAACACCCTCATATAATTTCCCAATAACAACAATCAAGACCAAGTTATCCTACTCATAATCAAGCCTAACATCCATATTCACACGTAACACATATCATACATCAACTATGAAGAAAAGTGGACAGAAACCTACCTCAAGGCCAAACCGCAAAACCTCACTTCCTGCACCACATGCTCATCTTCACTTTACAATCCTCAAAATGCCATCACTCTATCAAAACCATAATCTACTCATCAATACGTGTCTAATGATACTTATATTGCACTATTGTGCTTCGGGTCCAAAAATGACACCAAAACCCTAGGTAGGTCCCACATATAAAAAATGAGTTTCTAAGAGCAATCCAATGTTCACACATAAATAAGGAATCATAACCCTCAAAGAATGGGTGAAAACTAAGCATACTTTGGGCTAAAATCAGGCCCTAAGCTAAATTGGGGTTTTGGGTCCAAACTAAGAAATTCAAGCGTGAATTCAAGAAATTCTTACCTTAATCTTGAAGATAATCGCAATAAAAGATGATAATTAAGCTCCTAAGTCACCCCCCCCCCATTACCAATTTTGAGTTATTACACTCATTTTTAGCTTTCCTATGTCTAAATGGTGAAGGGGAAGTGCCTCAAACGTGTCTTGGGGCCTTATATAAACCCTACTAGAACTTATATGTCATAATCTCGGCAGTACAGGCTGCGATCGCGCTACTCACGATCGCACACTTTTGGCCGCGATCACGCTACTCATGATCGCTCACTCTTGGCCGCGATCGCAGTTGTACCAGATGACAGCAAACTCAAATATAAGTTTTTTACCATCAAAACTCATCCAGGATCCAAAGAGCATGATTCAATAGTGAATTTTGAGTATAAACCACATTTCGAATACATTGACATTATCAAAACTTTCACCAAAGATCATTTAGGGAAAAAATGGGGCCCATACCTATATTTTCATTATTTTTCATAAAATCTGCTCAATAGCTCAAATTAAGTCTAGGAGCCTTAGGACCTGAACCAAGGGTATCCCTAGCCTAAAATCAGCACTCTAGATGCTATGGCAAAGTCTGATTTTCAATCCAAGGTCATTTTGACCAAATGTGGGTCCCACACCCATTTTTTCCAATTTTGAACTTTTCAACCATTAGGTTAAAATAAGCTTAGGTGCATTGGTACCCGAACCAAAGGTCTGCCTAGACTAAAATTGATATTCTTGATCTACTGGCGTAGTTAAAATTTACATCCGATATCATTTCACTGAAGTTTTTCCCTGGTGGCTATTTGAAACCAGCGAAGACTTCAAAATAGGGAATTGGCTCTAAAAAACAAACGAACTGACTGGTAACCGAACCATTGATCCAGCAAGTCATAAATGACTTGGTGCAGCAATGGTGAAGCTCAAATAGAGAAGATAAGCATAAATATGGAAAATGACCTAAAGGGTCATGACAATATCCACAACTAAAAGGACTTTCATCCCCGAAAGTCAACGGATAGAAAGAATCTAAAAAGGTTGAAAGATGAGGTACTGGGCACGCATGCTCCAAACATAACTTTCTAGATTATCTCTGCAGAGTAAAAACACTTCTAAGGGATTTCACTAGAGGTATCCCTTTTTCAACCAACACTCTCATTCAACTTCCAAAATAGCCAAAAGTCACCTTCGACCGCTAACTGGCTCAAAACTGAACGAAAAAGGCTGATGCATACACATCTAAATCACATCAAACATATACGATGTCTACATCCATATAAATCAACAAAGGGTTATCCAAGACAAAAGAAAACTAAGGTATGAGTTATAAAATTGACTATAAATCCAAAAATAACCTTACTTTATATTTTTGCACCTTCTATCTGCTCCAAGATAGGAGGAAAATACTTGAGTCTCGTCCACACAGTCTCCTCATAGAGAACTCAAAGAACTGAAGTTGAAACGCTAAAAGTCCATATGGAAAACATGAGAATAAGCTCATAAGGCATTATCTGGGCATACAATTGGAGATAATTACAGAATATAATCTATACAAATATTGTAACCAATCTGAATAAAAATCAAACTAAAATCTCAAAAGCCAAGGTATAACTACTCATCACTGAATATTCCACTCCAGGATGTTTCATCCCCCGAGAATGAAGTCATACTGAATCCAACTTTAGAATATTAATCTCGCCGAGTAAATCATCAAAAATTCCTAGATAAAGTTGAAACTCGAGGTCAAAATTGAAATAACAACACGAGGCACATGGGTTATTATCTGAATACTAATCAACTCTGATCTAACTGAAGTCTAGAAGACCAAATAGACACCCACGGAGTAGGATCAACTAGACTATAAATGAAATCTAAACTAAAATAGTCCCAAACGAAGGCTGCACGACAGCTCTACAACACCAAGCTGAAATCTCAATACTAAGGTCAAATCGCTCAATCTCAATTTTCTAATTCAATACTAAAAATGGTTAGGCATTAATGCTATAAATCTATCATTCTTCCAAATCACCATTCCAAGGAGTCAAAATAAAAAACTAGGCCAATAACATTATATCAATGTCAACTATCTCGAATCAACTCTAGTATCCAGATCTGACATAATCAAGATAAATCATACCAAGCCACAATCGAGACATATAAAAATCACAACAGGAATAACCACTGACTAATAACACAAGCAACCAACTCTATATCATCTAGAGGGAATGAAACATAGCCGCAAAATAGGAGTCATGCCAAAGGAAAAATCACTGTCTAAAAATGCATATAACCCACTCCATATCTGCTGGAGGGCATAAAATATCCAAATATACTCAAAACTTCTAAAGGCTGAAAACCACACCAGTAAAGGAAAAAATTTTAGCAACTTGGAGAAATGCAACTTAAGTTGGGAACTAACTACTGAAATATTCAATCTAGGCAAAGAAATAGGCACAGGCTCATATCATTGATGAGCATCACTTCACAAAGCCTCTCTAGGATGAACAAATTCTAAAATAGGGATTTCCTAAAACTACTTAAGAACAACATCATCGAAGAAGAAATACCAATCTCAAAACCAAGGTCAAATTCGAGACCACCACCGAGTACCAACAACCTAGGATAAAGAGTTTCTAATTTGCAAACTTAAGAAGCGATCATAGGAAAGGCCACCTACCTCTAACTCTTGAACACAACTTAAGATGAAACCACATCACAACAGCAAAGGAGTATTTACTCTCCACTCTAACAACAAGGCAAACTATCCTAAAGGAACAAACCCTACATACCTATGAGATAAATCCCCTAGATCCCAACATCAACATCAAAATTGTTATCGGAGGATGAAATAGACACAAACAAAGAACGAACCTCAAACTTATCCACTCACAAATGGGTTATACCAAAAGGGATACCCAAAATAAAATCCTTCACAACCTAGGAGGCAAGTCTAAGGATCTCAAACTAAAAAGCAGGCAACATAACTAAAATGATGACTCAAAATCTACAAAAATCACAGAAGGTCACTTACCTTTGATACCACAACACATCCCCAAAATCAATCTAATACAGTTAACTAAGAGGGAACACAATCAACCTCGTCGTGCTAGAAAACAAAATCATCAAATTGGGCTATATCTTCTCAATCCACCAGATAGTATCATAAGAAAATGAAAGTCTAACTAGATAACACTAGTCTATACAGCTACCCAATGAGAATCAAATTCATCATATAACAATATCTAGTAATAGCATCAAGTAATATCAATAACCTCTTACAATTGTAGCAATAGCAATAGCAATATTATTATCAACAATATTAAACATGCGGTACAAAAATGAATATCAATATCACGTACCACTCAATGGTTACAACAGGGCTAATGTGGCAAGATAAATGGGACTTGAACCAAAATCCACTCCAATATGGGAAAAATATCAATATATATCTACTTTATCCATACTAAAAGAAATAAATCACGGAGTAGTAAGTTGATCATGAATCCAACAATAATGCATATAATGACTAATATAAATTCATCAAGGTATATAATCATCAATAGGTATAAAAAATTGAATACACATAATAAGAGATAAATGCAAGAAATAAAAGCACACGAATTATGGTAAGATACATAGTCACATGCCTAGCAGGTATAGGGAAAATAAATCTGAATAGGTCTAAATCAGACCGACCGACTGAGTTATCAACTGAGGTGCCAAACATACTATCTCTAACTGAATATTTCACAAGATCACAAGATAATCTAAATAAGCTAAATGATTGGAATATCTTGTAAGGGACACACCCTAGACTAGTAGTCGGTCTCTATGCAGTCGTAGCAATCCTTGAAGAATCAACATGGAGAGAACATAAACTGAGCCCATATGGTTGGCCAACTGACACTAAGAGAAATTTACCAAATTGTATCCAAACTTCCAAAATCATATCATGTCTTAGGAACTCTAGGCTGGCGGGGAATACATGATAACTCTAGCTGATCACTTATCTCATACTAGGGTCATTCTCTAAACTAGTGTCTTATCACAACACAACCAAAATAAGATCCTAGATACTGCCCCTCATAATCTATAATAGTCTCTATGGCCCAAAGAACCATGCCACTATCTGCAAGTCTGATGGGGACTCTTCTCAAATCTTTTTTGGTTGCCACTAATGATCTTCTATATCCATCTCCAACCCTCTAGTCCAATGTTGTGCTGAGATTCTAAAAATGCTTGTCAGAGTCTTGTCTGCATCTGTTTATAATATTGCACCATCCTTCAGAGATAGAATAGAGTCAAAGAATGTGTTTAGGATTCATAGAATACAGACACGCGATAAGGAGTCATGAAGCGTATTACCTAAAATGTCACTATAGCCTACCGAAGATAGGTTATAGATGTCTCCTCATCGATCCACAAGACTTTACTAACACTTAGATCTTATACTAATACACCAATAAAATATAGGCTCTGATACCAATTTGTCATAGATAAATTTCCTCAAGTCATAATGGCGCATACCATAACCCACTAGTAAGCATGCCAACCCATAGTTTGGAATAGCTATTAACAGACTACTCAATCATATTAGGACAAAATATGGAATATATAAAATAAAGATCAATACATAGAAGAATTGCAAAATCTAGAGGTATCAATACAAGAGATTCTAATATAAAAAGAGTACAAAACTGAAATATCAAAAGATATACACTGATACAACTTATATTCAAAAAAACCTTAGAGACTTGTCTAATACATATGCGAGAGACAAGTAACGCTTGGAATATCAGGATCTCACATTAATTATCTGAACCAGGGCTACTCCACATAATGCACATATCTACAACAATAACCTATACTATGATCTACAGGCAGCAGAAGTAGAGCATGAGTACCAAATGAATAGTACTCAATAGACTACTGCCAACTTAGCTTAAAATGTAAAGAAGATATATACAACATATAAACAGAATGGAAAATACAACCCAGAGTCCAGAAATCATATGACAAGTCAATGAGATAATAAGGATCAACTATCCTATTCATGTCCAAGCGTGTAACATAATAAACTAAGAAAGTACCATGGTAAAAATCCTAGTCTAGCTACATTGAATATACGTCAATGTTATACCGTATATCATAAGTAAATAAATTAATAAAAAGCAAAAGAAAAATATATATAGTAATATACAAGGTTAAGTCCTTACGTTTCTCCTAGAGTTCCCTCAATTTAGCCGTAGCCATTCTATAAGTAAGAATAGATATTGGAAGAGTGTCCAAAACCAAATCAATCCCAAACTCAATATCCCTAAATGAAGGAACACCAGGAAGATCATCCGAAAAGGCTTTGGGGAATTCATTCACCACTAGAACCGAATACAAAGAAGGACCTTCTGAGGTAGAATATTAAACCTGAACCAAATGATAGATTCACCCTTTAGAGATTAACCTCTAAGCCCTATGATATGATATAAAATTCCCTATGGGAGATAAGGAACCACTCTCTCATTCAATAACTAGTTAACCATGGAACTTAAAGACAACCCTACAGGTTTGAAAATCTAAGGACGCATAGCAAGAATTCAACTAATCCACCCCAAGAATAACATCAAAATCCATTATTTTTAATTCATACAAATCCACCAAAGTCTCCTTACTTCTAAAAAATACCACACATCCCTCTATAAACTCTTTTAGAAACCATAGAGTCACCTATCAGGGTAGAAACAAAAAAAGGATCCGAAATAAACTCGAGATCGAAACCAAAATACATAACCAAAAATGGGGTCACTTCAGCCTATGCTAGTACAAAAGGTAGAAACATATGTAAAAGCAGCACCCTTTGGTGCAGGAGGCAATGAGGAGGAAATCGAAACCTTATTCTCTCTTAAAGAAACCTTACCATCTAGATAATTTCTAATCATGTGGCTTGGCTCAACACATTTGAAGCACCCATACCTCCCCTCATTATAGAAGGCCTGATGAAACTGACTACAGAACCTACAAGGAGGAGATAATGAGGATGAATGGGCCCCACTAGCCTGGACATCCTGTGCCCTAAAGTTGTCGCCACCCTTCAAATGTCTATTACCCGACTACTTAGGGTAAGAAGTACTAGCTATGGAGAAAGAACCAAAACTCTCCACTTATTCTTGGCCACCTACTACCATCTTGACAACTTTGTTGTTGACCACTACCTTGGTTAGAGAACCTAAACCCCTTATCCTGTCTTTCACCTATCTCAATCTGCTTTCTCTTTTCTTTTTCCACCTGTTTCATATGATTAACCAACTTAGAAATATTCATGTCATTGATCAGCAATGTAATCTTGCTTTCAAGGTCAAATCTTGAGACAATCCTTAAGAGAACTTTCTCATTCTAGCCCTTATATTATACACGAATTTTGAGTATACCTAGATAACTGGTGAAATTTCAAGGCATACTCTTTGACTGACATTTTTCCCTATTTTAGATTAACAAACTCCTCTGCTTTTGTTTCCTTTAAATCCTAAGAAAAGAAGGGATTTATGAATACATTAGAGAAAGTCTCCCATAAGGATGATTCCTCAACATCACCCCTATCCCTCTCCCATTCCTTGTACCATTGGTACACCGTATCTTTGAGCTAATAAGATGCAAACTCCACCCCTTCCATATTTGTGGCATGCATAATCCTAAAAATATTTTCCATGTCATCCATAACACCCTAAGGATCCCCCTCCACCTTAACATGAGTAAAGGTTGGAGGACTCATCTTCATGAATTGGCAAACCCTTATGGCCTCAGATAATGTAATACCAAATGCACCACGCTCAGCTTGAGAAGCTACCTATTGAGCAATCATATGAATCAACTGCAAAACTTAGTATTCATCACATTATCCTGAGGATCCTGAGAAGGACTAGAGGGAATTAGTTGAACTCCAGTGAAATTAGGGACTGGACCCCTAGACTGAGTATGGACCCTTTGAGTAAATTGTGTCCTATCAATATTATTCCAAGTTGGGATAGAAGAGTTTATGTGGACTTCAAATCCTTCTGGCATGATCTTAAAAGCGAACAAATGGAATTAGAGTAGATTCCAAGGATCAAACCCTAACCTTGAAAATAGAACACAAAGAAGAGAAGCCTTTCTTAAATGCCTTGTAGTCTCTCCCTTATGCATGTGTTGCGCTATACACCCTTAAAAGACACTCTACTCAACACGACGTTGTGGACTCCGAATTGACCATAAATATAAAGATTTGATACCAATTTGACATGACTCAAACTAGGTCCTTGTCGTAATGGGCATCCCCGGTCTAACTAAAACTGAGGACCACCCTTTTTACCCAACCTAACATCCAAATACACATAGCCTATGTTGGATAAATTCTAAATGTATAACATGATAACATTTATTACAATTCCAGATTCTGGGATAGGTTTATAACCGTGACAAACCCAAGCAAGTCCAACCATTCAAGACCAACCAACAATCATAACCAAACCAATATAATAACTAAGTTCTTGTCCATAACATAACATAAGAGGATGGAACAATCATAAATTCAGTTACATGGTATCAACCCTAATACTAATGCCAATACTAAGGTCGACACCAATACTAACACCTCCAATTCTAACCTATAGTAGTTCCACAAAGCCACTAATCGAAAGAAAAACAATACTCGATTTGGATGGGCCCCCAACCATAGCCAAAACCAATGTCAATAAAATAACCGAAGTATGTAATGACATCCATGATATAAAATGGAGCCTTCCGAAACATGGAAGATCATCACTTTAATCTAATAGCTGATCCCAAATCCAATTACTAAGTAGGACGAGTAGAATGGCTAGTTCCTACATCGCTTAGGGATATAGTCGCTCGAAGAAGGCTTAGCAGGAGAACACTAGGAATTACTCACGATAAGGATAAAATAATTCCAACCTTTAAATCCAAGAAAACCAACCATATGCATTCTCAACCATACATACATATATTTATATGACCATGTTAGGAAGAGGGAACTGGGTTTAGCATGCATTTTAAGCCATTAACCTGGGTATGTATATCTTAACCGTCCGAAAATAACCCATGGGCTATATGGGTTTAGCGTAATCAATTGAATAGGCCCCAATGCATATAGCTGCATGAATTAGAGATACCATAGGATTAAGGGATTCCAAGTACCCTTTGCTTTCCATGATACATATATACCATTATAAATTAAGGGATTCCTAGGTACCCCATATAGTTATCATGACCGAATCCTCATGTCAACAAATATGAGTTTCTAGTGTTCATCCATTGGACTCACACCTTCATGATTTTCTATCATACCCCGCCATTATTTCCCAATTAAAACCATTACCACATAACCAGGACCACCATTCCATTTATTATAAACCAAGGCTATAAGTAATGGTATCATCATACTGACTATAGCTTGCAAGAAATGTCCTTAGCCAACCATTCAAAGATTAAGGGATTCCCTCGTACCTATAGGTTTCATTATCAAGTTGACTTAGGGAAGTCTCGTGTACTCCATAAGTGTATCATTATTAAGTATACTTGGGGGATTCCCTTGTACCCAACAAGGTTTTCAATTTGACCTTCCATAACCACCAAGACCTTACCATTTAACTATTCCAAACCATTTAAACTATTTATACTATATAGGGTTCCATTACATTCTTGTTTACCCAATTCCACAGTAGTCCAACAAGCCTCTAAAAAAATAAAGTACCAATAAAAGGTCGAGATATGCCCCCGACCATAGCCAAAACCAAATCGAGAAAAGTTCTAAGATAAGAGAAACGAAACATAAAATGAAGACTTTTGAAGGATAGAATCTCACTACTTTAAGACAATCCCCAAGCAGTCCACAAACACATGATCACTAAATAGGGAAGGTAGACTTGCCTTTGGACCCTGCAAGACATGGGGATACAATGTTAGAAGACAGTTAGCGGCTGGAGTGCTGGCATGTAACTCAAGGATAAGGGAGTAAAGTAATGCCAAAATCCATCATATGAAAACCAGTAAAATCAATGCACAATATTATATGCACATTATAAATATATATTATATGTCAGGAAAAGGGAACAAGGCTTAGCATGAATATTTTTAAAACATTAACCTGGATTGTATAACTTGATCAACCTAAAACCACCCTCGGGTTATAAGGGTTCAGCTCTCCTACTGAAAGGGCCTCAATGCGTGTTAGCTGCATGATCAGAGAAAAATTACCTGAGATGACTAGTACATCCGTAAAATATAAAATATGACATCATGCACACGGTCACAAAGGCCACCCTCATATCGAAAAACATGAGTTTCCAGTGCTGGTCCCTACAGGACCTCTAACTTCAAGGACTTTACTACACGACCCCCATTAAGCCTATATTTAAATCATACACACATTCACAACTATTTACCAAGGAGTCTTTTAATTTGAAATTAACCGTTGGTATCATTATACCAAAATTAGAGATTGCTAGTCTATTACCATATGCCATAAAAATCATTAAACAAAATTAGACTCCTCATTTTCCAATTAAACCAAAACCATTTAAAATCAAGCCATGGCCACCAAGGACTTTCCAAAACCATATGAAGCCAACTAAAACCAATTCGTGTTTCTTTAACCATTTACGCTATGAAAAGATTCAAGAATAGTGAAACCATATGAAAAAATTATATTCAATGGCAATTTCCCAAACAGTTTGAGGGCATATAATTTCCAAGACCAAAACTAGATAATTGGGGAATTTGTGGTACCCCAAAATTCAATTTACCATTTCCATGCACCCCACCATGTTCACAAACATTAATAAAGAATGATTGTTTTATAATAAACCATGGAAAATCAAGTTAAAGACCAATCATGTCCAATGCCCTCAACTAAACAAAAACATACTTGTTAACCATGAATTTATTATTAATTTATGCTATTATTGAAATTATAAATTCAAGGGAAAGAGGTTCATTCCTTAAACATGAGAATTTGGAAAGAGATTAGAAGCTTGGAACCCAAAAGTTGAACGTACGTTGGAATCCTTGGCCTTCTAGGGGTTTTGAGTTAAGAATGAATTTGGGGATATATTTCCTTTTAAAAACAAATTAAAGGGGCTTTATAATTCTTAAGGGTAGTGCTTAACTAGAAAGACCCTTTTTCCCCTCAGTAGTTTTAATAACCAACAAAACAGCCATTGAGCATTAAGGGTACGTGGCACGGACCTGACGGCGGAAGCCGCTACTGTATCGCAAACCTTATCATGGAGCACAACCTCCGTGTTGCGGATACTAGTCTCTATGATAGCCTCTATGGCTCGTTCCTATCTCAAAAGCTTTCTACCTCTGCAGTCCAAAACAACCTAAACCCCATTTAAAAATTATGAAACACATCTGGGCTACCCGTTTAACACCCCTTAACATAATTTGGGACAAAAATTGACATTTTAAACAAGGGCAGTCTAGAATTAGATTTCTCAAAATTTAAGGGTACTACATTATCGCCCCCTTAGGATCATTTGTCCTCGAATGATGAGCTAGGACAAGTTTTACATGAGAATTAAAATATAAACCTGGATAACGATAGGAAAGAACAGAATTCATACCTTAAGCTTCTTCTCCCGACTCATGCAATAGATATGTATACTTGGCCTTCATATCCCCTTCCACTTCCCAAGTAGCTTCTTCCACTATATGATTTCTCCAAAGGACCTTTACCAATGATACATCTTTACTTCGTAACTTACAATCTTGTCTATCCAAGATCTCTATGAGATCTCTTTGTAAGACATGGAATCCGAGATGCCTACATCCTTAATAGGCACCACCTAGGAAGGATCGTCCATGCATTTTCTTCACATGGACACATGAAACACAAGGTGAATAGAACCAAGACTTTTGGGCAATTCCAACTCAGAAGCAACATTTCCCACTCTCTTAAAAATTAAATAAGGACCAACATAATGGGGATTGAGTTTCTCTTTCTTTCCAAAACACATTACTCCCTTAATGGGCGACACTTTCAGGAACACCCAATCACCCACATCAACTTTAACTCTTTTTGCCTTATGTCCATGTAGAAGGTTTGGCAACATTGGGTCGTCTTAAGACTATCCCAAATCACCTTCACCTTTTCCATAGTTTGGTGTACTAAATCAGGATTGAACAACCTCACTTAACTAACTTCAAACCATCCGATAGGAAATCTACACCTCCTACTATAAAATGCCTCAAACATGGCCATACCAATGCTAAAATGATAATTATTACTGTACTCAAACTCTACAAGAGGCAAGTGGTCAACCCAACTACCACCAAAATAAATCATGCAAGCTCAAAGCATATCCTCTAAAGTCTATATGGTCCTTTCCACTTGTCCATTCATATGCAGGTGAAAAGTGGTACTAAGGGTCACCTTAGTCCCTAAGCCTCGCGGAAATAACGACCAAAATAGAGATGATAATTGAACACCATGATACGAGAAAATGGAAAGCATAGCACCATGTAGCTTCACAATCTCCTGAATAAATAACCTTGCAGAATCCTCAGAAGAATAATTAGTCCTCACTAGCAAGAAGTGAGCATACTTAGTCATCCTATCCACGATGACCCAAATAGAATAAAATTGGTTTTGAGATCTCGGAAGACTGGTAACAAATTCCATATTTATCACTTCCAATTTCCATACATGCAACTCAATTTCTTGGGAAAAGCCACCAGGCCTCAAGTGTTCCACTTTCACTTACTGACACACCATGTATTTAGCAAAAAAATTAGCTATGTCACTCTTTATGTTATTCCACAAGTAAATCTCCTTAAGATTATGATACATCTTTGTCAAACCAAGGTGAACCCAATACTATGACTCATGGGCTTCATCCAAGATTCTACCTTATAGCCCATCCACATCGGGAAAACATAACCTCCCTTGGTACCTTTAGACACCATTACACCAATCTCAAAAACTACCACCTTTTGCTAATCCACATCATCTTTGATTTCCATCAAGATAGGATCCAACACCTGTTTCTCATTTATCTCAGTACCAAGAGACAAATTTTTTACCTCTTGTAAGAAGACACCACTATCCTACGAATCTAGGAGATGAACTCCAAGATTAGCAAAATAGTGAATATCCTTTAAGAAGTCTGACTTCTCAAAATCCATATGAGATAAGCTCTCAACAGATAACCTTCTAAGAGTATTAGCAACCATGTTAGCTTTACTTGGGTGAGAGTGAAGAATCATGTCATAGTCTTTGAGCAACTAAAGATATTTTCTTTTCTAGAGATTCAACTTCTTCTAGGTGAACATATACTGCAAGCTCTTATGATCTGAAAAGATGTCAACATGGACCCCAGAAAGATTATTCTGCCTAATATTCAATGGAAACACCATAACCAATAACTCTAAATCATAGGTTGAGTAATTCCTCTCATAAACTTTCAACTACCTAGAAGCATACGTTACCACCTTGCCATACTGCATAAAAATATATTTAAGTCTTATATGGGACACATCATAGTAAACGACAAAGCCATCACTACCCTTAGGAAGGGTCAAGATAGAGCTGAAGCTAACTTATCTTTCAACTTTTCAAAACTCCTATCACAAGCATTATCCACAGAAGCTTCACCTCTTTTGAGTCAACCTAGTAAAAGGCGAAACAATAGATGAAAAGTTATCTACAAACCTCTTATAGTAACCCACTAAATCTATGAAACTCCAAATATCGATTAGAGTCATAGGTCTCGGCCACTTCTTGACCACAAAAACTTTCTAAGGATCCACCATGATATAATCACTACAAATGACATAACCCATGAAGGTAACAACATTCAACCAAACCTCATACTTTGAAAACTTAGCATATAATTGTTGATCCTTTAGGGTCTGCAACACAACACGAAGGTTATTGGCATGATCCACATCACTCTTTGAATACACCAAGATAAAATCAATAAATATAATCACAAACAAATTTAAAAATTGACAAAATTCTCAATTTATGAGATCTATAAACACCATCGGGGAGTTGGTTAAACCAAAAGACATAGCCAAGAACTCAAAATGCCTATACAATGTTTGAATGTAGTCTTAGACATATCCTCCTCCCTAATCTTTAGCTGATGATATCCTGGACAAAGATAAATCTTGGAGAAATACTTATCCCCCTGATACTAGTCAAACAAATCATCAATCCTAGGAAAAGGGTACTTATTCTTTGTTGTCACCTTATTCAACTGACGGTAATCAATACACAACTAAAAACAACCATCCTTCTTATGCATAAAAAGCATGAGAACACCCTACGGAGACACAGAAGGGTGAATAAAACCATTGTCAAAAAGATCTTTCAACTGCTACTTGAGTTTCTTCAACTCAGTCGGAGCCATTCTATAAACAGGTATAGAGATAAGATGAGTATCCAGAATAAGATTAATCCTAAAATAAATTTTCCTATCAGGAGGGATAATAGGAAGATCATCAGGGAAACCTTGGGAAATTAAATAACCATAAAAATAGATTGTAAAGAAGGACCTTTCAAATTAAGATCTTTAACCCAGACCAAATGATAGAGACACCCCTCGGAAATCAATTTTTTGGCACCAAGATGTGACATGATCCTCCCCTAAGGCACTAGGGAAATCCATTCCTACTCATTAACTGGGTGATTAGGAAATTTATAAATGACCTTATGGGTCTGACAATCTAAAGAGGATTAGCATTAGCGCAACCCATCCATTCCTAAAATAGCATCAAAATATGTCATGTGTAATTCAAATAGATCCAAAAAAGTTTCCTACCACTAATAGATAACACACAAACCCTATAGACTCTTTTGGCAACAACAGAATCACCCACCTGAGTAGAAAAAGAAAAAGTGTTAAAAATGCACGTGGGACCAAAACAAAAATGCACAGCCATAAATAGGGTCACATAAAAAAGATTAGACCTAGGATCAAGCAAATAATAAACATCTCGTGAGAAGATTTTCAACATACCAGTGATGAGATCACGTGAGGCCTTAGACTCCTGATGGGTAGTAAGAGCATATAGACGATTCCGTCCAGTGCCGACAATAGAAGTGGTACCCCTAGGCACAAAAGCTAATGACGTGGAAACCAAAATTTTATTAGTCCCCAAGTCATCTTTTCCCCTAAGGAAATCCTTCAGTATATGTCCTAACTGGCTATAACTAAAACATTGATTCTTTTCCTCGTCACAAAAACCATAATGCCACCTACCAAAAATCTCTAAGGGGATATGATGAAGCTGAATAGGCCCCATTAAACTTGGATTGGGCATCCTGTGCCCTATAACCATCACCATTCTAAAAAACATAATCTCTAGTCGGCTATGAATAAAGAGAACTAGCCACTGAATAGGAAACTCGAGTTGTCCCACTTATTCTTAATCCACTTTCCACAATCCTTACTACCTTGTTGTTGATCTCCACCCTGATCCGAGAACCAAAACTTATTACTCTACCTTTCCCTCTATCCATTCCTACTCTTTCTTCTCCTCTTCAACCTGATGTATGTATACCACAAGTGTAGAGATGTCCACGTCCTTGTTTAACAAGGTAGCCTTCTCTCATAAATCAACTAACGAGATAAACCAGAAGAAAATTTCCTAATTCTAACCCTCATGCTTAACACTAGATCATGAGTATATCGAGACAACAGATGGAATTTCAAATTATACTCCTTCACTGTCATCCTTACTTCAAATTCACAGCTCCTCTATTTTTTTCTCCGTCAACTCTTGAGGAAAGAAGCAGTCCAAAAATGTACTAGAGAAATTATTCCACAAGGAAGAGTAAGCATCATCACCCCTAAGCTACTCCAACTCCTCATACCATTGGTATGCCACCTTCTTCAACTAATAAGCAGCGAATTCTACACCCTCTACATCAGTAGCATTCATAAACTAAAAGATATTCTCTATATTATCAATAAAAATCTGATGATCCTCCTCAACCTTAGTACTAGTTGAAAGTAGGAGGGCTGAACCTCAAAAACTACACAACTCTACTAGCCTCAGAATAACTCATAACAATACCAGCAGAACCCTTCTGACATGACTGTGATGCCACCAACTGAGTCTACAGATGAATTTACTAGCAAAACTCAACATTAGTAATATCTCACTGAGATGGTTAAGTCTGAGTACTATAAATAGGAGAGAAATTAGTATGGATAGGTGAAATTCCATGAGACAGTCAGAAGTAATGACCCTAGACCGAGTCTTCTCCCCAAGAGTAGGATAACCTTCATCCCCAAAGTCCCCATATGGGACAAAAGAGTCCATGAATATCAGACATCTGGGAGACATGATCTAAAAGTTGAACAAAGAAGAATTAGGGAGATTAAAGACCTTAGACTCTATATCCCAAAAATAGACAATAAGAAAAGAAAACATTCCTAAATTCCTCGTAGCCTCTCCCTTACAAGTGTGCCACACTATATACCCATAAAAGAGACTCTACCTGAAATAAATTATGGACACCTTATGAAACCAAAACCTAGGCTTTGATATCAACTTTGCGACAAACCAAACCAAGGTCGGGTCATGATGGGTATCTCAAGTCCACTAAGGATCGAAGATCACCCCCTTAGCCTATTCAAACCTAACCATTATATATATATATATATATATATATATATATCATATAATAGGTGAATCCAAAATTCTAAATGACATTGATATCTAGAACCTCTATCAAATGAGAACTATAATACCCAAGTCCACAAAAGTCCAATAAGCCTCTAAAAAAATTGAGTACTAATAAAGGGTCGAGACAAGTGCCAGACCATAGTCAAAACCAAACTAAGCTAAATTCTAAGACAAGACAAAACAAACATGAAATGAAACTTCTGAAGGATGAAAGCTCACCACTTCAAGTCAATGCTCAAATAATCAACGAACACCTGATCACTAAAGAAGGAAGGTAGTCTTTCCTTCGAACCCTGCATCGCATAGGGATACAACATTTGAAGATGGTTAGCAGTTGGAGCACTAGTATGTATCTCAAGCACAAAGGAATAAACTAATATGGTACTTATACTACACTTCTATACCTTTTTAGTGCATATTTGAGTACTATCTATCACCCTTAATGTTGATCATGTTATGCTGATATTTTTGGAGATAGGGTAAGCTCTTGGAGTTGGATTCACCTATTTCCTTCTATCTTTTGATATTCAGTCTTTAGTTATCGAGACAAATATTATTGACTACTCCAAAACATTTGAATTTGTGTTACCATTATTAGATGCTCTTGTACTGGATCTACTAGTCGTGGGATGGTATCTTATATTGACTGTTTTTATCTTTTTAGAACACTTTTCTTATTTATTAATTAATGTGTTGTTCATTTTTACTTATGATTGGGCATTTTTCACCAAGTTAACCTATTACATTTATCTTTGGGTTATGGCTTAGCTTACCTAGTGGCGAGATAGAGTAAGTGCAATCATGACTCGTAAATTGGGTCATACTAGATAGTGATCATGCTCATCGATAAATTAGTATTTACGTTTTTGTTCATGATAGAGGCCATTCTTATTGACCACGTCGGTGATTAAGACATTGATTATTCTACAAAAAAGCTATAGATTATGCCAGGGATTAGATATTGACCAAGCTAATGATAAGCTATCTATTATGCCAATGGTAAGCAATTAATAAGTTATTGCCTATGATTAATAGTGCATAATGATTATGTTAGAGGTCATGTTAAATGACTATATTGGGGAATACATTATGGACTATGCTAAAGAGTATGCGTATTGATAATATTAGCGATTATGCTATTAATTATTCCAAAGGTCAGTCTAATTTACTATATTAGAAATCATTCTATTGATTATGCTAGCACTCAGGATTTTGATATGATTAATGATCATGTTAAGATATTACATTAATGGTTATATTACTTAGTTCTCTATGGATTATGCTATTGGCCATATTGATGATATATACCTAGCAAGGTCGGAGAATAATTATGATGATATATATATATGCTCGGCAAGGTCATAGGTTAATTCTGATGATATATACCTAGTAAGGATGGATGATGATTATGATGACATAAATATATGTCTGGCAAGACCGGAGGATGACTATGATTATATACAACTGGCTAAGTCGGAGGATGATTTTGATGACATATATCTATCCAGCAAGGATGGATGACGATTATGGTGATATATATCAAGCAAGGTCAGAGGATTGATATGATGATACATATATGCCTAGCAAGGATGAAGGATGATTATGATGACTTTTATGAGGATATGGTTGAATATCTATATCGATTTGAGTCTGGCTATACGTATTATACTAAAATAATATACTTATTATGATATAATGACATTGGGGTATGAGATTTACAATCTAGCTAAGTTTATAATGAGGAAATAGTTATAATATAGTATGAAATGAATAGCATCTAGTGATATAATAATTAGTTGATAAATATTGGCTAGTTGACAAATATTCATTAGTTGGTAAATAATGACAGTTGATAAGTGATGATTAGCCTCTATATAAAGATTAGTTAATAAGTGATGTTTAGTTGATAAAAGATGATTTATTGATACATGACGATTAGTGTTACATAATGGTTAGTTGATAAGTGTTTACTAATTAGAAAATGATGAATATTAACAATCGGTAGTTATAGAGTGTCATGAATTGGATTAATTCCAATTGTATTATGAGAGTTAACAAAGAATGGTGGTATATTACTCTATCTTTTTTATACCTTCCAGGCTTATGGGATCTTGCGATGGGTTATTTACTTTTTCACACTAATTGGCATATGGGAGTCCATCCTGTAGGTATGATTGATTGTGTTGATGCTTTATGTTGTGTTATGCTATTATTTTGTTTTATTTACTTGCTTATGTACAATGATGTTATGGTTACTTCAGGTTGTCTGTACCTTGACTTTGTTATGTTATTTTGCATTTTATCATATTTATATCATGATTTAGCTTAGCTAACTGATGATACCTACTGAGTACCCATGGTTTTGATACTTATACTACACTTCTGTTCCTTTTTGGTGTAGATCCGAGTACTAATTGTCGTTATTGATCGACATTTGTATTGTGTCGATATCCCGGGATAGGGTGAGTTCTTGGAGTCGGAGTAACTTATTTCCTTCTATCTTTAGATGATTAGTATTTTGTTTTGAGATAGGTGTTATTGGCTATTCTAGATACTTGGGTTGTATTTTATTAGTATATGCTCTTGCACTAGATCTACCCGGTCGTGGGATGGTGTCTATGTTGACTCTCTTTATCTATTTGAAATGCTATGCTTATTTATAAGTTGTATTGTTGATTTTCGACTATGTTGGGCATTTTTCACAATGTTAACCCAGTGTGTATAACTCCGAGATATGACTTGGCTTATCTAGTAGAGGGATAAAGTAGGTGTCATCATGACCCATAAATTGGGTCATGACACTCGGTCAAATCTCTAAAACATCTTTTTAGGATAAAAGGCCCATAATTCATTCATTAAGATGGTATGATTATTGTTATGAAGAAATTCATTATAAAAGTGAAAAGTCGGAAAAAATCCCTTTGTAGGAAAGATTAATAAAACCATGTTTTAGTTAGAATTGTACCAGTTACTGTCTAAGTGATCATCATTGTACAAAATGCCATCACTTGTGTTTAAACAATATGATTGTAAGCATCAATATGTCCATAAACTATGGCCACTTCATTTACGGGGATAGAATACTTCCCAGAATCCAACCAATATCATAATTATGGCCTTGGGCCCAATATATATCTGGCATAACCATAGCATCATAATCATGGCCTTAGGCGCAATATGATATCTAAAATAACCATAACATCATAATTCAGGAAAAAAATTACAATCCACCAAGTCACACAGCAACCTTATAGTAGAGGTTCATTAGACTCAACTGTGTGTAACAGGCTATCATACGAATATAAGTCTACAAAGCTGACATAAGTTTTGGCCTAAGGTGCGCTGGAGGGACCGACTCCTATTTCCTAAAATCTATTTAGACAAGCTTCTATTTAGGACTAGGCTAAAGTATCTACATTCATTTCTAGATGTTAGACAAGCCATGATTAGCCCTAAGATAGCAATTCCACCTAAATTACTGTTTTTGGTAGTCTAAATAGTCAAAATAAGACTAATCATACAAATTATGATTCCTATTCCTAAATCACATCACATATCTAGCATAATATCATAATCACACAATGAATTAGCTCTATCAATAAAGAAGGTAATAGTATTATAGAAGTATAAAAAGTAATTCAACTTAAATGTCAAATACCCTTCTAGCCCTAAACTCATATATTGGACTAAGTCAGGGTTTCCTACCCATAATAATACCCTAACATCCCTATTTAATATGTAACATATAAAAAATACATATTAAGAAGAAGAATAGACAAAAGTCTACCTTGATGCCGAACCATAACCCTTGAATCATCCACGAATTATCCATCTTCACTCTACGATCCTAAAATTCCATCACACTATAAATATAGTAATCTATATGTCATTAGGAATGAAATAAGGCCCATATTTCTATATTAAGGGTTGGGTCAAATTTTGGGTCAAGAATGGGCCTACGAGGCTAGCAAATGGAATTAAAAAATGAACCTGTCACGAGGTCCCTTGAAAGACAGGGAAATTGTGCCCAAAGGTTGAGCACAATCGGAATAAAATCTGGGTCTCAAATCAGCCCTCAAAATTTATGAATTCAAGACCTAATTTTGAAGAATTTTATCAAGAATTAGGATGAAAATCAAAAATAAATATTAATGGGAACTGACCAAGAAGAGTTGGGTAAGCTTACCCTAAATTATATGGATGATTTCCTATTTTTTCCACTCTTTAATATCTTAATTTGGTGTGAAAACGGTGGAAGAAATGGTAGAAAATCAGGTGGAGAAAAAGGAATAAAAACACTACAGATTCCATTAATTCAGATACTTGGACGCTAAAGTACCTCCAGCTAAAGCAACATGACCGCTAAAGAAGTCTCGTGACAGCAGTTGGTGTCGTTAAAGTCACCCCAATGGCGCTAAAGTGGTGCCCCTTTTAGCGAACATTGGGCGTTAAAGTGAACCACCACAAAGATCTAGGGACGCTAAAGTGGCCCATTGACGCTAAAGAGATAAGCGCTAAAGCGACCCAATAGGTGCTTAAGTGGACCTATCAGGTGCCAAGCACCAAATTTCTACTATGTCTAGAACGGACTTCGATCGAGTGCTCGAGGTTCATTCGGATCCCGTGCACACAAAAAAATTATCCTATCATACATGATTCAACATATCAAAATTAATAAGACCATCAAAACATTCATCTGAGACTATTTCGACTAACTGTGTGGCCCACACCTATAGTTTTATTTTTCACATACTTAGCCCAATAGACTAAAATAAGTCTGAAAGCCTCAGGATCAGAAAAAAGGGTGATCTTAGCCTATAATCAATGTCTTGGAGTTGGTGGAGTTGCCAAAATTCTTGTTCGAGGTCATCTACTAGGATTTTTGGTTTGAGACCAAATCCTAAACAATGTGAGCTCCAAAATTGAGAAATGAGCCTAAAATCAAAACAAACTATCTGATAATCAAACCGCCAGTTTTGGAAAGTTATAAATTACCTGTAGCCACTATAGAGAGGCTTAGAATTCCAACAATGCATAGAAATCAAGAAAATAATCTAAAGGGACATTACATGTGCACTGACACTAGGCGGCTAAAGTGAACAAGTGGCACTAAAGAAGCTAGCTTTCTGCAAAGTGGCACTTTTTAGGCTAGAGGGGCCACTTAAGAGTATTATGGTTTCTAAAGAGCCATCCGCTAAAGCACCCAGACGGCCGTTTTAGCGGTCACACCAGCTACAATGTATTAGCTTGATACTTGGAAAATTCCAAATCTCTGTGAACCCTTCGAGATTCATCTGAAACACCGAGAACACAAATTAAATATACTACCTAACTTGATTCGATGCTCCAAAATCAATGGCTACATCAGAATTTTGAAAATAACATCATTTTCACAAAGTTGACCCCCAAAACCCAATTTCACGACTTTCCAAAATGAGTATAAGAATAAAATATAAATGTTGTAACACCATACCAACCATGTTTCCAACCTAAAATCGACGCTCCAGACCTACTACCACTATCAGTTTTGTCATCCAATGCACAGATCAAAAGATGATGAGTGAAGTCAACTAATAACCTTGTAAGACTACAAAAAATAACAATCTCCTATAAATCATACCAAAATGCATTGGAAACCATGCCAATCATCCTCATACCCTAGAAACACCACAATCTAACCACAAAGAGGGGTAAAATAGTAAAATCACATAGAAATAAATATTTTATACCAATCACCAAAAATTAGATCATTGCATCATCCACTACTAAGTATCTAGTTCATCCTCGAACTAAGGGCACTAGAAATACCCTAGTCAGCGAAAGGTTGGGGATAACTACTATGCATATAAGATTCGACATGAACATATCTTAATAACATAACATCTGTGTGGGGTAATAGAATACCCAAAAAAAACTGAAGTCTAAAACATGATAGTCTATATCTAGTCTGCATCTAGTTTGAAAACCTCTACTGCCTGAAGAATTTGAATAAGGAGTTGATGGGGCATTTCCCCAACTAACTCTATCTAATAAGCTAATTAATCAGATAACAGAAAATTATTATGTCCTTGAAGGATGAGGACCCACTTCTACTTTGACTGTTGAATCTGGAATCTACTGCTGATCTGGAACTCGTGTCTCTGAACTTATGGTGTAACATAAAAAGAAAGCACCATAGCGGGAATGTGTTAGTACATATATATTGATTATACATATGAGGTATGCTATATGCAATGGTTTGCATGCATGATAAATACTAACTGACTGTCTAACATGAACGTAAGAATGTATACATAAATACGCAACTGTAACTGACAACGTGATAGCATGATACAAATGTCGTGGTAGCATGACTACTGAGTCTGGATACTGATAACATGACATAATTGACAACATGAATAACCATATCTAAATATAACTGATAACATGGATGACTGTATCTGAGTATAACTAAAAATATGGGTAACTGTATCTGAGTATAACTGATAACATAGGTGACTATAACTGATAGTCCTGAATCTGATAGAACTATCTGAGTTCTGTATTGTAACTGAGTTGACTGTATCTGACAGTCCTAAAATATGAAGAACTATCTGAGTTCTATTACTGAGACTAATTGACTGTATCTGATAGTCTTGATTTTGTAACATGAAATTATGGGAAGTAGTATCTAACCGATATGCCCCAAATGTGCTATAATAGTTGAGTTGGGTCCAATCTATGCCCTAATCGGAAGGGTGCCAATACCGCGCCACTGGTAAGGACAACATGTGAGTAACCCTCATATAACAGGTAAATTTAGCAAGAACAGTGGGAACCCTCACATAATAGGTTAAGCCACCTCTTCTACCCTCATATAGAAGGCTACGATGTGTCAACCTATGTTGGCTACATAGTTCTAGAATGCAAGGATTGCTTCTAGGAATCACACCTTCGTATAACAAGTGAGTCCCCATCCTTGGGTTCACTCGGTACTAATTACTACTCCCATTTAAATGGAAACTAAACATGATTTACTGAACCGAACTGAGCATGGACTAAGTTACTGAATTTTGTGGTTGACGGAATACTATTAATATCTGACAACTGACTAAGTCATGAGATCATAGAGATTTTTCCTGAGTCATAAGATATATGAAGTCTAAGAGTTCATAGCTTTACTAAGAGTGTCATGAAAACATGACCTGGATCTAGGCACACAGCTAATATTTCAGGTACAAGTACCCCCAGGACTCGATAAGAGAAAACTGACATAGCAGGATTTACTTGAAGACTTGACTAACTTCATAATACATACTACATTCATAGGAGCCTTTTATCAAACATGAAATAGGCATAAACTTGTACATATATGTGGATTTCATGATATTATGCTAGTTAGACAATTTTCCTTCATCTAGACATTTAATCAAACATTTTGTAGGCATAGTACATGTAAAGCACATTATACAACAATTAAACATCATTCTTCAATTCCAATTCCATCATACGAGGTTTTAGTCATGAGATTTCATAAATCTTTATCTATACTAATCAACCCACATGGAATTTATCATCAAATCATGGAATAGAAATCAATTCCTCATTTATCAACATGAAAGAGAACATACAAAGCATAAAAATATGAAGAAAATCCATGACTAGTAGTTAAAAAAGATTCTTGGGCTTCATGGATGAAAGGAGTCCATGAATGAACACTATGCATACTTAGATCGTGATTTCATAAAGATTGATGGTGAAATCTTCCTAAGTTTTAATCCCCAATAGAAACCCTAGCTTATTTTTGAGATAAACTTGGGAGAAACTAATAGGTTTTGGGTGAAAAGTGGCTGAATAACGTGTTAAAGGGATTATATAGGGATAGGAAGTTGACCCCTTTAACCCTGGACATGTCATTAAATTTTTAGTAAAATTTCCCGAGTTGGGCCCTTGGCGCGACGTGGCGCTATCGCGCTATGTCACTTAAAATTGACAATTGGGAAACTGCACAGTGGTGTGATGTGGAGCTATTGCTTTGCCACCTTGTCTATGACCTGAAAGTTTGGCGCGATGCACCAGTATCATGGAGCAACACTAGAATTTGACAATATCCATTTGAGCTATCTCTACGACGTGCTGAGGGCTCAAATCAAACACTGACTCGCTAAAAAAGCTCTACCTTTTTGCCTGCGTGTCGAATTTGGGCGAATTATATATCAATTGAAAGCTTATTCAATTTCTCATTTGATAGAAAGTGAAAATTATGAAAATACCAAGTGTATAATAATTATTTCTTATTTCAAAGAAAGTTGTAACATCCTTGAGATGATTTTTGAGCTAATAAAAAACACGAGTATTACAATATCTCCCCCTTGAGAACATTTGTCCTCGAATGAAACTGACTAAGAGGGGAAACAATGAGCTGAACATGAATAACTGAAACATGATCTGATGACAGACTTGACTGACAAGGTGAACATAACATACTAAACATGCATATTTGATGTATGCGTAACTGATTCTTAAATGCATAACTAAAAGTTCTGAAGAACTAAGTTTTCTCATAATGAGAATGCATGTCTGATGCATAACTATATAACTAATTTGATACATGAATGCATGACTGAATATGCGGTGGTACTTGATACTAAGTTTATCATGGGAACATGAACACGAGACTGAATACTAAGTTAGTGATGTAAGCTAATCATAAAACTGAGCAAGCTTAAGGAGAACTATTACCTTGATCTTGATCTGAGTCGATGGGGAAAAGGTGAGGGTACTTGGTACACATAACTGCTTCTGCTTTCCAAGTAGCTCCCTCTACGGACTGATTTTGCCAAAGAACTTTAACTAGAAGGACTTCTTTGTTCCTCAATCTACGGGTCTGATAGTCTAGGATTTCAACTGAAATCTCATCATAAGAGAGGTTGTTCTGAATATCGATGCTCTGAATAGAGACTACGACTGATGGTTCACCTATGCACTTCTTGAGCAAAGAGACATGAAATACTAGATGAACTAAGTCTAGATCTGAAGGTAATTCGAGCTCATAAGCTACATTGCCAAATCAATTGATAATCTTGAAGGGACCGACATATCAGGGACTGAGATCTCCCTTATTGTTGAATCTCTTCACTCCATTCATAAGAGAGATCTTGAGGTATACATGATCACCAATATCAAACTCGAGATCCTTTCTACGAACATCTGCATAAGACTTTTAGTAGCTCTGAGTAGCCCAGAGTCTTTCTCTAATTAACTGAACTTTCTCTAAGGCATCGAATACTAAGTCAGGACCTATGACTGAGGCCTTACTAACTTTGAACCAACCAATTAGACATCTACATCTCCTACCATAGAGAGCTTCGAATGGAGTCATCTGAATACTGGAATGATAGCAGTTGTTGTATGTAAATTCAATCAAAGGCAAGTGGTCATCCCAACTACCCTTGAAATCTATTACACACGCCCTTAGCATATGTTTCAAAGTCTGAATGGTCCCTTCTGCTTGACCATCTATCTAAGGATGAAAGGTTGTACTGAATGAACTTAGGTACCAAGACCCTTTTGGAATGCTTTCCAAAAATGAGAGGTTAACTGGGTACCTCTATCTGATATAATAGTCAACGAAACATTGTGCAATCTTACCAGCTCCTTAGTATAGAGGTTGGCGTAATCCTTGGCTAAATAAGACTGAACTCCTACATAAGATTACTGTCTACTATGACCCAGACTGAATTATGCTGGTGATGAGTTTGAGGCAAACCCATCACAAAGTCCATATTCACAACTTCCCACTTCCAAGTAGGAAGACTGAACTCCTGCATAAAATTACTAAGCTTCTGATGCTCTATCTTAACTAGCCGACATATAAAGCACTTAGCCACAAACTCTGCAACATCTCTTTTCATCTCACTCCACTAATAGATTTCCCGCAAATTGCAGTACATCTTAGTGGCCCTTGGATGAATAGAGTAACGCACACCATGTGATTCTGCAAGATTTTGCTGCCTTATGTCATCTACACCTGGAACACGTAGACGGCCCTAACAACGGAGAATACCATCTCCCCCTTGGGAGAAAACCTCTATTTTCTGATTCTGAACTGACTCTTTTAGCTTGACAAGGCTAGGATCCTTATCTTGCTTTTATTTTACCTCAAAAACTAGATATAATTCTGAACTACTCTGAACACATACGCCATCGTTTGAAGAATCGACTAAGAGAACTCCTAGTCTAGCAAGCAGGTGTACTTCTTGAGCTAACTTCTTCTTACTATTATCAAAATAAGAAATACTACCCATGGCCAGTCTACTGAGAGCATCGGCCACTACGTTGGCCTTGCTAGGAAGATATAGGACACTCATGTCATAATATTTTAAGAGCTCTAACCACCTTCTCTAACAAAGATTGATATATTTTTGAGAAAAGACATACTGAAGGCTCTTACGATCTATGAAGATGTCTACATGAACTCCATAGAGATAATGCCTCCAAATCTTTAAGGAAAATACTACGGCTACAAACTTAAGGTAATAAGTAGGATAATTCTTCTCATGGGTTTAAAGCTGTTTGGAGGTGTCGTCTATGACCTTACTAAGCTACATGAGGACCCAACCTAAACCCACTCTAGATGATTCATAATAAACTATAAAACTGTTTGAACCATCTAGAAAAGATAAAACTGGAGCAGAGGAGAGTCGAGTCTTCAATTCCTAAAAACTCTTCTCGCAAGGATCTGACCACTGCAACTTGACTTTCTTCTGAGTCAATCTGGACATAGGGGATGCAATGGATGAAAATCCTTCAACAAACCGTCTGTAATACCCATCCAAACCTAAGAAACTCTTGATGTCTGATGAATAAATAGGGTGAGGCTAGTTTCTTACAGCTTCGGGCTTTTGAAGATCTACTCTAATTCCATCACAGGAAATAATATGGCCAAGGAATGCTACTGATCTTAGCAAATATTTGCACGTACTGAATTTAGAGAATAACTGATGATTTCTGAGAATCTGGAGTACTATTCTAAAATGGTCTGCATGATCGCGCTCAGTGCGGGAATACACCAGAATATCATCTATGAAGACAATAACGAACATGTCCAAGTACTGCTTAAACACATGGTTCATCAAGTCCATGAAAGTGGTTGGGGCATTGGTAAGAACAAAGGACATAACTAAAAATTAAAGTTACCATACTGAGTACGGAAAGTTATTTTTGGGATGTCACATTCTCTAACTCTGAGCTGATGATAGCCGGATCTGAGATTTATCTTAAAGAAATAACTGGCGCCCTGAAATTGGTCAAATAAGTCATCAATTCTGGGAAAAGGATACTTATTCTTGACCGTAACCTTATTGAGTTACCCATAATCTATACACAATCTGAGTGAACCATTTTTCTTACGTACGAATAAGACTGGTGTACCCCACGGGGAAACGCTGGGTTCGATGAATCCCTATCTAAGAGATACTTCAACTGTTCTTTCATTTCCTTGGGTTCTGCTGGTGCCATTCTGTATGGAAGAATAGAGATAGGTTGAGTGTCTGAAAGAATATCAATACCAAAGTCTATTTCCCTTTTGGGAGGAATTCTTGAAAGATCTTCAGGAAAGACGTCTAAATATTCACTTACAACTGGAACTGATTCAAGACTAGGAGTCTCAAAATTGGAATCTCTAACATGAACTAGATGATAAACACATCCCTTAGATATTAATTTCCTTGATTGAAGGTAAGAAATAAGTTGACCCCTGAAAGCGGATACGCTACCCTTCCACTCTAGGATGGGCTCATTTGTGAACTAAAACTAAACTATTATATTTTTGCAGTCGATTATGGAATAGCATGAATGAAGCCAATCCATGTCGAGAATGACATCAAAATCAGTCTTCTCTAATTCGAGTAAGTCCACTAAAGTGACTTTCTAAAATATCATAACCAGGCAGTTCCTATATACCCGCCGGGCTATGATGGTTTTACCCATTGGGGTAGAGACTGAAAAGGGATCTACTAGAATTTTGGGACTGATTCGAAAATCAACTATTATATAAGGAGTAACGAAAGACAAAGAAGCTCCTAGATCTAGCAAAGTGTAAACATACATATAAAAGATCTATAACGTACTAGTAACTACATCAGGAGAACTTTCCTGATCTTGTAGATTCTAAAGAGCATAGAGATGATTTGGATGTTGCCCACTAGTAGCACTGGAAGTAACACCCTACTGATTTGAACGACTATACTGAGCTGAGGAACGATTCTGTTGACCCTAAGGACCTGGCTGAGGATAGTCTCTAACTCTGTGGCCTATCTTGCCACAACCGAAACAAATGCCACTACCCACTCTACCAATACCCTGATGGTGTTTACTATAAGTCTGGTAAAGAGGATAGGTGTGGGAACTGCTAACATTACCATGGGTCTTAGATCTTGGCACTCTATCTTTGCTACCCTCTCTAAACTTAGGAACTGGAGAACTAGCTGTAGAAGGGTCTAGAACTGATAACTTAGGATGAAACTGGGAACGGTTTCCTCCTTCTGACTTAGGCTGAGTGAAGTTAAAACTACCTATATTCTCTTTCTTATTTTGTTTTCCCTCTGCTTAATTTTCTGCTCTTCTATCTGCTGAGCGTGATTCATAAGTCTAGCTAAGTTGATGTCACTATTTAGCATGGCAGATCTGCACTCAATAACCACACTGTCGTTCACCCCTAAAGCAAACTTACTCATCTTGGATCTACTGCCTGCAACCACATGGGGGGCATACCTGGCTAATTGAGTAAACTTAAAAAAATACTCTTTCACTGTCATATTGCCCTCCCTAAGGTTGATGAACTCTAGCACCTTGGCTTCTCTAAGCTCTTAGGGAAAGAATCTATCTAAGAATATGGTGACAAACTCCTCCTACTCTATAGGACCTGCATCATCTGATCTTTCAGGCTTCTGCTGTTTGAATGAATCATGAGCCACATGCTGCAACTGATATGCAGCTAGCTCGACACTCTCAACAGTAGTCATCCCCATGGTGTTTGTCACTTTTTGAACCTGATCTAAGAATTCCTGAGGGTCTTCATCTACCTTAAACCCAAGAAAGGTTAGAGAATTCATTCGAGTGAAGTCCCAAATCCTCGCTGCAGCTGAATTGGCCACTAGGTTGGCCGGAACAACTATTGGCCGGTCATTATGAGCAGAGACTGATTGAGCGAGAGTGATAAATACGGTCCTGAACTCTGCATAATAAACATAATCGCCCAAAGGTTCTTCGAGCTGAGGGGCTGACTAATTTCTTCTCTTAGGAGGCATGTTCTGACATAAAGAGAAGAAGCAGATTAGACTGAGAGACTGACTTTTGATTATGCTCACAGGCATGACATAAATACTGAAAGAAGGGAAACTTTTCTTAAACATCTCATAGCCTCTTGAACATAAATGTGGCGCACAACACACCCATGTACAAGACTCTACTAGATGCGGCTTGCAGACTTCCTAGGACTCTATTGAACCTTAGGCTTTGATACTAAGTTTGTAACGACCTGATTTGCTGAACTGGAACACTACATGGTGCTTATGACCTCGAAGGACCACAAGCTAACCCATGAATGATATCTATACCTATATACTATATAAGATAACATAATAATGCGGAAACATGCACTGAAAGGCCATAAGATTCAATCACGAACATAACTGAATAACGTAACATCTGTGTTTGGAAATAAAATACACAAAACAAAACTAAAGTCCAAAACATGATAGTCTGTATCTAGTCTGCATCTAGTCTGAAAGCCTTTACTGCCTGAAGAATCTGAATAAGGAGTTGATGGGACATATCCCCAACTAACTCCATCTAATAACCTAATCAACGAGATAATAGAAAATCATTATGTCCTAAAAGGATGAGGACTCACTTCTACTTTGACTGCTGAATCTAGAATCTACTGCTAATTTGGAACTCGTGTCTCTGAACCTATGGTGTAACATTAAAAGAAAGCACCATAGCACGAATGCGTTAGTATATATGTACTGAGTATACATGTAAGGTAGTCTATATGCAATGGTTTTCATGCATGATCAATACTAGCTAACTATCTAACATGAACGTGAGAATATATACATACAAATGCAACTGTAACTAACAACGTGATAACATAATACTGATACTATGGTAGCATGACTACTTAGCCTGGATACTGATAACATGAATGACTGTATATAAGTATAACTGATAACATGGGTGACTGTATCATAGTATAACTAATAATGTGGGTGACTGTATCTGAGTATAACTAATAACGTGGGTGACTGTAACTGATAGTCCTGAATCTGATAAAACTATCTGAGTTTCATACTATAACTGAGTTGCTTGTATCTGACAGTCCTGAAATCTGAAGAACTATCTGAGTTCTATAACTGAAACAGATTGACTGTATCTGACAATCTTGATTCTGTAACATAAAATTATGGGAAGTAGTGTCTAACGACATACACCAAATGTGCTATAATAGCTGAGCTGGGGTCCAGTCTGTGCCCTGATTGGAAAGGCATCAATACCGTGCCACTGGTAAGGACAACATGTGAGTAACCCTCATATAACAGGTAAATCTAGCGAGAACGGTGGAAATCCTCACATAACAGGTTAAGCCACCTCATCTACCCTCATATAGCAGGGTACGATGTCTCAACCTATGCTAGCTACATAGTTTTAGATTGCAAGGATTGCTTTTAGGAATCACACCCTCGTATATCAAGTGATTCCCCATTCCACCTGATGTGCCATGGTTTCATTGAATTGTTTATGCTTAAACTAGAACATATGCAAGTACTTAGGTATGTTTTGGTAGATATGATATGTTTTTTGTCTATGTTGTGGGAAACTAGGTTTTGGAGCTTAAATGGAAAAAAATTAAAGTTGAGTAGGAAACCCCACCTACAAGACTACCTACATGGTATGGATACTACCTACATAGAGTGGGTGGCTTTGTGGTTCTTAGAAAGTGAAGATCAGAGACCCTGAAAGTTGAAATTTTTCTCTAATACGCATGATGGAGGTACATATGGGGTGTGGGTGGCACTTTTGCCACATAAGTGCCATCACAGGTAACCTACTGTAGCTGATCAAAATAACTAAAGCTCACGTACTATAGCTGATCAAGAGCATTAAAGTTTCTCTACTACCAACGACACCACCTACGTGGCGTGGGTGCCACTTACGACCCGTTAGTAGGTCCGTAAGTTACCACCGACCCAAGTTTACCCAATTATTTTAATTTAGATTTTTAAAGTTTTTATGTATTCTATAAATACCTTTGTACATTTTTGTAATAGTTTATGCACTCTACATAGTTGTACGCAATTTACACATTCACAAACATATAATGGTTTCAAGATTCAACTTTTGATCTTTAAATCTGTTGTTCTTTATTTCTTGGTTGATTATTAATTTGAGAAGTTGGTTCTTGTTATATAATTATTGTGAGATTGATTCTATGCTTTATTTATTGAATTCTTTCGAACTTTTACAACCATGCGTGGCTAAAGCACCTAACTAAGGTTGTGAGAATCCTGGAAGAATAACGAAGTAGAGGAACTGCTAAGTCATTCTTGATCTATATTCTTGCATGTATTGTGATAGTATTTGATTTAACTATTTTCTTAGCAGTGGACAGTGTTTAGAACCTTCTTGTATTCACAAGAGAGGTAGAGATTAAGAAAATAAGTTCATGACAGTAATTTTAAGCTAATTCATCTTAATCTAGTTAACTTGACACTCAAAAGATAATAGTTAATATGGGATCTAGGATAAAGGTTAGAAAGGAGATACTCTAAAACTCAAAAGGTAATGACTAAAATTCAATAAAGGTATTCACAAGGAGGTTAGTTATACATAACTTATCAGATTCTGCATACAAGGTATTATGATAGTTTTATGAAGCATGACAAATCTATGGAGTTAGGAATCCATGGGGAAAGCAGTTCTAGTACTCATCTCACATTAATTTCAACTAAAGATGAAGACTTATTGTGACTTTACTATTTTAACAACAAAACCCTCTCATTTACTATTTCTATATTTTTTGGCTACTTTAATAGATTCGTGAGAGATATTCATCCTATTACCTGTGGGATCGACCCCAACCTCTGTTGGGTTTTTATATTTGACTTCAACCTTATTATACAGCTTAGAGGTGTAGTTTTATGCGACATTAAATTTTTGTATTATTGCTGGGGAATATAGTTATGGATTGATTGATAGAGTTTGTTGAGGTTGTTGGTTTTACTTTTCTATTCTTCTTAGGGTATACATCGGTGTATGCCCAAAATTAGGAGTCAAGGGAATCCCTTGATCCCATTTAATCCAGAGCTTGAAATAACCCTATGATAGAATTATAGGATGTCGGAGAACAACTATAAAGCTCATCATGAGGAGTTATGAGATGATCCACTTCACTTGCCTCCCCTATCTCTACATGGTGTTCAGAAAATAGTAGTGCAAACCACTGCTCAACTACTAGAAAAAAACAAATGCAAGGAAGGATGATGAGGTTGCCCTTCATGTAACCCTAAAGGAGAAATAAAGACAGAAAGCAGATCATGAAGAAGAACTCGATAGAGGTAGAAATAATAGAGCCCCCATTCTCCCAGCTTATTAATATATGCAAGAATATGATGATCTAGAGGATGAACTAGGGAATTTTAAGCCTATATAGAGAGGAGGTATCATTCCTCCCAAGATTCCCCAGGGTATAAAGTTTGATATCACAAGTTCTATGATTCATATGCTAAATATGAAGGGTGTATTTGCGAGTTTATCGACCGATGATGCAAACATACATATCATAAATTTTGTTGGAATTTACATTTCACATAATCTAAATGTGGTGATCCAAAAAGCATTGAGACTCAGGTTGTTCCCATTCTCTCTAACTGGTAAAGAGACATTATGGTTAGGGAAACTACCTCATGGATCCATTACTAGGAACAAATTATGGAAGCAGTTCATAGACTGATTCTTCTCTCCTACCATAATGCTGCAACTGATGGATAAGACCTATAATTTAGGCAGTTGCATTCTGAACCAATGTATGAGGCATGATTTGCTGAAAATTTACTATCATGCACTGAATACCAATTCCAAAGCTACTACAGACACTATTACTAGTGGATCTTTCAAGATCTTGGGTTGGGAAGAAGCATCAGAAATCCTAGATCGAATCAGTCTTACCAACTGAGGGTGGCATACTCGATAGGAAGAAAGAGGTGATGACACTTATACTATTAGTGTTTCTATAGAGTATAGAATTATAGATGATATTATGGCTTAGGAAGGTTTGCAGTTGAGGACAAAGATTAGGCTTTTGACTATGCAATTCACAACTATGAATTCTGAGAAGGTAAATGCTATGGGTGCACAAGGTAAATCACCTAATCTATATGATTCTAATATTGAAGAAGAGGTGACGTATCTAGATAAAGACATGGAAGGATTTTGATCCAAGGGCCAAGGCTCTGCTCAAGTCACTTGGAACTCAAGGCACAGAAACCACGTTAGTATTATTATGGGGATAGATATAAGAATTAGAGTAGAGAGAGATACTAACTATAGGCATAAGGATTATTACAAGGATAAGAGTGGTACGTATGTTCCTCTATGAAACTGTGACACTAAATCAAAGATGTGGCTTTGCTTAATAAACTGGTAAAGTGGTCAGAAAATCAACAAAGTTGACTCTAGGAGATTAAGGCAGAATTTTTAGGTTTGATGCATAAAGTGAGATCACATACTACTATGATCAAGCAACTTGAGCAGCAATTTGGTCGAATATCGGCTACCTTGAATCAGCGCTAATCAGGAACTCTTTCGAGTAATACTATGCAGAATCTGTATAATAATAGTCACTATTTGGACAACACCACTTGAAGTTGTAAGGCCACCATTGATCTGCCTTTGCATGTAGTCGATGAACTTAGGGATGATGTTGCTGATATTGATGATACACCCAAAGTGAAACCTAACAAGTTGATGACAAGTGGTGAGTTATCAAAAAAATTGACAGGTAGTCTTGAGAAGGATAAAGAAAAGGGGAAGGAAGTTGATCCTATAGTGAAGACCATTCCATTAATCCCCCACCTTTTTCTCAAAGTTTAAAGCAAAACAATAAAGAAGGGAAGTATAAAAAGTTCATTGCTACACTAAAAGAGTTAAAATTAACTAACCCTCTTCTTGAAGCTCTTAAGTAGATGCCTGGGTATGTAAAATTTATAAAAGATTTGATAACAAAGAAGAGATTTGTCACTTATGAGGACACTGGCAGGTTGAATCACTGTAGTGCAATTAAATCTCAAACTCTGGCGAAAAGAAAAGTGATACTGGATCTTTCATAGTTCCTTGCAGTATTATGACATCTAGATTTGCTAGAGCTCTATGTGACTTGGGGGCAGTATTAACTTGATGTTGAGGGAATTATTCAAGCAGTTGAGATTGAGACCTCCCGAACCCATGACAATGCGATTATTAATGGGAGATTATACTATGAAAAAGCCCATGGGCATATCATTTAATGTTTTAATAAAGGTAGACAACTTTATCTTTCTAGACGATTTTGTTGTTTTAGATTGTGAAGTTGATTTTGAGATGCCCATAATTTTGGGGAGACCATTTTTCTCCACAGGTAGAGCATTGTTGGATATGGAAAATGGTGACCTTAAGTTCAAGTTGAATAGTGAGGAGGTCACATTCAATATTTGCAGAACCATGAAGCATCCAACTAACATGAGGGTGGTTTCAGTGATAAGTTATGTTGATAACCGTGGAGGACAAGAATTTGACAACCTTGATAAATTTTGAGTAATCAAGGTATCCACGTCATGTCATGACATTAAATCAGGCACTGCTAAGGAGTAAGCCCAAGGCATCTTGTTAGTTTTGCATTTTTAATGATACGTATTGGGTGATTGACATCAGATCTATGCACCTAAGCTGCCATATGTATGTTCCTAACTTTCTTTCTTTGTAGTAGGAAAATGCATTGGCGACAATGCATGTTTATAAGTTGAGAGTGGGGCTACTTATGTGTCTAGATATTCTCTTTGGGTTTTTGTTGTAGTGTCTCTTTTCCTCAGAGTTTGTTCTTAGTAGAGTCGGAATGTCTAGGTCGTATTGTGTTTTGTTTTATGTATTTTTGTTTTGTGTATGTTTAAATAGGAGAGAAATAAATGGCTAGAGGGTAGTTGATATACTTTGATTGTGTTTAAATGTTTGAGAAAAAGGATACCCCTCAAAAAAGTTTGTATTGAACTATGTGATGTGTTTATCTTTGAAACCATTGTGAATCTTAAGGAATTAGGATTAGGGACATATTAATCATAGCTACCATTTGCATGAACTGGATAGGTAGTAGTTGGTACAATAACCATGTACTCTATGTGTGTGAGATTTATTACCTAGTTCTCTTTGTGCATTTAATCAAGAACTTGCCTAGTTAGTCTTGCCTAGGTAATATGATAGTTGGTTACGAAAGGATCATAGGTCGTTCTTGTTCTAGTCCACTCTTAGCCTTAATGACCTTCCAAATGAGAATAAATATTCCTTGATCCCAATTTTGAGCCTACGTAGACCATTTTCTTATTTTCACCTTTCCAGCTAGTCACAATTAACCTGCTTTGGCCTTGGTCCCTCCTTGAACATTATGCACCTTAACTCAGGAAAATTTCCTAAGTTAAGGATGGATATCATTGGGGTTCATAATTAGAATTGGGTATGAAGAAGGGTTTGAAATAGACACAAGAAAGTAGGGATAGGTGTGATAAGAAAAAATGGAAAAAAAAAGAATATAAAAAATCGCACCTAATCTAAATAAGCAAAAAAAAAGTAAGAGGGGGAAATAATGGAGGAAAAAGGAAAGATTTGCGAAATAGTGTCCCAAAAGTGTAATTGTAGTGTCAAAGGGGGTTAGTCACTAAAGTCCTAAATGTACCATTCCAGCCACAAGCCTACGTTACATGCCAAATGAAGTCCTATAGTGATCTTAATAACACTATATGAAAAACTATGGTAAAGAAAATAAGGGCAAGCCTATGGTATTCTATGCACATTGATTGGAACTTCTTTTATGTGTATAAGTGTCTTATGATCATCCCCGCAATTACATGCAGAATCATATTGTGAGATTTGGACTTCTTTGATTGTGAGGGTACATGGGTTGCGTTTCTAGCTGTTTATCTGTTCAGGTAGAGTAATTTGTATATATTCTTAATTGTTTGTTGCTAATTTGATGTCATAACTTGATTATTTTGTGTTACATTCCTAGACTACATAGGTATACACAGTTGGTTTTGAAAAGTTAAAAATATAAGGGGTAATGTTTTTGAAGAAAAAATTGTGTTGACTTCCATAGGTACCTTAGGTTTCTCTTGGTTAAGCATTGTCATGTTGGTTTTGTTATGTTTTGTTGCTTGAGGACATGCAAATGTTCTAAGTTAACAGTGTTGATGTGTCATGGTTTTATAGGACTTTCGATGCTTAAAACCAAAAAATATGCAAGTACTTAGGTACATTTTGGTAGATATAATGTGTTTTTATATCTATGTTGCACGAAACTTGGTTCTAGAACTTAAACGGAGAAACAAAGTTGAAGTTGAGTAGTAAAACCCACCAGCAAGGCTACCCACGTGGCGTGGGTACTAGATACGTGGCTTGGTTGGCTTCGTGGGTCTCTTCGTAGGTCTCAGAAAGTCAAAATCAGAGAGAACATAAAAGTTGAAATTTTTCTACGACACCCACGATGGAGGCATTTACGGGGCGTGGGTGGCACTTGTGCCACATAACTTCCAGCGTAGGTCACCTACTGTAGCAGATCAAGAGCTCTGAAGTTTCTCTGCTACCAACGACACTACCAACATGATGTGGGTGCCACTTACGACTCGTAAGTGGGTCTGTACGTGGCCACAACCCAAGTTTCCCTTATCGTTATGGTTTTTATTTTTACGATTTCTATGTACATTTTTGTAATAGTTTACGCACTATACATTGTTGTATGCACTTTATGCATTCACAAACAAATATTGGTTTCATGATTAGACTTTTGTCTTGTAATCCGTTGCTCTTGATTTCATGGTTGATTATTAATTTGAGAATTTGGTTCTTGTTCTTCGATTATTGTGAGATTTACTTGATGCTTTCTTTATTGGATTCCATGGATCTTCTTGAAACAATGAGCAGCTAAACCACCAAACTAAGGTTGTGGGATCCCTAGCGGAATATCAATGTAGAGGAAGTTCTGTGTCGTTCTTGATCAATATTCTTGCATGTATCATGATCATCTTCGGTTTAATAGTTTTTTTAGCAGTGGCCAACGTTGAGAACCTGCCTATATTCACCACTTACTTCACAAAAGAGGTAGAGATTAGAAAAAGAAGATCACGCTAGTAATTTAAAAATAATTGAATTTCATCTAATTAACTTTACACTCAAAAGGTAATAGTTAATCTCGTATCTAGGATAAGGATTAGTAAGACGACACTCTGAGACTCAAAATGTAAAGAGTGAAATTCACTAAAGGCATTCACAAGACAGTTAGTGATACATAACTTATCATATTCTTCATGTAAGGTATTATGACAGTTCAATGAAGCACAACAAATATACGGAGTTAGTACACTATAAAAAATGGGTCAAATTGCAGGGGTTTAAAAACCCAAAAAATTATGATTTCGAAGGTTCCAAAACCCCCACAATACAAGCCGTCACAAACAATTTGCAGCAGTTTTTTTTTTAACCGCCATAATTAATTTGTGGCAGTTATTTTACGGCAATCGACCCCCGTTAGTCTAACTTTATTTTTAAAATAAATTTTCATTAAAAAATTTTGGGGGTTTAAAATCTACGCAATTTTTATTTTTTTTAAAGTTAATGGGACCCATCAATTTTCAATAACTAATTATAAATTCTAATTTTACCTCAAATTTAATTATTCGTTTAGACATAACCTGCAATTCAATATTCGTTCCATTCATATATCATTAACACAACATGAATAATTAAACATTGTAATTGACAAGCATATCAAAAATACGTTCAACATTAAAATTCAAAATTAAATTTTCAACATTAACATTTTCAAAATTCCAAATTTTCAATATTAGCTAGTATCTTCAAACTCCAAAATCAAATTTAAACACAAAACCTTCAATATTCTAAGATTCACTTCAACCATACAATTACATCGTCTTAATTGAATATACAAGACAATTTGCAACAAAATCAATGAATATCATTAGGATCACTATCATCACGTGATCTCCTTGCATCCATGGGCGAAATAGGTCCACTAGCTACATCACTTGGCTACATAAAAATGCAAAGTATAAAAATCAATCAATAAACTTTCAGTCCTGATTACAAACAAGAAGTTAGACTAATCATCTGCATTATCAATGGTAAAAAGCAAAGATAAAAAGAACACATTATAGTGAAGATCATGCCTAACACCATGTTTGAAAATTTTCCTTCATCTGTTATTCGAATGTGGTCTGTGCAGTTCATGACATGTAAACAAAGGGAAAATACCACAATTGCTTGCATTATATTGGAAACTAGATGGCTCGTGCCCGTGCGATGCACAGGCAAAATTGTGATGGTATGTTATTGTGTGGGATATGCTAAAATTTCCATGGTTTGGTCCACCGACCCATGTTTTCTCCAAGCAAAATCTAATGGAGAGAAATAACTGAACAGGCTTTTCTTGGAAAAATAGCTTGTCATTAACAAAAGGGAAACAAAACCTAGCCTCACGAATTTCGAAGGATCTGAGCAATATTAACTGAGCAATGTCAATTGCGGCCCAATGTCTTACAAACTACATTCCAACTCAAAGATAAACTTCTAGAAAGGAACACTTCTTTTGGTCATGATCTCTAGATGGAGGTTCAAACAAGCAAATGAGGGATGGAAGGACACTGAAGGTGAAAAAACTTTAGTATTTGATATGTAAAAGTAGTATATATGATCAACCTCTAGCTAAAACATAAATAGAGATAACTGAATAAGAGATTCTTTCAATAATAAAGAAACACCACCTACCTCGAGCGAAAGGCTGAGGCTTTGGTTCTGGTCCTTTGAGGGGACTTGGATCGCTTCTCCACAATATTTTTCAGATAGATGTTATCATCGAAAATGTTGCAGGAACAACCTTTGAGAGAATACCCATACAATTGATCTTCTTCGGTCTACAGAGTCTTAAAAATGTAAAGAGAAATTCAATTTAGCAAATAAAATATGAAATATGACTGTAAATAGTAATTTAGAAAAGAAGTAAATGAATTTGAGAAAGATCATAATATAATATACTGCAGACTAACTGATAAGCAGAAATCACAGCGTCAGCTCCAAATGACTGCCCAACAATAAAAGCAGTTGAATTCAAATACCAGAATAACTTCAAAAAATTTCCATAAGTCAAAGGACAGAAAATAGCATCTCATTGAAGCAGTAAGATTTTATTTGGTGTGTGCAGAACTGTAGGTGAAGGTCTAGGGGTTTGACGAAACAACAAAGCCTAGTAGACAACATCTCTTGTGTAAACAGAAGAGAAGAAAGCATTGCGACATGATACAATGAGAAATTAAAACATTACCTTGAGCTACAGCAGAGGAGGAGGCATCAAACCAGTGATAGCAGCATCAACACATGAACCATACTTATTAACATTCCATAGCTGATACGAAAGCCTACTGAAAGTTTCTAGAATTTTTAGATTCTCTCTCATCCCAGAACTAGGAGTATCTTCCTCGAAATCACCTCTGCAGCATATTCTGCATTTAATACCGACATTAGCAGTATGCCATATGAGAACCTAAACTTCATGGTTCTAGATCTAAATGGAGATGTAAAAATAAAAAATAAATGTTCTCATGACTCATAGCATAGTTAATGAAGAAAAAATAGTGTTACTTATAACCGTGAGAATGATTGAGTACCTGAATGTCTGATCCATCAAACTGAGCAATGACACTTGACATAACAACACAGACCTCTTCTAATGATGCATCTTGGGTCAAATCTCTCTTGGTATCACGGACTCTCAATCTGAGGATCTTTCCATGGCTTACTATCTACCACACACAATTTCTAGTAAGTTTGCTAAATATCCTATGGCAAGCCCAAGCTTAAAGGCAAATTCTACAAGGTGGCAGTCCGTCCGGCCATGTTGTATGGAGCAGAGTGTTGGCCAGTCAAGAACTTTCACATTCAAAAATTGAGCGTGGCGGGAATGCGGATGTTGCGTTGGATGTGTGGGCTTACTAGGGGTGATAGAGTTCGGAATTAGACTATTCGGGAAAAGGTTGGAGTGGCTTCGGTGGAGGACAAGATGCGGGAAATTCGATTGAGATGGTTCGGTCACGTGATGAGAAGAGGCACGGATGCCCCGGTTCGTAGGTGTGAGAGGCTAGCATTGGATGGTTTCGGGCGGGGTAGGGGTAGATCGAAGAAATATTGGAGAGAGGTAATAAGGCGGGACATGGAGCAATTACAACTCATTAAGGACATGACCCTAGATAGGAAGATCTAGAGGACGCGAATTAGGATAGAAGGCTAGTGCCAGTTTGGGTCGTTGGGGTAGGGCATTACTTGGTAGGTGTATTATTCTTGGTAGGACAACTTGTTGCAGGCTTTATTACGAATTTCTTTAATATTCCTTGTTTATTTTTCCTTGGGGTGGCGTATTTATCTCTTGTCATCTTGTCCCATGCTTTATTACGGATTTGTTTATTATGCCTTGTCTTGAGCCGGGGGTCTATCTACTTCTCCGGAGGTAGCAGTATGGACTGCCTACATCTTACCCTCCCCAGACCCCACTGTGTAGAAATACACTGGGTTTGTTGTTGTTGTTGCTATTGTTGTTGCTAAATATCCTATGGCACAGCTAACGAGAACAATAAATAATCTCTAAGCAAAGGCTTCTAGGTTCCAAAATCTAGTTTTACTACATAACATAATCAGTTTAGATGTGAACAACACATCCTTACTAGGAAAGAACAAATAACAAATGAGTCTGAAAAAAACCAACTGCAGTAATAATCCAATATACAAGCAATAGGCCTTCAGGTAGAACATCAAAAAGCCAGATTAAGTTCACAATTTTCAAAGGAGATAAAGCCCATTATTTCGAGAACTAAGGAACAACACAACTGCACACCATAAAATATCTGTAAACAACACCAGTAATTGAAATAATGACCCTCAACACAACTCTTTTTCTCCCTCTTCTTCCTCTTAACAGCAGTCCTGCAGAAAGATCATAGAGACCCACAGAAGGAACTCCTAGCAAATTTTCGGTAGACAATAGTTTATTAGTTTTTGAGGTCGAAATCAAAAGCACCTGAAGGGTGATTTCATTAAATTAGCTAACGTTACAGTTAAGCCAGCCAATTACTTTTTCACAGTGCAACCCAGGAAGAATAACACTAGTAGTTCTTTCTACAAATAAAGAGCCCTGATCTTTTTTATCACACTACCCATTCACCAATCGGCGGCTAATTTTTTATCCAAAAATCATGAAGAAATTCAAACTCACAGAAGAATGCAGAAAAATATGTATAATTTGAAACAAATAACAAAATAAGCAAAGCAAATACTTGATGAGAAATCAAATGCAAAGCTATTACCTAGCAGCATGGGTGTGCGGATTAAGGATGGTCTTTATAACAAATTTACTGGCTTTTGCGACCAGGTAAATCTTTTATTTTGCTTTTAGTTTCAGTTTATCAACTTCTTGAACTATTTCATTGGTATACTGGAGAATAAGCAGATCAAGAACCCCCCCGGAGAAAAGACGATTAGCTATAATAAGGTTGAAAATTTTAGTGCTAGGTTACTCAATACATGGTAATTAGCAACTTAAGAATAGTTTGATTTATAAAAACCTAGGGAATTGACACCTCAGGCTTCGTAAGGGTTATAAATCTTAACATGTTGACTGGTACTTAGTTGAATTAGGGGTGACTTGGACACCTAACACATCTAGTTTGGAACTGGCTATCGGTAGTGCTTGGTCTCTCAGTTCCACTACTGTAATTACAGGCCACGAAGAAAAGAGAAACAAGGGAAGCAAAGTTCTGAGATAATTAAAGCCAAAGACAAGATGTTTTCTTTATTAAGATATTGGTAGTAGTGGTATCAACTGCGTACACTTACTCTCCCAAGACCCCACCTTGTAGGAATACACAGGGTATGTTGTTGTTGTTGTTATACCTATGAAGGTTTGCAATGTATGTGATAGCTGGAGAATCGGTGGGATTGATCCCATTGGTGCATTATTACCTTGTGTTATCAGTTTTTGATGTCCCTTGGTTGTGTATTTACTGCTTTGCATAATCTTTCGAGTTTGAACACCTATTTCCAGAGGAGAAGCAGGTAGAAATTAGTGGAAAAAATTGGGGAGAAGTTGATCTAAATGGTTAGGATATGTGCTTCCTTCATGAGTTCACTAGCTTCTTGATTTTCTTATGCTTGACATACAAGTTTTTTCTTCTCGTATAAATACGTTGTAGTTGATGAAATTAACCTTACCTAATTTTTTTATGCCTTCAACTTAATTGGCTAAGCAAGAGTGGTCTAAATGGAAATTACACATCAAACATATTATTTTAAATAGTTTAGCAACAGATCATCTGTGGAAGCAAGATTTAATACTTAAGAGAGTTGTTACCTTAGTAGTTCTTCTGTCTACATGGAGCACTGTTAATGACCTTTTTACACAATATTCGAAGAATTTCTTCTAATTAAATAGACACGGAGAAGTTGAAGTTTAGGAAGAAATATTATAAATAAAGCTACAAAGGCAAAGAGGAGAATATGGAACATTAACTTTATTTGGAATGCTCACAGGCACTCATATTTGACTCTGCTTCACTTTGTGCAGGGAATATGCTTTCTTTTTTTGTTGGTTCTAGGCAAGCATTTGAGATATCACTAGCAGATGTTTCTCAAACACAGCTTCAAGGAAAAAATGATGTAATGTTGGAGTTCCATGTAGATGATACAACAACATACTCAGTAAAATCTCACAAAGTTCCAAAATTCCTCGGCTCAAGTGAAGCTAATCAAACTAGTAATGGAGATTCATTAAAGATAAATAAAGACCAACTAAAATAAATTCTTTAAAAAACTACAAGCTTCAGTCTCAAATTCAAATTCCTTCACTCTGGACATTGCAAAATTACAAAAGAACTACGAAGAAGCTCATATCAATTATCAACCAACGCTTAAAAAATCAAATAAATCGGAACACATAAAATGAAAAGTAGTATCTTTTGATTGAGATAATCAACATTGAGAGCAAGATCAGAGAACTGAATTGTAACTGCACTAAGCTGGACATCGAGCTGATTAAGATCAATATCACCAAGTATAAATTTCCTCAATTTTTTCTTCAACAAATACATACAAACCCTCTTAATTGCCCAACGCGAGAACAACGTTTCCGCAGACGTTGCTTTATTCCACGGAAATACAACAACAACAACAACAAACCCAGTGTATTTCCACATAATGGGGTCTGGGGTAAGATGTACGCAGTCCATACCTCTGCCTAAAGAAGTAGAAATGTTGTTTCCGATAGACCCCGGCTCGAGACACGAGATACTACACAAACAGCAGAAATTTAGGGTTTCCAATTAACAAAATCTGCTTGTGATGGAGACTATTCACCTCCATCAAAATTTAGGAATTTAGCAGAGTCAATTTGGGAGAAAATGAGAGAGAGGGTCGATTTGGGGGGAAATGAGAGAGAGAGGATGATTTGAGATGGAAATGAGAGCTATAAACTAAGCGAGAGGAAAAATGTTTTGGCCAAGAGGGAAAATGTTTATCCAATTAAAAAAAAAAGTGAAAATATTTTTGTTACGGCATAAGTGTTATTTTTCAATTGATAGCGGGGGTTTACACCCCGTGATTGATAGCGAGGGTTTAAAATCCCCATAAATTTATAAATTTTAGCTATAGATTTTTAATTCCCACATTTCATATAATTTTACGGATGTTAAAATAACTCCCCGCAAATAAACACTCACAATTTTACCAATTTTTTGTTGTAGTAAGCCAGGGGAATACAGTCCAAGCAATCATCTCTGATAGATTTCAACTAAAGATCAAAACTTGTTGCTACTTTACTATTTTCAACAGTAATCCTGTAACCAAACTAATATGAAAAGAAGAATCAATACTAAAACCCAAGGCAAGACTCCTAGATCGGAGTCAAACCACACACATATATAGTAAAAATAGAAATACAATGTCAAAGGTCCAATGCTATATCCCAAAACCCAGTGTCACTACGTAAGAACTACTAAATATATTTGGAATGTCAAAATTCAATAATAGTCCAAAAAAGATCAAAACTTTATCTCCGAATACAAAATAAGACATGTAATAGATAGAAAAAGGTAGTAGATCGACTCTGGAAGCATGGATCAACTACTATCTTAAATATACTCTAGATACCACCTGAAGCAGCTATAATATGGTGCACTTAAACTTAGATCTGCACCAAAAGATCATAGTAGGGGAATACAATCCATTTGTACTCAGTAGGTATCATAGGTCGACCAAGTAAAGTAGAAAATAAAGCATATAAACACAAACTATGAGCACATCACTAACAATCAGAAATATCCCAAATGGTAGCCCATACCTTCTCCAATAACAGGTCAACTATATACGTACACAACAAATACAAGTAGGGGAAGAAGAACAAATATACACATATCCCAAATGCAAGTATAAGAAGATAGAACGAATGGTTTGATATCAAGTCAAGCACAGAAATACAATCACAGAATAAGCAAAATATATGGAATGCAATGATCAAAATGATGATAATGGTGATGTGATGCATGAAGTCATCACCCAACCTCCATGTATACCTATCGAGCTCTACTTCTAGGTAGGACCCATGAGAGGTTAGTTAACCCACACCTATCGAGCTCTCATCCCAGGTAGGACCTGGGGGGGGGGGGTTCTTCAATCCATATACAACCAATATCAAATACCAATATACATAACTCCTCTCTGGCATATACATCGGTAGAGGATTTTTAAAGATGTCACATTTTCTATCAAAAAAACCAGTATTTCTAGTATTTCCATGGTGGTAACAATGTTTCATGAATGAGTAGGATATGAAGATGTAATGCTCATAACCGACCAAAATGAGAGTTTCCAATATCTAACTAGTATATCAACCATGTGAGCCAAAAATCCAATCAAGTCAACCAATCATCCATGATCCGATATAGTCCTTCAGGGAAAAAGGTAATTAATTCCACATTAATCTCAAAATATACGCTTTTTACCACTATAAATAGTACAACCAAACATACATATATCAACATCATTCCAACAAAATCATATAAGACCCCACACGGTCGCACATAGCAAATAATGTCTCTAAACACCAAATATTATCCACATAGGCCCCCATACAGGTGCATCAATCACCTTAATACATTTTCGATGACACAACCCCATACCCATAGCATACTTTTACATTATTATTAACTACCTAACCCATTCTGAAGATAGTTAAGCTATAACCTCCCTGGAATGTCAAAATCGAAATAAATAAGCCTTTATCACCGAGCTTTGACCTCACGAATGAACTCACAATCAGCTAAAACACAAAAACATAAAATCCATATATCAAAAGAAAGATAACGACGCTTATATTGCCCACTTCTAAATTGGGGTCAAAATGGATCCCAAAATGGGTTTTCAAAAAAGAAGGGTAAAACTAAAACTTTTGTCTAAAAATATATTTCTCAAGACTAAAGGAACTCATAGGACAAAAATTCAAGTTTAAAATGAAGAAATGCTAATTTGGGCCTTCAGGGCCAAAATCCTAAAATTCTACCTTTCAATCTAAGTTTAAACAAGATTTAAATGGTCAAATCAAAGAAAAGTAGTTGAAATAGGAGTTTGAAGCTTAGCTAAGCTTAATGGAAGAAAATGCCCAAACACTCAATCCCCAAGCTCCAATTCTACAAAGGGTGAAGAAAACTGAGAAAAAAAATTATTTATATTACCCAAGTGCTGCTAAATGGTCCTTGGCAACTTTAGCAGTTAACGCTAAAGTGCGCAGGTGCTGCTAAAATGGTTCTCGTGCACTGACGCTAGTCTACTTAATCAAATAAGTGGCGCAAAGTGGCTAGAGCTTTGGCAACTAGCTTGTCATTAAAATGGCACTTAATAGGCTAGCAGGGCTGCTTAAGCACCCAGAAGGCCGTTGTAGCGGTCACACCAACGGTAGTGCATCAGCTGGAGATTTAGAAAATTTCAAGTCTTTGCAGATACCTCGAGATTCTTTCAGAATCCCTAGAATCCAGACAAACTATGCTACCCTACTAAATTCGATGCTCCAGACTTAATAACAATATCAAATTTTTCCAAAAACATCATTTTCACAATTTTTATCCTTAAAACCCAATTTCATAACTTTTCAAATCAAGGGTGAAAATGAGATATAAAAGTCATAAAACCACACCAACCATGTTACCAACCTAAATCAACATTCTAAACTTCCTGGCATCGTTCGTTTTTTAATCCGATGCACAAATCAAAAGTTGTTGACTAAAGTCAACTAATAAGCCTTTAAGACCACAAAAAATCTCAATATTATATAAATCATACAAAAATACATTATGAACCATGTCAATCATCCCTACACTCAAAAACACCATAATGCAAGCACGAGGAGGGGTGAAATGGTTAAATCAGAAACAAATATTTTATAAAAATCAACAAAAATTAGGTCATTACGTAGTATGAGTATCAAACACATGATACTCAATAGGCAATTGCTGATTGAGCTCCAAAGATAATGCAAATATAAAAAACATACAAGCAGAAATATAAACTACAACCCAAATACCCAGGAAGCTAATAGAATAAGACTAGAAAGATAATAGGGATAAGCTATTCTATCTTAGCCATACTCATGAACTAAAGCACTATACCGTATATCACTCACTAATATATACAAATAAAAGGTAGAAGAAGGATATATAGTACTATACAAGGAAAAAATAGATATACGACATGAATAACCAAAGGAAGAGAGGGATATATGGTAATACTATAGCTATATATATATATATATATATATATATATATATATATATATATATATATATATATATATATATATATATAAGACTAACTCAGGTTCAACCTAAGGTAGTCACACCAACATCTTAAGACCTCCGAATCGTAGTAGAAACTGATCCTATCTTTATTAAGGCCTATAAGCATAATGTCTAGCCATGAGATAATTATCCATGATAAAAGAACTGTAGGAATAAAGAACTCGGAATCATACCTCAAATCTCAATACCAGTCTAGTAATCAACTTGCCACAAACTAACTATAATAACAAAAATAAAGTACCCAACTATTCTGGACAAACAATACCCAAACTGAGCCTCATAACTCAAAAGGCTCAATCAGCACACAATATACAATAAGCAACACTCATAACATATATCTATGCAACCACCCATAAGGATGATGGATATACAAACCAAATAATATATGAGTGACAGGCAGTGTGCATGTAGGGATGAATGAAAAGTAAATCCATAACACCATATAACATAACCCAGTATATCTACCTCCTCCAGCTTGAGAAGTAACAAAGCAGCACCTATGAAGACCTTTCTTCTTTGGCCTGATACTCATAGAAAAAGAGGGTTTAAGAGTACCCATATACACTGAGCTAGTCCCGATCCAGGATTTTCAATAAGCATCATCAATATCAATCTACTATGTTCTATACCGAAGAGATGTATATGTAATAAAAGCATGAACATGAACTTTGGCGAAAAGATTATATGTTTGTAAATCTATTACACGAGGGAAACATCTGGATTAAATCATCAAAAAGGTGTAAAAAGGTTTGGAATCTCTCTCGATCGATGTAAATAATAGGATAAATCCTTGGACTAGAATCTATCTCAGTCAGATTTCTACAACATCATTTTTAGTCCAAAAGCTAATAAATCATCCATTAAGGTGGTATGATTCCCGTTATAAAATAATTTATTTTAATAGTAAAAAGCGGGAATAAATTCTTTTTTAGGAAAAACATTAGTAAAAACATATTTTTAGTTGGAATCATACCATTAAGTGATCATGAATGTACCAAACCTATACATGCCATCATCAATATTCAAATAATTTAATTATAAGCATCTAAATGTCCATAGACTACAACTACATCTATTTCAAGGTCAAATTACTCATTTGGAGACCAATTAATATTGTATCATCGCCCTGAGCCCAATAATATACAACTAGCATAACCATAATACTATAATCTAGGAAACCATAACAATTCACCAAGTCAAGCAGTAAACCTAGCCTCCACTATTTCTAACATTTTTGTAACATAGGGTAATAGGATCCTATAAGCATAGCAGATATTTTATTTTAAGGGTTGATTCACCCTTCTATCTCGAAGTTTCTAAATTAGGATAAGTCACTAAGGTCTACCCATACTCATATCTTAAAGTCCCTATCTAATATGCAATATATAATACCCTATCTCATAGAGAATAGTAGACAGAAGCCTACCTCGATGCCAAACAGCAAAGATTTGAACATCCCACAAATAGTTTGTCTTTACTCCATAATTCCAAAATGCCACTGCACTATCTAAAGAGTAATCTACACGTTATAAGGAGTAAAATGAGACCCATAATTCTATAGAAGGGTCGGGTCAAAATTCAGGTCAAGAACAGGCCCTCGAGGCCTACAAACGAAATCCAAAATTGAATTTGTCATGAGGTCCCTCGAAGGACAAGAAGTGTATTCTCAAAATTTGAGCACAAATGGAAAATAATTCGGGTCTCAAACCAATATTTAAAATTTAGGAATTTTATGACCTAAATCAATGAATTTACCATGAAATAGGATGGAAATTTAAGGGAAAATTAATGAAAAACAACCAAGGAGTGTTAGGCTAGCTTACTTTATCTTCAATGGGTGATTCCCCACTTTATCCTGTCTTTGAGATCTCAAATATAAGTGAAAATGATGAAAGAAATAATGAAAAACTAGGTGGAGAAAGGGGATTAAAAATCCCCTAGGTTCCGCTAAAGCAGTCACCTTGGCGTTAAAGTGCATGTCACTAAAGAGGCATCTTGATCGCTTAATCAGTTTGGAAGCTTTGTACAGGTACTGCTAAAGCAGACCTTATGGCGCTAAAGTGGGTTCCTTTTTAGATTCTCCCCTTGTAGCTAAAGCAGGCCTCATCCATTAGGCCAGGGATGCTTACGCGGCTCATGAGCGCTAAAGCGCTGAGCACTAAAATGGTCCTATTAGGTACCAGGTACCATGTTTTTCTAAGTCTAAAAATGGACTCTGATCGGGTGCTCAAGATTTCTTTGGAACCCCGCGCATGCAATAAACTATGCTACCATACCAAATTTTACTTTCCAGACTTAATGGAACCATCAAAACTTTTATTCAAAATTGTTTTGACTTAATGTGGGGGCCACGCCTATTGTTCTATTTCTTATGTAATCTTCCTAATATCCCAGAAAGAGTTTGAAAGCCTCAGGACTTAAACTGAGGTACCCTGTACCCTAAAATCATTATTTCGAAGTTGGTAATGTTGTCTGAATTCTTATCTGAGATTGTTTACTAGGAATTTTCGTCTTAGACAAAATCCTAAATAACGAAATCCCCAAAATAAGGAAATAAGCCTAAAACCCAAATGAACTGTTCGATAATCAAACCAATAATTTTCGGTAAGTCATCAATGATATGTAGCCGTTGTGGGAAGGCTCGAAACACTGGAAATGCTCACAAATTAAGGAAATGGACTTGAGGATCATTACAATATCCACTACTAAAAGGACTTTTGTCAGCAAAAGTCTATGGATAGAAGGATTACAAAAGCTCGAAGGGATGAGGTATTGGGCCCCGCATGCTCTGAGAAGACCCCAAGAAACCTTAAAAAACAATGCTTATAAGGGATTTTGCTACAGGTATCCCTTTTTAAACCAACATCTTTTCTTCACTACTCAAATAACCAAAACTGAACCTCAACCACCAATTGGCATCCAATTGAACCGAGAAATGCTAATACATAAAAATTCAAACCACAACATATTGATACCATACCGATACCAGCTCAATAAAGCAAAAAATCATCAAAGCCACAGGAAATCCAAGGCAAGAGCCATGCAACCAACTCTAATATCCATATATAACTTTTTTTGCCCTTTTAAAATCTGCCATAACTCCAAACTAGGAAGAATTCATACAAGTCTTATCCACGCAACTCCATCACAACAACTTCGAAGAACTGAAGCTGATCCACTAAAAATCCATAATAGAAAACATCAGAGTAAGCACATAAGGTGACACCTAGGAATATAAATAGATATAACTAAGATCTGGAATCTACAGCAATGCTATAACTAGTCTGAATGACCCTCAAAATAATAGTTGGGAGTCGGAAGCACAAACGCTCACCACTGAATGACCCTCTCCAGGATGTCCTATCAATTAAGGATAAAATCAATCTAATCCCAACTTTATCACAATACATATGTTGAGTATATTATCCAAAATTCTGATAAAAACTAAGAACCGAGATTTAGAGCTGAAAAGACAATCCTCGAGTACTAACGGGCCACCATCTGAACATCTAGCATCTGCAATCTATCTAAATAAAATAAAACTGAATTGGTAAAAAGGTAGGCTTATCCATCCTATTGGTTAAAACCCAATTGAGATAAATCTAAAAACGAATGTTGTACCCAAACTCCAAAACTCCAAGCTGAAATTTTGACAACGAAGCTGAACCGCCCAATCTCAACTATCCAAAACTACCTTGTAGATGGGTCAGTATCCATACTCCAAATCTATCATAACTTCCTAGCCGCCAATCCAAGGTGTAAAATCCAAAACTAAACCTGACAACTCAATACTAAGGCCAAATCTCCAAATTGTCTTTACTATTAAAATCAGACATATCTCTATTGGTTTATGCTAGAGTCAGGATCAAAATATAGTTAAAGAAAAAAATTACAAGACAGAATAAACCATAGGCGGAATGCACAAGCAATCAACTCCATATTTGTTGGAGGGTATGAACCACCCAACCATACCTAAGAATCCACAAAGGGTGAAAACTACACTAGAGATAACCAAAACTCTAGAAACTTAGAGAAGTAGAACTGTATCTGAGAACTGGTCATCCTAATACTCCATCTTAGCAACTAATGCCCAATTTACCAACTTAAGAAGTGGTCATAAGAAAGATCACCCATATTTAACATGCTTAACTCCACTAGAATAAGAACCACATCGTGCCAAGAATGGAGTACCCAAATCTATATCGATGCTAAGATCAAAGCAACCTCTAGGAGATGAGCCTAAGAAACCTAAAAGGTGAATCCAATACCTCTAGACATAAGAATCAAAACCCCTGTTGGACAATGAACTAGTCAAATGGAAGAATGGACCCTAATTGGTCATTCTAAAAAATGGGATACTGATAACGCTCAATCTACAGCTCTCGTAAAAGTGTAAAGCGGTCGTAGTTAAATATAGAACCTAACTGGGTTGGGTACCAATCCCACAGGGAATAGCTTGGTCAATAAGTAAGCAAGAATTACTAGACTTTTGGTGTAAGTCTCGTAAAAAAGGGGGGATTTTATCGTGCAAGTAATGTAACCAAAGTAATGAAGTAAAAACGGAAAATAGCAAAGTCAAAAGTAAGAATGTTTGGTAAGATGTAAAACAATGAGAATTGAGAAGTTGGGGTTATGTCCACCTTATGAGTTGTACGTCTCTATTGGCTATGAGTTATGCGGAATTCAGACATGCATGTGCGTATAGAGAATTGTATTCGATGGTAAATACAAGCATCTTTTGACCTCAACAAGGACTATTTCACTTTAACTCTTTCGATCTTAAAGAGTATCTAATGGTACGAATTCTCCAAGAGGTTAATCCAGTTGCGACACTAACTTTTTAATAGGGGATGGGACCCTATTACCTTGACATTATCTCGTTTCCAGACATATAACTTTTCTTTCAAACAAGTTAATGCTATACTGGCGTTATTCTATGCGTCTGCAGCCACAAGAATTTGCATTAAGATAAAGAGAATAATGATATAAGCAACACACGTGTCACGAATTCACAAACTCATAGCAATAGATAGTAGCTCATATGGCTTCCATAATCCCAACAGAGAAGTTTAGTTACCCATGAGTGCGAAGGAAATCACAATCGACATTGTTATTATACCACAATAAAGATCTCGTGTAGTAAAGTATGATAGGCGTTAGGCGTGAACTCCCTTGCAAAGTAACGTTTCTCTTGTTGTGGAAAATAAGAATTGAATAGATGAAAAATAATGTCAACAATGAATTAATAAAGAAAATTATTTTGATGGATGGATGGATGGTGGATGGATGGGAATTGATTGAATGGGGGAATTGTGAGGAATGGGTGGATGGATGGGAATTGATAGACTGGGTGGATGAATCAAAATCTCTAGCAAAATAGGGTATTTATAACACCCATATCCTATTCCGACTAAGCTACTGCATTACTTATCCCAATCCTACTAGGATACTGCATCATTATCCTAATCCTAATAAGTTACTGCTAATCCCCAAAGTCTTTACAATTACTGTTTTTGCCCAGGACAGGATTCCTATGCATCACTTTTGGTCCTTGGCGTCCAAGTTTTCCCTTCCTTCTTTCGTGAAGCTTTCTTTGGCGTCAAGTTATCCATAAAATGCTGAAATCTGCATCATTCATACCTAAAAACTTGCTAATCACGTTTGTTAGCTCACTTACAGGAAAAAGGACTAAAAGTGCATGAATTATATAATTTGTCCTCAAAACTTAGCTAAAATATGGGTAAAATATAGTACTATAGGCGTATAAATTCGCCTATCATCAACACCCCACACTTAAAGCTTTGTTCGTCCTCAAACAAACTATCATGTCCATCTAAACATCTACTTGGGATTTCACAGTAACAACACAAAATATTCATCAAGACAAGCACAACAATTATCAACAAAGAGTAGTTTTCCAATCATTAGTAGAAACAATTTAACCTCCAACATAGACTCGTGATGGTGGTTAACTCGTATTCAAAAGTTGAGGCACAAAGAATCATACACGACTATCCAAAACTCATCAACCATGTGTGTCTCACCATATATTACCCATAATCACTCACAAGTATTGTATATATTTCGAACATGGGTATAGGATTATCCTTGCTCTCACTCTCACAAAGAATTCGTATGTTGCAACTGATGACCATAGGATTGCTCTTAGTATAATGCTCCACTAAATATCAGAATGCTAAGCTTAGGATCAAATAGGTCTTCTACAGGTTGTAATGTAGGCTAAGGGACGAGTAGGACTATTTTGGCCAGAAATAGTGACTATGTTCCTAAGAGCTTTAATACATCACATTATACCGTTAACACTTTCTTTCAAACAACCTTTTTGCTTTCTTTTAATCTACCTCCCTTTGTCACCTCTTTTGTTTTTCAGTTTTTGAACATAACTAACTTTTTAGTTTTCTTTTCCTTTTTTTTTCCATAACATACCTCTTATGATAGCAATTCTTTTTTTCATAACAAATTCAAGCACCATTACATTCTAAAGCATAATACTCACCCAATTTTCTCTTATTTTGTCACATGACTTTACACTATAAAGCACTTAGGAATTTGGATTGAATTATGGTCTTGAAAAAATGGATTAGGCTTACATATGAGGTTGTCAAAGAAAATAGGCTAAAAGCTCAAAGGGTTTAACTAGGATAATGTCCATGGGTAGGTAAAAAGAAGGTAAACAAGTGTAGGTTGCCAAAGAAATTCCTAAATCATCTCCTAAACTTGCACTCCTTATTTTTGCTTTACATACATACCAGGCAAGTTCTAGCATCAGCCACAAACACAGAATATACTATATCCTCACACACACAAGGCACATGGTCAACTTTATTGGGAGTAGCATAGACTCTTGACCCAACAGATGAAGGAATTAAACCACACAATATCACATAATGAGTCACAATTAGAGCCTAAACGTCTCAATAGTCATGATTTTAGTACAAACTCTTGTCATAATCTCATGCTGCCTATTAGAATAATTTTATGCGAAGTTAAGTTAAAAAATTTAACTAATAAAAAAATTTACTACTAAAAAGAGAAACAAATAACTACTAAAAAAAGAAACAAAACAAACATAAATAGATGTAAATGCGGATAGAGAAGTATAGTATGCAAATACCACCACCCCATACTTAGACGGGACACACTGCCCTCAGTGGAAAATAAATACGAAGAACCTGGTCAGTCGTACTCCTCCTCTATGTCAGGGGTCATACCCCCTTCGTCAGAATCATCATAGGAGTCGTCGTCATTAGAATTCTCCTCCACGTCGAAGTCTGGCATTCGTCGATCATCATCGGTTGGCACATCATCATCAAGAGGTTCCCCAAAGTATGTACCTACTCCACACATCTCCCTTGCATGCACATTCATTGGATAGTCATGATCCAGCTGTTGGAGCTCTGCAGCAGTTGGAACACGACCTCCGCTCATCATTGTAAACCGAGTCATGCCATAAAGATGGCGAAAGAAACTCTCATCCTGAGCATGTCTCTCAGTAGTAGTAAGGTTGACGCCATGTGTTGATTCAGCATCTTTTACCTTTGTGAGGTTAACCTTCTTTGGATTGCGTGGGAGTTTATGATCAGCTGACTCCTCTTCGATGTCCTCCTTCCTCAAGATTGCAGTCAATAGATTGCCGAAGTTGAAGTGGGACCACTTGTGTAGCCTGGCTTTCCGCATTGTAAAGCGAATGATTGCCCCGATGTTGATAGGGACATTCTTCATCAATGCATATACCAGTCACACTCTATCTCTTGTTATCTTGGTGTAGTGCGTCCCTGGAATAAGGCAAGAGTTGACTATACGCAACCATATCCTTGCTTCCCTATTTAAAGGAGCATATGGGAAGGTGTTGTGTCGTCCGGTGTCTTTATGTCTGCTCCACCTTGCCATGGATCTAGTTCCACAAAGTGTGTGCCTAATTACTCTATATGGAGGTCTACTATACAACTCTTTGAATGGTGATGGATCAACTGAAGGCAAGCCAAGAAAGGAGTTGAAGAAATCCGCATTGAGTTGTAAAACTTGGCCCCGAATCTTGACCTCGCTGCCTGTGGTTTTCGGCGACCAGTTGGCATAAAATTCTCTTGTCAAATCGAGATTACATTCTCCCATGTCTCGGAAGATGAAATCAAGATGTAATGCCATGATCTTGGTCAACATGCGCGGCTCCTTCTTCGCTAGGCTTTCCTTGTTTATCAAGTCCATATGAACATATTTTCTTTCCTTGTTGTTCCTATACCATTCCTTCGCTTCCTCCTCAAGAACCCATTTTATTCCAAACATGCAACGTGGTAATTGCATCGAAGATGATTCTCCTTGCTCTTTTCGGCCTCTTTTCTTGCCTTTTTGGGAAGTGGTAGCCTTATCTTTTCCTTGTTTTGCTTTGGGTGCCATTGTACCTGAGACTAAAACAATGTTCATGTTAGCATCATCTCGATGGAAACAATCTATAAACAAGCAATAGGGGCACCACCCCATACTTAGTTTGTTGGTACAGACTAGTGAAGTGAAAGTGGTCGATTACTTAGACTTCATCGAGATAGATGGTGGATAGTTTTCTGAATGGATTCAGACGACAATGAGGCTTACTTGTAGGCAAGCAATCTTCTTCGAGATGACCCTTGTGCATGCCTATCCCGGGAGGGATACCAATTATATCATCAATAGTCCAACCCATGGCTCTCTTGTATCTCTTCAGAGCAGAGATGAGAGCCTCTATGTGCTGTTCACTTAAATCATCCGTCATACTTACCGGAAGTATATTTTCACTTTCCAAGAACACATACCTTAGATAATCGGGGAGCTCTTTCGATTCTAGCATTGGTGTCTCTTCAATGGAAGTCTTCGCTGTTGGTGACGGTTGATTCTTAAGATCAAGGTCCGGCTGTTTAGGAATACGAGAATAGGACCCTATTTCTGTTAGGGCACCTGTAGTTTCTTCATAATCTTCATCATCCTTATGCTCAACATTCAGTAGCGCAGCAGACAATGCCTCAACAGTAAGCTATTTCGCTACAGATAATGCTTTCTTATCCTCATAATGAACATCAGCTACAGAGAACACATTCATATCGCTGGGCTGCTTCATTGCTTTGAATATATCAAAATGGACCACTTCGTCATTCAACCGAAATAAAAGCTCATTAGCTCTCATGTCAATAAGCACTCTTCCAGTTGTGAGGAAAGGACGTCCCATGATTATGGGAACTTCAGAATCCACCTCACAATCTAGAATAACGAAGTCTGCAGGAAAGATGAATGAAGAAACCTTCACCAACACATCATTCAAGATACCCACAGGTCGTTTTACCGACCTATTAGCCATCATGAGCCTCATATTGGTTGGTGTCGGATCGCCTAATCCCAACTTCCTGTAGATGGATAGTGGCATCAAATTGATGCTTGCTCCCAAATCGCACAATCCCTTAGCAAAATTCATAGATCCAACCGTGTATGGAATAGTGAAAGCACCAGGGTCTGCCTTTTTTTGAACTAGTGATCGGGTAGCGATTGCGCCGCAGTGATAAACAGTATCCTTCAACTCATAGCTTGCTGCTCGCTTCTTTGTCAAAATATCCTTCATAAATTTCGCATACCCAGGCATTTGTTCTAGTGCCTCTACCAACGGAACATTAATGGTCAGCTGCTTTAACATATTCATGAATTTGCTGAACTTTGTATCATCCGCAATCTTCTTCAATCTTTGAGGAAAAGGTGGTGGTGGATAAGGAATTGTTTTCTCCACGGCTTTCTTCTCCTCTTGCTTCCGTTTTTCAGCCTTTTCAGCCTGCAACATACTCGGTGTGACGTCATGGACGTCATGGGTAGCTTCTGCGGTATCTTCACCTTTTGCCTTGTCATCAACGTCTGCTACTTCGTAAACCACTTGCTTGCCTTTTGATTAAGTTTCCAGCACCTTACCACTTCGGGTAGTGATGGCTATGCATGACCCATCATTCCTTGGGTTTTGCACAGTGTCGCTAGGTAAAGTGTCAGCCTTTCTTTGATTCAATGCTGTTGAAAGTTGGCTCAATTGCTGCTCTATTTGCTTTATTGAAGTGGAGTGTGAGTCAACCAATTGTTTCATTGAGGACAAGTCATTTATTACCTCCGTTACTCCAGCGCTGGTTGCTTCCACTCCTTTCAATAGTTTAGCCATCATCTCTTCCATATTTCCAGAACCGGATGTAGTGGTGTCACGTTTTCCTGGGGGAACGTACAAAACACTTTTGTCATTCTTGTTCTTCCAACTACCTTGGTCCTTGTTTCCAGATTTGTCATAGTAGTTCCGACCTTGGTTTCCTTGGGTATTACCTCGGAAACCCCCCTGATTGTTCAAGTAGTTGGCCTCTTCTTCTGAATCAGATTCGTCTCTTCCTTTTAACGCAACAGCTTTGACTTTTTCGGTCTTCCCTGATAATAGATGCTTTGTAAAAAGATCCACTTGCATTTTCAAGTGCGCCATATCTTGATCACGTTCTTCTTCTCTCCTCCTTTGTTCAGCAGTTATGCCATAGGTATAGTAGGGATTGCTACCTCAGAATCCCTGGTATGCCAAGCTCTACTTTGCTTCGTCATCAGATCTAGCATATTGCTTGCCTGCCCAAAGGTGAGGTCCATAAATGATCCTCCAGCCGCATTATCCACCACTGGTTTAGTTATTGAATTCAAGGCTCTGTATAGTATCTCCATTAGGTGGACATTGGTCATGTGATGGTTCGGGCACCTCATAAGCTTCGTCTTGAACCTCTCCCATGTTTCATGAAGAGCTTCGGTTGGAAGCTGCCGAAAGTTGCTGATTTTATCTCTTAATTGTGCTATTTTGGATGGCGGAAAGAATCTTTCTAGGAAAGCGTCTTTCAATATACTCCAATTTGTAATAGAATCAGCAGTCAGCCCATTCAACTATAGAGTTGCCTCCCCAGACAGAGAAAATGGAAATAGACGTAATCAAATTGCATTTTGACCAATGCCAGGATTGTCAAACGACTTGCATGTAGAAATAAAGTTGATGAGATACATATTTGGATCATCTCCTGCTAGTCCACCAAATAATCCTTTGAGTTGCAATAACCGAATCATGGTGCTCGTGATGTTGAACTTGGCTCCGGGCGCTAATGGTGGAGGAATTATGGCTCTTGTGGCTCCGGCTCCATCAAGATCATCATCATCCTCGTCGATAGCTGGTTGCATAGCTCGGTGTTCAGGCCTAAACCTAGCTTGATGATCCCTTCTGTTGGCAGGTGTTGCGATCTCAGCAGCATGCCTAGGGTTTAGTAACTCATCATCACCAAGGTCCTTGTCGTCAGGATTTATTGCTCGCCTAGGGTTATCAATATTCTGTTGATGTACTTGAGCGGCGGCTAGAGCAGCTAGTCTCGCCTGTTCCTGTTGAGCTGCCATCCTTTCAATTTCGTGTTGTGCCTCCATTCTACCAATACGTTGTGGTTCAGGATTGATAGGTAATAACGGTTGACCAGAACTGCGAGTATGGGGCATGCACTGAAAAAAAACTGCAGAGAACAAAAACAAAAACTAAAAGTAAAAGTACGAGAGTCTTTGACCAAAGGGTCTTATAATTATCACAAACTTAATTGACAACCGTATTCCCCGGCAACGGCGCCAATTTTTGATAACGCTTAATCTACAGCTCTCGTAAGAGTGTAAAGCGGTCGTAGTCAAATATAGAACCCAACTGGGTTGGGTATCGATCCCACAGGGAATAGTTTGGTCAACAAGTAAGCAAGGATTACTAGACTTTTGGTGCAAGTCTCGTAAAAAAGGGGGGATTTTATCGTGCAAGTAATGTAACCAAAGTAATAAAGTAAAAACGGAAAATAGCAAAGTAAAAAGTAAGAATGTTTGGTATGATGTAAAACAATGAGAATTGAGAAGTTGGGGTTATGTCCACCTTATGAGTTGTACGTCTCTATTGGCTATGAGTTATGCGGAATTCAGACATGCATGTGCTTATAGAGAATTGTATTCGATGGTAAATCCAAGCGTCTTTCGACCTCAACAAGGACTATTTCACTTTAACTCTTTCGAGCTTAAAGAGTATCTAATGGTACGAATTCTCCCAGAGGTTAATCCAGTTACGACACTAACTTTTTAATAGGGGATGGGACCCTATTACCTTGACATTATCTCTTTTCCAGACATATAACTTTTCTTTCGAACAAGTTAATGCTATACTGGCGTTATTCTATGCGTCTGTAGCCACAAGAATTCGCATTAAGATGAAGAGAATAATGATATAAGCAACACACGTGTCACGAATTCACAAACTCATAGCAATAGATAGTAGCTCATATGGCTTCCATAACCCCAACAGAGAAGTTTAGTTACCGATGAGTGCGAAGGAAATCACAATCGACATTGTTATTATACCACAATAAGGATCTCGTGTAGTAAAGTGTGGTAGGCGTTAGGCGTGAACTCTCTTGCAAAGTAACGTTTCTCTTGTTGTGGAAAATAAGAATTGAATAGATGAAAAATAATGTCAACAATGAATTAATAAAGAAAATTGTTTTAATGGATGGATGGATGGTGGATGGATAGGAATTGATGGAATGGGGGAATTATGAGGAATGGTTGGATGGATGGGAATTGATAGACTGGGTGGATGAATCAAAATCTCTAGAAAAATAGGGTATTTATAACACCCATATCCTATTCCTACTAAGCTACTGCATTACTTATCCCAATCCTACTAGGATACTGCATCATTATCCTAATCCTAATAAGTTACTGCTAATCCCCAAAGTCTTTAGAATTGCTGTTTTTGCCCGGGACAGGTTTCCTATGCATCACTTTTGGTCCTTGGCGTCCAAGCTTTCCCTTCCTTCTTTCGTGAAGCTTTCTTTGGCGTCAAGTTATCCATAAAATGCTGAAATCTGCATCATTTATACCTGAAAACTTGCTAATCACGTTTGTTAGCTCACTTACAGGAAAAAGGACTAAAAGTGCATGAATTATATAATTTGTCCTCAAAACTTAGCTAAAATATGGGTAAAATATAGTACTATAGGCGTGTAAATTCGTCTATCATCAGATACCTAGTAAAATCACTAACTCAAGAACTATAACAGAACCATAGAAGGCAAACTTACCTTTACTGCCATCACAAACTCAATAGCCGGTCTCACCTCACCAACCAACTAGAAAAGTCACCAACCTTACCCCGCTATAAGAGAGAAATCCTCTAACCAAGCTAACCGCTTAGGCCACAAACCAGAATCACAAGGAAAGAAATTTTAACAAGATAATGTTAGTCTAGTCATCTATCTAGAAAGGATCGGTCAACGTCTAACAATGGAAATAATCATAGTAGTAATATAAATAGCAATGTAAGATATAGTTGGTACCAAAAATGAACATCAATAAAAATTACCACTCTAGTGCCATAAGAAGGTCAATATATCAAGGTAAATGGGACTCGAACCCTATTAATACACCCCCAAGGAAACATCAACATTGATCTGCTCTATCTACTACTAAAAGAAATCACCTCCAAGGGTAGTCATATAATCATGAATTCTACTCCAAGGCACACAATCAATCAATCCAACCCTACCAAGGCACAAAATTAAAGATGAGTATGAAAACCCTAATATACTCAATTAAAAAGGTAAAGGTAGAAAATAGAAGGTGCACCTATCACAGTAGAATTAGTGGTTATATGCCTAACTTGCTCAAGGGAAACTGAATCTAAGCAGGTCCCATCCTCAGACTTAGCATCTGCATCAACAACAGAGGTACCAAGTGCATTGGGTATAACAGAAGGTGGCCAAACACCATGAAACTAGTCTCGGTAAGTTAAATGACTAATGATGTCGCACTGAGGACACTCTCTGGACTAGTAACAGATCTCTTTATAGTCATCAATAAACCTTGAAGCTCTAAGTTGATACAAGCTGACCCCAACTATCCAACCAACTAAGTTTGGGGGCACTCTCTGGACCAATAACCAAATACGACAAGCTCATAGAATATTTTGAGGTATCATACCCTATTATCTTAAGTGGCCACCATGACCTAAATATTTATACTAAATAATCCATAAGATCCAATGAGAACTTTATCTATTGTAATCACCACGATTGATTTGAGAGCCACCTATAGTCTGAGGTGGTATCTACATAGAACTGATAGGCTATAAGTGAAGCTAACCTCTGTGGGAGGATCCTCACTCATAGGTGGAATATAAATTTCATTATACTGATGACATGGCCCTTTACTGCCATACTTATTAGTCTCAATACATGCTCTATCCGTAGGCCTCGCATGATCAATAACCTGAGACAAAGAAGACCCAGCTTCTATCAGATGCTTCGATGCCAAAACCGAGTGGCAAACCTAGTTCTCTAATAAATTCATGTACCATATCATGCTTTGAAGGATATAGCATAAGAATATGCTAGTCCACTCAATCAATCATATCTCATACTCTAAAGTTGACAAGGAACCCAACTGAACACCGATAAACCCAACTCTGGACAGAGAACTTGCCAAAGAACCAGACTTTATCTCTAACTGTGAGGTACCTATGAAAAGGATCGAGATCATCAAGATAGAATCTTAAAAGACTGAATTGATCACCAACTCTATCAGGGCCTGGTATAGCCCTAAATCCTTTGGATAATGCAAAAAATCCCCGATGTCAATCCATGACTCCATTGTTCGAGGTTGCACTGAAACTCAGGAAACGCGTGCTGAAGTCCAATATATATTTATGAATAGCCTCATATCATCCATCATAGAAAGAATAAAGTCAAAGAATATACTTAAGGCTCATAAAAATAGGGACACATAACAAAATGTCAAGAATATAATTTTCTGAGAATGCCTTATAGCCTTCTAAAGATAGGATATAAACATCTCCACGCCAATCTACAAGACTCTATTTGACACTAAGCTTTTGTACCAACAAATTGGTAAACCTATCTCTAATACCGAATTATCATGACCTGATTTCTTATATCATAATGGAACCTACTATAACCTACCAGTAGGTATGCCAAGCTATAGTCTAGAACTGCTAGCAATGGGCTACTAAAAGAATTGAAACAAAAAGGCAGAATAATTATGATAAAAGACTAATATATATATATATACATATATATATATATAAAACAACCCCAAAACCTGGTGGAATGTCACGACCCAATTTATGAGTCATAATGGCACCTACTAAATCTCATCAGTAGGCAAGCCAAACCATAACCCAGAGCTAATATAATTAGTTAATTTGGTAGGAAATGCCTAAGATAGGATAAATTTCAAGAGCACAACATGCAAAATAGACAAGTGTTCTAAATAGATAACATAGACAATACATAATACCAATCCTACAACCTGGTAGAGCCAGTATAAGAGCATCTAGTGTCAATAATACAACCTAGAAGACTCAAAGTATAGTCAGTGCATCTATCTCGATAGAAAAGACTAAATAACAATAAGATAGAAGGAAATGAGCAACTCAAAACCCGAAGAGCTCACCCTATCTCCAAAAGATCAACACTGCATGAACAACACTCAATGGGGACAGCTAGTACATAAATCTACACCAAAAAGTACAAAAATATAGTATGAGTACAAAACTCGTGGGTAATCAGTAGGCATCATCGACTGACTGAGCTAAATAGTGATGTAAAGATCATACAATGCAAGATAATCATAACTATGTCAAGGAACAAAATCAAACCTAAATCATCTCCATTATCACTCTATAAAATGAGCAACTAAACCTCAATAATAGTATAACATAACGCATCAATACATGTCAATATCAATGTATATAAGACATAGATAATTTGGAATCATAACGTATCATAAAGCAATAACATAAGCAAGCAACAATACAAAGTTAACTCCCATACGCTGATTGGTGCATAAAGTAAAGAACTCATCACAACATCTCATACTAATAGAGAGTATACCCAAGAGAAGCAGAAAGAAATTTAACCAACAATATATTCAAACCTCATCATTTCACAAACGTATACCCATAATTATTATCAATCAGCCATTTTATCAAATTTCCATTATTTACCAACATTAAACATGTACCCATATTCCATACTATTATCATCATTAACCACTTAATCATTAATACTTCCATAGCCACTATTTATTAGCTAACCATTTATTATTAACTAGATTGTTAAGTTACCGGTCATCACTTAGGCGACTATCCACCATATTTCATATTAGTTTACACCATGAAATATCTATGTGGATCCACTATCTATTATTCTATGAATTAGGCATCCTTTATCACTAGCCATCACAATATTAGTTAAAAGCAATCATTCATCAATGAACATCATTACTTAACAATATCCACCACTAGTTATCAACTATACCACTTTGTAGTCATTTAACGCTAGTGGCCTATAACAGATATCTATAATATTAATAACATACCCAAATTGTATATAAATATACATAAATATGTACTTTCCATACATAGGACTAGCCGGACTCAAATATGTAGAGAAATATATGAACATATACACATAGGAATTTATACACATAGGCGCACCAATATAATCATCCTCCAGCCTTGCTGGATGTCAATATCATCATAATATCCTCTGGCCTTATCGGACATCATAATTTCATCATAACATCATCTGGCTTTATTAGGCCTTATTTTATCATCACAATATCCTCTAGCCTTGATGAACATCATTATATCATAATAATATCGTGTGTCCTTGTCGAACATTATTATATAGTCATAATATCCTTTGGCCTTGCAGGGCATTAACATATGATCGATAGAAAAATCAATATCATAAATAATCATATAATAAAGTATCATAATTTTACATATAATGAATAGCATGACTTCCCAAAATAATCAATAAACATGATTCCTCGTATAATTCATTGCATGATTGCTAACATCATCATTAAGAATGTTCTTAAGAATGATTTCTAGCATACTTCTACAACATAATCAATATCATAAGAAATATCATGAGCGATGATTCATTAGTAGTGCACTCAATCACCTATCATTAGCAAAATATAGTTTATCAATAACTTGAGCAATTGCTAATTCATGGTATAATCCATAGCTTACTCATAGCATAGTCAATAACATAATTTAAGGCTCATTCAATAGCATATTCAAAAGCCCAATCAATAGCGAAACAACAGCTCATCATAAATTAATCAATAAATCATAAACATTAAGTAATCATTTTGGCATTCCTGCCAATGTCCCAATAAATCATACACATGATGTAATCATTTTGGCATTCCTCCCAATGTCATCCATCATTAAAAAATTCTACGGTTCCTTAATATTACCCCAAAAGGGCATTCTATAATAATTTAGCAAGCGTATAGGGGTTTTAAGAGAACTACATCAATCTTGGCTAAAGATGAGTTGAGAACCCACTTCTAGATCCTCAAAATACATTCTAATGTCAATTCTATCCCATACTAGACTAAGGTATCTACATCTGTTCGTAGATGTATAACAAACCTCAACTAGCCCTAAGGTAGAGGTTCTACTAAAATGATTAAACTATGTCCAATGGAACTAAAACAACATTATTAGAGTAAGCAACTAAGGTCAATCTTACCGTAAGCATGAGTGATAAGGTCACTCCCATCTAACTAGAGTAATTCTAAGCATTCTTATACTAAACATGAGGTATTAAGTCTAACCTATTAAGGTTCAAGGCAACAAGCTAAGTATTTCACTCTATGGGTCCAAATGACCTTAACGATTCAACTAATCCCAAGTCTTATATCCCATCAATCCACCACCTAAAACCCATCCCAATCTAACAAGATATCACAATCATACTATGACATAGCTCAATCTAACAACGGTTAAACCTAGCCTACCTCGATGCTGAAGAAAGCACACGAATCAATATGAGAATATCAATATGTATATGGCACCATTGTGCTTTTGGTCCTAAAATCATGCCAAAAAGCCCATGTGGGTACCATTTATAAAATATCATATTTTTGAGACCAACACACCATGATATCAAGCTCATGGAATCAAAATCCTAAAAAATAAGTGATAAGCAAGCTAAGTTTAGGGCTAAATCAAGCCCTAAATAATTTGGGGCTTTGGTCAAATAATCAAGAAATTCAAGCATGAATTCGATGAATTCTTACCTTAAATCCAAAGATATTCACAAAAATATATGTTAATCAAGCTCTCAAGTCACCCCAAGACACAATTTAAAGTTAGCACACCATTTAAAGGTTTCTTTCTCTCAAGAATGAGTGAGAAATGGCCAAAATTACGGCCTAAGGGGTCAATTTATATATATGCCAGGTACTTAGATGCTGCAATCGCACAACCAGGTGTGCAATCATACTACCTGGCTGCAGGAGCAGATATGGTGATCGCCATGCCTCTTGGTTCGATCTCACTACTTGCTGTCACCACTAGCGACAACTGAAACTTGGAATTTTTTCAAGTTTTCACCAATGCTCTGGATTCATTCAAAATTCAATAAACACAAATGAACTATGTAACTACTCTAAATTCAATGCTTTAGATACAGTAGCAAAGTCAGACTTTCCATCCGAGGCCGTTTCAACTAATGTGGGTCTTACATCAATATTTCCAATAATCCAACTTTTCAACCATAAGGTCAAAATGAGCTAGAGTGCATCAGGACCCAGACCAAAGAGCTACCCAGCCTAAAATTGATATTCTGGAGTTGCTGACACATTTGGTATTTATATTTGAGACCATTTTACTAAATTTTTAACCCAGTGGATATTTGGAACCAGTGAAGACTTTAAAAGAAAGAATTGGCTCTAAACACCAAATGAGCTGCTCAGCAATCAAACTGTCAGTTCCAGCAAGACATAAATGACTTAAGGTAGCTATGAAAAATTTCTAATAGCAAAAATAAGCATAAATATAGAAAATGACCTGAAGGGTCATTATATGGAATCGGTAAAAGAGCTTATAACATAATAAGCATACAAAATAAAATACTAAATAAATATATTGATACAAACCATCTTTGAATACAACATAGAGATTAGTCTAATATATAAGAGAGAGAATAGTAATAGTCCAAACACCAAGAGTTCACATAAATCATAGATCCATAGCTGCTCCACTAAGTTACATGACAACAGCAAGAACCTGCACTATGATTAGCAGGCTACTGAAGTGTAGTATGAGTACCAAACACGTGGTAATCAGTAGATAATTACCGACTAAACTCCAAACATAATGCAAATATAAATAACATGCAAGTAAGAATTAAACTACAACCCAAATATATAGAAACCTAACATAATAAGATTACAGTGGTAATAAGGATAAGTTATTCTATCTTAGTAATACTCAAGAGATGAATTATTATACTATATGTCATTGGATAATATACAAACAAAGGGTATAAAAAGGATATATAGTAGTATACAAGGCTAAGAAATGGATATACAACATGAATAAATAAAGGAAGAGAGAGATATACGATACCATTGTAGGTATATACATACACACACACACATATAAGACTAACTCAAAGGTACAATCTAAGGAAGTCATACTTGTGTCTTAAGACCTCCTATTACAGTAGAAACTAATGCTAGCTTAATCAGGACCTATAAACATAATGTTTAAGCATGAGATAATTATCCAAAATAAAATAATCATACGAGAAAGAAAATAAAATCATACCTTGAATTTCAGTATCGGTCCAATAATCAACCTTCCATAAACCAACCATAATAACAACAATACCATAATCGGCTAGTCCAGACACATAATACTTAAACCGAGCCCCATAACCTAGAAGGCTTAACCAACGTACAATATACAACAGACAACAACAAGAACTCATAACCTATATCTATGAAACCCCTCATAAGGCAAATTGATATACGAATCAAACAATATACTGGTGATAGGCAATGCACATGTAAAAATCAATGCAAAGTAAATCCATAATTCCTTAATCAATCCATTTCCATAATGTAACCCCATTATATACACCTCCTCTAACTTGATGGATCAGAAGGCAAGACCTATGTCGACCTATCTTTTATGGCACAATGGCTCACAAATGAAGGGGCCCCTATGGGTTCGGGAGTAAGCATATATACCGACCTGGTCCTGATTTAGGATTTCTAATCATTATCATGATCATGATCATCATAATATATACTCCGTCTAGTACTGGAGAGATGTATATATAATAAATGTATGGTCTCAAATCATGGCTAAAAGATTATATGATTGTAAACCATTGTCTGGGATAAACTCCAGAACTAAGTCATCATGAAATTATAGAAAGGGTTGGATATCCCTCAATTGAAGTAATAGTAGTATAAAACCATGGATTAGAATCTATCTCGGTTAGATTTTTAAAATGTTATTTTCTCATAAATCATCCATTAAGGTGGTATGATTCCCATTATGAAAGAATCTACTTTAAAAGTGAAAAGTTAGAATAAATCCGTTTTAGGAAAAATAGTAATAAAAATATGTTTTTAGTTGGAATCGTACCATTAAGTGATCATGAATGTACAAAACCTATGCATGCCATCACCAATATCCAAATAATATAATTAAAAGTATCTAAACATCCCTAGACTATGACTACATCCTTTACAAGGATAAATCACTCATCCAGAGTCTATCTAATAACATATCATATCCCTAGACCTATTAATATTCAACCAGCATAACCATAATACTATAATCCAGCAAACCATACAAATCCACTGAGACAAGTAGTAAACCTAGCCTCAACTATTTCTAACATGCTCGTAACTTGAGATAATATAATTCTTTAAGCATAATAGATATTTTATCTTTAGGGTTGATTCACCCATCTATCCCCAAACTTCTAAATTAGGCTAACTTATGGAAGTACATCCATAATCATATCCTAATATCCTTATCTAACGTACAATATATATAATACACTATCGCATGAGAAAGAGTAGACAAATGTCTACCTCGATGTTGAACCGCATATCTTGAGTTATCTGTAAATTACTCATCTTTGCTCCAATCCTAAAATTACACTATCAAAATAATAATATACACGTAAAATTGGAGTAAAATGATCCCCATATTGTAATATAAAATTTTAGGTCCAAAATTAGGTAAAAAATAGGCTTGCGGGATCCACCAATGGAATTCTAAAATTAAATCTATCACGAGGTTCCTCGAATGACAAGGACTATGTTCGTTGATCACAAATGGAGTACATATCAAGTCTCGAAGAATCCTTAAAAGATAAATAAGAAAATGAAAAAATAATAATCAAACGGAGGAATTAGTTTGAGAATTTAGGAAGGAATTAGTGAGAAATGATCACTTCATCATCCTCAACATATCCTAGCTCCAATAAATTATTTACCATAATTTTCAAAGCTACAAGGATCATTAACGATTAATTTAAGGTCAAGAAATAAAGGAAAAATTAGGAAGACAATAATATATAGGCCCAGGGGTTACTTATCGCGATCATGAGGACCCTTGACTACGATCTCAATGCATGGGAAATTAGTCATCAAGAATGCTATGGATCCGTGAACAAGATGAATAAGAGAGCAAGGACACCGCAAATGCAATGAGGACTTCATGAAAATAAATAAGAGAATGGACCAGTTCAGGTCGGCCCTTCATTATGAATACAAGATAAATGGCTTATAATCTCGACGGTCAAGAGTTTGACCCTTTGCATCTGCATCATAAACCTTGTGAACTCAAACAATAGAGTAGACCTACACCAGAAACTAGTAAACCAATAATTTTCCTGAGTCTAAATGGACTTCAGTCGGATGCTCGAGATCATTTAGAACCCCATGTGTGCATAAATAAATTATGTTAATATACCAATTTCAATATACCAGACCTAGTGAAACCATGGAACCATTCATCAGGGATCATTTCAATTAAATATGTGTCCCACACCTAATTTGATTTTGACCAACTTCCACGTAATACCCTAAAATGAGTTTGGAAGCCTCAGGACCCGAACCAAGGGTCCCTATAGCCTAAAACCAATGTTCCAAAGCTAATGACATTGTTATAAATCTCATTAGAGATCATTTACTAGTATTTTTTATCAAAGACAAATTCCTTAACAGTGAAGTCCTTAAAATAGGAAAACGATCCTTAAATCCAAAAGAACTATTCGATAGCTGAATCGATAGTTCTAGCAAGTCATAAATGACTTGTATCCTCTATGGGAATGCTCAAAAGGCCAAAAATGTCTGAAAATTGAGGAAATAACTTAGAGGGTCATTACATATCTTCTCCTAGAAGCTTATACTCGGAAGATGTATACATGGTGAACATTTGAGTATTCCATACATATCATTTCATTGTATTGTACTTACATCTCTCCATATATGTTTGTTATTTTTTAATTTCCCTATGTATTTTTATTATTGTAAGTCTTTATACTATTATCATAATTGTATTAGTATACCGTTACAAGTTGTACATCTTTAGCCAGCATTGAGAATTTGTTTGTATGCAGGTTAAAGTGTTGCTCTTAGTTTCATTTATATGTTTAGTTATGTATTTTTCTTGGTTGTCCTTTAATATCTACTAGGTACAAGTGGACTATAATCACTCCTATGTTTGCACCTTTTTAGAGCAGATCCTAGTTTAAGTGTCACTCTATGGATCATGAGTTAGTGCAGTTTAAGAATTTCGAAGTCACGGTGAGTTGCCCATTTCAAAGTCCGTGCTCGACTTAACATAGTACCTTATGTCTTTAATTTACATTCACAGACAAGGTTATGTATTCATATTCTATGTCAATTTTAGTATTGCTCATTATTCATGACACTAAAAACTTGGGAATTTTTTAGTTGAATTTCATATATTTATCTTTGTTATCCTATTTTACTTATTTACTTACCTTTTTTACACAATTATTTTCTCTTGGTGTTCCACTTACCTACCAATGTTGGGCCGGATAGGTGTGATCATGAACATGGATTCTGGGTCATGACAACTTATGTCGCAAAAAAGTTGTTTGTATTTCAATATCAGGAAAATAACTTGTTATGTCTTATATAACTTAACTTGCGGGATAATATGATATGAAAATATAAACTGATGTCCACAAAAAGCTACTTGTTATTCCAATTATCTAGAGACTTTAGATTACTTATTTGCTACACAAAGTGTTACAGAAAAAATTAAAGACCACAAATTTGAGGAGCAAAAATCAAACACTACCCAAAAATAGAAGCATTTATATGAATAACCCTTTGAAATTCAAGTTGAGTTGAAGTAAATTTTTGTTTGGACATACAATATTAAGTTTTATTTTTTGTATACACATGAAAACATCATAATTTTAGAAACTTTTAAAACTATTTCAACTCTCATACAATTTTACTAAATGAACTATAAACAAGGTAACAAGATATCCTAAGGCGATGTATTAATAAATTACATATATATACACACACAAGAAAAAAATCAATGCACACCCTCTAAGTACCAAGACCGGTATGACAAAATGACTTGTACTTTCTTTAATCAACACTTTTCAAGAAGCTCTTCCACTTGTCTTTGTAGTTTTTTGTTCTCTTTTGGATTGTATAAACCCAACTCAAAATTAATTTGTGTTTAATCTCCCTCAAGGGTGATAATCCTATGGGAATCTCCTCCAAAAATTGATCAACATAGTCTTGCAAAAGAGAAGAAACAATACGACTTCCATTTTCAAATATTCAATTTTAAAGTTTAATGAAAGTGGGAAGAAATACCTTTTGAAAAATATTAATAAATTAAAAGTTTTAATCGGAGTCATACCTCTAATAAGTGTAAATGCGTTTAAATGTATGAATGTCATCACCAGTATCCAAACAATATAATCGTAAGTGTCTCAATATCTATAATCTAGAATCATATCCTTGCAAAAGATAGAGTACAAACTTGGTTTCCTAATAGTATTGTAACTAAAACCTCAAGGGCATCCCAACAATTGTATACCTGCTATTCCGATGTTCACCTCACCTCATATTGTATCAGAATAGTGTGTGTATATATATAAATATGTTCTTTTTATAAATAAATATTTGTGATTATATGTTATTTTAAACTTTAAAATATACATAATTTTATAAAGTTTTGTCCATCTCATGAATAACAAATAGTATTAACTAGTATTCTTTAATATAATCCTTCACAATGATAGCGACAATCTCTTCACATAGAGAATGTATCGCTTCTTATAAAATTTCAAATCATAGATCTTTGTTTGAAAAATATAAACTTATGAATTAAAATTTTCATTTAAAAAAATTAAAATAACTTGGAATTTGAATTTCTATTTTATGGAGACTTCAGATTTCAAATTATGAGCTGAAGTTGAAGTTTTATTCTTTTTTATAATTAAATATTGATTCAATTCAAAAACTTCAAATTTAAACCCCAAAGGTCAAACACCGTTTAAAAGTTTGTTAAATTCAGTTTTGTTTACAATCGAGTTCTAATGACCCTCATTCTTATAAAAATAGGCTTAGGTTTGTCCTTGACTAACAGCAAAAAAATTTCAACATATATACCAAATAGTTCAGAGTTATCTCTGAACTTCGAAGAGTAGGATTATTATTATTCTTAGCAGTGACTTTATTGTCTTCTCAATATTTAAAACCTCTGATGAATAGGTTTCTACATGTCACGATCGAAATATTATCTATATCAACACCTAACCCTACCCGTCAGGCATCAGGCAAACCAATCACTCAGCAAACAAATCACAAAGTAATCACAACATAAGGAAAATATAACATTATAAAGTCTGATACAATACTATAAAAAATACTCCCTTAGTTTCAAAGAAAATGACCTATTTTCTTTTTTAGTTCGTTTAAAAAAGGATGATCCCTTTTCCCTTTTAGCAACTTTTAAATTTTAACTTTCCATGTGACATGTTTAAGACCACAAGATTAAACGACATTTTGGTACATTTCAAATATTTTTAATTTAAGACCATAAGATTCAAAAGTCATCTTATTTTCTTAAACTTCATGCCGAGTCAAACTAGGTCATTTTTTCTAAACGGAGTGTGTATAACATTAAATTAAGTACAATTTGAAAATGATCATATAACCCAGAAATGATGTCACAAGTTATGAGCTAATAAGAAGGAAAAGCACAACTCTGATCATGAAAGGTAATAACATCTGTTTGGAATAAAGCAAAAGTAAATGACTTTAAACTATCAAGAACTAGCTGGTAACCAACCACTGTAAGACTAGTATTACCTTTAATTTTCTCACACAAACACCTCAACATTTCAACTCAAACTTGCACAAAAGGCAGTAGAAAGTGTAGTATGAATACAAAAGTAACATGTACTATTAAGTATTATTGATTGATCCCAACAATGTAGTGGCGAGAGATTATTGATAACGCTCAATCTACAGCTCTCGTAAGAGTGTAAAGCGGTCGCTGTCAAATATATAACCCAACTGGGTTGGGTATCGATCCCACAGGGAATAGCTTGGTCAACAAGTAAGCAAAGATTACTAGACTTTTAGTGCAAGTCTTGTAAAAAGGGGGGATTGTAATGTGCAAGTACTGTAATCAAAATAGTAAAGTAAAAACAGAAAATAGCAAAGTAAAAAGAAAGAATGTTTAGTAAGATGTAAAACAATGAGAATTGAGAAGTTGGGGGTATGTCCACCTTATGAGTTATACGTCTCTATTGGCTATGAGTTATGCGGAATTCAGACATGCATGTGCTTATAGAGAATTGTATTCGATGGTAAATCCAAGCGTCTTTCGACCTAAACAAGGACTATTTCACTTTAACTCTTTCGAGCTTAAAGAGTATCTAATGGTACGAATTCTCCAAAAGGTTAATCCAGTTATGGCACTAACTTTTTAATAGGGGATGGGACACTATTACCTTGACATTATCTCTTTCCCAGACATATAACTTTTCTTTCGAACAAGTTAATGCTATACTGGCGTATTCTATGCGTCTACAGCCACAAGAATTTGCATTAAGATGAAGAGAATAATGATATAAGCAACACATGTGTCAAGAATTCACAAACTCATAGCCTTAGATAGTATCTCATAAGGCTTCCATAACCCCAACAGAGAAGTTTAGTTATTCATGAGTGCGATGGAAATCACAATAGACATTATCATTATACCACAATAAAAGATCTCACGTGTAGTATGGTGTGGTATGGCTTTAGGCGTGAATTCCTTGCAAAATAGTGATTCTCTTGTTGTAAAATTAAAAGTCGAATAGATGAAAAATAACTTCAACAATGAATTTAAGAAGAAAATTGTTTTGATGGATGGATGGATGGGAATTGATGGAATGGGGGAATTGTGTGGAATGAATCAAACTCTCTAGCAAAATAGGGTATTTATAACAACCACATCCTATTCCTACTAAGCTACTGCATTACTTAACCCATTCCTACTGGGTTACTGCATCATTATCCTAATCCTAATAAGTTATTGCTAGTCCCCAAAGTCTTTAGAAATGTTGTTTTTGCCCGGGACAGATTTTCCATGCGCCACTTTTGGTCCTTGGCGTCCAAGCTTTGCTTTCCTCCTTTTGTGAAGCTTTCTTTGGCGTCAAGTTATCCATAAAATGCTGAATTCTGCATCATTTATACCTGAAAACTTGCTAATCATGTTCGTTAGCTCACTTACAGGAAAAAGGACTAAAAGTGCATGAATTATATAATTTGTTCTCAAAACTTGGCTAAAATATGGGCAAAATCTAGTGCTATAGGCGTGTAAATTCGCCTATCATCAACACCCCACACTTGAAGCTTTGTTCGTCCTCGAACAAAATATCATGTCCGTCTAAGCATCAACTTAGGGTTTCACAGTATCAACACAAAATATTAGTCAAGACAAGCACAACAATTATCAACAAAGAGTAGTTTTCAGATCATTAGTAGAAACAATTTAACCTCTAGCATAGACTCGTGATGGTGGCCAACTCATATTCAAAAGTTAAGGCACAAAGAATCATACACAACTACCCAAAACTCATCAACTATGTGTGTCTCACAATATATTACCCCTAATCACTCATAAGTATAGCATATTTTTGAAACATGGGTATAAAAGTATCCTTGCTCTCGCTCTCACAAAGAATTCATATGCTGCAACTGATGTCCATAGGCTTGCCCTTAGTGTAATGCTCCACTAAATGTCAGAATGCTAAACTTAGGATCAAATAGGTCTTTTACGGGTTGTAATGTAGGCTAAGGGATAGGACTATTTTGGCCAGAAATAGTGACTAAGTTCCCTAAGTGCTTTAATACATCACAATATGCTATTTATGCTTTCTTTCAAACAACCTTTTTGCTTTCTTTTAATCTACCTCCCTTTGTCACCTCTTTTGTTTTTCAATTTTTGAACATAACTAACTTTTTAGTTTTCTTTTCCTTTTTCTTTTCATAACACACCTCTTATGGTAGCAATTATTTTTCATAACAAATTCAAGCACCATTACTTTCTAAAGCATCATACTCACCCAATTTCCTCTTATTTTGTCACATGACTTTACACTTTAAAGCACTTAGGAATTTGGATCAAATTATGGTCTTGAAAAAAATGAATTAGGCTTACATATGAGGTTGTCAAAGAAAATAGGCTAAAGGCTCAAAGGGGTTAACTAGGATAATGTCCATGGGTAGGTAAAATGAAGGTAAACAATCATAGGTTGCCAAAGAAATGCCTAAATCATCTCCTAACTCACACTCTTTATTTCGCTTTACATACATACCAGGCAAGTTCTAGCATCAGCCACAAACATAGAATATACTATATCCTCACACACACAAGGCACATAGTCGACTTTATTGGGAGTAGTATAGACTCTTGACCCAACAGATGAAGGAATTAAACCATACAATATCACATAGTGAGTCACAATTCGAGCCTAAACGTCTCAATAGTCATGATTTTAGCACAAACTCTTGTCATAATCTCATGCTGCCTATTAGAATAATTTCATGCGAAGTTAAGTTAAAAAAAAAAATAACTAATAAAAAGATTAACTACTAAAAAGAAAAACAAAGCAAACATAAATGCAAATACAGATAGAGAAGTATAGCATGCAAATACCACCACCCCATACTTAGACGGGACACACTGCCCTTAATGGAAAATAAATACGAAGAACCTGGTCAGTCGGACTCCTCCTCTATGTCGGGGGTCATACCCCCTTCGTCGGAATCATCATAGGAGTCGTCGTCATCAGAATTCTCCTCCACGTCGGAGTTTGGCATTCGTCAATCATCATCAGTTGACACATCATCATCAAGAGGTTCCTCAAAATATGTACCTACTCCACACATATCCCTTGCATGCACATTTATTGGATAGTCATGATCCAGCTGTTGGAGCTCTGCAGCAGTTGGAACATGACCTCCGCTCATCATTGTAAACCGAGTCATGCCATAAAGATGGCGGAAGAAACTCTCATCTCGAGCATGTCTCTCTGCCGTAGTAAGGTTGACTCCATGTGTTGATTCAGCATCTTTGACCTTTGTGAGGTCAATCTTCTTCGGATTGCAGTCAACAGATTGCCGATGCTGAAATGGGATCGCTTGTGTAGCCTGGACTTCCGCATTGTAGATCGAATGATTGCCCCAATGTTGATAGGGACATTCATCATCAATGCATATACCAAGAACACTCTATCTCTTGTTATTTTTGTGTACTGAGTCCCTGGAATGAGGCAAGAGTTGACTATGCGCAACCATATCCTTGCTTCCCTATTCAAAGGAGCATATGGGAAGGTGTTGTGTCGACCGGTGTATTTATGTCTGCTCCATCATGCCATGGATCTTGTACCACAGAGTGTGTGTCGAATGGCTATATATGGAGGTCTACTGTACAGCTCTTTGAATAGTGATGGATCAACAGCAGGCAAGCTAAGAAAGGAGTTGAAGAACTCCGCATTTAGTTGTAGAACTTGGCCCCGAATCTTGACCTCACTTCCTGTGATTTTTGGTGACCAGTTGGCATAGAATTCTCTTGTCAAATCGAGATTACATTCTCCCATGTCTCGGAAGATGAAATCAAGATGTAATGCCATGATCTTGGCCAACATGTGTGGCTCCTTCTTCGCTAGGCTTTCCTTGTTTATCAAGTTCACATGAACATATTTTCTTTCCTTGTTGTTCCTATACCATTCCTTCGCTTCCTCCTCAAGAACCCATTTTATTCCAAACATGCGGCGTGGTAATTGCATCGAAGATGATTCTCCTTGCTCTTTTTGGCCTCTTTTCTTGCCTTTTTGGGAAGTAGTAGCCTTATCTTTGCCTTGTCTTGCTTTGGGTGCCATTGTACCTGAGACTAAAACAATGTTCATTTTAGCATCATCTCGATGGATACAATCTATAAACAAGCAATAGCGGCACCACCCCACACTTAGTTTGTTGGTACAGACTAGTGAAGTGAAAGTGGTCGATTATTCAGACTTCATCGACATACGTTTTAGATGCTATATTCCAACAATAAAATCAGAGCAGTCATACTTCTTGTAATCATGGAAATACTTTCATGTTTGATATATCAAGACTACTACATAGGGATTGAATCAAGGTATAGCATCTAACAATAATCACAACCTCCTATGTCGGTAGGCAACTATAATTCTTACTCCGATGAACAAGTTATTCCAACATGTAAGTATTCAAGTGACAATATTATGCAATTTTTGTGACCATATAAATTCCACAGAAGTATGATAGTGCATCAAAATCAAATTCAAGTTGGAAATAAGTTAAGATCATCCTTACGTATTCATTTACCCACTTGGTTGTATCACAATAATTCAATCACATTCAAATCATCAATACTACTTTCAAGATTCAACAATTCATAATGGGCGTAGTAGTGTAGTACTTACGAAATATAAATGAAGAACAAAGAAGTACTTACTTGATTGATGACCTTGGATGATGTTCTTGCAAAGTAAAAGAGCAAAAGGAAAATTTTTGAGAGGATTTGGAGACTATAGGCGGCGCTTAAGCTAGGTTTCCAATGTGTTTTTAGTTCAATACTAAGTCTCATATTTATAGGAGAAGGTTGGGTCGGGTTTTGACCCATTTAAAATCGGATTTGGAGACAAGAAGTGACCATAGGCGGCGCCTTTAGCATTGCCTACGCTTGGCATAGGCGGCGCCTTTTGCAAAGCATTGTCTAGCATAGGCGGCGCCTATGCCATTGCATTCCTAGGCATAGGCGGCGCCTTTAGCATGGCATATGAGATTCAGAGACAAAAGGCATTAGCATAGGCGGTGCCTATGCTATGGCATACTTGGACATGGGCGGCGCCTATCCTATGGCACACTAGATTCCGAGACCTTAAGCCATAGTATAGGCCTTGCCTTGTTCGTGGCCTAGTTTTACCTAGGCCTAGCCTTGTTCGATGCCTATATTTTCATAAGCAATGCTCAATCCATAGCCTTTTGCTTCTTCATTCCTAACTTACCACCTTCAACATGCCATACGTCCAAATCAAAATGTGAAACCGACCTCCACGTTTTACACCTCTTTGCAACAAAGACGATTAGAACGATGGGTTGCCTCCCATCAAGCGCCTTAGTTTTGGTCGTGGCTCGACAAAATCCTAAGAAAACAAAAACAACAAAAACAATTAAAAATGATGGGTTGCCTCCCACCAAGCACTTGATTTATTATCGAGGCACGACATAGCTATCTCGATTACTTAGTCTTCATCGAAATAGATGGGGCATCGTTTTCTGAATGGATTCAGACGACAATGAGGCTTACTTGTAGGCATGCAATCTTCTTCGAGATAACTCTTGTGCGTACATATCCCAAGAAGGGTCCCAATGATATCATTAATGAACCACCCAATGGCTCTCTTGTACCTCTTCAGAGCAGAGATGAGAGCCTCTACGTCCTGTTCACTTAAATCATCCGCAACAGTCACCGAAAGTGTATTTCCATTTCCCAAGAATGCATACCTTAGATAATTGGGGAGCTCTTTCGATTCTAGCACTAGTGGCTCTTCAATGGAAGTCTTCACTGTTGGTGACGGTTGATTCTTAAGATCAAGGTCCGACTGTTTAGGAGTATGAGAATAGGACCCTATTTCTGTTAGAGCACACGTAGTTTCTTCATAATCTTCATCATCCTCATGCTCAACATTCAGTGGCGCAGCAGACAATGGCTCAACAGTAAGCTGTTTCGCTACAGATAATGCTTTCTTATCCTCATAATGAACATCAGCTACAGAGAACACATTCATATCGCTGGGCTGCTTCATTGCTTTGCATATATCAAAGCGGACCACTTCGTCATTCAACCGAAATAAAAGCTCATTAGCTCTCATGTCAATAAGCACACTTCCAGTTGCGAGGAAAGGACGTCCAAAGATTATGGGAACTTCAGAATCCACCTCACAATCCAGAATAACAAAGTCTGCAGGAAAGATGAATGAAGAAACCTTCACCAACACATCATTCAAGATACCCATAGGTCATTTTACCAACCTATCAGCCATCACGAGCCTCATATTGGTTGGTGTCGGATCGCCTAACCCCAACTTCTTGTAGATGGATAGTGGCATCAAATTGATGCTAGCACCCAGATCGCACAATGCCTTAACAAAATTCATAGATCCAACCGTGCAAGGAATAGTAAAGGCACCAGGGTCGGCCTTTTTCTGAACTAGTGATCGGGTAGCAATAGCACTGCAATGATGAACATTATCTGCCGGCTCATAGCTTACCGCCCGTTTCTTTGTTAAAAGGTCCTTCATGAATTTCGCGTACCCAGGCATTTGTTCTAGTGCCTCCACCAATGGAACATTAATAGTCAGCTGCTTTAACATAGTCATGAATTTGCTGAACCTTGTATCATCCGCCTTTTTCTGCAATCTTTGAGGAAAAGGTGGTTGTGGAAGTGGGATTGTTCTCTCCACAGCTTTCTTCTCCTCTTGCTTCCGAATTTTGGTCTTTTCAAGCTGCAAACCACTAGGGGTGACGTCATGGATGTCTTGGTCAGCTTCTATGGTGTCCTCATCTTCTTTATTTTCGGCCACTTGCTTGCTTTGGGATGAATTTTCCAGCACCTTACCACTCCTAGTAGTAATATCCATGCATGATCCATCGTTCCTTGGATTTTGCACAGTGTCGCTAGGTAAGGTGCCACACTTTCTTTGATTGAGTGCTGCTGAAAGTTGGCTCAATTGCTGTTCTATTTGCTTTATTAAAGTGGAATGTGAATCAACCATTTGCTTCATTGAGGACAAATCATTTATTACCTCCGTTACTCCAGCGCTGGTTGCTTCCACTCCTTTCAATAGTTTAGCCATCATCTCTTCCATATTTCCAGAACCGGATGTAGTGGTGTCACGTTTTCCTGGGGGAACGTACAAACCACTTTTGTCATTCTTGTTCTTCCAACTACCTTGGTCCTTGTTTCCAGATTTGTCATAGTAGTTCCGACCTTGGTTTCCTTGGGTATTACCTCGGAAACCCCCCTGATTGTTCAAGTAGTTAGCCTCTTCTTCTGAATCAGATTCGTCTCTTCCTTTTAACGCAACAGCTTTGACTTTTTCGGTCTTCCCTGATAATAGATGCTTTGTAAAAAGATCCACTTGCATTTTCAAGTGCGCCATATCTTGATCACGTTCTTCTTCTCTCCTCCTTTGTTCAGCAGTTATGCCAATAGGTATAGTAGGGATTGCTACCTCAGAATCCCTGGTATGCCAAGCTCTACTTTGCTTTGTCATCCGATCTAGCATATTGCTTGCTTGACCAAAGGTTAGGTCCATAAAAGATCCTCCAGCCGCATTATCCACCACTGGTTTAGTTATTGAATTCAAGGATCCGTATAGTATCTCCATTAGGTGGATATTGGTCATATGGTGGTTTGGGCACCTCATAAGCTTTGTCTTAAATCTTTCCCATGTTTCATGAAGAGCTTCGGTTGGAAGCTGCCGAAAGTTGCTGATTTCATCACACCTCAACATTTTAACTTAAACTTGCACAAAAGGCAGTAGAAAGTGTAGTATGAATACAAAAGTAACATGTACTATTAAGTATTATTGATTGATCCCAACAACGTAGTGGCGAGAGATTATTGATAACGCTCAATCTATAGCTCTCGTAGGAGTGGAAAGCTGTCGCTGCCAAATATATAACCCAACTGGGTTGGGTATCGATCCCACAGGGAATAGCTTGGTCAACAAGTAAGCAAAGATTACTAGACTTTTAGTGCAAGTCTCGTAAAAAGGGGGGATTGTAATGTGCAAGTACTGTAATCAAAATAGTAAAGTAAAAACAGAAAATAGCAAAGTAAAAAGAAAGAATGTTTAGTAAGATGTAAAACAATGAGAATTGAGAAGTTGAGGGTATGTCCACCTTATGAGTTATACGTCTCTATTGGCTATGAGTTATGCGGAATTCAGACATGCATGTGCTTATAGAGAATTGTATTCGATGGTAAATCCAAGCGTCTTTCGACCTAAACAAGGACTATTTCACTTTAACTCTTTCGAGCTTAAAGAGTATCTAATGGTACGAATTCTCCAAGAGGTTAATCCAGTTACGACACTAACTTTTTAATAGGGGATAGGACACTATTACCTTGACATTATCTCTTTCCCAGACATATAACTTTTCTTTCGAACAAGTTAATGCTATACTGGTGTATTCTATGCGTCTGCAGCCACAAGAATTTGCATTAAGATGAAGAGAATAATGATATAAGCAACACACGTGTCACGAATTCACAAACTCATAGCCTTAGATAGTATCTCATAAGGCTTCCATAACCCCAACAGAGAAGTTTAGCTATTCATGAGTGCGATGGAAATCACAATAGACATTATCATTATACCACAATAAAAAATCTCACGTGTAGTATGGTGTGGTATGGCTTTAGGCGTGAATTCCTTGCAAAATAGCGATTCTCTTGTTGTAAAATTAAAAGTCGAATAGATGAAAAATAATGTCAACAATGAATTTAAGAAGAAAATTGTTTTGATGGATGGATGGGAATTGATGGAATGGGGGAATTGTGTGGAATGAATCAAACTCTGTAGCAAAATAGGGTATTTATAACACCCATATCCTATTCCTACTAAGCTACTGCATTACTTAACCCATTCCTACTGGGTTACTGCATCATTATCCTAATCCTAGTAAGTTACTGCTAGTCCCCAAAGTCTTTAGAAATGTTGTTTTTGCCCTGGACAGATTTTTCATGCGCCACTTTTGGTCCTTGGCGTCCAAGCTTTGCTTTCCTCCTTTTGTGAAGCTTTCTTTGGCGTCAAGTTATCCATAAAATGCTGAATTCTGCATCATTTATACCTGAAAACTTGCTAATCATGTTCGTTAACTCACTTTCAGGAAAAAGGACTAAAAGTGCATGAATTATATAGTTTGTTCTCAAAACTTGGCTAAAATATGGGCAAAATCTAGTGCTATAGGCGTGTAAATTCGCCTATCATCAATTATCCGAAAGTACTCACTATCAACCTATTCAGTTATCATATTCAATCGTGATAATAAAACAATATACAAATGCTATATTAAATATATCCCGTCTAAATATATGAAGTTAAACCTATAAAATTAATATAATCTCCACAAATAAAAGGAATAACATAAGAAGGCAAATCTACTTGAATGGCATAATAATTTATGCACATGTACAACAATGAAATAATATGGACAACTAAGATTCAATGATATAAATACAAATGATATTAACTCTTTTCCACCTATCTTATAACTAGTGCAACTAGTATTCCATGCAAGCACTTCCTGATAAGCTCAAAAATCAGTGACATTATATGAGATGGTTCTATATACACATAGATAATCAGCTGACATTCAATTTCGTAGACTCATCAACAAATATCATGTCAGCTGACACCCAAGTCTGTAGACTGATCAATAATATCAATACAAATGGGAATGATAACTGATGACACTAAAGTTACGGACTGTAAGGACATCAACTATTACATTGAATCTCAAATTACGTGTCATATAGACTCATCACATCAACTCAAAAAATAATATTAAATCACATATTTAGTCATTTAAGCAAATAAATTATGCATGAATTAGGTCAATTCGTGTGTAAATTATGTCATAAAAAATACATGAAAAATCTTAAACAAATTTTACTATGTAATGCTAATGATACTCGCTTAAACAGAAAAGCATGCTCAATAAAGACATAAGAATAAATAGTTAAATATCCTTATTGTCACTCGATCCCCATATAAACGCTCAGAACCTCATCTATATACTATTTTCATATACGTAGTATATTATAATTAATATTTAATTGAAAAAGTTTCTCATCAAAGTCAAATTTAACTTGCCTCAGTTCGAGTGAAGCTTTGTTCTCCCCGACAAATTTACTACATTTGAAATTCATAAAATTACGCAATCTAATTAAAATATTGTTGTACAAAGTTAAACAAGTTCTGCTATATTCATATTATAAATTTAAAATTAAAATCTAAATCAACTAAAAAGTCAAACCAAAGCCTAAACTCAAAATTTGAAATGAAATATTTTTTCATGTTATCTATAACCTCTTGATTCTAAATACACAATTAAAATACCAATTTGAGTCTGATGTGAAGATCAAATACTCAAATTATATGATTTTAGTCCTAGGTCAAAATTTTCCAATTTCACATTTTTGGATGTTATAGTATAAGAAAATTTAAGACATGAATTAAATTTAATGTTTAGAGCACTTACAACTGTGGCCCAAATAGTAACTAAGAGGATTAAAATTCACAATCAAACGGTCAATAAAATTTTTATAAATTTCTCTACTCCACTTGGCCAACAATACACTAACTTCATGTGTTCCTAATTTATAGTTCTTATATATTTACTAGGATTTTCTTTATAAATACTAATTACACACGGAAGTTACTGAATTTTTGAAAACCCTCACTCAGGCCCCAAGATCCGCCCCCGCTTACCAATAATCATAGGTACTTTCTAAAAAATTGCCTCCAACCGAGTTCCCAAACTCTAAAATGGGGAAATAACATGTTATTCCAAAAATTTATTTTTTTTTATCTGAAACCTTATCCCGACATGTTTGTGAACATGCTTTATGGAATTGCAAAGCTCTTTTAGGATATGACTACGAAACTGAAACCAAAGACATGCGACCATGAAGATTTACCCACCGGTCACATAAGGTGATAGCTATTAAACTTGTACTATTAGAATTCTACAACGTAACTGTTGTCTTGGTTCCAAGTGCCCTAAAATGTCCCGATCTCCTTGGATCTTATTTTGATCATACCGACATGTTCCAAAATATTATATCAACCTATGAAAAATTTAAAAACTTGAACAAAGTGTAAATCTCAAAATGAGAGACTGAGTTGCTTTCTTTCCTCACTTAAACTAACATTTATCCTAGAACATGGTCAAAATAATATTCCATTTATCCTAATTTATGTGGAATCCTATTTCTTTTACTTTGTCTAAAATAAATATCATTTTACTATAAGTAAAAATAATTTTACCCAAATTTTTTAATTCTTAATGAAATGAGACAAGTGAGGCTTGCTCAAGTGGTTGAGCACCTCCACCTTCAACCGGTAGGTTGAGGGTTCGAGTCACGCTGGAGGGGAAGTGTGGAAACACTATTGATCCTCCTGGGGGAAGAAAAAAAAAAAAAAACATAAAAAAAAAAAAAAAAAATGAAATGATTTATAAGCCACACAAATATCTCAGAGTTTTTTAAATCATAAATCTTAAAGTCTTTTTTTTTTTAAATGCCGTACTAAAACAAAGGTTTCAACATAAATTAGGACGCAAGGAGTACCAAAACTCCCACTAGCATCCTTGTTCAAAATTATACCTGTAAATACTCTTTCGACACTGTTGAATCCTCCTCTAACTTTCACTTAAAAACATGAATTTTCATTACTCATAACTTTCTCTAACGTCTTATTATCATTCACTTGCACTATCTCAAGTTTTCAATTACCCAATTTGAATTATAACCAAATTTTCAACGTATTCACATGGTATAAAAATACACTTATATCCATGAAAAACTATTAGTTACTGCAATAACCTATTGTCGCAAAGCACATATGGTATAATTCCCAATTTCAATTCACATCTATCCATAATTTTGCATAAATTCTTAACTGAAGAATCTCTAAGTAGATCAAAATGTATCAAATAATGCAAATCATGTACCCCGAAAAGCACAAATCCTTCAAGTAATTCATACATGACATATGCAATCCGGCTTCTAGACCGTACTACTACATAACAGTCCAATATTAAGAGATAATCTCACATCTATGATTTAAAACCAACGATGCAAATATTGTCATGTTGCCGAACCATATTGTAACACCTCATATTTTTGGACTAATACTTAAAACATCCTACGTTTAACTCAAACCCAAAGCCAGGTGCATACGATAGACTGTACAACTAGTGTAGTATGTATAGTGGATCGTACATTAGAACAAGTATTTTAGCATGTGGCCCTAGTTATTATAGACTAGTTTACGACCTGTAATCGGAACTTAGGATCGATAGTCTTGAGTTGTACTCCACAGTGGTGTTAGTTCGGGTCATAAGTAGTTATGGTCAATGTTACAGTCCGTACCTCAGTTATACGATCCAGAGAGTGGATTGCACTATACTCCAATATGTTACAAAACATGATGGTTCATCTTCATCATTTCACCCTCACTCTTACTCTATGGAAAGACAAATTGCACACTTGGGCCAATTAGCAGCAAACAAGAACATGGGTCAACTACAGTTAAAGGATTTTTTCATTGATTAGCTTAGAGTAGAAGGTTTCTTTATTTTTATTGTTTAGCTTAGAAGATAAGCTTCTTCTTTTTATTTTCATTATTTATCTTAGAAGAGAAGATTCTTCTTTTTATTTTAATTTTTTATCTTAGAAGAGAAGGCTTTTTTTCATCCCATTAGCTTGTACAAATAAATATGATTGGCAAGGAATATACAAAGAAGAAAATTCCCCAATACCGTCTCTTAATTTTATATGGTATCGGAGCAGTAGGTTGTTGCATACAAATCATCTTCTCGATTATCAATTTCCTTCATTTAACCTATAACTATAATGGCAGATGGAGTCACTACTTCTTCAGCATCTTTTGGTTCTATCAACAGAACTCCACCAGCTATGGATCACACTCATGTTTATTATCTTCACTCATTAGATTCACCTGGAATAACCTTTGTTAACACTCTATTTGATGGAGAAGGTTAAGAAGAATGGAAGAGATTAGTACTTATAGCACTGTCAGCGAAGAGTAAGCTTAGTTTTATCACTAATGCTGATGCTTCACCAGAGCCTCAATCTCCAAATCTGCAATCTTGGAGCAGATGCAATGATATGGTCATATCTTGGCTCCTTAACTGTCTTTCCAAGGATATTGTTGATTATGTGAAATACTCTAGGACTATTTAAGATTTATGAATGAGTCTAGAGCATAGATTTAGATAATCTAAAAGAGCTAAATTATTTCACCTGCAAAAGGAGCTAATAGGTTAGTTCAAGAAAACAATGACATTGCTGGATATTTCACTAACCTTAAGAGACTCTGGGATTTGCTGGAATCTCTCAAGTCTGATAAGTGCACCTGTGTATTTAACAATGAAGGAAAATTGAAGCTAGAAAAGTCTCTTGAAGATGAGAAACTTATATAATTTTTGATGAGTCTAAATTATATGTATGCTACAGAAAAATAAAACATCTTAATGATAAATCTTCTGCCTAACATAAATGTTGCTTACTCTCTGATTTTACAAGATGAAAATTAGAGAGAAACATATGTTAGTGGCTTAATCCTATCTGATTCTTGTTCTTTTATGGAAATCAACGTGAATCAAAACTAATTTGGCAAAAATGTACTAAAAACCCTTGGTGCTATGCCTAATTTTGGAACTAGATCATTCAATTATCCAATGATGAACAATCAATAACAATTACCTAAATACACAAGGACAAACCAGCCATAACAAAAATTTAGGGTTAAGAAGAAGTATAATCCTAATGTGTCCAGTGATTTTTTTGGTAAGACAGGACATATTGATGATGATTGCTTCAGGTTACATGGTTTTTCTGAAGATTTTCAGTTCATAAATAATAGAGGTGGACAGGTTCAGATTAAAGGAAATATCGTTATGACTAGAGAAGAAGGTGAAAATGAGCATATGATTTACATAGATTTGATTACTCAATATTTTACCAAAGAACAATTCAAGAATTTTATTCAAATGGCAAAACAGAAATCAATACAGGGATCATCTATGAGCAAAAGATCTGAGATAAATACTAATGCAGTTGCTGGTACTATGCTTAAATATATTGAAACTTGATTTTAGTCTTTAATTTGGGAACATGGATAATAGACTTAGGTTTTTCTGAGCACATATGTTACAACTCTGGTTCTTTTCTTTTCATGACAGCTCTTAAAATTCCTCTTAACATTAATTTACCCAACTCTCCGCCCATCCTTGTGACTCATATAGGAGTGTTCTAATTCCTAATAACCACACATTGGATGATGTTATTTATGTTTCAAGTTTCAAATATAATCTTATGTTAGTTCATAAATTTAATTTCCAATACAAGTATACTCTATTATTCACTTCTAATAGTTGTGTCTTGTAGGGCCCTTTAATAAGAAGGCCTGAAGCTTTTGGTGAATTGAAGAAAGTTCTATACTTGCTTCAAATTATTCCTAAGGATTCTAGTGGGAATCAAGATATTTATAAGGATTCAAAAGTCTTATCTAACTTTGACAGTACTGTTTTTAGTCCCAGTTCAGTTTCACATTATTTTCTAGTCTATTTCAATGCTAATTTTTATGTAAAGTTATGGCATGCAAGAATTGGGCATTTGCCTCATTCATCAATTAAAAATGCCCATTTCCTTACAATTTCTCTAATTATGATTGTCATTGTGAAATTCGTCATTTATTTAGGCAAGCTAGAATACCTTTTCCTATTATTCAAGTTACATTACAATCCATTTCTTATCTAATTCTTGTAGACACTTGGGGTCCCTACAAGTCACCTACTAATAACAATTATAGATATTTCTTGACAATAGTAGATAACTACAGTAGAGGGACCTGGACATACTTGCTAGTTACTAAAAGTAATGCATTTTCTATTATTGAATGTTTCTTGAAAATGGCTGAAAGATAGTTTCATAAAAAGGTAAAGATTATCAAATCTGATAATGCAATGGAGTTGGGTAGAATTGTAGAGGCATCAAACTTTTTAACATCTCAAGGAATCATACATCAGACATCTTGTGTTACTACCCTACAACAAAATGGGCTAGCTGAAAAGAAGCACATATATATTCTTGAAATTGCTAGGGCTTTGATGTTTCAATTTTGAGTTCCTATGATATATTGGGATGAGTGTATACTCACTACTACATTTCTAATCAATAGGCTACCTTCCAAAGTTCTTAAAGGTAAAACATTTTGTCAAATTCTATCTGCCAAAGAACCTTCTTATGAATTATTAAGATATTTTGGTTGCCTATGCTTTTCTAACACTTTATCTCATGGAAGAAGTAAATTTAACCTAAAGCCACTAGGTGTGTCTTCTTAGGATACACAAGTGATCAAAGAGGGTACAAACTTATTGGTCTGATATCCAAGAATTTTTTTGTGTCAAGAGATGTTCATTTTGTAGAACATGTGCTTTGTTTTACTTTCGACCATTCCCATATCCCTAATCCTACTTTTACTATCCACACAAAATAATACTATTATTTTACTCCAACATCTCTCATTCCTTTTAACCCTATTGAACCAGATTCTAACTTACCACTCTCCAACCTTTCTGAATTAACTCTTGATTATTCTAATTCTTCTACTCCAACTGTCACACCATTTTTTCCTTCAGAATAAGATGTTTCACAACACCTGTCTCCTCCTAGAAGATCTCAAAAGAGTAATATTGGTGAAAAACCTTCACATCTCAAAGACTATATCTGCAATACTACTTATCTTAGTGATATGACTAAATCTTGTGTTGCTAATCCTACTAAATTAATATGTCTATAAGTTTCCACTCTTTCCACACCTATTCAAGCTATACTACATTTTTTTCCCTCCATCATTAAATCTAACAATTACTCCCAGGCATGTATACATCCAGGTTGGGTGAAGGCAGTGCAAGATGAGATTGATGCGTTAATACTCATTCAGACTTGGGACATTGCCCATTTTACATAAGGTAGAAAGGAATTGCCTTATAAGTGGGTCTATAAAGTGAAACAATATGCGGATGAATCTCTTTAAAGGCTAAATACATGCTTAGTAATCAGTGGTGATATTCAGCAAAAAAGGATTGATTTTAATGAGACTTTTACCCTAGTGGTCAAAATGACCACCATCAGATGTTTACTGATGATTGCAACCAAAAACAAATAGGAAATCTCATAATTTTATGTGAATAATGCCTTCTTGCAAGGAACTTTGCAAGAAGAGGTCTATAAGAAATTCCCTGCTGGAATGGAACCTCCTAAACCTAATATGGTTTTTTGACTTAAAACGTTACTCTATGGCTTAAAGCAAGCCTCAAGAAAATGGTATGCCAGACTTGCCGGAGCCTTAAATTTCAAAGGTTATACAACCTCCCTTAATAATTATTTCTTATTCTTTAAACAATCAGGAGGTCTTGTCTCTATCGTCGCTATCCATGTCAATGATATTTTAATTACACGAGATACTAATGATGAGATACATAACCTTAAGGAGTTTTCTCATACTGATTTTAAAATTAAGGATCTCGGCATACTGTATTATTTTTTAGGAATAGAAATTTTATGGGAAGAATAGGGAATCATAATGAGTCAATGAAAATATACCTTAGATTTAATTGATGAATTTGATATTTCACACTTTTCTCTGGATTCTTCTCCATTAGATCCTTCGGTCAAGTTCTATACAGATTCAGAAAATCCCATATCAGATCCTACACTTTACAGACATCTCCTTGGTAAACTCAATTATTTGACTCACACTAGACCGGATTTGTGTTTTTCTATTTTGACTCTTAGTTAATTTATGCAACATCCTAGCATCGAACATTTCAAAGTAGGATTGTGAGTCATAAGTTACCAAAAATCATATCTGAAACAGGGCATCTTTCTCAGTGTTTTATAATCCTTCTTTCTCTGCCTATTGTGATGCTGATTGGGCCTCTTACCGTACTACATAGAGATTAGTCAGTGGATTTGTTATAATCTTGGAAGGTTCACGAGTCTCCTAGAAATTGAATAAACAATCTTTTATTTCCCTTTCATCCACAAAGGCTGAATATCGATCAATGAGGAGTTTAGTTGCAGAATTGACCTGGATGACAAGATTGCTTACCAATCTATCCGTTCCTCCCTCTCTTCCTATTCCAGTTCACTCTAACAGTCAAGAAGTCCTACATATAGCTCAAAATGTAATATTTTATGAGCGAACAAAGCACGTCAAGCTTGACTATCACTTTATTCGTCAATGATATCTCAGGCTTAAAATCTTTTTTTCTCTAAGGACCAACTCACCAATATCTTCACCAAATCCCTTGTCAGATCTCCTCACCATCAAAATTTAGGCAAGTTGGGTGTTACTTCGTTCCCTTCTAACTTGAGGGGGGATGTTAGAAATCAAGATGGTTTATCTTCATCATCTCACGCTCACTCTCACTCTATAGAAAGATGAAATGCACATATGGGGTACTTCAGTAGCAAACAAGAACATGGACCAACTACAGGTGAATGATATTTTTGATTGATTATCTTAGAATTGAAGGTTCCTTTATTTTTATTTTTTAGCTTAGAAGAGAAGCTTTTTCTTTTTATTTTCATTTTTTACGTTAAAAGAGAAGGGATTTTTTCATTCCATTAGTTTGTATAAATAAATGTGATGGGCAAGGAATATATGGAGAAGAAAAATATATTTTCCCTTGTTTTTACACAGTTAGAGATTTTCTAATGAACATACTGACCAAGTTACGGTCCATACATTAGTCCTATGATCAGTAAAATGGATCATACGATAAATTTCCAAAATTATAAAAATAAATTAATTTTACATTTCTTTTTCCACTTTCTCATATTCAAATCAACTTTAACAGATCTAAGAGCTCTCTCATATCCACCTAAGGCTAGATAAATTTTCTTGATGACTCTCTAAAAGAACTAAGAGAATTTAATGGTTCCTACACCTGAATTAAGAGTTCTAACGCAATTTTTTACACTAAATCCTAGGGTTCTTTAGGAGAACCTTTTCCTAAGTCCCACAGATGGAAAACATAGAACCTCCTTTAATATTTGGAGCATTTAAGGTATGTATGAATTATCTTCAGTATAGGAAACTTATTCTTCCCCACATGCATTTTTCCAATATTTAGTTTCATTCATGAATCAAGTTAGGATATTAAGGGGGTGTTTTTCCATGAAAACTAAAATTTTTGAAGTAGGAGTTGGAGTTTTAGTTAAAGTTGGAGTTGATATTAGAGTTGGTGTTGTGCTTTTCTATGAATATAATTGGAGTTGTTTTTGATTTTTTGTGAGAGATTGAAGATGAAAAAAGTGAAAACAACTTTAGTTGTATTTAAAATTTTCAAGGCCAAACACTAGTTTGGAGTTGTATTTGGCATGAAGTGAATTTTTTTCAAAAAAGTAAAAAACATTCCATGGAAACAGGCCCTAAATTGAATCCTAGAAGCTTAGTTTCTTTATCTCTTGATGAGAATCCTTGAATCCTATATAAAAAAAGTAGAACTCTTATAAATTGGACTCATCTCTTGGTTTTATTCTATTTCATATTTATAAATTCTACTTTAAATCACATGAATTTGTTCAAGCTTATGCATTTATCACATGTTTCATACAAATTATCTCACGATTTCTGCAAAATCTAATTTATTGATTTTGAAAGTCTACTTCTTCATAATTTATATATTTATATTATACATCTTTTGATAAGTTTTAACAGAAAATGTTATTTTATCTTAACAAAACTCACACTAGTATATTTTCAGAAGATTTGAAACAAAGGCTCTTCAATAGTACATACTAGATAGTCTAGAGCTAAGGCTCAGCATAGTATGTCTAAAATTTCATGACATGATTTTGAGTCAAGGATCCATAACATAATTGTAGTTTACCTTAAAAAGATTATAGTATAAGTATATATATATATTTTGGCAGGATTATACTAGCTGACAAGAGGTTAAGACAACACATTCCCCTAAACTGCATATGCTAGTGTAGGATAGGATGCTGTCGTAGGTTTGAGCAACTCCATTTTAATCCACTTGTAAGGGATCAGTATGGATTTATACTTTTGTTTTGTTCGATATCCTTGGAAGGCATAGGAAGATTCCTTAATCGAGTCAAAGATTAGACATCATGAGTTCACGTAATGATGTCAGTTATAAGAAACTCCACAAAGAGAAAACTCAGTTATTTTCAAGGAGTATGAATTTGGATGAGGCTACTAGTTTATAAAGAATCGTTATGATCTATTAAATACAACATATTTATTTCTTATTGTAAGTTATACAATAATAAACTTTAGTTATTTAATAAATCAGTTCCAGACACAATTTATCATATCAATTTAGTCATTTAGTTGTATTATTTTATTGCTCAGTTAATTCATGAACTTGATGTATATGATACCCATGCTCATCCATCCAGTTTATTAGAAATTATGTTGTTTCACTTCAACTCTATTACATACCATATGGTTTATGTACTTATGCTATTTGGCGCTATAGTATTTAATAATGTATATTCAGTTACTCAGTCCTGCTACCAAACACTTCATAAGATTTCACCTTCTGAGCTTGTGGTGAGCCCTCCTTACATTCAAAGGACTTAAGAGTATGTATGGTTTAGCAACTCAATATTTTTGTAGCGCAATCTTTGCTAAATAAAGGTAGACCAAAGACCTGTCCCGATAAACAATAGTTAGTTTATATCTATAGAGACTTAATACACATTTAGCGATAAGTAAGTCAGTTGTATTCAATTTTAGTGACTTTATGTCTATAGAGGAAGGCATCCTTATAATACAGAAGCTCTATAGTAGAAACATTCCTTCTATAGTGGGACCACCATCACCGGATGAGGAAATATAGCGACCTTTATCTTCCACAAACTAAAGTCGATGCATCAATGGCACCTTTCACAAAAATCATCCATTTGTGACTTTTTGAACACAGATTAGGGTTGGGTAAGTGTCATGGGACTAGTGTATACAAAATCAAGATGTTAAAACCCCTATACAAGCCTAAATTGTTAAAAAAATATTTGAAAAACAACCCTTCACATTCTAATCTTGTTAACGCCTCAAAGCTTCAATGAACTCCATAAATTTTATACTTAGGATACCATAGGGTGATTGTAAATGTAGAGAAGATACCATGATTTGAAAATTTATTTGAATGCAGGAAAAATTTTGATTTCAAAAACTATACCCAAACCCATATGTTTTCTGTAATTTAAATTGTCAGAGCTATAATATTCTTAATAAAATAGTAAGAAGGTGAAATTAGAATGAAATTTACCTAAATTCTGGCATTAGAGAAAATTGATTAGGGAAGGAAGTGAAGGGTAGTTTTGTTTTGAAAAATTTTGAAATACGCAAGAAAACCTATTTCTGACTCTTAAATATGCCCCTGCCATAATTTAATATCCTACATCCCACTATAGAAGTGTCATATAACAGGAATATCTTGCTATAGCAGGACCTAGTCTATGTTGGGGGTGAATTTTTTTTGTTATTTTCTTTCTAGATAAATTATGGTTTCTATGATTTTGGTGAGGTCTCAATTGTTTTTGGTACTCGTAAGCTTTTGTCAATAGTGACCTTGTATAAATGTTGGTGACCCGAGTGCATTATCATTTAGTTTTTTTTCTACTATGATTATTCAGGGATTAACAATGGATAAATTGGTATCTATTGTAATGACACATCCCATTATTACCAAAATTTCCATGTCCTAAGGGTACATGGTATGAGAATTTTTTGATATATCCTAGAAGTAGATTTGTAAAAGACTTAGTTAAATAAATTTAGAGTAGTAATTTTGGGGTAGGCTAACATCATTCCACTATAGCGAGAATTTTACCACTATAGTGGTGCCATGGTAGCGATATATAGGTCTTTATAGTGGGACACCATGAAATAGAAATATTTCACCCGAGTTTTAATTGCCCTTCTTGTTTTAGATGTAAACTAGAATGAGGCTTTATTCTAAGAAACCCTTAGAGTTGCCTCAATGCTCTAGAGTAATAGAGAAGAAGGGTCATGCTCGAATTTGGTATAGCCCGACATTTCCTTATGGATTTCATAATGAAAATCACTAGCATGGAGCTAAAAGTTCAAGTTCATATCTCCATAGTAGTTGCTTCGCACCAGGTAGGTTAAGTTTAATTGAGTAGAAAGGACTATGTTAAAAAATATATGTATAGTATGGATTAATGTAATATTCCATTTTGTAGGACTATAGTAAGGTGTTTGTATGGATAAAATCACTAGATTAGGTTTATGTGAATAAGATTGATATTCTTGAATGAGTTATCTGATTTTATTGATCTTCATCTATCATTCCTTGTGCATAATTAGTCATTACTAAGTAAAACTGTTTGGTTATGGTGGAGTGGTTAAATTGATAGGTGTCGATGTGATTTGATATGAATGTCTTGCTCTTAGTTTAATGGATTAATTGCCTGATTAAGAGAGAAATTAGAGCTAAGATGGAAGGTTAGGTGTAACATAGTGTAGATTAGGATTGTTGTGCATTTAATTTAGATATCGGTAGTTAGAGGTTAATTCTAAGGTAAGGTATGTATTACTTATTCTATGTGTATTCAGCTTTGAATATAATTATTGGTAGAAATGGATAGGTAACGGTTGAATCATAGTTGTGTGTGTATGTTAGCCACCACTTTGTCAACTTAATGCAATGATGGTGTGAGCGTGTAGTTCTTAGGTAAATATTGTGAATTACTGAATCAACAGAGTTGATTTTGTGTAAAAAGACTTGTTTGAAGTATAAATATTGTTCTATTATTGTGATTTTACATGTGTTACATGGATTGATATAGTGAGATGAACCATTAAAGATGTACATCACAAAATTTGTGAAATTTAGGGAGTATAAAGGTGGGGACGTTGACGGGTGATATAACACTTGGTTTGACATAAGGATAATAGTTACTAGATGTACAAGTTTCTTATTACATGAATTGAACTCATTCTCTATAAGTCATGGATAGTGGGCATTTGTAAAACCCATAACATATGTGTACATGGTTTAGTGATTTGTATGGTTCCATGAGTGGAATGGGTTATATATTTATTGTTGTTTAATCTTTGTGTGGTACAGGCTATTCATATACTTGTATTGAGTAACTATTTGATGAAGTTCCATGAGTATGAAATTATATTGAGGTTGATGTTAAATGTTATGAGTCATGGTATTGTCCCGGTTGAATTTTTGTACATATTTTATGTTTCCTATTTTACTTGACTTGATTGTGTAAAGGTAGTTATGGTTTGATGCAATAGGCTTGAGATGTTGTCTTACTCATGATTAAGTATTAGTAAGTGTCTGAAGATGAATACGTGTATTTGATAACGCTCAATCTACAGCTCACGTGGGAGTGTAAAGCGGTCGTTAGCAAATATAGAACCCAACCTGGGTTGGGTGTCGATCCCACAGGGAATGGCTTGGCCAACAAGTAAGCAAAATTACTAAACTTTTGGTGCAAGTCTCGTAAGAAGGGGGGAGTCTTGTCGTGCAAGTAATGTAAACAAAAGCTGAAAATAATAAAGTAAAAAGAGGAAGAATGTTACGTAAGTTGTAAACAATGAGAATTGAGGCGTTGGGGTTATGTCCACCTTCTGAGGTATACGTCTCTATCGGCTATGAGTGTGTAGAGTCTTGACATGCAATTGCTTATAGAGAATTGTAGTCGATGGTAAATCCAAGCGTCTCTCGACTTGAACAAGGACTATTTCACTTTAACTCTCTCGAGCTTAAAGCGTGTCTAACGGTACGAATTCTCCAAGAGGTTAGTCCAGTTACGGCACTAACTTTTTAATAGGAAAGGGTGTCCTACTACCTTGACATTATCTCTTTTCCAGACAAATAACCTTTCTCTCGAACAAGTTAAATGTTAGACTGGCGTTATTCTTGTGTTTGCAACCGCAAAGAATGTAGATTAAGATGAAGAGCGTAATGATATAAGCAATATACGTGTCTTGAACTCACCAAATCACAACTATAGATAGTAACTCATTCGGCTTCCATAACCCCAACTAAGAGGTTTAGTTACCCATGAATGCGAAGGACATCACGATTTGCATGGTTGATGGCGTGAGAAATAGGTGATAGGCGTGTGGTTTTGGTGATTCCCTAGCAAGTAACGATTCTCTTGTTGTGGAATAGATGAATAGAAGAATAGATTAGAAGTGTTTGTAGATGAGGAAGATGAGAAGGATGGAGGAAAATTAATAGTTGAATTGATAGATGAAGAAGTAATAAAAATCTCTAACATGATAGGGTATTTATAATACTCCTATCCTACTCCTACTAAGCTAATGAAATAAATAACCAAATCCTAATATACTAATGAAATCCTTGACCCAAATGTACTAGGGTAAGGTTACAATATCATAATCCAAATAGACTAGTAAAACACATAACCTAATTATACTAGGTTAATGTATCTTTGTAACAATCCAGCTTTGTGTCTGTAAGTCCCCAAAGTCTTCAGAAATGCTGTTTTAGCCCGGAACAGATTTTCCATGCAGCAGATTTGGTCCTTAGGCGTCCAGCTCCCTTCTACTTCGTTTGTGAGCTTTCTTTTGCGTCAAGTAAGCCATAAAATGCTGTATTTTGCATCATTTATACCTGAAACTTTCCTAATCATGTTTGTTAGCTCATTTACAGGAAAAAGGACTAAAAGTGCATGAAATATATAATTTGTTCTCAAAACTAGGCTAAAATATAAGCAAAATATATTGATATAGGCGTGTAAATTCGCCTATCATCAACACCCCACACTTGCAGCTTTGTTCGTCCTCGAACAAAATATCATGTCCTTCTAAGCATCAACTTAGGGTTGTTACAGCAACAACACAAAACATTCTTCAAGACAAGCACAAAAATTATCAACAAAGAGTAGCTTTCCGATTATAAGTAGAAACAATTTATCCTCAACCATAGACTCATGATGGTGATCAACTCGCATGCAAACGTTAAGGTACATAGAATCATATACAACTATCCAAAACTCATCAACCATGTGTGTCTCACAATATAGTACCCATAATCACTCACAAATATAGCATATTTTTCAAACATGGGTGTCAAAATATCCTTGCACTCACTCTCACAAAGAATTCATATGTAGCAACTAATGACCATAAGCTTGCCTTTAATGTAGTACTCTACTAAATGTCGGAATGTTAAGATTAGGATCAAGTAGGTCTTTTGATGGTTGTAATGTAGGCTAAGGGACGGGTAGGACTATTTTGGCCAAGAATAGTGACTAGGTTCATAAGCGCTTTTAATACATCACTTTGTATCATTGACACTTTTTTTCTTTCAACCTTTCTTTTTTTTTTCTTTTACCCTTGTTCTCATCTTTTGTTTTTCAATTTTAATCACAACTCACTTTTCAGCTTTCTTTTCCTTTTTCTTTTCACAACATACCTCTTATGATAGTACTTTCTTTTTCATAGCACATTCAAGCACCATTACAATTTATAGCATCATACTCACCCAATTTCCTCTTATGTTGTCACATGACTTTTTCACTTTAAAGCACTTAGGAATTTGGATCAAATTACGGTCTTGAAAAAAATGGATTAGGCTTACATACAAGGTTGTCAAAGAAATAGGCTAAAGGCTCAAAAGGGTTTAACTAGGATGATGTCCATGGGTAGGTAAAACTGAAGGTAAACATGTATAGGTTGCCAAAGAAATGCCTAAATCATATCCTAAACTTACATTCCTTATTTTCGCTTTGCATACATATCAGACAAGTTCTAGCATCAGCCACAAGCATAGAATATACTATGATCTCGCACACTCAAGGCACATGGTCGACTTAATTGGAAGTAATATAGACTCTCGACCCAACAAGTGAAGGAATTGAACCAACCAATAACACATAATGAGTCACAACTAGAGCCTAAACGTCTCAATAGTCACAATTGTAGCACATACTCTTGTTCTAATCTCATGCTGCCTATCAAAATAATTTCATGCGTAGCTAGAAAAATTTGACTCCTAAAAAATTAAAAAAACGTTTGAACGAAAAAAAAAACAAAAAAAATGGATGGACTCAAAAAAAAAAAAACAAAGTAAACGAGCAAACATAAGTGCAAACAAGGAAGTATAGCATGCGGATTCTGCCACCCCACACTTAGACGGAACACTGCCCTCAGTGGAAAATAAATGCGAAGAACCTGGTTAGTCGGACTCTTCATCAATGTCGGGGGTCATACCCCCTTCGTCTGAATCATCATAAGAGTCGTTGTCAGAGTTCTCCTCATCATCAGAATCAGGCAAGCGTCTATCATCATCAGTTGGCACGTCATCGTCCAGAGGTTCCTCAAAATATACGCCCACTCCACACATCTCCCGGGCATGCCTGTTCATTGGGTAGTCGTGGTCCAGCTGTTGGAGCTCTTCAGCAATTGGAATACGTCCACCACTCATCATAGTGAATCGTGTCATGCCATAGAGATGACGGAAGAAACTCTCATCACGAGCATGTCTCTCCGCAGTAGTAAGGTTGACTCCATGAGTTGTTTCAGCATCTTTGACCTTTGTGAGGTCAACCTTCTTTGGGTTATGTGGGAGTTTGTGGTCAGCTGGTTCCTCTTCTATATCCTCCTTCCGCAACATTGCTGTCAACAAATTGCCAAATGTGAAATGGGACCTTCGGTGGAGTCTGGCCTTCCTCATGGTAGATCGAATGATTGCCCCAAAGTTGATAGGGACATTCGTCATCAACGCATAAACCAAACACACTCTATCTCTCGATATCTTGGTGTATTGCGTCCCAGGAATAAGGCATGAGTTGACAATGCGCATCCAGATTCTTGCTTCCCTATTTAGTGGAGCATAGGGGAAGGTGTTGTGACAGCCTATTTCCTTATGTCTGCCCCATCTTGCCATCGATCTGCTTCCACAAAGCGTGTGTCTTATCGCTCTGTAAGGAGGCCTGCTGTACAGCTCTTTGTATGGTGCAGGGTCGACCGAAGGTAGGCCAAGAAAAGAGTTGATCCAATCCGCTGTGAGCTGTAACACTTGGCCCCCCATTTTGACTTCGTTGCCTGTTGTGTTTGGCGACCAGTTGGCATAAAATTCTCTTGTCAAGTCAAGATTGCACTCTCCCATGTCGCGGAATATGAAATCTAGCTTCAAAGCCATTATTTTAGCCAACATTTGCGGCTCCTTCTTTGCTAAGGTCTCCTTGTTGATCAAGTCGACATGCACATATTTCTTTTCTTTGTTGCTGCTGTACCATGCTTTGGCTTCTTCCTCAAGAACCCATTTTATTCCGAACATTCTGCGTGGTAGGTGTGCTGAGGATGATTCTCCTTGGTCTTTTCGAATTCTCTTTTTGCCCTTTTGGGACGTGGTAGCCATTTCCTTGCCTTGACTTGCCTTAGGTGCCATTGTACCTGAGACTAGAAATAACGTAAGTTGCAGCACAATCTCACTTTATACAATCTATATGCAAGCACTAGGGGTACCACCCCACACTTAATCTTGTTAGCACAAATCAGTGAAGTGAAAGTGGTCGAGTACTCAGATTTCGTCGACATACGTTTTAGGATTGTATTCCTACAAGAAAATCAGCATTACATCACTTATTTGCAGCCATTGGCCTACTTTCATGGTAGATATAGCAACACTACAACATAGGGGTCACCACATGGAATCGTAATTCTTACAACAAGTACAACTTCCTAAGTCGATAGGTACTATAACCTTATCCCGATGACCGGTATATTTTATCATGTAAGTATCCAAACAAACATCTTAAGCAATATTCATAGCCATATCAATTCAGCAATTATCATAACAATGCTATCGAAACAAAATTCAAGTCGGAAACAAGTCAAGAATTCCCTACGTATATATTCAATCACACGATATTGCAACAACTATCCAAACACATGAACATTACCACCAATCTCACATGATTTAGCAAAATATAATAAGCATAGCAACGTAGTACTTATGATAAATGGATGAAGAATAAGAGAGTACGTACTTGCTTGAAGATTGTGGAGAAGTTGTTGTGAATTGGAAGAACAAAGGAAGAAAATTTTGAGAGGATTTGGAGTGATATGCGGCGCCTTTAGGGTTGTTTCTAATGTGGTTGTGTTATAAAACCAAGTCCCCTTTATATAGGAAGAGTATGGGTCGGGTTATGACCCATTTACAATCGGATTTGGGGACAAAATCACCACATATGCGGCGCATATCTCTCGGCATATCAATGACATATGCGGCGCATTGTCCATGGCATAATGGGACATATGCGCCGCATAGTCTATGGCATTTCTAGACATATGAGCCGCATAGTCTATGGCATTTGGTCTCAGTATCTCAAATGCCATAGCGTAGGCGGCGCATAGTCAAAAGCATACCTAGGAATAGGCGGCGCATAGTGTATAGCACACTAGATTCCGAGTCCATAGGCTATAGAATAGGTTGTGCATCGTTCGTGGCCTAATTTTACCAAGGCCTAGCCTTCATCGAAGCCTATTATGACATGAGAAAGGCTCAATTCATAGCCTTATGCATCACCATTCCTAACTTACCGACTTTACCATACAATGCGACCAAATCGTCAATTGAAATCAATCTCCTCGTTGCATACTTCTTGCACCTATATTAGCTCAAAACAAATGAACACGATTAGTACGATGGGTTGCCTCCCACCAAGCGCCTTAGTTTTGGTCGTGGCACGACTCTTATTTTTGGATTTTCATTTATCAAAAAGAAAAAAATACTAAAACGACGAAACGATAAAACGACAAAACGATGAAATGATGAAATGATAAAACAATAAAACGATGGGTTGCCTCCCATCTAGCGCCTTATTTATTGTCGTGGCTCGACATAGTTACCTCGAGTACTTAGACTTCGTCGAGGTAAGTGATGGATCATTTTATGAAAGGATTTAGACGACAATGAGGCTTACCTGTGGGCATGCGATCTTCTTCAAGATGGCTCTTACATTTTCCCAGAGAATCTCCAATTATATCATCAATAGTCCAACCCATAGCTCTCTTGTATCTCTTCAGAGCAGAGATGAGAGCTTCTACGTGCTGTTCACTTAAATCATCTATACTCTCCGGAAGTATATTTTTACTTTCCAAGAACACATACCTTAGATAATTGGGAAGCTCTTACGATTCTAGCATTGGTGGCTCGTCAACGGGAGTCTTTGCTTTTGGTTGATTCTTGAGATCACAATCTGGTTGCTTAGGAGTATAAGACTCTATTTTTGTTAGAGCACTCATAAGTTCTTCATAACCTTCATTATCTTCATGCTCAAATTTCAGTGGCACAATAGACAATGGCTCAACAGTAGGCTGTTTCTCTATAGATAATGCTTTCGTATCCTCATGATGAACATCAGCTACAAATAACTCATTCATATCACTGGGCTGCTTCATTGTTTTGCATATATCAAACCGTACCACTTCATCATTAATTCGAAACAAAAGCTCATTATCTTTCATGTCAATAAGCACACTTCCAGTTGCAAGGAAAGGACGTCCCAAGATTATGGGAACTTTAGAATCCTCCTTACAATCCAGAATAACAAAGTCTGCAGGAAAGATGAATGAAGAAACTTTCACCAACACATCATTCAAGATACCCACAGGTCGTTTTACCGATCTATCAGCCATCACGAGCCTCATATTGGTTGGTGTCGGATCGCCTAGCCCCAACTTTCTGTAGATAGATAGTGGCATCAAATTGATGCTAGCTCCCAAATCGCACAATGCTTTGGCAAAGTTCAAAGATCCGACGGTGCAAGGAATAGTGAAAGCTCTGGGGTCGGCCTTCTTCTGAACTATCGATCGGGTAGCAATTGCACTACAATGATGCACATCATCTTTCAGCTCATAACTTGCTGCCCTCTTCTTAGTCAAAAGATCTTTCATAAACTTCGCATACCTAGGCATTTGTTCAAGTGCCTCTACCAATGGGACATTAATGGTCAGCTGCTTCAACATAGTCATAAATTTGTTGAACTTTGTGTCATCGGCCACCTTCTTCAATCTTTGTGGAAAAGGTGGTGGTGGGTATGGAAGTGTTCTCTCTATGGCTTTCTTCCCCTCTTGCTTTCGTTTATCATTTTTTTTAGGCTGCACGTCTCTAGGTAAAACATCCTTGACGCCTGAAGTAGTTGTTGCGGCTTCTTCTCTTGTAACGTCACTAGGTGTGGCGTCAATGTCTGCTGCTACGTCAACCACTTGCTTGCCTTTTGCTGAAGTTTCCAGCACCTTACCACTTCTGGTAGTGATGGCCATGCATGACCCATCATTCCTTGGGTTTTGCACAGTATCGCTCGGTAAGGTGCCAGCCTTTCTTTGATTGAATGCTGCTGAAAGTTGGCTCAATTGCTGCTCTATTTGCTTGATAGAAGTGGAATGAGAATCAACTAATTGCTTCATGGAGGCCAAATCATCAATCACCTCCTTAACTCCCGCGCTCGTTGCTTCCACTCCTTTCAATAACTTAGAAATCATGTCTTCCATAGAATTAGATGTGGTGGTATCACGTTTACCAGGGGGAACGTACAAACCACTATTTTCATTATTTTTCTTCCAACTACCTTGATCTTTGCTTCCAGATTTATCATAGTAGTTCCGACCTTGGTTTCCTTGGGCATTCCCACGGAAACCCCACTGATTGTTCAAGTAGTTGGCCTCCTCTTCCGAATTAGATTCGTCTCTTTCTTTCAGCGCCACAACTTTCACTTTTTCGGTCTTCCCTGATAATAAGTGCTTTGTTAAAAGATCCAATTGTGTTTTCATGTGCGCCATATCTTGCTCACGTTCTTCTTCTCTTCTTCTTTGGTCTGCAGACATGCCAATAGATAAAGTGGGGCGTGCTACCTCAGAATCCCTGGTGTGCCAAGCTCTACTTTGCTTTGTCATGCGATCTAGCATATTGCTTGCTTGACCAAAGGTGAGGTCCATGAAAGAACCTCCAGCTGCGTTGTCCACCACTGGTTTAGTTATTGAATTCAAGGCTCTATACAAGATCTCCATGAGGTGAACATTAGTCATGTGATCGTTTGGGCATCTCGCTAGCTTTGTCTTGAACCTCTCCCATGTTTCGTGAAGAGCTTCAGAGGGAAGCTGACGAAAGTTGCTGATTTCATCTCTCAATTGAGCCCTCTTGGATGGCGGAAAGAATCTTTCTAGGAAAGCATCTCTCAATTGCCTCCAATTTGTAATTGAATCAGGAGTCAGCCCATTCAACCATAGTGTTGCCTCCCCAGACAGAGACAATGGAAATAGACGTAATTGAATAGCATTCTGACCAACACCAGGATTGTCAAAAGACTTGCATGTAGAAATAAAGTTGATGAGATGCATATTCGGATCATCGCCTGCTAGTCCACCAAATAATCCCTTGAGTTGCAATAACTGAATCATGGTGATAGTGATGTTGAACTTGGATCCGGGCGCTAATGGTGGTGGAATTATAGCTCCAGTGGCTCCGGCACCATCAAGATCATCATCATCATCGTCGAAAGCTGGTTGCAAAGGTTGGCGATCATACCTATACCGAGCTTGTCGACCTCTTCGATTGGCAGGTGTTGCAGTTTCAGCGACATGCCTTGGGTTTATCAACTCGTCATCACCTAAATCCTCATCGTCAGGATTTGTTGCTCGCCCAGGATTATCAATGTTTTGTTGTTGGACTTGTGCAGCAGCAAGAGCAGCTAATCTTGCTTGCTCGTGTTGAGCAGCCATCCTGTCGATTTCAGCTTGTGCTTCCATTCTTCTAATTCGTTGTGGTTCAGGATTGATTGGTAATAACGGTTGACCAGAACTTCTAGTATGGGGCATGCACTAAAGTAAAAACCTGCAAGAAACAAAAACAAAAACTAAACGTAAAAGTACGAGAATCTTTGACCAAAGGGTCTAGTAATTATTAGGAACTTGATTGACACTCGTATTCCCCGGCAACGGCGCCAATTTTTGATAACGCTCAATCTACAGCTCACGTGGGAGTGTAAAGCGGTCGTTAGCAAATATAGAACCCAACCTGGGTTGGGTGTCGATCCCACAGGGAATAGCTTGGCCAACAAGTAAGCAAAATTACTAAACTTTTGGTGCAAGTCTCGTAAGAAGGGGGGAGTCTTGTCGTGCAAGTAATGTAAACAAAAGCTGAAAATAATAAAGTAAAAAGAGGAAGAATGTTACGTAAGTTGTAAACAATGAGAATTGAGGCGTGGGGGTTATGTCCACCTTCTGAGGTATACGTCTCTATCGGCTATGAGTGTGTAGAGTCTTGACATGCAATTGCTTATAGAGAATTGTAGTCGATGGTAAATCCAAGCGTCTCTCGACCTGAACAAGGACTAATTCACTTTAACTCTCTCGAGCTTAAAGCGTGTCTAACGGTACGAATTCTCCAAGAGGTTAGTCCAGTTACGGCACTAACTTTTTAATAGGAAAGGGTGTCCTACTACCTTGACATTATCTCTTTTCCAGACAAATAACCTTTCTCTCGAACAAGTTAAATGTTAGACTGGCGTTATTCTTGCGTTTGCAACCGCAAAGAATGTAGATTAAGATGAAGAGCGTAATGATATAAGCAATATACGTGTCTTGAACTCACCAACTCACAGCTATAGATAGTAACTCATTCGGTTTCCATAACCCCAACTAAGAGGTTTAGTTACCCATGAATGCGAAGGACATCACGATTTGCATGGTTGATGGCATGAGAAATAGGTGATAGGCGTGTGGTTTTGGTGATTCCCTAGCAAGTAACGATTCTCTTGTTGTGGAATAGATGAATAGAAGAATAGATTAGAAGTGTTTGTAGATGAGGAAGATGAGAAGGATGGAGGAAAATTAATAGTTGAATTGATAGATGAAGAAGTAATAAAAATCTCTAACATGATAGGGTATTTATAATACTCCTATCCTACTCCTACTAAGCTAATGAAATAAATAACCAAATCCTAATATACTAATGAAATCCTTGACCCAAATGTACTAGGGTAAGGTTACAATATCATAATCCAAATAGACTAGTAAAACACATAACCTAATTATACTAGGTTAATGTATCTTTGTAACAATCCATCTTTGTGTCTGTAAGTCCCCAAAGTCTTCAGAAATGTTGTTTTAGCCCGGGACAGATTTTCCATGCAACAGATTTGGTCCTTAGGCGTCCAGCTCCCTTTCTACTTCGTTTGTGAGCTTTCTTTTGCGTCAAGTAAGCCATAAAATGCTGTATTTTGCATCATTTATACCTGAAACTTTCCTAATCATGTTTGTTAGCTCATTTACAGGAAAAAGGACTAAAAGTGCATGAAATATATAATTTGTTCTCAAAACTAGGCTAAAATATGGGCAAAATATATTGATATAGGCGTGTAAATTCGCCTATCATCAGTATTTCACCTAATTGGTGGGTATCCCCATAGGTGTAATTATGAATGAGTTGGAATTGACTAGTTACTAATGGCTTGGACATTCGTAGTGATTATATGTTATGGAGTCTTGAATTGTGTACGCAGTAAATATATAACAGTGAAGTGATAGGAAGAATTGAGAGGTAATGAATTAGAGTTGAATATTGTTTGGTGGTTGACTTTTGTGTAAATGTAGACTGATTCAAGGTAAGTGAGGGTCCAATAAAGAGAATATAAAATCAGAAGGGTAGTGAATAAAAGTATGAGAGTTCAATTTGACTTACTTTATTAATTAAGTGCGTGTTTTATTTAGAATATTTATATTGTGTCTATGTGGTTTAACTTAGATCGGTCGATGATGCTTACTAGTACGTGTGATTGTACTGATGCTACTCTTATTATACCCTTTTTGGGTTATAGCCTGTTGTAGGATTAGTTCAGGTTTCATTGCTTGATGCAGATAAAGATTCTTCATCAGCTTTTTTCTTCTCATTCCTATGGTGGAAGCAGAGTCTTGGAAATTTATCTTGTCTTATAGTAGCTCCTGCCCCTTTCTAGACTAGATTTTTGTGGTAGAGATTTCTTTATGTCTTTGAAGAATTGTAATGATTTTTGTAATAATTGAAGGGTTTAATATTTTTTTCTTTTAGAAATTTCACATGTTTCTCATTGGGTGGTAATGGTTCTCCTATCTGGGTGTATTAGAGTAGGTGCACTCACGATCTAGTTAGTTAGGTCGTGATATCAGTTTTGTTCAGAATGACAATGAAGCACTACCACATTCATGGGAAAGGTACAAGGGTCATTATAGAGATTGTCCTCATCATCTGCAAACCAAGGAGATCATTGGCCATAACTTATTTAAAGGACCAAGACTAGACTCTAAATCTCTTATAGATGTTATATCTCAAGGGAAAATCATTTCCAAGAGTTATAATGATACTGGAGCTCTGCTCAACTTTATGTCTACAAGAAATATAAACTACTATGCACAAAGTAGATTTCTCCTACAAAAAAGTGCCAGAAAGAATTGGAAGAAATCGCAACCATGAGGGATGAAATTTGAGAGCTTTTCAACTTGGTAAAGATGTGTCTGAAAACCCAAAGCACCAATCAAGTACATCAAGTTCAGAAAGTTCACGCAACTAACGTTTTGTGTGTGTTATGTGGTGATAAAACTCTTATGCAAGTTTCCTCAAAATCCAAAATATATATTCTATATAGTGCTAAAAAAATATAAGTATCAGTTATCAAGGTAATGGCTAGGCTCCAAAATAAAAAAACCACTTAAACTTTTCCATGGGAGGTACTTATATGTAACACTACATGAAACAAACTACAAAAGTGAGTATTTTTTTAGAAGAAATATTGAGGTAGTTCATTACACTTAAACGGCTAACTTAGCACACCCAAGACCAGGAAAATATTAAATGAAACAAGCTTTCATAGTCTTTAAAGCATAGTTAGAAAAGCTAACCACACAACTTCAGGGTAGACCGAAAAATAGTCAATCCAGTTACTTTGAGATGTAGATAAGAGCTAAGGATAGAACCTTGAAGAAGTAAATAAGAAAAAAAGATTTTGAGGGAAGAAATAATTAAAGAATGAGACACATATAGCAATGAACAAAATGAGCAACCATATGAAGAATTGGTAACTAAGCAACCAGTACTATTCCTACGAAGTCTTCAAAGATAGAAAGGAGATATGCCATGTAAAAGTTCCTAGACGCACAAAAATCATTTTACTTGTGTCACGATCCGAACCAGGTCCTGGCCATGAGAGGTATCTCAAGTCCACCGGGTACTGGAGACCACTCCTGTGCACCTAACCAAACAACAAAAAATCCCTAATATCGGATGAATTCCGAATATATAACAAGATAAGTTTAAAGAATAAAGGGTATATCTATAACCAATCACCATCGATCGGCCAAATCAATCGACCAATATCACCCAAGTTCACAGTAATCCAATAAAAACTTCAAACAAATAATCCAAAAACCAATCTTAGTCGGGACATGTCCCCGACTCTGATATATGACAATGACAACTCTATGATAATAACTGATGAAATTTCTAAGCCTTCTAAAGAATGGAAGCTCACCACTTTACCATATGAATTGACGAATTGAGCCAACCCAATTAATTTTGTGAAGGAAAAGTAGAGGTATCTCCGGTACCTACATCGTGTGGGGATACAGAATCCGAAGATGGTTAACACGGTAAAAACTAGCATGTAACTTAGGGATAAGGATAACATAATGTCGTGATCAATAATACAAAATCACTCAAAATCAATACACATGATCAAATGCATATACATATCACATGCTGGGATAGGGAAATGACACTTATCATGAATTTTAAAACTTTAGCCTGGTTTGTGCGGGTCAACCGTCATAACATACTGAGGCACCCACGGGCTATATTGGCCTAGCTCTTCCCCAGCTGGTACCACCCCAGTGCATGTGGTAAAATGAACCAGTTGATATATATATGCACTATACGGGACTAGAACCTCCTGGCATTCAAGGTGACATAAGCACCAAATCATGTAATATTATATAGATAACTTGAACCACCCAATCATATGATAATAATAAGGGGGACTCAAACCACTCAGTAATTTAGACCACGCATCACCGCCCTTTACAGGAGAGATCCATTAGGACCTCCACTTTCACGACTCAGCTACACAACATTCATTAAAGCACAATTAAAATAATTATCACACATTCCCATTAATTGAACTATGACACACATTTAGGTATACGTTGTTGGTATCGTCATACCAACTACACTTCCAAGGTAACATCTACATGCCACACCAATTACCACCATTTAAGGGTAACCAAAATCCTCTTTGGTTCAACTATACATTAGCTTGGGAATTACATAACCCCATATGGTTAAAATTAAAATCATTATGCTTTATTAGCTTTTCAAATTATGCAATAGTTCAAGTGTAGTTCAATGTGTATACTTTTTACATTCAAAACCAATTTCACAATATGGGATTGAGGTCATTATCACTTCAATGGTCAATATTCACAAATTGGGGGAAATCACAATCCCCTAGTTTATTCTCCATACCCATGAACCCCACAAGTTCAAAACCATGAGTAAAGCATGAACAATCATATATATACCATGAGAAACATTATTCAAAAACAAACATTCAAAACCCTCAACCCATGTTCAAAAAAAGAACATCAAAACCACACGAATAACCATTTAAAACACATGCTTTTACAAAATAATAGTTGGGAAAGAGTAACATGCCTGAAATACTAAGTTTAACGGAAAGAATTCGACCCTCGAACCCTTGGATGACCTACTTCTAGCAAACCTTTAGTATGGTTGCTTGAGAGAATGTAAGAGAGATTTGGAAGTGTATAAGTACGTTTTGAATGAGAAATAACCTCTCTTAAGTGACTTATGAATGTGGAGTTTTAATTGGATAAGGAGGGAATATACCAAAGTTACCTGAAATTAAAAGTTAAAATTTAGTCGTCGGTGACTACGGGTCACTGTACGACTCGTATACACTCATTAAGGCTCATGAAAATAAGTCATAGGCAAGCCAGTCTCTAAGGAACTCACAAACTTTTGACCTTACGACTCAACTAATATGACTCATAATGGGACCCTACGACTCATAGGGTCCAGTCGTACTTAGCAAAGAACCATTTAGAGTAAATATCGAAGACACCACAATTTGCACCCAATGACTCGTAACAAGTCCTTACGGATCTTAGTGAGCCATTCGTACCAAAGCAGAACTTAGTCATAAACTTACTGATTTCGTTACGACATGAGTATAATAACTCTTCAGGACTCCCTACGACTTGTAGGGTAAGTCGTAGTTAAGGTAGTGAGGATAACATTTCTGAAACTTTCAAGGACCAAAAATCCAGGGTGTTATATGCTCCCCCCTTAGGATCATTCACCCTCGATTGAAAGTACTAGGAATTTATTAGCACGATTTAAGGAATTCACATACCTCAGCACGATTAAAGGAATACACATACCTCAAGCATGATTTTCTGGAAAAGAGAACAAGAATGTATACTTGGAATTTATGTCCTCCTCGGCTTCCCAAGTAGCTTCTTCAACCTTTTGATTCCTCCAAAGAATGTTAACCAAAGACATATCCTTAGTTCAAAATCGACGGACTTGCCGATCCAATATCTCGACCAAAAATTCCTTATAGAAAAAGGAATCCGAATACCGACCTTCTCCAAAGAAACAACCGTTGAAGGGTCACACAAGCACTTTATCAACATCGAAACATGAAACTCTGGATGAATGCAGCTCAAACTTAAAGACAACTCCAATTCATATGTAATATTACCAACTCTCTTCAAAAACATGTATTGACCAACGTAATGGGGACTGAGTTTCCCCTTCTTTCAAAACTACATCACTCTCTTCATAGGAGACACCTTTAAGAACACCCAATCACCAACACTGAATTCTAACTCCTTTTTTCTCACATTCGCATTGGACTTTTGGCGAGTTTGGGCGGCCTTAAGACTATATCAAATAATCTTCACCTTCTCCATGGATAGGTAAACCAAATTAGGACCAAATAATTTATTTTCACTAACCTCGAACTACCCAATGAAGACCTACACCTACTACCATATAAGGACTCAAATGGGGCCATACCAATGCTAGAGTGATGACTGTTGTTGTAGGTAAATTCTATAAGAGGAGAGTGGTTAACCTAACTACCACCAAAATAAAAAACATAAGAACAAAGCATATATTCCAAGACCTGAATTGTCCTTTTTACTTGCCCATCTCTCTGCAGGTGAAAAGTAGTACTAACGGTTACCTTTGACCCCAAACCCCACTGTAACAACATCCAAAAATGAGATGAGAACTGAGTAGCCCAATCGGTTAAGATGGAAAATGGGGTACCATGCAACTTTATGATATCCTTAATGAAACACTCGGCATAATCCTCTAAAAAGAAATTAGTCCTTATTGAAGAAGTGAGTAGACTTAGACATCCTATCCATGATGAGCCAAATTGAATCAAATTGTAGGCGAGACCGCGAGATATCGAAAATAAAATCTATATTAATTATCTACCATTTCCTTACTGGCAACTCAATCTCTTGAGTCAACCCACCGGCCCTTAAGTGCTCCTCTTTCCTTTCCTGACACACCATGCACTTAGCCACAATATTGGCCATATCCCTCTTCATATTATTCCACTAATAAATCTCTTTAAGATCATAATACATTTCTTTTGAACCAGGATTAATAGTAATGCGACTCATGGGCTTCAGCTAAAATTCTTCCTCATAACCCATCAATATCGAGAACACATAATTTACCTTGATACCTCAAGATACCATCACCATCGATCTAAAAAATCATCACCTTCTGCCTACCTACATTATTTTTGATTTGAATCAAGATAGGATCCAAGATCTGTTTCTCCTTTACCTCAGCACCAAGAGATGACTTGGCCACATATTGAATAATCACACCATCATTTTTGAAGTCCGAAAGATGAACTCAAAGATTAGTCAAACAGTTAATATCCTTCATCAAATCCTATTTTTCTTCATCCATATAAGATAACCTTTCCATGGACAACCTTCTAAGAGCATCAATAACCGCGTTAGCTTTGCTTGGATGATTATAAAGACTCATGTCATTGTCCTTGAGCAAATCAAGCCATATCCTTTGCCTAAGATGTAGAACCTTCTAAGCGAACATGATTCCAGGATTTTATGATTAGAATAAAAATCAACATGGACCCCATACAAATAATGTCGCCACATCTTTAATGCAAACACCATAGCTAATAGTTTCAAATCATGGGAAGTGTAATTCTTCTCATGGACTTTCCATTGTCTAGAGTCATAAGCATCTACCTTGATATGATGCACCAACATACAACCCAGTCCCACACGGGATGCATTCAATAGACATCAAAACCCTCAGTGCCCTTAGGTAGAGTCAAGAACAAAGACAAAGATAACTTATCCTTTAGCTTCTTGAAACTACCCTCACAAGAATCAGACCACAAGAATTGCACCTTTTTCTGAGACAACTTAGTAAATAGGGCAACAATAAAAGAGAAATTCTTTGCAAAACTTTCATAATAGACGACTAAACCCAAGAAGCTCCAAATATTGGTTAGATTCGTGAGTCTAGGCGACTTCTTAACCACTGCAACCTTTTATGGATCTACCATGATCCTTTTACTAGAAACAATATGACCTAGATAAGTCACAACATTTAAAAAGAACTCATACTTAGAAAATTTACAATACAACTAATGCTCCTTAAGAGTATGCAACACAAGGTGGAGATGATCAACATGATCCGCCTTACTCTTTCTGTACACCAAAATATCAGCAATAAAGCCAATTATGAAAAAATCCAAGAACTAAGGAAAAGCCCAAATTATAAGATCAATAAATATTGTCGGGGCATTGGTCAAACTAAACGACATCACCAAAAACATAAAATAACCATATCGAGTTTAAAAAGAAGTCTTAGAAATATCCACCTCCCTAATCTTCAATGGATAGTAACCCAACTAAAGATCAATCTTAGAAAAGAACTTAGTGCCCTAGATCTAATTAAACAGATTATCAATCCTCGAAAGAGAATACTTACTGTTCATGGTAACCCTATTAAATTGGGGGTAATCAATACATATTTGAAGGTACCCATACTTCTTACGCACGAAAAATACAAAAGCACCCCACAGAGACACACTAGGGTTGATAAAACCCTTATCCGAAAAATCCTTCAACTTCTCCTTGAGTTCTTTCAACTCTGTCCGATCCATTCTATAAAGAGGAATAGAAATAGGACGAGTATCCAAAAAAAGATCAATCCTAAAATCAATTTCCCTTTTGGGAGAAATGTAAGGAAGATCATCAGGAAACACCTCAAGAAATTCACAGACCATAGAAATAGTCTACAAAGAAGGACCTTCGGATCTAAAATCCTCAACATGCACTTAGTCATAGAGGCACCCTTTGGAAACTAATTTCTAGTCTCTAAGATATGAAATAAACCTTTTCTTAGGTACTAGGGAGCTACCTTCCCACTCAATCACCGACTCATTAGGGAAATGAAAACTGACCCTTTATGTCCGACAATCAAGAGAAGGATAACATGAATGAAACTAATCCATCCCTAAAATCATATTAAAGTCTAACATGTCCAACTCTATTAGGTCTACCAAGGTCTCCCCATTATAGAAAAACATCACACAACCCTTTTAAACCCTTCTAGATATAATGGAGTCACGCACTGGAGTGGACATAGAGAAGGGGTTCAAACTATATTTAAGATCAAAACTAAAATAGATAGCGACATAAGGGGTCACATAAGAGAGGGTACACCTATGATCAAGTAGATAATATACATCACAAGAGAAGAGTTTGAGCATACTAATAACAATGTCAGGGGATATTTTAGAACCTTTGTGGGTAGCAAGAACATACAGACGGTTCTGACAAGTGTCGACTCCAAAAGTAAAAGCAACACCTTTTGGTGCAAGAGCTGATGAAGTAGCAATAAGAATCTTATTTGACCCTAAATAAACCCTAGAAGGACAATCCCTTTGCATATGGATAAGTTGTCCACATTTAAAATATTTGTTCCTCCATTATTCACAAACACCATGGTGTACCTGACCACCAATCTAAAAGAAGGATACGATGGAAATGATTGAGCACCACTAGCCTGAGGTTGGGCTTTAGGTACTCTAAACCCATTATTATAATGCGAAGGACGATCACTTGACGTGTTTGGTTAAGGAGCACTACCCTTAGAGTAGGAACCAGAATTCTCCCAGTTATTCTTAGATCACTTTTCACCGTCTCTACCACTTTGCTGCTGACCTCCACCTTGGTCTTAATATCAACACCTACTACTCTTTCTTTTAGTCATCTCCCCTTGCTTTCTTTTTTCTCTTCCACTTGTTGCATATATGCCATAAGCTTATAGATGTCTATATCCCTTTTCAACAAGGCAACCATACTATCCAAGATCAATTCACGGGACAACGTAGAGGCATACTTTCTCATTCTAGCTCTCATGCTGGACATCACTCAGGAGCATAAATCAATAGCTGATGAAACTTCTTGGCATAAAATTTTACCGTTATCTTGCCTTTCTTTAAATTCACAAATTCCTTGACCTTCACCTCCCTCAAATCCAAAGAAAATATGCGATTCAGGAAAGCACTTGAGAAGTCATCCCACAAAGCAAAATCAGCACCATCGCCCTAAACTGCTCCCACTCTTCATACCATTGGTATGGTAATCCTTTAACTAATAAATTGCAAACATTACACCCTTCATATCAAAAGCATGAATCACATGAAAGATATTTTCTATCTAATTAAGGAAATTTAGAGAATCTTTCTCAATTTTAAAACTAGAAAAAATAAGAAGACTTAACCTCATAAATTGGCCAACTCTGGAGGCTTCGGGGGACTGGGTAACAGAAGCAAAACGCTTAATCGGCAGGCCACCAATTCATTAAACAAATAAATCGACTGGCAAATCTCAACATTAAACATGCCATCCTAGGGGCTCGGGAAAGGATAGGGGGAATTAATGGAGCTCTTTCAGGGGAATTAGAACTAGTGACCCTTAACCGGTTTTGAACACCTGGAGTAGGACGACTTCATCCATATTATCTTTGGATGGGATAAAAGAGTTTCCACGAACATATGTTCTTCTAGGAGGCATGATCTAAAAAGAGAACATATTAAAATTAGAGGATATTCAAGAACTTAGACTATATAACTTGAAATAGAACAACCAAAAAAGGGAAACATTCCTAAATTCCTCATTTCCTCACCCCTATAAGTATGGAGCGGTACACAACTATAAAAGAGACTCTACTTAACATGGACTTGTGGATACACATCTTTGTCGTGGCGGGTATCTCGAGTTCACTGAGAACTAGATACTACCCCTGTGCACCTAACCAAACAACGCAATATCCCTACTGTTGGATGAATTTAAATATATAACAAAATAATTTTAAGTAATAAAGGGTATGGATATTATCGATAATCATCAACTAGCCAAAACAACCGACCAACTTCTCCCAAGTCCATAATAATCCAATAAAGCTTTCAAAAAAAAGATCCAAAAACCAGTCTTGGTCAGGATATGTCCCCAACTCTGACAGATTAAAATAATAATATAATGTTAATGATATTATGAACTCTCAATTCTACTCTATAATAATAACTTATAAAATACCTAAGTCTTTAATACAATGGAAGCTCACCACTTTACCATATGAATCAATGAATAAAATTAATCCATTTAACTCTGCGTAGGAGAAGTAGATGTATCTTTGGTGACTGCATTGTGTGGGGATACAATGTCTAAAGATAGTTAATGGGGTGAACACTAGCATGTAACTCAAGAATAAGGATAACATAACACCGTGATCAATAATTCAAAATTATTTAAATCTAATGCACATGATCAAATGCATATATATATATATATATATATATTTATCACCTATCGGGATAGGGAAACAAGGCTTATCAGGTATTTTAAAACTTTATCTTGGATTGTGTAGCTCAACTGCATTACTTACTAAGGCACCCACAAGCTATATGTGCCCAGATCTTCCCCAGCTGCTAGGGCCCTAATGTGTGTAGCTGCATAAACCATGGGTATACAAATGCACTTATGGGGTACTAGAACCTCCTGGCATATCAAGGTGACATAAGCACCAAATCATGTAATATTATATGGGGGACTTGAACCACCCAATCATATAATAATAATAAGGGGGACTCAAACCACTCGGTAATTTAGACCACGCGTAGGCAACTGCCCTTTCTAGTAGAGATCCTTCGGGACCTCCACTTTTCCGACTTAGCTACACAACATTCATTAAAGGACAATTAAAAAAATTATCACACATTCCCATTTATTGAACCATGACACACATTTGGGCATAAATTATTGGTATCATCATACCAACTATATCTCTAAGGTAACATCTACATGCCACATCAATTACCATCTTTTAGGGGAAATCACAATGCCTTTTGGTTCAATTATACATTAGCTTGGGGAACTACACAACCCCATATGGTTTAAATTAAAATCATTATGATTTATTAGGTTTTCACATTATGCAATAGTTCAAGAGTAGTTCAATGTGCATACTTTTTATATTTAAAACTAATTTCACAATATAGAGTTAAGGTCACTATTACATCAATGATCAATATTCATAAATTGGGGAAAATAACAATCCCCTAATTTATTCACCATACCCATGCACCCCACAAGTTCAAAACCACGAATAATAGATAAACAATCATATGAAAACAATATGAAATGTTGTTCGAAAATGAACATTCAAAACAATCAACCCATGTTCCAAAACCAACATCAAAACAACATGAATAACTATTTACAACACATGATTTTAAAAAATAATAGTTGGGGAAGAGTAACATGCCTGAATTACCAATTTTCATAGAATTAATTCAACCCTTGAGCCCTTGGATGACCTACTTCTTGAAAACCCTAAGTATGGCTGATTAAGAGAAGTTTAGAGAGCTTTGGAAGAATTTATGTATGTTTTGAATGAGAAATAACCCCTCTTAAGATCCTTATGAACATGTGGTTTTAATTTTTTATGGAGAGAATTGACCAAAGTTTCCTCAAATGAAAAGATAAAATTTAGTTGTCGGTGACTATGGGTCGCTATATGGCTCATATAGACTCATTATAACTCATCACAATGAGTCGTAGTCAAGACAGGGTACAAGGCACTCATAATTTTTTGACCCTATCACTCAACTAATATGACTTATAATGGGACCCTACGACTTATAGGGTCCAGTTCTAATCAACGCAGATTCATTTGGGGTAAATACTGAACACTCTATGATTTATAACCAACGACTCATAACGAGTCCTTATGGCTCTTACTGTTCCACTCATACTCATAGCAGAACTTAGTCACACACTTATTTGGTTATGACTTGAGTCTACTAACTCATCAAGAATCCCTATGACTCATAGGGTAAGACGTAGTCAAGGCAGTGACGATACAATTTTTGAAATTTTCAAGGATCAAAAACCTGAAACGTTACAACTTGAACCTCCTTTTAGTGGAATTACTACACGATATGCTAAAATACGTTGTGTATTTGAATGATATAGCTTCAAACAAGAGGCACTTGATTGAATTTAAAATTGTTACACTTACTGAAGAGTGCAATTTGAGTATTCAAAGTAAAATACCTTAGAAGCTAAAGGATCCAAGCAGTTTCACCATTTTAATATGTATCAAAGATCGAAAAGAGGTAAGCACACTTTGTGATTTGGGCGCAAGTATTAATTTGACGTCCACTTTAATTTTTAATACATTCAAACTAGGTGAATCTTGTCCAACCATAGTAACTTTGAAGCTGACAAATTACCCATTAACCTATCCTAATAGAAATATTAATCTAGTCAATTTTATTATTTTATACTATGAGACTAACAAAGAAGTTCCTATTATTTTTGGTAGAGGATCTTTAGCTACAATTAATGTAGTTATTCATGTGAAGTCTAGTGAATTATCTTTTAATACTGGAGAGAAAGAGGAGAAATTTAATGTGTTAAAGGTCAAAAAGATGCCTTCACACTATGAGGTACTAAAAGGAATCGCAAAAGGATTCCCACACTTGACTAGACCAAATTAGAATAATTCCTAACTTAGAAAGATCCATTAAGGAATACCTTAATTTATAGTTAAAAATTTATTGAAGATGAGAAGGTAAAATAGTGTCTTTATATGTTAGATACTTGTGTATATATGAGAGGAAGTCCACCGCATGAATATTTAGAAAGACCTTTCAATTGAAAGAAACCAAACCCCTCAATTTAGGAGAAATAGTTCTTGAACCTATACCATTGCCCTTCCATTTAAAGAATTAACTTTTAGGTAATGATAACATGCTGGCCGTAATCCTATCTATAATTTCGACTAATGTGCATGTTGAAAAGGTGTGAAGAGCACTCTATTGAGTGGGGCCAAATTACATATAGTAGGCCATTATGTGCCTCATATTTAGTATTTTTATTTGCCCTTATTTAACATTAATTTTATGAATTATGATTTCTATTAAATCATTATATTTAGGATTATATTGGCATATGATGTAAGGAAATCAAAGAGGCAACTTATTGAATTGAGTGAAAATCATGATGGCACAACAATGAAGCAAGGAAATTTAGAAAGTGTTACTACCAGCACAAACAAATTGGGTTTTGGTTTCCCATTCCAATATAGACTCAGTTATTTTATTTAGTCCATTTTTCTACACCGATAAATACTCCATAAGACATGTGACAAAGAGATAGGAGAAAATGTCGAGGCTAGAAAAAATAGATTTATTCATTTTTTCTCCATATTTATTTTAATTTATGCATTCTATATCCTTAGAAGAAATTTATGCCAAGTTAACTATCACGACCTAAGCCGGAGCCTTGGCCGTAACGAGCATCCCGAACCATGGAGTTTCGAGTGCCCTTCTATATCGGGTAATCATGCACAATACACATATAATAAGGAAAAGATGTATAAATATAAATAATTACAGAGTCATGGTAGTGTCCTGTGTTAAGTATATCAATATGAGAAGAAAACATCAATATCTTGACAATATCTGTTTCAGTCTGCGAAATCTCAAATGCATACAAAATTAACAAACTGTCTGAAACTTGGACAAGGACCCAAGTGGACCTAAATAAAAGTAAATAACAAATGTCCGTAAAGAAATAGGCCTTCCGGATTAAAGAAGGCTTACTGATTGCACACTTCTGTTTGATAATTTATGGCTTAGCAGGATCTCTAGATTGAGCCTCAGACCCTGAAATATAAAGGGTCGATACAATCATACTGGTACGTAGAGCAGTTCAAAATAATGTATTTATATAAAAAAATAGATGAGAGCAAATTATGAACATCATGCATGGTATAGTTAAATACATGGTTAATGTTTAATAACCATAAAAACATTCTTGTCAATGCAGTTCTATTCTTTGCATTACTTCTGATTTAGGTGGTACACCCCATAATTCTATGACCACACAAAACTATTTGGTTGAAGGGGACACTTGGGAAGCTAAAGCAGACATAATGGCGAAGTATCCTCATCTCCTTTCTTCCAACTCATTTTCTACTGCTGGTAAACGGGTTGGGTACTAAGGTCAGTCTGATTACTACTTTTCACTCGCAGATGGATGGTCAACTAGAAAGGATGATTTAGACATTGGAGGCTATATTGAGTCCAACCTTAACTCAGTGGCAAATCCCCCAACTCAAGTTTTTCGAAAGAGTTGGAGTTTTTGATTCTGATTTTGATACGCCACAAGGCACTGGGCCAGCGTATAATACCTCTGGGGGACATAATGACCCATATCGATAAAACACGATTTTGAATAATGAGTTATATAAACTCGTGCCTTCTTCAGGTAACCACCTAACATCTCTTAAGCCTATTTTTAGTCTTTCCTAAGCATACATCTTTCTAAAATCATATTCTAAAAGAAACCTGAATGAAATCTGACTTCTATTTTTATTCTGAGTCTATTATGGCATTATCTATTTTGGTGTCATCACACCAAGACATGCAAGTCGTATATCTGTGAAATATGGTGACATGCATGATTTTTAATTTAAAATAATGTTCATACCACTCAAGCATTACAGATAGTATAAGAAAAATTCATATTTGAAAACATAAGTCAAAACTATGCAAACGTTCTCATTCTTTCAACAATTTCAACAAGTGGTGGTCAGTTTCTCAAAACATTCTTGAAATTCCATGATTTATCATTTTTAGCATTAAATCATAATTATATTCCTCTCTTCAATCCTCAACCATCACAAAATTCATTTAAGATAATAAGGCTCTTGACTCGTTCTTTAAATCATGCAATGAAGGAATCCATAGCTTGTAAATCAAGTAGTAACACAATGGGGGAGGGAAAGATTCAATAATCTGTGCTCTCAATCCATATTTCAAAGCTTAAAAATATACATACAAGAATATTAGTCAAATCACTTTCAAGGGAATTCCTCAAGACAAAAACAATATTATCAAGGGCTTCAACAACATGATTATAATTGTAAATCCAAAACCCTTTTTGTAAGTTCATGATTTCTAAACCTTTAACATAATTAAGAAGAATATACTATGCCCATGTAGTTTTAGGAAAACCCCACGTACCTTAGATTACTTAGGAGGGAGAGTGGAACCCGAATCTTGATTAAATTCTTGATAGTCTTGACTTCTAAGGATGAGTTCTTGATCTCTAGAGAAAGGATTAGGGTTTTGATTTAAGAGAATAGGAGTAGTTTCTGCTGACTTTTGCCCTAATCCTACTTTAATTTCATGTTATGGTAGAGACATGATGAGAAAAAAGACTGAAATGCCTTTCCCAAGGCCAATTATTTTTTTTAAAAATGCAAATTGGGCATTAACGCGTTACCCAACGTGACGTGTCAATATTGTGTTGGTCAACTATTTCATCAATGCGATAATCGATGCAGCCTATTGAATTTGCATTGGTTCTTGCTTCACCGATGCTATCATCGATGCAGCACACCAACTTCCCATCGGGCCACTATTTCCAACATCCAAACATGTTTCGTCCCTTGTCCAAAAAATCTAAAACTTCTTCGAGCCACCCTCTTTCCATCCCCAATCATGAATCAACTTTAAAACCCAAGACTCAAGGTTGAAAATATTGATTTAGAGACAATCCAATTTTGGGATCTAAAAATGAAGCTAAGTCATTCTTAATACGTAGAAATATTTCTAGTTGATAGCCTTTCAAGTATGCTACTAGTTGAGATATAATATAGAAACTTTTTGCGGGGTGTTACATTATCACCCTCTTGGGATCAGTCGTCCTCGAATGATGGCACGGGTCACAGGTAAGCACGATTAATTTCACTAAAGAAAAGACAAAGAGATTTGGGTATCTTGCACGCATATCATCCTCCGACTCCTAATTAGCTTCCTCGATCTTTTGATTCTTCCACAATACCTTAACCGAGGTTATCTCCTTTCTTCTCAACTGTCGGACTTCGCGATCTAACATGGCAACGGGCTCTTCTTCGTATGATAAGTAGTCTTTCACTTTTATTTCCTCTATAGGTAACACTAAAGAATGGTCCCCAATACATTTTTTCAACATAGACACATGGAACATGGGATGTACGAAAGCCAAACTTGCAGGGAAATCTAACTTATTGGGAACCCCATCTATTTTCCTCGTAATCTGATATGGCCTTATATAACGAGGACAAAGCTTTCCCTTCTTTGCACAAAGGATGACTCCCTTCATAGGGGAGACATTGAGAAATACCCAATCACCAACCTTAAATTCAAACTCTCTTCTCCTAACATCAACGTATGATTTCTGATGACTCTGATCTGTCTTAATCCGCTCTCTAATGATTTTAACCTCTTCCATTTCCTGATGAACAAGATCAGGCCTAAAAAACTGGGTTTTACCTACTTCATACCACCCAATCGGTGATCTACACCTCCTCTCATAGAGTGCTTCAAAAGAAGCCATCTTAATACTGGCATGGTAGCTATTATTGTAGTAAAACTCCATCAATGGAAAATGATATATCCAACTACCTTTGAAGTCAATTATACAGGCCCTTAACATATCTTCATGGGTCTAAATGCTTCCCTCATCTTGTCCATTAGTCTGAGGGTGGAATGCATTACTCAGGTTCACTTGGGTACCTAAACCTCTCTTAAAAGATCTCTAAAACTGCAAAGAGAATTACGTACCTTGATCGCATATAATTGATACTGGTGCCCCATATAAATGAACTATTTCCTTAATGTACAGCTTGGCATAATCTTCTCCCAAATCGTTAGCCCTCACAGGCAGAAAGTGAGCCGACTTAGTCATTTAGTTTACTATCGCCCAAATAGAGTCATATTGGTTTCGAGATCTCGGAAGTGCCATGATAAAGTCCATAATTATCATTTCCCACTCCACATGGGCAAGGCTATCTCTTGGGAAGTACCGCCTAGCCTCAAATATTCCACTTTGACTTTTTAACAATTCAAACACTTGGAAACAAAATCAGAGACATCACATTTCATACTGTTCCACCAATATATTGCGTTAAGGTCATGATACATTTTTGTAGAGCCTGGGTAAACAACATACCTCATAAAGAATTCTTTCCCACAATCCATCAACATCGGCACAGATAGCCTACCCTGATATCTTAAAATCCCATCACCTCCAATTTCAAATGACATCACTTTTTGTTGGCCCACATTTTTTTTGATCGTGATCAAGATGGGGTCTTCATCTTGTTTTTCCTTCACTTCGGCACATAGAGAAGATTTGGCCATCTTATGAATAATTACCCCTCCATCTTTGAAATCTAATAGTCAAACACCTAGATTTGCTAGTCGATGAATATCTTTCAACATTTCCCTTTTTCCTTCCTAAACATGAGCAAGACTGCCCATTGACAACCTGCTAAGGGCATCGACCACCACATTTTCCTTGCTAGAATGATAGTACAGACTTATGTAATAATCCTTCAATAGTTCCAGCCACCTCCTTTGCCTAAGATTCAACTATTTCTGTGAGAAAACATACTATAAATTTTTGTGGTCAATAAATATACTAACATGTACCCCATAAAGATAATGCCGCTAGATTTTAAGTGCAAATACCACAGCTGCTAACTCCAAGTTATGGGTAGGGTAATTTCGCTTGTGCACCTTCAACTGCCTAGATGCATAAGCTACCACCTTGCCATGTTGTATAAGTGCACACCCAAGTTCCACCCGAGATGCATCACAGTACACCTTGAAACCCTCTGTACCATCACGAAGGGTTAAAATAGGTGTAGTAGTCAACTTGTCATTCAACTTCTTGAAACTATTCTCACAGGAGTCAGACACACAAATTTCACCATTTTCTGTGTCAACCTGGCAAGTAGAGCAGCTATAGAAGAAAAACTTTCTACGAACCGCCTGTAATACCCTGCTAAACCAAAGAAACTCTGGATATTAGTTGGAGTTATGGGTCTGGGATATTTTCTCACTGCCTTAATATTTTGGGGATCAACCTTAATCCCTCATTAGACACAATATGTCCCAAGAAAGAAATAGCACTAAGCCAAAATTCACACTTGGAATTTTTTGCATACAATCAATGATCTTTGAGGGTCAGAAGAATGATTCAGAGGTGATTGGCATGATCCTCCTTACTCTTAGAATAAATCAAGATGTCGTCAATGAAAACTATGATAAACAGATTTAGAAACTGATGGAACCCTTTATTCAGTAGCTCCATGAAAGCTGCAAGGGCATTAGTCGACTCGAAGGATATGACTAAGAATTCATAATGGCCATATCAGGTTTGGAAAGCTATTTTTTGAATATCATCCTCCTTAACCTTCAACTGATGATACCCCGAACGACACTATATCTTTGAAAAATACTTAGCGCCCTGAATTTGGTCAAAGATATCATCAATTCTAGGAAGGGGATACTTATTTTTAACAGTGACCTTATTTAACTGTTGATAGTCTATACACATATAGAGGGAACCATCTTTATTACACACAAAGAGTATAGGTGTACCCTAGGGAGAAACACTAGGATGGATAACGCCTTTGTCAAGAAAATCTTTTAACTGCACTTTAAACTCTTTCAACTCTGTCGGATCCATTCTGTATGGTAAAATATAAATAGGATGAGTGACCGACAGTAAGTCAATGCCAAAATCTATCTCCCTATCACGTGGTATTCCTGGGAGATTATCAGGAAAGACCTTTGGGAATTCATTTACTACGGGGACAGACTGGAGAGATGGACTTTCAGTATTAGGATTTTTAACCCGAATAAGATGATACAAACATCCCTTGGAAATAAGCTTATGGGCTCTGAGGTAGGATATGAATTTCCCTTTAGATACTAAAGAATACCTATTCTATTCTATCACTGGTTCATTGGGAAAAGAGAAACAAACCCTTTGAGTTCTATAGTTTAGGATGGCGTAGCACGAGTGAAGCCAATCCATTCTCAAGATAATATCAAAGTCAATAATCTCAAGTTTTATAAGGTCTGCCACAGTTTCATGATTACAAAGAGACACTACATAATTTTTGTACACTCTCCTAGCCATAACAGAGTCACCAATAGGAGTGGAGATAGAGAAAGTTTCAGGAATATTTTCAAGTTCGAAACCAAAACTAATGGCCATATAAGGGGTCATATAAGATAAGGTAGACCGGGGTGAAGTAACACATACACATTTTGAATAAAGATTTACAACATACCCGTGATGACATTTGGTGAAACCTCTGTATCCTAGCAGTTGGAAAAGGTATACAACTGATTACGACCGACCTCAATAGTTGAAGTAGTTCCTTTGGGAGGTGGTGGTGGTGTAGGTGATGAGGAGTTAGCTTAGGACTTAGACCACCAAATTTTCTTCTAGAGAAAGCACAATCTCTATGGAAATGGCCCGACTGACTACAAGTATAGCATACCAACTTGCCCAGATGACACCTCCCTGGGTAATGCTTACGGTAGGTGTCACACCACAGAAAGGTTCGATAAGGTTGAGCCACACTACCCTAGGACTGGGTACCCTGCACTACGAATCCATTATTAGGCTGGAAATTCTATGATCGTCGGTCAATTGGGGGTCTGGGCGCTAGAGCGCTGGCAGCAGATTGAGAATTACCCCAAAAATATTTCTTCGACCAACTGTAACCCCAACTACCACCCTGTGGCTGATTGATGTTCTGGTCTGTTGTTCTAGCTCTCTTGACCTATCTGTCTTTCTCCCTTGCTTCAGCAACCCTCTTTTTCTATTTCTCGAAGTGTTGCATGTGAACGGATAATCTGGAGAAGTCTATATCCCTCTTTAATATTGCCCCTTTGTATTCCAACACCAAGTTATTCAAAAGACCGAATGCAAACCTCCTCATACGGTCACTCATGTCCCCTGCCATTTCTGTGGCATAAATAGGATAGCTGATTAAATTTTAGGGTGTACCCCTTAACACTCATCTTTCCTTCTTTTATGTTCATGATTCTTTAGCCTTGGACTCCCTCAATTCCTGGGGAAAGAATCAGTCTAGGAAGGATTCCAATAATTTGCCCCACATAGAAGGCTCAGGATTATTTCCCTTCGAATCTTCCCATTTGTTGTACCAATGATTTTCCACCTTCTTCAGCTAATAGGCAGCAAGTTTAACCCCTTCCAATTAATCCACATGCATTACTCAAAAAAATTTCTCCATCTTATCCACAAACTCTTAAGGATGCTCCTCCACCTTTATACCCATGAACCTAGGTAGGTTTAGTCTTATAAACTGGCCCACCCATATAGTCTCAGACGTACCAGACGTAGATCCAATATCTTTCTATTATCGATCCTAGAAAGCCACCAACTATGCAATTATATGCATCGATTGTCCAAACTCAATATTTGATATATCTCTCTGGGAATGTTGGGCATGGTTAGTGCAAGACCGGGGAGCCCTAGGTGCCTTGGGTAGGATATTTTGAATGGTAGCGACTCCCGAGGTTGTATAAAATTAATTAGAATGAGATGGAGGCATGATAGCTTTTCTAAAATACAAGAGACCATTGATTAGAAGGCATTCAGATTCTTCAGCACAAACTAAATCACAAAGAATGGAGACATTCATAAATGCCTTATAGCCTCCTGCTTATAAGTGTGGCGGGCAACACACCCATAAATAGGATCTACCTGACACGATTTTGTAGACACCATGGTACCATAAATTGTGCTCTGATGCCAAGTTTTTCATGACCCATGCCGGGGCCCTGGCTGTAACAAGCATCCCAATCCATGGAGGCTCAAGGACCCTTTTATATATCTGGTAATCATGCATAATATGCATATAATAAGGAAAAAGATGTAGAAATATAAATCATTACAAAGTCATGGTAATGTCTTGTGTTAAGTATATCAATACGAAAAGAAAAACATCAACATCTAGACAACATCTATTTAAGTTTGTGAAATCTCAACTGCATACAAAATTAACAAACTATCTAAAATTGGGACAAGGCCCCCAGTGGGCCTAAACAAAAGTAAATAACAAATATCCATAAAGAAACAGGCCTTCGAGATTAAAGAAGGCTCACAACTGCACACTTCTGTCTGATAACTCTACGGCTTAGCAGGACCTCTAGACTAAGCCTCAGACCTTGAAATATAGGGGATTACTATAATCATACTGGTACGTAGAGAAGTCAAAAGGATGTATTTATATAAATTAAATATGTGAGAGAAAGTCATGAATATCATGCTTGGTATAGTTAAAATACATGGGCAATCTTTAATAACCATAAAAAAAATTCTTATCAATGCAGTTCTATTCTTTCTATTACTTCTGAGTTAGGTGGAACACCCTACAATTCTAAATGACCCCACGAGCTATATGGAGTCCACCCTTAAATCGGCAGCTAAGCCCCTAACCCAAGTTTGTTGCAAGAGTTGGAGTTTCTGATTCTGATTCTTATTCGCCACAGGGCACTAGGTCGTCGTGTAATCCGTCTTGGGGACATAATGACCCGTATCGACAAAACACAATTTTGGGAAATGAGTTATCTAAACTCATACCTTCTTCAGGTAACCACCTAACATCTCTTAAGCCCATTTTTAGCCTTTCCTAAGCATGCATCTTGCTGAAATCATATTCTAAAAGAAATCTTAATGATATCTGACTTATATTATTATTCTGAGTCTATTATGGCATTATCTATTTTGGTGTCATCACACCAAGACTTGCAAGTCGTATATTTGTGCCATATGATGCCATGTATGATTATTTCATTCAAAATAATGTTTAGACCATTCAAGCATTACAAATAGTATAAGAAAATTCATATTTCAAAACATAAGTCAAAACTATGCAAAGGTTCTTATTCTTTCAAAAATTTCAACAAGTGGTGTTCAGTTTCTCAAAACATTCTGGAAATTCCTTCATTTATAATTTTTACCATTTAAATCATAATTATATTCCTCTCTCCAATCATCTACTATCATAGAATTCATGTAATATTATAAGACACTTGACTCGTTCTTTAAATCATACAATGAAGGAATCCATAGCTTGTAAATCAAGTAGTCACACAATAGGAGAGGGAAAGATTCAATAATTTGTGCTCTCAATCCATATTTCAAAGCTTCAGCACATACATACATATATACTAGTCAAATCACTTTCAAGGGAAGTCTTCTAGACAAAACAATATTATCAAGGTCTTCCAAAGCATGATTACAATTGTAAATCCCAAACCTTTTTTGTAAGTTCATGATTTCTAAACTTTCAACATAATTAAAAAGAATTTACTATGCTCGTGTAGTTTTAGGAAAACCCCACATACCTTAGATTACTTAGGAGGAAGAGTGAAACCCGGATCTTGATTAAATTCTTGATACTCTTGACTTCTAAGAATGATTTCTTGATCTTTGGAGAAAGGATTAGGTTTTTGATTTATGCAATTAAGAGTAGTTTATGATGTATTTAGCCCTATTCCCACTTTAATTTCATGTTATAGTAGATATATGATGAGGAAAAAGATTGAAATGCCCTTCCCAAGGTCGGTTATTTTTTTTAAAATACAAACTGGGCATCGACGCGTTACCTGATGCGAAAAATTGATATCGTGTCGGTCACTATTTTATCGACATGATCATCAATGCAGCATGTCTACTTTACATTAGTTCACTGCTTCACCGATGCTATCATCGATGCGTCTTGCGGACTTTGTGTTGGGCCACTGTTTCCAACATCCAAATACTTTTCATACCTTGTTTGAAAAATCTAAAACTTTTTTGAGCCACCCTTCTTCCATCACCAATGATGAATCAACTTTAAAAACCAAGCCTCAAAGTCAAAAAGATCGATTTAGAGATAATCCAAGTTCGGGAGCTAAATATGAAGCTATGTCATTCTTGACACTTCAAAAGATTTCCAATTGCTAGCCTCTCAGGCATGCTACTAGGTGAGATACAATGCTGAAAATTTTTGCGGGGTGTTAAATTACCACATATTGTTCTTTGGTTGTTGGAGATTTACATATGTTGATTCTTAGTTCTTGATAATATAACTTACATATTTATTATATTCATATCGTAAATATAATTATCATTTGTTGTAAAATTCTAGTTGCTTTCTTACAAGCATGAGTAGTTAAATCTCATAATTACGGTTGTGAGAACTATGATAGATTAACGAAGCAGGTTAAAGTACTTAGTTATTCTCAAACTGTATTGATCTTTCCTTCACATTGATTCTTTTTAAAAAAGTGCACACATTAGAACTAACATTAATTATTACTTGCTTGACCATTAGAGCTTACCTTAATTATTACTTATTTGACCATAGAGGTAAAGTATGAAAAAAAAAGATTATCAACAGAGATTTGAGGCTATCAACCCTCATCTAACTGCTTGAACCTTTTTCAAAGATAGCTAATATGAGATAAAGTATAAGAATTAATATAAAAACACTCATAGATTTATCTTGTGACTAAGTAATATTCATCTAATAGGGGCGACCGGTCATTTAGGTAAAACTAAATTATCAACTTTTCATGCTAAATGCCGAGATAGATAACTAGTGCATATATTTACTGAGATGTAAAATCACGTGGAACACAATCTTAGTTCAGTCTCTATGATTTTTACAACATAAGTTAATACTTTGCTACTTGTCACCAAATTATAGACTGTTTACTTGCCGGGAAATATGATTTAGGATTGGTTTAATTTTGTTTTTTTTTAACTTTCAATCCTTATTTGGTGATTTATTTTTCTATTGCTTTTGTTCTACTTTAGGATCTAGAAGTACAAGATGCAATATTTATTATTTGAATTTCTTATTTTATACCACCGCCTCGTGAGTGTAGTATAAAATTTAAAAAGAAGTTAGGGGTGTAATTCATTAGTTCAAAGTGAAAGAAAAAGCGGTGAACTTAATGTTGTCGTGACGCAACATTATATCAGGCGCTTGTTGGAACAAAAAAAAACTAGAAGTGTAGATTTTTTTTTCATTTTATATTTTTTTATATAGTCTCATCTTTTATGTTGTTTTTATTTTTGCAGATTTAGGAAAAATTTGATAATTCAAATTTGAAGCTAAGGAACATGGTTGAGCTTAAGTATAGGATTCATACGACCCTCAGTGGAAATAAAAAAAATATGTTCCTAGCTAGACCAAGAATGGCCTAAGAGGTCATCTTTAATCCTCATTTTGCTTTGTTTATTACCTTAGGGATAAAGTATAATTTTAAATATGGGGTGGGATATCTTGCGAAGTATACTATAGGAATTTCTTTTATTTATTTAATTATTTTAAGTTGCAAATAAAGATAATGTTATTTTGAAAAATTTTCAAATAAATCTTTGTTCATTTTATTAAAATAACATTTGTTGGATTTTAGATTATTACTCTTTAGTAGAGCATAATTTATGAATTTTTAGATTTTTTTAATTTCTTTTCCAGGGTGGGCATCGAATCGAATAACTTTTACTTTAGAAATATGTTTTATTTTTTATTTTTAGGAAAGAAAAGAAAAGACTTTTTAGATTTGTTTGATTCTGTAACAATCCAGAAATCGAGGTCATGATGACACCTACCCTAGCCCATCCTTGGTAGGTAAATCAAAAGTCCACAATAAATACAAAATATGAAATAAAACAAATAAAGTAGTACGATACTTCTAGGACAAAGTCAGGCAATATTAATTATAAATCTATGTATAAATGAAATGCAACAAAATTTCAAAACATAGTATCATAAGTATTAAAAGCATCTACGACAACATTGAAGTATAATAATACATCACCATATACAAATACAAGTAAGGAGAAAAATAATAGTTGGAGGTTGGAACAGCGCTTGGGATGAAGAGCTCACAAGTACTCTGGATAAACACTCATGGTACGAATTAGCTACTGTGGGTTGCATTCATACTGGGATCTACACCAAAAGAGAATAGAAGTATAAGTAAATACGATTCACTTCCACTTAGTAGGTATTATATTCTGACTAAATGAAACAACATACTAAACAAGTAAAGAAAATTATGACTATTCTTCCACCTATATATAGAAAAGTTTTCAATGGTGGCTCAAACTGTATCTCCTAATAATTATACAAGTGTAAAATCTATATAAGAATAACTATACACAAATTTATAATATAAGTCTATATATACAATAACAAACACATAAATAGAAGTGCAAATAAGGCAATGCAATACAAATATGGTGGAATGGTAATGATGTTAGTCATCGTATGACAACTATTATATGGCCTTGTATACACCTTCCGATCATAAGCTTCTAGGACAAGATTCATGTGGGATTTACAATCCATCTACTCTAACAATCTTAATCAACCTTACTGACAAAGTCTTCAATCAAGGGTTTAATAAAGAGTTCATTTTATTTCAAAAATTAGTGTTTCTCTATTGTACCAATTTCTTGCATATGGATGAATGAAATTAGAATGTATGCTAATTGCTAATAAAGTATTATATATAATGAATCAAGTCAATGATGGTATCAAATGAGCTCAAATATCCATAATATGTCAATAAATCATGATGTAGACGATCACATCATGCCACAAGAATAAAGAGTAATGTAAGACATCACTAATATCAATTTAAACTCCCACTCAGTCATAACAATGAAAATAGATATCAAATAATGCTCAAACAAGAACAATATCAACCATGAATTAGGTATCAGCACAATAATCATTTCTCAAGTCAAATATAATTTTCACATAAACCCCCACTCGGGCATCACAACAATAATAGTCTCTCAAATGAACAATAATCTTCAATAGGCCCCCACAAGCACAATAATATAAATATCACAAAATACAATTATCATGATAATATCCCCAGCTCATTGCATGTTTTATATGAATGGTTAATTACCCAACTCAGTCTAAAGAAAGTTAAGTTATAATCTAAATCAAAAAATAAAATACAAGCCTGGATCATTCAACATACAGTCTTTCCTTTACGAGAAACTTTTAAATAAACCAAATCTAACAAAACATAATCTACATAATCAAAGGAGTCTAACAATACTCATATAAGCAACTTTTATTTTGGGTCCAAAAATATTTTAATGACCGAACCCGAAGGAAAAAAATTATTTAAGAACCAAGTTTTTCATAACTCAAGGACTCTAAACATCATAGCCCATAAAATATAAGTTGAAATCAATAGTAAAATCATTTTCTCTCTTTAGTGAGTAAAACACCCAAAACACTAATTTTAAAATTCAAATTTAAAGATGATTTAGTGAGATAACAATAAACAAGGATAGAATTTATATTTAGAAGCTTGCTCAAGTAAAATTTGATGCAAAATAGTCTTTGAAATAATCAAAATTGAGATCTCAAAGATTAAATATAGAAGAATAGAATAAAAGGTAAGAAAAATAAAATTATACTAGCGACATCTCCTAAGTGATAAAATATTTGTCTAAGAAACATTGCTTGAGCTAGAAGACCACCGCTAAAGTATTAGTCACTTGCCACACTAGTGACCACTAAGGTAACATATTTTCTATTATGGTGTCATCACCAAGGCAGAATAAGTATCTCTCATATGATGATGCTGGAAAGATGGCCTATGCTCAGGTGACCAAAAGGCCACTTAGGCAGTTGCACCAGAAACTAGATAAAATTGAAAAGTATAGGACTAAAATAACTCTGAATGGACCTTTGAAATTTTATAGGGAGATAATAAACATAATTTATCAAACCATCATATTATTTTAAAAAAATTATTTTGAATAAGTTTACACAGCAACCCCTTTAGGCTAAGTTTATCTAGTTTCTTGTTTAATAGGTCAAAAACAAAATAAAAAGGATCAAAACCTGGATATGCTATGATACTAATCCAACATTGAAATTTTGAATATAAAAGAACTAATAGAATCACCATTTTCCACCTGAATCACAAAATATTGATCAAAATCAAGCTAGTCAATTTTAAGGCTTCTCAAAATCATATAATCATTCAAATCTCTCTCGGATGTTTTGCGGATTATATCAACCAACTCACCAACTTATAAATAGAATATAACAAATATGGGGTAAGATGAAATGATCGAACATAGTAAAAAGTAAAATTCACCACAAGAATTGTTACAAATACTAGAAACTTAGGCTTGATCATGAGTAGCACGTACCTGTGAGCGCTTGAATATAAAATAAAGTAGCAGACTTTTTGACATCTAGGCTTATGATTGTAAATTTGTATATAACTTATTCTTATTTTATAATTTTCTATGACCCTATTTATCTTATAAATGGAATTGATCACTTTTCATTGATACTTGTGTCATGTGTGCTGAGAATTTTTTTTACATATATTGCATCTTAGTCTAGAACTTTCTCTGCATATTATTAAAGTGAAATAAAAAGTATTGATCTATGTAGAAGATGATAATAGACTTTCTTTCATATAACTTGTGATTTTAGTCTTTTTAGATATTATATCACTAGTTTTCCTCTTTGAGCTTGTTTTCTTTTGGTCGCTATAATTTTTTTTTGAATTCCTATTTTTTGCATCCTGCTTTCTTGAGCATTGCAGCATAGTCTGCATTGAAAATTTTAAATCTGAAAAAAGTGACCGGTGATTGATACAAATTTATAAAAGACCCTCTTTGAAAGAATGTAGTATTAAAAAAAAAGACATGCTTGAGAAAAAAATTAATTAGAATATTCTTGATATGATGAGAATACTAATAAAATCATTGATTAAGACAGGGATGAGCAAAATAAAGTGATGAGAATAATCAGACATGATATTCAAAAAGTATAAAATACATAGGGAAGTGTACGTTACTATTATATAACTTTTCTATCCATCACCTAGCTATCATTACAACTTGTTAAAGTCCTTTTTAATTCTATTTGATCATACTTAGTTAGTGGAATGTACATAATGAGAAAGCATGTGGTTCTTTATGGATACATTTGAATTTTTTTGTGAGTGTGAGAGTTATTATTTAGTTTTAAGTCCGTAATTTATATTCAATCATTAGAATTTAGTGTGTGGATTATTTCTTTTTATAAGGGTACTTGTTTCATGAAAGGTAGATGATGCTATTAGCTTTCTTTTATAAGGATAGGTAACACTAACAACAACATACCCAACATATTATCACAAAGTGTGATTTATGAAGGGTAAATTATTCTCAGTCCATACCATTACCTCTGAAAAATTAGAGAGGTTGTTTCCGATAGACCCCAGCTTCGAACAAATAACAATATATCAAGCAAATAAATATAAAAACAAACAAAAAAATGCGGTATCACACCACTACATAATAGGTAAGCAAGCTTAAATTTGATGAGTTAGAGTTCAATTTTGAATTTGAATGTTGGAGATTTGTTATTTATTTGTATTTCATGCATAATGATCAAAAAGTATACTTAATGTTATGAATTTTTATGTGGTCTTATTATTAGTATCACTAAAGTGGTGGCATTCCTAGACTTAATTAATTAACATCAGTTTTAATGATTGCTAGTGTACAAGCAAAGGTCTAAGTGTTAGATGTTGACGTTAGGATAAAATTACGTCGATTTAGTCATTATATTTCTCACATTTAATATTTTTATTTGTCCTATTGAGCATTAATTTTGTGGATTATTCTTAATATTATATATTTATGTGTAGGATTAAATTGGTGTAAAGATGAAGAAATTTGGAGCAAAAATAAATTAAAAAAGAGAAATCCTATAAGGAAATCAACCAAGCAGCCTAACAGATTAAATGAAAATGTAAAAGAGTAGCAGTAAAATGGTGAAAATTGTAAAGTGCTATTGTCTGTAGTGTACTCCGGGTGGAACCAAACCAATTGGGCTTTGGATTTTCAGTCTAGTGTAGACTCAATTACTTGAGGCTTTTTCCTACTTCAAATATTCCATAAGAATTATTTTTACCAAACTTGTGACCAAGAGAGAGTTAGTTGCGATTGTGGAGGCAAAAAAAACTAATTTATTCTTTTATTCTCCATATTTATTTAAGTTACACACTCTATAACCTTAGAAACGATTTGTTCCAAGTTACTTCACATTATTCTTTGATTTATGGAGATTCCACATACATTGATTCTTCGTTCTTGATAATAGAATTTACAAATTTCTTCTATTCATCATAAGTTATAATTCTAATTTCTTCTACAAATTTCTCTTACAAGCATGAATATCTAAATCTCATATCTAGGGTTGTGGAAAACATAATAAATTAACAAAATAGGTTAAAGTATGTAGTGATTCTTGAACGGTATTCTTGCATGTATTATTCTTCCCTTTGTATTGATCAATTTTAACAAGTCCATGCATTCAAACTTGCCTTATTTCTTACTTTATTGAACATAGGTTTAAAGATATGAAAAAAAGATTAACAACAGAAATTTGACATTATCATGTAACGACACTCTTAGTCGTTTGGTGAACTCTACAATATTATCCCTCTTCGTAGGGTGTATACATGATTTATGAATTATAGAAATGGGTAGTATCAATTCCGAAGCTGTTCAAAAGTGATTTGTGTTATTAGTTGAATTCTTGAGTTTAAATAAAGTTAATCTCAATCATGGTCAACTATTGGTCAAGACGGCCCTAGGTTAGTGTTTTAATAATTCCAATCGGTCCAGAACATACTTTTTGGTCAATTTACATATTTGATTTATTTCTATGGAGTTTCGAATAAATTTTGAAATTTTTTTGAAAATTTTGTCTACTTTAGATAATTAATTTAATTAGTGGTTTAATAGAAATAAGAGATAGAACTTAGATGTAGAATTGCGTTGTGTAGCGTAGATATGTCAAAGACAACTGAGAATTGCAAGTGGGAACTCCACCGCCAAGTGACCATTCACTATTAGGAATATATATCCTTAATATATTTTGTTGATGTGTAGTTCTTGTACAGACTAAAGGTGGGCCATTTCACGAGGAAATTGTTTGTCGTTGTACCGTTACAATTAAAGAGAATTAGTGGTGTATATTTACATATAAGGATAATGTGGGATAGCTAATTATTGGTAAGATAACATAATGATAATTTAAGGAAACTAATGAATGTAAAGTAATCATGAGGTAATGATTACAGTAGGATGGATAATCGTTGCTTAGTGATGACTGAATGGTTATTGTGTAATGGTTTTCGGTACATACAACAGTAATGCAGTTCTAATTTTCCTTTCTCACTTAGCTGTAAATTACCACACTTTCAATTAGTCAGGCTTTGGATAGATTTAGGTTTTAGGTTCACGATTCTTAGAGTACAGATTCTTAAAAGGATCACATAATGGCCCGTTTTAATTGAAATTTGATGAACTAGTATATAATCGAATAAAGATTATATATTTGAACATATTTTGATCATTCAAGAGCTATACAAAAAGGCAAGGTCCTGACAGATTATCTTGCATTTATATTCGTTGATTGTGGTAGGTTATGATTTAATTGGAGTTTAGACTCAATGTAATTATATGTATGCTCCTAAATTGGATGCTTGCTGATTGGTCTTCGTACATATTTGAATTTGATGATATTTGAATTATTGATCCTGGTATGAATAATTATTGAAAATCAAACTTCATCAAATTGCCTTATAAGTGTACTTGTAAATTTAGTACATCGTATTGTACCATGAGAGATAGTATGAACTTGATAGGATATACATAATATGGTTTTGGGGGATCGGGTATCCCACCAGTATGGTATATGGACTTAAATTGTTCCTTGCATGTCATGAATAGTTGGGCAAAAATTAATCTCTTGTCATGTGTGTACATATTAGTATTGGTTTTGAGAGATCATATGGTTAATTAGGTTAGTAAGTTGATAACGAGCTAATGGTATTCTAATTTTAAGATTGAGATGGACATAGCTTTTACTTATGATATTATTGTTGATTTCATGATTGTTTACGGTGTGGTTAATACCCTTGGTGATTACATAGCTTATTGTGGGCATTGTTTGCCTTGTCATTGATGTATTTTCCTAGTTCATTAAATACTTTTTGCATGTTTATTTCTATTTACTAGTTATTTGATTTATGTTGTACATATGTTATTAAATTGAGTTGGTTCATGATACCTACTAGTATACAGTAGCTTGTACTAATACTGCTATTACCCTGTAATTTTCTTTTGTTGAGTACGGAATGTGTTCTTGAGGCTCAAACATGACCTCAAATCTTGTATTTGATAGTTGATCTTGATCCAAGGGTGAGGATTCCATCTCCAGGCTGTCATGGATCATCATATTATTTTCTTGTACTTCTTTCGAGAAATGAGACATACTTTATTTTTCTTAATTTTGGATATCTCTTTTACACATGATTTTCATTTTAGAAGTTCTTATACAACGACTTTAGAGTCCTTGAAATTTTAATAGGCAGTTTGTTTGATCATTAATAATTATTAGTTTTGGATTTATTATTTTTAAGTTGGTTTTTATGATAACCTTATCTTAAAATTGACTAAATGATTGGGTAATGGATTGGGTTAGATGGTTCTCCCACAGAAAAATTAGTGTAGGTGCCACTCATGGTCATTTGGATCATGAGATATCAACCCTCTTCTAATAGTTTGAACTTTGTCTAGAGATTGCTATGAGATCAAAGGTAAGGGTTAAGATACAAACACTCATAGACTTATCTGGCGATTGAGTGATGTTCTTCTAATAGGGGAATCCATCCATTTAGATGAACCTAACTTACCAATTTTGCATGCTAGATATTTATATAGATCACTAGTATTCTACGTTTATTGAGTTATAAAATCATAGAAAGCACAATCCTAGTTCATTCTCTCTGATTGTTACAATATAAATTGATACTTTGCTACTTGTCACCTAACATGCAAATGGTTTGCTCGTTACTTTACATCCTCCTTTTGAAAATAATAGATTAATAGTTAAAACCACATTAACCTAACTTCTAGCAATATTTCTTATGGAATCAACTTCAACCTAGTTGTATTCTGTATTTAACTCAAGGACTATTTACTACTTAATTGCGGGGTGTAATTTAGGCAGCTTCTAATTTTAGGGTGATAACATAAAAGATCTAGGGGAGTAAATAGTTGATATATGAGGTATCACAAGTCCTTTTGGATGTGCATCATAGTATCAAATTACAATATTGAATGAATACTATCATGAAAGAAGTGGAGAAGAAGAAAGTTATAAAATAGCTAAATGTTGGTGTAATTTACCCCATCTCATAGATTCATTAGGTGAGTCTAGCATAATATGTTCCAAAGAAGGGTGGGATCATAGTGGTTCAAAATAAAAATGGAGAATTAGTACCCCAAAGAATAATTACAGGCAGCTAGATATTTATTGACTACAAAAATCTGAACACCACAACATGAAAGGGCCATTATCCTTTACTATTAGTAGATCAACTGGTTGGGCATATACTCTAGTTACAATTAAATCATGATTTCCCTAGAAGACTATGAGAAAAACACATTCATCTTTTCTAATAGTATGTTTAATTTTTAAAGAATGTCTTTTGTCCTACCTAATGAACCCAACACATTCCAAAGATGTATGATGGCAATCTTCACTAACATGATAGAAAAATATGTCAAAGTATTTATTGATTATTTCTCAATATTTGAAGATTTATTGGATGAGTGTTTAGACCATTTGGATGTAGTACTTGCAAAATGTAATGACTTTATTTTGTGAATTAGTCATATCTATGTGACTTGACCATTTTGCCCTCCCATGTGGCTGCTTTGTGATGAATCTGGGGTGTGGTGATGATTAGCATGATTTCTAATACATTTCAGTGTGATTTGTTTGAGTTTATGTTTTTTAAAGGTTAAAAAAGTCTTATAGTTGATTTTGGTTTATATTTATTATTTTGTGCATTGGATGGCAAAAGTGAGTGCGCCAGCAGATCTAGAACATCAAATTTGGATTGAAAACATGGTTGGTGTGATTTAAGGGCTTTGGTATCTCATCTAGATACTCAGTTTGAAAAAATATAAAATTAGGTCTCGAGGGTCAAATTTGTGAAAATGATGTTTTATTGAAAGTCTCATATCACCATTGAGTCCAGATCATTAAATTTTATATGGTAGCATAGTTCATTTGTATTCTCAAGATTTGTAAGAAATCTCGAGAGATCGACGAAGACTTATAATTCTCTAAGTCCTCAACTGATGCACCACTCAACTGGGTGCATCCTCTTGAGTGATACTTGGGTCACTTAAGAAGAGGCCGCTTAAGTGACCTCGATTAACCAGCTAAGTTTTGCTTAAAAGAGACCCTCTCCTCTTAAGAGAATATTTCTTAATGGCACTTGGTCCGCTTAAGTGTCACATGGCTGCTTAAGAAATGTATGCAGATTAGCGGGTACTATTTAAGCGGGTACTTGGCCGCTTAAGCGGTCCAGTGTCTTCTTAAGCGGCACTTGAATAATTTAAATACTCCTTTCTTGATTTTTCCACTATTTTTTTGGACTTGGAGCTTCGATTTTTAGAGTTTTTGAAATTTCATTCATTTTCAAGCTTGGATAAATTCTAAATTCGTATTTCAATTATTTTTTTCAAATCTTGTCATCTAAAGCTTGTTAAAACTCGATTCCAAAAGTGTAATTTGGTGATTTTGGCCCGGAAGGCCTTAATTAGTATTTCTTCAATTTAAACCCCAACCAGTTTTCATTTGTGTTTAATTCTATTGCTTCCTTTAATCATAGGTAATATATTTCTGAACTAAAATTTCACTTTTACATTTTTTTTTTTGAAAATCCATCTCGGTGGTCTATTTTGACCCCGTCTCAAAAATAGGCAATATGAGTATTGTTGTCTTCCTTTTGACATATAGATTTTATAGTTGCATGTTGTAGTTGATTTTGAGGTTGTTCGTGAGGAGAAAGCTTCATGATTGGAGGATTTTGGACTAGATTTTGCTCATTCGAGGTAGCTTATGGATTATCTTTCTTCAAAGTGGGATGGGTAGTTAATATTGATACAAAATAATGTTATGGGTATGGTTACTAATCATGAAAATGTTGTTATTACTATTTTGTGCACGTGTAGGAGTCTATGTTATTGTGAATTGTGGTTTGAGATATTAGTTTCTATGTGTGACTATGTGGGGGTCTTATATGACGTTGTTGGACTGATATTTATACTTTTTTGTATTCTTCTTGGTATAAATTGCCTATGTTGGGATTTATGTGGTATGAATGACATATTGTTGCATGTCTTACTCGATTGGTATATGGATTATATTAGATCATGGATGGTTGACTTATTGAGTTGATATTTAGCTCACATGATTGGTGTATTGGTTGGGTTTTGAAATTCTCATTTTGATTTGCTTGTGAGCGTTACATCCTCAAATCATATACATCTATAAGGCATTGATACCATTGTGGAAATACTATTTTTCTAACAGAAATATGTCATCTTTAAAAACCCTCTGCGGAAGATCATGTTCCAGAAAGGAGTTATGGATATTGGATTAGTATTGGCTATTGGATTGTGTATTTGTTGCGAACCCCCCATGGGTCTTACCTCGAGAGCATAGCTTTTTTAGTGCATACGGAGGTTGTGCGAGAACCTTGGACATATCACATCATCATCATCATCGTTATCATTGTCATTAAATTTCATACATTATGCACCTTCTTTATTTTACTCTTGTATTTAATTAAATGTCTATATATTCTATGTTTCTTTTCTATACTTGTTTTTCATATATGTGCTTATATTTAGAACTGTTAGTGAAGACGGTATGGGATACCATTTGGGACATTTTTTGGTTGCAGGTGATGTGCCTATAGTTTGTGTTTATATACTTTTCTTTCTACTTTTCTCAGTCGACCTATTATGCCTACCGAGTATAAGTTAACCGTACTCATATCTATTGTGCTCGTTTGGTGTAGATCCAAATACGAGTGTGCTACACGGTAGCTAATTTTTGGCGGTGCTTGGAGTATTTTTGTGGTAGCAGTCTCTCTATGCCTTAGAGTCTATCTTTTACCCCTTCTAAGCAAGTTTGTGTGTTGTTTTGTACTTAGATACGGAGTATGTTCCATTTTTGACTTTCAGTTGTATATTTTGACTTAGAGATGAACTTAGTTGGTTCTTACATTATGATACTGGATTTTAGGGTGATTTATGGTATCATTGTTATGTATTGTTTCGCTATTATTGTATAAGTCAGGTTCGACTTCATTTGAGAAGTCTTGCCTATGGACTTGATTTAATATTCTCATTCCATATTAGATTGGGTGATTGACTTACTTGTCAATGCTTGCCTTGACAAGTGCCATCATTGAGACCACCCGAACCGGTGCCTTATTGTAATGGGCATCTCAAATCCAAACGGGATAGGAGACCACTACCATAACCTAATCCAACCAACCAACATATATCCTACGCCAGATGAATTCTGAGCATATAACAAAATGACGTATTCAATAATATAGAGACCGTGGACAAGTCTATATCTTAGACCAAACTGACCAAGTCAATCCATCCAATAACCAACCAACCAAACCAAACATGATAACTCCATGTATGTAATATAAAAATTGTAATCGTTCTATACCCAAGTCCACAGTTGTCCATACAAAGTCTCTAAATCAAACCAAAGAGTATCTAGTAAGGACATACCCCTAGCTATAGAAAAAAAACCAAAGTCTATAGAAAGAAAAAAGTAAGTAAAGTAATTCATGACATGAAATAGATGCCTTCCGAACAGTTAAAGCTTACCACTTCAATCCAACACTGACTTTTCCCAAATCTAACAAATGAATAAGAGGAGTAGTATGGCCGGTTTCTGCATCGCGTAGGGATAAAACTACCCAAAAATGGGTTAGCAGATGAATGATAGAAACTACTGAAGATAAGGATAAATAATGCGAACCTTTAAAACCAAGTAAACTAACCATATGTTGATACACCCAAATTACAACTCTCGTTAGAAAGTGTGAGCGGTCTATGTCAAATATAGAACCCAACTAGGTTGGGGTCGAATCCCATAGGGAATACTATGTAAACTAAGTATTATGATTATTAATGAACTGTTGATCGAAGGTTCCAGAATAAAGGGGGTTTGTTTGGAACAATGCTTATTGCGTGTAACAAGTTGTATTCAAACTACTAAGTATTTCTGCAAGTTTAAATTCAATGAGAATAAGTAAACTAGGATTATGTTCACCAAGTTGTTAATGCAGTTATGGTTGTGAGCTATTCCAAATTCCAAGTTGACAATCTAAATTGTAAGGATAATTGAACTATTAAATTCTATCTATTTATTTCTTAACCTTAATAGATAGCTACCCTTTAATACATCTGAACTTAAAGAATATTGTATAATGTCCTATTGAATCCGCAAGTAGGTTGACCCTATTAAGGAATCAATCCACAATCCAAAGGTTAAAGCCCTTAAATTTCTTGTAAATCTTATCTTTTCCAACACATACTTTTCTACTCAAACAAGTGGTGTTCTTAGGCACACCCTTAGAGTTTGCAACCAAGAAAGGTCATTATTATGAAGAGGATATTATACAATATCAATTATCAGCAGAATTTGAGCATTCTCACAACCCTAATCAACAACTCACACCAAGGCTCCCATAACCCTAGTTATGGGAGTATTAGCCACACATCATAGAATAATAAGGCATCGTTGTATTTATCATAAATAATTTCAGAAATTACTTACAAAGATTCAAAGAATTGTTCTTGATCTCCAAATAAATAGTGAATAAAAATGATAGATCCCCTAGAGAATCAACTTGTTTCTCAGAGTAAAGAAACTAGGTTACTAAAAATGTTTAGTAGTTGAAAGATAGATCCAAGATACCTAATTAAACCCTAGACTAGGTATTTATGGGTTTCCAGGTAAAGGGGATTTAAAATTTGAACTGCAGATTGTCGCGTCATAGTTGACGGCCAAGTTGACAGCCCGTTAGTGGCCTGACGGTCTTTCACTTGGGCTATCACTTGGTCGTCCAGTTCTACACATTCTATCTCCTGTATGATGGATAAATTAATAGTTGGGCAATGGACTGACAGTCCATCACTTAGACCATCGCTTAATTCTAGATAGTCTGCATTCTGCTTGGTTTTGATGGCCAACTTAATGGCCCGTCAGTGTCCTGACGATCCGTCACTTTGACCATCAGTTGAGTCGTCCAGTTCTTCCTCTTTGCTTAGTGTTGATGGGAACCTTAACAGTTCATCATAGTGTTGACGTCCCATCAGTTAGATCGTCAAGGGCCTTTAGCTTGTACTTTTCCAAGTTATTCCTTGTTCTAAGTCTTTTATGTGAAATACAGTAAACCCAGCATCAAATACAATAATAGCTTCTTAAATACACATAATTATCCCTTGTAAAAGATGGAAAATATTTTTTCCAAAGCTGGAACATCAAAACCCTCCACTTAAGGCAATTGTTTGTCCTCAAGAAACTCAATACCATATCATATGAATAGGCCAGAAAAATGATGGACATTCAACCACTGAACAAAGCATCACACAACCTCTTAATTGTCACCTTACTTGTATAGTCTCAACATATCAGGATCCACAATTGACACTATTTTACAATTCGGCATACATATGTTCGTGGACACAACATCCCACAGAAGTCGGTAAAAACAAGTATAGCTCAGATTGTCCTCACAGTTAAAGAAGTCCACCACACTTTATTTATTTAATGCACAGACTATAAACTAAGACTCCCACTCCCACAAAAGTAGTTACAAACACAACATCTACCCATAAGCTTGCCCTTATCATCTAATGCCCTCCATGGTTGACTTGCAAAGATAAAATAGGACTTATAATGGCTTGTAATGATCCTTCAGTGCTAGGTGAGTAACGATTATGGGAAAGTGACTTAAAGTTTAGATTTCACTCTCTTTGACCTTGATTGCTATTCACCTTGACTATTTCTTTTCTAATTCACTTACAATCCATACTACTTATCCATAATTTCATAATAAACCCAGTTTTATTGGGGCTACATCAGCCACCCTCAATTTATGCTGATGATTTCAGTCGAGGTGCACCTTATCTAACCAGATCAGGGCCGGATGAGACATTTTATCTCAACTCCAAACCACTTACATTAGATGCTAACTTCCTAATAATAGCCACCCTCAACTTAGGCATTTTGCCTAAGTTAAGGTGCACGATATCCAATACTAGACCAGGGCATAAATTAGGTGCTAACATCCTAAAGAGAGTGAATCATAATTATTGGGTTTGAATAAACAATAGTGAAAGATTAAAAAGGGTTCAAAAAGGAAAATTATATCTTTTTGGTGGGGCTTTTATTGTTAAGTGGACTACCAACTGAAAGCAGCCTGCTATCTTATCCAATTAAATCAACCACAAAGTAACACAAATGAGCAGGGAAAAAACTATTTATACACCATGCAAGAACTTTATCAAAATACTCGCACACATAGACAATGAACTCATACTTGTTTTACATACTCTTGAATTTAAATCACATGATCATGCTTTCTTTATCTTAACACCCTAATTCCAATTATAGATTCATAATGGTTGCTCAACACGTATCAAGCAGCAAGAAAGCATTCTCATAAACAAGTAGTTCACAATATTGTACCACATTCATCATTCTTCCATACATACAAAGGGTGCTAAAAGAACAAAATATAACATATTTATGATCACTGAACAAAATTTACATCACGATGCACAAGAAACATAAATAGCAACCTATATATGCTGGTTCTACTAAATAGAACATAAGGGAAAAGAACACAAGCAACAAAAACCCCATGGTAACCAACAACACAAAAAGGACCTACCTCCACTAAACAAAAATGCTTTGTCCTCAAATGCATGAACAATATAGTACAAGGAAGTGAAATGCTTCCAAATACCCTTAGGATTGTGAGTCAGTCAAATTGGGAGAGGCTTCTTTGCCCTCAGGTGTAACATCAGTGACCCCAATGGTGGTTGGGGTGATCAAAATAGTTTCCTCCTCAATAGGGGGTATCATAATCGAAAACGGCTCTGGCATATGCCCCCATGCTGAGCTTAAACTAGTTAAAAATCCCACTACTTCATCAATGGACTTTTTCTTCCTTTTCTCTTCATCCTTCAATGATTTTATTATTGCTTTTCTTACGTTCCTTTCTTCAGGAATTTCATCCCTATGCCTCTTTCTTCTTTTAGATTTCTGGTCACCACTTTCATCAACTTTATTCCTCTTGTGTTTTAGTAGCCTACCCATTAGATCAATAAGTCCTTTATCTTCAAAACTGATTACTAATGCAGGAGAAAAAATATACTACAGTGGTTGTCTTTTTAGCTCAGCAATGTGAGCTTGTGCATGTCTGAACTCTTCTATGAACCTTGCAAATTCTGGAATAGATAGCTTATCCAACCAATTGTTGACATGCTCCTTTATGTCATCCATCCTGGCATGAATATTATGATATGGCTTGAGAGCTTCATCAATGATATAGAAAATGAATGGTTTGAACTCTTTTACCTAAGTATTTAGTTTCTTCTCAAACTTTTTATGGGATCTCACAGATTTGGTAAAGTTCTTTTGTGTCATTTGGTCTTTAGAATACTGAGGTGGGACAGATGTGGTGTCTGAATTTTCTCTCACCGGAGTCATCGATAGTAATCCTGTAGAAGTATCTAGTGGCATATAAGTAGTAATCTGTAGTGGCATACCTATGGGAACATCAGAAGTCTATGGAACTAGAGCAGTCTATGACTGGTTGGCAGGTGGATTATGAACGCGCATCTAATATTTTGAGTCATTCTTCATTCGCTCAATACACTACCATTTGACTTGCCCGAACCTCATTATCAACTCTCTTGAGTAAAGGAACATTAGCCTTCCTACCCAGTTTCATGATTAGAAATGAGAATAGTAAAGTGCTGGCTATTCTATGAACACAGGCAAGTAACTCATCAGTAATGATATGACCATAATTAATCTTCAGCCCATTGATCAAACCAACAATCAACATTGCCCTTTGAATCTCCAAGTTTGCATATCCACTCATCGGTGTCAACCTCAGCCATACAATCACCCACCAAAACTTTGCGCTAAAACTTAGGGATTATTTAGCAATACATTTCTTGTTATTGTGAAACCATGATGGATTTTCCTCATCTGGCAGGAGTCTAGCCAACAAAGTCCTTTGCTCTACTGTACTAAACATACAATGCTCAAGCTCTAAAATTGTAGCTGGTGGCCCATAGTCTGGACTAAACAACATCTGATTTAGAGTTTGCTTAGAAATGTAAATATTGACCCCTCTCATAGAAACCTACAACCTATTAAGAATGTCATTCATTTTGTTGCCTTTTATTGCACTCCTTCTCTAATAGCGCCAAGTAATTAGTGACGAAATCATGTATAGGATGAACCAGGAGGATTGCGCATCCAGCCCAACTCGTACTCATTAAACCTCCTTTCAATTTTTGAATACTCTTAAAGTTAGGATGTGATGATTTGGTGTTCTTTAGAGATGGGCTGTTTGATTGGTTTATTCATTGTTGGTTCAAGCCTATCAAAGAAGTGTTGTCGTGCTCTCTTAATCTACCACTGAGTGGATTCCCACATCTGAGGTTCCTTACTATTAATCACATTAGTGTCCTTAGTTTTTGACGCCTCTACATGGTCGCAATTTGATGTGTTAACCTATTCTTCATTGGGGCTGGAAGTAGTACTACTGCTGCTCTCACTCTCACTCGCCTCCTCATACTGGAAGAGTACTTGAGTCATTCTATCCCTTTGCCGAGTATAAAAAACGGGTGCTTTTTTACCCCAGGCTGGTTCACTTCTGCCCCTTGATTGTTGAGGACTACCACCACCTCATCGTGACGGTAGTTTCTGCATTATTTTGCCTTAACAGGGAGCAAAAAATTGATTGCTTATCAGAATTAGAAAGAAATAAAGCACATATTTGACTCGGAAAACAAGCTGATAGTCCGCCAAGATAGCGACAGTCCATCACCTTTACCGTTAAAGCTTAACTAGAGAAGAAATCTTTCAGAAGCCTGGTGAAGGTCAAGTTAATGGTCCATCAGAGGGTTGACGGTCTGTCAAGGCATAACCAAAAAGTAGTTTTTGATCATCTTTGGGGAAAACTTTTGTGATGGTCCGTCAAGTGGTTGAAGGTCTGTTAGTTTGGCCATCAACTATACTTTTCAACTTCTATTTTACTTTCGGAAACTTTTTAAACATTTGGCATGTATGGAATCATTAAGGATAACAATCATTTCATTGATTTTATATTTAAGCACTATTTTCACCACTTTTGGGTCATGGCTTACTCAGACTTTACCCAGATCAAAATTTACCAGTGTTCAACTTAGTATTAGCATAACAACAACAAAAAGAAAAAATTCTTTCAAAAATTATCATACTCTCATGCTAACATGTTCATTATTTCAAACAACAAATAAGAGTTACAGTCATACCTTACTTTTGAAGTATTATTCACTACTCTAAACTTGCAGAACTTGAAAATAACTAATAATTTATTTATTGCTTTCAAAGAGTGAGGATTTGCTTCATGAAATTGATGAGAACAATAGAGAATATCAGTTGTTTATATAGGAGAAAAAAAGAAGATGAAGAGTCCTGATAGAAGGTGAATGTTCTTTGGGAAAGTGAATGAAGAGGAATTTAAACCATAACAGGAGTTAAAAAGATTGAAATATGTGTGTAACTGTCTCCCATTATCCATTTAAATACCTTTCAGGTCGAGTCAAAATAAGTCAACATATATTGGGCAACCCGACACGATACTTTGAAAATCTAGGGTTTAACTAACAGTAAAACTGATGGTCCATCAGGTGACTGATGGTCCATTTGTTTCTCCGTAATTCCTTACCAGAACCTCAACCATCCTACTTCATCATGATTATGGACGTGACAGTCCATCAACTTGTTGATGGTTCATTAGAATGTTCGTCAGTTCTTATCCAGTAGCTCAGGTTAGTGGCTCCACGTTGACAGTTCAGTTGATGGTTCATTGAGCTGTTGATGGTCCGTCACTTTGTCTGTCGAGCCTTAAACAAAATGGAAAATTTCTCTCATGGCCTTGTCGGCTTCAGTGGCAGCTTATCTGATGGTTGACAGTCTGTCGGAGTCCCCGTGGCAAAGCTTCAACTTCCTTACTTCCTGTTACCCTGAATTCTTATTCCTACACTCTTCAACAACCACATCAAATTACACCAAAAAAAATATTTCTAACTATAATTAAAACGTCACATTGTGGGTTGCCTCCCACTAGTGCCTGATTTAACATCGTGGCATGACTCAGTGAACTTGATTACTCAGACTTCGTCGAGATAAACTATTCCTATGCATTTCACCAAATCCATTGGATTGATGTATAGCTTGACTTGCTGCCCGTTTACTTTGAAGTCACTTCCATCTTCATTTTCCAGTTTGACTACTCCAGATGTGTTGACCTGTTTGACTTTAAATAGGCCAGACCACTTAGACATGAGTTTACCTGGGAAGAGGTCTAATCTGGAGTTGAAGAGTAATACCCCATCGCCTATTTGAAAATCTTGCTTTTAAATACTTCGATCATGGTATTTATTCATTCTTTCTTTATACAAGTCCGCTCTCCCATAATCACTGAGATGGAATTCATCCATCAGATTCAGCTTTCACACCCTTAGCTTCGCTGTTACCTTCCAATTCAGATTCAACTGCTTAAGCGCCTACAATGATTTATGCTCCATCTCAATTAGCAAGTGGCATGACTTTTTGTAAACTAGATGATATGATGACATCCTAATATGTGTCTTGAAATCCATCTGGTATACCCACAAGGCATCATCAAGATTTTGAGTCCAATCTTCTACTAGCGTTCACTATTTTGGCCAAAATGTCTTTTATTTCCCGATTTGAGATCTCCACTTTCCCACTAGTTAATGAGTGATATGGAGTTTCTACCTTATGTTGTTTCACACCATATTTTTTCAAAGAATTCCAGCACATATTGTTAAAGAAATGGGATCACCCATAAGTTATGCTAGTCCGTGGTACCCCAAAACGAGAGAAGATGTTCTTCTTAAGAAAAGCCACCACTTTTTTCCCTTTGTTGTCATCCAAAAAAATAGCCTCAACCATTTGGCCACATAGTCCACAGAAACCAGGATATACTTTAGCCCATAGGAACTCACTAAAGGCCACACGAAATCAATGCCCCAAACATCAAATAATTCAATCTCTATTATTTTTGCTAGGGCATCTCATGGTATTTTGAGATCGAGCCTTGAGTTTGGTAGTAGACACATCTTCTTACAAACTTTTATTCATCCTTGAACAGGTTTGGCCAATAGTAGCCACTTTTCAACACTTTTCTTACCGTAAGATCACCTGCATGATATCCCTTAACTGGTGAAGCATGACAAGCTTCCAGATTATTCAACATATAGACTTTCAGGATGCATATTCGAATAATATTGTCAGCATAATGCCTAAAAAGGTAAAAATCATCCCAGAGTTATCTCGTGGCATCACAGTGAAATATCTTGTTCTGATGAAAAGAAAGAATATCTGGAATAATATCATTCAATACAAAGTTGGCTAAGTCCACGTACCAAGGAACCCTTTCGAGTACAGCAGTAAGGATTTCTTCATCAGGGAAAGCGTCATCGATGTCAAGCTTTTCTGTAGTGGCGATCTCTCTCTAGCCTGGATAGGTGGTCTGCAACTTTACTTTCACAACCTTTCCTGTCTTTGACCTCAATGTCAAATTCCTGCAGAAGTAACACCTATCTGATCAACCTTGGTTTGGCATCCTTCTTCGCCATTAAGTACCTCAAAGCCTCATGGTCTATATAAAACACCACATTGGTTCCCAAGAAGTGTGCCCGAAACTTCTCAAATGCATAGACAACAGCGAGAAGATCCTGCATAGTAACAATATAGTTTTTTTGTGCCCCATTCAATGACTTGCTCATGTAATAAATGGGATAAAATAGTTTCTCTTTATTTTGACCAAGTACATCCTTAAGTTCCACTCCACTCATGTTGCACATTATTTCTAATGGCCTAGACCATTATGGAGCAACAATAATTAGGGAAACCAGTAGCTACCTCTTAAGGAATTCAAATACCTTCTTACAACCATCATCAAATACAAACTTGGTCTCCTTCTCTAACAGTTTACAAAGTGGATTTGCAACCTTGGAGAAATCTTTAATGAACCTCCGATAGAATCGATCATGGCCAAGGAAACTACAGACTCCCTTCACTGAGATAGGAGGGGTTAGCTTATCTTTAACTTCAACTTAAACCCAGTCAACCTTAATCCCTTTTGCTGAAATCTGATGTCTAGAAATAATGCCCTTCTTCACCATGAAGTGGGATTTCTCCCATTTTACCACGATATTAAATTCCTCGCATCTTTGCAGTGCTCTACTCAAGTTTACCAAACATAATTCAAATGAATCACCCACTATAGAGAAATCATCCATGAACACTTCTAAGGTGTTGTCATCCATGTCGCAGAAAATCAACATCATGCACCGCTGGAATGTGGCCGGTGCATTACATAAATCGAACGAGCCATTTTTTAATCTTTTTTTAACCACTTCTTGCATCAGGGGTTTTAATCAGTGTCGATGCTCAATAGTTGGTATGGACTCTTCCTCTAGCTGGATTTTGTGGGTACAAATACTCGAAGGAATACCAATAATATCATCAATCATCCACATGATATCCCTTTTATACCTCCTAAGCACAGTGATAAGGGCCTTAACCTCCCACTCTCCTAAATCTGCTGCAATAATTACTGGTAAGGTATTTCCACTCCCCAAAAACATCGATGGATCCTCAATGAAAGGCTTAGTCAGTGGTGTTGTATGATTTTTTAGGTAAAAATCCATTTTCTTAGGGGCATGGTAATATGAACTCATTCAAGTTAGTGCACACATAGTCTCATTATATTCTTTGATGCCATCACTATCGAAGTTCATCAACACTGCAAACAGCGTTTCCACACCAAATCTCTCTTTAACCAGCACCTCTTGCTCATCTTCATAATATACATTAATGATTGAGAAGACACTCATTTCCTTTTGATGTTTCATTGACTAACAAACATCAAAACTGACCACTTCAACATTAAGCCTTAATTTTTGCTTATTGGTTTGCAAGTCAATCAATACGCTCTCGGATGTGAGAAAAAGTCTACCCAAGATTATGGGTACCTCAAAGTCCACCTCACATCCAGGATAATGAAGTCATCTTGGAAAATAAAATTCTCTTCTTTATCAAACACATCATACAATATCCCAAGCGGCCTTGTCACTGATCTATCTGCCATCAAAAGTCACTATTGGTAGGTGTAGGATCTCCCAAACGCAACTTCTTGAAAATTGTCAGTAGCATTAGATTAATACTCTCTGTAAATCACATAGAGACTTAGAAAAATTGAATGATCCGATGGTACACAGAACAATGAATGATCCCAGATCTACCTTCTTTTACCTTGAAGATATTATAGCAATAGCACTATAATGGTGAAGATTTTCTGCTAGTTTGTGGCTCATAGTCTGCCTCTTAGTCACAATATGCTTCATAAACTTAGCATAGCCCAACATTTGTTCTAGCACCTCAACAAAAGGCAGATTTACAGTCAATTGCTTTAGCATTGCCATAAATTGCAAAACCTTATGTTAACCGCCTTCTTCTGCACTCTGTGCAGGAATGTAGGAGGTATTTTTAGAATTTTGGTAACTACTATCTCTCCTTCACTCCCTTTGAGTTTCTCTAACTCATCAACTAGTTTCTGATTATGTGGAACTTTATTATTATATTGCTTCTCAGACTCCACTAGATGTTCTTCTTTTGCTACCACCTCCAACTTCACCATATTATCTATAAAAGGTTTGCCTCAAAAAGGGCTAGGTAACACTTTACCACTTATCATGGTTATATCAATGCAAGAATGATCATTCTTTGAATTTGGCACGGTATCACTCGACAACGTTTTGCTCTTTCTTTGATTGAATGTCACCGATAGTTGATTCATCTTCTACTCCAGTTGTTTAATGAAAGTATAATATGAGTCAACTAGTTGAATCATAGATAAAATATCACTCATCATCTCCCACACTCCAGCATCGATTGACTCTACCCATTTTACCAAATTGGCCATCATATTCTCTATCGACATCTTACTGAAACTAGTAGCAGCATTTTCATGATTCCAAAGAGGGACGTATAATCCACTCCTATCATTCTTATTTTTCCAACCACCCTGGTCATGATGATCTTTATAACTAGCTTTGTCATAATAATTTCGACCGTGATTCTCTTGGCTATTTTCTTGAAAACTCCCTTGATTATTCAAGTAGTTTGCCTCTTCCTCAGAATCTAATTTAGCTTCCCTACTTTGTGACCCAACATGTTTCACCCTTTCTATCTTTCTAGATAGTAAATGCTTTGTGAGAAAATCTATCTGGGTCTTCATATATGCCATATCCTGGTAACAGTTCTCTTCTCTCTTACGTTGTTCAGCGAACAACCTTCTAGACACAGTATTACTTGCTATGATAGAATCCATGGTATGCCAAGATTTACTTTTCTTGTTAAGAATTCCCAACATCTCTGCAGCCTTTGTAAAAGTAAGGTCCATGAATGATCCCCCTGTAACATTGTCCACAGTTGACTTTGCAATACAGTCAAAAGCCCTGTAGAATATTTCCATCAAATATTCGGCGGTCATCTTGTGATTAGAGTACTAAATCAACTTCTTCTTGAATCTCACCCAGGTTTCATGAAGGGCTTTATTCGTTAACTACCTAAAGTTACTAATCTCGTCCCTCAACTGTAACATACTGGAAGGCAAAAAGAACTTTTCTATGAAAGCTCTTTTCAATTACCTTTGGGTTTTTACTGAATCGAGAGTTAATTTATTCAGCTACAATATTGCCTCCCTAGATAGAGACAATGAGAATAACCACAAGTGGATTGCATTATTCCCTACTCTAGGATTATTAAAATATTTGCAGATGTTGATAAAGTTTGCTAGATGCATATTTGGGTCATCCCCTGGAAGTCCACCAAATATCCCTTTGAGGTTTAACAATTTATCATAGTGTTGGTGATGTTAAACTTCACACCTGGCGCTAATAGGGGTGGAATAATTGATCTTGTATCACTAGCTTCATCCAAATCAGTATCATCCTCTTCGTCAAATGCAAAATACACAGATGGTTGGCGGTTTGCTCTCCCTCTAACTAGCTGATTTCAATTTACTGGTGCAACTACATTCTTCGCACAACTCCAATTTGCAGGATGAATCAGATCATCACCCCCAGGATATCATCATCTGTAATAGACACCCGACCTGGTTTATCAATATTTTTCTGATTGAGTTGTTCATTAGCCAAGGCAGCTTATCTTTCAGCTTTTTGTTGATCTTCCATTTTACCAATTCATTGAGGTTCCGGATGAAATTGTATAGTGGTTCTCCTGAGCTCCTCGTATATAGCATGAAAAATTAAGATACTATAACGAACAAAAATAACAAATAAAAGTGAAATTAGGTAACTTTACCTAAGGTAAATTAACACTCTTAAACTTAATTGACAACCGATTTCCTTGGCAATGGCGCCAAAATTTGATATACCCAAATTACAACTCTTATTAAAAAATATAAGAGGTCGATGTCAAATATAAAACTCAATTAGGTTGGGGTCGAATCCCACAGGGAATACTGTGTAAACTAAGTGTTATGATTATTAATGGACTATTAATCGAACGTTCAAGATTAAGGGGGTTTGTTTGGTGACAATCCTTATTGCGTGTAACAAGTTGTATTCAAGCTACTGAGCATTTCTGCAAGTTTTAATTTAGTGAGAATAAGTAAACTAGGATTATGTTCACCAAGGTGTTAATGCAGTTAGGGTTATGATAACGCTCAACTTACACGTCAATTTAGTGTAAGGCAGTCGTCGTGAATATATTTACCCAACTTTTGGAGTCGGGGTCGATTCCAAAAGGGAACAATGTGAGTGGCGATTAAGTTAATTTGAAATTATAGCTACAAGTTGAATTCAAGCAAATGATACAAAAATATAAAATGGGGGGTTTTGGAGATTAGCCAATAAATTTTGTTCACATTAGCTTCATTGTTTGTAATCAATAGTTTATGGAAAACCAGAATTATATTTACTATGGGTTTTGGAAATTTATAGATGCTAACAATGATTCCAAATTCTCACAGTAAATAGGACAACAGATTATATTTATCGAAGTTATGCTAAATGTCTTTCGACCTACTTCTGTATTTAATTACCTAATCCTCTCAGACTTAGAAAGTTTATATTCACTAACCAGACTTTACCTCAGGTTAATTAACCTTGTTACAAAATCAATAATTAAATGGAAGCTTTTGGTGCTTCCAAGTCCCTGTCAATAATTCACTTCGTACTGTATTTGATTTCTTAGCTCAAGCAAATCAATGCAGGTGCTATCTATTATTTGCAACCAATAGACAATGATTGAAATCTTGGAATTATCAAGGAGTCCTAGTACCTTTTGAATGTTAAACACTTAGCATCTTACCAAAACTTAACCCATAGATCCCATAATTCGGGTTATAGGGGTTTAGCCACTCATAATGTGATGATCGAAACAACTAGATGAATTCATAATTTGAAAGATAAACTTACCACAAGATGAATAATAACTAGTGATTCTCAGATTAGATCACAATAGGAATCCCCGAAGTATTGATGGAAATCTCTTCAAAGTTAACTATTTTTCAAGCCTAGAAACTAGAGAGAAAAGTATCAAATACGTGTCTCCAAAATATGTTCGGCCCTCCTTAGAAAACCCTAAACAAGACTTTAAATAGTTCACCCTAATTATGGAAACAAAGTCACAGTTTAATAATTCCTCAAATTAGGCGACGACATTCATGTCAACTTATCAGGAACCTGACAATTTATCACAAATGAAGTAAGCTCCATCTTTAGTTTTAGCACTTCCTGCTTAAGGCTGACGATAAAATAAAATGACCTATCAGATCTTTGACGACTTATCACGGATGTCGTCACTTCTCTACCTCAGCTTCTATGTTCTGCCTTAGGCTAACGACAACTTTGACATCCTATAAACTTTTTGATGGCTTATCAGGAAATGTCGTCACAACTTTCAGCTGAGGTCCAATCTCTATCTAAGGCTGACGATGAAGCTGATAACTTATAACAGGGATGATGACTTATCAAAAATGTCGTCAGCCACACTTCTCTTCTATTTGCTTCCGATTTCGTAGTCAGCGACACTTCTCTTCTATTTGCTTCCGATTTCAACTCTTTTGCTTGCACATTGTTGGTTATCATGCATCTTGGCTTCTACTGCAAAATCAAAGATAAAACAATTAAAAATGACAAAAGTTGCTTAATACTTTGCAATTATTCTCAGTTAAAAGCCTCAAATGAGTTAGAATCTGCTCAGACATCAACAGCCTTAACTTAAAACAATTGCTTGTCCTCAAGCAACTCAAACACAACCAAGAGGATACAAAGTACATTCGACAGTCACATCAATATTATCTCAAAATATCTTCACCCTCTCTAAGGTTAGTCAATTCACGAACAATTGTGTATATTATTGAAGAACAATAATGCAACACACAGGAATAAAGATACGATATTAATTCAGCTATAACAACCATGGATTGACCAGTATTACACTATCTGAACAAGGTAGAAACTAGCAACATATCTGGTGTGCCCACACAACAAAGAAATCCCCCTTTTCTCATATCAACAATCATATATGTAACCATGGGGACAATCAAAAGACACTCACTCTCAGAATAAAGTTCCAACCAATAGATGCCGAATACCATAGGCTTGCCCTTATTTTCATTACCAAGATCTTCAGATAGGTCAGCTAGTATCACTATAGGTCTTCTCTTTGGCTTGTAATGTAGGCTAGGGGCTGGTACGATACTCGATGATATTTAAAGTGACTAAGCCTCCTTGACACTACACTAGCTTTTGCGGTCTCAGTAATTTACCATTTTATACTCTTCTCTTTTCTTTATCACACTTATTCTGGATGGGTGCGGTTCTTTTCTACAATCACTTCTTTTTTTTTCATAACTTTTCTTTTCTTATGCTTTTCCACCACACCTAACTTTTTATTCTTTTTTTTTACTCTACCTTTCTTGATACTCATTTTACATCACACACCCCTATGATAACCACCCTCAACTTAGGCCATTTGCCTAAGTCAAGAGGGACAGTGTCCAAGGAGGACCAGGGCCAAAGTAGGTTCATTATGATATAAAAATGGGATGGTGATAGGTATTGTAAAAAGAAATAGGCTACTCAGGCTCAAAATAGGGATCAAGGGATTTTATGCATACAGGGAAGATTATTTAGGCTAAATTGAGCTAATATCAAAATGGCCTATGATCCTTTTCTAACCCCTGTTCTTTAACCTAGGTAAGACTAACCGGGCAAGTTCTGAATTCAATATACAAAGGGAACTAAGTAGAATCTCAGACGCATATGGCACACAATTATATCACAAGTTACTACTTGTCCAATTCATGCAATTGTTTAGAAATGGTTATCAAGGCACTCGAACTAATACCATACAAAGATACACAGTGGTCACAATTAGATGCGAATCACACAGTTAAAGAATTAGACTACTAGAGAGGTGTTCACAACATAACAAAACCATGTTAACTACCTTAGGTACTTGTGTTTATCCTAATCAACTACAAAATGTTACAACAAATCACAATACGCATAAACATACTGGCTCTACTAGAAATAAGAATTCGGGGAAAAGAGGCACGACAACAAAAATCCCAAGAGGACATCAACACCCACAAGTAGTCCCACCCTTAACTTAAAATCATGCAATGTCCCTAATGTGTCAAACCAAACAAGGGAGTTATAAACATACCTGTGGCACCATGGGTGTAAAGATCTGATGTCAATCACATAATATGAATACAAACAATAAAATACCTTGGGTTGCCTCCCAAGCAGTGCCTGATTTAATGTCGCGGCATGACTAGGTTATCTTGAATACTAAAAATTCATCAAGATATCTTGAAAGTGATTCATCCTTTATCCCTCCACTTAGACGATTTGAATTATCAGTCACTTTTTTGATCTTTACTTCTTTTAGGTCCATTGGGAAAAGGTGAGGGTATGATAAGGAATGTTCTATCATGCCACTTCGAAAACTTGAACCCCTTGCCTAATTTTGCATCAAAATTTTGTGTGGGCTCATTGGGAAGCAGTGAGGATCTTAAAAAGCCACTAAATGCACATCGATTTTTAGGCTGCTTGACTATTATGATTGGGGTTGTGGTATACCCTTTTGGAAAGATAAACTCCAAAATGTAAGAATTTTCCTCCTCATTTTCAAAATTCATCATTTGCTTGGTTGATTCGACTCTCATCACATCCACCAGGAATAATGTTGAAAAGTTGTTTGAATGAGGACATACTCTTACTTTCGGAGTAGCATCCCTATTAGTATCTCTACCCTAAAATGGACTAGAGTGTTCAAAAGGATTGTGCTTGATTTTTTCTTTTGCTTCTAGCACCATTTCTCCAATCTTGGCATCATCCCTCATGGTTGGTTTGGTTGGTTGGGAAATATCCAAGGGTTGATCAACATCAATCTCATCATCAGAATAGGATTCTTGCTCCCCATATTCTCACTCGTCAATTATTCTAAATGATTCCACAGACAAGATATCATCTAAGTATATTGTAGAAGAGTTCTTTGGATGATTGACCTCGATATCTATCTCCCATATCCTTTCTCTTTCCTTGTTAAATGCCCTAATGTATTGATGTATATCACATATGATATATTAGTTGAAGCATAGCTTCAATGCCACTCTTTTTGGTGCTGCATTCTTCCTTTTCTTGATCATAAGACCTATCAAACTCAACAGAAGAACTAGAATTTGGGTTAGCGCAATAGGGGGAAGGGATATTTGGGTAATCACTCCAATGTCCATCTTGACCACCACATAAAGAACAATCATACTCCCGGTAATATGGAGATGGTGCATACATCTCTCTCCTGGGAGCATATCTATAATTTTGCCAAAAGTGAGGTCCATCATAATATGGACATGGATCATCAATATAAGATTTCCAATCACCAATCTCACGTTCATTCCATGATGCCATAGTAATAAGTAAACTAAAAGAAAAATCTACCTAATACAAGGAATTAAAAAAAAACTAAAAACAAAAATTTACAAGTTTGAATTCAAGCAAGTAGGCTAAAATTCCAAACCAACTCAATACGCTAAATTGTTCCTCAACAACGGCGCCATTTTTGATGACGCTCAGCTTACACGTCAAATTAGTGCAAGTCAATATTCGTCAATATATTTACCCAACTTTTGGAGTCGGGATCAAATCCACAGGGAACAATGTGAGTAGCGATTAAACTAATTTGAAACTATAGCTACAAGTTGAATTCAAACAGATGATACAAAAAGATAAAATGGGGGGTTTTGGAGATTAGCCAATAAATGTTGGTCACTTTAGCTTCAGTGTTTGTAATCAAGAGTTTGTGTAAAACAAGAATTATGTTCACTATGGGTTTTGGTACTTGACAGATGCTAATAGTGATTCATGATTCTCACAGTAAATAGGACAACAAATTATCTTTATCGAAGTTATGACTAAATGTGTCTCAAACTACTTACGTATTTAATTACCTAATCCTCTCGGACTTAGGGAATTTATATTCACTGACCAGACTTTACCTCAGGTTAATCAACCTTGTTACAACGTCAGTTATTAAATAGAAGTTTTAGTTCTTCCAAGTCCTTGTCAATAATTCACTTCCTACTGTATTTGATTTCTTAGCTCAGGCAAATCAAAGTAGGTGCTATCTATCGTTTGCAACTAATAGACAATGATTAAAATCTTGGAATTATCAAGGAGTCCTATTATCTTTTGAATGTTAAACACGTACCATCTTACCAAAACTTAACCTATAGATCCCATAATTCGGGTTAGAGGGGTTTAGCCACTTATATTGTAATGATCAGAACAACTAGATGAATTCATAATTTGAAAGATAAACTTACCATAAGATGAATATTAACTAGTGATTCTCAGATTAGGTCACAATAGGAATCCCCAAAGTATTGATGGAAATCTCTTCAAAGTTAATTGTTTTTCAAGCCAAGAAACTAGAGAAAAAGTATCAAATACGTGTCTCCAAATGATGGTCGGTCCTCCTTAGAAAATCCTAAACAAGACTTTAAATATTTCACCCTAATTATGAAAAAAAAATCATAGAGTTTAATAATTCCTCGAATTAGGCAACGACATTCGTGACAACTTATTAGGAACCTGAAGACTTATCACAAATGTCGTCAGCTCTCTCTTCAGTTTGAGCGCTTCCTGTTTAAGGCTGACAATAAAACATGATGACCTATCAGATCTTTGATGACTTATCATGGATGCTGTCACTTTTCTACCTTAGCTCCCATGTTCTACCTTAGGCTGATGGCAACTTTGACGTCCTATCAACTCGTTGACGAATTATTAGAAAATGTCATCACAACTTTCAGTTGAGGTCCATTCTCTGTCTAAGGCTGATGATGAAGCTGATAACTTTTCATAGGGCTAACGACTTATCAGTAATGTAGTCTGCCACACTTCTCTTCTATTTGCTTCTAATTTCAACTCTTTTGCTTCCATTGTTGTTGGTTCTCATGCATCTTGGCTTCTACTGTAAAATCAAAGATAAAAAAATCAAAAATGTCAAAAGTTTCTTAAGACTTTGCAATTATTCTCAGTTAAAAGCCTCAAATATGTTAGCATCTACTCACACATCAGGTTGTGAGCTATTCGAAATTCCAAGTTGTCAATCTCAATTGTAAGGTTAATTGAACTTTTAAATTCAATCCATTTGTTTCTCAACCTTAATAAATAGATACCCTTTAATTAGTCCTAACATAAAGAATGTTGTATAATGTCCAATTGAATCCTCAAGTGGGTTGACCCTGTTAAGGCATCAATCCATAATCCAAAGGTTAATGCCCTTAAATTTCTTGTAAATCTCCTCCTTTCCCAATACACAATTTTTTACTCAAACAAGTGGTGTTCTTGGGCACACCCTTCGAGTTTGCAACCAAGAAAGGTCATTATTATGAAGAGGAGACAATACAATATCATTTATCTATAGAATTTGGGCATTCTCACAACGCCACTCAACAACTCACACTAAGGATCCCATAACCCTAGTTATGGGAGTATTAGCCACACATCTTAAAAGAATAAGGCATCATTGTATTTATCATAAATAATTTTAGAAATCACTTACAAAGATTCAAAGAATTGTTCTTGATCTCCAAATAAATAGATAATAAAAATGATAAGATCCCCTAGAGTATCAACTTGTTTCTCAGAGTGAAGAAAATAGGTTACAAAAAATGTTCAATAGTTGAAAGATAGATCTAAGATACCTATTTAAACCCTAGACTAGGTATTTATGGGTTTCCAGGTAAAAGGGATTTAAAATTCAAATTGTAGATTGTCGTGTCACGGTTGACAGCCAAGTTGATGGCCTATCAGTGGCATGACGGTTCGTCATTGTACTATCACTTGGACTTCCAGTTCCTAATATTCTATCTTGTGTCTGTTGGCCAAAGTGATAGTCCGTCAATGACCGACGTTCCTTCTCCTGGACCGTCGCTCAATTCCAGATGGTATGCATTTTGCTTGAATCTGTAGGCCAAGTTAATGGCCTGTCAGTGTCCTGATGGTCCGTCGCGTGAGTCATCCAATTCTTCCTCTCTGCTTAGTGTTGACGAGCACCCTGATGGTTTATCACAGTGTTGAAGGCCCATCAGTTAGACCGTCAAGGGCCTTTAGCTTGTACGTTTCCAAGTTTTTTCTTTTTCTAAGTCTTTTACTTGAAATACACTAAAACCCAGCATCAAATGCACTAATAGTTGCTTAAACACACACAATTATCCCTTGTAAAAGATGTAAAATGTTTCGTCCAAAGATGGAACATCATATGCATTCACAACCATATATATATATGTATATATCCATGCTTGGGGACTTATACTTTCCCTCCCAAAACCTCAGTTCTAGAAATTACACCAAAATCTCCCCCACTTAGGGACTTCTACATTCCCCTATTTCCTAACATCACTACACCTCTAAATCTACAACCATTCTAGCATAAGAAAGTTCATTAAGGAACTAAAGCAAAAGAATTACTCATGCTACTCAAAGCGAGACCTCCAAAATGAGATGCAGTACAATAAGCATGAAGTACTTTATAACAACAATTTGGGTCATGAATGATGAATTATTTTGACAAAACCATACCATAGTAGGAGTGATTAAAAGTAGACATTGAAAGACACACGACCACATACATCATAGGTAATGCAATGTAATATCAAGATTCATATCCAAGGAACAAGGCTTATGAAGAATTTAAACCTTAGGCATAAGCGCTATTAGAATGTATGCCATACTAATAAGGTACTCTTTTAATCGAGATAAGAGAAAATCACTATAATATGCACCCCGACCTTCTCTAGAAGTCCACCGCTAGAAGAAGATTTTAGATTAACCCTCGAACTTCATCGTGTTACACCTCCAGTACAATACTTCACTCTAATGGGTATCATCAAGGATGATCACTAGGTTCTCTTTGTTCTCCTACCTAAACCTCATTCATCCAAATGCCACCTAGAGCGCAGGATAGTCACACAAACTCCACGCTCTAACCCATCCAGTGACTTAACCCCTAATCTATCGGTTCAACCTAAACCTTTTGCCTAAATATCATAACCTTCCCACTATTATATTCCCTGAGCCATCAAATTCACCCCTTCCAAACACCACATCCAACTTACAATTCTATCTCCACAATCCTCGGATTGCTATCCCTGAGCTAACATACTCCTATACTAAAATCAATACCTAGATTCAAACCTAGCTTTTATAAACCACCATGCAGTACTAACAAAGTACCCCATATAAATAATCATACATGGTCTATCCAATAAAGGGGACACTCTATATACCTTATTCACCCACCGACAACCTGTGAATTTCCAAGGTAAAACCACCCCCTTCCCCCTTATGCATAAAACAAAGGAAACACTTCATGAAGAACCACTAGGACAGATAAAACCCTTTTCTAAAAGATCCCATAATTGCACATTAATCTCCTTTAATCCATCTGGAATCATTTTACAAATAAAGAATAGAAATTGGACAAGCATATGAAACAAGACCAATTCAAATCTCAATCTCCCAATTAGAAGGACATTATGAGGGTCACCAAAAAGAACTCAAGAAAACTCATCATTATCGAAACCGAATGCAAAGAAGGACCTTTTGAGTTAGAATCTTTTAGCCCAGACCAAATGATAATAGAAACACCCCTTGGAGATTAATATTTGAGCTATAAGATATAATATAACCTTTCTATTGATAGCCAGGGGATCATCCACTAATCCTATAACCAACACATCAAGGAGCCTAAAGCAACCTTACGGGTTCGACAGTTTAATGATGCATAACACAAGTGTAACCAATCCATACCCAGAATGACACTGAAATCCACCAAGTCAACCAAATCCACAGAAGCCCCTTTTCTACCAACAAAACACACACCCCCCTATAGACCCTTTTGGCAATCACCGAGTTACCTATCAAGCGTAGAAACAGAAAAAGAGGCCAACCTTAGGACCAATTCCAAAACACAGCCACAAATAGGGTCACATAAGAGAGAGAGGACCCTAAACTAAGTAAATAATACACAATATGGGAAAAGAGTTTGCACCATACCAGTGTCAGCATCAGATGATGCCTTAAATTCCTAAGGGATAGTTACAGCATTGAGATGATCCCAACTAGTGTCGAAGCCAAAAGTAGAACCTCTTTGTGCAAGAGCTAGAGAAGTGGCAACTGACATCATATTTACCTAAGAAGCAATCATTATGATATACTCTTGCTAGATATGAAACAACTGGCCATAATTAAAAAAATGATTCCTCCCTTCTTCAAAATAACTATGGGTGACCGGCCATAAAATTTACATAGAGGGTAGGGTGGTATGGATTAGGGCCTATCAGCTCGTGATTGCGCACTTTGTGCCATAGAAGGATTACCAATCTAAAAATATCTTTCTTTCAACGACTTCGGGTAGGGAGAAATAGCCTCAGAATATGCATTAGGACCCATCTAATTATTTCTCTAAGACCACATACCACAATACTGTTGGCCTCCCCTTTGTTTAGAAAACTGATACTTTTTACTCTGCCTATTTCTCTTCCTTACCTTATTCTCCCCCGTATCAATTGGACTGGACTGTGTGACATTGTTATCACTATCTAGGAACATACAAACTTGACACTGGTAATCTCTCCCTGAGTAATTGAATATGAGTTCCACCTTCTAAAATGGGGTCAATGGATATCGTTGAAATTCAATGGGGAAAATCCAAAACTACAACCCTTGATCGGGTCTATGGCCATTAGTTGGATGAAACCCATCCATATCATTCTCAAGTGGGACAGGTGAGTTTCCATGAACTTTATATCATTGAGAGGAAATAATCTGAAAAGGTGAACCGAAGAAGATTTAGGGAAGAGTTCAAGAACTTACACTCCATAGCCCAAAAATAGAAAAATAAGAAAGTGAAATATTCTTAAATGCCTTGTTGCCTCCTGATTATAAGTGTGGTGCACAACTTACCCATAAGAAAGAATCTACTCGACACGAATTAGTGGACATTCCATGACACTAAAACCTAGGCTCTGATTCCAACTTGACACAACCCAAACCAGGGCCATATCGTAATGGAAATCTCAAGTCCAACCAGGACCGGAGACCACCCCCATAACCCAATTCAATGATCTAACATATATCCTACATTGGATGAATTCTAAATATATAATAAATGACATATTCAATAACATAATGATTGTGAGATAATTCTATCTCCGAGAACAATATGACTAAAGTCAATCCATCCAATAAGAAACCAACCAAGCCAAACACGATAACTCAATGTATATAATATAAAAATCATAACCGTTCTTTACCTAAGTCCACAGTTATACATACAAAGCCTCTAAACAAAACCAAAGAGTATCTAGTCAGGATATGCCCCAGACCATAGCCAAAAACCAAAGTCTATAGAAAGACAAAAGTAAGTAAAGTAATCCATGTCATGAAATGAATTCCTTCCAAACTATTAAAGCTCACCACTTTAATCCAACACCGATTGTTCCTGAATTCAATCAATTAATACAGCCGCTCGATGATGGGTTAGCAGATTAATTCTAGCAAGTACTCAAGATAAGGATAAAATAATGCCTACCTTTAAAATCAAGTAAACCAACCATATGCATTCACAACCACACATATATATGTATATATCAATGACAATAAAGGGAACCGAGTTTAGCATGCCTTTAAAACCATTAACCTAGGTATGTGTAGTGCAACTATCATAATCCACCCATGGGCTATATGGGTCTAGTGTCACCCCTCGTATAGGACCCGATTAGTGTAGCCCTACTAACCGAAAATTCCATAGGAGTAGGGGATTCTCGTGTACCCTTTGCTCTCTATGATACATATATACAATTATTAAGGGATTCCCATGTACCCCTCAAGTATAGGGTTACCTTGTCCAATCCCCATGTCGGCAAACATGACCATTACTCCATAACCAAACCATTATTCCATTTATTATTAACCATGGCTATTATTAGTGTTATCATCATACCGACTATAGCTTGCAAGTAATGTCTTTAGCCAACCTTAGGGGATTACCATGTTCCCCATAGGTTACATTATTAAATTTACCTTGTATCCCTTAAGTACATCATTATTAGGATTACTTGAGGGATTCTTGTATACCCCACAAGTATATCATTATTAAGCTTTGATTGAGGGATTCCCTTGTACCCCACATGACATTTATCATTCAAACCATTTTCATTATGCCTTTACTTAAGGGATTCTTGTGTACCCCACAAGTCTACCATTATTAAGCTTTACTTGGGGGATTCCCTTGTACCCCACAATATATTTATCATTCAAACCATTTTCATTATGCATTCACTTGGGGGATTCCTGTGTACCTTATAAGTTTTTCATTTAAAATAATTTCATAGCCATAAAGGCCTTACCATTTAACCATGCCAAACCATGCATCCATTCAAAACCATTCAAAATATTTTAGCCATTAAAAGCCGTTCAAACTACTATAAAAATATTTAAACCCATGCAAAATCTATTCAAACAAATTTAGGGTTCCATTACCAAACAATCCCATGCAATAGCTCCAATGAAAGTTCAATAATAGAGTAAAATGTTCTCATAGGCATTTATTAAACATGTTGAGGGCAAAACTTTACCAAGACCAAAATCAAAGCATGAACCATCAAGTTTAGGATTAACCATATCCCATTTGTTAAACCACACCAACAAGAATCCACATGTTCAAACTATCGCTAAAAGCATGTGAAAACATAGTTTAAGCCAGTATTAAACAATGCCCATCATTATGCATCAAAACCTTTTACATTGGTTTTCAAAACCATAATTTATGATCCACAATCAATATTTAAGACACATTAAAACATTCCTTTAATTGGAACTAACAATGAGGGAGGAAGTAACTTGCCTTATAAAACATGATTCACGGAAAGAACTTGTCCCCTTTAGTCTCTAAATGAACACCTCTTGAAACCCTAGCCTCTAATCTTCAAAAGAGAGTTAGGGAGTGTTTTTGGAATATTTTGATCTTTCAATGAGTGTTATGAGAGGCCACAAAATGATATATAACATGGAGACATAAGGGTTTTGTGGTGGGAAATATCCAGACTATCCTTAGCTGAAAACCAACTCACAGGAGGATACGACCACCCCTCTTAGTCGTACCCTAAGGTACGAGTGGTGTCCTAACTCTTACCCTACACCCTATATTAGTCCCCTATAGTAACCCTTATATGACCTCCTAGGTCTAGATCTTACCTTAAGGTATGGATATTACCCTAAAATTTTACCTTTAACAGATTCAAATAGACCAAACTTTGGCTATCATATGACTTAGCATTATATATCTCATATCCTACCATATTACTAGTATTATGCTTAGCCATATCTTGGACAAAAACCAACCCAAGAAACACTGCCTAAAAAATGAGAGAGGGTCCATAGTTGTACCCTAGCATGCGACTTGTATGCATGAGTAATACGTTGCCCAGAATGCCCAAAACTCAAGAAATTTTGCAAGTGCCAAGGTTTAAGGTGTTTCAATCATGACATTAGATTTTCGTTTAGGGAATAAAGTGTGTAAAGACTAAAATGGTGTTACATTGGGAGAAGTACCATTTCATAGTTTTTAGGACTTATGATTGGGCATAAGATTTCATGGGTAGGGATTGAGGTGGAAAAGGAAAAGGTAGAAACTATTAAGAAATTTCCACCTCCCTTATCAAAAAAATATGTGTAGATTCATAGGCCTTTAGTTTAGATGCACATTTCTAGAGCAAAATATGCTCATTCCTCTACATTCGACTCGACGCTGCATACCCCTTGTTTTATAGGAACCTTCTATTAAATGAGGCCTATTCCTAATGGGATAGGGGTGTTTTGTTCCGACACTACGAATACCCTTAGGGACAAATTTAAAGGATATCATATGTTTTGGTAGATAACGCGAGGAGAGAATAAGAAAACACTAGCGTTCTTATTTTTTTACTCATTTACTCTTTAATTTTGCATGAATTACATAGAGCTTTATGATTTTAGTGAGAACGTGAGTGGCTAAAAACCTTTTCTTGTGGCTACAGTAAAAAACCATGATATTGTAGTAGATAATTAAATTAATAAAGTTTATTTCTCATATGATTGTTCTTATATTTTTGTGCTTATTATTTGAATGCTCCAAAACTAGTAGGATAAATGTATAATCCCAAAGTGAAAATAACAAGGAAATTAATGATAGAACGAATAATAGGTGGTAAGATCTTCTCTTTAGTAACATAAAGAATTGAATTGTGGTGAAGATATGAATATACCTAGGTTTCTATATTGACCCTCCATCTTATTTTCTCAAGTTCTATGCATTTCTAGTACTTTAAGCCTTCACATAGTAGCTACATATTGTTTATAACTTTCCAGATCTGTCGATTCAATTATCAGATAGTTTATTGGTATTTTAAGCTTATTTTTATATTTTGGAGCTTTTTCTATTAAGAAATTAGTCGTGGACCAAAAATCCAAGAAAAAGACCTCAGATGTGAAATTTGACAATGGCATCAGCTCTAGAACATTGATTTTAGTATTAGTTTAGGTCCCAAGACTTTTGAACTCATTTTAGACTATTTGGTTTATTTAATGAGAAATGGAACTAGTCTTGGAACCCACATTTCATCTAAATAATATTGGATGAAAATGTTGATGGTTCTATTGAGTTTAGAATGTCAAATTTTGTATGGTAGAATTGTTTGTTTTCATGCATGGAGTTCCAAACAAATCTATAGAACCTATCACCATCCGTTTGGACTTAGGAAAATTATTTGTTTACCAACATTTGGTTCAGGCCTACCTTGTTCTTTGTAATGGTGGGTTTCAGGACATATTCATGAAGAGTGAAACTCTTGACTATTGTGATCACGATGAGGAGTAAATACGGACCAATTCATCCCCTTATTTGCATTCACGACACTTGTTGGTTTTGCAATAGCCTAACTTACTAAGCCTTAATGTTCACTATACATCCTTTGCATTTTCTATGAACAACTCTTTCGTACATTATGATCGTAGCCAAGGGTCCTCATGATTTTGATGAGTAACCCCTAGGCCTATATATTATTGTCTTCCTAATTTTTTTCCTTATTCTTGACCCTAAATTTGCCATTTATAGTCCTTAGAGCTTAGAAAATTATGGAAAATAATTGATTGTGGCTAGGTATATTTAGAATATGATGAAGTGATTATTTTCCATTAATTTCTTTATAAATTCTTGGGTCGAATCTTCCATTTCATTCTTGTATTATCTTTTATTTTAGCCATATCTCTGAGCTGACTTGAGACCCTATTTGTAGTTCATTCATGCTCAACTTTGAGCACATATTTGATGATTTGGAAAGGACCTTGTGTTGGGTTCTTTGGATTTTTGTTAGGGAGCCCACATACTTATTTTTGACCTATTTTGGGCCCATGGTTTTGTACAATAATATGGGTATTATTTTACTCCTATTAATATGTACATGGTTAAATTGATAATGTGACATCATTTTTCATATCATGGAGAGCAATAATTTATGGACGGTTGAAGAATGCAGTTCAACATCGAGGTAGTCTTTGGACTTCTTTTTTCTATGAAATTTTTAGAGTATAGGCTACATGCTAGGAAAGGATGAAATGATATGTTTATGACTAGTATATCATGACTTACATTATTTGGGGAATTTAGGGTAGAAATGTCACCCAAACCTTAGTCTATGATGTTTGTTATGGCCACAAAATCCTATTAATTGAGATTATAAGAATGTTAACCATTGTTTGATATTAAGGACCATTTAGTACCACTTGACTTAGTGAGTTGGATGATATTTTATTGATTAGATCCATTAGTGACATTATGCCATTATTTACTATAGTTTCCTGAGTTATGAGGCGTTATTATGTTCATTTTATATTATTGGATATAAGGTCATGGTTATGATACCAGTTGGACTCAAGGAAAGTTTTCTATCTTTATAAAGGACATGATTCTAGTTACTAGACTCTTTGATGCTTATGATTGTATTGTTAGATATTCGCGGTGCCATTCATACTTTTAGGTGATTTCATGCTCACTTAGTGGTACAATCCAAATGAAACCCACGATTTTACTATTGTTTTCTAAAAAGGGAATTATTCCAACACTTCAGTTTTAAAATGAATTCTTTTATAATGGAAATCGTACCACCTTATATAATTTGTTATCAGCTTTTAGAACTAAATGTGTTAATTTGGAAATTAGATCGAGGTTGATCATGGACCATTATTTATCCACTCTTTAACCACTACTATTTATTTTGATCGATGGAAATTTTAACCATTTCTATGATATTATGTTGATTATTTCCTAAACTTGATCTCCGACAATGATTTTATTAATTTACAGTCTTTTAGTCTCACTTTTATTTTCGAACACTTATTATATATATATATATATGTATATGTATGTATATCCATCACTTGGTAGAACAAGTATATTTTGATGATTATTAGAAGTCCTAGATCGAGACCAGGTAGTGTATACGAATATCTTAAATCCTTTATAGGTCCCTTCATCGGTGATCCACGGTGTCGAAGAAGGATTTTCACTGTAGGTCTTGCCTTTGTGATCTATTGAGCTTGAGGAGGTGTATACACTTGGTATATTTGGCACTCAGATTGGATATGGTTTACTATTGAGTTATGTGTATTTATTTATTTATGTATATGCATTGTCTATTGCTAGTATAATTATTTGGTGCTTATGTCAATTGGTCTTGTAGAGGGTTGTATAGGTATAAGTTGTGATTCTTGTTTTTTGAGTGCTTTATTGCCACTTCTAGGATTATGGGGTCCTGATTAGGTTATTTTTTATGCGAACTAGCTCGTCACTTTATCGTTTGTTATTATAGTTAGTTTGTGGTAGGAAGATTATTGACTGGTACTTGAGGTTACTGGTAGATTTTTTATTCTATTACTCTCTCATAGTAAGATGTGTTAATCTTAGATTATCTCATGTATAGTCCTCCTTTAGTCAGAGGACCTTATTATGCTAATATTAGCTTTCCTACTGTGTTAGGATTCCTTAAGGCAGAGGTTGGATCCCTTATGTCATTACCTTTGAGTTAGTCCCTTATATGTATATATATGTATGTCTATGTATGGTATTACTATATATTTTTCTCCTTTCTTATATATTTATATTTTATATGTATCCGTTGGCCTTGTATTTCTACTATACCTTGATCTCTTACTCTTTATTTGTATATTGACTAGTGATCTATGATATTACATGCTAGTCCTTGGTTACTTATAAGATAAGAAAGTTTTCATTATTGTTATATTAAAATTATTATGTTTAGTTTCTTGGATAGTTTCCTATAGATTATGTTCCTACTTTACATAATATTTATACTTATATTATCTTTGGATCTTAGTCTGTCAATGCCTATTGAGTACCACATGTTAGGTACATACACTATACTTGTGCAACTATGTTGGACCCCAAGATTTCTATGATTTTATGTTGGTACTTCCTTTATGTTAAATAGTGATTTTTGAGTTGAATTATGATAAGGAATGATAACATGACAATTCAAAAATGTTTCAGAAATTTCGGAATGCATTTTGGGTCATTTTGGAACCCTAAACCAGTAAGGGTTACATTAAGGGCATGCCACGGAGGAAAGGTACAATGTTATACAGAAAATAGTAAAGGTCTATGATAAGAGTGTTCCATGATTTGAACATTCTGCGATAAGGTCATGCCACACACATATAGTGGTCCGATAAGGGCGTGTCACACTCAAGGGCATAGAAATATCAGTTTTGCTTTTTTCAGCTTAGGTAGAACGCTTTTTTGGTAGTTTAACTTTTAAACTACTTCCAAAACATATTAAACACAAAACGCACCCTCATAAATCAAAACTAAATGATCTCTCATCTTTCAAAACTTCCAAGAACACAAAAAAGGAGTTTTTCACCAAAATTCAAGCTTTTAAGGTTCCAATTTGAGTTTCCCTCAAGAAATGCATTCAATCCAGGTGTGTGGGGTTTGAAAAGGGATAACATTTCATCCTTGTGCCAAAAATCTTTGATTTTTTAATTATATTTATGAGAATTCGGCTAGGGTTCATTCTTATTTCAAACATTTTTGATGTTATGTCATTATCATGTGATTTAAAGTTCAGTTTGCACAAGAATTTACCTTTACTCATTTTCTTACTTACATGATCGCCATTATTTGATGAATTTCATTATTTTGACATGAAGTTTCTTGATTAGATAAAAAATTTCAATTTTAGCATTGAGTATTTAGTTTAAGAGAATTTCAAGTTTAGTAGTTTTTGTTTTAACAAGCGTTGCAATATAACCACAGTTTTAGTTTTATATGAGATTTTACACAAGCTATGAAGTTCACATAAGAAACCAAGAATTTGAGATAGAAACAAGGGCATGTTATTTTTTTAGACTAAACAATATATACGTTTATTTTGAGGTTAACTTTAAAGTAGTATGATTTTAGAAGTATTATCTGGCACCGAGGGAAGAATGTGAGTTTAGAACATTTGATTACCCAGAAACTATATGCCACCATAGGTTTACATTTATATTACTCAGCTTGTCCAATCGGACATTTTAGGGTGATCGCTACAGTTTTTCGTTATAGTTTGACAAGTTATATTAGGTCATAGCGATGAAGGTTTAAGTCATCATGCTGTTATCAATGAGAGCTTGAGTCATTGGACTCCATATTTTATTCCTGGTTTATGTCAGTTATGAGAATCTCCCACAAAACAGAGTATTTTAGAAACCATGTGTAATGACTCACAACTCTTGTTCAAATATTTTATTTATAATTTATTCTTTATGAGATTCCTTCTTTCCATCTTACTTATAATCAAGGTGAGTCCTTTTACACTTAACATGCATGATTTGAAATTATGTAGAGATTCAGCTTTACTTAATGAATTTACCCCCACATACCCAGTATATTCTAAAAATACTGACCACATATAGGTCTGTATGGCTACAATGATTCATAATGTAGATTTTGGTGTTCATCATAAGCAGCATGAGTAATCACGGGCTCTACTTCCTATATTCAGATAGTTGGTGAGTCCTCATAGTTTGAGGGCCAAGTTTTTTATGGTTCCAAATGTTTACTATAGTTATTTTAGTTATTCAACTTTTAAATTCAGTTAGTTAGGGTCTGTACTAGTGGCTCTTTAGTTTTAATTAGAGGCTTGTCAAGACTAGTCAATTATGTGTTTCTTTTAATTTTTTACTGATTTAAAGTTATTGAGTTACAGAGTTTTAATTGAGATTATTCATCTGTTGAAATGTATTTTAATTTTCCTTAGCTTTTGTTCTTGTTTTAAGTTTATATTTATAAGAGTCAGCACTGAGTAGATATCATGGGTTAGCTCGGGCTATACGTAGTCTTAAGCACTGTGTGGTGTCTAGAGGGTATCTTAGGAGTGTTAGAAATATGGTATTAGAGCATAAGTTTTTAAAAGAGTCCTATGAAGTGACAATTTGCATTATGTAGGGTATTTATCAAGGGTATGAAGTGTTCCACACTTAAGTGAAAAGGGCTACAAAATGTATTAGGAACCATCCTTTCTTTCATGATCTCTATTGTATTTTGAAATTATCTTTATCTTCTATAATTCATGCTTACACATGATAGATAATGCTTCCCCATTGAGCTTACACACACAGAAATGGGGATTAGCCTGTCCCACCCCAACCTGTATACCCTCTGAATAAAAATATCTCACATGCTGAGTTTTGGGTGGATTTCAAAGTGTTAGCTCAGGATGTGAATACAAACGTTCAGATAAGTCAGTCCGCAGTAGTCCCACTTTAGCAAAATGGTAACTTAACTATAGCCAGAGTTCATAATTTCATAAGGAGGAACCCTTAAGAGTTCTTTGGGTTGAAGGTGAATAAGGATCCTTAATTTTTCATCAATGAGGTGAATAATATTACCCATATTATGCATGTTAATATAGAGAAAAATATGGAGTTGACTTTTTATCAATAAAATGATATTTCTTATGACTGGGTTACTTTATGGAAGGAAGGTAGGGGTTAGAATGCAACTCTTATGAGTTTGGATATATTTTTTAGATGACTTTTTGAGATAGGTTCTTTCTTAGGGAGATGAGAAAGGCTAAGGTAGAGGAGTTTATGAAACTAAGGTAGGGCTCTATTTCGTTAAAGGAATATTACCTCAAGTTAACTTAGCTAGCTAACTTTTCTCCATCATTATTAAACGATTCAAGACCTTGAATAAGTAAGTTTGTCAGTGATATGTCTGATATGGTAGTCGAGGAGTGTAACACTAACATATTGATTGGGGTTATAGATATTTCCCATTTGATGACTCATGCTTAACAGATTAAGGCAGCAAAACTGAAGAAAAAAGATGTAGAATAAGAAGGCTAGGACCGATCAGTTTGGGTATAGTCTGTAGAGAATAAGAGGGGGAATTCTTTTTAATTTCAGTGTGTTCATCAACACTCGAACTAGCCTTAGCTAGTGCCTATTCACCTAGAACTAAGCAGGAGCAGTAGGTGAGAACATCAATGAAAGAAAGGCAGCAGGGATATTTTCCCTCATGCTCAAACCACTACTTCAGTAGCTCATTCAGGTTGCCCAGCTCTACATAAGGGCACATTCTCCAGTAAAGGTGGTTGTCAGCATCAGAACAAGTTTCATGTTATACCTTCCTGCCAGGAGTATGAGAGCTCCCCAAATATAGTCACTGGTATATTTTATGTCTTTCACCTTAATGCTTATATTTTATTAGATTTGAATACAACCCTCACTTTTGTGACACCACTCGTTGCAGTGATTTTTTGTATAAGTCCTAAGAGTCTTTTAGAACCTTTTATAGTTTTTAGTACCATGGGTGAGTTAGTTGTCACTAGAAGAGTATATAGAAAGTGCTCTATTATAGTTCACCATAGGGTTACTTTATCAAACTTAATAGAGCTTGATATTATAGATTTAGATATTATTTTAGGCTTATTTTGGATCCATTCAGGCTATGAATCAATTGACTTTCACACTCGAATACTGAAGTTTTAGTTTCTTAGTAAGTAAGTCCTCGAGTAGGAGGGTAGTTTAGTATCTCTAAAGGGTTGTTTTATTCATTTTCTTAAAGCCAAAAAGTTAATATTAAAAGGGTGTATCTACCACCTAGTTTGAGTTAAAGATACAAAGTTTGAAGGCCCAACCATTCAGTTAGTCCGTGTAGCCAATGAGCTTCCAGAAGACATCCTAAAAGAATCTACCTGGGGTTGCTACCGATAGAGAAATAGAGTTTGGGATTGATTACCTTCTCGCTACCCATCCTATCTCTATTTCTCCATATCGTATGGCTCTGATCGAGCATAATGAGTTGAAAAAACAACTCAACGACCTCTTAGATAAGTAGTTCACTGGGCTTACAGTTTCCCCGTGGAGTGCTTCAGTTCTCTTAGTTCACTAGAAGGATGACACTTTTAGAATATGTATAGACTAAAAACAATTAAGAAAGGTCACCATCAAGAATAAGTACCCCATTCCCAAAATTATGATTTACTCAATCAACTTCAGGGAACCTATTGGTTTTTAAATATTGGTCTCAAGTTAGGATATCACTAGTTGAAGGTCAGGGAGCGTGACATCCCGAAGACTACCTCAAAACTTGGTATGGTAACTTTGAATTTATGATTATGTTCTTTGGACTAACAAATGCTCCTGCAACCTTTATGAATTTAATGAATCGGATTTTCAAGAAGTACTTAAACATGTTTCTCATTTTTTCATAGATGTCATACTTGTATATTCTCATAGTGGGGAGGAGAATGCAGACTATTTGATAATGGTATTGCAGACCCATATGGATCATCAACTTTATGTAAAGTTTAGTAAATATGGATTTTGGTTGGAATCTATTATATTTTTATAGCATATTATTTCCAGTGCTGGTATTGATATAGACCCTCAAAAAACTGATGTAATAAAGCACTATCATAGGCCTATCACTCCATCTGACATTAAAATCTTATTTTGTTTACTTGATTACCATAAGAGGTTTTTTGAGGGGTTTTCCCCAATAACTGCACCATTGACTAAGTTGACACAAAAAAGGATGAAGTTTGTTTGGTCAAATAAATATGAGAAGAGCTTCTAAGAGTTGGAAGAATAGATTGACGTCAGCCCAGTGTAAGCTTTTCCAGAGGGTTTAGATGAATTTATGGTGTATTTTAATGCCTCCAGAGTTGATTTAGGTTGTGTTTTGATGTAGAGTAGGAAAGTAATAGCCTATGCCTTCAAATAGCTTATGGACCGTAAGAAGAATTATCCAACCCATAATTTAGAGCTTGTAGCTATTGTGTTTGCACTAAATATTTAGAGGAACTACTTGTATGGTATGCATGTTGATATTTTCATTAATCATAAGAGTCTCTAGTATGTATTTACATAAAAGGAGTTGAATCTTTATCAGAAAAAATTGTTGGAGTTGATAAAAGATTATAACATGTATGTGCTTTACCATTTGGGTAAGTGAATATGGTAGTAGACGCATTGAGTAGGTTGTATATGGGTAGTATGGATCATGTGAAAAAGTAAGACGAGGAACTAGCCAAGGAAGTGCATAGAATAGCCCGTTTGGGTGTGTGTTTGCTTGATATAGATGATAGGGTGTAGTTCTTTAGAGTCATCCTTAGTGGTGAAAGTGAAAGAGAAGTAGCATAGTGATCCTATACTTAACTAGATATTATATACAATTCAACAATAAAGGATTGAGGTTTTCTCTCAGGGAGGGGGGATGGTGTCTTTCACTACCAATGTTTGCTTTGTGTAACTAATGTTCATGGATTGAGAGAGAGAGAATATTGGAATAGGCCCAAAGTTATAAGTATTTAATTTATCCCAGTGATACCAAGATGTATCACTATCTGTGGGAAATTTATTGGTGAAATGGTATGAAGAGGTACATACCAGAGTTTATAGCTAAGTGTCCCAATTTTCAGCAGGTAAAGATTGAGCATCAAAGGCCCAGATGTACGCTTCAGGATATTGCCATCCCTAATTGAAAGTTGGAAATCATTAATATGAATTTTGTTACATGACTTCTTCAAACCAGACTTCAGCATAATTCAATTTAGGTCATCGTGGATCAAATGACCAAAACTGACTATTTCATACCTATTAGGGCTCTATATACATTGAAGTATTATGATAAAATATATATTTTTGAGTTAGTAAGTCTCCAAGGGATTCCCTTGTATATTATTTTAGACGGAGGTACATAATTCACTTCCCTATTTTAGCAATTGTTTCATAAAGTCCTTGCTACAAAGGTGAAGCTTAGTGAGGCTTTCCATCCATAGATAGATGGTCAGGATAAGCATATGATTCAAATATTATAAGATATGTTGAGATCCTATGAGATGGAATTTATAGGAAATTGGGATAATCATCTACCCTTGATTGGGTTTGCCATAACAATAGTTATCATACTAGTATTCAAGTGGCTTTGTTTGAAGCATTATACGGGCGTATATGCATGTCACCTATAGATTGGTTTGAAGTTTGTGAAACTCCTTTAGTTGGGCTAGAATTTCTTCTTAAAGGTATGGATAAAGTCTAATTAATTCATGCTGGTTTAAGATCACTCAAAGTCGTCAGAAATCATATGTAGATGTAAGGAAAAGAGAACAAAAGTTTGAAGTGGGTGATTGGGTGTTCTTAAAAGTGTCACCCATGACGGGGCTAATAATATTTGTATGGAAAGGAAAGATAATTCCAAAATATATTGGTCCTTATCAAATTGTGAGGTATGTTGGAGAAGTTTCTTATGAGTTAGATCCTCCATCAGAGTTAGGCATTGCCCATCCAAATTTTTATGTGTTGATATGAAGAAAGTGCATTGGAGATCCATCTTTAGTAGTGCTCGTAGAGAATATTGGGGTAAGGGACAGATTGTCCTATGAAGAGATTCTTGTTCAAATCTTTGATCGATAAGTTTGAAGTGTAAATAATAAAGAAGTTGGTTTAGTGAAAGTTCTTTGGAGAAATCAAATAGTTGATGGTGCAACAAGAGAAGCCGAGGTAGGCATTTTTATTGATACCCTTACCTATTCACTTCTAACAAAGAGTTAGAATGAGGTAAGAAATTCATCCAAGTTTAATTTATTCATGCACATGCTTTCACTTAGCTTATGAAGTTCATGTCAAGTGAATCATTTTAGTTGTAAGTTATTACTTGATATGAAAAATTTCTGTCTTAAAGCACAAGAATATTCACATCTTAGCATAGAGAGCCTTTGAAATGATTGTTAGTCCTTCCCGACCTTAATTTGAGGATGAATAGTCTTAAGGTAGAGATAATATTAGACCCCAAAATTTCTATGAATATATTTTTGCACTTTCAGCATGTTCAATAGTGATTTCTAAGTTTAATTATGATAAAGAATGATAATGGGACCATTAGGAAGTATTTCAAAAATTTTGGAACACATTTTGGGTCATTTTAGGTCCCCAAAATAGTAAGGGTCTGCATTAAGGGCAATCCACAGAAGGGAGGCACACCAGTATGTGAAAACCAAGGCAGGTCAGTAATTAGAGAGTGCCAAGCTCTTACCATTTAAAGATAAGGGTGTGTCATGCCCAAGGGCGCAGAAATGCTAGTTTTATATTTTTAGCTTAGATCGAAGGCCTTGGCCTTTTTCCTTTTAAATAACTTCTAAAACATATTAAACAATAAAACTACCCTCATATCTCAGAATTAAATGATCTCTCTTATCCAATAACCCCAAAGAACACAATGATATGTTTTCACCAAAATTCAAGCTTGTAAGGTTCCAATTCGAGGTTCCCTCAATAAATTCATTAGTCCAGGTATATGGGGTTTGAATAAGGATAACATTTCATATTTTTTCCCAAAAGCTTTGATTTTTCATTTGAATTTATGATATTTCAGATAGGGTTCATACCTATTTTTCTTTTCTTTTTTGATATTATGGCATTATCATGTGATTTAAAGTTCAATTTGCATAAGAATTTACCTTTACTCGTATTTTTAATTACATGATGGCTATTTTGAGATGAATTTCATTATTTTGATGTGAATTTTCATGAGTTGATAAAAATTTTCAATTTGAGCATTAAGTATTTTGTTTACAAGATGTTCAAGTTTAATCGTTTGAGTTTTAAAATGCATTGCAGTATAATCACAATGTTAGTTTTATATAAGATTTCAGACAAGCTTTAAACTTCACATAAGAAACCTAGAATTTGAGATAGAAACAGTGGCATATTATTGATTCAAACTTATCAATGTATATGCCTATTTTAAGGTGAAATTCATAGATATAGTATGAGAAATAGTATAATCTTGGGAATAGTATCTATAATCAAGAAGGGAATGTGGTTTTAGAGCATCCAATTTCCCAAAGCCGATAAGCCTACATCGTAGGTTATCATTTATATTATTCATATTGTCCGATAGGATGTGTTAGGGTGATTATTACATGTTAATTTATAGCCTAGCAAGGTATATTGGGCCATTGTGATAAGGGTTTGAGTAATCATATTGTTCTCAATGAGGGCTTGACTTATTGGACTCCATATTGCTTTGCATGGTTTATATCAATTATGAGAATCTCCCACAGAAAAGAGTATTTTAGAAACTAAGTGTTATAACCCTCGGTTGTTGTTTATATATTATTTTTATGAGTTATTTGATGTTAGGCGTATTTACACGCCTAAAGCGCCTTAATTTACCCATATTTTAGCTAAGTTTTGAGGACAAAATATATCATTCATGCACTTTTAGTCCTTTTTCCTGTAAGTGAGCTAACAAACGTGATTAGCAAGTTTTCAGGTATAAATGATGAAGATTTCAGCATTTTTTGGATAAATTGACGCCAAAGGAAACTTTACGAGAGAAGGAAAGCAGAGCTTTGATGCCTAGGGACTAAAAGTGATGCATGGAAAACCTGTCCCGGGCAAAAACAACATTTCCAAAGACTTTGGGGATCAGCAGTAACTTAGTAGGATTAGGATAATGATGCATTAACTTATTAGGATTAGGATAAGTACGTAGTAGCCTAGTAGGAATATGATATGGGTATCATAAATACCCTATTTTGCTGATGTTTTTCAGACTTCATACTTCATACTTCTTCAATCAATTACTTTTTATTATTCATTCGACACTTTTAATTCATTCTCTTTCAATTAATTCTTATTACTTTCTCTTCATCGACTTCTAAATTTTCATAACAAGAGAAATGCTACTTGCAAGGAATTCACACCACAAGCACTACCAAAGCATACTTCACGTTAGACTCTTATTTTGGTATGATAATAATGTCTATTGTGATTTCCGTTGCACTCATGAGTAGCTAAACTTGTCTGTTGGGGTTATGGAAGCCTTATGAGACACTATCTATTGCTATGAGTTTGTGAATTCTTGACACGTATGCTGCTTATATCATTATTCTCTTCATCTTAATCTAAATTCTTGTGGTTGCAAACATATAGAATACGCCAGTATAGCATTAACTTGTTCGAAAGAAAAGTTACATGTCTGTAAAAGAGATAATGTCAAGGTAATAGGGCACCAACCCCTGTTAAAAAGTTAGTGACGTAACTAGATTAACCTCTTGGAGAATCTGTACCATTAGATACGCTTTAAGCTCGAAAGAGTTAAAGTGAAATAATCCTAGATGATCGAATGACGCCTGGATTTACCATAGAATACGATTCTCTATAAGCGCATGCATGTCTGAATTCCGCATAGCTCATAGTCAATAGATACGTATAACTCATAAGGTGGACATAACCCTAACTCTCAATTCTCATTGATCAAAACCAACCAAGCAATCCATTTTACTCTTCTATTTTCCGTTCTTACGTTACTATTTTGATACTCTTAAATTCACGCTACAATCCCCCCTTTTTCTTACGAAACTTTCACCAAAATTCTAATAATCTTTGCTTACTTAGTGACCAAGTATTCCTTGTGGGATTCGACACCCAACCTAGTTGGGTTCTATATTTGACAACGACCGCTTACACTCTTACGAGAGATGTAGTTTGAGCATTATCAAATTTTGGCGCCGTTGTCGGGGAATACGGTAGTCAACTAAGTTTGTGATAATTACTAGACCCTTTGATCAAAGATTCTCGTGCTTTAATTTTAGTTGTTGTTTTTGTTTTCTACAGGTTTTTGTTCAGTGCATGCCAAATACTCGAAGTTCGGGACAACCATTATTATCCATAAACCCTGAACCGCAACTTATTGGAAGGATGGATGCACAACGTGACATTGAGAGAAGAGCTGCTCAACAGGAGTAGGCTAGACTAGCTGCGTTGGCCACTGCCCAAGTACATCAACAGAATATTGATAACCCTGGGCGGGTAACAAATCCTGACGATGAGGACCTAGGTGATGACAAAGCTACTAAACCCTAGGCATGATGCTGAGGTGGCGACACCTGCAAACAGAAGAGATCGTCAAGCCAGATTTAGGCCTGAACACCGCGCTATGTAGATGCCTTTCGATGATGATGATGACAATTTGGGCGGAGCTGGTGCCACAGGAGCTATTATTCCTCCGCCCTTGGCACCCAGATCCAAGTTCAACATCACTAGAACCATGATTCAGTTATTGCAACTCAAGGGATTATTTGGTGGATTCACAGGTGATGATCCGAATATGCATCTGATCAACTTTATCTCCACATGCAAGTCATTCGACAATCCAGGCATTGGATAGAATGCAATTCGGCTATACTTATTTCCACTATCTCTATCTGGGGAGGCAACTCTATGGTTAATGGGCTAACTCCTGACTCTATCACTAATTGGAGGCAATTGAAAGACGCTTTCCTAGAAAGATTCTTTCCGCCATCCAAGAGAGCATAATTGAGAGATGAAATCAACAATTATTGACAGCTTCCAACTGAAGCTCTCCACGAAACATGGGAGAGGTTCAAGACGAAGCTTATGAGGTGGCCAAACCATCATATAACCAATGTCCACTTGATGGAGATACTATACAGATCCTTGAATTTAGTAACTAAACCAGTGGTGGATAATGCTGCAGGAGGGTCATTCATGGACCTTACTTTTATTCAGGCAAGTGATATGATAGCTCGTATGACAAAGAAAAGTAGAGCTTGCCATACCAGGGATTCTGAGGTAGCAACCTCTACTATATCTATTGGCACGACTGCAGAACAGAGGCGTAGGCAAGAGGAACGTGACCAAGATATGGCTCACATGAAAACACAGATGGATCTTCTCACCAAGCACTTATTATCAGGGAAGACCAAAAAAGTCAAAGCAGTTGCATCAAAAGGAAGAGATGAATACAATTCTGAAGAAGAAGCCAACTACTTCAATTATCAGGGGGGTTTCTGAGGCAATGCCCAAGGAAACCAAGGTCGGTACTATTATGATAAATTGGGAAATAAGGACCGTGATCAAGGTAGTTGGAAGAACAAGACTGACAGGAGTGGTTTTTATGTTCCTCCTGGAAAACGTGACGCCGCTGCATCTGGTTTTGGAAATATGTCCATGGAAGATATGATGGCTAATCTGTTGAAAGAAGTGGAGGCAACCAGCACGGGAGTAACTGAGGTAATAAATGATTTGGCCTCAATGAAGTAATTGGTTGACTCGCATTCCACTTCAATAAGACAGCTGGAGCAACAGTTGAGTCAAATTTCAGCTACATTAAATCAAAGAAAAGCTAGCACCTTACCTAGAGACACAGTGCAAAACCTAAGGAACGATGGAACATGTATGGCTATTACTACCAGGTGTGGTAAGGTGTTGGAAAATCCAGCCAAAGGTAGGCAAGTGGCCGACGATGTAGTAGATGTTGCCGAACCAGAGAACGCCGAAGAAGCTGAAGAAGGCGTCAATGACGTCACCCCCAACGTCCACAGCCCGAAAAGATCACCAATCCAAAGCAAGAGGAAAAGAAAGTCGTGGAGAAAACTATTCCCTTCCACCACCACCTTTTCCTCAAAGATTAAAGAAGAGAGCTGATGATACCAAGTTCAATAAATTTATGTCAATGTTAAAACAGCTGACCATTAATGTTCCATTGGTTGAGGTGCTGGAACAGATACCTGGGTACACTAAATTCATGAAGGACCTTTTATCAAAGAAGCGGGCCGTAAGCTATGAGCCGGCAGTAATATTCATCATTGCAGTGAAATTGCCACAAGGTCCTTAGTATAGAAAAAGGCAGACCCTGGTGCTTTCACTATTCCTTGCACGGTTGGATCTATGAATTTTTCTAAGGCATTATGCGATTTGGGAGCAAGCATCAATTTGATGCCGCTATCCATCTACAGAAAGTTGGGGTTGGGCGACCCTACACCAACCAATATGCGGCTCGTGATGGCAGATAGGTCGATAAAACTACCTATTGTTATCTTAAATTATGTGTTGGTGAAGATTTCCACCTTCATCTTTCCTGCAGACTTTGTTATTTTAGATTGCGAGGTGGATTCTAAAGTTCCCAGAATCTTGGGATGCCCTTTCCTCACAACTGGAATTGTGCTTATTGACATGAGAGCTAATGAGATTTTATTTCGGTTGAATGACAAAGTGGTTCGTTTTGATGTATGCAAAGAAATGAAGCAGCCCAAAGATATGTATGTGTTCTCTGTAGCTGAAGTTAATTATAAGGATGACAAAGAATTATCTGTAGAAAAGAAGCTTACGGATGAGTCACTATCCGATGAGCTGCTGAATTTTGAGCTTGAGGAGGCCCAAGAACATGAAGAAACTATGTGTGCTCTAACAGAAATAGGGTCCTATTCTCATACTCCTAAGCAACCGGACCTTGATCTTAAGAATCAACCATCACCAACAACAAAGACTTCCATTGAAGAGCCCCCAGTGCTAAAATTGAAAGAGCTCCCCAATTATCTAAGGTATGAATTCTTGGGAAGTGGAGATACACTTCCTGTGAGTGTGGCGGATGATTTAAGTGAACAGCACGTAGAGGCTCTCATCTCTTCTCTGAAGAGATACAAGAGAGCTATGGGTTGGACTATTGATGATGTAATTGATATCCCGCCTGGGATATGTATGCACAAGAGTCATCTCGAAGAAGATTGCATGCCTACAAGTAAGCCTCATTTTCATCTGAATCCATTCAGAAAACGATCCACCATCTATCTCGATGAAGTCTAAGTAATCGAGATAGCTATGTCGTGCCGCGACAATAAATCAAGCGCTTGATGGGAGGCAACCCATCCTTTTTAATTTTTTTTGTTGTTTTTGATTTCCTAGGTTTTTGTCGAGCCACGACCAAAACTAAGGAGCTTGATGGGAGGCAACCCATCGTTCTAATTATTTTGGTTGTCTTTCAGTAAGTGTAGGTACAAGAGGTGTAAAAGAGGAGATTGAGTTTCAAATTTTGATTGGGAAGTATTTCATGTTGTAGGTGGTAAGTTAGGAATGAAGAAGAAAAGGCTATGGGTTAGGCATTGCCTATGAAAATATAGGCAAAGAACAAGGCAAGGCCTATGTAAATCTAGGCCACGAACAAGGCAAGGCCTATGCGATGGCCTAAGCTCTCGGATTCTACAATGCCATGGCATAGGCGCCGCCTATGCTCAACAATGCCATAGCATAGGTGACGCCTATGCAAAAGCCTTTTGTCTCTGAATCTAGTATGCCATGGCATAGGCGCCGCCTATGCTCAACAATGCTTTGAAAAAGGCACCGCCTATGCATAGCATAGGCAAAGCATTAGGCGCCGCCTATGGTCACTTTTGGTCTCCTAACCCGATTTCAAACGAGTCAAAACCCGACCCAAGCTTGTCCTATAAATAGAACCTTAGTCTTACAACAAAAATGCATTGCAAACTCAACCTAAGCGCCGCCTACCTCTCCAAATTCTCTCAAAAATTTTCCTTTTGCTCTTTTAACGTTGCAAAAACATCTTCCGAGACCATCAACCAAGTAAGTACTTCTTTGCTTTTCTTTTATATTTCGTAAGTACTACACTACTGCGCCTATAATAAATTGTTAAATCTTGAAGTAGTGTTGGTGATTTGAATATGGTTGATTTGTTGTGATACAACTAAGTGAGTGAAAGGATACGTAAGGATGGTCTTGACTTGTTTCCAACTTGAATTTGATTTTGATACACTGTCATACTTTTGCGGAATTGACATGGTCAAGAAAATTGCATAATCTTGTAACTTGAAAGCTTTCATGTTCGAATGACTTGTTCATTGAGATGAAAAATCATGGTTAACTACAAACATGAGATGTTGATTATTTCTATGCCATACCTTGATACAATCTCTATGTAGTAGTCTTGTGCAAAAGGGTACATCAATCCAAACATGAAAGTATTTGTCAAGATTATTTGAGATAGAATCAAAAAGGATAGTTAAGATAACAAGAAAAGTATGACTGCACTGATTATATTGTTGGAACGTACCACCTAAACGTATATCGATGAAGTCTGAGTAATCGACATCGTTAACTTCACTAGTTGGTGCCAACAAATGAAGTGTGGGGTGGTGCTACTACTACTTGTTTGTTGATTGTATCCACCGATATGAAGCTAACATGACCATTATTTTAATCTCAGGTACAAAGGCACCAAAAGTAAGACAAGGAAATGATAAAGCGACCACCTCACAAAAAGGCCAGAAAAGGGGACGTAAAGAGCAAGGTGAATCCTCCTCACTACAAATACCTCACCGCATGTTTGGAATCAAATGGGTCCTAGAGGATCAAGGAAAGGAGTGGTATAGTAATAATAAAAAAATATGTTCATGTGGAGTTGATACACAAGGAAAGCCTAGCAAAGAAAGAACCTCGCATGTTGGCCAAGATCATGGCGTTACATCTTTATTTCATCTTCCGAGATATGGGAGAGTGAAATCTCGATCTAACATAAGAATTCTATGCCAACTGGTCATCGAAAACTACAGGGAGTGAAGTAAAGATTCGGGGCCAAGTCCTACAACTACATGCAGAGTTCTTCAACTCCTTTCTAGGTTTGCCATCTGTTGATCCATCAACACTCAAGGAGCTGATAACAGACCTCCGTATAGGGCCATTAGACACACATTGTGTGGAACAAGATCTATGGCACGATAGAGTAGACACAAGGACACCGGTTGGCACAACACCTTCCCTTACGCTTCCTTGAACAGGGAAACTCGAATATGGTTGCGAATAGTCAACTCTTGCCTGATTCCATGGACACAGTACACAAACATAACATGATATAGAGTGTGTTTGGTGTACGCATTGATGAAGAATGTCCCTATCAACATTGGGGCAATTATTCGATCTACTATGCGTAAGGCTAGGCTGCACAAGAGGTCCCACTTCAGGTTTGGCAATTGTTGACTGCAATATTGAGGAAGGAGGACATCGAAGAGGAACCTGCTGATCATAAGCTTCCACACAACCCAAAGAAGGTTGACCTCACAAAGGTTAATGATGCTGAATCCACACATGGCGTCAACCTTACCACTGCGGAAAGACATACTCGCTATGAAAGCTTCTTTCGCCATTTATATGGCATGACTCGGTTTACCATAATGAGCGGAGGTCGTGTTCCAACTTCTGCAGAGCTCCAACAGTTGGATTATGACTACCTAATGAATGAGCTTGCAAGGGCTATGTGTGGAGTAAGTGTGTACTTTGAGGAACCTCTTGATGAAGATGTGCCAACCGATGATGACCGCTGAATGCCAGACTCCGACGTGGAGGATAACTCTGAAAACGATGACTCTGATGATGATTTCGATAAAGGGGGTATGACCCCAGACATAGAGGAGGAGTCTGACTAACCAGGTTCTTCTTATTTATTTTCCACTGAGGGCAGTGTGTCCCGTCAAAGTGTGGGGTGCTGGTATTTGTATGCTATACTTCCTTATCTGCATTTGCATTTATTTATGTTTGTTTGTTTTGTTTTTTTAGTAGTTAAATTTTTTTTAACTTTGCATGAAATTGTTCTGATAGGCAGCATGGTATTATGACAAGAGTCTGTGATAAAATAATTACTATTGAGACGTTTAGAATCTATGTGTGACTCACTGTGTGATATCTATGTGGTTTAATTTCTTCATACGTTGGGTCAAGAGTCTATACTGCTCCCAATAAAGTTGACCATGTGCCTTGTGTGTGTGAGGCAATAGTATATTCTGTGTTTGTGGCTAATACTAGAACTTGCCTGGTGTGTGTGTAAAGCAAAATAAAGAGTGTGGGTTTAGGAGATCATTAGGCATTTCTTTGGCAACCTGTGTTTGTTTACCTTCTTTTTCCCTACCCATGGACATTATCCTAGTTAACCCCCTTTGAGCCTTTAAGCCATGTTCTTTGACAGCCTCATATGTAAGCCTAATCCATTTTTTTTCAAGACCATAATTTGATCTAAATTCCTAAGTGCTTTAAATTGTAAAGTCATGTGACAAAATAAGAGGAAATTGGGTGAGAGTAATTCCTTAGAGTGTATTGGTACTTGAAATTGTTATGAAAAGAGTGGCTATCATAGCAGTGTGTTATAAAAAAAGAGAAGAGAGAAAAATGAAAAGAAAAATAAAAAGTTAATTCTGTTCAAAATTGAATAACAAAAGAGGTGAGAAGGGGTGGTAGATAAAAGGAAAGTAGAAAAGTTGTTTAAAAGAAAGTGTTAATGGCATAATGTGATGTATTAAAGTGCTTAGGAACATAGTCACTATTTCTGGCCAAAATAGTCCTACCCGTCCCTTAGCCTACATTACAACCTGTAAAAGACCTATTTGATCCTAAGCTTAGCATTTGATATTTAGTGGAGCATTACACTAAGGGCAAGCCTATGGTCATCAGTTGCAGCATATGAATTCTTTGTGAGCGTGAGAGCAAGGAAAATATTATACCCATGTTTCGAAAAATAAAATACTTTTGAGTGATTATGGGTGATATATTCTGAGACACACATGGTTGATGATTTTTGGGTACTCGTGTATGATTCTTTGTGCCTTAACTTTTGGATACGAATTAACCATCATAACGAGTCTATGTTAGAGGTTGAATTGTATCTAGTAGTGGTCAGAAAACTACTCTTTGTTAATAATTGTCATGCCTGTCTTGATGAATATTTTGTGTTGTTACTATGAAACCCTAAGTAGATGTTTATATGGACATGACATTTTGTTCGAGGAGGAACAAAGCTTTAAGTGTGTGGTGTTGATGTTAGGCGTATTTACATGCCTAAAGCGCCTTAATTTACCCATATTTTAGCTAAGTTTTGAGGACAAAATATATAATTCATGCACTTTTAGTCCTTTTTCCTGTAAGTGAGCTAACAAACGTGATTAGCAAGTTTTCAGGTATAAATGATGAAGATTTCAGCACTTTTTGGATAACTTGACACCAAAGGAAGCTTCACGAGAGAAGGAAAGCAGAGCTTGGATGCCTAGGGACTAAAAGTGACGCATGGAAAACCTGTCCCGGGCAAAAGCAGCATTTCCAAAGACTTTGGGGATCAGCAGTAACTTAGTAGGATTAGGATAATGATGCAGTAAGTTATTAGGATTAGGATAAGTACGCAGTAGCCTAGTAGGAATAGGATATGGGTATTATAAATACCCTATTTTGCTAAAGTTTTTCAGACGTCATACTTCATACTTCTTCAATCAATTACTTTTTATGATTCATTCAACACTTTCAATTCATTCTCTTTCAATTAATTCTTATTACTTTCTCTTCATCGACTTCTAAATTTTCATAACAAGAGAAACGCTACTTGCAAGGAATTCACGCCACAAGCACTACCAAAGCATACTTCACGTTAGACTCTTATTTTGGTATGATAATAATGTCTATTGTGATTTCCGTTGCACTCATGAGTAGCTATGAGTTTGTGAATTCTTGACACGTATGCTGCTTATATCATTATTCTCTTCATCTTAATCCGAATTCTTGTGGTTGCAAACATATAGAATACGCTAGTATAGCATTAAATTGTTCGAAAGAAAAGTTACATGTATGGAAAAGAGATAATGTCAAGGTAATAGGGCACCAACCCCTGTTAAAAAGTTAGTGCCATAACTGGATTAACCTCTTGGAGAATCTGTACCGTTAGATACGATTTAAGCTCGAAAGAATTAAAGTGAAATAATCCTTAATGGTCGAAAGACGCCTGGATTTACCATAGAATACGATTCTCTATAAGCGCATGCATGTATGAATTTCGCATAACTCATAGTCAATAGATACGTAAAACTCATAAGGTGGACATAACCCTAACTCTCAATTCTCATTGATCAAAACCAAACAAGCAATCCGTTTTACTCTTCTATTTTCCGTTCTTACGTTACTATTTTGATACTCTTAAATTCATGCTACAATCCCCCCTTTTTCTTACGAAACTTTCTCCAAAAGTCTAATAATCTTTGCTTACTTAGTGACCAAGTATTCCCTGTGGGATTGGACACCCAACCCAGTTGGGTTCTATATTTGACAACGACCGCTTAAACTCTTACGAGAGCTGTAGTTTAAGCATTATCATTATTCTTTATGATATTTGGCTTGTAGTATTACTTATGATCAAGGTGAGTCCTTTTAAACTTAGCATGCATGATTTAAAATTATGTTGAGATTCAATATTACTTATTGCATTCACCCCACATAATCATTACATTCTATAAGTACTGACCATATATATGTCTTTGTGATGACATTATTTCAAAATGTAGGTTCTGATGTTTATCCCCAACTACACGATTAATTGTGGGCACCATTTCCTACACTAGATATTTAGCGATACCTCATAGTTTGAGGGACATGTTTATGATGGTTCCAGATACTTACTACAGTTATTTTAGTTACTCAACTTTCAGTTCGGGTTAGCTGGGGTCTGTCCCAGTGGCTCATTAGTTTTAGTTAGAGGCTTCTCAAAACTTGTCAAAGTAACTAGGGCAGTACAAATCCTTCTCATTATTATTACATGATTAGGGAAGTTCAAGTCCCCCGCATATCATTATATGATTGGGTGGTTAAGTCATATTAGTATATGTTGGGAGGTTCCCGTGCCCTATATGTATATATATAAGATAATTCTCTAGTTTATGCAGCTACATGCACTGAGGATCGACCAGGGGGTGAGAGCCAGGACCCATATAGCTCGTGGGTACCTATTATAATGTTTGAGCTACACAATCCAAGCTAAAGTTTTAAAGCACATGTTAAGCCTTTTTCCTTTTCCTGGCATGTTATATATCTATATGTATATGCGTTGATTATAGGCATTGGTTTTGAATTATTTTGAACTGTTAATCATGAAATTATGTTATCCTTATCCCTAAATTACTTGCTAAAGTTCACTCCACTAACCATCTTTGAATGTTGTATCACTATGTGATGCAGGAACTAGAGATTTTTCTACTTTTCCTACATAGTTAGGTTGATCGGCTTGGTTTGTTATGTTGTGGCAAAGTGGTGAGTTTTCATCCCTCGTAAGGCTTAGGCATTTCACTTGCTTTTATTCTTAGATTTGGGTTGATAGATATTTTCACTATCATTAACATTATCATTTTCATTCTCATTATCATCTATTAGAGTCGGTGATATGTCCTGACCAAGATTGGTTTTGGTTTTTTGTTTAGAAGGTTTTGTTCAGATTACTGTGGATATTGGGTAACATTGGTCGGTTGGTTGACCGATCATCGGTTATAGACATTCTTTGATTTTAGTTAAGCTTGTTGCATTGTATCTTGTTATATGTTCAAAATTCATCTAACATTGGGGGATGTTGTGCTTAGTAGGTTAGGTGCAGGGGTGATCTTTGTTCCATATGGGACTTGACATACCGATCATGGCCAGGCATTAGTTTAGTTTGTGACCTAGTTAGAATCTTTTGCCTTGCAATTTCTATTTGTTGGCTTAGACTACTAACTCTGTTGGTTGGTTCTCTCTCTTTTAGTAAGGTAAGGTTAGTTACTTCCGTACTATTGGCATGATTATATTGATTATTTACTTGATTATGAAAGGGAAGGTAGGTTTTGCCTTCTCTGGCATTGTTGTGGTTCTAGTATTGGGAGCTTATTTCAATGTCTCATTTAAGAGATTGATTAATTTGAGGCTTGCCTTTTGGGTCTTCCAGGTTTATTGGATAGTAGTGGTCTTGATATTGGTATTGTCATTGAGTTGAGTACTCCATTCTTCCTATGATATTATTTGTGGATCAGTTAAGTTGAGGTTGGTTTTCATAGGTGACTTCAGAAATTTCCCATCTTTGATACTGGTATGACTTCAAGGGATTCTTATACTTGGTGGTATGTTCTTGTGTATTATTATTGGTAATCAATGTGGATGTCTTTTGGAAGGGGTAGTCATTGTCGTAGATTGGGTATTGGTTTTGGTAGATTTAGGCTAAGACCATATTTATTGCTCAAAATTTGGCTACCATTATTACTCTTTGTAGCCTTTGTGAGTTCTTGGTTGTGCCTTGGTGTATTTTACTCTCTCAAAAGATGTGGGGTTGATTTCTTATTTCTTCATCCAGAGACCTTTCTCTGTTGTGATTATGTCCTTTGATAATATTTTAGCTTTGAATCTTGCAAAAATAATTAGGGATATGCCAGATTTCTGTAGTGAGGTTGATTTGGGTGTTTGGACTTACTTCAAATTTGTTGGATCAAATTTTGGATTTTGACTCTTTTGAATGACAACTTAAAGGTTGTGATAGATTTTGGCATATGGATGCTTACTCATTAGCAAGATCAGTTCGAATTGTTGAAATTAAGTAGTTTAGCTTTGATACTAAGATTATAGATATGGGTTACATATCTTGATTTTGGCCTCATTTAGAGATTTATTTTAGTTGGACATTAATTTAGAGGATAACTAAGAGTAGTCATTACCTATCGTCCTATTTTTCTTTAGTTCAGTTGGATTATGCTCGATAGATGCTCAAGGGATTGCCCATTAGAAAATATTATTGGTTTTTACTACTCTTGACCTTGATTCTCAAATTTAGTCAGCATTTTGGATTGTCTGCCCAGCAGAAGAAATATGCTCAATTTATACTTGGCATGGCTTTGTTCACAATTGGTAGGACACTCTGAGTGGATCATTCAGTTACAAGAGTTATGATTCGGATACCTAGCCATCAGTTTTGAGGGCCTATTAGACTAGTTGTAACCTTGGCTAGAGATTACAGGCTTTTATCATCTCTATTTGTGTGTTCAAGTAGCACCTTATGAGATTAGTCTTATGTTTTCCATTATGGATTTTTTGTGGATCAGCTTCAGTTCTTCAAGGTCAATATGATATGATTGGACTGGCAGTACTATGATGACATTTTTCATGATTAGAGTAGATAATAGGTTTCGAATGACGAGGGAAAGTTGCATTTGGAATTTTTTTGGATTTGGTTCCAAGTTCATGCCTTAGATTGTTGTTAGCTTGGTTGAGTTTCTACTCATGGTATTAGTGTATTGTGGTTTAGGTCTACATGCATTAGTTGTTCTCAATTTTGTTGAAGGCCAAATACTTGTTGAAGTTGAGTCTTCAATTATTTGGAAAGTGAAGTAGGAAGTTTGTGAAAAAAAGGATACCTTTAGTGATGGTCATGAACATACAATGAGAATTAAACTCAAAATCTCAACTTCCGTAAAAACCCTAGGAATGATGATCAGAAAATGTCAAGAATACACCTTAGAACTTCAAAAAATAACATTCTCAAAACAATAGTTTGGACCATATAAAACTTAACCATTTTCTATAATAGTATTTATATATAAAACAAATCATATCTTACACAAAATAGGAAAAACAGTGTCGGCTACCTCAAACGGGAAAAAGGTATGATCATGGTTAGAACCCATGATCATCCTTCGGTGCTCATGGATTATACTTGGCTATGTCAACTCTAAGGGCTTCAAAGGTATGGTGCCTAGTACGAATCTATGGTATCAAAGTATAACCGTGGAATGCTATCGTCTTATCACCTTTAGCTTCAACTTCTGTAGTCTTTATATCTTTAACTTCTGCAGCCTTTATATATTATCCTTTGCCATAAAATTTCATGATATGATTGTCATATGAAAGTACTAGAGTGACTTGTTCTCATTTGGTCATCTCATACTTAGGTTCTGCAGCCTTTTTCTTAATATTTTTCTACAACAGCAAGGCATAGTTGTGGCTTTATGGTGTAGTTGTAGGAAGTTTCCATCTGATCAAATCCTAGGGACACTCTCTAATTTAAGGAATAATAGCCTTCATAGTTAAATATGACAATTATCATTAAATTCACTGAGGCTTGGAAACACCAGAAAGCATATCAAATCCATAAAAACATGCCCTTGTACTTACAAATATTACTTGTTTTAAGAATTTTAAGTGTTGTAAGTTCATGGAACATCACCACCTTCATCTCAAGATCATTTAGTGAATAAGGAAGAAATAGAGGGGTAGGAAATAGAGCAGAGGTGATGTCATCAACTGGTTGTTCAATCTTACCCCCATGTCTGTAGAGGTAATTCAGTAACTGCTAATTTTTCTTAGTGAACTGACTAGGACTAGATCCACTCCTACTCTGTCAACTGTTTAGTCTCTGGATACTTACCCAATAATCGATATGACTCCTAGAATTAGTGAGGCTTCAGGGATAAATGTTTATTGATATTTAGTTTATTTGTGAAGACTAGTTCTGAACATTAGCTTTTGATAAAAATTTTGAAATTAAAATCTCCATTATTCAAGGGTTCTAAGTCTGAGGATTCTTTTGAGTTCATTATTGATTGCTATGAACAATTACTTAAGATGGTTATTGTGCAACAACATGGGATTGAGTTTTTGACATTTTTATTGGAGAAGGATGCAAAATAATAGTGGAGGAATTGTGTTAAATATAGATCATTGGCCTTATCTCCATTGAATTGGGAATAATTTCATGCCTTTTTCTTAGAGAACTATGCATTTTAGTCAAAAAGATGATTTTTAGTCTATTGAAGTAGGGTAACATATCACTTACATTATATGAGGCTAAATTCCTTGCCTTATCTTATAGTGCTACACAATTGTTGACTAATGAAGAGGAGAGGTTTTGACTTTTTATCAAAGGTTTGAATAATGATTTTTAGGTTTTGTCTGTTCATTAAATCTTATAGCAAAATGATTCAATGAGGTTTTAGATTATGTACAGAAGTTGGAAAGGGACACACATGCACGTTGACTATGATGTTAGCTAAAAAGTCCCTCAATGTTTTCTAGTTTAGTTGATCATACTCCAAATGCCCTAGTTAATAGAATTGCCTATCCATCATATTTAATTAGTATTGTTAACTTTTATTATCGTTCTAGCTAAAGCCTCTTGTAAATTGTAAGTTATGAAGAACCATGGGGCTTCTTAATCTTCTACCATCAACCCTTATTTGAGCGGGATTCTATTATTATAGTTATATTGGTCATTTTATAACAGAGTGTCTATAAAGGAAGGTGCTTAGTCGGATGCAACACTAAGCTTGGGATATAGATTTGATAGGTAGAGTTAGAGGAGGGAATAATAGAGGTAATTCAGAGGGTTGATGGAGGAATTAGTAAGGATTTTGAGGAAGTCGGGGGAATGTTGGTTTAGGGGGAGAATCACATTCAGGTAAGATTTCATCTCAGTTTGATGACCAATCACACTATTGTGCTTTCCTAAAATGGACTAATATTAAGGTTTCAAATTTGGTTATCACATGTATAATTTTAGTTTGTTATTAGATGCCTTCTATTTTATTTGATCCAATGTCTACCTATTCTTTTTTATCTATCAAGTTTGCTATGGGTCTGAATTAGTTTGTGATATACTCGGTTATCCCAAATGAATCTACCCCAATTAGTAATCTTGTGGTAGTAGCCCATGTTTATTATTCTTTTTCCATGTTGTTTGTGAGCTTTTAGTCTTAGGGATTTTTTTATTATTTTTGATATGTTATACTTTGATGTAATTTTGGTTATAACCTGCCTATTATGCTATCCAAAACTATAATTCTAAGACAGTGACTCTATCTATGCATGGTATGGATAAACTAGAGTGGGGTGCATAAGGCCACACCAGTGAATATTATTATTTTTCTGGGTTGGGAATTTGTTGGAAGGGTGTTTAGTGTTTTTTGCTCACCTTTTATATGAGTACAGGGTCCTTTTGATAGAAGTAGTTTTGATGGATTACAAATTTTAGGGAGTGTTTTATTTAAATTTATCGGGTATGCCTCCAGATAGAGATATTGATTTTTACATAGTGTCAAAGTTGGGTACATTCCTTATTTCTACTGCTCTCTATTAAATTACTCTGGCAGAGTTGCGAGTACTTAAAAGTCAATTACAAAAGCTACTATACAAGGGATTTATTCATCCATGTGCTTCACCTTGGGTGCTCCAGTCATTCTTGTTAAGAAGAAAGATGGTATCATGAGGATATGTATTGACTATAAAAAATTGAATATGTTTACAAATAGAAATAAATATCCTTTGCATTGCATTGATGATCTATTTGACTAGTTATAGGGAACAATGGTATTTTCCAAAATTAATTTGCATTCTAGCTACAATAGACTAAAAAGTATATGGGATGAAGGTAGACAAATTGGAACATGTGTCTACGTGTCTCAACTACTATCACGTAGAGCATAAACATAAAAAGCTCGTAGGATTACTATAGAGAATTCTTATTCCTGAATAGAAATGGGGTAATACCAATATAAATTTTATAGTGGGTCTTTCAAAGAGATTAGGAAAATATAATACTATTTAGGTGATAATTGATCTGTTGGCAAAATTAGCTCACTTCTTTTCCAGTTTATGTAAACTACATCTCCAAGTAACTAGCCAAAATCTATGTCAAAGAGATAGTGAGGCTTCATAGGGTGCCCCTAATCATCATTTGTGATAGAGAAGAAAAATATACTTTTAAATTTTGGTTACAGATTACATGAGGAGTTTGGCCCTAAGCTCCCCTATAATACAACCTTTTACCCTTAAATCGAAGGGCAGTCAGAAAGGACGATACAATACTAATGGCCATATTAAGAGCCTATATGATTGAAACCCTTGGGTTTTGACCCTTAGAAAATTTCTCCATTTTTGGACCTTTTGGACATCATATCACACACCATAATAGTCATACATTAAGGGTATGTATAAGGTGACCCAGTCGTATGTTGTCCAGTGTTGGGTGGTTAAGTTTCTAGAATAGGTACAACTACGTGGGTACGAGTCGTATGGTTAGTGATGAGTCATTATCTTTGGTTTTCATTAATCTAATTTGTGACTTAGTAACTTAACTTTGATCTGAGTATTTGTGGCTCACCATGAGTCGTGAGGATAGGGTGTGAGTTGTATAGCCCTACTCTATGTTGGACAGTGTTTAAAACCTCTTAATTCTACTATGGGTACGGGTTAAGGGTACTGGTCGTACACTTGGGTATGATTGGGGCTTGGTGGGTCAAGGAAGGCTAGGGTTTCATCAATAGAATCAATTTGGGGCATACAAGGGATATTTCTCTCTATCATCTTCATAATCTAAGGCATGTTACTCTGCATTCATTGTTAGTTCAAAATAAAGGCATATTTTATGAATTATTTTCATGGCATAATTGTTGTATCTTTATGGGTCTTCATATATATATTGGGGTTGTTGGTTATAAATGATTGGTTATAGTGTTCCAATGTTTTAATTATGAATTTACATATTTTAATGGTAGTTTGGACATTTTGGTTGTATGGGAAAGTTTAATTGGTACTTGTTTTTGGTTTTGCAAAAACTATGCCCCCATTGTGTTTGATAAAATGCCTATGAGAATGCTTTTACTACATTGTTTAACTTTTAATGGAACTATTGTATGGTATAGCTTGCTAATGGAACTCTATACGGTGTAAATGGTTTAAATGCCTTAGAACGATTAAATGGTAAGGTCTTGGTGTTATGGTTTGTCTAATTGAAAGTCTTGCTGGGTACATAGAAATTTCCCAAGAAAACCTGATAATGATCACTTGTAGGGTACATGGGATTCCCCAAAGTCAAATTAAATATGTATTTTATGGGTACATGGGAATCCCTTGTAACAAAGGATGTCTAGGGACATAACATGCAAGCTATAGTCAGTATGATGATACCACTACCTATAACTTGGGTTAATGATAAATGGAAAGGTAGTTTGGTTGTGTTGTAATCATTTTATTGGGTAATATTGTCAGGGTGAGATACCTAAACATGAAGGTATGAGTCCAATGAACGAACACTAGAAACTCATGTTTGCAAACATGAAGATTTGATATGGCGGCCATATATGATACTTACATGGTATACTAGAATCCTCTATGTATAGTTTTACATATGTATCATGAAGAGCGAAGGGTACCCAAGAATCCACTACTCCTATGATATCTTTGGTTCGTATGGCAATAAACAACGGGTATTGTTTTGGCATTATTTTATCCATATGTTTAGTACATGCTAGCGTTCACTAGCTAATCCATCTTCGGGCGGCTGTATCCCTAGACGATGCAGGAAATGTCCATTCTACTCCTCTTGCTTAGTGATCAAATTTTGGATCCACTATTGGATTAAACTAGTGACCTTCCATACTCTAGAAGGCTCTATTTCATAACATGGATGTCTTACATACTTTGGTTATTTAATAGACATTGGTTATTTCTATGGTTGGGGAGATGTCCAAGTAAGATATTGTTTTACTTTGGGTTAGAGGCTTTGTGGAACTATTATAGGTTGGTATCGAAGATGTCGGTAGTGGTTTCAGCCTTAGTATTGGCATTAGTATTGGGACTAATACCGATTGACTATAGTTTTTAATGTTCCATCTAATTATGTTAGGGACTCATACTTGGTTATTATTTTGGTTTTGTTTTTGTTATTGGTTTGATATTGGTTGATTGGACTTTCCTGGGTTGGTAACAGTCTTGGACCTATCCCAATGTCTGGAGTTATAATAAATGGTATCTTGTTATATGTTCAGAATTTATCCTACTCAAGGTACCTATTTGGAGCTTGGTTTAGGTAATCCAAGTAGTCCTTGATACTGGTTATACTTGGGATGTCCATTACGAAAAGGCCCCAAATTGGTTCATGTCAAGTCGGCATCATAGCATTAGATCTAGTCCCTGATATTTTTGAAGTTTCAACGATTCCTTCTTATCCTCGTAAGGAAGATGTGATGAATGCAGATTTTCATCAGCCGATCCATGTGATTACTTAGTTGGCTTCTTCTCAGACTGAGCATGGTGCATTTGTTATTCCCTCTTCTGAGGCCACAAGGGTTGGCCAGTTCATGAAGTTGAGAACTCCAACCTTTACTGGGGTTAAGGTTGAGGAGGATCCTCAGGGTTTTTTGGATAGGATAGAAAAGATATTAATGATTATGCATGCCACAAATATGGATGGGGTAGAATTTGCTACTTATCAGCTAATTAGGGCGGGGCTGATGAGTTATCTGTATAGGTAACTTTCTCTAATGTATTTCTGGACTGCTTCTTTCCTAAGAAGTTTGGGAAGTGAAGGCAGAGTAATTTTTTAATTTCAAATAGGGAAAGATGTCGATTAAGGAGTATGTCTTATAATTTCACCAGCTAGCTAGGTATGCTCCAAAAATAGGGTTGGATATGAGGGACAGGATGAGAAAGTTCATTTCAGGACCGTCTTGTTAGTTGATCCTTGAAAGCAAGACTGCATTGCTGATTCAGAATATGGGTACCTCTAGGTTGGTTATTTATATGCAATAGGTGGAGGAGAAAAAAGAAAGTAGTCTGAGGTAGGTAAAATTCAAAGTAAGAGGTTCAAGTTCACTGAGTAAGGTGGTCAACAAAAAAGTGGTCGGGATGGTCGTAGTATCTAAAGAAGAAAATGGGGAGTTTTATTTTTTTTGCACAGATAGTGCTCCTTAATGAAAACTATTGGGTGATAGGCCTCAGTAGGGTGGCGATAACTTCAGGGCACATAGGGCCAAATATCAGGCTAGTGGGGCACAATTAACTTTATTGTGTCCTTATTGTAGGTTCCGTAGTCAATTGCATTGAATTTTCTGTTATAAGGGGAGGTACAGGTGCTTTAAATATGGTCAGCCATGCCATATGCTTAAAAACTTTATATTTGGTAAAGTTGCTTTAGAGAAAATAAGGTTTCGGTAGCTTTTATTCTACTCCTACACCCAGGGGTACTACTTCTGTATTTGTGTCTACTTCTGGTACCGGCATAGGCCAAAATACAATATATATGCTCTTACTTCTCGATAGGATTTTATGGCATCACCTAATGTCATGATAGGTATGTTTTAACTGTTTTCTTTTGACATAGATTGTTTGCTTGATTCCGGTTCCATTCTCTCTTATGTGACCCCATTTATGGATGGGTATTTTGGTTTTGATCCTAAGGTTATTTCGGATCCTTTTTTGTTTCTACCTCAGTAGGTGACTCCTTGGTTACTAAAAGATTTTATAGGGGTTTGTGGCATCTTTTAGTAGTATGGATACTTTGGTTGATTTTTCGAATTACATATGGTGGATTTTGATGTCATTCTAGGGATGGATTGGTTACACTCATTCTATGAATCCTTACATTGTTAGACCTCTAAGGTAGTCCTTAAGTTCCCCAGTGAACCGGTTATTATATAAAAGGGTAGTTCCCTAGCTCGTAAGGGGAATTTTATATATTATCTTAGATCTCCTAAGTTAATCATTAAATTGTATCATTATCATATGGTCTGGGTTAAAGAAACTATCTCGGAAAGTCCTTCTTTGCATACGGTCCTAGTAGTGAATGAATTTTATGAGGTCTTTTTGGATGATCTTCTTAGTGTTCTTTCGAATTGGGAGATTTATTTTTGGATTGATTAGGTTTCGGACACTCGTCAAATATCTATTTCTCCTTATAGAATGGTTCCGCTTGAGTTGAAGGAACTCAAGGAGAAACCTAAGGACATTTTGGTTAAGGGTTTCATCCTTCCTAGTGTGTCCCCATAGGGTACACCAGTGTTATTCGTGCATAAAAAAGACGGTCCTCTTTGGATTTGTATTAACTATTGACAGTAAAATAAGGTGATAGTTAAGAACAAGTATGCTCTTCCTAGGATAGATGACATGTTTGATCAATTGCAAGGTGACAAATTCTTTTCCAAGATAGATCTTCAGTTTGGGTATTATTATCTTATGATTAAGGAGGTGGATATCCCTATGACTACTTTTTGTACCTGGTATGGGCACTTTGAGTTCTTGTTTATATCATTTGGGTTGACCAATGCTCGAACGACATCGATAGTGTATTCCATCAACTTTTTTATTTATTTGTCATTTTATTTATTGATGACATCCTGGTTTACTGTAAGAGTGAGGTGGATGATGACAATCACCTCCATGATGTGTTGCAAACCTTGAAGTAGCAACAGTTGTATGCTAAATTCTCAAAATGTGAATTTTTATTGAACGTTGTCACTTTTTTTGGGTCATATTATTTCCTGTGAGGGGATCATGATGGATCCACAAAGAGCGGTGATGGTTAAGAATTGCTATGTACCCATGACTCAAATCTACATTCGAATCTTCTTGGGTTTGGCCGGGTACTATAGTAGGTTTGTGGAGTGTTTTCAAATTTAGTTACCCCATTGAATTAGTTGACTTAGAAGAAGGTAAAGTTCTCTTGGTCGGATGCTTATGACGGTATTTTTGAGAAGATGAAGGATAAGATAACTTCGACTCTAGTTTTGACCTTACCTGAAGGCAATGGGTGGTTTGTCGATTACTATGATGTAGCCTAGGTAGGACTTAGTTGTGTTTTAATACAACATGGTAGGCTAATTACCTATGCTTCTCGACTATTGAAGGCACGCGAAAGGAATTATCCTACTCATGATCTATAATTATTAGCTGTGGTTTTTGCATTGATAATTTGGTTGCATTATTTGTATGGAGTGCAAATGGATGTTTTCTCAGATCAGAAGTGTCTGCAGTATGTGTTCACTCAGAAAGAGCTTAACCTTAGGCAGAGGAGATGGCTTGAGCTTCTAAAAGACTATGAAATGAGTCTTCACTACCATCCAGGTAGCGCTAATATTAATGTTGATTTTCCTAGCATGTTGTCGATGGGGAGTTTAGCTTATGTGGATAAAGAGAGGCAGCAGTTGGTCAAGTATATTCACCACTTGGCTAATATTGGAGTTTGCCTTTTGTACTCTACAAATAGTGGTGTATTGGTACAGGAAATGGTTCGGTCATCACTTGGAACAAAGATCAAAGAGAAAAAAATGCTAGATCATGTCTTCATAAAAATCAAGGTTGATGTAGGTGGGAAAACGATAATGGTAATTGAGATAGATGGTTACGGTACCCTCCAGTACCAAGGAGGCTATGTGTTCCTGGATTTGATGGTTTGCGAGAAAGGTTACTGGCTGAGGCGCATAAATCATGCTATGTTAATCATCCTAGTTTGATGAAAATGTATAACGATCTCAAGATGATGTATTAGTTGAATAGTGTGAATAAGGATATGGCTGATTTTGTGGCAAAATATTTGGTGTTTCATCAAGTGAAAGTTTTGTACATGAGACCAGGAGGCTTTTATTTGGAAGTTGAACT